>CP141142.1:32230635-34630635 GCA_035235625.1 Saururus chinensis
ATGCATTATGTGAAAGGCTTCTACTAGTTACACACACACACATGTGGGGGTTAAATGATGATGTTGAAGCTTAATATCGTGATTATGAATGATGCATTAGGGGCTGGTGAGAGCACTTATCATGATTAGGGTTCATGTATGCTTTGCCCACGCATGTACCATGTTGCACGCATCATGAAAATGGATTTCCAATTGAGGCTTCATCGTGATTAATCGAATTTGACCGATTGGATGCAATGTGATGGAATTGCGTGCCGGGTTTATCGGTCGTGGATTAATCGCAAGTTGATTGGTCCGAAAGGACATATTTTGATTTGAAGTTCCTGTGTGGAACGATTTGGAGTTCTTGTGTGGAACGAGTGCACTCCCCGGGTTGAGTCTTGTTTAATGGAATGATGTGGGGACGAGTTGTGTACTTGTCTTGCGGATATGTGAGAATATCATTATGTGTGTCATCTGGACCCTGAGAATCCAGTGTGGTATGCCGTGTGCACCCCGCTACCACGTGTTCTAGGGTTCTCTGTGTGAGAACTCGGGCTCTTTCCTCCGCAGGAGATGTCCCTGGGCGAACACCCCTGCTCTAGATTCTCTGTGTGAGAATGGGACATCCTTGGCCAGGATCGTCCAGGGCGAGCAGTATTAGGGATTGACAACCCCGATCTTTCTTGAATTCTTGTGTAGAATTTTGTACCATGACACGCCTTTGTGGCCTTGTCTATGCTCCCGTCTGTGTGACGTCAATGTGTGATTACTCCTTGATGGAGGTTGATTGTGATAACATTATGCATGTGGGAATATGTATGTTAGAGATACATCCATGCAGGTTGAACTATGCATTTTTATGCAGTGTTAAGTGATATGAATGTGTGATCAGAAAGTGATGCACCATGTAAATTTTTGATCTGAAATGATCTCATTTCTAAGCTATCGTATTTTCTACGTTGACAGTGATATTAAAACCATTGCTGAGTGTTAAAACTCACCCCTCTTTTGTGTTTTGATTTGGGGCTGCGTGGTGCGACACGCAGACGGACAGGATTGCCTTTTTGAGGAAAGGTCAGAGGTAGCTTGGGTGTGATGATGGAGATCGTTGCGTGACTTTCCTTCATTTTGTTTCATGTTTTATGTTAGAACCTATGTGTAGGGTTCTTTGTTGTGGATTTATGTCACATATTACAGTTATGTTTGCTTATGACTTATTTTGAGCCGGTGTGGGCTTTACTTAAAACTAAGCTTGTGGGTTTGAGATAGTTGTTTACTTTGTGTTAAGCAACACCTTTTCTCCCTTTTTATTTACTCTTGCTCAAAGGATTGTGCGCACTCCGTGTTGCTGTTAATCGCCCGTGGTTAGGGATTAAGTCTTCCGCTAGAATCGTTTCTCAATTGCACTTCGTCGCCCCCGCGCGCTATGACCGGCCCTTGGACCGGGTTCGGCTCGGGTCGGGCATGGCCGGGGCGTGACAATATCCGCCCGTCAATTTTCCTCAATGAAGTGGCCAATATTGTTTCAAACGTGATATGAGCATTTTCAGTTAAAAACATGTGATAATTATCAATGATCAGGGTTAACATGTGATAATTATTTAAAAATTTGAAGTAAATAATTTTATCAAAATACCTTCATATCACATACCAATTGAGGACAATACAAAAAGTTTGAAAGTTTAACAAATATAAATATTTTCTAGTTCAATAAAAAAAATTCAATAGTTAAATTAAGTTTTAAAGATGGGTAAAGGTGAAAAATATGGGTACATAGGTAAAAATAAAAATTCTTATTGTTACTCAACCTGCTTTATATAGTAATATAATTTATAAATATCAATTAAATTGGAGATAAAGGAACAGAAAAGGCCGAAAGAAATGGGAAATGATGTACATGATTTGCAAAGATTTAAGCTTGTGGCAAACTCGTTTATAAATTTGCAGAATTTAAACCGAAGATCAGTCTGAACCAAATTTGCCGAACAAGTGAGAATTTAAAAAAAGGCACGTCCAAAGTAGATAGATAAGCCACTTGCAATTTTTTGTACACTAATCTTTAACAAGCAATGCTAATTCATTGGGCAATGGCTCATTAATCAATTATCCCGTATCGATCAATAAGATCAGAAAGAATTCACGAAAGGACGAAGACTGAACTAGTGCAACTAGAGTACGAGGTGGCCTTCTCCAAGATCTTTATTAACCTATGAGAGACCTCAAGCGTGATGCGACTTTAATCGGCCAAAAAGAAAGTATCACTACAGACGTCCGTGTTTTGATTTTACACACCGTTAGGCCATTAAAAACCCCCATTTCTTTTATAATTTTTCCCTTACAACAAAAAACTATAGGGGAAAAGATTCCTGAACTTTCGATTACCACAAGGGCAAAATGTTTGAACAACGTATCATCCTGTAAAAGAGCACAAATTAAGTAGGTCTAGTCTGTAGATATTAAATTATACGTCTTTGCTGCAAATTCGGCTCAACAAATTCCAGAAACTCTAAAGCAATGTTTATAATGAAAGGACGCTCTAGCACTGGGAAAACTTATTAGTCAACAATAGGAAAAACTCCCACAGAACCTTTTGTCTGCATATCTATTTTTCCCTCGGAATGACTGGAAATCTAGTTTCTTAATTAGCTAAATCTCTTCTGAAGAATTTCTTGGCCTATTCATACAAAAAAGGAACAATATGAATAAAAACGTGAAAGTAGCAACACCATTAATTGTTAATTAAGAGATCAACAATGACGCTGACGCAGACTCAAATAAATATCTCCATATCTGACTTTAAGTTCAGAATATTTCTTTTTTCACATACAAATTAAATCAATACTAATTGCTCAGTTCATACTCAGACGTGTTGGTATAGTGTCAACAAATAAAAGTTAACTGGAAATATTTCAGAAAGTATACTGGGATTTTAACTACTTGATTTGATAATGTTAACTAGAAATGTTTCAGAAGGTATTGAGATTATTGGGTCTGTTTGAACCCAACTCAATATCCAGTGGCTATGACCATAAAGCAAAACTTTCAGGGGATCAACTGACTAAAAATAAAACGCAAAGCAAAAATTGTTTAATCAATTTCTGACTCCATCTAAACATATCATCCTAAGTAGCTAAAGACAACAAATTCAACTTATATAGATAGGCAACATTTAAAAAAAAAGGAAATTTCAACTTTACCTACTCCAAGGTTAGAAACATGATCACATTCCATGATCCAAGCCGACCAAAATTAGGGATAAATCCTTTGTAGAATGCCAAAGGTCCCTGAAGAAACAGTAGGGCAGCTATAGGTTACAAATTTCACATCCTATTCAGTTTCATGATACAGAAAATACCAATTACCAACGAAATAACTTCAAAGAAAGGAAGCTATCTCAAAATAGGAAATACGTCATTTTTCAAAGTCTTGATGAAGCAGTCTAGTGTATTTTTGTATGCTAAGTCTCCCATCATTCTCGATTTCACCTGCATAAAAAAGATCAAAAATTACAAACTAGGTTACTTCTTACCTAAATAGTTCGTCTGCAAATTATTATTATGATTGCCCAAAAACATCTTTCACATCAACCATTTTCTTAATATTTTCTAGAGGCTTTACATGGACTATGGTTCTGTAACTTAACAGAAGAAGAGATAGGACACTGTATTACAACCAAAGAGAAAATTTTGTTGTGAAAATACAATTCAAAATTCCATTATAAATTATCAGCAAGTGCCATGGTTCTACATTCAACTAAAGTACTTGTAACAATAAAGGCGAAGTTTTTAAAAAATTAATGGTTGAAATATTTAAAGCAAAAAAAAAGTGAAATTAGTAATTTTTTTATTTATCCAGCTAAAGGTAAAGATGCACTCCTATTAACTTCAGTTCGTCCTGATCGTAAATTATGTCAATATATAATCTTAAAATATGCGAAAAGAACAAAATAATAGTCCAAAGTACAAAAATGTTACCACATCAACAAGGGAACCAATACACACTGCAAAGAACCCTACTCCTAGACCATCCAATAGATGCGTAATAACATTATCTGTAAAACCTGGAATTTTCAGAATTGTCTGCATTGAAAAAACATTAAAAAAATGTCATAAATTGCAGAATGCAGAAATATATTAGGCTAACACCGAGTAAGGATCAAATATTGTATAAGTTATACCTCTTTCACTTGATCATAACTGGCAATCTCAGCAGCATTAATAATGGCATTTTGGGCAATATTAGGCCCAATTCCAGTCCATAAGGTTCCAAATCCTTCCTAAAATATGGATCATTTTTTAGTTATATTGTTACTTGTTATGACATGATTAGAATGAAAAAGTTAGTACCTGTTTGATAACTGTTGAATAAGCACTTAATGCACCAGAATAATGCCTAGGTACACCAGGAGGAAGCTTCCCATCAGATTGAAGGCGAACCTTCACAAGATCTGTTGGATTGGCCACAGTGATTGCTATAGCACCTGTTTGACATTAAAATTGAGAAAAGCAATGAACAATGAGTTTACACCTAGTAGATTGCGCCATGACTAATTTTCTCTCCTGTGTTCTTTTAACTAATTTTCCGGCGGGGATTTGGTCAAGGTCGAGTCTATGTAGTGGACAAGGAGGGAGGCGCTGCAAGGGCCGGTGGCGATCAAAAGGGAGGCACTGCAAGGGACAGTTCCGGTGGCGATCAAAAGGGAGGCGCTGCAGTGGACAGTTTCGGTGGCGATCAAGAGGGAGGCGCTGCAGTTCCGGTGGCGACGTCGACTTAGAGGGAGAAAGTACCAGAGGCGGGAAAAAAATCAGGCGTTTTCTGAGCTTCTTGATTTACGTCAACTGTACGAGAGGCTGGTTTTCATAACCTGGTTCTGTATTGGTTAGAAAACCGGGTTTCCGGTTCTGTGTCTATTAAATTAAATTTGACCCAAATCCCAGTTCCGTGAATGTGAACCAATTCCTGGTTTCGTGTCGCCGTGAACCCAAATGCCATCCAGATTGAGCGTCTCCGTGAATCTGCTGGCCTTTGTGACGTGGAAGGCACCCATTGGTGGCCAATCGGTGCTGAGCAGAAATACCCTCCCCAGCAGATTCGCGTCCACCTAAGATAGGACATAAGGATAGTTACCCATGGGACAACCAACAGGATGTATGCAAAATATAGATCTTAAGGCTCTGTTAGGTTTGGGGAAAGCTGGGGAAAGCCCAATAAAGGAAATAATTCTATTTAAAATCCCCTTATTTCCCTCATTTGATGAAGTGTGAAAAGGGAAAGTGGGGTAGAAAGCGGATAAAAGGGTATAGAAATGAGGGCTCAAAATTTTCACCCCTCAACTAGTGGATTTTGGGAGAAAATTATAGGTTTAGACATCATGCGTATCTCCACATAAAGAACTTTATATCATTGATCACCTTCCTCATTCCTTGCTAAAAAGCTTCCGCTAGTTGGAGCAATCTCAAAGGGCAAAGATTTTTCTACTTCTTCTTTCTTCCTGCTCCCTCCATAGACGTCTCCACTGCTTATTGTTGCTACTGCAATGGGTGTTGCTGCAACTGTGCTGCTATTACTCTTGCAGGTTCTCTCTCTCAATCTCTCTGTCTGCCTGAATTTCTGGGGCACCCTTAACTCTATGTTGTTGCCTATAAATTGCCCATTTTCTTTGTGTACACAGTTTGTTGAAGTCCATTAACCCAAAACGAAAAAGACCATAATACAAGACAGACATACTGTGTTCTTGTAAAGCAAAATGACCATAGCAAATGTGTTTGTGGAGTGGCTACCTAACGAATGAAAAACAAAGAGCTCAAAAAAGAAGATTTGCATAGAATGATATATATTGCTGAAAAGAAATGATTTTTATACCTTGGGTGGTATATCTAGAATATTTTTCTATATTATCTCTGTTCTACTTGTTTTTCATTTATGTTTATAACAATTTGCAACTAAACATGTTGTTCTTATTGTCACTATTCTACTAATGTCTCAGTTCTACTTTATTTTAATCCAAGAAAAATTAGTAGGGATTCTATAGTCTTTTTTAATGAGTCCAAATACTCGACTATGATAGTATCGATGTTGTAATAGCATGCAAACTAATTGGAGCCTTCTTATACTTATTCTTCACAAGCACTGCACTTGGCATAACTGTAAGTTTATTACACTACAACAAAAAGGAATATTAGCGATGCAATACAAAGCGTCGCTACAAATTACAATTGTGACGCATATAAAAACACCGCAAAATTTATTTATTGGTGACACTTCTACAAAAGCGTCACTTATTACAACTAGTAGTCATACTTTTGAAAAAGCGTTGCTAATAGTTATAAATTTAAAAAAATAAAAAATTTCAAAGTATTAGGGATGCTTTGATAAAAGCATCGCAAATCATATTAATAATAGCGATGCTTTTATCAAAGTGTCCCCAATAGTTGTACTAATAGCAACATTAAAAAGCGTCGTTAATAGTTATAATATTTTTTTTAAAGCATCACAAGGATGGTCTATAGTGGTTATATCATTTGTCACTTAGGTTGACATTTGATGAGTCTGTCTGTCTTTGAGATTAGACGAGGATATTAATTATTGAACAATGATTCAAGAGATAATTAATAATATTATTTAATATTACTTGTTTAATTAAAACAAGTAGAATAATTAAAGGACTTATATGATATGTAAGTTGGTTAAAAATACTTAAACATTGCATGTGTGATGATATGTTTCTTGAGATACTGTAATTTCTAGGAAGAACTACGTCTAGATCAGATATTGTTGGAAACATTAAAGATGTTATCTTATGAGTACGTAAGTAACTAACATCGGGTGATGTTGGACTGATCTAAAAAATATTAAATAATACTTTTGTTCTTTTGAAACATTCTTCTAAGGGGAGGAGATGTTTTGTTGTTGTTTGTTTGTAGGTTCTTTAGATGAGGTGTAACAAGATCAAAATGTTGGTGAGCAATTGAAGACGATATTGCACTAGTGGGATCTAGTTTCTTACTTTTATAATTGTGTATGTAATTATAATTACTAGCATGAGAGGCAACTTTACTTGGTTATTTATTTTCGAATAAATGGCAAACTTATACTTAGAGGGTTAACCTGCTATTTATCGAATTTTGACACATGTAATAATATTATATGTTTTAATATTCATATTTGTGAACCTCAATTATTATGACCTAGATATTTAGTCAATTGATTTGATTTGATTTAAAGAAAAAAATTAATATAATTTTTTGCGTGTCCTTTATTTAAAAGGGTCTTGAAAATCCTGGTCATGACAGATGAACTATGTCCTTAGACTATTCATTGATATTTTGTGGTAGTATACTTTGATGATATACTCATATATAATTTTAATATTGATTCTCACTTTCAACATATTCAGGATGTCCTAGTTGTTTTTCATAGGGAGAAACTTTTTGTAGCTATTAAGAAATATTCTTTCATGAGATATTTTGTACTCTTTTTTGGGTACGTTGTGTCTAAAGATATATTAGTTGTAGATGAGAGTAAAGTTGATGTAGTTAAGCAGTGACTAAGACCTAGCTACTAATATACATGAGTTATAAAGTTTTCATTGATCGACTTTTTTTATAGGAAGTTTATTCCATATTTCAATACCATTATGGCTCCTATCATTGATAGTATGAAGTCAAGATCTTTTCTTTGGAACGATGAAGCTAGAATTTCCTTTAATCCTATCAAAGAAAAATTGAGTTTAACACATGTATTGACTTTGCCTAACTTTACAAAACCTTTTGAACTACATTGTAATGCTTTCAAGGTTGGTATCAAAGCTCTCCTAAGTCAAGAGGGCCGCCTAGTTACTTACTTTAGTAAAAGAATTTTCAAGTGCAAGAATATAATGCTTATGATATTGAATTCTATATATGTTGTTGTTCAAACACTTTGGCATTGGAGGCATTATTTAATTTATGTTAATCTTTTTATTTTAATCATTCTGCTATTAGATATGTTAATAATTAAGAGAAATTATCTTTTAGATATGCATAATAAATATCTAATTTCTGGGAGTTTACTTTTGTGCTCAATCATAAGTCGTGTTTAAAACAAGGTTGTAGACGCCCTGAGTCTTTTCCATGCTTAGTTACTAATATGCGTGCTTAGGTGTTAAGTTTTAATTCTTTTAAGTAATTATTACTTGTTGAACCCTTTTTTTTCTAAATTTTGGATGATATTAAGGTAAAATAGAAATTTGATGCATGAGGAATTTCTCTTCATAGGTATTTAACTATGTGCTCGTATATGCAACATGCGTCTGAAGATCATAAAGGAATTACATGTTGAAGGTCACATGGGAAGAAATAAGACATTTCAACTTGTTTCTTCTTCATATTATTTTTAGCCATCTATGCTTAAGGAAATATATAAATTTATTGGGTGGTTCCATATATGCCATATCGTTAAAGGAACATCCATTAATGTTGGTTTGTATGCGCCTTTACCTACCCCTAAACAACTTTGGTCTGACATTAGTATAGATTTTGTTCTTGGATTGCTAAGTAATCAAAGAGGAATATATATTATCTATATGATTGTTGACATGTTTTCAAAGATGACACATTTAGTGACTTGTAAAAAAACTAATGATGCATCTTATGTTGCATTATTCTTTTTTTGAGAAATATATCAGCTTCATGGCCTACCTTTATCTATTGTCTTATTGGGATACTTGTTTCTTGAGTCATTTTTGGCATTCATTGTGGAAATCGGCACATACATCTCTTGATTTCAATAGTGTTTATCATCTGCAAACCGATGGTTTGACGAAGTGGCCAATAGATCATTGGGTAACTTGGTAAGGAGTTTGGTGGGTATTAACTTAAAATCTTGGGAACAACACTTGTTTAAAGCTGGATTTTCTTATAATGGAAGTGAAGAGAAACACATGTTTTAATCCTTTTACTATTATATTTGGCTTTAACTAACACTCTCCCTTGGATTTGGCTCATATTCTAGATGTTAAGAGATTAAATGGCTAGAATGAAGACTTTATTTCTCATTTTCAAGATATTTATTCTCATATTCTTAATAAATTTTAAGTGTCTAATGATAAATATAAAGCTACAGGTAATTTGTAGAGAAAATATGTAGAATTTGATGGTAATTTTGTTTGGGCTATTTATACTAAAGACAAAATTTTAGCTAGGGAATATAACAAATTATCTACAAGAAGATTGGTCCTTTAGAGATTATTCAAAAAATCAATTCTAATGCCTATCATCTCAAACTTCTTAGCCATATTCATATTTTCAATGTATTTAATGTCAAACACCTCATTCTTTACCTTGGCGATTCTTTAAATGATGATTCTTTGAATTCTATGGTGAATTTTCTTGAACTAGGGGAGGCCGATATAAATCATTTGACTTTAAATTATATGGGAAAATAGGACTGGAAGAATGGAGTATGCAATAATTCCTTGAATGATAGATCAGGACCCATTAGTGAATGATCACCAATTTCCAGTCCATATCGCATAGTCTAGTACCTCGAGTGATCAATTAGGGTTCTAGGAGTGATCAATTGGACGTTGTTTAGTAACCTTAATGGTCTATCAAATGCTTTGATAGATTGATCACTTGCCTTACTATTAAGTTTCAATAACTTCATTAAATGATCCGTGTGTTGAACAATCCATCGATCCTCAAAATTGTTCAAACAGTAACACAAATGATTAATGACACCTTACTACAACACAAATGATTAATGGTACCTTACTACCAATCAATCGCACTAAGTGCCGTGATAAGCTAAAATTCATTTTGGATTTGAGCTTTTGTTTTGCATTGCATTCTTTTGAGTCTTTTTATTTAAAAGGAGACTTACTTATGTGTTCTTTTATTTATTTAGTATTTATTTAGTCTATTTTCTCTAATTTTTATTAGTTAGTCCTTATTTAGTCTTAAATTGGACTCTTTTATGTATAGTTTATGCCAATATGACTTAAATAAAAGTTTGGCTATTTAATTGAAGCCATTAGTTTATGATTTTTTTGAAATATTGCTAAGGAAGAAGAAAGTTTTCTTTCATTAAGTTGTGGTGCCCACCTACAACGTGGCTCATGTGGTGGGTCCATTAATGTTTCACTAAGTATACTAGATAGAAAATTTTAATATAAAGATATGTTGAATATAACAAAAATATATTTAATACAATAGAAATAAAAATTTTAAAATTAACTATTTTATATACTCCTTCTATTCCATATTACTAGCTCTATTTAGAAAAATAATATTTTTTATTAAATGGTGAAACCCATGTCTAAGAAAATTTAAAAAAAAAACATATGATACTCTTTTTTAAGTACTTAATTACTTAAATTGATGAAATTAAATTATTAATATAAAATAATTTTTTTGCTAAATAAAACTATTAATTTAAGATAGAAAGAAATTTTTTTTAGGGCAAGATTGATATGGGCTTGTGCTAAAATTAACATGAGGGTTTACAAAAAATTGAATCTTTATAGGATTCATACATAAGTATCACGGAATTTTGAACTTTAAAGGTCGTTTGGGTACTAAATTAATTCAGTAGCGAATTAATTTAGTAGCGAATTAATTCAAAAAATTCACCGTCGAATATAAATTATGTTTGGTAAGAGAGTTGTTTAGAATAAATTCAGATGTCGTGTTAAACCCAATTTTAAAACTTTAAATTATTATAACTCTCTCTTTCAAACTCGGATATGTATTACGCTTCTAAATTCGAGCTCTATCAAATAAGATCTTACAAAGATAAATAATTTTAAAATTTTAAAATAGACTTTACCTATATAACATATTTTTCAAGGCTCAAATCGATATTAAAAATAACTATTAAAAAATAATAAAATCTCTAACTTTCAAAATAGGAACTAGGAGACTTACTCGATTGAATCATCTTAGTAATTGAGGCCTAAATTAGCTTAAATCTAATTAAGGCTGCATAGACTGAATCTTTCAACGATTCACTACCCCAACAGCTGCAGTGATGCCACCAAAAGTTCGGTTCAGGTTTAAGAATGGTCCACCCCAAACAAAACCTAGTGATAATTCAATTGCCCCGATAAAAAGGGCCCAGCAGCCCATTTATTGGAATGAATGGATACATGACGAATCGGCCGAGACGTACCAGTTGCCCCGATATAAAGAGGCATCGTCTTCCTCACGTTCTCTCTGCTCCTCTTCTCCGGTCACACGGAATCTCCGATTCTCTGGTTTCCTCCTCGCCGGCGGAAAATGGTCGGGCTTCGTCTCTGTCTTCTCCTGGTGATGGTCTTATGCTCCACGATGGGTGCCCGATCCCTGCGGTTCGACCTGCAGTCTGGCCACACCAAGTGCATCTCCGAGGACATCAAGGTCAATGCCATGTCCGTTGGGAAGTACAGCGTCGTCGTCCCAGATGGCCACCACTCTGATTCTTACAAGATTACAGCCAGGGTATAAATTTTGAGAAATCTCCTAGTTTACAAACCAGGATAGCCGGATTTCTTTGGTTTCTTTGCTTTGGGCTATTGGGTTGATTGGTTTGGGTTTGGGGAGAATATGAACTTGTTTGTGATTTCGGTTTATTGGTCTGATCATTTGTGGTGGCGACTGCTTTTGAATTTCTATAGAACGCTTCTTTATGATTTCCGATATTTATTCGTCGGTTATGATTTTTTGATTTATTACAGAAATTTTTAGTGGGTATGAGGCAGTTTTATAAGTAATGTAGTTTATCGGTATTATTTTTTTTTATATACTTGTATAGTGGTTGAAGCACGTTTTATGGATGATTTGCTCTTGTTAGTTCTGCTCTGCTCCTTATCCTTATGCATGCAAATGCTTCTGTGTACTTTTCTTTTTGGGTTTAATGTGTTGGGTTTGATATAGGTTTGTTCGCAATTTTAGTTGGTAATTACATAATGGTAATGTTGTTATATCGATACAGCTATAATTTTTGTTTGTGGGTTCTTGGGGCTGTTTGGGCGTGGAAGTCTGGCTCCCAGCCTCCCGATTCAGAATTAAAAATTATGTTATTTGCATTTGTTTTATAGCTTAGGGAAATGTTTGATATAACATGTTTGTTAACAAACTTATCGGAATTTCAATCTACATGAATGTAATACTTAAAATATTCTGCAGTAAGTTTGTTTGTGGAAATTTGTGCTTTACTGATCTTACTTCCATGTCCACCTATGTTGTTATAGTTTTGTTTAAATGATTAATATGAAATTTGTGTTTTTTTATGCCGGAATAGCTAACCTGGCATGTCCTCCACTGCAGAAACTTTATTGATAGTAAAAACCAATAGGGGAGGGGGTGGGGGGAGGGAGAGACATAATAAGCCTAACCCTGGCTTAGTACGAGATTTGATTCCTAGAATGCAGTTTACATGAAATACAATGAAAATAACATCTCAAGAGCTTAAAAAAGACTAAGAAAAATAGGACGAGCTGAAACTGGATCAAGATCATGAAAAAATGGCCACCTGCAAGACAAAGACACCAACTGCAAAAACTTGAACCATAAATTACCTTATACGGAGGTTGGCGCAGCCAATAATGGCCAACCTGTAAGCATTCTTTGCCATCTTAGGGAGGTCTGAGCTGTGTCAGAAATAAGAATGAGTATGATTGGTCTCTTCCTTAAGATGAAGTATATGGTATGACGTTTTTGTTTATCTTGAGGCTTGTTTGATCTCTGTGAGAAAGCTGTATTTTCTAGTGAGGGCTGAAAACACCTTTTGCCATATTAATGATAGTCAGAGTGTCTGACTGTTCAATGAGGTTGGACAATCCATGCACTCTAGCATGTCATAAACCATCTAAGAGAGCCCAAGCCTCAGACAAATTTGTGCTGTTTCATTCTTACCTGTCTTTGTTGTTATTACTTTGTATGAACGAATCATTACAAAATGTCCTTTGCTTAATTTGCCCATATTTTTGTGATGCACATTTCTTCATTATATTTTTTTAATAATTTTGAATATTTTTTTTATCTGTTTACTTTGTATTTCCTTGTTTCCTTGGTAAGCCTTTTGACAGCATATTGCAGGTTACTTCTCCTTATGGGAACAATATCCACAATGCAGAAAACACAGAAGCCGGGAATTTTGCTTTTACATCAACAGAAGCTGGTGACTACTTAGCATGCTTCTGGGCGCATGAACAGAAACCCCCCATCACTGTGACTGTGGAGTTTGAGTGGAAAAGTGGGCTTGCTGCAAAAGACTGGTCAAATGTTGCAAAAAAGGGTTCGATAGATGTAAGTGCCTATGGTTTATGTAGTTTCTTATTCTGTTCGTTTGATGCATTTTAGAGTACAAATAAATGTATGGTTGACAAGCATGCAGATATGAACCACACTTTTGTTTTATGAGATTATTAATGCGTTATGGGGATGAAGTTGGTTTTTGTTAAGCAGAGTTTGTTGTTTCTCAATCCTTGATGACATGTTCCATATCCTAACTACTATAATGTGCATTTCCTCCTTCCCATATTAAGTGTCTCATTTGTAAAAAGTGTAAATTTTAAGGAAGGTGAGAAGCACCTTAGACCGCAAAAAGTCAAAACTCTAATTAATTTAAATTTTCATAATTTTAACCAATTAGATTCTCATGCTTCTCCTACTTTGGTAAGAAGCATATTAGAAATTTTCTACTTGGTAAAGAGTATGGCAAATAGGACACCTAATGTGGGACAAATGTTTTATTGAAATGGGACACTTAATGTGGGACAGAGTGTATACACACACACACACACACACACACACACACACATATATATATATATATTGAATTAAGATGAGAAATTCTCAGAAAGAGAACTTTTTGGAGCTGGAAGGAACTTTGTGAAGATATATTTAGGTAGAGGGAAAGTAGGAAAATGGGAGAGAAAAGGAAATGGGATTTTGATAAAAGAGAGATGGGCAGGTCAGCAAGTAGGACCTAGCAGGGTGGGATACTGATATGTGGATATGAGATGTGGAAAATCACGAAATGAGCTGGAGAGATAGGTGATGATGGAGGAAGAAAGATTGTCCATTTCCCAAAGAATCCCCACCTTTGGGCTTTTGCTTCCTTCAGAATCCTTCAATTTTTTTTCTCTAAAATCTGTTTTTTCTTAAAATAAGCATGGCTACCGCATAAAGGAAAATGAGAAGCTTAATGAAACTTTCATCATGAATTGGTTTCCTTACCATTTTTCTTGTACCATTTACCATGGACTTTAATTTATTATTACTATATAACTTCCTTGCAATTGCTGACTGACAAGCTTGGGAGATCTTATGTAAGTATATAATAATTATCTGTATCTTTGTTTTACTATTAACATTTAGGAAAATCTTGATAATGTTTTATGTGCGTTTGCTTAAAACCCTTAATTTTTTTTCACAATCTTGTATTTTTAATTGTTTGCTTGATGGTGAAGAAGAGTGAACCGTTTCTTTTTTGCATAATATGCAGAAACTGGATGTTGGAAAGAAGTATAGTTCCTTCTCTATCTCCAGTCTTTTCCACATCGCCTTTGTCACCACCTTCACTCAATCTCCACGCGTGTGTTATCTCAGCCTTTCTTTGCACAACCTTTCTTCGCTCAACATTTCCCTTTCTCTACCTCAGCCTCTACGCATAAAAAAAATGTATGTCAATCTATGTGAATTGAGTGGTTTCAACTTTTTTGGATGTTGGAAACAGATATAGTTCCTCCTTGGCCTCCAGTCTTTTCCACGTCACCTTGGTCACCAACTTCACTCAATCTCTGACCTTGCATTGTCTCCATTCTACCTTCGCCTTTTTCTATGTCAGCCTCTACCCATAAAAAGATGTTTGTTAGTCTATGTGAATTGGGTGGTTGGCAACTTTTTCTGCCGAATTAATTCTAACACCAATTGTTAATTTCCGACGTCAATTACTACATTGATTGTACATTATGGCTAACTGAGCTAAACTGATTAAATTTTATAAAGAGTGACTGCTATATAACCAAGGGAATAGAGGAAAGATGGAGCGTGTAACACATATATAAAGGACATGGTGGATAAATGCTGGTGTTTGTATTTATACGTCTTAATGAAGCCAAGCACTGTATTTTTTTGTAGAATAAGGCAAAGTTCTTCAAATTTTGGCTGGGTTGTTTTAGATTTTCAATATGATCACAAATTTGAAGTCCAAACCCACAATGATTGATATGATGTCATGTTCTAAATACTATAAGTTTTTTACTTGTTTCTTGCATTGAGAAGCTGTTTGATGTTTCAAACAGCTTAAGCAACAAGCTTTCAAGGGCTATCTTGTGTCTTTTTTTATTGTTGTGATATGATAGGGTGAAAAACGAGTTTCGAGTTTCTCAATGCAAGATATGGGGGAAAATTGTAACCTCCCCATATCTCATATATATCTACGATATCTAAGATACATTTCAGATATTGACAATATATCCGAGATATTTGGTGATATTTTTGACCTGCCCCCTCTCTCTGGTGCCCTTTCCCTTCAAGCCCCTACTGACAGTGTTTGGACACTTTGACACCCTTTCCACATCTTCTCCAGCAGCCCATTATATATTTTTGTTTTTACTTTAAAGCTTTATTTAGATGCACACCATCATGTTCTTCACTTGATAATTGACATTACCTTCAAACTTGTTCTTCTTTATCATTATTGATCATATTTTTCACTTGATAAATATACTTTAGGTTAGTATAAGAGTATTTGTATGGTGCTATGATCATTTTAGATTATCATTAGGGCTTTTAGATGTCTATATGTGCTTAAATTAACGAGTTACATGTGAAAACTTTTTTTAGGTCACTAATAATTTTTTACCTAATATCTCTGATATATCTCCTATATGTCTTTGATATTTCTTACTTTTAGGTCACCATTATATCTGATACAAGATATTGTGAACTGTGATTATTATCATTATAAAGTAAAGAGAAAATGGAAAATCGCGGCATCGAAGAATGCTCCGCGTTGAAGAGTAGGAATAAAATAGAGAATATAGAACAAAAAGAGAGGGTAGGTGGAGAGCCCCTTGAGTTAGGAAAAACAACAATTATAAAACTTGATCAATTCATGATTTGTGGCCTCCTTCCAATGATATAAATGTGACTAAGAAGCTATGGAAAAGCAACCTTACTATGACTAAAGTTGCTTAGAATAAAACTTACTATACTACTGATATTTCTACCCATACGGAACTCCTTCCAGAAATAAATTACTTTGATTAGTACTAGTAGTTAATAAGCTTGGATTTAATAAGATCCACTACCATACTCAATCAGGAAAATTATGTGTTCCATATCCCATTACAAAATGTTACATTAAGCTTCAAGCCTTTTTTTACCATGAAGGCATCAAATTTGTTGAAATTATAGGTAATTCGGAAGTCTTTGAGTGAGGTTTCTAATATAGTAAGAAACTTCTCAATCTGACATTTAAGCGAGGACTTATTATGCCTTATAATCTGACATTACATGTCCCATCTTGTTTTGGCGTTTAAGTGATGTTACGTCAATTTCATCGCAGAGTAACAACAGAGTATTTTGTGGCAAAATTTGATGAATGCAGCATATGAAAAAGTGCATGAAAGAATATAAAAAGGAACTGTTCCGTGATATTACTGAAAAACAGGAATAAGAAAATTTAATCTTATCTAGTTTATTCTTACTTCTTGCGTTTGATAAATAATGAAATATATCTCACCATCCAGGTCATGGAAGTGGAGTTGAAGAGACTGGAAGACACCATAAGATCTATCCATGATGAGATGTTTTACCTTCGCGAGAGGTATAACATGTTGATTTCTTTTTCCTAATCAGTACATAACTTCACCGAGCAAAAAATAAAGTAAAATCAGAACATTCTTTATCTAAAGGTGAAATGTAGATATTAAAACTGTTGAGCTCATTTGGGTGAATGTAGGGAAGAAGAAATGCAGGATTTGAATCGAGCAACTAACACCAGAATGGCTGTCTTGACGGGTGTATCCTTTGTGGTCTGTTTATCAGTAGCTGCCTTGCAGCTGTGGCATTTGAAGACCTTTTTTGAAAGGAAAAAGCTGCTTTAGGTTACATTTTTTATTCTTATTTTTTACAATTTAACTTATGTAACCATTCAGCCATAATGTATGCCTTCTTATTTATTATGAATATTTGGGGACAACATTTCACTCGAAGAGGTTTATAGAAGTCAGATTTTATCCTACAGCTAATCTTTTGAGATTGCAGAGTTGGCTGCTTTGTGTGATAAATGATTTAATATTGTGCGTTAGGTATATGAGATCTATGGTTTATGCTCATCTGTCTTTTGTTAGCCTTGCAAACTGTTGTTGCTCCCTGGATATTTGAATTGCTTGTGGTCAACATAATGATTCCTTTGAACTTGTAAACATAATTTTCCCTTGAAAATTATGCAACAATATTGGGTTACGTTTGGGCTCGTCTGCCATTGGAAAACTTGGGATCATAATTGGGTCAAAGTGAACTCTGGAGCGGCCATGCTATCCTCATCGTGGCTAATGTTCTTCAAGTTTATGTACATCATTCTGCAGTAGTTCACATACCATCCTACGGGCTGAATATTGGTCCTGTGGACATAGCCCATTCATGCAACCACACGGTTGGTAGCTGTAAGAGACCTACGGGCAGAAGGTTTGGGGATAATGTAGTCTCGATGGAAAGGGGTAGAAGAGAAGGAAGGGAGACACGCGTTACCTACCCTCAGTAAAATGAGGAAAGCGGACGAAGAAACGTCTTCAATTGGTGCATTAGATCAGAGTACTTTTACAGCACACCCATTTTGCCATATGTGCTACTTGTTGAAGAACCATAAGGGAGCTCCAGCTGAAGGAACGTCATTGGATTCAGTGGCAAAGTTGGTTCCTGTGGTACATTGGAAGCAATGCAGCCGCAGGGTACATGGACATGGCAGTCAGGTTGCAAGGTGAGAGGTAGCGGCAAACTGGTTCAGTTCGTTCCAATAGACCTGATAAAAAAATATCGCTATGTGTTCAAGGATATTGAAACTCATAGCAGCAGTAGGCTAACTGGACGTTGGTTGTCCTTAGGATTGTTAACAAGTTAGAAGTGGCTCAGCTTGACTCGGTTCGAACCAAGTTTATTTTGAATTCGACTCAAGCACTATTTGAATTCAAAGTGATACCAAAATAATATCGAATTAGTAATGCATATACTTTTATAATGAATTTTTAAACTTTACTATTTTGATTTTTATTAACCCTCTTAGCTTAAGATTTTCTTAACTATACATAGCATGTGTCTCACTATGTGCACAATTTTACAAGTCAATTGTGTTGTTCATAGTGCTCATACTATTTATTGAAAACACAAAAACTAAAAAAACTAAAAAACTTACCACAAAAGAAAACAAAATGTGTAGTATCCCAATATAATTTTCAACAAAAATAATGGACAAAGTTTCTTTGGAACTATTATGGGCAAGAGATCTCTATAGCTTACCTTAGGTTAATAAACCTATTAAAATCAAAAGGGTATTTTAAACAAATCAGCTAGTTGAAACTCCATTGAAAGATGTTCCAAATTTATAATTTTATCCTCAATTAAATCTTGAATAAAGTGATATTTAATATCAATATACTTAGTATGAGAATATTGAACTAAAATTTTGATAAATTTTAGTAGAACTTAGATTGTCATAGTACAAAGTCATCATGCCTTGACATATTCTATAGTCTACCATCATGCTTTTCATCCATATCAATTGAGTACAACAACTTCAAACAACATATATTCAGCTTCAGCAATAGATAACGAAACACAATTTTATTTTTTACAATGCCAAGATATTAAACACTTTTCCTACATAAAAACAACTTCTAGAAGCATTTTTCCTATAATCTACATTAGTTGCCTAATTAGCATCAGAGTACCATACTAATTCGAAATTAGTATTAAAAGGGTATCACAAGCCATATCTTATAAAACCATTAACATATTTAATATTTCTTTTTACAACATTCATGTGAAACACTTTAGGATCAACTTATTATCTAATAGATACTCATATACTAAGAGATATGTCTGAGTAGCTAGTAGTGAAACACAAAATACTACCTATCACGCTTCTATGCATAGTTTAATCAATAGACTTACTTGAGGTTTATTTACTTAACTTGATTGATGGAGACACAAGTCTTTTAGCATGTTTAGTATCTTGCAATTCAAACTTCTTCACAATATCTTTTGTAAACTTAGACTGTGAGGTGAATATTCTCGAAAAGCAAATAAATTAGTAAACCCTCTATACTCATCTCAAACTCTTTATGCATTTCTTTTGCAAAAGATTTTGCTAATTTGTCATTTTTGGAGCCAAAAATGATGTCATTAGTATAAATTTGCACCATCACAACATGCTTTTAAAACTTCTTCGGAAGAGAGTTTTGTCTACATCACCTTTTATATAACCCTGCTTTGTTATTGAGTCAATTTGTCATACTATATTCTTGGTGCTTGTTTCAACCCATTGTGATGTAATAGAATGTCAGTGGTGAAAAGTCCAAACTAATAGTTATTCTAAGCAAGATTAGTTATAAGGAGATGTTTAATATGTCCATGCAAAGTTTTCTTCAATTTGTACACATAATATAGATAATGTGGATCAACAAAGCCTTTAGGTTGCTCTACATACACTTCCTCCTTGAGATTTTCATTTTAAAAAATACTCATGATATCCATATGATAAACCTTAAATTTTATACGGAAAACCATATTAATTAGAAGTCTAATAGACTTAAGTCTTACTACGGGAGCAAAAGTTTCATCAAAGTCAATGCTTTCTATTTGTGTATGCTTGTGCAACTAATCTTATGTTCCATTCCTTACAATATTGCTCAAGCCATATGTTTTGTTCTTATAAATCCATTCTGTATCTATGATATTTCCATCTATTGGTCTTAGTATAAGAAACCAGACATCATTTCTTTTGAACTGGTCCAGTTCTTTCTACATAGCATTAATCTAGTTTTTATCCTGGAGAGCTTCATCGATCTTCTTTAACTTAATTAGTGATCCATAACAAGCAAAATTAATGGTATTATTTTTTTCTCTCAGCCACTCCATTTTGTTGTAGGGCTTTAGGAATAAGGAACTCATGGTAAATTTCATATTTGTCACATAATTTCTTTAATCTATAATAAGAAAATTTACCTCCCCTATCACTTTCTAATGGTCTTAATTGTTAACCCACTTAGGTTTTGAATGGCCAAGACAATGGTCTTGAATGCTTCAAAAACATCATATTTTTCTCTAAGTTAGGCAAACCAGAAACATGTAGAGTGCCTACCCTGTCAACTTGAATTGTGCTTCTATCACCAAAAGTAACCTACCGTCATGTTTCTCTACCAAGTTTGTAAACCTACTTTTGTCATTAGTTATATAGTTTGAACGCACACTATCCAGGTACCACATATTATGTTGTGTTTTTAGAACAATTTGAATAATATTGCACTTGAGTTCTTCTTTCTTAACCCAAACAATTTTAGTTTTCAAAAATTCATGATGAACCTTAGAGTTGTTATTTTTAATTTTTAAGAGGTTTTGAATTTAGATTGTAATCTTTTTTGTGATGCTCATTATGAGTATTCAACTTATGTGGAGACCTTAGGGAATTTTTGTGTGTGTGCACTATGTCCTGGGTTTTGAACCTTTTCACTAAGTTCTCTTAGGTTTTTACCATCCATGTAATTTGTTTTAGCAAAATATTTTGAACATTATTTCTCACATGAGGTGTCTTCTTCCCTAACTTGTTCTTGCTAGGTTTAATTTTAGCCACTAGTTCACTCTTATGAGGTTGATAAAGGTTTTGAAGTAGAAGAACTAGTATTATTATCATTCAATTTACTAACTTTGACAAAATTAGTGCTTCCTAAGGAATTTGATTTTTTATGATTAATATAACCTAACCCACTCTTGTCATTCTCATATTGACCATTAGAGAGCATTTTGTCAAGTTTTTCTTTGCTTCTTATAGGTTTACATTAGAGGTTTTCACTCTTTTTCTCCAGGTTTTCCAAGTCTTCTTCTCTCACTTCCCGTGTTTTTAGACCCCTTACATAACCCTAAGTCGTGGTAAGGACTTCTTACCTTGAATATGTATCTAAATCCAATCGGAATAGCTTATTTCAGGAAACATGCTTTGAAGCAATTGATCATTCCATAGGGCGATCAATTATTCCCTATTATGTTTGAACGCAAAAATTCAATTGATCTATCCTATATCAAAATAATCTATTAATTGAGTTACTGAAGTATGCTTGCTCTAAGTGCAATTGATCCTTTGAGAATGCGATTGATTGTCCAAGTTACTCATCTCCTTCCAATCAGCATGTGATTGCTCTCACCACCAAATGATCGATGTTTCAGGAGAACCTTGTAAACAACATTCAAGGCCACTTAATTGTTCAACCATAGGCGATCAATCACTAATGAACAAAAATATAATTTTTATCCAAAATGTCCCCAACACTCTCCTACACTTTAAAATGAAGTTCCCATAACCCTCAATTGTCTAAATATGATATGTGTGTGTGTGTGTGTTTTTACCAATTGGAACACTTGTTCAGTTTGCTGCTTTGCTTCATTTTAAATAATACTATGACTCAAAATTACACACTTTGAAATTGTTTTGATTGTAAAAAAAAGTCAGTATAATACATATGACTACATATGTTGTTACAAGAAAGTGGTTGAACTGTGAAATTTTTTTGCAATCACTAGAATGGATGCAATCATAACCCTGAATCATCCCCTCTCTCTCTCTTCCAGGTCCCCCTCCCCCATAGAGGAAGGGAAGAGGGGGGATCCGGAAGAGAGAGAGAGAGAGGGGGCCGGATTCTAGCTCCCCGCTAGAATCTGACCCCTCTCCCCTCTCCCTGGTCCCCCTCACCCCCCCCTACTCACCCACCCCAATAGAGAAAGGGAAGAGGGGGGACCCGAAAGAGAGAGAGGGGAGGAGGGGGCTGGATTCTGGCGAGGCACCAGAATTCAGCCCCTCTCCGCGGTCCCCCTAGAAGTATACCACCTCCCTGATCCCCACTGGGCCCGCCATTGGCGGGCTTTTTTTATAAAAAATTAGGCTTTTAGTGATCATTCTAAAAGCATCGTTAAAGTGTATATAATATTTTTTTAAATGTTTTGACGTATTAGCAACACTTAAGCAAGCGTCGCTAAAGACTATTTTTATTATTTTTAATTTTTTTTAGCGATGCTTAAATAATCATCGCTAATAAGCCGTTTTTGTTTTTTTTAAAATGTTTTTTCTAGTAGTGACGCTTAAATAAAGCGTCGCTAATAAGATATTTTTTATTTTTTAAAAAATATATTTTACATTACCGACGCATAATTTAGCGTAGTTAATAAGAAATTATTAGCGTAGCTTTGCTAATAAACTATTTTTAATTTTTTACAAATAATTTGTATATTAATAATGCATAATTAAGAGTCACTACTAAGCAATTATTAGCGATGTTTATAATTATGTGTCACTAATAATTTAATATTATCGATGCTTTAATATGTGTCACAAAAGTAAAATCATTACCGATGCATAAATAACCGTTGCTAATGTTAGACTATTAGCAACACTTTTAGTTAAGCCTTGCTAATGAGCAGTAGCGACTGCAGTTTTATTAACGCATGTAGTGACGCTTTTTATGTGTCACTAATAACTATTAGCGACGTTTTTAGTTAAACGTTGCTAATGAGGAGTAGCAACTGTAGTTTTATCGACGCATGTAGTGACGCTTTTTATGCGTCACTAATAAATATTAGTGATGCTTACAATACTATTAGTGATGCTTAAATGCATTGCTAATAGTTATTTTTGTTGTAGTTAATATATATATATATACGCTTTTTACACTATTTACTAGTATAGTATTAGGTTAATTTAATATTAATTATAGTTTATTTGTATTAAGATAGATATTAATATTTTGATTTAATTATTACTTTATTTGGGAGTTATTAGTATTTTAGGAGTATATTTGAATTAAGTCGGGATTTTATTTATGTACTACACGTCTAAAATGTGATTTTTTATGTTTTGTAAATAAGGTGTGCTTATCGAGGTTCTTGGACAATGTGCAAAATATTTAAAAATACTCTTGACATGCTTTAAAATAATTTGAACAACTTTTTAGAGTTACAAATTTGTTGAAAATTAATATAGATGCAAATAAAATAACTTAATGAACATAGTAGAAAATTGGACTGAAATATAGACTGTCCAGTGAATAGACTTAGCTTCTTGAACAGAAATTGGACACGAAACTAAAAAGAATTGTTCATATTGCATAAATAATATAGCCGTTTGAATGGGCATGCAGGGTGTTTGAAGGGGATAACACACAATTGCTTATTTTAAGCGAGTTTTGAGTTTTTTTCTTATTAGACTTCTTCTTATAACTCTTATTCTTATATAAAGCCATATGACTCTCAAAATTAAGGAATTCGAGCAGATTTTCTTAAGAGAAAAAGGGGAAAAAGATGGAGAAACATTTTAAGTTTTTAATGGAGATTGAAAAGGCTTCTTGTACCATGTAAGACTAGGTTTTTTTTACTTGAAGTTGATGAAACTATAGATAAGTTTCAGTTTCTTTTTATTTTTAATTTAGATCTTAGTTGTTATTAACGTCAGTTGTATGACAAATATTTCTTTTTTAATGGAAGAGCTTTTCAAGTTTATTTAAATCTATATTGATTTATTGTCTTGTAAATGATAGATGATGTGGTTTTGAGATTTACATCAATTCTAATTTATGTGATTTATATGAGATGGTTATGCAATAGTTTTAATGTTCACATGATTAATGACTTAGATTAGTTATACTAAGATTAAACAAGTCATGCCTATAGTTTAGTTTAGTGTAGATGATTTGTGTTATTGTCAAAAATAGTTTATGCTATGAATTTAATTAATGTTCTTTCTAGAGTAATTCTACCTTGTAGCTGAGAATACTTATTTATATTCACACTAGATTTAGATTAAAGGCTAAGAAATTATTATGGTTTTATAGTGGATTTAATTTCCCAAGTGATTATCATCATATTGATCTCTTCTTTTTAATTTAGTTGATTATTTACTTTGTTTAATTTAAGTTTTTTTTTAAGTTTTAATTATCAAAGAATTTTTCTATTAGATTTAGTAATTAATTCATCTATCCTCGAGGTTTGAAAACCCTTTAATACTTATCCTAGTACAATTATCATAGACACTTGCAAAGAGTTTAATTATAAACTATCAAGTTTTTGGCGCTATTGCCGAGGACGTGCAAATTGTTACTAAATTAGTAGTTAAGATAGTTCATGTCATGAACCTAATTGATGATTATTTCTAAAGTAATTTTTTCTTATAGCTGAAAATACTTATTCATATTCACACTAGATTTAGATTAAAAGTTAAACAATTGTTATAGTTCTATAGTGGATTCAATTTCTTTAAATAAGTATAATCACATTGATCTCTTCTTTTAATTTAATTGATTATTTCCTTTGTTTAATTTAAGTTTCAATTATCAATGATTTATTTTATTAGATTTAGTAATTAATTCATCCGTCCCGTGAGGTTTGACAACCCTTTAATGCTTATTCTAGTACAATTACCTTGTACACTGAGAAATTGTTTAATTATAAATGATCATGTCCATACACCATAATATTTATATTTTATGCTTAAGGCTCATCAATCTCTTGCTAAGTCCTATGTAAATTCAAAGTTTTTATTCTTAAATCTTATAAGTAGAGTCCTATTCAAACTACACAAATTGTATACATATAAATCTATGCATCATTACATTACATAAGAGGTAAATCATATATTTATTCCATATAGCAAACCATGATCATATAATTTAGTATCGAGGTGGGGGAAGGAGTCTTCTTCCCAATATTTAAAGTGTTTTTCATAGATTTGGCTAAAACAAAAAAAACATCAAATTCACCAAATCTGAGTCTTGAGAAGTATAATAGAAGTTACTAAAATTCATAAATTGAGCTACAATGGATTGACCACTCTTGATTTTGGGCATTGAATCTATCTTTCATAATTCTAAAACATACTAAAATTTCTTTTTAATATTTAATTCATGTTGAATTCAATGTGATTCAATGAGGATATGATCACATAAACACTCACAATGAGTTTTTCGATTATAACTTGAACTGTAAATATCCAATTGGTACTCTATTTGTAGTGTTGAACTCTTCATTCATGTTGTACAATATAAAAATTGTATAAATATATGTCCTATATGCATCATCACATTACATAAGAGTTAAATCATGCACCCATTATAAACTATTTTTCAAAGATTTGTCTAAAACAAAAAATGTCTAATTGGCTAAATCTAAGTTGTGAGAATTACAATAAAAGTTTATGAAATTCATAGCTTGAGCTACAATGGAATAAATAATACATGTTTTTGGGCATTAAATCCCTCTTTCATCTTTCTAAAAATAAAAAAATTTTATGATAATATTTAAGTCCTATTGAATTCAATGTGCTTCTATGAGATACAATCACACACACTCACAATGACTGATGATTATAACTTGAGTTGCAAAGATCTAATTGACGCTCTATTTGGGGTATTTAACTATTTTTTAATGTTATACAACATACAAAAATATTAGATTAAAATTCAATTCCTACAACTAAATTCAATGGGCTTTCAAGATAATTGATGGGATTCAATGTCACAAATGACTACATTGACTTTGATAGTCATAACTTGAGAGGCAGAAGTACAATTGGTGTGGAGTTGTGTTTTTATTTTAAAATTGTGTAACATACTAAAATTTAGAATATATATCAATTTTGATAACTAAATTCAATGTGTTCAATGATCTCCAATGAACTTTGATGATCTCAACAAGATTTCATGTCAAAAGAAACTACACTAACTTCGACGATCATTGAGATACAAAAGGCTAATTAGTGTGTTCTTTGTGATGTTGAAATCTTTTTTGAGATATGTACTAACACACTCAAATTTTTATAAAGGTCAGTCCCCACAATTGAATTCTATGTGCTTTGATGACACATGATGTGACAAATGATTTCATTAGCTTCAATGATAATTACATGAGCTAAAGTGGTCCAATCACCACATTCTTTATTTCACTAAATTTATATTTTAGAGCTCTTTGTACAACATAGTAGGATTTCAAATGAAGTCAATTTTTGAAAGAGAAACTAATGGGCTGCAATGAGCTATAGTTAGATTCTTTGTTGAAAATGACTGCACCGACTTCATGGTCATAACTTGAGATGAATAGATATCATTAGTGCATTCTTGGGGCATTTGATTTATGTTTCCAAGCTCTACAATATACTAAAATTAGTTCCAAAACTTAATTCCTACATGGAGTCGACCATCTTAAAGTCAAGTATTTTATGGTTTTAATGAATTTCTTCTAATTTTGAGGATTTCAATGCTTTTTAATTTTAGCTTATAGTTTTTATGGAAGGGATGCCACTAAGAGAAGGTTGTAGGTCAAAAGAAACGATTGAAGGGAACTACATGCATGAGAAGGGGGGGGGGGGTGGTTTAATGAAGCTAAACCAATTTTTAATTAAACTATTGTGAACCCATGGCTAAAATAATTTTCTACACCTTTGTAAACAAATCTTTGTCAAAATTTTTATGTAGGTGTAGAGAAATAATTGTTATGAATCCTAATATTATTTTTTTCTAAAATTTTATGGAACCATTTGTATATTGAACCATGTTAAGTTTGATAAGATTTTTAAACGACAATATTTTGCAAACTAGACAAAAAATTAAAATCCCTGATGCATTGCATTGTCAGGCCCTAGTCCTGGCGTAAAATTTATTTTCGAGTCGTGGCTTAGCTTTGGTCCTAGGCGGGCTTCCAAAATGTTGCCCCTAAGGGGGCTCAGGCTAGGTTGTAGGTTGTTTAGTCTTCTTTTTTTTGTTTTTGGTTGTTTACACTAGTAAGAATACAAGTGGATCATTCAAAATAAACAGAATGATGTGTAATCATTCTTAAAACAGAAAGACATTGTAATCATACAACAAATGAAAAATAAACAGATATTTTGAATGTAAATATGAGATAGTATGAACTACAATTGACAATACGAACATCCTATATTGAATCTACAACCAAATTTCTCATTAAAGTGCCAAGTAATTGCATGAAAAATTCTCCCAATCCTAGAAAAAGATAGCCTTCAACCAAAAATTTTAGTATAATTTTTTTCTAAAGATTGATGATATCTGTTTTCTACAGCAATATGGTTCCATAATTGCTCAATAAACAAATCGACATAGAAAATTTAATAAATACACACATTCACACATCATCATTTTGCAAATGCACTATCCCAAATAATTACACATCCATCCAATTGCAACTTTCAAATGTACCATAGTTGAGGTTTCAAGCAAAGACAAACTAGTAAATAAACATATTTTATAACATAAACACATGTGCTAAATAGATTGTATATGCTAAATAAAAAAATCAAACAACATTATACAAAATTTATATGCTAAAGATATTTAATAACATAAATAAATAGATAAAAAAACAAGAGAAGATCATAATGGAAAAATACTAATTGAGAAGATCAATTTTTTCTTAAAAAAAGTTATTAATTAAAGAGATGAGATGACATGCACGCTTCATGGAGGGGCAGTGTTCGGAGAAGAGATGAGTAGCGACTTTTAGCCCTAGAGAAAATCAAGAAAGAGAGGCCTACAAGGAGGGTCTAGAGAAGGTACAAGAGAGCAAGGAAGAAGAATATCATCTCAAAGTTATTGCCTTTGATGAAAGAACAACTGATCAGAGGGGCTAATAGCTAATCTTATGGGTGAACAACTAATCAGAGAGGCAAATAGCTCATCTGAGGGGTGAACAACTGATCTAAGGGGCAAACAACTCATTAGAAGGCTAAATAGCGTATAAGAGGGCAACTGATCACAAACGTAGAGGGACAAACAACCAATTAGAGGGGGATCATAGCAAAGTTTGAATTGGGAGGTGAGCGATGGAGCAAATCTTCGAATGGAAGGTGACTGACTAGAGGATAGATTAGTACCAAGGGTGAATAATGAAAGGAATATCATCTCAAAGAGGCTTCCTTTGAAGGAAAAATATCAATTAGAGGGGCAAACAATTGATCAAAGGGGTGTATAACCAAGGGCCAAATAGCCATCCAAAGGTGTAGAGGGGCAATCGATCAATGAGGTAGAGGGACAACTCATCAGAGGGGCTACTAGAGTAGAGACGAAGGTTGAAGCAAAACTTGGAATGGGAGATGAGCGACCTAAGGCTAGAACAGTGCTTGTAATGGGAGAAGAGTGATTGGAGGCTAGATTAGAGCTAGGAATGGGAGGCAACTAGAGTTTAGCACAATAGGTAGTGGTGTTGTGTGAGGGTGGGAACTGAGAAATGAATGCATGTTTAGGGTTTATTTTGAGACTAGAGTTGGAGTTATAAATATGTAACCACTGTCAGATTGTCAATGGATCTAATGGATTGGTCCTTATTTTCAATAAATGAGAATATATATTAAACAAAAAGAAGGGGCAGAAACAAAAAAAAATACCTAGCTCGACCTATCCTCCCAACCCAAAAATATAGGCTAAAAACAAAAACAAGAAGGACAAGCAAATCAGAATTCTAAGGACTCAATTTTCCTGTAGATCCTCAAGAAAGGAGCAGTGTTTCAAAGTTTTATCCTTCAAGTCAAAGCTATTCAAATTGACACAATTGCATAATTATTGCTTTAGAAAGGCAATAAGGGCTTCCATTTTTACCTTAAAAAACACAGCGATCCTTTTTCCCATAATGAAGATGAAAACCAAAAAAGAAAACTTTAGCACAATACCTCCAAACTTGTTTCCAATTGGAAAATTGAATGATCCATTGAATTTCATCATGAAAATTAAGAATTAATTTCATGATTTGTCATTTAAAAATAACTCATCTTTAGACTATCTTAGAAATGGTGCTTACTCCTTACCCCTAAGTTCCTACTACTTTATTGATAATAGAGTAATATATTGTTGTGTACATAAGATGAGAGTAGGTCTAGGACGGGCCAGGTTGACGGGCTTTTTTGTGCCTAGCCTTGACCCGACCCTATATTACATTGGCCTAAATTTTTTAGACCTAGTGCTAGCTCAAAATTTCAAAGCACATGCCTACTTTTTTGCAATCCGGGTGGGGTCAAGCTGACCCTAAAAATTTTCACCCCTATGTGTTGCAAGAGGTTGGAGGCTTCTAGGTACTGGCTTATTGTGAGCAGCCCCTGCCTGGCAGCAATGATCTCACTCAAAGATTTACTAGTATCAATTAGGGTCTTGTTTGTGTACGACTTTAGTTTTAAAGCAAAATGATTTGAAGTCATTTTATTGTGTAAAATGTTAAGGGCCCATTTGGGAGGCTGCATCAAGTGGTGAAAATGTTTTCCCATCAACTCTTCTCCTTAAGAGAGTTGGAGGGGAAAGTGTTTTCTCCCTCTTGATGTGACATTTTGCACTCAAAAGGGGAAATGCATTCCCATCCAAAATGCCTCCCAAATGGGCGTTAAATCAACTTAAAAGGGTCTTTGAAACTTCTATCATCCTGAAGAGGGTTGTGGTGGAAAGGCCCTTTAAGCCATTTTTCTTTCCCATCCTAACAAACCCTAAGAATGAAAATGGATATAGACAAAAGCAATTACAAAGGTATTTTAGGTAAAAGTGCTTAAAATTTGTATATCATAGAATATATTTCTAAAAGGGTGGGTGCCTTATTCAACTTTAACCTCTCCCTTGCATTCCTTTCATTTTTTTCTAGATAACAGTTACTTGTATGAGACAATTGTGAACTAAGTGTGATATTTTATCGTCAAGTGGAGAATATGGGCAGTTGAGGTGACCCATAAATTTGAAAGAAAAATGCTTATATATGTGACGTTGAGTATTCTATGTGATGGGATATTAGTGTCATCATAGGCGTTGTTTGAAAATTGCGCCTCTAAACGGTTTTGGAATGAAGAAGTAGTTTTATCATGTATGAAATTAACTTGATGTAAGTGTAGCATGGTTCAATAGTTAAATAAAAAGAAAAAAGAAAAAGGAGAGGAAGGTAGAGAAGAAAACATATGGCAATTACATCACTCAAGAATTTACTAGTATCAATTAAGATCTTGTTTGGGTACCACTTTAGTTTTTAAAATAAAATAATTTTGAGTCATTTTATTATGTAAAATGTTAAGTCTAATTAAAATGTCATTTGAAACTTCTCACATCCTTAGGAGGGTTTTGTGGAAAGGCCCTTTAAGCCATTTTTTTTTGTTTTTAAACAAAAATAATTTTGAGTCATTTTATTATGTAAAATGTTAAATCAACTTAAAAGGGCTTTTAAAATTTTTCTCCTCCTAAAGAGGGTAGAAAGGCCCTTTAAGTCAATTTTTTTCCTATGCAAAAAAACCCTAAAAATGAAAAATTATGTAGATAAAAGCAATTGCAAAGGTATTTTAGGTAAAAAGTGTTTTAAATTTACATTTTATAAAATATATTTTTAAAAAGGTGGGTGTCTTCTTTAACTTTGACCCTCTCTTGCCTTCCTTTCATTTTTGTAACTAGATAAGAGTTAGATGTACGAGACAATTGCGAGCTAAGTGCGATATTGTATCGTCAAGTGGAGAATATGGGCGGCTGAGGTGACCCATAAGTTTGAAAGTAAAACGCTTATCTGATGTTGAGTCATTTACGTCGTGCCATCACAGGCATTGTTTAAAAACTGGGCCTCTTAAATCAATGGTTTCGGACTGCAGGAGTAGTTTTATCACGAATAGATGTCAGTGCAGCATGGTTCAATAGTTAAATAAAAACAAAAAAGGAAAAGTAGAGGAAGGAAGAGAAGAAAACATACGGCAACCAATTGGTTGGCTAAAGAAAGATTCAACTTAAGAGGCAAGCAGGGGGTTCGCTAAAAGCCGTCCCACTTGCACAACAACTTGATCACAAGCACGTTCATACACCAATCAACTTGCATATTTCTTTTACAGCAAGTTGAGTAGCTCATCAGAGTCCCGGGCTGAAGCGCAAGGAGCAACTGACTCTTAACTCAGAAGCGATACCTTGAATTAATTACAACTTAAAAATTCGTCCACAATGGACTATATAAAAACAATATTATTAATGTGTTGAAATTCCACACATTATATAAATAAAATAGTGTCCATAGAAAGTAAATTAATTAAGATTGGCAACATGAAGTAATTATTTATAGTAACTGAGCATTGATATCATGAATGTTCTCCTAAAGATACTGCTACCATAATAATTGGACTCTTTATCATTTTATTATGAAATACATGATGAATATAATATGTGATTAAAGTTGTCCAAATGGTTGTTTTATACAAGTTTTTAAGAACAAAGAATTTTGCCAGTACGATTTTTAACATTGTTTATTAGATATATAATTTCTAAATAACAGTAATGGTCATGATCAGAAGTCTCTTGCAGAATGCTTTTACAATAGCTATGTAAATGATACTGACATGCACTCTAATAAATTATAGAGCTTAGTCTGACTAGCCGCCCTTATTTTTTGAGAAATTATTAAGTACGCTATGCAATTCGGGAAAAGTGCATCAATACCTACTTTCACATGTACACTACTATGTGGGCCCATATAAAAACGAGATGTGCTCAACATGTATTGGTGTTGAGCATGAATTTCCTGTACAGTATGCATACCTAATAATTTCTCCTATTTCTAATATTTGATAAAGTTAATTGTGATTCGGGAGAAGCATAATTTATGTATAAACATGATTTACACAAGAACACGAATAGTTCTTTACAAAAAAAAACTCTTAACTTTCATCCTGTTTACACCATGTTTTTTTGTGTTTTGTGATAGTCTTGCCATATGTTTTTTAGCCTCACATACTTTTAAAGATGTTTTCGAGTTTTCAGAAATGACTAACTCATGCATAACTAAATGTATGTTGTATGCTCAAGCAATCAGGTGATGCCTCAAAGCAAGAGGTGAGACATATTTTCTAATGTCTGTTTTATGTTATCTTTTATTTTCAAGTTTTTAACACTAATTTACTTTCTATGGCCAACTTTTTTGATATGTTTTCTTTTAGTTCTATAACCTACAAGATGATATATGTGAGGATAATGACCTCTTTTTTAGGTAAAATAGATACTAGCCTTGTGCCTTAAACATGGATTTATACTAATAGGTTTTTTTATTTGTTATTTTTTGCATTCTATTGTTGTAGGAGCTAGTCGTGCACGTACATAAGTTTAAAATCTACGCTGTATGAACTTATGAAACTCAAATTAGTTCAAAGCAAATTTTTATGTGAACCCTTAGCTTAAAAAAAAAAAACTGATATGAGCACATGAAAATCAAGAGGAAGAAGTTTCACAGTTATCAGTTAATCAGTTCATGTGTCAAATCACATTTATAATGCAATATTTAGTGACATGGTAGCCAAACAACCTGACATCTATGAAACTAAATAAACCATGCAGTCTACTAATTGTACTAGCTTTTAGTGGTTGGGACGCTTCACCAGCTTAGTCGTTAGTCAGGCTTAACCACCTATTGATTATCAGGGATGGATACGGTATGCACTAGCACACATTTTATACACGTAGATTATGATTTTGCATACAATCGGTGGGCTAGGGTGTGCATTATCTATATATCCCCGGTGATTAATAGTCTATGAAGAACTAACCTAGTGAAGTTTCACCAGCTGATGATTATACCATAGAGATCCAAAAGAGTGAAGAAGCAATAATATTTCTAATGCGACCAGAACCATACTAAAAATGAACTCTTCTAACATTATATATACTCCCTCAGTCCCATAATCAGTGTTTAGATTAACAAACCAAAATGAACTGATTTTAGTTTCTTTTTTTGTTTTCCAATCAAAACACTTATTATAGGCGTAGGGAGTATTTACAAACAATTTTTTTTGTCAATTTTTAAGGTAACACAGCACAAATTAATATTGAGCAAACCCACATCTATATTCAACAACAAAATGCTTGAACAGAAAGGAAAATAATTAAAGTGACATCCTTGTGTTAATTACCTCAAAACAAGCAGTTCACCTAGAGCTGAATGCCCATTTGACATTTCTACCCATTTAAGTCTATCCAATTTACAAACCAGCCAACTGTACAACTTCTCTCCGTCCTTTCTAAGATTCTGGATGGATTCAAGTGGAGACGGAGGCCTCGGCTACGCGTGCAAGAGACTGCAAATTGCACCGGACAATGGTGTCGGCGAAGACGCAGGTGTCTTCGAAGGAGTTCCCCGGTGGGATGTCGACGAGGTAGGACTCTACGACCACCGTCCCTTTGCTGGCCTCGTCCGAGTGGAGGGTGGTGACCGATCGGTAGTTGGCCAGCCGGTGGTCGCCGCCCACGACTCTGAAGCTCATCACGTGCTGTTCGTCGTCAAGGATCTCGAGCTGCTCCCTGCTTGATACTGCTGGCAGGCCGGAGATCACCGTAACCTCCCGGAGGGACCCAACGTCGCCGTTGCCCGTTATAACCTCGCAGCTCTTGAGGAAGTGCTTGTACACCTGCGGCTGGTCGAAGCGCCGGACCACCGACCAGACTGTAGCAACAGGAGCGTCGATATGCTGCACCACGGCGGAGCAGCACTGTCTGGGGCCGACGAGGTGGGTGTGGTGGTGCACTATGCATTCCGGCACCGAGGTGGTGCAGGATACAGGGGTCATCTTTCGAGGCATAAGCCACGGTGCCGCCACCGCTGCCGCTTCCGTCGCATGTGATTGCTCGTGGCAGGTCGAGATGGTTGTATTATTGATTCGATGTACTTCTACAAAGGATTTTGGCTGAGTAGAAGGCATTCTTTCTTCTTCCTTCTTCTTTCTTTCTTTCTTTGCTTGACTTGTTTTCTCTTCTTCTTTGCTTATCTTGATTGTGAGATGTGCTCAGGACCTTAGGTTTTATGTAGTGGAACCTAAATAGTGATAGCTTATTTATTTTTTTCTACTAGGAGCCCAAGTAGTGACAGTTGCAGTGGAAACAAAATTGAATGGTGGAGCCATAGACAAAGAAACCTGGTGGACTTCCAAGTTCCGACGTGCTAAAAATTCATTCATGTGGAGTGCGTAAATACGCTATATTATTTTAAGAAAAGGGAACAAGTTGAGGAAGGTGATTTACAAAATTAGTCTTTTTGTTGAAGGGTTCTGATCTGCTGTGAGGACGCCACACCAAATTTGGTAAAACAAATTACGCGTTTTTCTTGTTGCCATTGGCTAATTGACGGATACACTCCCACCACTACAGTTGGTGGGAGTGCCTAATCCACCCTAGCCAAGTAGCAAAAAATATACTTGGCTGACATTTTTATAAATCTGACGCTTTTTTTCACTAATTGACTGACATTGATTGACACTCCCATCACAATGGGGGAGGGTCCACACCCACCTGATCCCAATTGCAATAAATTTGGTGTAAGGGCCTCAGGCCCTCAGAGTGGATCTAACCCGTGTATAAGAAAGATAATTAAATTAAAATCTTACTTAACCATTTTACTAAAGGAGGGGCCCTAGCCCAAGTGATAATTTTGAGTATTAAGAAAAAAGCAATTGGTAATTTTGAGATTTATAGGTAAATAAAAGGGTAATTTAGTAAGTTAAGTAGTAAATAAGTGTGCAAATGGGCAACTTGCATGAAGCCTTCGGACGGTGCAGTATGGCCCGGATAAGCATTGGGTATTAAAGAGGCGGCAGAGCAGAGGAGCATGCAACTTGAGGCAGAAAAGTTGTTGCATCCCCTTACTCTAAATATGTGAGAGAGAAAGAGTTCCAAGTTGCAATTTTGTTATTCTTATCTACCATTAATATTTTGCAATTTGCTGCCTACCACCTCTCTTTTGGCAACTCATTTGATCAATTATAACAATTAATTAGTCTGCTTTTTGGATTTTATATATTTGGGGTTTCCAATAAGCAAAAGTTAACATGAGCCCTGACCGTACGAGAGCTTGGGTATTGTAAGCTGTTAAGGTTTTAATCAGGCAGCTGCACATAGAGTGTGGGTGGGCTGAGTGATTCACACTTTATATAACCTTGTAGTAATATGTGCCGACCGATAGTGCATACCAGGGTTCATATTAACAAGTCTCTCTAAGATATGCAAGTAACATGTTTTTTACGAAGATTTTTTTTTTTGACATGGTGCAGATAATGAAAGAACCAAAATGAGTTGAGAAGAAGTGTTGCCAATATGAAGTTTATGAATGGTCATGCAGGCAGAAAGTTATTCAGCAGGATATAGACAATCAGAAGGTAAAAGCTTCTCTTAACACCATTGTCCATGAGCGGGGAGGTGATGCATGTCCTTATGAATTATGTTTTGCATTGTTGACCCTTACATGTCCTTATGGATTATGTTATGTACTACATGTCCTTATGGATTATGTTATATGTACTATTGATCGTTCAATTATTGGACACGGCTTTAAGACATGGCAGTCACCAACTTGTATGCAGCGAGTAAGAGGATTTTAGAAGAACAACTTGTATGCATTAAGTGGATGTATAGCTTACTACTCGAATCAGAAACATTAATTGTGATACATATATGCTGAGATGGGCAAATAGTACTCTTGGAGTCTACCTGCTTGTCCTTTCCCCAAGTTGCAAATAAATAAAGGAGCAAGCTTATAGTGTCTAGCGTGACCAGATTTGCTGGCCAGGGCTAGGTGACTAACAATGATAAAATGGCACATCAGTGGAAAGTGGTAAGAGAGAAATTTGGGATTTGATCTAAGGGTTCTCAAGTTTCCTCCCTCCACATCCACTGGTCCTGCAATCCCGTCATTGTAAGTAGGCATGGAAATGAATTTCTAGCTAGAATCTAGAGAATTGAATATAAAGTATGAGGGCATGTGAGAGAGCATGAAGATGAATCTTTTTAATATTTTGAATAAAACAGTTCAGAAGAGGCTTCTGGAAGCCACATTTAGTCAATGAGCCGTACTCTTTTGGCCATCTTTGACAACTGCTACAGCTTAAAGAGGAATTATAAGGAATTATAAAAATAATAATCTTATGACAATCTGAATTCATTAGAGAGTAGTGTCATTGTGACGTTAACTTTCAAAGATTAAAACTTTCACATATTAACGGTGTTGAAATAATGTAGTAGTATTTGGACGTGTGAAAATTAACGTTACCCAGAGCATTTTTCGTCATTAATTAAAATTCTTTCTTTGGTGTAAGATAAGTGGCAGAAAAATAGAGAATCCATTCGCTTATTTCCCCTCAAAAATTCTGTACCTTTGTGTAATAATTTTTAAAATTTTAAATTTTTAATGAAGAGTTGGTGCTCAAGAGTGTGCATTACAGACAGGGTGGACATACGAGGCAATGGCACCAGCTCTTCAAAAAGTCTAGTGATGCATATCTATGGAATACGTGTTGGCTCTGGCCTCCCGCTTCTCCCACTCGAGGGAGAGGTCCCTGGTCTATATGGAAGAACATGGGGCGGGGGTGCGGGTGGGCGTGGGTTAAGGCATGAAATTTTTATATGTAGGGCTATATAGTTCTTTTGATGGGAAGTGTTTTTCATGCTTCATCTTCAACCTGAGCTGAGTGTAAGGAACACTTAGGGAGTGTCTAATTTCAAAATCGATGGTGCACGCTAACATGTGTGCCGTCAATCTTGAAATTAGAATCTTCTCTAGTATTCCTTATTTTCGGCTCACTGTTTAAGCTGAACATAAAAAACACTTCCCTTTTAATGTCCTCTCTTGGGTGGGGCTCCTAAGAGGCCTCCTTTAGCTAATTTCTTGGGTCCGTCCCTCATTAAGAGTATATTATATATTAAATTTTTTGGCTCATAGGCCTTGTGAGTAACAAAAAAATCTATTGTGATGGACGGAGTGAACCAATTATTAATGATGCTTAGCAAAGCATTATCCTCAATTGCAAGTGGCATATAAATATTTAATGTTAGTGGGACCATTTATGATATTTGTCTGATAAATTATTTAGCTTATTTCAATCATCGTTTAACCACAGGAACTGATGGGAAATGTCGTACAGAAATACGTATATAAAATTATTCAGCTTTGCTTAACTAAACGTCTTGTGATCAGGCAGAAGAAGACGAGAAATTAAGTGTTGATCAACATTTTCACATAAGGAATGTGTCAGATTGTCGATACAGGAAAGAGCATGGCTATATAACTTCATTATCCTCTTTCTCATTTACCCAGGTCACATTTTTTTATTTTGTTATGTATATTTGGTCATCCCTTAACCCTTTCTTTAGACAGCCGTCAAGGCTGCAGTTATCGCCACGGCCGCCTGAGAAGAAGAAAAGAGAAAATGGGAGGAATAGGGTATTTTCAAATGGGGTAATGAGTGAGAAATTTCATGGAGGAGACACAGCAACTACACTTATGAGAAGGATTTTACTGCTTTTTCTCTAGGAGTTTCATGGGGTGCATTTAGCGAGGTTGTTCGTGAAAGAGAGGGAAGCATATGGGGATTAAAGAACCGTGACAATAGTGTTGACTCTAAACTGTTAGCTAATACATTGTGTATATATGTAGATAATGAATTGATGATGTGATAAACAGTGTTGTGCTACTTCCTAAGTTAAATATATATGATGCATAGTTTATTCTACCACTGAATAAAAACTTGGTTCCGCCCCTAATATTACAGCACAACCAACAGAAGCTGAACAAGATAGGCCATCAAGGCAGACCTTTTGCCATCCCCGAAAAGAAAGAGATCATGCCTAAGACCTCCCTTCCATAAAATACAAAACCTGAAAGCCATAAAAATAGATTAAAAAACCTAGCACTCCCATCTGACTCCCCCAGCATCAACCAACATAGCGACCATCTTCTGCAACTGGGCATGCTATCCCCGAAGCTTACGAGACCGACAAGGAATTGCTCATGCTCTTACCTTCTCGCCGAACATGGGAAGATGATGCAAGTAGAAACCTGGTCAAATGTTCTCAAGCTTAATCTCCTCAAGGAGGGTGGGCTTCTCGTCTCCCATCACTCATACAGGAAAGAGACCACTTCTTGAATCAGTGGTAACGATAACCAAAGGGAGAAAAGGAACTCGGAGGAGAAGACGACCATTCAGCTCTCTGGGATTATTCATTCCAGAAAACTGGCCACACCAAGGAACCCATAAAACCAGAAAATCAGACAGGTAGCTGGGAATCAATGACCTAAATTTTTTTTTAGTTCAGTTTTAAAAACCAAATGGGGAGTATTAACCAGTCTCATTCGAAGTTTGCATTTTAATCTCAACCATTCATTTGTAACTATGTATATATTTCTTTCTACACTTTTACAATGATATTCTTTTGTTTTTATAACAAAGAGTGTTTTCCATATTCTGTGGCCCAAGATATAAATATCCCATATTTCCTTGATTTTAACACCAAATTTCACATATGAGTTGGTTTAGGATAAAAATACTCTTAGGTCATAAATGGATACAAACTACCCTCATTTCTTCATTTTTTACCTCAAAAGAAATATTCTTGGTAAGAAAAACCTTCTTTTCTCTAGTGTCCATGATCCATTAATTGGCAAAGGGACAGAGTAGCTATTTACGTTCATTATAATAGAAAGAGAGAAAATGATGATGAGTATGTTGGTGGAAAGATGCAGCTGATGAATGTTGATCCCCGGGTGAGGTGCATCAAGCTTCTATAGGTGCAAATAAAATAAAGACTTGTTGTCCAAAGTGGTAATGTGACTTTGAAATATTTAATTATATCTTCTAAATCATCAATATCGTATGAATTAAAGGATGAAGAAGACCTACAGTCAGTGATTTGCCACTAATAATAACTAAAATAAACAAGTCTTGGCCTTGTATGCATAGATGAACTATAGACTGTAAAACGAGAAAAATTGCCGTGATAGGTAAGGAATTAGATTATGAATATAAAACAATCACCAAAGTTGGAGAAGGTTTCATCAACTTACCTAAGCATGAATGTAGAATTTCAGACGAGTCAAGGGACATGAAATTAACATGTAAAACAGTCAGGTAAGTGACAGAGATTTTTAATTTAGGATAACACGATATTACGCGATATCATGATCATGATAATACAACAATGAAAATACTCATGTTAACGATAACACAATATATTTATTATCGCATAATTGTTGATGTGATTTACATATGAGATCTCTCATACTCATGTTAGCGTGGATATGATAACATGACTTTGTTGAATAACATCCCATTGATGTGATGATGTGTTGTAGTTATGTAACCAAAACACATTATTGAGAAAAATTGTATTTTTATTAACACGTTAATATTTATTGTAGGTTGGAAGAACTAGGTGAGTTTAATTTAACAAAGGAAAATGATATTTTTACATCAAAAGTACACATAAAAAACTCACACATGAGTTTTGATTGGTCTAGATAAGTAACCCTATGTGAACTTTGTGTAGAGCCCACTTGTGGAGGCCAATCAAAACTCTTGTGTGAATTTTTGTGGGTATTTTTGTTATGGGAATATAACTATCCTTCAACAAACCCAAATCAGACATTATTAGCATTCCAATGTCTACATAACCTGATATAGAAGACATGCACACTAGATTTCAAACAATGGCTGCAACAATTGGTGCATTAAAGATTTCATTCCAGAATGATAGCTATGATGTCCCATATAGCGTAGTGAATGTGGACATGCATGAAGTTGAAGATGTATGGAGTGTAGGAAACTAGAATTACAATGAGCATATTGAGATGTAAAGTATGACTAACTTTGATGATCTCGAAGTGTTGGAACAAAATCTTGATGAGGGTGAGATGAGATCGGTAGTTTGACTATCAAAATCTACTTCAATTATGTACACAGTTCAAAGGCCTAGTATATTTTAAGAGAGTATTGATAGATATTACAATAAAGGTAAATTCACATATTAGGTTGTAAATGAAAACAAGATTAATACATATGCATCTAGGTGCACAAACGAGTCTTGCAAGTAGTACACAAGGGCATTTAACATAGGCGATGATATGATAGTGACAAGGTCAATACTATAGCATGTGTGTAGTACTCAAAGGAAGTCAACTGACCATCCTTTAGCATTTCACCTTTGGATTATTAAAAAATATTGTAACCTATTCAAATATTCAGTTGACATTATACTTAAAAACATAACTTCATATATTTCAAAAAAATGGGGTGTCATTGCGGATTACAATATATGTAGCATGTAGAGGAGGCTATAAGACACAAAAGATTCATGTTCAACTTCTTATGAAGAGGTTATGGAGGTCTGCCATGAGCTTATGGACAATGTACATCAACGTTTAAACCAGCTAGAAATAATTCATCATCATTTTTTCTATTTCAATGTAGAGACAGATGTTGAGGGGGAGGATGACGAGAATGATCCAAATGATGCCAAATCATGATTTGTATGTGTTATCACTACAATAAAAAGTACTATTAATGACACAATCAAAAGCATTGATAAAAAGTACTTTTTACAACTCTTAAAACAAATGTTACAAAAAATACAACTATTTGCAATGCTTTTTTTTAAAACATCGATTTGCGACACTTAATTATAAGTATCACAAATAAAATAATTTTTAAAAAGAATTTCTATTTGTAACACTTTTTTAAAAGTGTTGTAAATAGTGGTACTATTTAAAAAAAGTATTGCAAATATTACTAGGTTTTTTTAAAAAAATTAGTACTATTTGCGACTCAATTAAAAAAAGTCAAGAAAAGTAATTTTTTTTTACAAAACTTATTTTATTTGCGGCACTTATTATAAGGCATCACAATTAGATTATATTTTTAATATATAGTATATAATAAATAAATACTAAAAAAATTAAATTAAATTCCATACTTTCTCCCCTTTCCTTCTTAGAGTTGGGGCTCATGCTGATACGCGTGAGAGAGGGAAGGAAAAGAGGGGGAGAGAAGAGAGAGAAAAAAAAGAGAGATATAGAGTATATGAGAATATAAAAAATTCAACATGAACCAAAATATGGTGAGAAAGAGGGTCGCCGAACTCTGACTAGAGGAGGAGAGGGGAGACAACATGGTAATTTGATTTTTATTTTATTATATATATATTATATTTAAAAAAATAATAATAAAATAAAAGGTATTTACGACACATAGGAATATGTGTCTCAAATACTCTAAGTATTTGCGGCGCTTACTCCTATGCATTGTAAATACTGCAAATACTTTTGAGTATTTGCTATGCATAGTCTTATACGTCATTAATATATTTATTTTAAAAAATATAAAAAAATTATAAAAAATTAAAAATAAAGTCCCATACTCTCTATCCTCTCCTTATTAGAGTCAGGGCTCACACTAATGTGCATGAGAGAGAGGGAGGAAGAAAAGAGAAGGAGAGGGAGAGGGAGAGAGAAGAGAGAAGAGAGAGAGAGGAGAGAGAAGAGAGGAGAGAGAGGAGAGAGAGAAGAGAGGAGAGAGAAGAGAGAGAGAGGAGAGGGGAGAGAGAAGAGAGAGGAGAGAGAGAAGGGAGAGGAGTGGAGAGAGAGAGAGAGAAAGGGTGGGATTGATCACTCTGGTGCAACGATCGATTGTTTGTCTAATTTTCATTACGATAACTCGCAGAACCATAACCATAGAGTGGATCTAAGTGGAGAAGGATAGAGAAAAGAGCTATGCAAGATTGATTTTTTATGAAAGCATGTTTGCCCCTATGCCTATGCATATTGAGCCTGGGAGAGCTAAATTTAATCTAATAAGGAAATAGAAGAATTAGGGAGAGAAGTCCAAGGAAATATTTTTCTATTCTTGATGATGGATGCTTAAGTGGAACTTATGATGTGAATAACCATATAGTAGATCTAAGTGGAGAAGGCAGCTGGAGAAAGAATAGAACATGATAGATTTTTATATGAAAGTCTATTGTTAGATAATGGGAAAAATATATAAATACTGATGAAAAAAATACCTAAATAAAAAGGAGGGAAACTTAATTCCCAATATAGTGTTTCTTTTTGCCACATAGGCACCAATTGGGCGCTAGTTCTGGATTTTGTTTTTAATTTTTTGCATTAGTGTCATCCTTTAATCCTTCTATAGGATTAAACTCATTTTAAATCAATTTAGTCCTTCCAAATGATGAAACACATAATTTTTTTAAAAAAAAACTCACGCAAGCACGTGGCAAAAAGGAACACTATTATGAAAAATATTTTATTCTCTCTGCCAATCAGGTAATTATTTTTTTAACATTATTTATATATTTTTCCCTTAGATACTCTGATATTAGATGTCAAATTGAATCATTGTAAATGTTTTAAGTGGCTCAAATTGATATCTCAATTTGCTTATGTGGTAATTTTACAATAGGTGAACTCCAATTATAGATGTCAAATATATTATTTTAATATTATTTTTATTTCACATCAAATTAAAATAAGATATATAATTTTTTAAATAATAAATAATACTAAAATAAAATTATATAAATCATAAATGATAGTAAAAAATACATAACTTAAATAAAAATATAAATGTATGTAATCTTTCAAATATGATAAACATCATTAAAATAAAAATACATAAAAATAATACTAAAATCAAAATATATAATGCTAGTTGTTTCCACTTCTAGCTTTTGCTGTTTACAAAATTTGTTGACAATTGCTTGAATCTTACCCCAATGTAGTTTAAGCATCTTGGATGAATGGTCATTTTTGAATTGTTTTTTTTGCATAATAGTATTCCACCACTTGATCTCAAAAAGCTCAGGCTTTTTGCACATTTTGGTACATGAGTAAAAAGTTAGAGCTTTTTGCAACCAAGTGGCGGCATACTATTATGCCAACAAGCAATTCGAGAACGTCTATTCATCCAAAAATGAGATTTGTCAATAAATTTTGTGAGCAAATGCTATATATATGCTAAGAAGAAATTGTAAGTAGAAACAACTAGTATTATAACTTTTTACTTTAATATTATTATTTATACTTTTTTGTTATGGTGTTATTATTTATGTATTATAGTTTTAATGTTGTTTGTCATTTTCAGAATATTATGTTTTTTATTTTTATTTAAATGATTATGTATTTTTTATTAATATGGTTTATATATTTCAATTTTAATTTTAATATTATTAATTATTTTAAAATTTATATATCTTCAGGTTAATTTGATGTAAACTAAAATGATATCTTTGACATCTATTGTTGGAGTTCACTAAAATGGAATATCAATTTGAGCAATTTTAGTATCTCCAATGCAATAGGTAAATTGACACTTAGAAACTTTATGGCCTTCTGAAATGATTCAACTATGCCATGAAATATTTGACACATAAGATATATCATAGAGTTGACTATTGAAGTGACAACCAAAACTTGATTCTCATGGAGTTGGGGCTGGAATGTTATCCTTAGTAACATGTTTGTTGAAAGACTATCAGAACATTCAGAGATGTTTGCTGGCTTGAGAAAGGAGGGTGGTAACTTAATACTAATAAGGCCAATGTGATAAGGAGGGGATCACATAGAACCCAATCCTTAAAAAACAATTATTCACGTGTATGTGCACACAATAGCTAGCACAAGCCCTATTCTCACAAACAATCTGCAAGCCTTGTGGTTCAGCAATACCTACCTCCATGAGCAGCAATAGCAATTCCACTAAAGTAAGAAAGATGGATTAGAAAAGTGTCCTTTACTCTCCTCAAGAAAAACCACTTCAAAGATCTCACTCTTACAAAAGAGAAATATGTTATTTATATGTGTTGTATATTTAGTATAATGCTCATTAGCATAGGTTAATGATGTTTATATTTACACAGGTTTTGTATACATAATGATACTTGATTATGCAGAATGTATGTGGATTTTAATACTTGATCGTGCATGACGTGTATGAATTATGAGATTTAAATGAATGCATAAATTTATGTATATATATTATAAGATATAATTGGGACATGATGCAGAGGTGTTACTTATAGATATGTGATGTATGAATGTGATTTTCATAGATTTTATGGGTGAGGGAATGTATATACTTTTATGTTATTAGTACTGGTTTGCATGACTTATGTGATGCTTCTTATGGATTATGTTTTGATGTTCATGTGAGTTTTATGTTTATTTTTAAACTTGTATTGAGTTAAAGCTCACCCCTTATTATGTTTTGTTCGAGGTTATATTCTTGTGTCATGTAGGTGCTTAGGGTGAGTTGATGACTTAAACATGTCACATTTTTAGGCTTGAGACTATTATGTTTATTAAAATATGTGAGAATGTAATGGACCAAGAAACTTTAATTAAATTTGTTATCATCCGTTAATGACTTTTACAATGTTGTGTACTTCAATCTATCCCAATTTAGTATTAGCCTTCGGCTTCATCATCATACTTTGGACTGGGTTCAGGTGAAGGGGATATGATTGGGCATGACAAATATAACATCATATCGGAAGGTCTCTTCCCCTTCAATTGTATTCATAAATCTTTTTGTGGTAGATAATCCTCAATATAGATCTTCCACAAAGCAAAACATTTTCCATTCAACTTGTCTCTCTATCTTCACTTTACTTTCAATTGTCATTGTTCTCACTTAATTGAATATCTTCACTTTACTATTAAGTAAACACATCGAAATTCTCTTGGGTTCCACAGATAGCACCACTTCTTGGGGTTATCTGGGGCTAGCACAAGCTCCATTCACACAAATAATCCACACAACAATGCACTGGGGATAAAAAAGAGAGTAGAAGAGACAATGAGATTTGCCCCATAGTCAGCAATGCCTGCTTCCTTGAACAGAAACAGTAAATCCACAGAAGTGAAAAGGAATGGATTACAAAAGTGTCCCTTTTACCGTCCCTTCAAAGCATTTCTCATAAAAGAAAAACAAAAAACCTCACACTCTATAATCCCGTCTCAGAAAACATATTTCTATCTAAGCCCGCCTCCTAACACCAGCAACAACCTATATGTAGTTATTAGCCACACGACGGTTGGCATTTCATATCACAGTCCTATTATAACCCTAAACCCTTATAGGACTGTGATAGCTAGCGTCCCGAAGATATTCCATGATATTCTAGCTTGAAAATACGTAACACATTTTCAAGTGGACTACAAGTTCTGACAATGCCGAGGAGGGAGCCCTGCTGGTTGTGGAGGAGTAAGGGGGGTGGTGAAGTTCGTACTGGGAAGGGGCTGTGTGCTGGTCTTGAAGACGCTGGTGCAGTATGTGAGGATGCAAAGGAGAGGGAGGCTGGTTCTGGCCGTGGAGAAGCAAAGGGTTGTGCAGTGAAGAGGCAGCGTTGGTTTGGTCCAGGTATAGGGGGAGGGACTGGTGTGGTGATGCCGTGCTGGTTGCGAGGGGGAGGAGATGGATATATCCTTTCCGAAGGAGCATAATGTCAATTCTCCTCTCTCCTAGAACTACCCTACAACTACCCCACGTAAGCCATGGTCTTCAGGTGGAGTTTTCAAAATAAGTTCTAATATTTTCTTAACTAGCCACAGCTTAATTTACCATCAAGTAGTAAAGCCACCACAGGCTGTCTGAAGGGGAATCTGGACCACCAGTTATGGTTTCCATATAGTCCTAAACATACTCATGCACATATACTAACTTAATTCTATTATAGTCTAAATCAATTAATGTATTTTAGTTTAAAAGTTTTACATGCTTATTTACATGTTTATACTTGTACATTTAAATTAGTGGGTTATTGGTCTGAATATGAAAAGCCTACCGAAAATTCTAAAAAGCCACCATCTGAATTTCCCACTAAAATTAAATCTAAATCAGATCTGGATCTAAATCTAAATCTAAATATGTTCAATTTTTTTTAAAAAAACTTTATCGTAGTAAAGATTATATATAGAGAGTGTTTGTAGTTGACACTAAAACTAAATAAAAAATTGTTTTTATTATTTATTTTATTAAATACTTAGTTACGATTTAAATAATCTACACTATCTAACTCAAGCTTTTCTAAGAGACTATATGGCAAAATATTTAATTACTATTTTTATTATTTATTTCATTGGCAATTGCTTCACACGGTATATGAAAATTTTGAGTTATGGAAATTTCCACTATGCATAATGTGCTCCTCAGTAAGTTGTGATTGAGCAATAGACCTTAATCCCCTGACACATTAAATATTCATTTGGGATCAACCCATCTAATTTCACATTCAACCCATCAAATTTCTCCTTCAACTTTGGCTTATTTGCCTTCTTATCATGTTCTCCTTCTTCAACTTTGGCTTATTTGCCTTCTTATCCTGCTCTACATTTTCACATTGCCCAGTCTCTTCATGTTTGTGTTACCAATCAAACATCAACACAATGATCAACATAATTTGATTCCATTAACGCCTAGTTTCATGAATACTATTTTGCACATGCATGATTGGTACATGAGATCCAAGTTGTTGTCACAGTTAATTATCTTCTCCAAGTTTTGCTCAGATCCTTGAGCATCTACTAAGTATTGTAGTTGTAAGGACCCTTATCTTTAAACCGGTTTTGGTTTTCTTTAATTATGGGTTATCGTGAGATTTACGCGTTTTCTGATCTTATTCGGTGATTTCATAAATAAATAGTGTTTGTGATAGTTTTAATCAAAATTAACTTTAACATTAGTGGTTTTAAGTGATTTTAAACCAAATGTGAATTTTTGGGATTTTTCGGAATTTTCACTATTTTTCCCAAAAATTAGGGTTTTGGCGGGACCCCTGTGGGCCCCACCGTCGAAAATTTTATTTTTGGGTCAAATGAACCTAGACATATACTTAAGGTCCCACAAAAATTTTCAGAATTTTATTAGGCTTAAATTGTGCTTAAATTTACAAAATGCCCACTTTTAGCCTACTTTTCATATTTACACCCCAAAACTTACCTATGCCTACCCCAACCCTTACTATAAAAGGGCAAACCAGAGCCATTTCCATTTTTGGGAATAGGCTAAGGAAGGAGGGCTGACCTAATCCCCACTTAGGCCCGAATTAGAAGCCGATTAAGGTAAGCTTGCTCTAATTAAGCACTAATCTATGGCTTTTCTCTTAATTTCTTCCAAATCTACCATTTTTCCCTTGATTCAATTCATTTTTGACCATCAAAAGCTACTGATTTGTGTTTTACTACAAACCCTAACATTCAAAATTCGATTTTTACTACCAACAAGCCTTAGATCTAATATTTAATTAGGGATTCCTTGGGTAAATCGATTTCTATTAGAGTTTAATTCAAACTCATTGTGTTTTCAAGGATTTCAAGAAGGGTGACTCTTCAATCCGAGCTTAATCAAGTGCTGAGGTAATGGGTCTTCAAAATCTCTGTTTATCCATGGTAAAATTCTTCATTTTTGGCTTATTTCGAAATGGTTTGCTTGATTTAGTGTGTTAATGGTAAGATTAGAAAATGGAATTATTTAATCCCGATTTCTTAGGGTTTTGCATTATTATAGTTTGGTTTGATATTCTGGAAGTCAAGGAGGACTTTTGATGATGATTAGGGTGTTAGATGTGGATTTGAAGTGTTATCTATGGTGTTTCAGTTTGGATTTGCGAAAGGAAGAAGATGGTTGTTCTACCGTGTTGGCGATCGATCGGCCTTGCAGGGCGATCGATCTGCTGAACTGTAAATTTTAATTTTTTGCGTGTAACCGATCGAACGGCCTGAAGGGCGATCGATCAGCTACACAGGAAATTGTGTTGTGCATATGATGTTTATTTTGATGATTCCACTTTAGCTTGCCAATTTTATATGAATGTGGAGTGTTTTAAGCTATGTTAGGCTACTGGAAATACATGCTATTGAGTTTATAGAGTTGAGACATATGCTTAGAGATGGTGGGATGACTTATGTTTTGTGGCATGATGTTGGAATCGTTATCTTGAAATTATGAACGGTTGTTTCCCTTTGGATAAACATATATTTTCAGTAGGACTACAATCATTGTTGGACTGATTTGTCATGATAGATTGTGGTTAGTGGTGTGTGAATGTTGGCGAATGTCATGACTCAATGACGAAATGAGTGATGTTATATGTGTTTAGCCTTTGTGGTTGAGTTTTGAATTTAGCTATGATTTCGACGATTCTTCTACTATGATTTCCGCTGGAATTCATGTTTAGATAGAAATTCACATGTGTAGTGTGGTAGTGAGTTGATTTTCAAGCATGTTGATATGCATTATGTGAAAGGCTTCTACTAGTTACACACACACACATGTGGGGGGGTTAAATGATGATGTTGAAGCTTGACATTGTGAGTAGGAATGATGCATTAGGGGCTGATGAGTGCACTTATCATGGATTAGGACTCATGTATGCTTTGCCCATGCATGTACCATGTTGCACGCATCATGAAAATGGATTTCCAATTGAGGCTTCATCGCGATTAATCGAATTTGACCGATTGGATGCAATGTGATGGAATTGTGTGCCGGATTGATCGATCGTGGATTAATCGCAAGTTGATTGGTCCGAAAGGACATATTTTGATTTGAAGTTCCTGTGTGGAACGAGTGCACTCCCCGGGTTGAGTCTTGTTTAATGGAATGATGTGGGGACGAGTTGTGTACTTGTCTTGCGGATATGTGAGAATGTTATTATGTGTGTCATCTGGACCCTGAGAATCCAGTGTGGTATGCCATGTGCACCCCGCTACCACGTGTTCTAGGGTTCTCTGTGTGAGAACTCGGGCTCTTCCCTCCGCAGGAGATGTCCCTGGGTGAACACCCCTGCTCTAGATTCTCTGTGTGAGAATGGGACATCCTTGGCCAGGACTGTCCAGGGCGAGCAGTATTAGGGATTGACAACCCCGATCTTTCTTAAATTCTTGTATAAAAACTTTGGACCATGACACGCCTTCGTGGCCTTGTCTATGCTTCCGTCTGTGTGACATTTTTGTGTGGTTACTCCTTGATGGAGTTTGATTTGATGTTATGCATGTGGGAATATGTATGTTAGAGATACATCCACGCGGGATTGGTTATGATGTGAATGCATGTGGGAATATGTATGCTAGAGATACATCCATGCATGTTGATTTTGATGTTATGCATGTGGGAATATGTATGTTAGAGATACATCCATGCGGAATTGGTTATGATGTGAATGCATGTGGGAATATGTATGTTAGAGATACATCCATGCAGGTTGAATTATGCATTATGATGCCGTGTTAGGTGATATGAATGTGTGATCAAAAAGTGATGCACCGTGTAAATCTTTGATCTGAACGATCTCATTTCTAAGCTATCGTATTTTCTACGTTGACAGTGATATTAAAACCATTGCTGAGTGTTAAAACTCACCCCTCTTTTGTGTTTTGATTTGGGGCTGCGTGGTGCGACACGCAGACGGACAGGATTGCCTCTATGAGGAAAGGTCAGAGGTAGCTTGGGTGTGATGATGGAGATCGTTGCGTGACTTATCTGCGTTTGTTTCATGCTTTATGTTCGAACCTTTGTGTAGGGTTCTTGTCTTGGATTTATGTCGTATTTTGCAGTTGTGATGCTTATGACTTATATTGAGCCGGTGTGGGCTTTATTTAACTAAGTTTGTGGGTTTGAGATTGTTGTTTACTTTGTGATAAGCAACACCTTTTTCTTCCCTTTTATTTACTCTTGCTCAAAGGATTGTGCGCACTCCGTGTTTCTGTTAATCGCCCGTGGTTAGGGATTAAGTCTTCCGCTAGATTGTTTTCTAAATTTTCACTTTGTCGCCCCCGCGCGCTTGACCGGCCCCTGGACCGGGTTTGGCTCGGGTCGGGCATCGCCGGGGCGTGACAGTAGTCCTTTGACACCCCCTACATTCTCCTCCTCCAATCTAGTCTTCTTCGTCTGTCTTTTCTTCAACTTCCCCGTTACAAACAAATTTAGAAGGCCCAGGCCCAGATCCACTGGCACAACAACCAGCACCCACATTGCCCCCTCTCCCCAAAACAGCCCCCCGCCTAACAACCAACAAAAACAATAGTAGATTTGGTTCCCACTGATTTCAAACAACTAACAACCTCATTTTCTAGCGAGAACTCCCTCTTCAAACTATAAGTGGCCTGCAGCAGAAAAGGTTTCATTCAATGACTTGTGGGTCAATAAAGTTTATTATCAAACATAAATTTCAACAATCATGGGCAAAAGGTTCAGACAAAACAATATCAAACAATATCGAAGAAAAAAAACAGTGAATAGCATGATATGAGCAGACCATGTATGCATATTTAGAATAAATGAGCAATCAATGAGAAGCGGCTAAAGCATTTGATTTTATACTGAAAGAAGCAAACCAACAAGTGATACACAACATACACAATACATCCTATCATTCCACCATAGTAAAGGACACAAGCCTTTTAAATATCACTAAAAAATTATATCATTTCAAATAAACCAATTCTTTAATTAAAATCTAAGAGTAGAACCGGTTCAGTTTTCCTTAATGTAACTAAACACAAAGGTAAAAAAAACTACTAGATAGCTCCCGGTGGATAGGCCACCAACAAGAGCCCTTATCAGACGCCAGAGACTTTGATGAAGGAAGTCTTAATGTTAACAGTATAACCCATCTGTAGTAAACAAAATTGATTCTACACATACATCCTAGAAGTTCAGTTTATGCATAAAATTTCATTATTTATTTATTTTTACAATGTTCCTATCAAGAAGACACAATGTCCACAATTTAGAGAGATCATGAAACAAGAGGGTCCCATTGTTCAAGAATAACAGTGTAAGAACATTATCATGAAACTGACTACAGCTGTCACGCCCCGGAGATGCCCGACCCGAGCCGAATCCAGTCGAGGGGCCGGTCAAGCGCGCAAGGGCGATGAAGGGAAAATTGAGAAACAATCTAGCAGAAGACTTAACCCTAACCACGGGCGATTAACAGAAATATGGAGTACGCACAATCCTTTGATCAAGAGCAAATAAAAGGGAAGAAAAGTGTTGCTTATCACAAAGTAAACAACTAATCTCAAACCTACAAGCTTAGTTAACTAAAGCCCACACCGGCTCAAAATAAGTCATAAGCATCACAACTGTAAAATGTGACATAAATCCAAAACAAAGAACCCTACACAAAGGTTCTAACATAAAGCATAAAACCCAAAGAAAATAAGTCACACAACGATCTCCATGATCACATCCAAGCCATCTCCGACCTTTCCTCAAAGAGGAGATCCTGTCCATCTGCGTGTTGCACCACGCAGCCCCAAATCAAAACACAAGAAAGAGGGGTGAGTTTAACAAACTCAGCAATGGCTTTTAATATCATTAGCAACATTGAAAATACAATAGCATAGCAATACAGTTGTTTAGATCAAAAATTTACATGATGCATCATTTTCTGATCACACATACATATCACCTAACACTGCATCATGGTGCATAATCAACCTGCATGGATGTATCTCTAACATACATATTCCCACATGCATTATATCATAATCAACCTACATGGATGTATCTCTAACATACATATTCCCATCATGCATCATATCATAATCAACCTGCATGGATGTATCTCTAACATACATATTCCCATCATTCATCATATCATAATCAATCTGCATGGATATATCTCTAACATACACATTCCCATCATGCATCATATCATAATCAACCTTCATTAAAGAGTAATCACAATTTGGTGTCACACAGACGGGAACATAGACAAGGCCACGAAGGCGTGTCATGGTCCAAAATTCTACACAAGAATTAAAGAAAGTTTGGGGTTGTCAATCCCTAATGAAACTGCTCGCCCTAGACGATCCTGGCCAAGGATGTCTCATTCTCACACAGAGAATCTAGAGTAGGGGTGTTCGCCCAGGGACATCTCCTACGGAGGGAAGAGCCCGAGTTCTCACATAGAGAACCGTAGAACATGTGGTAGCGGGGTGCACACGGCATACCACACTAGATTCTTAGGATCCAGATGACACTCATAATAACATTCTCACAATCCGCAAGACAAGTACACAACTCGTCCCTACATAATCCCATTTAATTAGACTCAACCCAGGGAGTGCACTCGTTCCACACAGGAACTCAAATGAAAATATGTCCTTTTGGACCAATCAACTTACGATTAATCCACGACCGATCAATCTGGCACACAATTTCACCACATTGCATCAAATCGGTCAAATTCGATGAACCTCGATGAAGCCTCAATTGGAAATTCATTTTCATGATGCATGCAGCATGGAACATACGTGGGCAAGGCATACATGAATCCTAATCCATGATAAGTGCTCTCATCAGCCCCTAATGCATCATTCATAATCACAATATTAAGCTTCAACATCATCATTTAACTCCCACATGTGTGTGTAAACTAGTAGAAGTACTTCACTCAATGCATTTCAACATGCTTGAAATTAACTTACTACTACACTACACATGTGAATTTCCATCTAAACATGAATTCCAGCGGAAATCATAGAAGAAGAATCGTTGAAATTGTATCCCAATTTAAATCTCAACCACAAAGGCAAAACACATATAAAATCATTCATTTCATCCTTGAGTCATTGCATTCACCAACATTCACACCTCAACTAACTACATTCTATCATGATAAATCAGTCCAATAATAGGTTGTAGTCCTACTGAAAATATGCTTAACCAAAGGGAATCAACCATTCATAATTTTAAGATGTCAATTCCAACATCATGCCACAAAACATAAGTCATTCCACAAATTTCTAAGCATATATCTCAATTCCATAACCTCACTAGCATGCTTTTTCAGTAGCATAATATGGCTCAAAACACTCCACATGCATATAAAATTGGCAAGCTAAAGTGGAATCATCGAAATAAACATCATGCATTAGCACACAATTCTGCTGTGTAGCCGTTCGAACGCCCTTCAGGCCGTTCGATCGGTTAAACGTATAAATTTGAAATTCACAATTTGGCTGTTCGAAAGCCCAGCAGGCCATTCGATTGGCTTAACTGGAAAATTGTCATTCCGACAGTGTTGTCGTTTGAACGCCCAGAAGGCCATTCGAACGCCAACAAGGCAGAGCTAGTCATCTTCTTCCTTTCGCAAATCCAAAACGAAACACCATTGATAACACTTCAAATCCACATCTAACACCCTAATCATCATCAAAAGTCCTTCTTGACTTCCAGAATGTTAAACCATATCATAATAATACAAAACTCAAAGAAATCGGGATTAAATAATTCCATTTTCTAATCTTACCATTAACACACCAAATCAAGCAACTCCATTCAAAATAAGCCAAAAATCAATAATTTTACCATGGATAAACTGATATTTCGAAGACCCATTACCTCAGCACTTGATTAAGCTTGAATTGGAGAGTCACCCTTCTTGAAATCCTTGAAACACAATGAGTTTGAATTAAACTCTAATAGATATCGATTTACCCAAGAAATCCCTAATTAAATCTTAGATCTAGGGCTTGTTGATAGTAAAAATCGAATTTTAAATGTTAGGGTTTGTAGTAAAACATAAATTAGTAGTTTTTAATGTCCAAAAATAAATTGAAACAAGGGGAAAATAGTAGATTTGGAAGAGATTAAGAAGAAAGTAGGGTTTAGTGCTTAATTAGAGTAAGCTTACCTTAAACCGCTTCTAATTCGGGCCTAATTGGGGATTAGGCTAGACCTCCCTCCTTAGCCTATTCCCAAAAATAGAAATGGCTCAGGTTTGCCCTTTTATAGTAAGGGTTGGGGTATGTATGTGTAACGCCTGAGATTTTTCATCCCTTTTTCTTAAAACTCATAGAAATTTTTTGTAATATAACGTCTGTAAATCGGAGGAAAAATGACGAAACCAAAACCTGATAAAACAGTTTATAATTTAAAACACTGAACATCCACATACGGTCAATCATCGTACGGCCAAAGCAAATATCATCAGGCGCTACTCGAAAACACACGTATAATAAATTGCTATGATCATAGACTTTTAAATACAAATCACTCCCAGGCATCCCTAAGTGCAAGTCCCATAACAGTCTACAGACTCATCCAAATGAAAGTCCAGAATAAACATCTAACTTCTCATCTCACTCAATACAGGAGATCGTGGCACAAATGAACTCGTAAAGAGTGAAGCATATACTTGCATCAACGGGAATCAATCCACCGCTGAAACGAGCGTCTATCTCCAGGAGCTCTCTGTACAACCTGCAAAACCTCTTGTACAACGGGGCTAAAAAGTAGGGTGGTGAGTATTTTTATACTTAGTAGGAAAATACCCAGTAGGGGAAATCCCAAACGGTGAACTCACAAGTTCATAAATACATGCGTCATGCAACTCAACTATGAAGCAGAAGCATATCATAATCATAAACGTGCTCAAACTGATACAAACATACCAAAGGCACCAACGTGCCAAAGTCATACAAACTTACTCGTACCACCGTACGCATACTCATACAACATACCCATACTTGTATGACATTACTCGTACAATCATATGCTTACTCATACAGCTTACACATACATATACGACCTTACTCGTACAATCAGACTCGTACAACCTTACTCGTACAGTCTGCACAAAATCATATTTACTGTCTTACTCAAAAACATATTCTCACAATCGTACTTATACTCTTACAGTCGTGCTCCTCCACATACTCTTACAGTCGTGCTCATACTCACTCTTACAGTCCTGCTCATACACATACAGTCGTACTCACACTCATACAGTTGTACTCATACACATAATCGTACACATATCAATGACCACTGAAGCTCATTACAACTAATAAGCTCCAATGTCGAAATGGAAAAGAATGTCACTGGGGCAACACCTTAACCTCCGGGGAGTGACTAGACGCCATGGACTTTTCCGAAGGTTAGGCACACCAATGCTCATGGGGCACTAGATCAAACAGGTAAGAGTAGATCCATGATACTACTTACCTGAGCGCGCAAACATAAACACCCACACATAAGGGGTCATACAGTTGCCCACCATAATGGGTCTTATAGTGCCATAGAATCGCCCACCATAATGGGTCTTATAGTGCCAGAGAATTGCCCACCATAATGGGTCTTATAGTGCCATTGCCACTCTTGGGCAGAAAACATACGGTGCCACTTGGGCAGAAACATACGGTGCCACTTGGGCAGAAACATACAGTGCCACTCTTGGGTGGAAACATACAACGCTCTCAACAGAGCATCAAACGTCTGGGCTTACACAGCACACAGACCAAATCGAAAACATACTTTGCTCTCAACAGAGCATCTGACGTCTGGGCTTCATACAGCACACAGACAAAGTTAGAAACGTACATCGCTCTCAATAGAGCATCAAACATCTGGGCTTATACAGCACGCAGACCAAATCGGAAACAACGTCGCTCTCAGCAGAGCATCAGACGTCCGGTGCTCTATACAGCACACAGACAACATCCCGCAGGATAAACACCATGGCAAGACATGATAAATGCTCAGCCGACTCATTAGCGGCCAGCTCAAACACGAAACTTAATCCGTCGAACCCTCAGGTCTCAAACTCACAACGCTATCATTAGCTATGCTTATAATTCAAGTTTGAAATAAGTACATTATGTGGTACAATTATGCCACACAAACTCACAGTCCTCGACTGATCAAACTGAAGCTGAGCCCGATCGAAACCCTAGTTTGTCAAGGCAGCAGACTTCACTTACCCATCCACATCATGGACAAAACTCATCGTACAACCAACAGTCTTACATACTTTGCCATCCATCTTATGGCCAAATCCTCTTACACTGACATCCTCAAATAACGCTCCTCAGAGCCAACCCAGTTGTCACCCTCTTACTTATATCTCACTTATTATACTTATTTTTCACTTCATAATCTGTACATTATGCTTGTACAATTATGAACACTCTTACTATCTAACAAACCTCAACATACAATCCAACCTAAACCGATCCATTCTAATCCTTGCCTGTCATACTCTTATCCTCTGTCATATGCTTACACAACAATATCCAAATTCAGACAAAGTCTTTGTCACCTCTTATTGTCCATCGCCCATACCTCTCTGCCCATATACACTTACACATAACCATATCATAAGCAATAGTCATCATACATACGTATGTCTCACACATACGTATAACATACACATACGGTCATACATACATAACTTACAAACATGCACGCTAGCCATCACTAGCACATGCATCCATACGTCAAACATACATACTAGCCATTACTAGCACATGCACAGACATTCATACATACTCCAAACATGCACGCTAGCCATCACTAGCACATGCATAATTCGTACATACTCCAAACATGCACGCTAGCCATCACTAGCACATGCATACATACATACTCCAAACATGCACGCTAGCCATCACTAGCACAGGCATAATTCATACATAGCATATCGACATATTTGCTAGCCATTGCTAGCGCATACACAATCCACATCCATAAAATGTGCATACATCTCATGCATATCAATCATACCATACAATCATGCTTACACGCACATCATGCAATCGGATCGTTATTTACATCCAAGCATGGAATCATACAATCCTAGCATACTGCTACTCATTCAAAGCATGCTTCATGAATTTACGAGTTCAAAGCTCCCCTACCTCATAATCATGACGTTCGATGGCGAGCACACGATGGTGGCGGCGTCGGCGGCGGAGTTGGCGATCAAAACTGTTGCCTGGCTGAGAGAGCTACTGTCCCGAGGGTTTTAGGATGCGCCGGAACTATCACGACCAAACGGGGTGTCAGAAATCAATGCGGTAAAACCCGCGATCCACAGCGGCACACTAGGGCGGCCGGGAGAAATATAGTGCCAACATAAGTGGCAGTGCGACCAAATGTCGGGGGTGTACTCACTGAAGATCGGTCGGTGGCTAAAACGTGCATAGCCGGCCACAAGACGTTGAAATCAGCCGTGGACAGCAGCCAACGGCGACAATTTCGGTCAACAAAAGCCCACATACGGGCAGAGAGCGTGGGGCAACACTCGAGAACAAAGGAGAGGTGGAGGACGGCTCTGTGTCAACTCCAATCGGTGGCAAAGCCAACCGATGGTTAGGCGGCGCAAATGCGACACCTATAACCAGAAGTACACGTGTGGCCACATGCACACGCGACCCAAAAGGTCGGGGGAGAGGGCTGAAAAGAGGCAACCCAAGGCCCACAAAAGCCAACAGGGCTAAGGCCCTAGCTGTGGCCAATCTAAGCGGCGACATCGCCGATCGCCACCCACAACCAAAACTAATGGTGCGGGTAGCTGTGCATGTCGCACTACAGAGAGCAAGGGGAGGGTTCAAGGTCGAGCAAAGGCCATGAGGCCCTCACTAGCCAAGGCCTATGCAGGTGAACTCGTCCACCTTCTGTCAAGGTAAGACATACAAACTCTTGCCAGAGGCCGTCCGGTACCGACGGCGTAAAATGGGCAAGAAGGGTCAACGGCACACATGCCGGTAAGGCGAAACTAGCTACGGCTATGGGCCGCAAGGCTGAACAAGGCCCGGAGGGGTGGGCCATTGGTATCACTGGGCCGGGGCAGAGCTGAACTAAGGTCCGCTAAATCAAATATGGCGTCCGACTGATAACGTCAGTCACATGGTCTAAAACAGACGTAGACCAAAAATGGGGGACGCCCGAACTGAGCAAAGGAGAGACAGAGGCTGAACCGGTCCAGGTGGGTGGGGCCGTCCCTGGGCCATCGCCAGGCCGGGGGCGGTGCCCACAGTGGTCAGTCACTCTCACCTGCCTACGATGGCGGCGACAACCCACCAGAAAATTGTACGATAAAACGTACTAGCCGGAGAAAAGAGGGAGGGCGGAGGCTGAACCGGGCATGGGGGTGTAGTCCACTGCCTTTGCCGGAGCAAGGCGAGGCTGGAGGAAGGCCGAATCGGCCATGAATCACTGCCAGTGGCCACTGTTTGCCGAAAATAGTGCATCGGCAGAACAGTGCAGAGAGGGGGAATAGGATGGGGCGGTGGTGCAGAGGCCCACCAGGCCAGGAGGGATGGCCTCCCGCCGTTGCCGGAGCAAGGAGGGGCCGGACGGAGCACAACTGGCCGTGGCTCGCCGTCGGTGGCCCCCAATTCGTCCAAACAGATGTCCGGCGAAAAGGGCAATGGAGAGAAAGGGAGCGGGATGGCAGAGCAGAGGCCGTCTAGGGCCTAGAGGAGTGTCCTCCCGCCGTCGCCGGCCCATGGCGAAACCATGGGCGGCCGGGGTAGTGGCCCCTCGGCATCGCAACACCGGGGCGAAGCCTTTGCCAGCGTCCTGCGGCCTGCCAGTGGCCGGTGGCCGGCGGGGACAGAGAACAGACGGGAAGGGGGGGCGGCGCACTGTTCATCACCCAGGAGGTTCTGGATCGAGCGGGCGATCCCGATCCACATTTTTCTTTTTTCTTTTTTTTTCTTTTTTTCTTTTCCAAACGTATCCCCAATGCATGTTAACTCACTGGTTAGGCGTCGAACCTCCAAAATTTGCGCCATAAGCGTGCAGCGAGGCCCGTGGCCCGCGACTAAGCCCCACACCCGACTCTACGGGTATAAATACGGGAAAAATATACAAATATATATATGCTGAAATGTCACATTTTCCTACCGAAAATGACCAGAAAAATGGCAAAAAAATCATAGAAAATCGTAAAAAAATCAGGGACCTTATAGTATGGGTAAGTTATGGGGTGTAAATAGGAAAAGTAGGCTAAAAATAGGTATTTTGCAAATTTAAGCACTAATTACGCCTACAAAAATTCTGAAAATTTTTGTATAACCTTAGGTAGATGTCTGGGTTCATTTGACCCAACAACCAAAATTTTGACAGTGCGGCCCACAGGGGTCCCGCAAAACCCTAATTTTTGGAAAAATAGTAAAAATTCAGATAAATTCTAAAAATTCACATTTGTTTTAAAATCACTAATCTAAAGCTTGATTTTGATTAAAACCATCATAAACACTTTTTATTCACTAAATCGCCGAATAAATCAAAAAACGCGTAAGTCTCACGATAATCAATAATTAAAGAAAACCAAAAACCGGTTTAGAGATGAGGGTCCTTACAGCAGCCATGCTTTGTTAAACACTTGAACTAACCAGTTTCAAAACAAGAAAGTCACAAACTGTAGATGCAAACAATCATACGTCTTCACTAATGAAATTGATTGCAGCCATTGCTTTGCTTCCATAAGCTTTGACAACACGACCATTAACCTCATTTAACCACAGTGAAGGTAGTACATTATCCTCATTTAATACCGACTTATAGAAGCAAAAAATTTCAAATAAGCCGACCAATGTAAATCTATGCATGTGCAATCTTCATCTTCTGTCAATAATGGCAAGAAGAAAATAGCAAAAAACATGATTCTCGATCAACAAACATGAACTATAAGAAATTGAGATCCAAACAGGGGAAAAAATTGCAGAAGAGATGATACCAACATTATGTACCTTCTCAACTTGTTCCTTCTTGGAAGCCGCCTTTTCCTTTTCAACCTTCTAATGCATCTTCTCCATTTTCTACAGGATCAAGAAACCAAACAAGAAAATCCAAATCAATCAAAAATATCACAAAGTAGGAAAGGTGGTCAATTTGGGGGAATGTGGCAGTACATGAATGTAGACTTTCTCAACAGCTCTTTCTTCCTCGATCAGAACCTTTCTCATCCTGTCATTGAAGTAGCTGGTAGCCAATTCTGGGGAGATAGTGAGAGGAGAGGGATAAGGGAGATGAAGAAAGGGAAAGCAAACAGGAGAAGGAGTGGAGGGAGGCCGAGGGGAAGGAGAGGCCGGGGTCGGAGTAGAGAGGTAGAGGTTGCAGCTGGGTTGAGAGAGGAGATGAGAAAACGGAGAGGGAGTTGAGAGAGAGGTGCAATGGTGGCGGCGATGAGGTCGAAGAGAAGGTATGGATAGTCAATGGAGGGAGCCCAGTCAACGAGGGAGGGGATGAGAGGAGACAAGCTAGGATGGGCGGCAGTGAGGTAAGAAGTCGGTAGGTTTTCAGAGGCGTTCAATGGACGAAATACCTCTGACTGTAGACCTCATTTTATAACTTAAGTTTGATTTCAGGACTAATTAAGTGACTAAATTCAGTGCTAACTAAATGCACTTAAAAGCCAACTTTTAAGTGACTTTTCAATAGCTAATTCAGTTCAGGTGTGAATTAGACCAAACAAATGGAACCTAAATATAGACAGCTCAATTGGCAACATAGCCGTTGGGCTGTGGGCTTAACTTGCAAATAAGACCCATCAAAATTCACTATTTTGGGTATAATTGCATCGAATTTTCCTTGGAGTTCAGCTTTGAGAATGGCTATTTGATTCTATTGTTAAACATATTTGTGAAACACATCATATCATATCATATCATATCATATGTTCCTACTACATAAAAATAATGCATCATAATATTGATCCACAATAAATATAGTTAAACTCACAATCAATTACATAATGTCATAAATAGAATACTCATAGTTCCATTTAGCAATGAAATTTGTTCCATATTAATAGTTCCATTTTGTTCAATTTTAGTGATTGGGTACTCTTTTTAAAAGGCATATTTCACCATTCATTAAAAATTACTATTTTTCTAAATGTTGCTATTAAGATAGGGCAGAGGGAGTATTAAACATGTAGGTGGCTAGATGTTTAGTTCTACTAGAAGTGTACACTGATAGGAGATGCAATTGGCTCTAGTGTTGGTTATCTTATATACCATAGTCGCTCCCTCTAAGCTTGGTGGGTATACATGTGGCAGAATCCCTAAACCCTAAACCCTTCTTCTAATCCCTCCAGACTAGGTGGGACATATTCCTCCTTTGGGTCTTCCTCAAGGTCAGATAACTCCTGCTACCAAGTCCTTAGGGTTAGATAACTCTTGCTGGTAATGCTCAAGGTCAAACTCCTGCTAGCTTGTGTGGGTTTAGTACTTGGTCTTCACATCATATGGGGTTAGTCTATGTAGTAAATCCTCAGGTTCTTATGATGCTAGTCTAGGTAGTAAATCTTGGTCCTCACATCATACACTTCTAACTTAATCCCATTTGTCCATTCTACAATCTCATACTATCCATAAACTTATTCTTCTTCACCCTCAATCAGAAAAGGTAGCTCAACATACACCACCTCTAGCTCTCTTCCTAGGAGTAATTTTCTCAAATTATTTGTGTAAATTGATTAAAATAAAATTTACACTTCAACAAAAATATGACAATCCTTGTTCCCCAGTATCCTACAAACATCGAAAACATTGAAGGTTGATGGGGGCCCCACATCAGTTTCTCTACATGTCAATGTCGTGGTAAGATTGAAAATCAATTTATATATCATGTGTAGGATACCATCAACTTTCAATTTTCACAAATTGATGACATGGATAAATAGTAAAAATTGATGAGGGGCTCATCAACATAAAGGTAAAACCTGACTCGGAGATAAAAAATACCGTAATAAATATGTCATCTTTTTTTCAAAGTGGAAGTTTTTTCATCGAAATTTATATATGTTTAAGGCTTTGTAAGGGATGGGAAGATGCTACTTATGGATATTGTGAGTTGCATTTTGAATGCAAAAAAAATTTACTTAAGTTGTTGGTCATCTAATATGTAGTTTTTTTTTTTTGTGATTTGCTATCGATGAATTCTTTAGAGTTGCTAGCTCTTCTTTCTTATCAGGCTTCAGCATTTGATTTCATCCTTTAGCTGAGAGGTAACTCTTAGGCATGTTTGGTGGCATTGTTGCATGCATAAAATGCATATTATTATATCCCTAATCTGGCTGCAAAACTCCTCTTTCAAATTTTGCGGTGGGGTTGAACTATATTAGAGTTAATTATCCAACTAGAGGGCAATAGTGGATCACCAGATTATTCCTAACTATAGTACTTTCGTAAGTAAGCAATCAAGAGTTCTAGCCTCAATGAGTAAGAATTTGTTTTAAAGTAAAATAAACAAGCCCTAATATCTAATCATCATTCATGAACAATCAATCATTAAAATAAGCATGCACACCACTCAATCACACAAGGATTTTTACATAAAAAAGCCAAACTTGAGTAAAAAATTATGATCGACTTAATAAAATATTAAATTAATACACTAGAATGATATAAATCTTACAAGACTTAAAACAACTAACCAACCTCTATACTTGACACAAACTCTTTTGCTCAATCTTCTTTGTTGATGATGTTGGCCTTCAATTCTTTCTCCTTAAATCCTTAAAGCTTTCCTTCTTTATGTCTTGCTCTTTGTCTTCTTCTTCTAGTAACTTAAACAAAGACTCTTTCCTCATTTGTTGATTTACCTCTTGAGATCTTCAACTGCTTTGAAGAATTTTGATGATTCACCTCTAAAATTTGCCATATGAAACCTTCACACTTTAGTTGTGAATCAACATGAATTCACTATGAACAATTTCTTCAAGCTCTTTGTTAATTCTTATATAAAGTAATGTGTAAAGGACTCTCCTTACTTCTCCAATATTTTCTAGGTTTTTCTCTATTCAATTTTATCATAACTTAGCCTTTATATAGGTCTATAAGTAAAGTTAGCTTTTTGACTTCAAATAGGAAAGAAAACTATTCCGTAAAGGCTTGTTTATGGTAACTAAAACTGCTAGCGATCAATCATTTCAAACAACAATCAATAGTTCACTATTTTCTTTGGCATGACTCTTTGATTGATCGATTAGTCTACGAAGCGATCAATTGATAAACTCTCAGCTTTATTGAACAAAGGGTTGTTTCAAGTGCCTATCAATCATTTGCTTTTGTGTATTGTCCAACAATTGATCGATGACACTATTTAAAAATAATTTTGACCATTTTACCCTAAATCCATTTGCAACATTCAAAATCACTTCTAAAATTTCTCAAGTGACTTTTGTTTGAGAACATGTACTTAAAAAACCTCTTAAACCACTAAAATTCTTTAGTCTTTAGTCTTGATCAATAAAAACATGTCGGCTCCTATTTTTCAAATCCATCAATTCCAAACCTGACTTGAGTAAAATTACATCTAGTCAGATTTCTAAAACTAATTACTTACTTAAGGTTTCTGACATAGTTTTGACAAATAAAATTAGTTAATTAGTATTACATATGACACATATGTTCTTACAATCTCCCTATTTTGGTTATTTTATGACAAAATACTACATAATTAAAAATTAAAATAAATATTGCGACTCATGATCCTGCATTGGCTTTCAATTTGCACAAATGACTTGATAGTATTAAGACTTAACATAGACACATTGGAATTGATAGTGATTTTCATTAATCATGTTTCCACCTTTTTGACACAAAAAGAGTTTACTAATGAATAATTAATAACAATACTCAATTAAGCACAATCAAGTCATAAATATCACCATAAGACATGAAAATAAATAATCCTCATAGTAAAACATGTTCATCACATATCCATAAATATATAATCAGTTTTAAAATACATCTCATAGTCAAATGAAACATAAATTGAACTAAAACAAGTTTAAGACTAAGAATATATGACAAAATGATAAAAAAAAAACATCAAGTATCTCTTGCATCATCATCAACATCGGACTGCTCCCCCTCACTCTCTACTTGTGGAAATCTATCATGAAGCATATTTGTCTAAAGTCTGTAAAACCCTGAAGTCTGGCCCCCTGAAATGCATGAAACTCATCATAAATAACATATTGGTCTAGCCGATTTATTGTGCTAGTGCATCTGCTGCTGCCTAAAGCTCCTCTAGATCTCCCGATAATCTCCTGTGGTGAGACATCATATGACGAACAACTTTCCTATCTATAGGACAACTCACCTCATGGAATCCTAACATGAACTAATGGAAAAATCCTACAAAAATGTATGGGTAGTGCAGCATCTCATGCATATGTCCATGAAGAAAAGTCATTATATAACAAAAAATTATCAACGAAAGATCTAACACCAGCTCTAGTTGTGTAAGGGGATATAAAATCATTTAGAGCAAAGTCATTTTATGATCAACTCTCTCCTTCATAGCACTCCAAATATCATATAGAGCAATGACATCTAGGAGATGAAAATTGACATTCATAAAATGTACAAGAAGTGAAACATCTAACTCTCTGCCTCTGGGAAGTCTAGTCAATCTCCCAGTTAACTCATTATTTGATGGAAAAACATATCTAGCAAAATGTGGATATGTGAGTAGTCTCCTCTTACATCGAATAACCTCGGCAATGTCTCGAGGTGAAACCCACACCTGTGTGCCCCTTGCTACTCCTATTAATGAGTCGTCGTCATCCAGTCTAAGGGATGAATATAATTATCTGACTAGACGTGGGTATACTAGCTTATCAAAGGTAAAAATCATCCTAAAATAATTCATCCAATATGAATAAGCATCTATCCAATCCATAGTAGTCATTAAAGTGACCTGGACCAAACTACGCTCACAACGTATATGTGTAACCCTATCTCCCCCATTTGATGATGAACTGGGGTTAGCTAAGCTTGAATCACTTGTTACCTTCTGCTTCTTTGCTCTCATCTAAATTCATTACAAAGAAATAAACCTAGGGTGAAATATCACTAGGAACTAATCAATAGACATAAAAAAAGTCCTAAAATTTTAAAAAATCATTGGAATGCACATTAAAAATTAAAATTTTAAAATTAAATAAAACCTTGAAACTTTTGTGTCTAATTGACTTCAAATTTTGATACAAGATAGATGTCAATGATTAGAGCAAAAGTCATAATTCGATCTACACCTAATTTTGATCAAAAACAAAAAGCTTTTGAAAAAACCCCTAATTTGAAGTGAAAACATGCAACCAAATTGGGTTTTTTTCCTGAAATCTCAAAATTTAATAGTTCTAATCACATGAAATTTAGTAGAAACATATATCAAGTTATTTCTAACAATCCTAATGGTTCAAAAATATTGAAAACTATTGAAAAATCACTAAAATTAAAAATTTTGTTTCGGAACTTCCCTTGGTCGTAGGCTAAATCATGAAAATGATCATGAAATCTAGTGTTTTTTCATGCAAAACTAAACAAAATCACTTCCTAGCTCACTTTTGCACTCTTCAACTCAATTTATGTAAAAAAATGAATATAATTTTAAATTCAAAATTTAAAACTAACATTTAATAAACAAGTCAATTACACAGAATGAGTTGATCATTTCAAAATTATATAAAAAGTTGCAAATAAAAGTTAATATATGCTCATAGGAAACTTGCTCAAAGCCTCAAACTAGGCTACACTTGAGCCTTAGTTGCTCTCAACTCTCCAATATATGTATTATCAAAATGTCATTATTGATTGAGCATGTATGAAAATACAATAGCTAATTATATAATCAAATGTTGTCCCTTCTTCAGGATTATTTTTTAGGTTATGACTACCCTCAATTTTGGTCTCAATATGTGGCGAGACAACTTGGGTATGTTTACATCTCATCCTTCAAATAATAATTATCAAGCAAATCATATTATATTGGGAGCAAGAAACTCTAAGTCTTGTCGTCTTTAACCCATCCTAAATAAATAAAATTTGCCTTTATCCTATAAAATAAAAAGAGACTTCACGAGTCACGCCAAAGAACTTTTAAGAAACTATTATAAAATTTTAATTTCTAAGGATTTCAGCATTAGTTTCTATATAAGATTTGAAAAAGTTTATCATAATTTGTTTGACATATAGAGATGATACATAATATAGTTCGATATGTATAGTCTATAGTATATCCCATTTTTTACCGATTGTACTATATATATGTGTGTGTGTATTATTAAATTAAATTTCTATGATATATATCTAAATTTCAACATATATCATATGTGGACATATATGTATTATGTGATTCAAATTTTAACTTATCAATCTCTCTTTCTATACATATACACACACACACTCAATACATAGACATTATATATATTAGAATATATAAAATATAAATTTTTTGTATATATATTTTAGAATTAATAATTGTGCATATGTACACAGGTTAATATATTTTTATGTATATTATAAAATATATTAATAACTTTTATTCGAGTTCGAGTTGAGAATGAGTCAAATTCGAATTTTTTTTAAGTCGAGTAAAAGCGAGCCAAGGTATGCTCGAGCTTGAATCAAATATATTTAAGTTTGAGTCAAATTCAAGCCAAGCTACTTAAAGTTGAGCTATATTCGAGTTGAGTCTAGTCGAGGCACCCTTACTTGACGAGCTAACTCGGTTCATTAGCACCGCCAATGGAATACATATTTTCTTTTCCCATATATATATTTTGCTGCTGTAAGTGATGAAATGAGTAAAAAAAGCTGCATAAGTGCCATTTGCCAAATGGCACCTACGTGGCAGCATGTCACTTCAAATATTTTTCGCTTACCTCTATTTTCATAACTATTTATTTAATTAATAACTATTAAATAAATTTCGTCAGCGATAAAAGAGGACTTGGTGGTATTTATAGTTTTCATGTGGGTAAAGAGGGAGCCGCGGAGGGGTCGGGTGCATTTCCGATGCACTCTGAAACGAAGCCCTTGGCCTCTGGCGTTTTAACAACGGTCGACTCCACTCTTCAAATTCGAATTTTTCAAAATTACAGCCGTTGGTAGCAACTTTGGGGGAGAAACTCCATAAATGACAGAAGTTTTCTTACCTTTGATATTTGGCGTTTCATTTCTCCACGACGAGGTGAATAGAAGGACGAGAAGATGAGGTCGGAATTTCAACCTACTGCAGGTAATCGATTGTGTTATTCTTTTTGTTCTTTTTTTAAATTTCCTTAATTTTTTCTTCTCTGTCGCTTCTCATTCCCTCAAATTTGCGTTTCTTGCATGTCTTTGATTTCCCTTGGAAATTTTTTTTATTATAATTTCTGACCTCGAGTTTGGCTTACGTTTTCAATTTTGTGTTTGATTTTGAGTTCAGAGGTTTTCTCTATCATAGATTACGAGCTAAAGCTCTGTTGAAAATAACCGCGGATTCACTCGTCCCATTGATGAAATTTCTCCTAGTTCTCTTTTTGATTGGATTGATTAGTTTTTCATCAGAACGAACCCAGTCGATTGTGGATATTTTATTGCTTCAGTGCAATCTGATCTCTAACCAGAACAAATAATTACGGGATTTCCTCAATTTTGTATTGTTCTGTTTTGCTTATTCTCCATATTTTCACAGCTGCTCTTGGCTTCAATGTTGATTATATTAGTTTGTGGTATCGAGTTTGGCTCAGGTTTAGGGTATGGAGCTTGTTTTTGCCTTCGTCACAGAGTTGAGAGGTTTAGGGTATGGAGCTTGGTTTCGCCTTCGTCACAGAGTTGTGAGGTTTTGCTTCACTCTTTCCAGCCTACTCTTGATTGGCTTGCTCGTTCCAGAGTTCTAATTTCTTGCAGAAGGCCGCCGATTTGCTCATCCACCTACATGCAGTAGAGGTAACTGTTCGCTGAAATTCCTCACAGTTTTCTTTTTGCTGGGATTTGTTATCCTCTCATCTGCAGCGATTTTCTGTTGCTTTACTGCAATATAATCTTTAAACAAAACAAATTATCCACGAGATTTTCTTAAATTTGTGTTTTCTTTCCTACGTTGTAATGCCCAATAAGTTTATAGAAATATTATGAAATTATATATAATTTGATTGCTATATATGCTCTTCCATTTTGTGGATTGAGTGTAATTGTCATCAGGGGAATTTACCAATTAATTTTAATGAGTTTTGTCTTGAAAAACGTAAAATATATGAGCCAGAAATTGAAAGTTGTGGACATGGTGGGTTGTCAAACCAGTGAGGCTTTCTGAAAGAATTAGGGAGAGAAGTAGGAGGAAAGAATTTTTTGTTCATGATGATGAGGCTGCCCAAGTGGATCTAAGTTATGATCTTTCACCAGCTCTCTCATGATCCAAGTGGAGAAAACCATAGAGAGTTAGATCTAAATGGAGAAAGCAGGAGGAGAAAGATTAGAGCTGTGCAGGACAGATATTTTATAAGAGTCTGCATATGCCTGTGCAGATAGAGAGCTTAGGAAAGCTGAATTTATTTAAATAATATGAAAAAATTAATCATCAAAATTATGGAGAGAGAAAAATAATTCCCAAAGTGGGGTTTGTTTTGGCCATGTAGGCGGCGTGAGCGCTTGCATGACATTTTTTTTAATTTTTTCCGATTTCATCCTTTGCAAGGATGAAATCATCACTTTTTAAGTTGATTTCGTTCTTCGCAAAGACAAAATTTACTTAAACATTGAAACATTCAGTCAGAAACTCAAAGTGTGGGGATTTCATCTTTTAGAATGACAAAATCAATTTAAGACTCATTTCATCCTTCATAATGACAAAATTAGAAAAAGATAATAAAAAAGGCCACAAAGCGTCAATGCTTAGGTGGCTCCTATGTGGCCAAAACGGATACCATTTTGGAAAATATTTTTTTCAATCCATAATTTTGGTAATTATTTTTTAATATTATTTAATAGAAAATTTATTTAAATTAATAATTAAAAAAATATTAACCAAACCAACCCGCTTTAGGAAATATTTCCCAAAGTGATATTGGTTTTTGCCACGTAGGCGCCAGTCAAGCACTGTCACCGTCGTGGCTTTTTTTAAAAATAAATTATATCACCAAAGGAGGAAATGAAGTTGATTTTGTTCTTTAGAAGGACGAAATTGCCTTAAGTTTCATCTTTTCTAAATGACAAAATCAATTCACACTTCAATAGAGCGTAGCCGACTTTTATTGATTTGTCCTTCTAAAGGATGAAATCTAATTCAAAATTTTTTAAAAAATTCTTTTAAACTAACTTTTACACCTGTCCCTATTCATTTATTTAATGCATTATACAATCATATATTCAATCGACACACATTATACAAATGCACCTGTCCCTGTTCAATCTTCCACACACATTCTATGCATATGTTTAAATTAACATTAAAGTTATCGACATCAACCATCTTCTACACAGCTTAAGATATAAATGTTTATAAAATATATTACGTCATATGTTAATAAAATATTTAATTTAAAAGAAATATATGACAAATCTAATATACTCAATGTCATGATCTCCTATGCCTCGGCCTCAACCCCAATAGTGCTGCTAATGATCCGCCTGCTCTGGCTCCGGCTTCGCATAAGTAATATCGGATCCGACTTCATGAGCTCGCCAATGTCGTATATAATATAATATCAGATCTAGCTGAGGATAAACTACATGTGGAGTAATCGAAAATGATGAATGGGGAGGAGTGTTATATGTGCTACTAATGAAGATGGAATATTAGGGAATGAATCGTGCCTTGGTTGTGTCTGAGCGGCCTCATCAACAAATGTCTATGAACATTCGTAATCACCAACTGAAGCAGTAACAAGTTACGAATGACATCATCATGCTATATGTGCGCTGATGAATGGGGATTACCTACATGTGGAGGAGAGCTATGTGCTGCTAATGAAGATGGAATATTAGGGAATGAATTGTGCCTCGGCTGTGTCTGAGCAGCCTCATCGACAAATGTCTATGAACATATGTAATCACCAACTAAAACAGTGGCAAGTTACAAAGGACATCATCATGCTCACCATACGCATAAGTACGTTGCACTAAACGAAGCTATAAAAATAATAAATAAAAAATTAGATAAATAATAAATAATAAAATAATATTATATAATTAACAAAGTACCAAAGTTGCCTCGGGTGCACCCCTAGATTGATATGTTATCTTGTCTACATCATCGTGCATATATGCAGTGGTATTTATCAACTACACGGCGATACTAACCTACACAACGATGATGTAGACAAGATGACATGTCAACCTAGGGGTGCATCTATGGCAGCTTTGGTACTTTGTTAATTATATAATATTATTTTTTTAATTGTTACTTATCTAATTTTTAATTTATTTTTTTATAGCTTCATTTAGTGCGACGTACTTATGCGCGAGTGACGCAATTAACACCTATACTTCGGGTGAGCATGATGATGTCCTTCGTTGCTTGCCACTGCTTCAATCGGTGATTACTGATGTTCGTAGACATTATCCTATCAACGAGGCCGCTCAGACACAACTGAGGCACAATTCCCTGATATTCCATCTACACAACGGAGGCAAAGCCAGAGCTAAAGCCAGAGTAGGCGGATCATGAGCATGCAGTACAGCACCGTCAAGGCCGAGGACGTAGGAGATCGTGACATTTGAAGTGTAGTAACATTCGATGTAATATATTTTATAATTTAAACATATGCATGGAATATGTGTGTCAATTGAATAATGCATTAAATGAATGAACAGGGACATGTATGTTAAAGTTAGTTGAAAAGAATTTTTTTAAAAATTTTGATTCAGTAAAAGTAGGCTACGCGTTGACGAAGTGTGAAGTATGGTGATTTTGTCCTTCTAATCGCCTCTAATTTCGTCCTTCTAAAGGACTCAATTTTTTTTACCAAATTTAGTGAAGGCCGAAGCCTTCCAAAGGATGAAATCATATAAAATTTTAAAAAAAGTCACGGAGGCACCATTTGGCAAAAACCAACACTACTTTGAAAAATATTTTTGTTTAATTATTACTTAAATAATTTTCCCAAAAGAAAAATGTCCATCGCGGAGTAAATTATGCCAAATGTCTTTTTTTTTCTATTTTTATAATCCTTGTTTCCACCTTTCTTTTCGTCAAATTGAGCCACTTGAATTTCTCATTGATGTTCTAATATTGGAGGTGCCTAAGTAGCTCCACTCAACATCTTCATTTACCTACGTGGTAATTTGACATGTGAAATCTAAACAAAAACATGAAAAAATGTAAGTGTAGAGAAGATCAAAAAATTAGAAAAAAACTTGGAGACAACATTTCTAGAAATAGCACCCCAATTGGATTAATAATGGGCGTCATTTACTATTATTTACAAAAAAATGATAGTAAAAAATACACTCAAATAAAAAATAAAAAAATATAAATAATAGTAATAAATAATATTAAAATAATTACCACTCGGTCTCAAAAAACTCTTGACTTTTTGCATCTTGGTATATAATATATAGTTTTTGCTTTAAGTTTTAGCATTGCTCTAAAATTGTTTTTTTTCATAATATTATTCTGCCACTCAGTCTCAAAATGCTCATTCTGTGCGTGATGTCCTTACAAGAACATCGTCTACATTGAAATGGGCACCTCGAACAGAATTGTTTTTGTGTGGAGTTGCATATCAAAATAATAAAAAAGAGTTCAAATTTAAAAAAATATACTTGAGATGAAAGAGAAATAGAAATGGAGGTGAATAGGAAAAAACACAAAAAAACAATGAAAACAAAAAAAATACAATGGTCACGGTGAAAAACAATAGGATGTTTTTTTAATTATTTTTTCAGATTTCATCCTTCATTTTTTATTTCCTTTAACCTCTCTTCATCTACACTTCTATTTCCTGTTCATCTAAATATTGTTGTTCTTTTTTCTTTTGGGCAATTATTTTGTTATTTTTCCCACTCATTATACACTCAATTCTCGTATGAAGTATGAAGATTTTGGAAAGCCTCTAGCTTGACACAAAAAATAATAAATTTTGAAGTGTTAGTTTCAATGCATGGCTCAATATTATCAAAGATATCGTGCATGCAAATGAGTAAAAAGAAAAAGCTTTTTTAGATGAGTGGAAATGTGTAAAAAGCAAGTGTCAACAAATTTTGCGAAGCAAAAGCATTATGTTTCTTATTTTTATTTTTTAATTTTTTAATGTAGTGAATATGTATTTTTTACTAATATTTGTGGTATATATATTTTTAATATTATTAATTATTTAAAATATTAAATATCTTTTAGTTAATTTGATGTAAAATGAAAATAATATATTTGGCATCATTTATAATAGTATTCGACACATAAGATTGGCTATATATAGGAAAATTGACTTGAGCTGGTTGGTTTGCTCCTTCATCTTTGTACTATCATATAGTTGAAGTGTTGACTATTTGAAGCGGGACAAGAAGTTGATGCGAGTTTGGACATTGTTGGATTGTTGTTCTGTAGTTACACATTTGTCGAGGGACTATCGAAACCTTCTGCAAGATGGTGGTCTAATAGAAAAATGCCAAACTCCTTGACTAATAGCCCTTGTTCACACAAACAATCCGCACAATGAAAAATAGTAGAATAGACAATTTATCCTATGGTTCGGCAATGCTACGAATGTTGTTGCTACTATCAACTATAAGATACAACATTGTGCTAGTGAACATATCTACGGCATTCTTCGCCAAATGTGTAGCATTCTACTCCCACCCTTGCCAGACCAACATTTTCAGCTTTTGTAGCTACAGTACCCAATGTAAAAAATTTGTCATCTAGATTTATTTCACCATAAACCAAGGATAGGCCCCCCCCTACAAGTACCAAGAATCCACTTTAGCTCTCCAATGTCTAGGTAGCCACATTGCATGAGAAACCTGGCGGACAACCTCTCAACCTAAACCTTGTGCATGTTGAAATTCTTTAGCACCTTATCCACATAATCCGCCTATTTGTTAATCTCATGATAAAGTCCTATATTCCAGATTTTTGACGTGTCCGACCTTTTCAATCAATATATCATCCAAATACATTAGTAAAATAATACAGGAATCTCTCAATTGCTATGTAACAATAATAATAAGTCAACACACCTAATCAATCTTAAACATAAATTGTTGAACTATGCCTCTTAAGATTCTATATTTTTGACATGTCCCTACAATTAACATATCTCTCAGTTGTTTGTCAAACCTCCAGATTGCCATGATTGCAATAGTCTTGACAAAACTGTTCTAAATCGGTCTTAACACAATTCATATTGTTTTTATGGAGAAAATGTCTTTGTTCCCTAAACCCTAAACGTCACAAGCTTCCCATGTTTGGTTGAAAGAGACTTTATCTCCTGAGTTATAGCATGTTGCTACTTATCTTTTTCTTCCACATGCAATGGTATCATAATAACAATTAAGGTATCATAAGCAATCATCGAATCTATGCAATAATAAATAACTTTAACACCATAACAACACACACGAGTCCACCCTCGTTGAAGGGTGTGCCAGATAAGTATCAATGACTTAGCAACCACATCTAGGAGTGCAACTACCCTCACAACTTTTGCTTCAGCCTTTCCATAGCCCCATCTATGCCATGAAATGAAGACCCACTCATGTACCCAAGTAGTCGAGATCTCAATTTTCATGATCATTGAAACCACTTATTGAGCTGCATTGGACCATTCATCTTTTAATGTAATGATTCATTTGAACCTAACTCCCATACAAAAGCAACTCTATATATACACTCCCACTTTTGGAGAGTTGGAAGATCATGATCATATTTCATATTATATCCTTCCATCTACATGACTACTCATGTCTCGTTGACGCATCGAACCATTATCAAATCATGGGGATTGTGGTGAATGAACTTACTGTTTCTGTCATTTTCTTCTTGATCATTGGCACAACCACCAACACATATCTTAATTCTCAGAATTTCTCAAAAATTATTTATAACATGCTTTTGAACTCATCAATCATAAATTCATATCAAATATTACATTTAAACCATTAAATAGTAACAAGATTAGCAATCATACCTTTTCTTTCTTACATTTAAACCATTAAATAGTAACAAGATTAGCAATCTTACCTTTTCTCTCTACACAAATCACAATGTCTCTAGAATCTCATCTTTTCCCTTCTTCCTTTAGACTTTGACGTGCCTAAATTTCTCCTTTTTTAACTCAAAAGTTAAAATTCTAGAAAAATTAGGGTCATAGGACATCATCAATGGTAAAACAACTAAATTCTAGCATACTTACTAAAAGCAACTACATCATACTATCATGCCCCGAGATTTTTAAACTCATTTTAATAAATATAAATGTAGAAACAAAAATTTTAAATTTTTTTGTCAAATATTCAGCATGTTATTTCAGGGTGTGAACCAACATTTTTTAAATATATGAGTACTAAATCATAGTGTAATAATAATCCATCAAATCACACAAGTTCTTGCCCAAGTACATGTCTAAATATTTCAATACATAAAGACAAACAAATTAGCATTTAAGTGCCTAAAATCATCTACCTTAAATTAAAAAAATATTACATTGCTAAGTCGCATAGCAACATTGTCCTTACTGAACATCCAGTATCTAAAGTTACTTTAAAGGAGAAAGGAATATGCATCACACTAATGTTGAGTATATGAATATACTTAGTGGGGTGGCTAAATAAGTACTATATAATAAGCATATACATTATTACATTACATCATCATAAAATAAACAATTATCATAACCAAAGCAAGCATCATCATCACACATAAGTGGAATAAAAATAACATTCACAAATGTATTTCAAATAATTTTTAACTCAAAGTTAAAATTCCAAAAAACTTAGGGTCATAGGGCATCAAAAGTAAAACAACTAAATACTAACTGAAAGCAACTACTGCGATGAGTTCGAAGTTTACTTTTTATCTAAACAAGCTTCACACTAAAAATTTACTATATGGAATAAGAATTTGGGTAAATAATGTATTAGGGTCAAAATTTATTTTACCTTGAAAATTAACTTCGTACCCACCTAAAAATTGGACTTCATCCTCGAAGTTCGCTAAGCTTATAATCCTCTTGACCCTCAACTCCGATGTTTTCAAATCACTTTTTTTTTTGAAAATCCAACAACACTCTTCAAATGCATTTGAAAACATTGACACTTGTGGGTACTCTAAGTGGAACTCAAGGAATTGATGTGCCAGCATCAACGCATCCCATTCCACATAAAATCCACTCAAGAGCCTTGTAACAAAATTCATTTCAAAAGTATACTTCTCAGTCATGGTTTAATGAGATCCATAAATGAATTTTTTTCTAAATTCCTTCATGGGCTACAAGATGTTCCATTCTGGGGGATAGATATTATACATCTTGCAGTTTGAAAACTTATCAAACATTTTGCACTAACAATTTGATAATGGTAAGAGAAGTCAGTTGTTCATCCTCAAAATAGTTGCCCACTCTTTCACATCCTTGGGACCTTACCATTAGACAACAATCCAACAAGCAACAAGCACTTTCAATATTCATATAATATCAACTATCAAGCACCAAAGTCAACTTAATTCTTACCATCGGCAGATAATTTAGTCCTAACCATGAGCTCCGATACCATTTTGTAATGGCTTGCTTTTGTTCAAATAATAACAATACCACACTGACATAAAATACAATTCATACCAAAGTATTCTCACTACATAGAATTCCTCAAGAAAATTCGACTGTTCATTTCCCATGAAAAGATTAGTAACCTAATATTTACATCAGATCAACATCGTCTGATGTTAACAACCTATGTACCACTTCAAGGTAGAAAATGATTGGATTTATACGTAGTTTTGAATGCCCTAGCATAATACTACGTGAAATGCATCACTCAACATATTTATTTGCAAACATGGTCGTGATATATGTACCATAACTTAACATTTATATGTTATAACATTTACATGTTATAACATTTACATAATCATCATATAACGTAATATACACACAACTCATTACCTATATCACCCTAAACCCTATATCACCCAAAGAATTAGCTAAATATGATATATCCAAACATGGTCGTCATATATGCACCGGTGCAAAAATATCGTGGGTGGTCATCTGCATGCACTCAGTATAACCCGTAAAAAATTGGGGGGAAACTACTAAAGGGTGGACCTTATCCCTACATGGCACTTGGGTAATTTTTTTATCTTGATCCTAAAGTTAAGGCACCCAACCCAAACCTGAACTAATTATTGTCAACCTTCTCATTCTTAGGTTGGTTCTTAATACCTGAATCTACCTTTTATACAAGACATTTCTTTCACATGACCATAAAAGTAATAAAAATGAATAACTTATTACCCCCAAGTAAAGATTAACAATAATCATAATTTATTACATATTGATTCATTCATGGTACAAGCATAATGTACACACAATTCATTGCTAAATGCATGCATTAAAAAATGCCCTTAAGCCCTTGTTTATAGATTTTGAAAATTATCTTCGTTTGCTTAGTTCTTTTCTTTTATGCCCATTAAAAATTTCACACTTTAGTTCAATACACTTTACTTGAGTAATACTATAAGAATGTGAATTGACTAAAATGACCTTAAAAGGAAATTAAGTTTAAAGTGTATTGAACTAAAGTTTAAACTTTTTAATGGGCGTAAAAGAAAAGAACTAAGCAGTTTTTCATAATCTATAAACAAGGGTTAAGAGCTCAAAGGCACTAAATCTTTGGGAACTAATGTTACTCAAACTAATTGATATGATGAAATTTTGCTTATGATTTGGATCATATAAACGTGTTGAATTAAGATGTTTAGCTATACATGTTTTTATGATGAATTTAACGATGAATAGTGTATACATTATGCTTATACCATAAATGGATCAGTATGGTGTAAATTATGATTATTGTTAATCTTTACTTGGGGGCAGTGAGTTATTCATTTTTATCATTTTTATGGACATGTGAGAGGAATGTATTGCATAAAAGGTAGATTAGGGTATTAAGAACCAACCTAAGAATGAGAAGTTAACAAGAGTAGTTAAAGTCTGGGTTGAGTGCCTTAACTTCAGGATCAAGATAATAAGATTACCCAGGTGCTATGTAGGGATGAGGGCAGACCTCAGCCTTTAGTAGTTCCCTTTCGGTATTTTATGGGTCATACCGAGTGCACACAGATGGGCATTGAGTGATAAATTGACAAAATATATGATGAAGTAGGGTAACACAAGAGGAGGTGTTGAAAAGACATTGTTAAGTTATGATACATATATGACGACCATGTTTGGATATATCATATTTGGATATGATGATCATGTTCTTTTGCATAATGTATGAATGCTATGTAAATAAATATGTTGAGTGATGCATTTCACGTAGTATCATGCAAAGACAGATACTACGTATCATAAATATGTTGAAGTGGTATGTAGGCAGATCCGATCTAAATATTAGGTTACTAATCTTTTCTTATAAGACGCAGGTATTTAGTTATTTTCATAATTCAGTTCGTCAGCATGATCATCCTCGAAGATCATGGAAAATGAATTGTCGGATTTTCTTGAGAAGTGAGAATATTTTAGTATGAATTGTATTTTATGCCAATGTGGTATTGTTATCATTTGAAAAAAAATCCTCTAGAAAATTGAGCCGTTACAACATCATACTGTCATGCCCTGAGATTTTTAAACTCATTTTAATAAATATAAATGTGGAAACAAAATTTTTAAATTTTTTTGTCAAACATTCAACATGTTATTTCGAGGTATAAACCAACCACTTTTTAAATATACAAGTACTAAATCATAGTGCAATAATAATCCATCAAATCACACAAGTTCTTGCCCAAGTACATGTCTGAATATCTCAATACATAAAGACAAACAAATTGGCACTCAAGTGCCTAAAATCATCTATCTTAAATTAAAAAAATATTAAACACTGCTGAGTTGCGTAGTAACATCGTCCTTACTAAACATCTAATGTCTAAAGTAACTTTAAATTAGAAAAGAACATGCATCACACAATGTTGAGCATATGACTAACTATTACATTATTACATTATTACATTACATTATAAAATAAACAATTATCATAACCAAAGCAAGCATCATCATCACACATAAGTGGAATAATAATAACATTTACAAATGCATTTTAAATGATTTCACAATCATAATGTGACTTACGAGTCTCTTGCTCCATAAGCTTAAGTCACAAGGTTCTCTATGTAACAACCCTAATTTTTGGTGCATTTTTTAAACTAATGATAGAGCTTTTAGGGAATTTTTATTAGTTAAATATTATTTTTGAAAGTTTCTACAGGTTTATTTTAGAGCTCCAAACGATGAGTGTAATGGAGCTTGAATCGCTTGATTCGGGCATCGGGTTGTAAGTTATGACTCCGAGAAACATACCCCAAGGGTGGGACCACTAAAAATATAAAGGTTTTGAGGAACCCATTGATGCAAGTCCATCGGTACCAAGATCGCACTATTCTAACTTATTAGTAGCTGACACAGTCATGTCAGCCGGCATGGCGATGCATGCGACATGTGGGGCCTACGTGATGCGCAGCGGGCCAATGTCAGCGTAATGATGCTGATGCACGAGGCTGCATGGTGGCCCCGTGTTGCGCAAAATGCCTGCATGACACGCGCAGTTCTCGTGGCAAAACCTCATCGCGCAGTTTGGAATTGCGCGATGTGTGTAGTGCACATGTCATGCATCAACATTTCATGGATTCAGTTATAAATTCCAACTAGATTTCCTACCTTGGGCATTTTTTTAGTTCTATCACTCGAACTTTTTCTCTTCCAAACCGTTTTAGCTCAGATTTAAGCCGTTAAAAGGCCATTTCTAGCTAAATTGAGTGTGCCAAATGTAGTGGTGATGTTCGTTTTTCTTTCTCAAGTCCTTTTCAACTACAAAATTTTACCCCAAGTCTTAAGGTAGGAGTCTTAAACTCTAAACTCATGCTATGCTCATAAAGTTAAGTTTTTTGAACCATTTTCACACAATTATGCTTATTTGCTTTATTTTCTAAAAAATGTCATATGAGTGAAATGTTTCACATATGCTACATTATATTTTGGTGTGTGCATATTCTGGATAATTTTGGGGTGAAACTTGGGATTATCATATTATGTTTGGATACCTACCGAGAAAAATAATTCGTATCTGGTACATGTGGAGCATCAGGAAAGCTCCTATCTTTTTGACTCTCTCAATGCCCCATGAGTGCTAAGGGAACCTCATTCGGTATCACGACTTCTAGATTTATCGTCATCGGACAAAATAATAATTTTCGAATATGTTTCTGAATTGTTCCTGAAATAATTGTTTTGAGGCAAAGATAAATATTAGTATTTACTTTAGATGTTAGCATGACCTACTGAGTATAAAAATACTCACCCACCCCCAAATTTATAGGAATTACAACTAGCACAGAGGTGAAAGAAGAAGTGTTTCCAACTAATTTATCTGGTTGTTGCCCAAGATATTTTTGTAATTATTTTGTGACTAATATGTATAGGCATAATATGCCTAAATTTTGTATTACTATCGCCTCTATGTACAATGATCTTAGGCATGTGTAATAAATTTTACTATGCTTCGTAAGCTTAATAATAATAATATTATTATATATATATATATATATATATATAATGTTTTGGTTATGCAATTACTCTGAGTCATTTATATTAAATATGATATTATGTGTATGTGTTAGTTGTGGTATGCATTGATGACCATCACATTCGATCACGTGAGTAACAATTACATGTGTCAAGTGGGATAATGATATTTATTATATCTTTTTAAAATGGTGACTATCATAACTAATATCAAAGCCCAAGATTCACTAACCATAGTTATGATTAGTCACACAAATATTTAATGTTTAATTTGAATGATTTTACTCATGCTATGTTTTTGTTTTGAAAATTATAAGACAGTTAATGGGGAAGTCGAAACTGACAATTATCTGAGGCTCTTTGTATCACATGAAAGCCAAAAAAAATGCCCTTGTCATCAAAAGGTAAAAAAGAGTGGTATAACTTCAAAGAAAACTTTTATGGCAGAAACCTCAGGGCTTCAAATGAACCCAAAATAAATGTTGCATTATCCCAAAGCAATGATGATGATAATGATTTCTGAGGAGGACCACCTCGAGGAAAACTTGACCGAGGAAGAACCACCGGAGCAAAAACCTAAGGCTTAGGGGTGAGTCTATGTTATTACTACAGAAGAAGATCAAAATTTGACAGGAGTTATACAAGATACACTTTTAATTTTGGATACGAGTACTAAAATTTTAATAGATATTGACACATTCTTTTATATCCTAAGATTTTATTTTACGTACTGGTTATCTAGTTATGCAACTATGATATATTTTAGAAGTGTCAACTCATATGGGAAAAACTTTTATAGCACAGAAGTTTCTTCAACATGTGTCTGTCATTAGAAAACTAAGGATGGAAGGCCAATCTTAAACTCATAAGTATGACGGACTTTGATGTCATATTAGGAATAAATTGGTTAGTTGAAAATGAGGCCTTAGTAGATTGTGAGAGGAAAATAGTTATGTTAAAAAAGGAAGGAGAGAACTTTGGTTTCCATACAAACAAAAATCCTTTAGGGGCATGTATCATTTCTGCGACATCAATTGATATTTAAGAGATGTCATAGATCTTGCTAGTGTGATTTCTAAAGAGTATTCATCTTCCAAATTAAAAGATATAGACGTGATAAAGGATTTTTCGAATGTGTTTCTTAGGGATCTCCCTCGGATACCACCAAGAAGAGATATAGATTTTAATATTAATCTAGTACCAGAAGCATACCCTATCTCTAAGGCACCCTATCATATGACTCATCTGGAATTAAAAGAATTAAAAAGTCAATTGTAGGAATTACTAGATAAGCGATTTAATAAAACCAGTGTCTCACCTTGGGGAGCTCCAGTCCTCTTTGTAAGGAAAAATGATGGATCCTTAAGACTATGTATAGATTATAAGATGCTTAACTCTGTGACTATAAAGAATAAGTATCATTTATCCCAGATCAATGATTTGTTTGATGAGTTGCAAGAAACATAAGTGTTCTGAAAGATAAATTTGTGGTCAAAGTACTATCAGCTGAGAATAAGAGACGAAGATATTTCAATGACAGCTTTTTGTACCAGATATGGCCTCTATGAATTTTTAGTAATGCCATTTGGATTGATGAATACTCCAGCAACATTCATGGATATGATGAAACGAGTTTTTTGAACTTTTAGATAAATTTGTAATTGTTTTTGTTGATGACATATTGGCCTACTCTACAAATCAAAAAGAACATCAACAACATTTACAGATAGTTCTTCAAACCCTAAGAGATCATCAACTCTATGCTAAGTGGAGTAAGTGTGAATTTTTGCTAGAGAAAGTTATCTTTTTGGGTCATATTATTTCTAAATATGGAGTTTCAATGGACCCAACCAAGATCGAGGTGGTAATAAGGTGGGAAAGGCCCAAAATAGACACAAAAACCAAAAGCTTTCTAGGGCTTACCAGTTATTACTAAAGGTTCATCCAAGGATCTTCTAGTATAGCAGTGCCCTTAACAAAGCTAACCAAAAAAAGGGTAAAGTTTATATGGGATGAGGAATGTGAGAATGGATTCAATAGTTAAAAAGAAAGCAAGCCACCGCTCTAGTTTTACCTTTACCATTTGGCAGTGACAGATTTGTCATATGCAATGATACTTCAAGAACATACCTCAGATGTGTATTGATGTAGAACGAGAAGGCAACTAAAGAAGCATGAAGGTAACTACCCCACCCATGATCTTGAATTGACAGGATTAGTTTTGACCTTAAAAATCTGGAAACACTACTTGTATGGAGAGAAATTTTAAGTCTGTGCATATCACCAAAGTCTGAAGTACATTTTCTCTCAAAGTGATCTTAACATGAGACAAAGGCGGTGAATTGATTACATTAATAATTATAATTTTTCTATTCAATACCACTTAGGAAAAGTAAATGTAGTGGATGATGTCTTGAGTCACAAGGCCGCAGGAAAAGTTGCTCAAATGCTAGTAAAAGAATGGAGATTGATGGAAGAAGTAATAAGCATATAACCAAAGTTACAAGCGGAAAACAAAAAGTCTTTGTGGCTAACTTAGAGTTAAAATCAAAGTTGGTTGAGCACATTCTAGAGGCTCAAAAAGAGGATGCAAATGTACAAACCTTATTAGGAAAGCCTGACTTCAGTAAAGGCTCTTATGATGGAGTAAGATTTCAAGGTAGATTGGTGGTTCTGGTGGTGCCCGAACTAAAACAAGATTTGTTACATGGAGCAAATAAGTCTCAGTACACCATCCACCCAGGAGGAACGAAGATGTACCAAGACTAAAAAAAGGGTTTTTGGTTGACTGGTATGAAAAGGGACATAGGAGAATATGTCTCTAGATGTTTAATTTGTCAGCAAGTTAAAGCTAAACATAAAAAACCCTTTGGTACTCTCCAAGCTATTGAAATTCTGGAATGGAAATGGGAGCACATTTCAATGGATTTTATTTTAGGCGTACCCAAGACTTCATTGGGTCATGAATCTATTTGGATAATAGTTGATCGACTTACGAAAAGTACACATTTTCTAGCTCTAAAGAAAACACAATACTTGAACATCTTGGCAAGAAGGTATGTAAGGAAATTGTGAGTCGACATAGAGTACTATTATCAAATATTTCAGATTGGGATAGCCAATTCACTTCTCAATTTTGGCAAAGACAGAAGAAGAGTTAGATATTAATCTAAGATTTAGTACAACCTTCCACCCACAAACAAATGGTCAGTTTGAAAGAACTATTCAGGTGTTAGAAGATATTTTACATGCTTGTGTTGTAGATTCGAGGGGTAATTGAGATGAGCACTTATCATTGATTGAATTCGCCTATAATAATAGTTTCTAGACCAGTATAGGCATGGTACCCTATGAAGCTCTATATGGTCGACCCTGTCGATCACCGACTTGTTGGAATGAAGTGGGGGAGAGAAAGTTGAGAAAGTCAGAATTCTTGTAGCAATGTGTTGATAACGTAAAGCTTATCAAGAATCGATTAATGATAGCTCAAAGTCATCAAAAGAACTATGTTGATCAAAGAAGAATAGATCTCGACTTCTGTGTGGGTGATAATGTGTTGTTCAAGGTATCACCAACTTAGGGAGTTATGAGATTCGGTGTCAAAGGAAAGCTAAGTCCTCATTTTATAGGGTCATTTGAAATTTTGGACAAGGTGGGGCCAGTGCCTTATAAATTAGTTTTGCCCCCTCAGCTTGACAATGTTCATAACATATTTCATGTGTCTATGCTCCGAAAGTATGTGCAATATCTCTCTCATGTTTTCAATCAGACAATTGTCACCCTAGAACCTGATTGTTCCTTTGAAAAGAAACCAATCAGAATTTTGGATCGTAAGGAACAGATCCTTTGATTAAAAAGGATTTTGTTGGTAAAAGTGTTATGGCAGCACCACTCTTATGAGGAAGAGATGTGGGAGTTAAAAAGTGAAATATTGAAGAAATATCCCAAACATTTTGAAGATTGATGAGTTCAATTTTGAGGATGAAATTTCCTTAATGGGGAAGATTGTAACAACCTTTAATTTTTGTGAGTTTCCTAACTAATGATAGAGTTTTTGGAAAAAAATTTATTAGTGAAATATTGTTTTAGATAAAGTTTTTAAAGGTTTGTTTTAGAGCTCCAAAAGACTAGCATAACAAACCTTAAATCGCTTACTTTTGACATTGGGCTGTAAATTATGATCCCAAGAAATGTGCCACATGGGCGAGACCAACTAAAAACATCCAAGATAACCTACCCAAGTAGTCTTGTTTTGAAGAGCTCGTTGATATGAGTATATTGGTATCAAGATTGCACGATTCTGACTTATGGTTGGAAAGATATCGTTGTTTGAAGTTGCGGGCTTTTTTTAAATTGAAAATTTTATATTTTATTAGTGGCTGATGCAGTTCTCGTGCGTCACATGTGGCCAGGCCCATGTGACACATGGCGTGCCCGTGTTGGAATCGCATTGCATCCGTGCAATGATGCAAACATGGGGAGCCGCTAGGCGGCACTGCGTTGCATGGGCCGCCCGAGTGACACATGTTGTCCACGTGGTAAAACCATGTCGTATAGTTTCAAATCACGCAACGTGCATATCCCACGCATCGTGAGCACCACGTGTCATGTTTCACAGAGTCAATTATAAATTCCAACCAGATTTCTCACCTTGGACATTTTTTTTAGTTCTACAACTACTACTAAATTGAGTGTGCCAAACGCAGTGGTGGGGTTAGTTTTTCTATCTAAAGTCCTTTTCAACCATGATAATTTCCTCCTAGTCTAAGGTAGGGAGTCTTAAATTTTAAACTTATGCTCTGCTCGTAAAATTAAATTTTCTGAACCATTTTCACTCAGTTATGCTTATTTGCCTTATTTTCTTAAAAATGTCATATGAGTGAAATGCTTTGCATACGCAGTATTATGTTTTGGTGTGTGCATATTCTAGGTAATTCTAGGGTGAAACCTGTGATTATTATAATCTGTCTGGATACCTACCAAGAAAAATAATATGTATCTAGCATGCGCATATAGGTGTGGAGCATCATAGGAAAGCTCATATCCTTTTGAGCCTCTTGATGTCCCATGAGTGTCGAGGGAACGTTATTCGGTATCACTGCTTCTGGATTTATCATCATCGATCAAAATGGTGATTTCTAAATCCGTTTCCGAATTGTTTCTTAAATAATTGTTTTGAGGAAAATCTAATGATTATGTTTCTTTCATGAATTTTCTACTTAGCATTACTTTAGATGCCAACACGAGCTACTTAGTATAAAATACTCACCCACCCCCAAATTCTGTAGGAATTGCAACCAGAATGGAGGTGAAAGAGGAAGAGCTTTTCAACTAATTTATTTGGTTGATGCCCTATATATTTTTGTAATTATTTTTGTGACTAATATGTTAAGGCATAATATGCCTCAATTCTATATAACTATCTACTCTACGCATAGTAATCTTAGGCATGGGTAATAAATTTTACTATGCTCCATGAACTTGATAATGTTATGATATATACAATGTTTTGGTTGTGAAATTATAACTCTGACTTATTTATATTAAATATTATGTGTATGTGTTGGTTGTGGTATGCACCGATGGCCATCACGTTTAGTCCCGTGAGTATCTATTACACGTGCCGAGAGGGATAATGATAATTATTATATTATTTTAAAATGGCAGCCACCACACTCTATGGCACGATAGCCACATCTAGGAGTACTAGCCTTACTAGACCATGAATAACTCACCAATGACCTCAAGTATTTTGAGGACTGCCCACTCTATCCATGTCATGAAGCTAATAAAGCCCATATGGGCTCATGGGCCTAAGTGGTTGAAGTTTCGATCTTTATGATCATTAAAACCTCATGTAATGTGCTGCACAGGACTAGTTCTCTTTTTAATATTTTAGTTCATTCAAACATGACTCTTAGGCAAAGAAAATGATTGTACATAACTATCATCCTTAGAGGGCATGAAGACCTTGGTCATATTTTATACTAACCCTATTTCTATGTGGCTAAAGATTCACTTAAGCTAAGGCACTGAGGGTTCTTCTAGCCTTTGTCTTAGGGATGCAATCTATTACAAGAATATTCACACAAAAGGGTACAACACTTAATTATAATTCATCATATCATCACAATATATGATTATAATTCATCCATCAAATAACATGTTATTACTTCTCATAATAATAACCTAACATTTATAGTAATTCTTTTTAAAAATACCCAAAGCTAACTTACTATCTGTAGACGTATCGACATGTCAACCAAGTCACCGATTACTATTAGTAGCTCATCGACGTATCGAACCTTATCAATAGTGGAATGGAAAGGACAACCATTCTCATCGACGTGTCGACCTCATTGCCGATGACCCACTTGTAACACATCGACATGTCGATGCTCATCAATATAGAATTTCATACACAATGGTACATATACCCATATATCATCTATCATATCATTATATGTAATTGCATATTATGCATTCAATATCATGTTATTATATTTTATAATAATAGCTTAACACATATAGCATTCATCATTAACATTTTTCTCTAAACCAACTTATTGTTGATGAACTCATCAATGCATCAACTAAGTTACCGATGACTATGGGTAACTCATCGACATGTCAAACCCTTGTCAATAAAAAATGACAAGAATAACCATCTTCATCGACACATAACCGATACTACCAGTGACCTGTCCATGACACACCGATGTATTGATGCTTACCAATCTTAGCACTGTCATCTCCTCTGCGACATCATCAACATATCAATAGACATGTTGATGGTCGAGCAAAAGCAACATAAATTGCCCAGACTTCTCAAAACTATTTCATATCATGGCCTATTATAATCCTTCTCATACATAACCTTCTCATAATGCCAAATGATAATTTTTACAATAAATTAACCATTAAACATGGGGAAAATATTACATGTTTTCATATCATGCAAGTAATAAAAACATATCTCATACAATCACTTCAAAACCAAAGCATGGAATCACGGTTTGCAATCCAACAAAAAATTAGGAATCCTAAATATTATTATGACATGAATTCATATAGAATATTATTTTCATGCTTTCATATATAATGATTTCATAATTCAAATTATACATAAATATTTTATATTAAATTACAGTATAAGGTTAGCAATCCGATATAAAATCATGATTCCTCAACATTACCATAACATAAATTCACAAAGAATCCTATTTTCATGTTTTTATCTAATGATTTAATAATTTAAATCATACTGCTAGCAACCTGACCAATTTCACGGTGCTACATGAGTAATGTCGACCAATCCCCATAAAAAAATACTTATTCCCTTGGTTTCTCTTGATTTGGAGAGTCTTGATCTTCTACTTCTTTATTTGGATAGGTTTTTCTAAGAGAAAATGAGTGTAAAGGCCTCAAAAGACACTTGAAAATAAATAATACAAAATTTTGGTTTAAAACTGTCAAACTGTGTGGTTTTTAGCAAAACAACAAAACTACTTGTAACCATCAACAAGCATCGATATGTCTATGAACTTACCGATAGTAACTTCTGATTGCACCAAGTCCTGAATTAGGACAGTTATAACTTCCTCATATGAACTTCGAATAAGGTGTTCTTTATGGCATTATAAAGATACAATTGTCTATTTTTTAATCCCAAAATCTCATATCAAAACCCATCTTGTTGAAAAAGTTATAATCATAAGAATAACTAAGGGTCAGATTTGCAGGCATTTGCAAGTCATGACAATACCTCATGTCTAATTTCAAACAATCATAACTCCTTAATCCAAACTTTGATTTATGCATTCTTAAGTGCATTTTTAAACTATGTCTGTCTAGTTTCTATCTTTACAATTCCACACTTAAAGTCAACCCATAGAATGAATTATTATACTTAAAATGATAAAATGTCAAATTTACTATTTTTCACATATACTCCAAAACTTCCTTGATGTTACATTTAGCATAACTTTCTCATATGATCTTCAATTTATAATAACTCTACAAAGTTCTTTATGTCTAATTTATAATCAAAAAATTTAATAATCAAACTTCATGTATAGACGAATTTATTATACTAAAAATACCTAAGGGTCAAACTCATTATCTCCATGTGGCCAAGTATAAGGAATTTATAAAATTCTCAGGTGCTACACATATAGTACGTTTTGCTTCCATCAGCATGTTGGACGGTTTTCACCAGCATGCTACTACTGATGTACTATGCTGAACCACCAATACTATTGTCAACATGTCGTCTCCTACCAACAGTAGAAATTGGGCTTAGTGAACTTGAGAAGCAAAATGTTGATATCTGCCAACAAAAGACTCAGGTTTTCACCTACACGAGCATTGATGTGCGAATGCTTGCAAACATAAACTTCTTTGTTACAAAAACACAAATAAACTTATCTTTGATGATTTTAAACTTATCACTAGTGGTACTTTCATGAGTATTGTACTCATTATTATTAACTCCAACGACGTGGTTGCCATGTCAGCATCAAAGTCGATGGTGCTAAAAATAAAATAAATAATACAAAATATTCCCATCAATCTAACACATAAAATGCCTCATCAAAAAACTCTAGTGTCACATGTCCAACTCCAATTTGTTATAGAGATAATATTACTACATAAAGACACATTGGATAAAGAAAAATTTACTTAGTTTGAAAAATAAATATTTTAGATACTATACTATTTTTTATTTAGTTTCACCTTACAAACCTGACCTCCCCAATAGAAATTATTATGTATGCATTGGCTTACATGAAAATCGTACTCATCACTAATGAGTGAAGGACATGTGGAAGTCATTTTCATTTTGGACCCACTATTGTAGCATGTGTGGGATGAGCATGATCTCTATGTACATGCAAGTATACCTAAGAATTTCTCCCAACCCAGGCTTAAAAAGCGGACCTAAGCCCGAGTGAAATCGGTTTGATTGGCTAAGCTGATCCAGACTTCATCATAATGATAAAATGCTGCCATTTTTCTTACAACTATATAGGAGGACATGGGTTACATGCAATTGTTTTTGCCATGCACGTTCCTCAAAAATAACTATTTTAAAAAAAATCAATCCTTACAGTATGTTCACTCCTGTTAAGTATGTTCTGTTTAGTACGTTGACCATTCTCAAGCATGTTTTTAAAGAAGAAGAAAAATGATGGCATTCTCCAATATGCTGGGAGTCAGACATCAGAGGTACAATGCCTTTTTTGTTTAATGTGGCTTGAAGAAAAAAGTCCCGAAGGTTCAGTTAATTTTCATTAAGTTCGTTGAAGGGAGGAGCATCGGCCAATGATGGAACCCTTTAAAGGATCCCCACCAAGTCCACCCACTTCACAAAAATATATGAATCATACCTATTAATGTGATATGAGGCCAATAAGTCCTACCTAACGTATAAATAGTCCTAAGACTTTGTGTATTAGCATAAAATTATCAGCAACACCTTTCTACATACATTAATTCAGAATTTTTCTATCAGTTGTCTCAAGATTATTAATGTTTATTGACTAACACCTTATCAGTTTTTTATAGGATGAAGTTAAAAGCAAATACAGAATAGACAATGGAAATACTCCTTCTGTCCCATATTAATACCTTTTTTTTTGTTTTAAAATAAATTAAAATTATTTTTTCTTAAAAATCAAATAGAGCAATCAATATTGGGAGGAAATATTTTTTTAAGATATTTAACTTATCCATTTTTAATTGAAAGAGAAAAGATATAATAAAAAATTAATCTTTCCTATCGAGACATATATTCCCTCTATCTTATATTAATAATTACATTTGAACAGTAATAATTTTTATTAAATAGTGAAACCTACATCTAAGAGAAGGGTAAATAAGCTCATGATACTCTTTTTTATGTACCCAACCACTTAAATTTAATGAAATAGAGCCATTAATATAAAATAAATTTTTTTGTTAAATAAAACTATTAATTTAAGATAGATAGAGTACATGTCATCCCCATCAAAATATATTAGATTCTGACCAATCCATAGATCAAGGCTCATGTATTATAGTACTTTCTTTGGATAAACAAAAACTAAGCTAGTTATGCTCAGCTGAAAGCAGATGCAACAAGAAGATTTCTACCTTTCCTATATTTAAGAAAGCTGGTGACTTGGAAAGCGAAAAAGGGCAAAGAAACCTTTCATGCTCTTGAGGGTCTTGCTCCATGTATATTAATAACTATATTTGAAAAAATAGTAGCTTCTATTGAATGGGTGGGAAAATAAGCTTATAATACTTTTTTTTTATGTAAATAACCACTTAAATTTAATAAAATAGAGCTATTAATACGGAATAAATTTTTTTGTCAAATAGAGATTTAATATGGAGGGAGTATATGTCATCTCCAGCAAAATATATTAGATTCAGACCGCTAATGTATTACAGTACTTTCTTCGGATAAACAAAAACTAAGCTAGGTGTGGTCAGCTGAAAGCATATGCAATCAAGAAGATTTCTACCTTTCCTAGAAGTTAGAAAGCCGGTGATTTGGAAATCCAAAAATGCCAAAGAAGCCTTCTAAGCTCTTGAGAGTCTTGCTCCTTAAGAACTGTTTCAGTTATGCAATTGCGTTTTTCATTATTGTGGTTGTTATCTTGGTATACTTTTCAGCTGGCAAGTACGAATTGAAGGCAGAAAACTTGGTTACAAGCTCAAAGTTGAGAGAAGCTCAGTTGGGCTGCGACTTGTTTTCTGGAAAGTGGGTGTTCGATAATGTGTCTTATCCACTCTATTCTGAGGGGCAATGCTCCTTCATGTCTGAGGAGTTTGCCTGTGAAAAGTTTGGAAGAAAGAATTTGAAATATCAGAATTGGAGGTGGCAGCCTTTTGGCTGCGATCTTCCTAGGTTAGCTCTCTCTCTCCTTTGTATTAGGTCGATACTATTTTGGAATTTTTGTAAGCATATGTTATACTGTCACTAAATAGAATTCTTTTCTATTTCCTTAGTCCTTTGGGCCTATTCCACCTGGTTAAGATCTTGGGGATTGAGGCAGACTCTCATGGGTCGTATCTCCCTCATGCCCAATCTCTCCCCGGTGGTGATCTCCCTTCCATAGGCAAGGAGAAAAAAAAATGATAAAACACCATACCTCCTTATTGTTTCATCTACAAGCATTAGGGTTCTCCTGCGCATATCATCATTTTACAATTTATGCTTGATGACCACGCTGGATTTTTTCTTGTCAAATTTGAGACGGTTTGCCATATGATGTTTGTGCACGTGCTTGTGGTTCGTGATGAAAGGTTCAATGGAACAGCTTTGTTGGAGAGACTGAGGGGGAAGAGGCTAATCTTTGTGGGTGATTCTATCAACAGAGACCAATGGGTGTCAATGGTCTGCCTCCTCGACTCCGTTATCCCTGATTTGACCCACAAATCGATTAAGTACAATGCTTCTCTCTACACTTTCAAAGCCCTGGTTAGTTTCTCGCATCTTTTATCCTGACTCTGTTTTGTACGCTAGAATAATTTGTCACGTACGATCGAGGGCCTTCAATTGCAAGAGGACCATATTATATGCCAGTGAAAATGTTGTACTCTTCATCTATTTGCTTGATAAAACAGTCATTGGACACTCCATCCAATGGACTTTATTTAAGGGGATAGAATAAAGCGAAAACTATAGGTATGGACACAAAAAATTCTTTAATCAGAAATATAGTCATTAATAGATTTAGTTATATATTAAATATAGTTGTTAATGATTCAGGTTTTGATAAAAAATATAATACTCTTTATTAAAATTAAAAATTAAAAAATATATATATAAGGGATCTCTATGGCTGTTGTCCGAGATCCATCACTTTTGTTCATTAGAGCTTCATCACAGCCACCACCCCCACCGAAGCTGCATGATTAACCAACCACCTGCACTGCCATTGCCACCAATGATCAGGAGCACAATCGCTGCCACCCAGAGACAATATGATAATGTTATTAAACTAAAACATCGAAATTGATTTGTTATTAGATCTTGTGGGAGCTTTGCTGCATCACGCCACTTGGGTGGTCGCTAAACCAACACTACCACTTCTGAATGTAAATCATGCCACCACAAATTTTAATGAAGAAACACAAATCATATTATTTTTATGAATCAACACAATTTGGGTTTGTGGGAATTGACCATGGGCATTGCTAATGAGACATAGCCAGGGGGGGCTTGACCATTAGGCAGCTGCCTAAGGCCCCACCTAAAATCAAAGCCCTAATGTTATAAATACATATACATACATACATACATACATATATATATATATATATATATATATATACATATATATATATTTAGTAGATAAAATTTTAATGCATTGATGAGAAATGATATCTTTTTTATGTCTCATCCTCTTAATTAGTGTACTTCTTTCCTTACATAATAGCCTATAAAAATTAGACTTAAATTGCTTTGGAAAATCACATAGTCATCCAATGTCCTTACTTGTTAAAATTGCCATAATTAATGAGTTTGAAAATTTCCATTCCAAGTCCTAAAGGAAACTACATATAACCAACGGTTACTTGCTTTAATTCATTCCTAAGAATATTTCAATTTCCTAAGGCCCAAAGAAAACTAAGTATCTTCCACTTTCCATCATTAATTCCATAGCCCATAACGAGTCATTGAGCCAAGGGTTTTTTTTATGTGCATATTATAAATAAGTCAAACTCCTCTCACCTCTCACCCATTTTGATACTAAATCTATCTCAGTTTTCAATTGTCAAGGACAAAGGCTCTCATCTCATCTCTTGTGCTCTCTCATCTCACAAATTTGGAGATTACTAGTCACCTCAATCTTTTTTTGATATTTTAATTTTAAAATTTTATTTATATTACCTTTTTAGCTATATTGCTCTTTTTTTATAATTTTATCATAGTTTTATATTTCAAGGCCTTTGTTTTGTTTGAAAATATATGATAACAAATATATTTAATAAAACATACAAATCCGGATATGAAAAATTAAAAAAAAGAGTAGATAAATTAATTCAATCTAAAAAAGGAGTAATAAATTTGTAACAAGTAATAAACAAGATTTAATAAGAAGCTTAAGTGACAATTTAGTAATTGAACAACCAATTCTTAAAGAACTAGAAGATAATGAATTAGTAAATGAAAATGATACTAATGAGCATAATAAACCATCGAGTTCTATTCCTAATGAAGAAAATAAAAAAAAATTATAAGAAAGTAAAAATCTTACTCAAATAGATAAACAAGATGAAGACTTTAATAAAATATTTCATTCTATTCCTATTAACATTTATAATATAGGACAATGGGTAAACAATGATATAAAGTTAAGAAATTTATTAGTATAAAGAGGCCCAATGAGAAAAAAAGATATGATTTTTCCTAAAGATAAAGACTCTAGGCATTTTCAACTAAACATTACATTCGTAAACTACCAAATGGAGAAAAGCATGATAGACAATGGCTAGTGTATTCAAAAGATTTAGATAAAGTATATTATTTTTGTTGCAGGTTATTTAATTCAAAACCTAACACAAAGTAAAATTAAAGAAGCTAAATATTTTTCTGTTATACTTGATTGTACTCTAGATGCTAGTCATCAAGAAAAAATGACTCTTATATTGCGATGTATTGATATTTCAACAAGACCAATAAAAATAGAAGAATATTTTATAAAGTTTTTAAAAGTAGATGATATCTCTAGAAATGGACTTTTTAATGAACTTATAAGTACTATAAAAAATCTTGAACTTGATATTGATAATATAAGAGGACGAAGATATGATAATAGATCCAATATAAAAGGAAAACAATAAGGTGTACAAAAAAGACTATTAGAAATAAATCCTGGAGCGTTTTACACACCATGTAGTTGTCATAATCTTAATCTAGTACTTTGTGATATGGCTAATTCTTATCCTAAGGCTATATCTTTTTTCGGAGTAGTACAAAGTATATATTTATTATTTTCATCATCTACAAAGAGATGAAAAATTTTACAAGATAATGATTCTGTCTTAACTATTAAATCATTATTGCAAACACGATGGGAAAGTCATGTTGACAGTGTTAAAGCAAAAAAATTTCAAGCTTGAGAATTAAGAGATGTTTTACTTCAGTTAGCATAAATGAGTGAAGTTCCTAAGATAAAAAGTGAAGCTAAATGTTTAGCAACATATGAGTTTGAAAATTTTGAGTTCTTGTTAAGCATGATTATTTGGTATGATATATTATTTGTTGTTAACTCTGTTAGTAAAAACTTACAATTTGAAGATATGAACATTGATGTTACTATAAATCAATTAGAGAGACTTATTTCTTTTTTAGAAAAATATAGAAAAAATGGTTTCATATCTACTATGATTTCAACTAAAGCGATTGCAAGTGGAATAGAAAGAGAACCTATATTTAATGTTAAACATGTAATTTGTAGGAAAAAATAATTTGATGAAAATATTAATAATGAGATAATGCAATCACCATAAGAATCTTTTAGGATTAATTTTTTATATATATAGTAGACCAAACTATTTCTTCCATTTAGAGTAGGTTTGAACAATTTCAAATATATATATGAGGGTATTTTTGGTTTTTTATTTACCTTGAAAAAATTAAAATCATTAGATGATGATAGTTTGAAGAAAAGTTGTCCTAATATTGAACATTATTTAAAACATGACATATTTGCTGATATTGATGGTTTAAATTTGTTTTTGGAATTAAATGATTTAAAAGAAATTGTGCAAATACAAACGCCTATGCCAATTGAAACTCTAAACTATATAATTAGATTCTTTTCCAAATGCATGCATTGCTTATAGGATATTATTGACAATACCTGTAATTGTTGCTTCTACAAAAAGAAGCTTTTCAAAATTAAAATTAATAAAATCTTACTTACAATCAAGAAAAATTAAGCAGGCTAACAATTTTATCTACTGAAAAAGATATGTTAGCAAAACTTGACTATAAAAATTTTATTAATAAATTTGCCACTCAAAAAATAAAAAGAATAAATTTTAAGTAAAATTATTTAATTAACATATTAATATTACCTTAGATACTAAAAATTAACATTAGAAATTTTGCCAAAAGCTCCCAATTACATTAAGTAGGCCCTGGACATAGCAACCTACAAGGCCATGACCTGGGAATAGATGCAACCACGACCATGACCTATTCACGGCTATCCAACTAGATTTGGCCATGGCTAGATCCCAGTTGAGGGGAGGATAAAATGCCGGTGGGGAGATATTAAGGTGAGGCTCCTATGGCAGAGATGTTAGGTGGTGGTTAGAGTAGAGGACGTGATGGAATAAAAGCATTTGGGCTGTGGCATCAGCAATAACCTAGTGAAAGAAGTGGATATAATGGGCAGAAGATATGAAGAATGGATAATATAAAGAGAAGACTATATTTTGGTATTTTGGTGAGATGATCATTGAAGGTGTCTTTATGTGAATCTTTTTAAATTATTATAATAATTATATGAAAGAGAATTAAAGGTGATAAATTATTGTAAATAGTCCCTTTTTTTCCTTATTATTTGAATAAAATGGTATCAACTTCTAAATGGGGCACCATAAAAGGACCAATTAAGATTTGCACAAATAAATGCAGGATTATAATGCTTCAGTGGAGTTCTACTGGGCGCCGCTCCTTGTGGAATCGAACTCGGATCACCCGGTGAACCACCGGCTGCCAGAACGGATTGTTAGGGTTGAGTCAATCACTAAACATGCAAGGCACTGGACTGAGGCAGACATTCTCATCTTCGACTCTTACATCTGGTGGAAGAGGGACCAAATGACGGTCTTGTAAGTACTAAAACCCTTTCCACTCTCTGGTATCTAAGTGAAGGTTTGAATCATAAAAAATGTTTTCCATTCATATGCAATTAATATTTCTTGTTTAGAAAACATAAGGCGGATATATGTAAATGTCTATGTATAATTTATGTAAATGACTAGTAGCCCATCTAAATTAAATGGAGATCGGTAAACACGGGTTTTCAGTAGACTATTAACTAAGGTCACCTTTTAAACATAGGAAGAGTTATTCATGTTCCCTGCTCATAATATGCGTAGCATAAGGAATATTTAGAGCCGTTCATTTTTAAGATTAACAGCGTATATATTAATGCACATTAATATTAGTGGTTAGGTGTGCACTTTTGATCTCATTGATGAATGACTCTCAAGTTACATTAGGCTCATGTTGTTCCTGAACATGATACTCCTTCTACCCCACATTAATAATTTCATTTAGTTTTTTTAAATAAATTAAAAAATTAATTCTTTATGAAAAACTAAATAGACCAATTACTATAAGAGAGAGGGAATACTTGATAATCTTCTAAAGAAGAGGGACCCAGAGTTTCGAACGTGATGAAACTTGATGGGATTCAATCTATTCCGTTCTCTTTCAAATGGTGAGGGTCCCATGTCAGTAGGGCCGCCTGTCACTCCCAAAATACTTGCTTTGGACAGGCCCCATGCTGGTCCACACATGGGTCATCCCACCGATGTTGATGATGCTACAAGCATCAACACGGAGCATGGAGTATTGTGTGGTGCGATTGGGACATTAACTTTTAAGCATTAAAACTCTACTTTATCATTTTAATACAGAGTATGATCCATCACTCGTGAATGGTTCTAAAATAATAAAGTAAAATTTGGACGTGTAAAACATAACGTTGCTCAAGCATTTTTCTTTTGCATTAGTAAAGTGACCATAAGATGGTCGCCATGTGGAGGTGTATAGGGATGGACATAGACGTACACGGTGGGTTGTCCATGTCTATTCGCCTGAAAGTGCCACACTTTGTTTGTCTGCCCTGTGTTCGTACCAAACACCTATTATTATGCTGTGTCAATGTCCATTAGCCAGACTCTGGCTATAGAAGGCACAAACGGACATAGACATTCAAATGGAAAAAAATGTCTGAAAGTCGTTCGTTCATAACATAAAAAGATATCTCTACAATTCTTATATGCCACAATTCTATCACTTGAATCAACGTTGGCGAAAAAATACAAGGCTAACAAACTAATTAATGATATTTCTTAACAAATCTAAACAGGTGGGTCCAAAGTGAACATGAAATTTTTGAAGGTGAAAAATAAAAGACTTGAGATTATTTCAATTAGTTTTCAATTATATGCTTCTCTAGCCACAAAAAGCACCAGGTGGATTGATATATAAAAATATATATATAGTTTTAATTACACGTGACTTAAGGTTGTGCACTTACTCAACTGGCTATTTTACATAAATAGACTCTATAACATGCATAATGCGGAGAATGTGTGCATAATATAAATAATGCCTTAAATAGACATGGTATCTTACATGTGACAAAAAATGATGCAACTAACCTTCCTTTATTATTCTTCCTCTCCACTCCAGCTTCATCAGTTATGCCTACCTCCTCATCTACCTCCCAGTCCCGTTTAGACTCCAGCTCTGCCTCTACTACTATTGCCTACTCCCTATCTCCAGCTCTATCTTTGTCGCGGACTTCCCTGCCTCCACCTCTGGCTATGCCACAGCCTTCTCCTCCTCCTTGTCTCATCTGCTTCCTCATTTTAGGCATTTGTCTAATCTAGATGTGATCCAATCATGGCCATCGCAAAAGTCACAACCCTCTTGTCTTTGAACTTTGTGGCTCTAGGGGAGTCATATTTCGCTTAACCATATCCTTCATTAATTTTGTCTTTGTTATAGCTCCATTAATAGCGCTTTTTTACCACGGGAGCTACATAAATTTTAGATTAGGCATAGTAGTAGTTGATCAATTTTTTTAATGAAATCATGTGGATATGAGGAAGAGAAGCCAGAAACACACAGGTTGCTCTGCCTACCCTTACCAATATGTTTATGCAATATTCTTTTTGTCCATATTAACTTTTTCCTTATGTTAATGGCTCTATTTGATAAAATAGTTTGTTTTATATTAATAATTTTATTTTATAAAATTTAAATAGTTAGACATTTAAAAAAGTATCATAAGTTTATTTTCTCTTCTCTTAAATGTGAGTTTTATCATTTAATAAAATAAAATTAAATATAACTATTAATATAAAATAAAAAGAATATTATCTAGTTGAAACAATCAAACTTGAATAAAGAAAAAGAACCAATTGCACTTGGAGCAATAACACAGCTAGTGAAGTTATAATAGATGCACGTCTATTTTCTAACCTCTTTGGCTAAGAAACAGACAAAAAAACACACACAAAAAAAAAACAATTGAGCTTTGTTGGGAAGGCCAGGGAGGTTTCCATTTAGAACTTTTGTCCGGGAGGGATAGGCAGCCTAGAAATGTGATGTAAAAAGGAAGGAGAGTCCAATCTCTCTATCTTCAGAAGTGGGAATATAAGTGGGTTGGGCTTATAAGAAAAAAGGGGTTAAAAATACGTATCACTTAATCTTCTCTAGCCATGGTTGATAGAGCGTATTTTCAGAAAATGTTGTCGTGAACGCATACCATGATGCATAAAAGACATAAGAAACAAAACTTAGGACCACATCCTTTGAAACTATGTACCATGGTCACCTGACCAGGTCATAGAAATGGTTTAAATGGTTTGCCAGTTGTTTCTTACCCTGTTGATGATGTTTATCTATTTCAATAATACTGATTAATGCAAATGTAATGATCCAGGTGGGGTTCATTTGATAGCGAGGACGGCATTTACAAGGAGGTTGAGATGCTTCGTGCATATCGAATGGCATTAAGGACATGGTCAGATTGGCTGGAAGCCCACATTGACCCTGCTAGGACCCAACTCTTCTGGGTCAGCATGTCGCCAACACATTTCTGGTAATTCAGTAATTCACCTCAGTTGACACTAATATCATCATTAATACAAAGAGAGCTTTGATAAATAAATAAAATTTCTGATCAATTTTACATTACCAGCCCACATAGGATCCCGGACGTGGTACATAAGGGGCACTAATTCTAATCAGTGCCCTATGTAGAAACTGGTCACACTAGACACTCTCATTAAGAAGCAGTCAAAAGTATTGCAAAAAAAATAAAAGTAATCATATATCTACTTATTTGGAGGCAAGGTAGAAATGGGTAACTATTTTTGGGTATGATTTAGTGTTTAGTTTTCTAAAGTAAATCAATCTGATGAAAGTAGCTATTTGCACCTTTACTAAATTCTTTTGTCTCTCATTTCTTGTTTACCTCAACCCTACCTACTTAAAGTTTCATGCTCATCTCGTACATCTAAGAAAATATTATTTCAACTCTTTACCACACTTTCCCTTCTCCTTCTCCGACATAGGTCAGCGCCGTCACGACCGTTGGCAGCCCAACCTCAGCCCCTCTCCTCCTTTTCTACTTTTCTTTATTTTTTTCCTCCTCCTCAGCCTGCCCGCCCCCTCCTTGCTAGCAGGCCGCTACTAGTAGCCAAGTCACAGCCAAATCTGGATGGGGCGCCACATCGTAGATACTACTGGCTGCAGCTAGCAACTAGCCATGGCCAGATTAAAAAAAGAAAAAGAGGGAAAGAGGTGACCATCGCTTCAGTTTAAAAAAATGCTTTTCAAGTTTTGTGACTCCAGGAAAGAGGGGGGCTAGAGTAGAAATAAAATATAATAATTTTCTCTTCTAACTAGGGACGGAAGAGTTTACCAGGTACAAATAATCACATTCTAGTCTTATTTACTTTTTTAATATAAGTTAATTTTAATTTATTTAAAAAAAACAAATCAAACGTTTAATATGGGAGAGTAATATATATGTTATGACCACCAATTCTAATTCCAATTCCAATTCCAAAGCAAGCACGGTAGGGATGATGATGATGATTTCAAGTGAAAAAATGTAATGATGATTAAGATTGATGTTTTTAAGCATTAGACAAAAAGTTTAATGCTGATGATAAATGATGATGATGCAGGGGAAATGAGTGGGGAAAAGATAGTAATCAAAATTGTTACGGGGAAACAGAACCTATCACAAGAGAAGGGTATTGGGGAATAGGATCAGATACAAGAATGATGAAGGCAGTGGAGGAGACAATTGTGTCGCTGAGGTCGAGGGGTTTGCAAGTGCAGCTTCTCAACATCACTCAACTCTCAGAGTACCGAAAAGATGGCCATCCATCAATTCATCGAAAGCAGTGGGAACCACTGACTAAAGAGCAAATCTCCAATCCCTGCAGCTACGCAGACTGCATGCATTGGTGCCTGCCGGGGATTCCGGATACATGGAACGAGATCCTCTACGCTATGTTTTTAGACGAAAAACAAATCTAGTTTCTTTCTAGAAATATGTTGAAAGCATAGTAATAAAGTCAGTATTACGGTTTGAAGTTATTCCGGGTTGGGTTTGTTTCGTTACCTTAGTTTAAGTGTAAAAAGATGAAGATGACGGACGAGAAGTTTAGGGAGAAGAATGAGAAATATGCTCTAAATCTAAAAATTTAAACATAACTTGCCAAAACATGAAAACTTTAATATTTACTCCTTCCTACATTGATATCTTTATTTGGCAAAAAAGGTTATTTCATATTAACAGCTTTATTTTGTACAATTTAAGTAGTTAAGTACTTTTAAAAGAGCACTTTTAAGTTTATTTTTCCTTCTTTTAGAAGTGGGATTCACCCTTCAATAAAAATTACCATTTTTTCATATATAATTATTAATATTAGATGGAAAGAGTATTATCTTGCTTAAAATATAAAAAAGTAGCTTGCCTAAAAAGTAAATTTTACAAAATCAAAAAATTTAATGAAATAGATAGAATTCTGAAATAAAATTCGGTGAATAGTAGCATGGGAGTTACGATTTACCCAACACCAGAGACTTCAGAATGGGCTAAACTCTAGAAGAGAGAGGCGACTTAATTCTACCAGATTGTCAATAAGAATTAGCGAAGCTTAACTAGGCACTTAGTCCAAATGTCATCTTTTTATATAGTTAGTTGCAAGGCTTGGCTCAATTTCATGAGCTACAAAATCTAATAAGAATGGGTACTTTACTTAATCAGACACCATCAATGAATTGACTTTACGAAGATATAGGAGTGTTATTTTACATTTCACCCCTAATTAGTTTCTACTGCATGGGCCCCTTGAGTGTGAGCATTTGCATGCTTAAGTAATATATGGACCTATTATTACCTATTTGATCATGTGCTGCATGAACAAAAGTATACATTGCCTTTAGAAAACCCATGATATTTAGTTGTTCCTTGAAAAGTAAGGTGGTGCCCTAGTGACATTTCTTTCTATTTGACATTGGAGTTTGTTAAATTATAATAAGCTTCAGTTGTCTATAGTATGTGTATAAATATATAAGTTATAAGATTCTAAGTACGATTGTAAGGGGTTGTTTAGATGTTGAATTTTCATCAATTTCAACCCAATTCCAGTCCGAATTATTGGAATCATGTTTGTGTGCAGAAGGTGGGCGGAATTAAAAATTTCACTTGAAAGTTGATTCCAAGTCATTTCAAACCGGAATTGGCCGGAATCACCGACCATCGATTCCATTACTTTTCAACAGTTACCTCTTATATCGATTTGAGCTTCAAGAAACATGTCATATATATAGGGCCCACTTTAAAAGTTCAAAATTACCTACCATTATAAGATCTTGTTTGATGAGGCTCAAATTTAAGAGTGCAATAATACCAAGAATGTGTATATCCGAGTTCAGGAGAGAAAGTTATATTAATTTAAAGTTTTAAAAGTAGGTTTGACGTGATATCCAAATTCATTCTAAAAACCCCCATTATCAAACATAATTATAATTTGGTGGTGAATTATTAGAAAATTCTGCTTCTATTTCTAAAAAAATTAACACACAAAGGGCTCCTAAGTATAAAATTTTGAACAAGATTATAAGTGTAAGTTTCTGAGCTATAAGCATAAGAATTTAAGTAAGATAATATGGATAAGGATACAATTGCAATAGTAAGTGTAAAAATATTTAGTAAGATAGTATATGTATGCACATGGATTTGTCATGACTTCAATTATTTCATATCTTTTTGTTTTAGTTAAGTTTCATGAAGGCATATATATATATATATATATATATATATATATATATATATATATATATATATATATATATATATATATATATATATATATATATGTATGTATGGATTTATATCTTTCAAATTAGAACTCTTTAGAGAATATGAAAATGCTCATTTTCCTTGTTTTTAGCATCATATATTCTAGAGGTTTTTGCAGGTTCTTGGGTGAGAGCTCCTTAAGATTAACTATCATGCCCTAACACCCCTATCCTCGAACTGGACCCGGTCCAAGGGGAAGGCGGCGTGTGGCACAACAAAGTACTGTCGGTTTGTGGAAGACTTGACCCCTACTTGGGTAGTTCACTACGGAGTTGCGCACATCCACTTTGTACAAGAGCGAAATGAAAAAATAAAGGACTATTAAATTAAATATTAGTCCACACATAAACCCACATACTTAATCTAAAATAGCCAACACATGGCTCAAGTATAAGAGTCTAAGCCCACATTGGTTAATAAAAGTCTAAGCCGACATCGGCTAATAGAGTGTGAAGTATAACTCAAGATCTCCAAGTAACCCCTCCTAAGCAACTAACTCATCACTCATGCTCCACAAAAAGTCCATTCGGACTACCTGCATAGCACGACATGAAGCCCCAAAACAAAAGCTCAGCAAGGATTTTTAAATGCAGAAAATAAATCCAAGATGACACCATAGGCATAGACACAAATACTCTTTAAACAAATATTCCATTATACCCATCCATCTTGGGATATCCACATAAACCTGTGCATTCATGTTATAGTTTACCAACCATATGCATCTATTAATACCATATGAATGTCATATTATCTCTAGCATATCTCATGAACGCATTCTCATGTCACTTGCAATTCATGTCATATGACATATCACATCATCACATATTCAAGTCACCTACATAGCATGTTATATGACATATCACATCATCACATGTAAACCTCATGCGTAAACATGTGAGATTCACAATCACAATTTGCATCCTGCATAAATAACTTCTCAAAATGAACATATCATGCATATTCATTCTCAATAAAAACATTCACCCTACATATCAAGTGTCTCAAACACACTGCCCTGCATATCATAAAAGTTAATTCATAACCACATGTGCAACATAACTCCATTATCCCTACACAACCTGTGTAACTGGGCATAATAAACCCATACACATGAAACTATCGATGGTGAATGTTTCATATTTGGGAAAACAATCATTCCACCTGCTAAGGACAATCCCTTGTAGGGAAGGTCCAATTTCTACAATGGAAACCTAAGGCATTGGGGAAGTTACCCCCTCTACTCACTAATGATAATCTAAAAAGTAAGGTCTCATTCCCACAAAGGAAACCTAGAACAGTCTGCTCACCAAGGACAAACCTAGTTGGGAATGTCCGATTTCCACAAAGAAAACTTAGAGTAGTTTGCTCGCCATGGACAATCTTATCCGAGGGAGAGTCTAATTTCCACAAAGGAAACCTAAAGCAAATGGTAGCCGGTGTAAGTGAACATACCATACTAGATTCTTAAGGTCCAAATAACTCAACAAATAAACTCATACCACATTTAACTCATCTCAACCTAGGGAGGTACTATGTTCCCAAAGGAACTCAAAACGGAATCATGTCCTTTCAGACCCAAAACTAATACTTATGTTTTCCCTCATATTCCACACCTTCACTTGTTTCTTCTTCCTACTCAAAACCCAGTTTTTGACTTATACAATGGGGAGGGGTATTCTTCGCAAAATTATGTGAAAAGCGAAGAAGTAGTGAGTGATGGGTTTTTATCTTTTTGTGGGGTGGCTCTTGAACCATATGGATTTTGTGCTCATTGTTGTTTAAAACAGTTTAATTACTAGGCAGAAGGTGGACAAGGAAAATTGAAATTGTGCAACTCATGGAGATACATTCATTTTCCGCTAATTTTAAATTAGAGGATCTTCTATGTGTTCAGATAAATGTACTAACCTATTGGACTAATTATATGTAATATTTAAGTTTTTACTTTGAACCTTTTGTTCAATTTCCTCTATAAATTTGGATGGCTATGACTCAGATATGGTGTTTATAGAATGAGTCTCTAGCATATACACCTAATATTGTGATATACCTGGATGTAGTAACTATTATTTATGAGGAGGTACCAAACAACTTACCTTTATCACCACCAATTGCCTGTATTGTAGTTGGAAGTGATCAAAGTTTACTAGATCTTGCTCTTAGGTGCATAGTTTTATCCTTTTAATATCAGAATATCATTTAATAAATATTTTTATAGTTCCTTAAGAAACATGCATATTCAAATTTATACTAAATAAAAAGCATTAGGCCAAGTTTTACTTTTCCACAAAAAAATATCAGTTATGCCATCAAAGAGTGGGTATTCACATGTCTTTATAGTTGTGTATGTATAAAATTATAGTGGCTTTGTAGGGGTATCCCTGGTATTTGGGGCCAAAATTAATGGTGGACGAGACATTTTTGCTCGGATGTAGGAAAATGTCCTATATGGCTATGGTTCCTTTTTTCATAGTAGTGAACATAAATTTGGCAATTTAATGGCATATACTTGCCCTATGGGCTATAATTAATTCATACTAATAAACGTCACTTTTCTTGTTGATGGTTTTTTATTGGTACGTGTGTGTGCTTAACTTCCATGCATGTTTGGTTATAGTATTTTGGAGTTCATGACTCTTGGTCTTCTATTATAATTTTGTTCTTGCCTTTTTAGCTTCATGACTTTTTACCTTCTTCATGTATATACCGGGAATTTTGGACCAAAAATAAATACGAACGAGACATTTGGGCATGAAGTACCGAAAATGGCCTCTATGATTACTTGTTGCAATAATTTAGATTGTGGCGTGAATATTTAAATTTAATGGGGATGAAGATGGTATCTTGATTGTGGTTGTTTGATAATAATAAATGCGAAATTTGTTATCATGTATACCTTTTGGTAAGTACATGTATGAGTATGTGGGGTATTAATATCCTACCTAATTAGTGGTAGCCTGCATTTGTTATTCTTTGTGTAAATATTGTCTTGCCTTTTAAACTTCTTCCTACGTTTTTTTACTACATTTTGTGTCCTTATTTTTTTCTTGGGATATATGTGTATTTTTTTTATTGGTTGATAAAATTGTGCTATGTATGGAATTTTTGGTGCTCTTTATCGTGTGACTTTTAAACTTATGTAGGCATTTTTTTTGGGGTTTCCATATTTATGGCATGCACTATGTGGCTTTTAAACTACTATTCACTTCCATGTCTTGTGTTTATATATATAGTTGTATCTTTTTTTTTGTTTCTCATGTTTGTTTGGTTTGTATTTTTGTGTTGACTTTCTTCTCTTCGTTTACAATTTTGATCGTTCGCATTCTTGGTGGATTGTGTGTGGTAGTAGTAGGATGTTGTGCGGGATTTTTGGTATCGTCAAATTCTGGGCGATTTTTTATATTGTATTGCTATTTTTTTCTTGAGTGTATAAACTTGTGGGGTTTTGCCAATGTTTGTTTCATTTGGTGAAGTTTTGTTATAGGTCTTTCTAAAATAGATTCAGTTGTAGATGTGTGTTTTGGTTGCTTTCTTTTATTTGCTCGTGTTTGTTTATTTTCATGTGGCTTTTTATCATCTTTTGTGCTCCCACTCCACTTGTCCCTATCTCTCACCAAACCTCAATGCAACTTTGACAAGCAACGAGAGCCATTTCCGCATGCACAAATTGAAGTTTTGATCTTGTTGCTCTCCCGATATCTTCACTCCTCTAAATCCTATAATATAGTTGCATATTTGATTTGTGTTTTCCATATACAATCTTAATGCTTGGTGCTTAGAATTTTGACCGAAGAAAGTTAATTTTTAGGGGAGGAATACTTGGGTCTGAGCGACTTTGAGACTACAAGGTACTTCGAGACATTACCTACAAATAGGCAAAGGTGATGACCTTATATCTGGCTCATAAGAACAAGACCAAAACTATGTTCAAGTTGCAGTTTCATACAACATGGGTTCTGCTCATTGCCTTTAGTATGGAAATTCCTTTTTGCTGCTATGAAACATCTTACGATTCGATTCGGGTGGGCTTGGAAATCATCTTTCTTCTTCCATATTAAGATGTGTTTTGATCTTTGTACAAATGCCCTTCTAAATTTTTTGCTTTCTCTTTTGTCATCTCCTATTGTTCAATGCTAGCACCAAGTTCATGTTTTTTTTTCAAGTAATTTGAATTCGGTGAGGCTTGTCATCCTGATGTTGGTGGTGATGTGTCTATATTTCTGTATGAGATGAATAGAGGTTTGATTGAGTATTGGCTAATTTTTCTTTCAATTTTGTTCTTAGGTCCTAAACATAGTATGCAATTCTCTTGTGGTTTCTTTGATTTCTCTGGATGTTGGGAAGCCTACAATGAATTTAGAATAGGCTACAGTCCATGGTAGAGCCTATAGGTGGGAAAATCCAATTTATGAGACTAATAGATTCAGCCAGGATCCAAAAATTGGAAATTTTAGTGAGAAAGTCTCCCAAATTGTTGTTTTCTTGGTAAGATATGTGTGTTATTCTTCCTAAATTTTACTTTTTATATCAAAATGCAAAAAATGTAAATTGATTTACAAGAATCATCAAAAGGTGGTGTTTTGGATGAAGTTGTCATTGACTTTGTAAACTATGCTAATGAAATTAGACCTATCTCTACAACTCTATGTCTAAGATCTTTTAATTTTGATGTAGTTTTGCTTGTGAGTTAATGCCCTTGCATGCCCTTTCTCCTTAGGCATATATTAGACAAGTAACAAAAAATAAAATCCATTAAAGCCAAAATATTTATGCCTAAATTATTGTCACCACAAGATCTTCATGTTCGATAGAAACTAAATCATGGGATCATGATTTTGGTTATAGGTAACAATCCAAAGAGTCCATGATGTTGATGGAAGGTGAGAATCTTTCACTTAGACTTACATTAAGTTTAATAAATACGTGTAGCCTTGATCTATTCATGATGTTCTCCTTTACCTCCTATTGTTCTTCTCATGCTTATACAGAGAGGGAGATAGCATACAAGTGTTACCATGGTTGCACTGAAAAAACCTACAAAGCCAATTAGGTAATGAAGAATTGGAACAAAGCACCGGATTTGCTGATGAACTCCATGAGGTAGGGTATTATCTCCCTCAAAAAATCGATGGGAGAACTTCTAGGCACTCAAGTGATCAATTAGCTGAGATTTCTACTATCTTACTATAGTCAAATGTTTATTTCCAAAAATAATTTGGTCTCATCATAGCATTTCCTTAGAAATATTTGAATCCCCCTTCTTATTCTATGACTCTAAAATTCTTTTGTAAGCGTCATGTAAGAGCCACACAAAATAGAAAGCAATTTCATGTAATCTAATGTCTTCTCACTCATATTTCGTAACTTTGTTTATATGCCTAAAAGTACATTTTTATGGTAGTTTTGCAGGATAGTGTATCTGGATCACAGAGAAAAAAGTATTTTAGATGGCTAATTCTAATGGGATCCATAGAAAATTGTGTGGCTTTTCTTCAACTTTATATCAAAGTTCATTCTAAATTTTTTTTTAAATATGTTGATTTATAACTTTAACACACACTTGAAATTACATGTATTTCCTAAAATATTTATAACGATAATCATTACTTTAGTTAATCTTGGTTTTTTTAAAAGTAATTTTTTTTTACTTACACTTTGCTATTTGCTATAGAACTTGCTGTTATGTATCTGTATTGCTTAAATAAAAGATATGATATACAAGTTTTTTGTCCACATACACAATGCTTAACAATCATTTCAGAATTTTGTAATTACTTTTTATTTCTTCGCATCAAAGTAAAGTTTGAACAAGTTTCACATGCATATACACGTGCTCTATTCCTAGTACTTAAAGATTGGTCTACCATTGTAATGTCCCTGATTTTTGTCTACGATTTCCTATAATTTTTTTCTATTTTTAAAAAAAATTGGCAAAAAAATATGATGCTTCGGCGTATTTGGCTTCGGTATTTGTACCTATGGTCAGGTGTGGGGTTCAGTCGTAAGCCACGGGCCTGTACGCACGTTTATGGCACAAAAAATTGAGAGAGAATGGAAGTGCAGAAAAGGATAAGGGAAAAAGAAAAAAATAATAAAATAAAGGAAAACGGGATCGGGCTCTACCGAGCCCCATCCAAACCATTCTGGAAGAGAATAGTGCACACCACCCTCTCATTTGTCCAAGCTAGAGGAGCGCCGCCGGCGGGCCACTGGCCAACCTCGGCCTGATACAGCCAGGCAACGGCCAAGCTGCCTCCCCGATGCAGCCCTAGCCCGATCTGCCCTCCCTCCCTGGTTTGTCCCCTCTCTGTATTTTGTTTTAGCATCGCTGCCACTGACTGGCAGTTACTAGATGGTTGCCTTGGGCTCCACCCAGGCCTAGTGACAGTGAGGACCGGCCGCACACAGCCTAGCACCACCTGGTTCGGCCTCCCCGTTTTCATTCACCTTTGCCCCTTTTTCCCGGTTTGCTTCTCCTTCTCCGTTTTGCTATCTGTGGCCACCATCATGGGCTGGCAAGGGTCGGCCGGCCGCCCACAGTTCCACCTTGGGCCGACGATGGTGGGAGGCAACCGCTCCTGGCCCCACTTGGCCTCCTCCGCCACCCCACTCCTCTTCTCCCCTTTGCCTTGGTTTTTCTGCCTCCTTCAGTCGAGCTCGCCAGACGCCTTCAGCCGCCATTGGATAGCATGGCCCAAGTCAATCCGGCCTGCCTTTGTCTAGTGACAGTGATGAGCTACCCTTACCGGCCCATTTTTGCCTCCGTCCAGCCCCGCACTGCTCCGGCCTCTCCTTCCTTCCCCGTTGTTTCGGGCTCTGTTTCCCTTCTCTCTGGTTCCCTCTTTTAGTTGTCGTTGTAGGCTGACAAGGGCCGACCAGACCTCCGTTCGGCTCCACCTTTGACGGCGATGATAACATGGCCGCTTTGGCCTAGACTGTTGTCCCTGTCTGCTCCCATCTAAGCCGTCGCCTGGAATGGGCTACTTTCCCTGATGTTGTTTCCTAGTGTGTGCAGCGTGAACTGGTTGAAAGAGGCTTGTTCCATTACAATTGTGGGCCATGTTTGGCCAGCCTTGTCTTAGTGATGAACCCACCTGGGCCGGTTCGACCTCATTTGACCCCAGCTCCTTCCTGTGGCTCGTGGCCCCAAAATAGTTCCACCTCACCGGCATGTCTACCCATTAACCCCTCTTGCCCATTTTACGCAGTCGATACCAAACGGCCTCTAACAAAGATTCTATATGGCCTATCTTAACCGAAGGTGGACGGGTTCACTTGCATAGGCCTTGGCTAGTGATGGCCTCATGGCCTTTGCTCAACCCTGAACCTTTCTCCCATCCTCTCTGTGCGAGATGTACAGCCACCCACACCTATTATTTTGGTTGTGAGTGGTGATCGGTGATATCACCGCTTTGATTAGCCACCATTAGGGCCTTAGCTCTGTCAGCCTTTTGTGGGCCTTGGTGTAACGCCCGAGATTTTTCATCCCTTTTTCTTAAAACTCATAGAAATTTTTTTTTCTTTCCATAAATCGGAGTCAAAACAATAAAATCAAAACCTGTATAAACAGTTTATAATTTTGAAACATCATACGGTTAAACATCGTACAGCCAAAGCAAATATCCTCAAGCCCTACTCGAAAACACACGTACGAATAAATTTGCTATGATCATAGACTTTTAAATACAAATCACTCTCCCCAGCATCCCTGAGTACAAGTCCCATAACAGTCCACAGACTCATCCAAATGAAAGTCCAGAATAAACATCTAACTTCTCATCTCACCCAATACAGGAGATCGTGGCACAAACAAACTCGCAATGAGTTAAGCAGATACCTGAGTCAACGGGAATCAATCCACCACTGAAATGAGCGTCCATCTCCAGGAGCTCTCCGCACAACCTGCAAAACCTCCCATACAACGGGGCTAAAAATAGTAGGGTGAGTATTTTCATACTCAGTAGGAAAATACCCAGTAGGGGAAACCCCAAATGGTGAACTCACAAGTTCATAATCACATGTGTCATGCAACTCAAACATGAAGCAGTCAACATAATATAATCATATTGTGCACATACACATACGATCATATCAAAGGCACCATCGTGCCACAAACATACCGAAGGCACTATCGTGTCAAAATCATAATATCCAATCAACTTACACAAACACCCTTATCCAGGGTCATACAAACTTACTCGTACCACCATACGCATACTCATACAATATACGCATACTTGTACGACCTTACTCGTACAATCGTATGCTCACTCATACAGCTTACCCATACATGTACGACCTTACTCGTACAATCAGACTCGTACGACGTCACTCATATAGTCTGCACAAAATCATACTTACTGTCTTACTCAGAAACATATTCTCACAATCGTACTCATACTCTTATAGTCGTGCTCATACTCATACGCTTACAGTCCTGCTCATACATACTCTTACAGTCCTGCTCATACACACTCTTACAGTCCTGCTCATACACACTCTTACAGTCTTACTCATACTCATACACTTACAGTCCTGCTCATACACATACAGTCATACTCACACTCGTACAGTCGTACTCGTACACATATCAACAACCACTGAAGCTCATTACAACTAATAAACTCCAGCGTCAAAATGGAAAAGAATGCCACTGGGGCAACACCTTAACCTCCGGGGAGTGACTAGACGCCATGGACTTTTTCGAAGGTAAGGCACACCAATGCTCATGGGGCACTGGATCAAACAGGTAAGAGTAGATCCATGATACAACTTACCTGAGCGCGCAAACATAAACACCCACACATAAGGGGTCATACAGTTGCCCACCATAATGGGTCTTATAGTGCCATAGAATCGCCCACCATAATGGGTCTTATAGTGCCAAAGAATTGCCCACCATAATGGGTCTTATAGTGCCAGAGAATCGCCCACCATAATAGGTCTTATAGTGCCATTGCCACTCTTGGACAGAAAACATACAGTGCCACTTGGGCAGAAACGTACAGTGCCACTCTTGGGCGGAAACATACAACGCTCTCAACAGAGCATCAAACGTCTGGGCTTACACAGCACACAGACCAAATCAGAAACATACTTCACTCTCAGCAGAGCATCAGACGTCTGGGCTTCATATAGCACGCAGACAAAGTCAAAAACGTACATCGCTCTCAACAGAGCATCAAACGTCTGGGCTTATACAGCACGCAGACAAAATCAGAAACAACGTCGCTCTCAGCAGAGCATCAGACGTCTGGTGCTCTACACAGCACACAGACAACATCCCGCAGGATAAACACCATGGCAAGACATGATAAATGCTCGGCCGACTCATTAGCGGCCAGCACAAACACGGAACTTATTCCGTCGAACCCTCAGGTCTCAAACTCACAACGCTATCATTAGCTGTGCTTATAATTCAAGTTTGAATTAAGTATATTATGCGGTACAATTATGCCACACAAACTCACAGTCCTCGACTGGTCAAACTGAAGCTGAGCCCGATCCGAAACCCAAGTTCGTTAGGGCAGCAGACTTCACTTACCCGTCCACATCATGGACAAAACTCATCATACAACAAACCCTTACAGTCTTACACACTTCGCCATCCATCTTATGGCTAAAACATCTTACACTGACATCCTCAAATAACGCTCCTCAGAGCCAACCCAGTTGTTGCCCTCTTACTTATATCTCACTTATTATACTTATTTTTCACTTCATAATCTGTACGTTATGCTTGTACAATTATGAACACTCTTACTGTCTGACAAATGCCCAACACACAATCCACCCCAAACTGATCCATTCTAATCCTTGCCCGTCATACTCTTATCCTCTGTCATACGCTTACACAACCGCATCCAAATTCAGACAGAGCTTCTGTCACCTCTTACTGTCCATCGCCCATACCTCTGCCCACATACACTTACACATAACCAAAGCATAGGCAAAATGCCATCATACACACGTATGTCTCACACATACATATCACATACACATACGGTCATACATACATAACTTACAAACATGCACACTAGCCATCACTAGCACACGCATACACACGTCAAACATGCACGCTAGCCATCACTAGCACATGCATACATCAAACGTACACGCTAGTCATCTCTAGCACGTGCACACACACATTCATACATACTTCAAACATGCACGCTAGCCATCACTAGCACATGCATAACCCATACATAGCATACTGACATATTTGTTAGCCATCGCTAGCGCATACATAATCCACATCCATAAAACATGCATACATCTCATGCATATCAATCATACCATACAATCATGCTTACACGCACCTCATGCAATCGGATCGTTACTTAACATCCAAGCATGGAATCATACAATCCTAGCATGCTGCTACTCATTCAAAGCATGCTTCATGAATTTACGAGTTCAAAGCTCCCCTACCTCATAATCATGACGTTCGATGGCGAGCACACGACGGTGGCGGCGTCGGCGGCGGAGTTGGCAGTCAAAATCGTTGCCTGGCTGAGAGAGCTGCTGTCCCGAGGATTTTAGGAAGCGCCGGAACTATCACGGCCAAATAGAGTGTCAGAACTCAATGCGGTAAAACCCGCGATCCACGGCGGCACACTAGGGTGGCCGAGAGAAATATCGTGCCAACATATGTGGCGGTGCGACCCAAAGTCGATGGTGTACACTGAAGATCGGCCGGTGGCTAAAACGTGCTCAGCCGGCCACAAAGATGTTGAAATCGGCTGTGGACAGCACCCAACGGCAACGATTTCGGTCAACAAAGGCCCACATACGGGCGGAGAGCGTGGGGCAACACTCGAGAACAAAGGAGAGGTGGTGGACAGCTCTAGTGGTCAACTCCACTCGGTGGCAAAGCCAACCGATGGTTAGGCGGCGCGAATGCGGCGCCTAAACCCAGAAGTACACGCGTGGCCACATGCGCACGCGGCCCAAAGGGGCGGGGGAAATGGCTGAAATGGGGCAACTCAAGGCCCATAAAAGCCAACAGGGCTAAGGCCCTTAGCTGTAGCCAATCTAAGCGGTGACATCGCCGATCGCCACGCACAACCAATACCCATGGTGCGGGCGGCTGTGCATCTCGCACGGTATAGGGCAATGATAAACGGCCCATTGGCATCACCGGGCTGGGGCGGAGCCGAACTAAGGTCCGCTAAATCAAATCCGGCGTCCGACTGATAACGTCAGTCACAACGTCCAAAATGGACGTAGGCCAAAAATAGGGGACACCCGGACTGAGCAAGGGAGATACGGAGGGAACAAAGGCGGAACCGGTCCAGGTGGGTGGGGCCGTCCCTGGGCCATCGCCAGGCCGGGGCGGAACCCACGGTGGTCAAGTCACCCTCACCCGCCAACGATGGCGGTGCCAACTCGCAGGAGAATCCACCCACCGTACGGCGTAAATTGGACTAGGCAGAGCGGCCAAGATGGCAGCGGAGCTGGCTAGGGGTCGGCCTTGCGGTCACTGGACCGGACAGAGGCCGAGCGGAGCCGTCTTTGGCCAAAGACAGCAATTTCTGGTGCCGGTAGTCCCAAACACACAGGGGCCAAAAATAGCGGCTCGGAAGGTCTGGTCGGAGGGAAGATAGAGGACGGAGGCGAAATCGGCCAGGGAGGGGTGGCTCAATCACTTCGCCGGACCAAGGCCGGGCCGGACGGAGCTCAGCCGGCCGTGGCTCGCCGCCGGCGGCCACAATTTCGTCCAAACAGTTCGCCGGCGGAAACAGGGCAGATGGGGAAACGGAGTGGGACGGCGGAGCAGAGGCCGTCCGGGGCCGGGGGGAGTGTCCTCCCGCCGTCGCCGGCCCATGGCGGAACCATGGGCGGCTGGCCGGCCCTCGCCGGCTCACGACAGCGGCGGAACAGCACAATCAGAGAAAAAGGGGCTCACCGGGGGGGAGGCGGCGCGGCCGTGGGGGCTGGGACAGCGGCTCCCCTGCCGTCGCACGACCGGGGCGGAGCCGGGGCGGCGGTCCACTGGCCAACCGGTGGCCGGCGGCGGCTAGGCATAACGATCAGACGAAAATGGGGGGGGCGGTGCACTGTTCACCCAACCGAACCAGTGGATCGGGATCGCGATCCCGATCCCTTTTTTTTATTTTCTTTTATTTATTTTTTTCAAATGTACGCTCAACGCGCGTTAACCCACTGGTTACGCGTCGAACCTCCAAAATTTGTGCCGTAAGCGCGCAACGAGGCCCGTGGCCCGCGACTAAGCCCCACACCCGACTCTACGGGTATAAATACGGGGAAATACATAAATACACATACGCTGAAATGTCACATTTTCCTGCCAAAAATGACCAGAAAAATGGCAGGAAAATCCCAAACAATCGTAGAAAAATCAGGGACCTTACACTTGGGCCACTTCCATTCAGCACTACCGCCCTTATGAGCTTTGAGCTGACACCATCTAGCCCTCTCCCTTTCCCCTTTGGCAGCGTGTGCATGTAGCCGAGCATGCGAGTTACGGTTAAGGTGCCATTTTTGCACCGCCTAACCGTTTAATGGCTCTACCTACCATTGTCAAGATTTGTCCATTAGAGCTCTTCCACCTCTCCTTTGTCCTTGAGAGTCACCCCACGCCCTCTGACCTTATGTGGGCCTATGTAAACACGAAATCGTTGCCGTTGGGTGTTGTCCATGGCCGATTTCGACGTCTTATAACCGGTTGAGTATTGTTCAAACCACTAGTCAAATTTTAGTGTGTACGTCTAGACCTTCGGTAGCACCTACCACTCATTGGCACGACCTTTCTCCCGGCCGCCCTTAGTGTGCCGCCATGGATCGTAGATTTTTTTGAGTTGACTTCTAACACCCCATTTGGCCATGAGTGCTTCTAGTGTTTCCTAAACCTTTGGGACAGTAGCTCTCTCAACTTAACAATGGTTTTGACCGCCAACTCCACCACCGATGCCACGACCATCATATGCTCGCCATCAAACGTCATGATTACGAGGTAGGTGAGCTTTGAAGTTGTAATTTCATGATAGCATGTTTTGACTGAGTAGCAGTATGCTAGGATTATATGATTTCATATTTTGGATATTAAATCATGACCTATTTGCATGATGTAAGATAATGAATTATGCCACGTTGAGATACATATGATATGTATGAGATGTATGTATGTTTTATGGATGTGGAATATGTATGCACTAGTGATGGCTAGCGAATATGTTAGTATGCTACGTATGTGTATTATGGACATGCTAGTGATGGCTAGCGATTGTGAGTTAGTACGTATGTGGACTATGTTTGTGGGCAGAGATATGGGCGATGGACAAAAAAGTGGCAAGGTGTTTGGTAAGGATTTGGATGTGGAGTTGAATGTGAATGTGAATGTGTAAGTGTGTGACAAAAGACAGTGGACGTAAGTTTCACAAGTGAGGATTTAAGTGGATTGGTTTGGTTTGGTTTGGAGAGTATGTCAGGGATTTGGTAAGTGAGAGGACTTAGGCTTGGAGCCTTGTGAGGGTTTAGTAGACAGTAAGAGTATGCATAATTGTACAAGTATAACGTACAAATTATGAAGTAAAAAGTAAGCTTAATCAATGAGGTATTAAGTAAGGGGGACAACAAGGATCTGATATGAGCTCAGTTTGATGACATATGTGAAAGATGTTTTGGCCATAAGGTGGATGGTGGAGACTGTTTGATTATGTAAGGATTTGGTGTACATTGTGTTGATCATAGTATGGATGGGTTAAGTGAAGTCTGCTGCCTTGACAAACTAGGGTTTCAATCAGGCTCAGCTTCGGTTTGATCAGTCGAGGACTGTGAGTTTGTGTGGCATAATTGTACCGCATAATATACTTAATTCAAACTAGAATTATAAGAAAGCTAATGATAGCATTGTGAGTTTGAGACCTGACGGTTTGATGGATTAAGTTCCATTTTTTAGCTAGCCAATAATGAGTCAGCTAAGCATTTCTCATGTCTTGCCATGGTGTTTATCCTACAGGATGTTGTCAGTATGCTATATAGAGCACCAAACATTTGATGCTCTGTTGAGAGCAACTGTATGTATGTTTTTGATTTGGTCTGTGTGTTGTATTAAGCCTAGACGTTTGATGCTCTATTTAGAGCATTGTATGATTCCTACCCAAAAGTGGCATTGTATGATTCAGCCCAAGAGGCACCGTATGATTTCTGCCCAAGAGTGGCACTGGCACTATAAGACCCATAATGGTGGGCAATTATATGGCACTATAAGACCCCTTATGTGTGGGCAATTGTATGACCCCTTATGTGTGGGTGTATGTTTGCTCGCTCAGGTAAGTAGTATCATGGATCTACTCTTACTTGTTTGATCATGTGCCCATGAGTATAGGTATGCCTTGCCATCGAAAAAGTCCATGACGTTTAGTCACTCCCTGGAGGTTAAGGTGATTCCCCAGTGGCATTCTTTTCCTTTTCGACGTTGGAGCTTATTAGTTGTAATGAGCTTCAGTAGTCGAAAGTATGAGTATGATTGTAAGTGTATGCTTGAGTAAGACAGTAAGCATATGATTGTATGAGTGAGGTCATACAAGTACATATAAGTTGTATGAGTATGAATATGAGCACGACTGTAAGATGATGATTCTGAGTAAGAATGTAAGTGTAAGTTTATAAGTAAGACTGTAAGTGTACAATTTTGAGCATGACTGTAAGTATATGATTCTGAGAAGGACTGTAAGTGTAAGATTGTACGAGTAAGGTCGTACGAGTATGTGTAAGGTATTGAGTATACGTACGATGGTACGAGTAAGTGTGTAAAACCCTGATTAAGGGTGTTTGTATAAGTTTGGTTTCATGGTTTGTTATGCATTATTATATGCATATGTATATGATTATTATATGTTGTATGCTTTATGTTTGAGTTGCATGAACGCATGTATTTATGAACTTATTGAGTTCACTGTTTAGGATTCCCCTACTGGGTATTTTTCTACTTAGTATAAAAATACTCATTACCCTACTTTTTAGCTCTGTTGTTTGGGAGGCTTTTGCAGGTTATATTGGAGAGCTCCTAGAGCTGGATGCTCGATTCTACAGTGGATTGTTTCCCCTTTTGATTCAGGTATATTTGACTCAATTAGAGTATATTTTGTGTCACGATCTAATGTATTGGGTGAGATGAGAATTAAAGTGTTTATACCTTCTGGACTTTTAATTTGGATCAGACAGTAGACTATTTATGGGACTTGTACTCGGGGATGCCTGGGAGTTATTTATATTTAAAAATCTATGATCATGGTAATTTAGTCATACGTTTATTTTCGAGTAGCACCTGGGGATATTTGCTTTGGTCATATGGTGTTTGACCGAATGAGGAAAATTTGGATGAAAAATATATGTTTAGTGTTTTAAATAATAAATTGCTTTCACAGGTTTTGATTTTGTCATTTTCCTCTGATTTATAGCTGTTATATTGCAAAAAATTTCTGTGAATTTTAAGAAAATGTGATGAAAAATCTCGGGCATTACAACCATAGTATACAAACAAAAGGTTAAGAAGTAATCAGTACAATCATTTTAAAGCATAATAAAGGGTTGTGCTTAATGTGATCAACAACGCCAGCCAATGACTGGTGCACAAAAAGAGAGGGTAGAAAGGACTACTTTCACATTGGCCAACCACTACAAGCCATCGATTGGCCAACATCTTGAAATTCAAAGGAGATGTCCTTCCTTTTTGAGTAGTCAATAAAAGGTAAATGTCTAATCAATTTCTAGAAATGTTTCTTAAGTGACTTTTGGCTATCAAATAGGTCAAAGAGGAAGTATTGAAGTACCTTTAAAAGGAATGATATTTATATTCCACTTTCTCTACTCCAAAACCCTACTGAGAAAAGTGAATCTACCTATTGCTATGTGACTCACCTTTCTCGATCCAATCAAATATAGAAGTAGAGTTTTGGTATAGGAGGAATATTAGCTTCCTTTTAGAAGGTCCCTCCACTACTATGCACAATCATGTTTTTACGAATTTTTTTTAGGAGCCTTACCCATTTTCTTTTGCACCTAGAGTTGTAAAAATTCAGCCCGACCCACATACTGACATGCCTAACCCCATACTCAACTCAACCTGAATAAAAATAGGCTTAGGGTTTAAAATTTTACTCGTTTTAAAAATAGGGTCGAGTTAGTATTTACCCATATAGCTTGTGCAACCTAACTTCAATATTTAGGAGGTAATAATGGATGGGCTAGAGGTGGGAGAGTTTGTTCAATCAAAAGAAACAACTTGAGAAGATCTCCAAATTGAAGGACCTCGGGAACAACATCCTTAACTAAATTATTTCCAACATTCACTTGTAAAAGAACCCAAATCCTTCAAATTAGAAATAGTATGAGTGAAATAGTATGAGTATAGCCACTGCTACAAAATTTTCTCAAAGCATATTTGAAAGAAAAGGCTATTTAATGTTATCTTAAAATAAACAACAGTAGTCTAAACTGAGTCAGTTGCCAAAAAAGAACCTTACGAAAAAGTATAAACTAATACTTGTTCTACTCCTAAAAATATATAATTGTTTCTACCATTTCAGCTAAATTTTGGAGCAATCGAGGTCTCTTTTCTCTTGACGAGTCTAGTTTGATGTGGAATCTCATATTCAAATGTATCTTTTCTATAAATCATAAAAAGCAACCAAAAACACACATCTACAATGGAATCTATTTTTAAAAAGACCTACCACGATTCACTGAAATTAAACAAACATTGGGAAAAAATTACTGAAATTAAACAAACATTGGGAAAAAATTACACATAATATATTATATATACAAAAAAAAATTCAATACAATATAAAAAATCACCTGGAATTCAATGGCAACAAAAAAACCCACACAACATCCTACTACAACTACACAAAAGCCAACAAGAACACAAACATTTATCACTGCAAAGAGAAAAAAACAAGCCAACACGTAAATACAAACCAAACGAACTAAGAAACCAAAAAAAACCACAAGTATATAAACAAAAAAAGCAATACAAAATAAAAAATCACCTAAAATTCACCTACACCAAAAATCTGCACATCCTACTACTACCATGCACAAGCCAACAAGAACACGAATAATCAACACTGAGCATGAAATACAAACCAAATGAACATGCAAAAAAAAAATTAGGCACAAATACATACATACATACATACATATATATATATATATATATATATATATATATATATATATATATATATATTGGTATGGTATTTTGTGTGGCTTCTAAACTTCTATGGGGATTATATTTTTTTGGGTTTTTTTTTATTTATAGCATGCAATATGTGGCTTTGAAACTTCTATTCACTTTCATGCCCTATGTTTATATATATATATATATATATATATATATATATATATATATATATATATATATATATATATATATATATATATATATATATATATATATATATATATATATATATATATATATATATATAATCCCACACAAAAACTAAGGACATAAAATCCAAAAAAAATTAGGTTGAAGTTTAAAAGGCAGGACATTAATTACACACAAAGAATACTAAACATAGGCCACCAGTAATTGGGTAAGATATTAACAACCCATGAACTAATACATGTACTTACCAAAAATATATAGAGGATGATAAATATTGTATTTATTATTATCAATCAACCACAACAACAAATTACCATCTTCACCCCCATTAAATTTTAATATTTACTCCACAATCTATAATAACACAACAAGTAATAATAGGGGCCATTTTGGATACTTCATCGAAAAATGCCCCGTAAATATTTATTTTTGGCCCAAGTTCCAATTTCCATGTTACATCTACTTTGAATAAACTTTCATAGCATGTAATTCTACGACCATTTTGGATCCATGGTTCGCAAAGTAGATCTCATAGAATATCTAAGATTTCACAATCTACGAGAACTTCAAATACCACAATCACATCAAAATGCCAAAAATCCCAAAAGAACATCAACCAATTCAATCAAAAAAACAACAATCTTTCCACAACCCACACAAAAAACCGGTAGAAATAAAAAAATAACCCATCAAAATGAAAAGATCATTGTGCAACAAATCTATAAATCAAGACTTCATCTTACATTTAAGAATTTGATCTTCAATATGCGAAGAGAGAATGAATTAGAAATTCACTATTACCACACATCAGGACATTGCTTTCTTCCATCAAAATCACCTTAGCCTTGTCACATAAAACCCTAACCCGCACCAAACATGGCAACAAACCAATTGTAAAGAACCAAGTAATTCCACATAAATTGAGCATTGAAAGGTTAACCAATAAACGATGGCCTAAACTTTGGTAAGCAATAGTTCATATGAACTATAGGAAAAATCTAGATTGTTTACTACTTAAGCCATTATCCTGTTACTATAAATCAATCCATAGTCCCAACTGAATGCAAGCACCATGCTTACACTGACATATACCTTAACTTGAATTTCTAGGGTAGTAGCAACAATCCTATTCCATCAAAACATTACCTAAAACCAATTTCCATGTTTACATAATGCATCTACTTCGAATAATCTTACATAGCAAGTAATTCCACAACCATTTTAGATCCATGACTCATATAATATATCTCACAAAATATCCAAGATTTCACGATCCACAAGAACTTCAAATACCACAATCACATCAAAATGCCAAAAATCCCAAAAGATCGAACATCAACCACTCCAATTGAAAAAACAACAATCTGTCCACAACCCACACAAAAAATGGTAGAAAACCAACAATCAACCAATTGAAAAACACATATAGCTGCCATCCCAAATCCAACTGGTGGAGGTGCCAAACAAGAAAAAATGCCAAAAAAAATAAGAGGGGAAAAGAGAGAGCATAAGAAAAATCCAACCTCCTGCTTGCACTGCATGAGGTGCAAAATTTGCTTGTCGAGATTGCCATGGGAGTTGGAGGGGGCACCTGATTTTCGCTCATCCTCTTTTATACTGCAACCAATCAGATCAAAAATCCCGAAAACTAAATGGTCAAGCTAACAAAAAAAAACTGAGATTTTATATGTTCTGACTCTTAATTGGGAGGTGGAGGTGATGGAAGGGAGAAGTTGGGAGCAGCCTCGCATGATTAGCTTCTTCTTCTTCATTTTTTTTTACTAGAGTGTTCTCCGTAGATGGAAGAGATTAGCCTAGAGTTCATTTAGGAGTTGGGAATCGAAAATCCATAATAGATCTTAACAAATTAAAAGCCAAACAAGGCAAGACTTTTAAAATAACATTAAGGAAGTTAAAAAGGTAGGAAACACTTGGTACGCAAAACCAATCCAAGGTGCTACCCAAGTCAAAAGTGGCATGCCATTAATTTGACATAAGGCTGTCAAACGCGCGCACCTACCAAATAAAAATGCACATCCACGAAATAAAAATGCTCCCAATAAATATGACATTAACTATCGTCAACCAAGCATAAAGTAATTACCAGATCCATCCCTATGAAATTACCAAATTTACGATCCCCATTAGACAAAAATAAAACATAAGTATGAAGGATACTTTCATCCACTCATGGCAAAATTCCTTGTCCTCATTTATTTTTGACCCAAAATTTTCGGTACACCCATGACAGACAACCATATTTACACATCAACATAACACCCAAAAATTGCAATTTCCAAACTTCTAATGTCCAAATCGGTCTTTTGGCAATGAAAGTTAAACTTGGCCCGACTCTTTTTATAGAGTATAGAGGAAGCAATACACAATATTGTCTCAATGAACCCATAAAGGGAAAAGTTGAATTGAAAAGGTGTATTGTTGAATAAGTATGAATATTAGCAAACTAATAATCACATAATCAGTAAAACATATCAAACTCACACCAATGGAATCATAATGCTTTAAAAATAGAAAATCAAAATTATCAACCACCCTACATGTTGGCTCATATACTAACATGAATTTTTAATGGATTGAACCAGATGTCACCAAACAAATTACATAACAAAACTAAAAAAGGAAAAAATTGTGAAACATTGATAATCAAAACAAGCTTGCAAACATGGCTACTTAACAAACCTACAATAAACCAAGGGAAAAAGCACAACATTCACAAAAGCCTCGGTACCTACACACACAAATAAAAATCACAGGACATCAAATATTCGGAAGAAATACACTATATTTCCTCAACAAACCCACAAAAAGGAAATGCTAAATTGAAAATGTGTATTTTTTAATAAGTAAATATGAAATTGGTAAACAAATAATCACGTAATTAGTAAACCATATCAAATTCACACCAATGGAATTAGATTTCTTTAAAACATAAAATCAAAACTATCAACCACCCTACATATTGGCTCATATGCTGAAGTGAATTTTTAATAAATAAAAGGAAATAAATGATGATAAATAAAATATTAGAACTTTTTGTTGTAACAAAGAATTTTGTAATGATAAGCCTATTGAGGAAAACTGAGAAATCAAAGCAAAAGAATAAAAAGACAATGAAATACCTTGCAAAAAGGCAACAACATTTGGGCATAATTTGGCAATGATAAATTCTGAGTGTACAAGTGCTAGAGTTAATTCCTTATTGCTCCAGCTTTGTTTTCAATAGCGCAAGCCTCTCGACTTCAGTCAAATCACTTACTGAACACTATAAATGAAATTCAAAAAGTAAAAAAATAAAAAAAGGTTAAATTTGCATCAATACAGTCCCTAATAAGTAGAAAAAATAGTAAAAAAATGATTAATAATGATAGCGAAGAAAACTGATGCCCTGCTAATCGAACTTGTACAGAACTCAAATATGTAGCTGACAAAAACAAAACATACCCTCCATTTACAAAGCACACATAACTGAACACTATAAAAAAGAAAATAAACAACAACAATAAGGAACCATAAAAAAGTGCATAAGAAACAAGGTCAATGGCAAAGAAGAAAAAGAACAAATCAAAACAAAGCAATAACAAACAAGACACAAATCAGATAGATTACACTAAATAAATTTGCAATGACACAAAAAAATGAAGCAGTAGATTTACCAAGAAATCATTACTCCCTTTCTATGGTTTCTTCTGACATGTTACGAGCTACAACAATACTATTTTCATGGAGGATAAGAAGATGAAACAAACACACATGAATAATAAACATACATAGAAGGTAAAAAGACACAAAGCTCAAAAGGCAAGAAGAAAAAACAAAATGGAAAGCCATAAGTCATACACACCAAAATATACAAACTACACATGCATGGAAATTAAGGAGGCAAATCATAATGGGTAAGTCATTAACAATTTGAAGAAGAAAAAAATACCAAATGTAAACCAATCATCAAGCCTACCAATCCGAAAGTCACTCACAAAAATAAATCACCTAAATCCATAATACAAGCCAAACGTGGCAAGTAATTAATTCACCAATAAATAGCATGCCCTTTAACAAAACACACTACACCCACCTACCAATAAAAATTAGTCCAAAATAAAAACAACATTTATTAGCATCAATCAATTATAATCCATATGCCAAGTATACCCCATTAAATTACCAAATCTATGTCCAATATTGTACAAGAAGGAAACCCGTCGTACAGGATATTTTTGTACATCTAAGCCAAAATGTCTCTTCCGCCATTAATTTTAGCCCTAAAGACCCAGTATAAAAACATAAAAATGATAAAATTAGAGGAAATTTAAAATGGCAGGAAATGATTCACTAAAACTCCTATCGGAAACGCCACTCACAAATTTGAAGGGAAGCAAAAGCGGCAGGCCATTAAATTTATTCCAACTCTGGCAAATGCTTTATGATATTAATTAGGTGTGAAAATAATACTAATCATACACACCTATCAAATAAAAACACCATACAAAATTTGTCAAATCCATAACATTGTTAATTAAGCGTGAAAAAAATCCAAAGTACACACACCTACCAAATAAAAATGGGCCACAATAAATTTCACAGTAACTATGGTCAACAAAGAATGATATAATTATCAGATATAGCCTCACGAAAATACCAATTTATGATCCCCATCACATGAAAGTAAAACACAATCATGGAGGATAATTTTGTTCACTCGTAGCAAATTTACTCATTCTCATTTATTTTTAACACAAAATTCTCGGTATACCCATGGCAGACAACCACATTTACACAACAACATAACACCCAAAAATCATAATTTCTAAGGCTCTAATGTCCAAATCGGTCTTTTGGCATTGAAAAGTCAGACTTGGCCCGACTTTTTTATATAGTATAGATTTTTGTAACAAATCCTACCTATTAATCCTTAGTAGTAGACCACTTTCGCAACTGGTAGGTAATTGAGGACAAATATAACTATAACTGTTTTGTCTCCCTTACACTTTGGATAGGTAGATCATTTCTAAGACCACTATTATAGCATTCTTAACAATTGTACAGTCGATCCGGCATTTTGTAATGGTAGACCACTTGTTCAACCAGTCAGCAACATCAACTATTTTAGTTGATCAATGGTGTTTGATTGGTCAACATGGTGTGAACAATATCACTTAACTTAGACATTCAACTAACCTGAAAAACAAAATTTCTACCTCCCCACAAGATCAAGTTGATAACATGTCATAAACATAAAATAAACCATATTGAATGTGTTACAAATATCAAAACATGAGATTCCCAATAGTCTTTGCCTCTATATGATGGAAAAATATTTTCGTATTTAATGAAATAAATTATTAATATATAAAGTAGTTGTTAACTCGTTGTTGCACTTGTCTATCACCCATTAGTGATGAGCATGATTTCCACATATGCACAAGCATACTTAATAAATTCTCCCAACCCATGCTCGAAATGTGGACCAGGCCCAAGTAAATTTTGTTTGATTGGCTAGGTTGAACCATATTTAAGATCATAGTCATTACTTACTATGAAATACGGGCTTTTTTTACAACTATATTAGAGGACATGCATTGCATACATTCTTTTTATTTAACATGTCTACATGCACCCCAGTAAGCTCTTCAAAAACTCATATCTTATTTATCCTTTAAATCTTTCAAATTATTTATCCATACCCCAGAATATCATGATTTTTGTCATTCTTCACTATACCCCTTCCTCCCTCCTCCGATGCCAGCGGTTGGTGTTGTCGATAGCCCTTGTATGTAGAGGTCACAGTCAAAGTCATAGCCTTTTTAGTTGCACCTACTATAGCCCTGCTGTCATGGCTAGGGCCAAATCTAGCTTGGCTAGTAGTGGATTACTTCCAGGTGCATTTGCTGGAGGGAGCACCATCTTAGTCTAATACAGGGTTGGATTGATGGGATGAACGACATTCGACAAATTCGGTACAAATGCACGCAATCCTCCTCTTTCACGAGTTTCAATGAAAAATGCACATAAAATAGAGTACATAATCCCGCATAAAAGAATGTTTCTTAATCACTGCAAAAAGTCTATCCCTGCTAAGAACAATTAAAACATTCTACAAGTGTTGTAAGTGAGAATCAATATCATAGGTATAAATAAATATATCATCAAAATGGTTGAAGAGTCTGGTTCACACCCTCCTAAATGTGCTAGGGCATTTAACAACACAAAAGGCATGACCAACCACTTATATATGTCTTTTTGTATCTTGAAAGTTATCTTCCACTCATCACCTAGTCTGATTTAAATTTGATGATAACCACTTTTCAAATTCAACTTGTTGAATATATAAGCATCAATCAATTGATCAAGCAAATCGTCAAAGCAGGGAATAGGAAAATGGTACTTGACAGTAATCTTGTTAAATTTTTTACTCTCTTTCTCAACAAGCCAATAACTTGTCATTGAAGCTCCTCATACTCCTTTAGACTCATTATATAATGGGGATGATTAGGGAATGTAGATTCGGGCACAAGGTCAATTTGATATTTGATGTTTCTAAAGGGTGGCAATTCATCGAGTAAGAACTCTATAAAAACATCATAATACTCCACCACCAATGGTTTAATCTTTTCGGGAACATCCTCACCTTCATTATCATCCTTAGAAACCAAAGCATATATAATGTCATCTCCCTTCAACTCCTCAAGAAACTTTTCCCTCAACAAAAGATTCACCTTATTTGTTGTTTTGGGGTTAAACCACCACATCCTTATGGGATACAAGAATAATTTTTGTGTTATTCCAAACAAAATTATATGTGTTCTTATGGCCATCACACATCACATATCGATCATATTACCAAGCATGCCCAAGCAACAAATGACAAGTATCCATAGCACGCAACAATATTACACTACATCTTGTATTTATATGTAGAACCAATAGAGAAATGGATAAGACATCATTTAGAAACTTGTACCTAACTTCATTTCTTTAGCAAAGAAAGCTTATATAGATGAGAATTGAGTGTAGTGCTCAATTGAAACTTTTGAATGGCCTCTTTAGCCACAATATTATCACAACTTCCTGAGTCAATCATAAGTTGACAAACCTCACTCTTAATAGTGTAAGTAGTGTGAAATATATTGTTCCTTAACCAATGATCACACTCAACCTCCTTAGAATCAAAGCAAAGGCAATGTGTCACCAAAGCTTCTCCATGATCACTTTCCACTATCTCATCATTTGGTTCTTCCTTGTCATATATAGGATTAATGTAATCAAAAGAAATAGTATTAAGCTCATCATTCTCATCATATTCAGTGAATAATCATTTACCATTCCAGTTATTACAAGGATAATTTGACACCCTATGACTCATTCCTCCACATTAAAAACAATTTGGGTCAGCTCTTGTAAAGGCCTTGGCGGTATTTTAAGTGCCTTGAGGTGTAGCCTTAACAGTGGCTTGCATACTACAGAAATTGGTGGCATTTGCCTTGGCTAGAGAAGTGTCATTGGTTATCCCAAAGCAGTTACTAATGGGCCTTGCTACTTTTCCAAGTAAAGTGCTCTAGAGTTTGCCTCCAACAAGGAAAAAGTGTGACACAAATTCAAAGTCTCTATAAGGTTTTAATGTGTATCTCCAATATAACGAGACATAAGTTGTTCCTCCGATTCAGACAAGTCATTATTGTCACGCCCCGGCGATGCCCGACCCGAGCCGAACCCGGTCCAGGGGCCGGTCAAGCGCGCGGGGGCGACGAAGTGAAAATTGAGAAATGATCTAGCGGAAGACTTAACCCTAACCACAGGCGATTAACAGCAACACGGAGTGCGCACAATCCTTTGAGCAAGAGTAACTAAAAGGGAAGAAAAAGGTGTTGCTTAACACAAAGTAAACAACAATCTCAAACCCACAAGCTTAGTTTAAGTAAAGCCCACACCGGCTCAAAATAAGTCATAAGCATCACAACTGTAGTATACGACATAAATCCAAAACAAGAACCCTACACAAAGGTTTGAACATAAAGCATGAAATAAACAATGATAAGTCACGCAACGATCTCCATCATCACACCCAAGCTACCTCTGACCTTTCCTCAAAAAGGCAATCCTGTCCGTCTGCGTGTCGCACCACGCAGCCCCAAATCAAAACACAAAAGAGGGGTGAGTTTTAACACTCAGCAATGGTTTTTAATATCACTGTCAACGTAGAAAATACGATAGCTTAGAAATGAGATCGTTCAGATCAAAGATTTACATGGTGCATCACTTTCTGATCACACATTCATATCACCTAACACTGCATCATAATGCATAATTCAACCTGCATCTCTAGCATACATATTCCCACATGCATAACATCAAAATCAACATGCATGGATGTATCTCTAACATACATATTCCCACATGCATAATATCATCACAACCTGCATGGATGTATCTCTAACATACATATTGCCACATGCATAATAGCATCACAACCTGCATGGATGTATCTTTAACATACATATTCCACATGCATAATATCATCACAACCTGCATGGATGTATCTCTAACATACATATTCCACATGCATAATAGCATCACAACCTACATGGATGTATCTCTAACATACATATTCCACATGCATAATATCATCACAACCTGCATGGATGTATCTCTAACATACATATTCCACATGCATAACATCAAAATCAACATGCATGGATGTATCTCTAACATACATATTCCACATGCATAACATCAAAATCAACATGCATGGATGTATCTCTAACATACATATTCGACATGCATAACATCAAAATCAACATGCATGGATGTATCTCTAACATACATATTCCCACATGCATAATGTCATCACAATCAACCTCCATCAAGGAGTAATCACACATTAACGTCACACAGACGGGAGCATAGACAAGGCCACGAAGGCGTGTCAGGGTACAAAATTCTACACAAGAATTCAAGAAAGATCGGGGTTGTCAATCCCTAATACTGCTCGCCCTGGACGATCCTGGCCAAGGATGTCCCATTCTCACACAGAGAATCTAGAGCAGGGGTGTTCGCTCAGGGACATCTCCTGCGGAGGGAAGAGCTCGAGTTCTCACACAGAGAACCCTAGAACACGTGGTAGCGGGGTGCACACGGCATGCCACACTGGATTCTCAGGGTCCAGATGACACACATAATAACATTCTCACATATTTGCAAGACAAGTACACAACTCGTCCCCACATCATTCCATTAAACAAGACTCAACCCGGGGAGTGCACTCGTTCCACACAGGAACTTCAAATCGTTCCACACAGGAACTTCAAATCAAAATATGTCCTTTCGGACCAATCAACTTGCGATTAATCCACGACCGATAAACCCGGCACACAATTCCATCACATTGCATCCAATCGGTCAAATTCGATTAATCACGCTAAGGCCTCACTTGGAAATCCATTTTCATGATGCGTGCAGCATGGTACATGCATGGGCAAAGCATACATGAATCCTAATCATGATAAGTGCTCTCACCAGCCTCTAATGCATCATTCATAATCACGATATTAAGCTTCAACATCATCATTTAACCCCCACATGTGTGTGTAACTAGTAGAAGCCTTTCACATAATGCACATTAGCATGCTTGAAAAATCAACTCACTACCACACTACACATGTGAATTTCTACCTAAACATGAATTCCAGCGGAAATCATAGTAGAAGAATCGTTGAAATCATAGTTAAATTCAAAACTCAACCACAAAGGCTAAACACCTATAAAATCACTCATTTCATCATTGAGTCATGGCAATCACCAACATTCACACACCATTAATCACAATTTATCATGACAAATCAGTCCAACAATGATTGTAGTCCTACTGAAAATATATGTTTATCCAAAGGGAACCAACCGTTCATAATTTCAAGATAACGATTCCAACATCATGCCACAAAACATAAGTCATCCCACCATCTCTAAGCATATGTCTCAACTATATAAACTCAATAGCATGCATTTCCAGTAGCCTAACATAGCTTAAAATACTCCACATTCATATAAAATTGGCAAGCTAAAGTGGAATCATCAAAATAGGCATCATACACACAACATACAGTTTTCTGTGTAGCCGATCAATTGCCCTTCAGGCCGTTCGATCGGTTACACGCAAAAATCTAAAATTTTCAGTTCAGCCGATCGATCGCCCTGCAAGGCCGATCGATCGCCAACACGGCAGAACAGTCATCTTCTTCCTTTCGCAAATCCAAACCGAAACACCATAGATAATACTTCAAATCCACATCTAACACCCTAATCATCATCAAAAGTCCTCCTTGACTTCCAGAATATCAAACCAAACCATAATAATGCAAAACCCTAAGAAATCGGGATTAAATAATTCCATTTTTTAATCTTACCATTAACACACTAAATCAAGCAAACCATTTCGAAATAAGCCAAAAATGAAGAGTTTTACCATGGATAAACAGAGATTTTGAAGACCCATTACCTCAGCACTTGATTAAGCTCGGATTGAAGAGTCACCCTTCTTGAAATCCTTGAAAACACAATGAGTTTGAATTAAACTCTAATAGAAATCGATTTACCCAAGAAATCCCTAATTAAACCTTAGATCTAGGGCTTATTGGTAGTAAAAATCGAATTTTGAATGTTAGGGTTTGTAGTAAAACACAAATCAGTAGCTTTTGATGGTCAAAAACGAATTGAATCAAGGGGAAAATGGTAGATTTGGAAGAAATTAAGAGAAAAGTCATGGATTAGTGCTTCATTAGAGTAAGCTTACCTTAATCGGCTTCTAATTCGGGCCTAAGTGGGGATTAGGCCAGCCCTCCTTTCTTAGCCTATTCCCAAAAATGGAAATGGCTCAGGTTTGCCCTTTTATAGTAAGGGTTGGGGTAGGCATAGGTAAGTTTTGGGGTGTAAATATGAAAAGTAGGCTAAAAGTGGGTATTTTGTAAATTTAAGCACAATTTAAGCCTAATAAAATTCTGAAAATTTTTGTGGGACCTTAAGTATATGTCTAGGTTCATTTGACACAAAAATAAAATTTTCAACGGTGGGGCCCACAGGGGTCCCGCCAAAACCCTAATTTTTGGGAAAATAGTGAAAATTCCAAAAAATCTCAAAAATTCACATTTGGTTTAAAATCACTCAAAACCACTAATATTAAAGTTAATTTTGGTTAAAACTATCACAAACACTATTTATTTACAAAATCACCGGATAAGATCAGAAAACGCATAAATCTCACGATAACCCATAATTAAAGAAAACCAAATCCGGTTCAAAGATGAGGGTCCTTACAATTATGGTGTAATGATTGGTAGAATTCTTTAGTATATTCATCCATCGACTTAGACCCTTATTGTAGGTCTTGTAATCGCTGATACATCACCTAGACAAAGTTGTAAGGTAGAAAGTCCTGTCTCATGTATTTATTCAACTTCTGTCATTAAACAATCTTTGGTTTGCCTTGACACGCATTAATTTGTTGCCACCATGAGGCTTCTCGATCTCGAAAGTGAGTCAGTAGCAAGGGATCTCACTTATCCTCTAGAACCTCCTTAAAATCAAGGATATATTTTACATTGGCAAACCAATCTAAGAATTCCTCAGGTTGCATCCCCCCATAAAATTCAAGGATGGCAATCTTCAAACCAGCCTCCCATTGCCGATTCACCATATCATCTTGTTTCTAGGGCATGTAAGCCTTTGGTCTCCTTGGCACTCGTGGCATGAGTCGCTCATGTTGACCGGCCTCACAGTGATGCAATTCATCTACCTCCTCTTTACAACGTAGGGCAGCATTGGCAAAAGAATTCTCGCCTTGACATCAACCTCATGCTCATCATCTTCAACTTGGTCATTGGGCTTACCCAAGTTGGGGTTTTGGAAAGCAACAATAACCATCAAATATCATCTGAAGCGTCAAATGCTCAACATGTAGCTACAACCTTATTACTTCATCGCAATTATTGATCTCATCAATTCATGCAACATGCCTCCTACGACGTCAGGGATTCATGTTAAATCTACGTAGGACCACCAGTTGATGCAAGGCTAGAATGATGGGTTGAACAATGTTCAAAAAATCCGCTACATGCGCACACAACCTTCTTCTCTTGTGAATTTCAATGGCAAATTCTTTTAAAGTAGAGGGAAAACAAAGGAGAAAGAAATATTTTTTTCTTCTTCTTTAATATCTCAAAAAATATTGAACTATGGCTTCCATGAAGGAGCTAAGCTTTTATACAAATCCTATTGATATAATTGTAAATAAATAAATCCAATCTCTAACTACTTTAGGACTAACCAACAAAATTAAGGAAAATAAATAATAAAATCCCTAAATAATCAAAACAATACAAAATAAAGACTCATAGGAAAGTAAAAGACTTAAAAGAAATCTAATTGGAACCAAATTCTTATCTAAACACAACTTGAAACCGTCAAGTTGCCGGATTGATTAATCGCTACCCCAAGTCAATCGATCACTATACTCTCAGGTTCGTTATACATGGGGTCGCAAAGAGTGCTGATTGATCACTCATAACTGTCAATTGGTCACCCAATAGAAAATTATGTTTTTTCTTTGTGTAATTCCATTGCTCCATATAGTTCAATGCTATCTAATTTGCATTAGTATTCACAAATAGAACAAACCACATGTCATCTTGGATAAGTGTAAAAGAAGTGAAGCCAGAAGAGATCATAGACTACAATGTAAGTGATGAATGCTCGTGACTGAATGGTGTCACCAGTTCTACATCTATGCTTGAGGTGATAGGTGACAGTAAGGAGAAAGGCTTCGAGGGCTTAATATGTTAATTAAGTAGGGTAATTTCGATTGTCTAATAATAGCATCTTGCCTTGGCCTCTGTGCTATGACACCTCCTCTATGTTGCCAACTTCGAAGGAAGAAGAAGAAGAAGAAGAAAAGACGGTCAGATCTGTCTCTACTATCGCTCAGATCTGTCTCTACTATCGCTAGAGCTATCAATTGGAGGTTTGATTTTAGTTGAGGGAATATGGGACTGAATATTTATGTGAAATGGGGTGCTGAGGGGTTTTGGGGTACACATAGACACATTCTTTTATTCTTTTTGCTAACATGTAGGCCATTTGCGTGTTCCTCCACCAGTACTACTCCCTCTGCCTTATATTCATGTGGTTTTTCAAAATAATTTAATATTAATAAATTTTAAAAAATAAATAAAATTATTAATATAAGACAGAAAGAATATTAAAAAAATCAATCTTTAGAATATGACCACCCGTGTTAAGTACGTTGGCCATGCTCAAACATGTTTTCGAGATAAAAAATGATGACATTCTCCAACATGCTGGGGAAATGATCTGACAAAAAACAACTGTCAGCCATGAGAGTGACAATGCCTTTTCTGCTTACTGTGTCTTGAAGCAAAGAATGCAAGTTCTAGTTAATGTCATTGACTTCGCTTAAGAGGGGAGCATCCGCCCATGATGGAAGCCTCAAAGAATCCCCACCAAGTCCACCTACTTCATAAAAAATATAAATGAATTAGTTCTGGTGGAGATGCTAAAAACTAACAAGAGTTGGAGTTCTTGGTAGACCTAATGTGATATGATGCCAACAAGTCCTACCTAACATGTGTGTATATATATATATATATATATATATATTCCTGACTTTGTGTACTGGCATAAAATTATCAGCAACACCTTTCTACATACATTAATTGAGAAATTTTCTGTTAGTTGCCTCAAGATTATAAACTTTTTCAAAGTGACAAGATTATAAACTTTTTCAAAGTGACAAACATCCTATCTGTTTTATATATATATATATATATATATATATATATATATATATATATATATATATATATATATATATATATATATATATATATATATATATATATATATATATATATATATATTTATATATATATATATATTCCTGACTTTGTGTACTGGCATAAAATTATCAGCAACACCTTTCTACATACATTAATTGAGAAATTTTCTGTTAGTTGCCTCAAGATTATAAACTTTTTCAAAGTGACAAACATCCTATCTGTTTTTTATAGGACGAATTCTCCTAGAAAAGCAAATACAGAATAGATAATGGAAGTACTTTTCTTAAGAAATTTCTTTTATCTTTTTCTAATGGAAAGAGAAAAGGCATAATGAAAAAGTAGCCTTTCGTATCAAGGCACATATGTCATGTCCAGCTAAATATATTAGGTTCTGACCATCCACGGATCAAGGCTAATGTATTATCTTCTTCGGATAAGCAAAATATATTAGCTGAAAGCATATGCAATCAAGAAGATTTTTGCCTTTCCTAGAAGTTAGAGAGCCGGTGACTTGGAAGGGAAAAATGGCAAAGAAACCTTCCATGCTCTTGAGGATCTTGCTCCTGAAGAACAGTTTCAGTTCTGCGATTGCGTTTTTCATTGTTGTGGCTGTTACCTTGGCAGTCTTTTTAACGGGCAAGTACGAATATTTGAATGCAGTAAACTTGGCTACGAGCTCAAAGTCGGGAGAATCTCAGTTGGGCTGCAACTTGTTTTCTGGAAAGTGGGTGTTCGATAATGTGTCTTATCCTCTCTATTCTGAGGGGCAATGCTCCTTCATGTCTGATCAGTTGGCCTGTGAGAAGTTTGGAAGAAAAAATTTGAAATATCAGAACTGGAGGTGGCAACCTCTTGGATGCAATCTTCCTAGGTTAGCTCTCTCTCTCTCTCCTTCCCTCCCTCATTCTAGCATTAGGGTATGCAATAGGAGATGCCATTTTGAAATTTCCAAATATATCCTCTACTGTCACCTGCAAGTTTTCACTCCTTCCAACATTAATAGTTTCATTTAATTTTTTAAGATGAACTAAATTGAGCTATTAATTTGAGATAAAGGGAGTAGCTTTTTCTTTGGGATTGAGGTAGACTCTCATGGGTCTTATCTTTCCCATGCCCAATGTTTCTCTCCCGGGTGGTGATCTCACTTCCATTGGATCTCACTTCCATTGGCAAGGCTTAATATTAGTTAGTAGGAGAAAAAAAGTGATTGTTTATTTTACAAGCATTAGCGTTCTAATGCAGACATCATTATTTTTCCTTTATGCCTGATGACCACGCTTGATTTTTTCCTGTCAAATTTGAAACGGTTTTCCATATGCTGTGCATTTGCTTGTGGTTCATGATGAAAAGATTCAATGGAACAGCATTGTTGGAGAGACTGAGGGGAAAGAGGCTAGTCTTTGTGGGTGATTCTCTCAACAGAGGCCAATGGGTCTCAATGGTCTGCCTCCTCGACTCCGTTATCCCTAATTCTGCCCTCAAATCAACTCACTCCAATGGTTCCTTCATCACTTTTAAAGCCCTGGTTAGTTCCTCGCATCTTCTATCTCAATTTTGTTTTGTACCTTATAATACTCCCTCGGTCGGTAATAAGTGTCTGAATTGGAAAACCGAAATAAATTAATTTGTACCTTATAAAATGTTGGTCTCTTCTTCTATTTGCTTGATAAAACAGTCATTGGATCCTCCATCCAATGAACTTGATTTGAGGGGATAGAATAATGGGGCAACTACAGATATAGACACAAATTTTAACAATTATAAATATAGTCACTAATGAATTTTATTATTAAATATAAGCATTTATGATTCAAATTTAGATAAAAATTAACAAAAATACTTTCGGAGCTCCTTCACTACTCGCAGAAGCTTTACCATCGTTGAACGAAGCTCTGTCGCTGCCGCCACCCCACTGGAGCTACGCCACAAACCAGGAACATCACCAAGTGGCGCCCCCCAAAAACAGCATGAATGCACTATTCTACTAATTAAAGCAACAAAACTGGTTTGCTCCTGAATCTTGTGGGAGTACTTTTAGTTTCCGGTCTTTTTTTACTAACTTTAGTTTCTCAGTCCTTTTTTTTTTTTTATGTGAATAAAATTAAATCTACTACCGAATGGAGGATTTGGTTAGTAAAATAATAGAATGTATTTATATGCACCTCTAAAAGTCTTTTTAGTACCCCAATAACCCTATAAATCCTCTTGATGAATTTTTAAATGAAGTGAGGTACTAAAAAGATTATTATAGTACATATACATATATTTAAAATAATATTTCTTCCATCTTAAATTAATAGCACTATGTAAAAAAAAATGTTCTATATTAATAACTTCATTTTATTCAATTTACATAATTGGGTATTAAAAAAAGCATCATAAGCTTATTTTCTTTTCTCTTATATGTGAGTTTTACTATTTAATAAAAATTATTTGTTTTGAATATAACTATTAATGTATGATAAAAGGAATAAGTCTCAATTAAGTAAACAACGAAAAACTATTCAAGAAAGAGTTATTTTGCCCTAATAATGCAGGATTACAATGCTTCAGTGGAGTTCTATTGGGCCCCTCTCCTTGTGGAATCAAACTCGGATGACCTGGTGAACCATCGGCTGCCAGATCGGATCGTCAGGGTCGAGTCAATCACGAAACATGCAAGGCACTGGACTGGGGCAGACATTCTCATCTTCAACTCATACCTATGGTGGCGGAGGGACCAAATGAAGGTCTTGTGAGTACTAAAACTCTTCCCACTTCTCTCTGTATTTCATATTACAATTTATTGATTTTAAAATACAGGGTTAGTCGTTTAGGATTTGGAGAGCACATTTCAGAATGAGATGTTAGTTGTTCGGGATTTCGTATGTGCATTTCAAATTACCTTGTTAGTCAATGTAAAAGCAATTTTCAAACCCATACATTTCAAACCCTAGCCTACAATGTGAAATAGCCTTCACTCGTGGATTTTCAATTCCGATCCCAACTCATGCGATTTAAAAATTTACGCATCGGGCTAGGGGTCTCTCATTCATCATATTCTCCTCTGCAACCCCTTAGAAAGACAAACTCGCCAAAGGCCGAGAGCAACGGTCTTGTTGTCGCTAGCCAAGGGGGGCCAAAGGCCAGCTAGTGGTGGCCAACAATCGGTAGCATTGTTGCTTATCGCAACACACAAAAACAAAGGGAAAAAGACGGACAGAGGTGCTTGGACGTCATCTTGGCTGGGGCGAAGCCATGGCGGCAAGCTGGAGGCCAATCGGCCAGTGGCGAATCAAGAGAAGGAAGGGTGTTCGGTTTTTTTGGGCTAAAACGGGAAAAGAGGAGAGAGAAGGGCAGACGGCAAGTGGGGCCAAGCCGGGGTGGCAGCAGCAGTGCCAGGTCAAGGCCGGCTGGGTGTAAGCTGCCGGTAGTGGCATCATCTCCGGCCTCACAGAAGGAAGGGGTGGTTCCCTTCCTCTATTCCACCCGTGGGTCAGGCGCTCCAATTTTTTTTATTTCTCATTCTCTTCCTTTATTTCTATTTCTATTCTCCTTCATGTCTCTTCATTTTCTCTCTTATTTTCGGGTCGAAAGTTGATGTGGCGTGTCAAGGGCCATGACCTACGACTAAACACCACCCTTGACTCTATTGTTACGAATATCGATGTCAATAATGAAAATAGATACGCCAAAGCATCAAATTTCCCCGTAAAAAATACAAACAAAAAATAGCATAAAATTTACGAAAAATTACAGAAAAATCGAGGATGTTACACATATGCAAATGACAAAGTGCACATAATATCATCTTATTATAGACTGATTATTTATTTTTATTTATCCAACTAAGATTTGAGGAATTAATATTTTATATCTTGTGTTTAGATAAAAGTTAAATTTTATTGTGTATTTTATCATGCATTCTAAAAACCAAGGATTTTAGTATGTAGTCTGAAATTGAGCATATGAAATGCAGGATTTTAGTCTACATTTGAAATCGAAAATCTAAAAGACATGAGTTTAAAATACAAAACGATTAATGCCATGTAAGTGAGGTTATGAATCATAAAAAATGATTTCCATTCATATGCAAATAAGAATTTTTAACTAGAAAACATAAAGCAAGTATATGTAAGGGGCTGTATGGGTGACGATTTTAAGTAAAAAGAAAATAATAAAATTCCTTTTGGGAAAGAAGCACATAAACTAATAATATTTGAAAATAAACAGAAAGTGATTTGCTTTTCAACTCTATAGAAAGAGAGTTACAGAAGAAAGGAAATCCTCCTTTCTCGCCTGTGAAATAGCCTTTTTTTTTCAAATAACTTCTGTTTATAAATATACATTTTATTCATCTTTTTAGAGGCAAAGCTATTTTTTACTTTCGAAAAGCACTTCTAGGACTGAAAGGCGCCTCCCAAAAATGTAAATGTCTAGTTAAAATTAAATGCACATTGGTAAGTAAAGTCCTGTTCGGGTTTAAGGTCAGCCTTGTGAAAGTGGGACCCATAGTTTCAAATATGATACTCCCTCCGTCCCAGCTTTTAAATTAGTTTATTTTTATAGACTAAACAAGATACTTATTATGAGATAAATGGAGTAAAATCGGGACCCAATTTATTGAGTCCTCTTTCAATTGGTGAGGGTCCCATGATGGAAGGGCGCCCCATTTGCATTAAAAATGTTGCACTACTTAGATGCATTGATGGTGTAAGACCCATGCTAGTTTACCCCATGTATCTCCAAACTATCATGTCCCCGGGTTGGGCTTAGGTAGTGTTTTACCAAACTCAAACCCGATATTATTTAAAAAATAAAAAATTCAAATCTAACCCAAATAACTATTCAACTTAAATTTATCAGTTAGGTCGGGTTTTACAATATACTCAACTTGGGTGGCATCCTTAATGCAAGCATGCTATGATCGTGAGAATAGAGCATCCACCATTGCATGTTGTAAAGGGTCATAGCACTACTTTTTATGCATCAAGAAAATGTCTGCTTTGGGGAAGAAGGAACGCAAAGAATGTTCATAATCACACCAATGAGTTGTTTTAAATTTTCATGAATCTATTTGATTTGGATTTGGAAGTCTAAAAATTATCATTATTGTCATCCACATCCCCATTGCCATCTTCATCAACAACTTTGGTGGTATTATTATTGTCCTCACTTCTAGGTGGGTGATTGAGTGCCTAAAAGAAATAGATTTTTAATTAAAAAAAGAGGAACTGGCCAATTGACCCAGATTGAGCATAGTAGGGGCTGCTCAATTTTGTTGATGAAATCAATTGTATACGAGGAACAAAAGGCATAAATGCACAAATTGCTCTGCCTCTAAGATAACAAAGTTCTCTAAAAGTTTGAGGTTTTAGGAATGAAAATTTTTATTTATTTATTTTATAATCTAACAGCCTCTTATATACAAGCATCTATTAAGTACGGCATGTAGAACATAATTGGGGTGTAAATGTTTCCGATGAAACTTAAACCCAAAACTTTTCGTAACTTGAAACTCTGATACTAGGTAAGACAACCAAATTTTTCAAAAGCTTGAACTTTTAGGGGAAAAAAATCTTATTTATTTTTTTATAATCTAATATCACCAACATGCTTATGCAATTTTATGATGGTAGAAGCAATTGAGCTCAAATAAAGAAAAAGAATCAATTGTACTTGGGGCAATGACACAACTAATGAGGATACAACTGAGGTGCGTGGTTGAAAACTATTTCGAAATCCTCTCTTTGGCCTGCTCTATCAGACTGAGAATTTCTTAATGGGCCTCTTTTTTCGAGGGGTATAAAAAAAGGCTTGAATTAAAAATAAAAAAACCAATTGAGCGTTGGTGGGACGGCCAGGTAAGTCTCTTATTAGAACCTTTGTTGCACTGGCCTACAGGCAGAACACCGGCGTACAGGCAGAGATGGCCTAAACATATGATGTAAAAGGAAGCATCTCACTTAGTGGGGTAGGAACAAAAGAATGTATCTCTGGGTGGGAATATAAGTGCGTGGGCTTATAAGAAAAGGGGGTTAATAATATGTATATCATAACCTTCTCTAGCCATGATTGATTTGCCATTTTAATTATAGAAAAATGGTTTCCTTCATGACTTGAGTCTGTCACCATGGTGCATGGTGGCCTCTAGCATGTTACATAAAAACCACCATGGCTACAAAACTTAGGACCACATGCTTTTTTGTTGTGTACCATATTAGAGGTTATGTAACATGTTAAGGCCCCTATGTACCATAGTCACCCGACTTCGTTGTATATCCCAGTCAGGTCCTTCATTTTTTCCATGTTGTTTTTTATATTTTAATGTTCTTCGTCTATTTTAATCATAATGATACGGTAATGAACCAGGTGGGGTTCATTTCAAGGCGATGATGGCATTTACAAGGAGGTTGAGACGCTTCGTACATTTCGAATGGCATTAAGGACATGGTCAGATTGGCTGGAAGCCCACATTGACCCTGCTAGGACCCAACTCTTCTGGGTCAGCATGTCTCCAACGCATTTCTGGTAATTCAGTAATTCACCTCAGTTGACACTAATATCATCATTTGTTACATAGAGAGCTTTGATAATCATTATTATTACAAAGAGAGCTTTGATTAAAAGACAGTAAAAAGTGATTGCCCAAAAAGACATAGAAGTAACTAAAAAGTGCCATCTTAGCCTACAATTTTTATACTGCATTTTAGCAATGAGCTTAGCAGAAGTTATCGTATGAAAACCGTTTATCCACAAAATTGACAATACATACACTAACACTTATGTATGTTAACATAAGCACCATTAATCTTAAATATCAACGGTTCCTATATATAATTTATATTAGGCTTATTGTAAGAGGGAGCATGAAAAATTCTTCATTTTCCTACAATGCACACACATTTGCATGTGGCCGTATTTTAATAATTTTATCTACTTACAAAGGCACTGTAGAAAAAGTGTCATTTTTAGGTATGGTTTAGGATATTTAGAAAAATAGTCACTCCATCTTATATTAAGTATCTTGTTTTGTTTGTTAAAATAAATTAATCTTAATTGGCTTTTTAAAATAAGTTAATTTAAATTTACTTTGAAAAATTAAATAAAACCTTTAATATGGGACGGAGGGACGATGATCTTTGCAAAGATTGAACAGAGTGTACAGGGATGATGATAATGATTTCAAGTAAAACAATTTAATGATGATTAAGAAGATGATTCCAAGCATTAAAGAAAAAGATTAATGCTACTGCTGATGATGATGCAGGGGAAATGAGTGGGGAAAAGACAGCAATCAAAATTGTTACGAGGAAACAGAGCCTATCACAAGAGAAGGGCATTGGGGAAGAGGATCAGATACAAGAATGCTGAAGGCAGTGGAGGAGACAATTGTGTCGCTGAGGACAAGGGGTTTGCAAATACAGCTTATCAACATCACCCAACTCTCCGAGTACCGAAAAGATGGCCATCCGTCAATTTATCGAAAGCAGTGGGAATCACTGACAGAAGAGCAAATCTCCAATCCCAGCAGCTATGCAGATTGCATACATTGGTGCCTGCCAGGGGTTCCGGATGCATGGAACGAGATCCTCTATGCTTACATAACTTCTAATGGAAAACAAATCTAATTTTTTTTAAAAATGTAGGTCGAAAGTGATATTCAAATCAAAAGGCATGATTGGTTTTTGACATCGTTGAACTTCTGGAGCGTTTTTTTATGAAATGAAATATTGTTTGGAAATTATTAAGGGGTTGTTTGGTTATTAAATTAGCCTCGATTATGCTAGTTTTATATTCGGGTAGCAAATTACCATCGAATCAACAATTTCAATTCTATTCAACTTCTGCCATGGATTATGTGGAATCACCAAAATATATCGATTCAGCTTCAATTTCCACCTCCATCATTATTATCAACCTTTATCAGCATTAAAGAAGTCCTCATGTGTTCATTCCATCCAATTTCAATCTCCATAATCATACAATTCTATTATTAAACTTAATTCTAATTCTATATTTTGCCAAAATTAATTTTAATAAATCTCCATTTTAATTTCATTTTAATTTAATCTCCAAACAACCTTTAAGAATAAGAGCCAATTTAAGTATCATAGGCGTTAAGATTCATTCAACACTAACAATTTCAGATTGAGCTAAACTCTAAAACAGAGATGTGACTCGGTTCTACCAGACTGTCGGTCTGAATTAACCAAGCTTAACTGGGCACTTAATCCAAGTGTCAATTGTTTTTATATAGTTGATTAGTAGCACGGCTTGGCTGAATTTCATGGGCTACAAAATCTTTTCACCGTGTTTTATTTGATCAGGCACCCACCGTCAATTAATTAACTTTACCTTGATGTAGTATTGTTATTTTAAGATAGCGATATTTTTTAATTTTTTCCATATTGCCCAACCCAATAACACAATATTTTATATTCCTTAAATTTTCTAAAAAAATACCAACAAAACCAGACTTACACAATATAAAATGTGATTTAGACATAAATACCCCTAGTCAGGGTTTAAGGTTTTGTATTGTGTAAAACTTTTACACCGTCGCATTTACACACAAACGATTTTACAGACCAAGGATTTCTCAGTAAGAAGTGAATATGGAGCCTGGGTTTTGATTTTTGACCTATCCCACCAGCAATTTCAGTAGTCCAAGCAGTGAGAAGCGAACACACAGTGTGAGTTCCAAATTCCTACCCATTTCACCAGTTATTTCCAAAAAACTCTAGTTGGTTTTTTGTATAGTCTGGTTTTTCTTATTTCCAAAAGGAAATTTCGAAAAAAAACTTTAGCATGAGTTCCGATTATCTTGTTTCCAAAAGGCAATTTTGAAAATTTTCACCCGAAGTGAGTTTCGGTCATGAAGTGAGGTTCTGTTCGATTGTATAAAGACGCATTTCTGGTAAAGCAGTGAACTTTGGCAAAAATCACCAGCCAATCAAGGGGTTAATCCAGCTATGACCAATTTCGTGTAAAGCCTTTCCCTAGTTCTAAATAGTATGTTTGTATACACAATTTATGATATTTCATGATATGGAGCACATGAAATAGTTACAACTTTTATATCTTCAGTAGATTGTCATGTTATCCAGGATACCATAAGTTATTTATTATGTTATCGAGAATACGATATGCAATATCGATGTCCTCCTATCATGTAGACCATTCAGGATTTTCTGATACATCCATACAAGGAATCACCCTTGGTGACACTTCTCCACACTCAGTACGTGTCTTTGCTTAGGCAATAGTGCATAATGAATGAGGTAATATCGCATTATCTCAATAGACTTATGGCAGTCTAACCGAATGTTTATATTTATAATGGTCAATTTGAGTGGATATCCATATTTATAAAAGATGTATATATAATTCAACATACATACACAAGATATAACATAACAACAAATAAAATATTAAAAAAGATAGCTAATAAATAAGTAAATAATATTATTTATACTTTAGTTGCCTATTTTTAAATTTATGAGCTTTTAGTAAATGATGACAATTTTGTACAATATTATATCTATAAATACTCCATTTGTCCTAGATTAATAGCTCTATTTAATTTTAAAAAATAAATTAAAATTAATTTATTTTAAAAAACCAAATGGAACTATTAATTTAATATGAAAGGAGTATTTAATAATATTATTTTTTACTAAAAAATTAGTATATATTGGTATAATGAGGTAGAAATATTAATTAATGACAATGATAAAATTATATTTGATAAAAAAATTATTTAAACGGTAAGAATATTATATTTATTTGATAAAATACTTAATACAAAAAAATGTTGTAGGTAAAGTGGTTACGGAGATTATTCTTTTTGGAAACGTTACAACCGAGCCAAATTTGAGCTAAGTTATTTGCTCTTTGTATATTGATTCATGCTCGAATACTAGTTGAGTTTCTAGTCTTCTTATTAAGCCGAACTCAAAATAAATGATTAATAACTAAATTAAGTTTAAGTTGAGCTTGAACTAATATTTAAAACTATGAATTTAAGCTAAGCTAACTTAAAACTCGACTCAGCCTAAATTTAAAACATCAATGAAAAAGGTAAAGGGGCAACTGCTAATTAAAAACCCTCCCAATGTCTTACGGAAAGAAAATCTAAATGAATAAAATTGCTGCAAAGGCCCTCCCCTCAAATGCACCGACGACGAAAGACCCTCTCTTGAGTAGAAACATGAAGACTTTTCTTCCACGACAGAAGTCAGTCTATAAGCCACCACGCCAGTAGAGAGAGAGAGAGACCGAGCTCGGTATCATTGCCGGCAAAACAGAAAATTTCTTTTTTATTCCTGTAAAAAAATGGTATTTTCCGTTGTTTTCTGATGCTTAAATTCATTCACTTTTTTGATATAGAGTGCTGCTTTGAGAACCCTTCTTTTTAGTGCAATGCAGCGCTGGGGCAGCAAAAGGATCCCTCTGCCCGTCGTCACTGCTGTCTTCTCTCTCCTGTTGGTTTCTTCAATCATTTACAATGAGAACAAGAGACAGATACAGGAGCGGGAGGATGCTGCTGTTGGAGGATTCCCCACTTCGGTTCCCACCAGTACCAGTAGTAGAAGCATGGGAAGAGACCTAGGTGGGTGGGTATCTTGAACTTGGACCTCTGCTCATCTGTCTTGCCTTCGTGTTTTTGCACCCCAATTAGATATGGGTGATGGTTTTTAACTTCTCCGAAGATGGTTTGGCCTGCTTGATCTACTTTGGATGGATTGTATCAACAAAATCTTGTTTGGTGCTCTTGAATTTTAAGGGTTTGTATTGGTTTACTTCATACCCTGCCTTTTACTTTGACAATTATGAACTTTCTGTAAGTGTGATTTCTTTTTGACTTGATCAGGTAGTTATATCGGTTGATCTGGTGGTAAAAATGGACTCGGATCAGTCCATTTTTTGTTGGTTGCTTCTATATTTTCTGCTATTCATCTTGTGTCAGTGGGATTAGTGATTTGATTAGTTGTTTTCATTTGCTGGGACAAAAAGATTTCCTGCTGGGAGAGATGCATGCTGAGACTACAATTTTTTTGAGACTATTTGGGTGCTGGAATGTCCATTGCAGGTAAATTGGAATGGTCCAAAGCATGCACTTCTACTCGGAACTACACCCTTCAGCTGGGCCGACTACATCCTACGCCTGACAACAGTGAGACGAAAAGAGCCCCGGAAAATTGTGACTTGTTCTCTGGCAGATGGGTTTTTGACAATGTTTCCTATCCACTTTATAATGAGTCGGATTGCCCTTATATGTCTGATCAGCTGGCTTGCAGAAAACATGGGCGGTTTGATTCTTTGTACCAGAATTGGAGGTGGCAGCCTCATGGCTGTGACTTAAAGAGGTGAGTTGATCTTTCCTGAAGTGTAGGCGAATTATTGAATTAGATAAATTTGATGTTTAAATGTAGAATTCGAAATGGTGATTGACAGCTTGAATTATATGTCAAGGTGGAATGCAACAGAAATGTGGGAGAAATTGAGAGGGAAAAGGTTGATATTTGTGGGTGACTCCCTCAATCGTGGACAGTGGATATCAATGGTGTGTTTGTTGCAATCAGTTGTTCCAGCTGACAAGAGATTTATGTCACCAAATGCTGCTCTAACTACTTTCAGGGCAGAGGTACAAAATTTTATTAGTAGCAAACAATCTAGATGACATACTATGGCTACAATTTTTTTAATTAATTGAAGTTAGTTTGTCCACACATCTGCTGTTGTTAAGACTTAAATGAGTGGAATGACAGAATATACTGTCAGGGAATTGTATGTTATGATGATGATGACTCCATCTGCTGCTACCAAGTACGTGATAGACAATAAAAGCATGGTAAATGGAATGGTTGATTGTTTCAACAATATTGAATACTGCCTGAAAGTAGTAATATTAACTGGCTGCAGCTTATAGTTATTCTGGTTATATGGAAGTGTGTATCCATATTATGATAAGAAACTGAAATGAATTCTGTTTATTAACCACCACTTTCAAACTTTCTTGATGTGTGTGATACTTTTATGTAGGAATATAATGCTACAGTTGAGTTTCACTGGGTCCCTCTTCTTGTCAAATCAAATTCTGATGACCCAGTTAACCACAGATTGGGTGACAGGATCATTGCACCGGAGTTGTTTCATGAGCATGCCTCAGAGTGGGTCAAGGCTGACATTTTGATTTTCAACACATACTTGTGGTGGAGGCAGGGGAATGTCAGAGTTGTGTAAGTGTAATAAACGAAGTGCTATGTTCTTTCTTCCGACAAATTTCCTGGGTGCCCTTATTTGATGCTGAAATGAAGCAGCGAATTGCTGATACAGATGGAGTGCTGATGAAGAAGGAGTTTGTGAAGACTTGGATGGATTGATGGCCATGACTTTTGCCATGGAAGCTTGGGGAGATTGGATTATTTCCAACGTGGATCAGAATAAGAAAGTCTTCTTTGTCACCATGTCTCCTACGCATCTCTGGTGAGCTCCTTATATGCTTATGGAAAGTTTATAATTTGCTTATTTATCTTTTAGTTTATATTAAATATAAGGAAGGTACAGAACCAATGATACGTGATTAGATGATGATATCACTGTGGTTTTTACATTTCACTTTCCCACAGAACTGATCATGTGTAACTTTTACGAGATTGTGTATCTTTCCGTTACAAATGGAAAACTATTGGATAGATGGAAACGACCTTATTGAACTACAAGCATCAAATTTCAAATAAAAAATACAGATGTTTACATCTGTTGAATGGTTGACTTCAATTTTGGATTTGTAGGAGGCGTGAGTGGCAGCCAGGAACTGAAGGAAACTGCTACCACGAGACGAATCCCATTGACCAGGTGGGTTATTGGGGAAGTGGCTCAGATTTGGCTACAATGGGAATGGTGGAGAGGGTTTTGGGTAGGTTGGGATCTAAAGTTACAGTGGTTAATGTTACTCAGCTTTCAGAGTATAGAAAGGATGGGCATCCTTCCATCTTTCGGAAATTTTGGGAGAACCTTTCTCCAGAACAACTAATAAATCCTGTGAGTTATTCTGACTGCATACATTGGTGTTTGCCTGGTGTAACAGATGTTTGGAACGAACTTGTCTTTAATCTATTGTAGATCATTATACGAAGATGTCCAGGCTTACATCAGTAACTGGAAATGGAAGTTTCTTTTTGCGAAGTTGTAACGCTTTTAATTGTTATTTTGAGAATTAAACTAGTTTGGAATATAAGTACTTGGTAATTATGCATGCAAAACCAGTCTTTAGAAAACGAATTTTGTTCACCAAAATGTATCCGTTTATTGGCTTAAAATACGATTATTAAGAACATTGCTTCCACATATAAAGATAGCTAAAGTAGAAAAGAACTTATGATACTGTACAATTCTACTATTTTATAATATTGGTAATCCTTTTCAGCAGTAGAGATGAAACAATTTTTAGTGCAACTCATAAGCCACCTTTAATGCAATCATCAGTAGAGAAATTCTGTATAAATGAGAAATATTTAGAAAGAGAATTAAATCGTTTGCTGGAATTTATGATTTTATTGGTCTAACATGTGATAACCCAGATCATTGTTTAGTTAATTTAACGTTATGATACTGTACAAAGTATAATATATGATGATTTTGGTAATCCTACGAGATAAAACAATCTTTAATACAAGTCATCAAACACTTCGTAATGCAATCAGTGGTAGAGATGCAGGAATTGGTTTTGAAAAGACTGGCTAGAGCAGATTTCTCAGCTGGTGGCTTAGCAACCTTTTCTTTGAAAGAATTTAGGGCATAGTCGGTGCATCAAATAAAAATTGTTTTCATATGGGGAAATATAGTATATGTTTCAAATAAAACACTCAGAAATCTTTTTAATTAAATTAGATCTATTTACCTGAAAGCTTCTTGTACAGTTGTACCCATATTTTACTTCTAGATTTTGTCAATTTCTAATTGTGTTTTAGGAGTGATGAGGATCAGATCAAAACAGAAAATGATTAAATCTATCAATTCATGTTAAAAACTTAGGTCAGGTCGGGTCTAAGAAAAAAATACTCGAGTAAATTTTGGGTTAGGTTGGGTCTAGCATGTAAAAACTTAAGAACCTGAACCAACTAAAGTTTTTAATTAACTTATAAAATTATATTTTATTTTAATTATATAAATTTTTATATTTTTTTATAGATAAAATCAATTCAATATAATGTCAAATTGGTTTGAATTATTAGAACCGACCCGACCCGACCTAAGATAGAATTTTGGTTTCTATTTTAGTTCTCAGGTTTTTCGAGTCGAGTTGGGTCTACATATTTTGGTTCTTATCTCAGGTTGAGTCGGGTCCAAGGAACTCGGTTCGTATCTTGGGTCAGGTCACAAAATTTGACCTAACCAACCCAAGATGTAGCCCTACTATTTAACATCTTAGAGTTCAAGCCCATATGATGGTGATGGTGATGGTGATGAAAGTTTAAGCTTGTATGGATTGCATTATTTTAGTTCAAATTTTCATCAAGTTGCCACTTATGTGCTCACCTAAATTCTCTTATCTCCCAAGTGCTTTATCATAATGAAGACTTATAGACGAAAGATTGAACACTCCATAGCTCAAAATTTCCTAGGTAGCACCCACTCTTATACTTTAGAACTTCTTGAGTTATTAAATATTTGGTGCAGAAAAATTTTTATCCTCAAACTAATATTAATATTGCTATACATGTTGGCCCCCAACAACCTTGCATTAAAGGTCAGACCCCATGCGACATTTGACAAGTTTTGCTAAGAATAAAAGTGTGACACCTCAAATTTTCTTAAGAATTTCCTTTTTCAAAACTTCTACCATCAGCATGTCATCAATATGTAAGTGAATGGTGTAGTCAATTGTTGATAAGTCTATTACAATATGAATGTGGTTGGTTACACATTTATAAGCCTAAAAAGGTGATCATACAAAAATTACAAGAATGTGGATACTCTTGGGATCAAGAAAGTCCAAGGAGTTAAGAACCTTTGGCCAACAGAGCAAGACACTAACATGTTAAAGAAAGGGAAAATATAGAGGATTAAAGAAGAATTTATAGGCAAACCTTGGTTTAGAGGTTGGATGGAACAATTTCAAACCTTATATTTGTGTTCATGATAATTAGATACATATATCATTGAGATAGAGTTTGTTAAATATGTTTTGAATTAAAATGTGTTTGTTCAAACTATTGATTTACTTGAAGGTCAATTTCTAAGAATTTTATAGTTTTGTTATGTAAATCCATTGTATTTTAATAAACACAATGATTTCAATTACATTGGAAATGTTTTGGCTATTGTTGGAACTGATTTGATATTTCCTTAAACCATCAACGTCACCACAAACATGTTGATGGGATGTCAATGGTTGGAGAAGATAAACACTTCTATGTATTCGGCACATTGTTGTCCCAAACAATGGGCATCAATAGGATGGTTGACGTATTGATGATCACATTAGTGTTTGAGTCAGGAATTAGCCTTCTCATTTTCGATAGAGACCAACATGTTGATAGGGACGGACATAGGAACTTCCTAGCTCTGCCCTTGCCCACACGGATGCGTCAATATGTTAACTTATGATATTTCGGTTCATATTTTCAAGATGAAGTTTTTACTAATGTTTTTACCACTAATGAGATGTATATTGGTATAATTTACTTGCACAATGAACACAAATAAATATTGGCACATGTGATGAAAATGTGTGGGACAAATGACTAACGTTGACCAAAATCGACAATAAGTCTACCAAGAATTCTTCCCATCATCAACATGTGGTTGACACATTGGCGATAATGTCAATGACATATACAAAGAATTCCTACTTTGTATTTCTCTCATTTAATTCCTCATTGCTTCCATGTCACTATCTTCATATGTAAATATTGACATTCATATTATTCCAGAAATATGAAGAAAAATTCATTTAACATAATCCACAAATCATGTTCTTGTCTCCTTAGGTAGTTGGGTAAGTGAAATTTGGCTTTCGACAAGTCTACCCCAAAAAATTATTACAATAGTTCATTATCCACTATGATTATCCTCTCTTTCAATCTCCTCATAAAAAATAATGCATAGTAGAGACAAAATCAATTATTTGAATTTCAAGCATGTATCTCTCCCCACTTGTCATTCTTTGTAACATGCTATCTATACATAAAATAGTTAAAAACATGCAATTTTATACTCCCTTCGTCCTATATTAATAGCTACATTTTTAATTTATTTTAAAAAAACCAAATGTAAGTATTAATTTGAGATAGAGGGAGTATAATATATCCTTTGGCTACATCTATCCATACATAATTCTTTAAATTGTAGAGGTTAAACAATCTTACATTTTGAGCGATTCTTTTTTTTTCCTCCACACTTTGTCGATCATTCTTCACATGATCTCCTCTTCCTTCTTCAAGTCAAGCCTTCAGTACCCTTAAAATCCTTTCTCCCTGGTCTTCTTGAGAGTTAGAATGGAATACGAAGACTTCAAGGGACATTAGGGTGTAGTTATTTGAGAGGAGAAATCCATTCCTAAACATTTGATATGAGACAAATATATAAGTTTCAAATGTTTAAGGAATTTCTAGCGAAGTTGGGCTAGAAGACTAATTTGAATCTTCGATTTAGATGTATTGTGATAATCTAGCCACCGTGTCAATATTGAAGAATGGGGAGATCAGTACTAGGGGTAAGTACATTGAGGTGCATTACTTCTTTATCTTCGACATGCTACAAAAAAGAAAGTTATCAGTCAATCATCTTCCTACCTCTTAGATGTTGGCAGATCTATTATTCAAGGCCTAACCTAGAGATGTGTTTGTACAGGATGCTCATAGTCTATGGTTGCGACAGGACTAGATGTTAGTCTTTGTTGGACTAATATGAGCTCTTCACCCATAAGTGGGGGATGTTAGACCAAGTTATGGGCTCGGTCCATATTGGTCAAGTGACTAGCTAGGGTGAACCTGTAAGGACTCTCATTTTTGAACCGGTTTATTTTAATGTTATTTATCGGTTAAGGTGTGGTTTACACGTTTTCTGATCTAAATTCTAAGATTTTCAAAAATAAAGAGGGTTTCTAAAGGTTTTAAGCAAAACTAACTATACATTTATGAGTTTTAAGTGATTTTTAATCAATTTAAACTTTTTGGGATTTTTTAAATTTTTTGCTAATTTTTTAAAAAATTAGGGTTTGGTAGGACCTCTTGTGGGCCCCACTGAGAAAATTAAGATTTTGGAACCAAAATGCCCCAGATATCAACTTAAGCTCATAAAAAAAAATTTCTCAGATTTAATTAGTGCTCAAATTTATAAAATACTCATTTTTAGCCCAAAATTTTACTTATACCCCATTAGTTTATTTAGTGCACCCCAAATCATACTATAAAAGGGAAAGGGTAGAGCCATTTGTATTTTGGGAATAGGCTGAGAGGAGGTAATTATGGCCTAGTGTAACGCCCGAGATTTTTCATCCCTTTTTCTTAAAACTCATAGAAATTTTTTTTTTCCATAAATCGGAGTCAACACGATAAAATCAAAACCTGTTTATAATTTAAAACATCATACGGTTAAACATCGTACTGTCAAATCAAATATCCTCAGGCGCTACCCGAAAACACACGTACGAATAAATTCTGCTATGATCATAGACTTTTAAATACAAATCACTCCCGGGCATCCCTGAGTACAAGTCCCATAACAAATTCCACGTACTAATCCAATCGAAAGTCCAGAATAAAACATCTTAAAGTCTCATCTCACTCAATACAGGAGATCGTGGCACAAATAAACTCGCAGAGAGTCAAGCTGATACCTGAGTCAACAGGAATCAATCCACCGCTGAAACGAGCGTCCATCACCAGGAGCTCTCCGCATAACCTGCAAAACCTCCCGTGCAACGGGGCTAAAAATAGTAGGGTGAGTATTTTCATACTCAGTAGGAAAATACCCAGTAGGGGAAATCCCAACGGTGAACTCACAAGTTCAAAAATGCATGCATCATGCAACTCAAACATGAAGTAGAAGCATATCATAATCATATCGTGCACATACACAAACGATCATATCAAAGGCACCATCGTGCCACAGACATATCAAGGCATCAACGTGCCAAAATCATACCGAAGGCACCATCGTGCCAAAATCATACTATTCAATCAACTTACACAAACACCCTTATCCAGGGTCATACAACTTACTCGTACCACCGTACGCATACTCATACAACATACGCATACTTGTACGATCTTACTCGTACAATCGTATGCTCACTCATGCAGCTTACCCATACATGTATGACCTTACTCGTACAATCAGACTCGTACGACCTCACTCGCATACCGCACAAAATCATACTTACTGTCTTACTCAGAACCATATTCTCACAATCGTACTCATACTCTTACAGTCGTGCTCATACTCATACGCTTACAGTCTTACTCATACTCATACTCTTACAGTCTTACTCATACTCATACGCTTACAGTCTTACTCATACTCATACGCTTACAGTCTTACTCATACTCATACACTTACAGTCCTGCTCATACACATACGCTTACAGTCTTACTCATACTCATACGCTTACAGTCTTACTCATACTCATACACTTACAGTCTTACTCATACTCATACGCTTACAGTCTTACTCATACTCATACACTTACAGTCCTGCTCATACACATACAGTCGTACTCACACTCATACAGTCGTACTCATAATCGTACACATATCAACGACCACTGAAGCTCATTACAACTAATAAGCTCCAGCGTCGAAATGGAAAAGAATGCCACTGGGGCAACACCTTAACCTCCGGGGAGTGACTAGATGCCATGGACTTTTCCGAAGGTAAGGCACACCAATGCTCATGGGGCACTAGATCAAACAGGTAAGAGTAGATCCATGATACTACTTACCTGAGCGCGCAAACATAAACACCCACACATAAGGGGTCATACAGTTGCCCACCATAATGGGTCTTATAGTGCCATAGAATCGCCCACCATAATGGGTCTTATAGTGCCAGAGAATTGCCCACCATAATGGGTCTTATAGTGCCATTGCCACTCTTGGGCAGAAACGTACAGTGCCACTCTTGGGCGGAATCATACAACGCTCTCAACAGAGCATCAAATGTCTGGGCTTACACAGCACACAGACCAAATCAAAAACATACGTCGCTCTCAGCAGAGCATCAGACGTCTGGGCTTCATACAGCACGCAGACAAAGTCAGAAACGTACATCGCTCTCAACAGAGCATCAAACGTCTGGGCTTATGCAGCACGCAGACCAAATCAGAAACAACGTCGCTCTCAGCAGAGCATCAGACGTCTGGTGCCCTACATAGCACACAGACAACATCCCGCAGGATAAACACCATGGCAAGACATGATAAACGCTCGGCCAACTCATCAGCGGCCAGCTCAAACACGGAACTTAATCCGTCGAACCCTCAGGTCTCAAACTCACAACGCTATCATTAGCTGTGCTTATAATTCCAGTTTGAATTAAGTACATTATGCGGTACAATTATGCCACACAACTCACAGTCCTCGATTGATCAAACTGAAGCTGAGCCCGATCTGAAACCCAAGTTCGTGAGGGCAGCAAACTTCACTTACCCGTCCACATCATGGACAAAACTCATCGTACACCAAATCCTTACAGTCTTACATACTTCGCCATCCATCTTATTGCCAAAACCTCTTACACTGACATCCTCAAATAACGCTCCTCAGAGCCAACCCAGTTGTCGCCCTCTTACTTATATCTCACTTATTATACTTACTTTTCACTTCATAATCTGTACGTTATGCTTGTACAATTATGAACACTCTTACTGTCTGACAAATGCCCAACATATAATCCACCCCAAACTGATCCATTCTAATCCTTGCCCGTCATACTCATATCCTCTGTCATACGCTTACACAACCGCATCCAAATTCAGACAGAGCTTCTGTCACCTCTTACTGTCCATCGCCCATATCTCTGCCCACTTAGTCATCATACATACGTATGTCTCACACATACGTATAACATACACATACGGCCATACATACATAACATACAAACATGCACGCTAGCCATCACTAGCACATGCATACACACGTCAAACATGCACGCTAGCCATCCCTAGCATATGCATACATTCACACATACATCAAACATGCACGCTAGCCATCACTAGCACATGCATACATCAAACGTACACGCTAGTCATCTCTAGCACGTGCACACACACATTCATACATACTTCAAACATGCATGCTAGCCATCACTAGCACATGCATAACCCATACATCGCATACTGACATATTTGCTAGCCATCGCCAGCGCATACATAATCCACATCCATAAAACGTGCATACATTTCATGCATATCAATCATACCATACAATCATGCTTACACGCACATCATGCAATCGGATCGTTACTTAACATCCAAGCATGGAATCATACAATCCTAGCATGCTGCTACTCATTAAAAGCATGCTTCATGAATTTACGAGTTCAAAACTCCCCTACCTCGTAATCACGACGTTCGATGGCGAGCACCCGACGGTGGCGGCGTCGGCGGCGGAGTTGGCGGTCAAAACCGTTGCCTGGCTGAGAGAGCTGCTGTCCCGAGGATTTTAGGATGCGCCGGAACTATCACGGCCAAACAGAGTATCAGACATCAATGCGGCAAAACCCGCGATCCACGGCGGCACCCTAGGGCGGCCGGGAGAAAAGTCAAGCCAGCATATGTGGCGGTGCGACCCGAAGTCGATGGTGTACACTGAAGATCAGCCGGTGGCTAAAACGTGCTCAGCCGGCCACAAAGACGTCGAAATCGGCCGTGGACAGCACCCAACGGCGACGATTTCGGTCAACAAAGGCCCACATACGGGCGGAGAGCGTGGGGCAATGCTCGAGAACAAAGGAGAGGTGGAGGACAGCTCTAGTGGTCAACTCCACTCGGTGGCAAAGCCAACCGATGGTTAGGCGGCACGAATGCGGCGCCTAAACCCAGAAGTACACGCGTGGCCACATGCGCACGCAGCCCAAAGGGCGGGGGAACTGGCTGAAATGAGGCGACTCATGGCCCACAAAAGCCAACCGGGCTAAGGCCCTAGCGGTGGCCAATCTAAGTGGCGACATCGCCGATCGCCACCCACAACCAATACCCATGGTGCGGGCGGCTGTGCATCTCGCACGACAGAGAGCAAGGGGAGGGTTCACGGTCGAGCAAAGGCCACGAGGCCGTCACTGGCCAAGGCCTGAGCAGGTGAACTCGTCCACCTTCTGTCAAGGTAAGACATACAAATTCTTGCCCGAGGCCGTCCGGTACCGACGGCGTAAAATGGGCAAGAAGGGTCAACGGCACACATGCCGGTAAGGCGGACTAGCTGCAGCTACGGGCCGCAAGGCTGTACAAGACCCAGAGGGGTGGCCCATTGGCATCACCGGGCTGGGCGGAGCCGAACTAAGGTCCACCAAAACAAATCCGGCGTCCGACTGATAACGTCAGTCACCACGTCCAAAACGGACGCAGGCCAAAAATAGGGGACGACCGGAGAAAACCCGTAAGGGCGGAGCGGCCATGGGGGCGGCGGCTGGCTGGGGGTCGGCCTTGCGGTCACTGGACCGCGGCTGGCTGAACAGAGGCCGAGCGGAGCCATCTTCGGCCAAAGGCAGCAATTTCCAGCGCCGGTAGTCCCAAACACACAGGCCAAAAGCGGTTCGGAAGGTCTGGTCGGAGGGAAGATAGAGGACGGAGGTGAAATCGGCCAGGGAGAGGTGGCTCAATCACGTCACCAGACCAAGGCCGGGCCGGACGAAGGTCCGATCGGCCGCAGCTCGCCGCCGGCGGCCCCAAATCGACCAAAACAGTCATCCGGCGGAAAAATAGGGCAGAGAGGGGGATGAAGACGGGCGGCGGAACGGAGGCCCACCGGGCCGGGAGGAGTGGCTCCTCACCGTCGCCGGCCCAGGGCGGAGCCGTGGCCGGCCAGTCGGGCCGTGCTGGCCCGTGGCGGCGGCGGAACGGCAATCCAAAGTGGGGGCGGAAAACAGGGCAGCAGAGAGAGGGAGCGGGACGGCGGAGCTGGGGCCGTCCGGGGCCGGGGGGAGTGTCCTCCCGCCGTCGCCGGCCCAGGGCGGAGCCGTGGGCGGCCGGCCGGACCTCGCCGGTCCACGGCGGCGGCGGAATCAAAATACACAGTGAAGAGGCTAACCGGAAAAGTCGGGGCGGCACGGCCGTGGGCGGCCGGGGCAGTGGCCCCTCTGCGTCGCACCGCCGGGGCGGAGCCTGTGCCGGCGTCCAGTGGCCTGTCGGCGGCCGGCGGTGGCCGGGCACAGGGAACAGGCGGAAATGGGGGGGGGCGGCCACTGTTCATCCAACCGGGTTCTGGATCGGGTGATCCCGATCCCGATCCAATTTTCCTTTTTATTTTTTTTTCTTTTTCTTTTTCCAAACGTACGCTCAACGCGCGTTAACCCACTGGTTACGCGTCGAACCTCCAGAATTCGCACCGTAAGCGCGCAGCGAGGCCCGTGGCCCGCGACTAAGCCCCACACCCGACTCTACGGGTATAAATACGGGGAAAAGACACAAATACCCATACGCTGAAACGTCACATTTTCCTACCGAAAATGACCAGAAAAATCCCTGAAAATCGTAGAAAAATCAGGGACCTTACACCTAGTTCCCCAATTAGGCCCATATTAGAGGAGATTAAAGTATGTTATTCCTTAATTAAGCTTAAACCCTAGATTCTCTCCTAATCCTTTCTTAATCCAACATTTTCCCTTTAATTTGATTCGATTTTAAGCATCAAAGTCACTGATTTACTCCCTTACTTCAAACCCTACTTATCAAAATTTATTTTTTATGTTTTACAAACCCTAGATCTAAGATTTCTTCAAGGTTTTCAATATTAAATCGATTTTTAATGGAGTTTAACTTAGACACTATGTTTTTGAAAGGTTTCCAAGAAGGGTGAAGGTCAAATCCAAATCTAAACAAGTGACAAGGTAATGGGTCTTCAAATCTCAGTGTTCTTATGGTAAAATCTTGATTTTTATGGTTTATTTGGAATGAATTTGTTTGATTTAGTGCTTTAATAGTGGGATTAGTAAATGTTAATTTCTTGATTTGATTTCTTAGGGCTTTGTTTTAGAATGATATAGATTAGTGTTCTAGAAGGTTTCATGAGTTTTTGATAATGTTTGGTACCATGGATGAAGATTTGAAGGTGTTTTTATGGTGTTTCGGTTTGAAATTCGAAATGAAGAAGAAGGTCAAAACTACTGTGTTGGCGTTAGAACGGCCTGCCAGGCATTAGAATGGCAACACTACATTTTTGACTGATTTGCAGTATAGCCGATCGAACGGCCATGCATGGCATTCGAACGGTTACACGGCAGTTTTTGCTATTTTTGAAACTTATGCACATTTCAATGTTTTACTTCATTTGATGATTCTAATGGTTATGAGAGGTGTTATATAATGATATTAGGCTACTGGAGGTGTAGAATTGATGATGGAAAATTTATGAAATATGTTTATGTATAATCTTGTGGCATGATGTTATGTTGATAGTTATGCATATTGATATTGAAGTACCTTGAAGTTATGCATGTTGGCAATTCTTGTGATTGGAATATGTTTTCAGCAGGGATGTTATGAGAAAAATAGTGAAATGAGTTCTCCTATAATGAGTAAGATTTATGGGTGATGGATGTGCTCATGTCGTAGCTTAATGTGTGAAAAAATCATGGTTGTGGATGAGAATGTTCAAATTCACATTGATAGATTTAAGCTTTGTGGTGGATTTTGCTTGTGATTTCAATTAGAATTCATTATTTTGAATGGGTTAAGCATGCATAGGTTGCCTTATGAGTTTATATCAAAGCATTGATTGTATGCTTAGGATATGCATGAACACACACATATGGGGAATCTACTATGACATTGTAGTTAATTATGAGGTGATTATGATGCATGAGGGGACTGATTAGGACCATGTTCTATGTGTTAAAAATCCACGTAGATCTTGCTCATGGATGTATCATGATATCATGCATCATGGATTGGACTTCATGAATGAGGTTTTACCATTGGTTAATCGGAATTGATGGGTTGTATGCAATGATTTAGATTGTGTGTCAGATTAATCGGTCGTTGGGTTAATTAAAACTTGATTGGTCCGGAAGGACATGTTTTCAATTTGAGTTCCTGCGTGTGGAACATGTGCACTCCCCAGGTTGAGTCTAGAGAAATGGAATTATGTGGGGATGAGTTGTGTACTTGTCTTGCGGATTTGAGATTATTATTATGAGTGTCATATGGACCCTGAGTTGTATACTTGTCTAGGGTTCCTTGTGTGGGAATTCGGGCTCTCCCATATGTAGGAGATGTCCATGGGCGAACACCATGCTCTAGATTCTCTGTGTGAGAATGGGACATCCTTGGCCAGGATCGTCCAGGGCGAGCAACTTTAGGGATTGACAACCCCGACTCTTTTTCATTTTCTGTGTGGAAATTTAACCGTGTCTTGCCTTTGTGGCCTTGACTGTGTCCTGCCTATGTGGCAATGCTTGTGTTTACTCCTTGATGGAGGCATTCACCATTTGTATTGACACATGTCTATTATGAATGTTATGCATGATTGTGTATCATGTATTTGACACGTTTGTCGTGCAGGGTGAATGAATTTGATGTGATATGAATGCATGATCAGAAATAATGTGTGTGAGACACTATTATGCATGTTTATGTGATATGAATGCATGATCAGAAATAGTGTATTTGAGACACTATTATGCAGGTTTATGTGATATGAATGCATGATCAGAAATAGTGTGTTTGAGACACTATTATGCAGGTTTATGTGATATGAATGCATAATCAGAAATGGTGTATTTGAGACACTATTATGCAGGTTTATGTGATATGAATGCATGATCAGAAATGGTGTGTTGAGACACTATTATGTAAGTTTATGTGATATGAATATATGATCATGAATGGTGTGTTTAAGACACTATTATGCAGGTTTACGTGATATGAGTGTAAGATCAAAAAGTGGTATAACATGTTAATCATAGATTTGATTTGCTTCATCACTATGCCGTTGTGTTTTCAAAACCATTATTATAGTTATATTCAAAACCATTGTTGAATTTTTATACTCACCCTACTTTCTTGTTTTGTTTTGGGGCTGCGTGGCGTGACACGCAGACAGACAGGATCCTCTATATGAGGAAAGGTTGGAGAGAGCTTGGGAGTAGTCGTGGAGGTTCCTAGTTTTGTATGTCTCTTCATTTATCTTATTTTGATGTTAGAACCTTGTGGATGATCCTTATCTTAGATTTGTGAGATACTATGTTTTAGTTTCTTTGAAACTTATTTTGGAGCCAAGTGTGTGGCCATAAATTATTAGTATGTGGGTTTGAGATTATGGTTTAATTAGAGTTTAACTCTTTGGTTCTACCTATTTACTCTTGTTCAAAGTAGTGCGTAAACTCCGTAAATTAGATTGCCCGTAGTTGGGGCACAAGTCTTCCTCTATTTTTCCTCAATCGTTTCAATCCGTCGCCCCCGTGCATTGGTTCGGCCCTTGGACCGGGTTCAGCTTAGGTCGGGCAGTGCCGGGGTGTGACAGAACCGGTCAAGGTTTGAGGGTTCAAGGGTATGTGGGGGGTGGACCCATGACCTCATACATGTGTGACTATGGTTTGGTGGGCTTGAGTCGCAAGCACATACTCACTTTATATATATAGGTTATACATTAGGGATGCCCTATATATTAAAGGGAGCTTCTAGCCCCCTCTCCCCACTCTCTTAGGTCCTCCCTCTCTTTCACAGCCACCCCCTCTCCCTTGTGATGTGAAGGAGAGAGAGGTTCTCCTCTCTCACCCTAGTGACCTTGGGTGTGGCTCCCCTAGCTGCCAGCCTTCTTCTCTCTTAATCTCTCATTTGGGGACCTTGAGAGGCCATCATTCTCTCTTCTTGGAGCGTCTCAGACAGCATGCAAGAGGATCATTGGTCACGTGGAAAGAAGATCTAAGGACATTCTCTTCCTTTCCATGCAACAAGGCTTGCGGTGATCTTATTTATACTTCCATGATCCACCTTACTGACATTTAGCACTTGTGGGTGTTTGGCCACATCCTAGGGGCTCAACCCCTAAATGTCAGTAAATCTTAACCTTGTTGTGATTAGTGTTAATCTTAATTATCTTGAATTGATCTATTGCTTATATGCATGTTATTGTTTGATTGCATGTGATTTGCTTGTGAGGAATTCAAATTGTAATTTTTGCACCTCTACACACCACCGAGCTTACTAAGAGGCTTCTGCTGCTACCAATCTATAGTGGGTGGAGCTGCACTATACAAAGCACTACCTCGATTGTGTACCCATTGTTCTCTTCTTTCACATGTCTTGAGAATTTGTCCATTTAAGGATCTCATGGAGACAGTGCTAATTATCCCTAGTCTACAATGTCAATTTCATGAGATTGAAGGTTAATCTTGTCAAACTCAGTATTTCCATTTCCTCAATGCATCCCTACTGAGTGTACTTAGCTTGAATTATGAGGTAAGTCATCATCTCTTGGTTCCCTACAACGTGTTACTCCACCTGGCATGGTGTCTTTTGACTTGGCTCTCATGCACCTCATGCAATCAAGTGGTGTCTCCATCCCTAGCGATATGTGCCCTTCTTCTATGTCATGTGGTATTTTTCAACTATGGCCCCCTCTTTTCCTTTCATATGGCCACAAGCGCAAAGATAAGTCATTTGCGGAGACTGTCGTATTGGGCCTAGACTATATATTGGGCAAGATATTGGGCCTTTGCATTGGTGGCACCCCTTCCCTAGTGGACATGGCCCACCTTACCAAGTATTGATCTATTATGACATCAAGCTATCATCTAATTCCCACCACATTAGACCTTAACTTCTATTGTGTACGCCAGCTCAGGGTTGGGGCCTGTCCCGACTTGCATTACTTTCCATTCCTAGGACTTACCATGTTAGGGTTTCCTTTTATGATTCAATAAGCTATAATTTGGGAGGGAGATTGGATTTGATTGTAACAAGCCAGTTGAGGGCCTACCCAATGGTGTTCACCCCACAGCTGGCATGGCCCCCTAGGGAGTCGTGCCCTCCATTATATGGGAGTCTCCTTCCTCCTTTGTATTTTATGCAAAAAGATAACTACTTCTTCCCTCTTCCTTCATCATCTCTTCTCCCCTTTCCTTTGCCTGAAGTTGGGTATTGTTTGTGTTCCAATCTGGGAACACAACATTCGTATCAAAACCTCAATGATCAGCCATGCACGAGGCAAGCATCGGATGCAAGCCCTAGAGATGCAGCTCGAGAAAGAGGAGAATGTGGAGGACGGCCCCAAACCAGCAGCAAACTTGGATAATCCCATTGTGTTCCCCATGTTTGAAACCATGACTGCCCAAATTTAGCAACTAATCAAGGTGGTCGCTCAGCTATAGGCAGTCCTTGCAGTGCCCCTTTTGTCCAAACCACAGGCAGTCCATGCTGAGATGGGCAAGCCCCCCCCCCCCCCCCCAGCCCCTTGGATATCGCACTTTCAGTCTTAAGGCATTATTCAAGAGGAATGTGCACCCTCCTCTCCATTCTATCTGCTTTGGCACCTTTGATCATATCAAAGAAGGACGTCCATGCTTGGACACACGAGGCCCCCCAGATGTTCAGTTAAATGTCTCAAAGATGCCAAACCACAAAAATTTGTCCCATGAGTTCAACGAAAACTGGGAGAAGTACTCCAAGTCTCATAGAAGACCTCGGGGTGGGGCTAACCCCATTTAGCCCGCCTTCAGTTCCCTAGCTATAATGGTGATGAAGACCTAGTGGAATGGTTCTATAAGGTGGAGAAGTTCTTCACTTACTAAGGGACACACTCCGAGGCTGAACGTATGTGCATAGCCGCTTTTCATTTAGATGTCAATGCTTCTGTATGGTTCTAGAGCTTTAAGAAGGAGGTCCGCTTTCCAACTTGGCCTTCTTTTGCCAACAAACTCTGTGTCTAGTTTGATCCACACGAGTTTCAGGACTTTAACAAAATGCTCTCCACCCTGCACCAGACCACCATAGTGCGAGCCTACTATTCTGAGTTCATAAAGATTGCCAACCGTCTCCCCAATTGGCCAATGGAGGCCTTAGTGGGGACCTTAAATGGGGGGCTCAAACATGAAATTTCAGATGAGATGTGCCACTTCCATTGCACCTCGATGAAAGAAGTAGTGTGTTATGCACATATTGAAGAGGAGAAGTTGGTCCAGTAGTGGCGTGGAAGCCAACCTAGCTCTTTTCCACAATTTAGACCTAGTCCAACACCATTAGCCATTATATCACCACGTATCTCTACCAACTGAACCAGCCAGTCATCTGCCCTTGCTGCCCCTCTAGTTCATCGCCTCACTCCGGCCTAAATGAATGAGCAACTCTCTAAGGGTTTGTGCTTTAAGTGTGACGAGAAGTTTGTGCTTGGCCACCATTGCTCTGTCTGAGGCAGCTTGCTCATCGAGGAGGCCGACGAGGAAGATCTTTCCCCTTCCTTGGATGCGCTGCCTCCTTATGACATAATGCTGTCGGAGATCTCTATGCACGCCTTCTTAGGGTCATTTACTCCTTGTACCATGTGCGTCCAAGGAAATTAACCTCAAGCGGCAACAGGTAACCATCCTAATCGACAGTGGGTCCACCCACAATTTCATCACTAATAAGATGACACAACGATTGGGATGTTTAGTGTCGAACTCCAAGTTGTTTGATGTTTTGATTAGAGATGGAAAGAACCTTCGGAGTGTTGTGTGTGCACACAGGCTTCCTTGTGTATTCATGGTCATACCTTCACCACTAACCTATTCTTACTACCCACGAAGGGGGCAGATGTGGTGTTGGGTGTCCAATAACTACATGAACTCGGTGATGTGGTGTGGAACTTTTGCGATATGATTATGGACTTTGAGGTGTGGGGGCAGCGGGTGCGCACCTAGGGCTCTCAGCCGATCTCCTTACAGTTAACCGAGTCAGTCTCTTTCACTTTGCACCTCAAGGGTTTTTTCTCCAGCAGCGTGCAACGGTGGACGTATGCCGGGATAGCCTTCTGGAGGACTTTCTTACTCTCTTGGCTAAGCACAGGGACATATTTGCTGAGCCTAAGGGACTACCACCGATGTGCTGCCATGATCATCATATTCCTATCCTTCTAGGTGCTTCACCTACGAATATCTATCGTTACCGTTATCCTCACATATAGAAGGCTGAGATTGAGCACTTGCGGTAGATATGCTTCATACATGTATTATTCATATGAGCACTAACTCTTTATCTTCTCCGATATCACTTGTCCGAAAGAAGGACGGGACTTGGCATTTCTGTGTGGACTACAAGGCACTCAATGCCATCACCGTCAAGGATAAGTATCCCATTCCGGTGATTGAGGAGTTACTTGACGAGTTGGCCAATGCTACCATCTTTAACAAACTTGATATTTGTTTGGGTTATCATCAAATATGAATGCATCCCGGCAACATTCACAAGACAACCTTTCACACTCATGATGGAAATTTTGAGTTCATGGTCATGTTGTTCGAGTTGACCAATGCACCTACCACCTTCTAGAGTCTAATGAATGATCTGTTTTGCCATTTCCTTTGCCGATTTGTCTTAGTCTTCTTTGATGATATATTGATCTACAGCATTCCAGAGTCTCATGAATGATCTGTTCCATCATTTCCTCCGCCGATTTGTCTTAGTCTTCTTCGATGATATATTGATCTACAACACATTATGGGTGGACCACTTGTAGCACCTAAGGTCTATTTTCTCTATTGTACAAGCTAGTTCATTATTTATTAAGCGCTCAAAGTGCTCCTTTGGCAGTGAACATATGGAGTACCTTGGCCATATTCTCTCACTAGGGGGTTGCTTTGACTTTTCGAAAGTGATTGCTATGCTCATGGCCGCCCTCCATTTGTGTACGGGCACTTTGCAGATTTCTGGGACTCACAATGTATTATCAGAACTTCATCAGTTAGTATGGTTCAATTGCTAGTCCCCTCACTACCCTTCTAAAAAAGGAGGCATTTATATGGACAGAGGTAGCCCAAGAAGCCTTCGAGAGGCTGAAGCGGGCCATGGCTACCTCCCCGGTGTTGGTTCTCCCAGTTTTTGGCCTTTCCTTTGTAGTTGAGATGGATGCTTCAGATATCAATCTTGGTGTTGTTCTACTTCAAAATGAATGCCCTATTGCTTTCTTCAACAAGACACTTTTTGTCCGCTCTTTATCTCTATCAGCCTATGAGAAGGAAATGATTGCCATAGTGTATGTTGTCACCAAATGGCGTTCTTACTTGCTCGGCTGCCACTTCCTCATCCACACAGATCATAAGTCCTTAAAATATTTCCACGAGCAGTGGGTGTCCACTCCGGCGTAGCAGCAGTGGATCAGCAAGCTATTAGGTTATGATTATGAGGTGGTATATAAGGGGGAGGAAAACATTGTGGCGGATGCACTCTCTCGCCGCCCTTCTAAGGGTTCGTGCTTCGCACCCACTATACCCTCTTTCCCATTTGTTCCAGATTTCTGGTGAACTTATTTGGAGGATTCATCCGCCCGTGAGCTGGTTGTTCATCTGCACTCGGACCCATCTACCTCACCCTTCTTTGTGTGGCAAGGTGAACTCCTCTTTTAGAAGGGGCGACTTTGGGTGCCAAATGCCTTAGACCTCTGATAGTGCATTCTTTCTCACTTCCATGATACACCATTTTTTGGCCATGAGGGTTCATTACCGACATATAATTGGGTCAATCTAAGCTTCTTATGGCAAGGTCTTTGGAGGGCAGTTCAAGACTATGTTGCTACTTGTGACATCTGTTAGCGTGCGAAGGCTATCACTACATCACTAGTGGGGTTACTTCAACCCCTTCCTATTCTCGATAAAGTTTGGGAATATGTGTTTATGGATTTTGTGGAGGCCTTGCCAGTGGTGCAGGGCAAATCGGTGATATTGGTGGTTGTGGATCATTTGTCCAAGTATGCACATTTATGTGCTTTGGGTCATCTGTTCACTACCAAAATTGTGGCCTAGCTCTATGTTTGTGAGATAGCCAAGTTTCATGGCATGCCTTGCACCATTGTCTCCGATAGAGATTGGATTTTCCTCTCTTAGTTCTGGTGAGAGTTCTTTGCACTCCAGGGCACCGAGCTTCATATGAGCACCGCTTATCACCCACAATCAGATGGCCAAACTAAAGGTGGTTAACAACTGCTTGGAACAGTACCTGTGATGCTTTGTAGGGGATCAGCCTCGTTGGTGGCTTCAGCTCCTTCCTTGGGCAGAATGGCCATATAACACGTCCTATCATACTCGGGCTAGGTTCACTCCGTTCGAAGTGTTATATGGCCATCCTCCCCCTACTGTGTTGTCATATGTGCTCCACCGCTCTTACGTGGCTGAAGTTGATTATATGCTACAGACCCAGGATGAGGTTATTTGGAAGCTCAAACTCAATTTGGCTTCCGCTCAGAATCGCATGAAGCAAGTGTATGACAAGAAACATTCTGATCTGGAGTTTCAGGTGGGCAACCTTGTTTATGTTTTGGTGGTTCTTCATCATTGAATCAGTTTGTTTCAAGCTAAGCATGCTAAGTTGGCTCCACGTTACCATGGCCTCAATCCCATTGTCGAGCTCATTAGACTCGTGGCATATCTCTTAGCATTGCCCGTTGGTTCCTTGGTGCACCCGGTCTTTCATGTCTCCGCTTTGTTGGGGATCCGACCCTTGTCTCTAGTGCCCCACCTCTGCCACTGCAGCTAAAGGAAATTCTCCAATGTTCAAAAGCTCTATGGCTGCTCTTTTGGGCTTGTTTTAATTTAAAGCATGAGGTGGCCCGACAATCTCAATTGACACTTGCTTTTTGGGCTTTTAAAACTGTCTAGATATTAGGTTTGAGTCAAGATACCCAATAAGTTGTAGTTTTAGTGGAAAATTTGGACTATTCTTGACCTTTGGATGAAGGGTCAGGATTCTAGGTTTCTTAACAGTGGTGTCTTGGTTTAGTTATAAATACACAATTAGCCATCCTAATTTAGTCACTTAAGTGAGAATTAATCTCTACCAAACCTAAACCAGTAATCCATTGTGAAGTTAGGCAGAAGATTTACAAGAAGAAAAGTTTGATTAGGGGAGGAAAAACTTCTTCAAGCTCTAATGGCTAGCGATAGGCCTAAATCCCTTTAAAGCTTATTCCATCAATTGGTATTAGAGACTGGGTTTGTGGTAGCAACGATCACAAGGTTTTTGACTATTGGCTTGCATCATCACCAGGCAGTTGTTGAACTTCTGGACATTAGCTAAAATGCGGGCCAAAGTGTCATGCCTCGGCGATGCCCGACCCGAGCCGAACTCGGTCCAGGGGCCGGTCAAGCGCGCGGGGGCGACGAAGGGAAATTGAGAAACGGTTTAGCGGAAGACTTAACCCAAAATACGGGCGATCTAACAGAAATACGGAGTACACACATTCCTTTGAGTATGAGTAAATAAGTAGAAAAGAAAGAGAGTCGCTTAACTCAAAATAAACGACTAGTCTCAAACCCACATGCTTAGTCAACCGTAGCCCACACTGGCTCTAAATTAGGTCTTAAGCAACACAACTGTATAAAGTAACATAAATCTAACAGAGAACCATACACAAAGGTCCTAAACATAAAGCATAAAACAAGGAAAATAAGTCACATAAGAGTCTCCATGATCACATCCAAGTCGTCTTCGTTCTTTCCTCAAAGAAGAGATCTTGTCCGTCTGCATGTCGCGCCACGCAGCCCCAAAGCAAAACGCAATAAAGAGGGGTGAGTTTAAACAAACTCAACAATGGTTTTTAATATAACTATCATCATTGGAAACACGATAGCATAACAATATAATCATTCAGATCAAAGATTGATAAGATGTATCATTTTTTGATCACATATGAATATCACCTAAACTTGCATCATAGTGTCTAATTCACATAGTGTCATTCACATCATAACAACCTGCATGAAGTGTATCTCTAACATACATATCCAATCATGTATCACATCATATCAACCTGCATGAAATGTATCTCTAACATACATATTAATCATGCTTCAACATCATATCCACCTGCATTAAGTGTATCTCTAACATACATATTAATCATGCTTCAACATCATATCAAACCTGCATGAGATGTATTTCTAACATACATATTCAATCATGCTTCAGCATCATATCAATCCTGCATGAGATGTATCTCTAACATACATATCCAATCATGCATCACATCATATCAACCTACATGAAATGTATCTCTAACATACATATCCAATCATGCTTCACATCATATCAACATCATTGGAAACACGATAGCATAGTAATATAATCATTCAGATCAAAGATTGACAAGATGTATCATTTTCTGATCACATATGCACATCACCTAAACTTGCATCATAGTGTCTAATCCACATAGTGCCATTCACATCATAACAACCTGTATGAAGTGTATCTCTAACATACATATCTAATCATGCATCACATTATATCAACCTGCATGAAGTGTATCTCTAACATACATATTAATCATGCTTTAACATCATATCAATCCTGCATTAAGTGTATCTCTAACATACATATCAATCATGCTTCAACATCATATCAATCATGCATGTGATGTATTTCTAACATACATATTAATCATGCTTCAACATCATATCAATCCTGCATGAGATGTATCTCTAACATACATATTCAATCATGCATCACATCATATAAAGAATGCCTCCCTCAAGGAGTAAACACAATCATTGCCGCAAGTTTGGATGTGGTCCAAATTTCCTAACTGGAAACCTGGGGCATTGCCCACTTAGGACACAGTCCGAATTCCATAAGAGAAACCAAGATGTAGGGGTAGTCAGCCCCTCTACTCGCTAAGGATAATCCACACGGGAAATCCAAATTCCCCAAAGGGAACCTAGAGCAGGTCTACTCGCTAAGGACAATTCTAGCCAAGAACGTCCAAATTCTACATAAGGAACCTAGAGCAGGGTGTTCGCTAAGGACCTCTCTGCGGTGGGGAGAGTCCAAATTCCAGCATTGGGAACCTAGAACACGTGGTAGCCAGTGCACGAAGGCATACCACTCTGGGTGCTCAGTGTCCAGATGTGACTATTCTCAATAAATAAATCTCAACCGCAACAAGTATACGACTCGTCCTCGTATAATCTCATCTTGACTTGACTCAACCCGGGAGTGCACATGTTCCACAAAGAAACTCAAATCAAAACATGTCCTTTCGGACCAATCAAGTTTCGATTAAGCCAACGACCGATTAATCCGGCACGCAATTTCACCACATTGCATCCAATGGATCATATTCGATTAATCTCGATAAAGCCTTAATTGGAAATCCATTTTCATAATGCATGCAACATGGTACATACGTAGGCAAGGCATACATGAATCCTAATTTATGATAAGTGCTCTCATCAGCCCCTAATGCATTATTCATAATTATAATAGCAAACCCCATATGTGTGTGTGTACTTAGTAGAAGCACTTCACTCAATACATATCAACATACTTGAAATTAACTCACTACCACACTACACATGTGAATTAACATCTAATCATGAATTCCAGCAGAAATTATAAAAGAAGAATCATTGAAATCATAACTCAAATCAAAGCTCAACCACAAAGGCTAAACACATATAAGATCATTCACTTCATCCATGAGCCATGACATTCACTAACATTCACACATCAATTAACCACATCTTATCATGACATATCAGTCCATTAGTATGTTGTAACTCTACTGAAAATATACTTGACCATAGAGAATCAACCACTCATAACTTCAAGATGGCAATTTCAACATCATACCACAAACCACAAGTCATTCCACAAATCTCTTAAATGTATACCTCAACTTCATAACCTCAATGGCATGCCCTTCTAATAGCATACTATAGCTCAAAACACTCCACATTCATATGAAATTGGCAAGTTAAAGTGGAATCACCAAAATAAACATCATACAAATTGAACAACATTCTGCTGTGTAGCCGTTCGAACGCCCAGAAGGTTGTTAGATCGGTCAAACAGGAAAATTTGGAATTTACAGTTCCTTCGTTCGAACACCCGGAGGCTCGTTCGATTGGCTAAACTAGAAATCTGTCGATCCGACAGTGTTGCCATTCGAACGCCCAGAAGGGCCATTCGAACGCCAACAAGGCAGAAACGACCTTCTTCTTCCATTCGAATTTTCAAACCGAAACTCCATTAATAACACTTCAAATCACCATCTAACAACCTAAATGTCATTAAAAGTCCACCATGACTTCCAAAATGCTAAACCACATCATAACAAGATAAAACCCTATAAAATCGGGATTAAAAATTACCATTTTCTAATCATGTCATTAGAACACTAAATCAAGTAACTCCTTTCAAAATAAACCACAAAATCAAGTGTTTTACCATAGGAAGACTGAAATTTCGAAAGTCCATTACCTTATCCCTTGATTAGGCTTGGATTTGATGGTCACCCTTCTTAAAAACTTTACAAAGACATAGAGTTTGAATTAAACTCCATTAAAACCGATTTAACAAAGAAAACCATAACCAAAAACTTAGATCTAGGGCTTGTTGAACATAAAAATCGGATTTTTAGAGCTAGGGTTTGAAGTAAAGATACAAATCAGTAGTTTTGATGTTTAAAAATGAATCAAAACAAAGGGGAAATGGTAGATCTAGAAGAGATTAAGAGAAAGCTAGGTTTTGGTGCTTAATTAGAAGGGACTTACATTAAACACCTTCTAATCCGGGCCTAATTGGAGATTAAGCCTAACCTCTCCTTTCTCAGCCTATATCCCAAACTGAGAATGACTCAGGTCTGGCCTTTTATAGTATGGTTTAGGTTGCACTAATTGAACTAATGGGGTGTAAGTAGAATTTTAGGCTAAAAATGGGTATTTTATAAATTTGGGCACTAATTAAATCTGAAAAAATTTTAAAATTTTTTGTATGAGCTTAAGTTGATGTCTGGGTTCATTTGGTCTAAAAACTCAAATTTTGACGGTGGGGCCCACAGGGGGTCCCGCCCAAACCCTAAATTTTGGAAAAATAGTGAAAATTTTGAAAAATCCCAAAAATTCACATTTGATTCAAAATCACTTAAAACCACTAATCTTAAAGTTGATTTTTATTAAAATAATCATAAACATTATTTATTTACGAAACCACCGAATAAATCAGAAAATGCGTTAACCTCACGATAACCGATAATTAAAGTAAAACAAAAACCGGTTTAAGATCAGAGATCTTATACAAAGTGTAGGCCGTTGGCCATAGTCGCCGCCATTAGGCACTGGGCTTTGGTCGGTGTAGGAACATTACTGCCAGCCAGCCCTGTGGCCATGAGGGTGCAGTCTAGTGCCATGAAAGAGTCCTTTTTTTTATTTATAGTTCTATTTTTTTTGTGGTCGTCAAATTGGTCTCTGTACCCATCCAGTATTGGCCGGTGGGGCAGCCTTGTGGAGTTTAGGCATTGGCCACTGCCATTGCACAACAACCGCGAAGAGCTTTGTTTTTTTGTATTAAATCATGTTCTAATTCGAGCCACTTGACTGCCATCATCAATTTTTCTGGCCGCCTTTGGAATCTCCATCATTAGAAGGAAGATTTTTTGGTTTTTGGGACCTAGGTGGGCCTCGCCGGACGATGGCAGCACGAGGTTTCTTCTAGTTTAGTCTGCAAACTCTCCTGATGAGAGGTTGAAGACGACCTGCTTCTATAAGTAATCTTTGACTGGCACCAACAAGTCAATTCTGACCAACCACTGTGGGTCTTGTTGATCCGCACAGGTCTTTACAAACCTACATGAGCTAGACCCAATTTAGCTATCCTGTTCATGTGGATGTGTATTAATTATCTTTAAAAAGGCTTTATTAATGTTATACACTGGTCAGGTGACCTAAAATACAATCTTACGATTTATCAAATTTATTTTAAAATTGTTGAGAGCACCTATGTAATTTGGTTAGAGAGAATGTATTAGGTTTATTGTAAGCATAACCAGAACTCAAGGATCAACTCTGAAGACGGATTCTATGGTTTTAATGTACGTTTTTCTCTTTTAGGAGCCCTAGTGCTTCCAACTTATACTTTTTATTATGTTATGGATTGTACATAGTCCGTGGACTCTATTTTATTAATTGTGATGTGTGATGATGAGAAACCCTGAACAAATCCCAAAGCCCATTAACAAAACTGACAAAAGGCCCCTGTTAATTTTGTTTATTCCTTTTTAGATAGTTTGATAATTATTTACACTATTTTGTTTTCTCCTTAGTAGGGCTGCCAAAGGAACGATACGGTTACGGTATAACCTATTCCATTACCATAACCATTTCAGAAACCTTTATCCATAACCATTCCGTTAAGTAAACGGTATAGGTACTTCCATAACCGTACCTTCCACTAATAAACGACCGGTTAATCGGATAACCATTATCCATTACATTTTTTAAAATGTGTTAAAAAAGCTAAAATAATTATTTTTTATTCACTTAATTAAATATTACTAAGGTAAAAAACTAACATCATTACTACTCTTATTTATAGTTATTGCAAATAAATTGTAAAGATTAAACATGAAACATAAATGGATACATATATTAGGCATATATATATATATATATGGAAAAAGTTAATATGAGCCTAGGCTCGTGCGCATTGGCGTGCACCCGGGCTCATTGAGCCGTCAGATTTATATTTGACGGCCCATCAAACTCACTGGTTTAAATGCCCCATGAGTTTGATGGGCCGTCGGATGTAAATCCAATGGCTGAATGAGCCTGGGCGCACGCCAAAGCGCGCGAGCCCGAGCTCATATAAACGGGACTATATATATATAAATTACTTATTTTTTAATAATTATTTCCTATTATATGAGTCCAGCTTCAAGACATCCATGTAGTGCTTGTTTGAGAAGAATCCCAATGTGAGAATAATAATTGTCTTCTCACAACCATCTATATTTAAATGTGCATTAAAAGCAAAAATGAGACCACATGTAGTGATGCTCATTATCCATGAGTGTCTTTTTTAAGCAATGTTTTAAAACCCAACCAAGGAGCCTGACCCAGATTAGTAGTCGGGCCAATGTTTTAAAAACTAGGTCGACCCGGCAAGTTCGACTGGGCTCAATTGGACCCAGTTGATAAATCTAATAGGTTCATCTACTTTAACTAGTTAAGTTAACCCGACTAGGTCAATACGACCCGACCGATTGAACCACCGACCCGCTGCCTAGGCCAGACCGGTTTAATACTCTCATGAAAAAAAATTATATTGGAGACGGTTCCAACTCACATTCTATGAGAGCCCATCAGCAAGCCTAACCCACCAGGCTGCAACAAGTTTGTTTATACACATTTTTATTTTATGTAATATTTATCTATTTTACATTGCTCCAAAAAAAAAATCTCCACGGCGGGATTCGAACCCATGTCGTGATAAAAATAACATTTACACTCTTATCAACTGAGTTACAATGATTTTGTGTGAATATTATACTAACTTTCTATTTATTCTAATATATGGGAAAATTGGGTCAACCCAGGCTGACTGGTGGTTGAACCCAATCAACCCGGCCCGACGACCAATCTGGGTCAATGGCCGGACCGGTTTTTAAATCATTGGGCTGGGTTAAGACAACCCAAGTTGATCAGATGATGACATCATCACCTATAAAATTTAAAATAGTTCCCCATATTTTAGATAAAGTTTCACTTAAACTTATTTGGTCATTCAAAACTTATTGATTCCAACCTATTTCAATAACTAAATCATTCCAAATTTTGCAATCACATATATAAACATGATTTGTAATATAATCATGATTCCAACCATATACCAAATCTCAAAATAAACCACTTATACCACTCATTCAAAGTTAAGCCAACCAACACTCAAACCAAGCTAATCGAGATGGGCCAAACAAGAGTTTCATTCTATTAGCCCAAGTTCAAAGTTTGATTTGAACTAACTTGAGTCTAACCTAGAGTAAAATAAAGCTCAATTAACAATCCTACTCCAAACCCACCAATTATTTCCTTACACAAATAAACATTCCACAAGTTTAATTATTAAAAACATAAAAAAGACTCATGTGTTTGAGTTATCAAAATTTAATCTAAATTAACCTGAGAATTGTAAACATATTTTGTACAAAGTGTCTATGTAGCTAGTTAAAATTTTATCACATATGATTAAAGATAAATTGTGACCTAATGAGACCATAAAAATTAGACAAATCAACCAAATGGGAAACATCAAAGCGAAGTTAGTTTAAGAGAATATAAATTATAAATGGATATTTTTTATTAAAAAATAGAGTTAGATATGAAATGCTAGAAAGAGGAAATTATATTCCAAGTAGTAGCTTGTAACAATTATAGTAAATTGTTGAAAGTAGTTAAATAAATACAATAAATATTTGGATTTGAATAATATCTTTCATTGAGTAAATCACCGTGGTGAATTATGATATGAAGATTATTTTAAAAGATCATAAGTCAATCTCTTTTGAAATTAAACCACTTAAGACTAACGAGTATATATGTGTGTGTATATATATATATATATATATATATATATATATATATATATATATATATATATATATATAATTTTTAAATATGACAAACGGGTAACAGATAAACGGGTATGGAAGAACTTTTTCCATTACCTTCCATTAAGATAACGGTTGGATAAAATTATCCTCTTATTTACCCATCGAATAAATTTAACCATACCATTTAACTTCTTAACGGTACGGTACATACGGTAGAACGGTAAAACGGGTACCATTGGCAGCCCTACTCCCTAGCCCCTCTTGACTCTGGGTTGTTATATGAGATGGTGATATGAAGAAATTAAGTTCCCACGTCCATTGGGATGACTAAGAAGTAGACAAACCATTCTAAGTTATTTTCAACTATGAGTTATATAGAATTCAATTATGGGGTGCATAGATTCACATAAAGAATCATTGTGATGTTACTAAAATTTTGATTATGTGAAAATGATTATCACCTGGCCCTAAAGGGAGGTGGTAGTTATAGTCATATAATTAGGATAGGGTTGAAGGTTATATATTATAACATTGGGTGAACCCTAGGCCCAAAGGTATGAGATTTTTGTATTATGTGTATAACCCATTAGCTTTATCATGAAATAAAATGTATATTTGTTTATATAAAGTTTTAGTAGTTTTGGTGCGGAATGCAACCTTTGCCCAAAGGGAGGTTCAAATTTCATTAGTGAATTTTAATATTGTCTATTTTCATATTTAAGTTTGTTTCTTGCCCTATTAATGTATGCATGTGTTTGTCTTTTATTGCGGCTTATAAGTCTTTTATTTATGACCCTAATCAATACCTTTCATTATTGTTCATGGACAATTTTTTGGACCGAAGGAAAAATACTTTTATTATTAAGGTGTATGGACTTGGATCTTGCATTTCATATGGATATACCCACCACCCCTACGGATAAAAGTATGCCAAGTGAGGTAACATTATTTAAGAAGTGGAAACACTCTATCCGCTTAAGTATGATGCTCGTGAAAGTTCACATAAATAAGGCTAGTGCCTTAATGTTCAAGTTGTCATCCATTAGACTTATCGATGACAAAGGGGTGCTAGAACATATCATGCAAATGCGTGATATAGCTAATCAGTTAAATAACATAAATGATAGAAAATGCGTGATATAGCTAATCATGCAAATGCCTTAATGTTCAAGATTGCCGATACTCTTTTGGTTCACTTTATACTAAATTCTCTGCCTATACAATATGAGTCATTTAAGATTTTTTATAACATACATTATAGTGGTAAGTTAATGACCTTATGTGTATGCATGTCTAGGAAGAAATGAGACTTAAGTAAGAAAAATTAGAAAATGCCTATTTTTTTCTCATAAAGGATAGAAAAAGGGACATCATAGTGCTCTAAAGAAGAAAGTTACTAAAGGTATACCAATGAAGTCTACTGGTGTCACAAAGGAAACTAAATAGTTTTTTTGTAACAAAAGAACACAAAAAAAGATTGCCCTAAGTACTAGAATTGGCTTGTTAAGAAATGAGGTAAATTCATGATTTTTGGGTGTTATGAATCTAATTATGTTGATTCTCATAATGATAACATATGGTTGATTGATTCAGGTTCTACAATCACCGAAGTAAGTTATAACTCACTTGGTCAAAGGCCCATGTAATGGAAAGGAGGGCCCATGTTTGAATCCACCTCCTACCACTTCAAAAAAATTACTGTGTAGAAATGTTTGAACTGGACTAAACCAGGTTGCTGATTCAATTGGTCGGGCTAGTGTGACCCAACCAGATCAAACCGGCTGGTGACTCGGATGAACCAACCCTTTTTTGAGTTGGGTCCAATTGAACCTAGTTGGACTGGCCGGTCAGGGTTTTAAAACACTAGTAAGAACTAAAGGACCCTTGTGTGTAGTAGTGAAGGGGGTGGGTTTAGGGTTGAAAAAGTGTAAAAAAAGTGTTAATGTTAAAAGGGGGGTTATAGTGTTAGGTCAAACGGTATATTTGTCAAAAATTATTAATGAATAATTTTGGGAAAAGAATCTTGTCAATAAGTAAAAAGGGCAACCTACCTGATACCAACCTTTTGAGCAATTTAGAGAACTTTGTATCTTAAGTCTTTATTGCTACTTCTATTTTTTCAATGTTCATTAACCAAGTTTCACCTTCTATCTTTATGTAAAACACCTTCATAATTGTTGGTTTTAATGGTATTAGTAAATAACATAGTAAAGATTAAAACAATTAATAGTGATATATACCATGATTTAAATATAGTATTAGTTTGTTTAGATTGCATTTGTGTGTATTTATGAAACATGGTAAAAGAAATACTTCCAACGTAATATATACTCCTTCTGTCCTAAATTAATAGCTCCATTTAGCAAAAAAAAATTGTTCTTTATTAATAGATCAATTTTATTCAATTTAAGTGTTTGGTACTTAAAAAAAGTATTAAAAGTTTAATTTTCTTTTTCTTAGATATGAGTTTCACTATTCAATAAAAACTACTATTTTTTTTAAATATAACTATTAATATGAGATAGAGGGAGTATATATTAAGGATGAATAAATTATCATCCCATGTTTGTAGTCAGCCTACCCCGCTTACACATAGCCAATTGAGAAGCATTTTTAATGCTCTATTATAATAATGAGCCCAGTGACAAGAACACATGAGATCCCTTCATCCATGACATTGATGACATACACACGTTACTATATATTAGTACAAGTGCCATTGGCACTAATGTGAGTTAACGTGTATATCGTTAATCTTAAATATTAAAGGTTCTTGTGTATTTCTTACCGTTGGCTCATTGTCAGACTAGAGTACGAAAAATTCTTATGGGCTGGCTAAAACAAAGGGTAAAAAGCTTCTTACCTATATATTATTGGATATCTAGTGAATAGAGCTGCAGCTCCCCAGAGCTATAGTGAGATCTCTCCTTAATTTTTTATGTTAGTATTTTTTTTTTGCAGAATATTTTTTTTTGGCAGTTCTTTCTTTGCTTATCACGTTTTTTTTCCCGGAAGAGCCATTACCCTCGCCCTCTGTGAGAATGGCGCCAACCTGAAAAAATTACTTTGATTTTCAAATTTCCCGCCATCAATAAAATCTTCTTCGCTACTACCACAATCGCGGCTGCGCCCGAGTCTGGTAATCGCCTCTCCTCTCAGATCAGAAGCCAAATTCGATGGAGCCTTCGATGGAGGTCCCGGCTTGGTCGATCGTCCCCGAAGCTGGCAACCATTTCCGATGGGTCCCCTCCGCCGGCAATCCGAGCTTCCGGTCTTCGGTTCTCCCATCGAACCCTCTCTCCCCTCCTCTTCCGTCGATGTCTGATCTGCTTCTTCAAGGTTTTCAAGCAGCCTTTTTCTCTTAGCCTTCTTCTTTCCTTTGATCCGCTATTGCTTAAAATTCTGATTCTATAGGGGAGCCCAAGGTCCGGCGTGAAAGCGAGGGAGGGGCTCCGGTTCTGTTCCGCACGGGGTCCGGGAAGTCGTTGCCGGTACGGAAGGATTCTATTCGGAAGGCCATGTTGGTGCTTGGAGAAAATTCCGATTCTGTAGGGGAGCCCAAGGTCCGGAATGAAAACGAGGGAGGGGCTCCGGTTCTGTTCCGCACGGGGTCCGGGAAGCCCGTGCCGGTACGGCAGGATTCTATTCGGAAGGCCATGTTGGTGCTTGGAGAAGAAGAAGATATTGCGGGAAAAGGTGGGTGTTTTTTTTTTTTAGCGATTTTTTCTGCTCTGGTCTCATTTTGTTTCGGTAACTGATAAGATTCGTTGAAATTAGTAATAGGATTTTGCGTTTTTGTTCTTCTATAGAAAATGCAAAGTTTCGGGAGCAAAGCTGTGGCGGGTTTCCAATTTTTCAAACTGGATCTGGGAAGTCGGTGTCTTTCAAGCAGTCTTCTATCCAGAAGGCCATGGCTGTTCTTGGAGAAAGTGATTTAATGGAAAAAGGTGAGTAAGAATTAAGAAACATAGGTTTTTTTTTCTTACCTTATTTATGATTTGTTAGCGCAACTTGATTACTCCGATACAAACCGCAAATTTGGAAATTATATGGAAAACTAAAAATGTATTAAAAATTCCTTCTCTAAAATTCAAAAACAAAAAGTAGATGTTCAATACAGTGAATTCGCGGGGCAAGTCGGCCAGATGAGAGCTAGATAGGTGGAGCTTTGGCACAAATGATTGGCCTACTTCAGAACTTTCCAATTTGTATGAACCATTGTAAATATAAATTTGTCTGTCAATTGTGTAGGCCAGGAAGACTGGCACTGAAGAATATTTTTGAATAGTAGAACAGTAGCTTATCTACTTATATTTTTCTGTAACAGGTCCCGACTGCAACTTTTCCACTTGTTTTCAGAACGGTTTTGGAAAAACCTTTGATATATCTTCTGCTGGCATCTCTAGAGCTAAGGCACTACTGAATTTGGAAGAGGATAATAATTCTAGTACTTCTATTGATTTTGTGCTCACATTCAATCAATCTCCTATAACTGAATTGAGTAATTTGGAAAATAGTTGCAGCATGGAAAAGGGCCTAAATCTAATGCCTGGAACTTCACTCATAAAAATTGAAAAACATAACAATTATTCAATAAATGGATGGAATAAATGTTTACCTCAGCAGCAACAGGGTAGTGATGCTTTCCTAAATTTTGCGATTGCTCAAGATTGCACACCTGGAACCAAGAAGCCTCCTATCATGTTTCAAACTGCAGGTGGTAAATCTGTATCTGTTTCTAGAGATGCACTTAAACGTGCAAAAAGCCTTCTTGGCGACTTGGAGTTGGAGCCAAATGAGACTGGCCTTGTAAAAAATGATAGGTGTCCAAATGAGATTTCTTCAAACAAAGAAAATGAATTTTATGATTCATGTCAGCAAAGAACTGTTGGAACAGTTAAGCATTCAGAAGATGAACTGCACCATGGAAGACTATTTATTTCTGTTCCAAGAGAACCAATGTCTTGTCAGGGGTTGGTCACTTGTAAAGATAATGATTCCAGAGAGCCTAATGCCATGAATGCCTCAAGCAATACCATTAAGCCTCCAAGACATGATAGAGCATCAATTGGCCCATTGGTTGAAATATCTGAGAACATTGAATCTAATGTTAGTCAGAGGAATATGAACTGTGGACGGAGAAATTCTGGACGGAAAAGCTCCACTCCACCATTCAAGAAGCCTCGCCGTTCTAGGTTAGTAATCATTTATTGAAAATTCATTATCATGGCGTATCTTTAGAAATAATGCTCTGACTACTTTTTCTGGTCCTGTTCAAGGTTTTCTGCTCCTCTCAGTAACTCCTTGCTACCTGCTGGTAAAGATGCAGTAATCTTTTTCTTTTTACTACTCAAACCCTTTATTCTCAAAATTAACTGCATTTTATTGAAGATATGTTTTCTTAGGTTCATCTATAATGTCAAAATCTGATAAAGCTTGTACAACATGGGTGTCAAGTAGATATCCATTGAACACCAACAGAAGGAGCATCCGAGAATTTTTTGGAGGACCACCTTTACACCATAACCTGGTATTCAGTGGCTATATATATCATTCGTTTGATTTTTGTTGGTGGATTTTTTTTAGCTCTGATCCTCTGACTTCCATAATATCAGATAGGGCATATAGCTGAAGAAGTGAAATGCATGAATCCGGATAGAGCAGAAAAGTTTATATTTCAAAATTATTCAGGATTAAATGTGATTGGAATTGATGCTCTTCAATCCATATTGGAACAATCTGGAGCTTCCTCACAGAAGGCTACCAGAGAGTAATTACTTGATCTTTGTTTTCATTATATGAATGACACTGTTCTGTGTACCCTTGCATATTGGACAGTCTTTTGTTGAACTTTTTATGATCTCGTCACTAACACAAACTTGAGTTATGAATTTATCTTAATTGTTATGACCTTTGCCATGCAGGTGGATCACCAACCACTACAAATGGATTGTCTGGAAACTTGCATCTCTGGAAAGAAGCTATCCAGCTCAAACTAGTGGCAGATATTTAACAATGGCTAACGTGCTGGAGGAATTAAAATACAGGTGGATTTTTTATTGCTGTGATTAATGTAAGTAGTGACATGACAAACAAGTGAGACATTATGGTTATGGAAATAGCAGATATGATAGAGAAGTGAATCATGGTCATCGATCTGCACTTAGAAAAGTTTTGGACGGTGATGTATCTCCAGCTTCTATAATGGTCCTTTGCATTTCTACTGTTCGGTCATACCCCGATGAAAATTTGCATCATGTGAATGGAGACACACAGAAGCTGAACCAACAAAAAGAGAACACGTCTAGTAATGCTGCAATGATAGAGCTAACTGATGGATGGTAAGCACCTTGTTAAATGTTTTTAGCAATTAGTGTACTTCAGTGATTATTATGAATGGCTCTTTTGCTATGTAGGTATTCCATTAATGCTCGTCTAGATGTATCACTGACAAAGACACTTCGTATGGGACGGTTGTTTGTGGGCCAGAAGCTTCGGGTAGTACATATGTTTTTCTTTATTGAGTATTTTGCTCTTTTTTAATATTTTTTTTCAAGAAAGCTGGGGAATCTATCTAGCGTGAATGATAATTGTTTCATTTGAAGATTTGGGGAGCAGGTCTATGTGGTTGGGTTGCACCAATTTCACCACTCGAGGTTCTTGCTTGGTTTTTTTTTGTATGTAATTTTGACCTTTGATTAAAATGTTTATTTCAAGTCGTGTTCCTGTATATTTCAGGTTCCTCCCGCAATTTGCTTGCTATTGCATATAAATGGGACATACAGAGCACATTGGGCTGACCGCCTGGGATTATGTACAACTGCTATTTCTATCCATCTCTTTGTATTTGTACACAGTTTCCATATGTCGTTCTATCTTTTCTCTCTTTGTTCTCTTCAGGTAGAAGTACTGGAATTCCTCTGGCTTTTAGATGCATCAAGGCTTTTGGTGGTCCAGTTCCTTTAACATTAGTTGGGGTTACACGAATTTATCCTGTTCTCTATAAGGAGAGGTAAACAATTTTGATGTGTCCAATGTATGAAAATACAGTATTTTTTTACCTAATAAAAAATTATAAACTAGATTTGCAGATGGAGGCTCTGTGGTGAGAACACAAAGGATGGAGTCGAGAATGTTGCAGCTTTACAATCAAAGGTAATTTTTGTGTTTGCTTTGTAAACAAAGATCAAATTGCTCTTGGGCTTAATAAGCAGTATGTAAGTTCACAAGGAATATGATATCTTTTTATTTCATAATAATTTGGAGTTGAATAATAAGTCCTTGAAAATAATACTCATGCTCTATATTTGGTTTTAGGCGTTGTTCTCTTGCCGATAGTATTATTTCAGAGCCAAAAGAGGATACTGGATTGCATGATTCATGTGACAGGGAAGAAGGTGCTAAAATTTTCAAACTTCTAGCTACTGCTGCAGAGCCCGAGGTCTTAATGGCAGATATGAGTTCAGAACAGCTAAACTCTGTTGCTGTTTACCAAGCTAAGAAAGAGGTATAGAACTGTAAATTGAATTCATTAATTTGATTTGAACATGAGATGAACTTATCTGTTCAATGAAATTGTAAAACTGCAGGCAGCGAGACAGTCAAATTTACTTTTAAAAATAGAAAAAGCCCTGGATGATGCAGGACTTAGTGCCAGACAGGTGACTCCTTTTATAAAAGTGAGAGTAGTTGGGCTAATCAGTAAAGGCTTTGGGAAAAGATCTGTTACAAGAGAAGGCTTGATTACAATTTGGAATCCATCTGAGAAGCAGGTGAGGCCGTCTGCTGACTTGACCTCAATTATATCTTGTTCATTTGTAAATGCAACATTCAGACAATCAAATCTTATATGTAGCTTGCTAATCTAATGGAGGGCCATATATACTTGGTTGCTGGGCTTGTCCCATTGAAGTGTGAAACCAATAAACTTTACCTACAAGGAAGAGGATCAATGACAAGATGGAAGAAGTTGCCTCCTTCAGCAATTGATCATTTTGAGTATGTGGCTTTGCTTCGTCCTTGTTTTGGACATTAATATTTGAATATAACCAAAATTCTCTCGTGCAGACCCTTCTTTATTCCTCGTAAATCAATATCGTTGTTGAATCTGGGCAAAGTTGCTCTATCTAGGCAAGTATTTTTGTTATTCTCACTGGCTTGCCAAAATTTTGCTTTATGCTTATGCTCACCCTAAGTTGCTTCTGTGTGCAGTGAGTTTGATATTGCGGCCGTGATTGTGTATGTTGGGGAGGTTTATAAGTCAGTCAACCAGATGAAACAGTGGGTCTTTGTCACAGATGGATCCGACTCAGGCTCTGGTGTGAACTCGGAAGCAAATTCTAACCAGTTGCTTGCTATTACATTCTGTATTCCTGCAGCAGATAGTTATTTGTTCGAACCAGTTAGCAGTAGTCTCACAGGATCAACGGTGAGCACAATTTGGTTAAACAGTGATGATATTATAGGGTCCATATCCATATGGTAAAGCTGTACAATGATAACTGGTAGGCATCTAATACACTGGAAAAACTAAAATCTGTTGAAATTGTGCTGTTGATTTCAATGCAAGTATGCAATACCCTGCAAAAAGGAAATTTGACCAAGCACGGACTTTTTTAGCATTAGCTGAAGACTTCATACTGAAAAGACTGCAGAGCATGTACTAGGAGGAGAATAGGTCGATGCCTGTGTACTTTTACATTTCTTTGCTACTGATGCATGAGATGCAATTTAAAGATGCATTTGTAATGTGATTTCCAGTAGCAAGAAATGGACAAGCGTGATCTTTACTGGAACCTCACAGAAAAGTGATTTATGATCACAGTTATCTAAGCTTATCTTCTTTATCTGATATCGTTTATTTTGCTTTGACAAGACATACATTTGTATGACGAAAATTTCATTCATGCCTCACATTCTTATTCCTTGTTTCTATGTAAAATCTTTGTGTTGCCAATTGATAATCAGTTGTGTTAATTTCTATTCTTTTAACTAGAAATCTGAAAGGTACTTTTAACCAGGTTGGCTTTTGCAACCTCATCAAGCGAACACGTGATCCAGTAAATCATATTTGGGTAGCGGAAGCCACAGAAAGTTCTGTGTATAGTGTCAACCTTACCAGTTATCCCCACCTCAAGGAAGCAGTTGCCACTGCTCGTGAATGGGCAAGACTTTCCTTAGAGGTCATACTATTATTTTCATAAAATAATGATAGTTTTCTATTTTTTTTTAATTTGTGTGTTGCTTCTCATATGTATATTCGTGTCAACCATTCTGAGGCGATTTTTTCATTTAATCGCCTGCAGGGTATTCACAAGCTCAAAGAGATGGTCTTGTCTATAGTTGGTTCTAGTGGAATTTAGGATATTAGATGAAGAGTTCAATTAATCTATTTTTGAGAAGCAGGAGGTAGTAACAATTTTATCATACTTTGTGAAGATTATTGCATAATATAATATTTTGGTGGATTTATCTGCAGAAGTCATCTTAGATGCCATGATACTAATCCTGCTGAACTTTTTCGTCATTTCTTATTCAGACTATACTTTTCAGTAGAATTCATGTCTAATGATTTTAGGAAGAGAACCATTACACTGAGCATTTAGCGAAACAGCATGTCTATCATCTCAATGGTTCGCCTGCATCAGGCATCGGAGAATGACATACAAGACAAAGGAGGCTTTGGAAGACCACTCTAAATCAGAGAATTTCTTGTAGTACAGGCTTCCACTTTTGAATCTGATGTAACCGTCTATCCTCACTGGTTGTTGGATCAAGCTTTGGTGCCCCTTTTTGGTAGAATTGATTCTAAAGTTGGACGACATGGAGCCCATGCATCCATCAGGTTGCCACTATTTTTGGGTTTGAATAAAACAACTCGTCAAAATGTGCACAAGGGGTTTGCGGGTAGAATATTCCTGCAAATAATTCAACTTGTCATTTGGTATTGAAACGTGCAATTAGTACACTTATAACAGTTTTGTAGTTTCTGAGAAACTCTTTCCTAGGGGCATTTCTTTGTTTTGCTCCGTGTAATGTAAAATATTACATTTTGTGAAGCTGCGACATGTTTTAAGGAAATATATGGGGAAACATTTGTATAGTGGATCACTGATTAGTGTTTCATGTCAGTTTATGGATCTGGTTTTAAGAGAACGAATAGTAATTAGCATTTCAATGACCGAGAATCAGTGATTAAAAAGGTGTTTTTGGGATGCACAGCAAGCTCATGAGCAAAAAATAAGTCTTTGAGGTGTTCCCTATGGCGCTTGTTAGAACATTGGAGGCCTTACAGAAAGTGTATGGATGTGCCTCACCTTATATGCGTAAATTTTTAAAAAAATGTATTTTCATATAATTTATTTATTTACGCTCATATTAATGGCTCTATTTGGAAAAATAGTATTATTAATTGGTGAGGCTCATAGTTAGCATAACCTTAAGCACTAAGGTTATCTCCTTTAGAAAGTAATAAACAAGGATTTTTTTTATTCTTTCTCATTAATTTTTAAGTTTTTTTCTCTTCAACTTTTGTATTTAACTAGCTTTTATATAATCCATAACGTAGGTTTAAGAGTTTGATTTCAATTTAAGAATGGATTCTCTTTTGGAATACTTAAATTAAGTAAGTAACATAAATAACAATAGATTGTTTGACACAATGATCGATCGTTCTATATTTTAATTAGGGTATGACTTTTTAAGAGATCAATTTATCGATTTAGTGATTGATTGATAAACTCTCTTGTTAAATTTTATATAGTCCACTTTGGGTGCCGATTGATCAATTGACCCAATACAATTTACAACAATCGATCAATGTACAAAAAAATTTATTGTTTAATCCTAATTTAGTCTAAAACTCCCAAATTTAGTCATTCTAAGTTAATCTAAATGAATTGCGTATGTGAGTTTGTGAAAATTAACTTCTTACCTTTGACATTCTGTTTAGTCTTCAACTTTGATTAATAAGAACATGTTTACTCATATTTTTAAGTTAATTAATTTTAAATCTCACTTAAACAACACTAAATCTAGTTAGATTCCTAAGACTAAAAACATACATAAAGTTTCAACATTGTTTTAATTATCAACATTAACCAATTATAATACATATGTCTTATATGTTCGTTTAATCTCCCCCTTTTAGCTATTTCGTGACAAAATATTACAAGATTGAAAACCAAATAACAATTATAACTTTTTGAATTAGTGCATTAACTTTCACATGTATATATGACTTGACAATACTAAGACTCAACTAAGACAATTTGGAATTGACCTTAAAAAATCTTATAAGAACCTTTATTTATCATGCACACTTACAAAAAAAATATTTGCATAGTATTATCTAAATAAACATGAAAATTAGTACTTTGATTTTCATCAATCATTTCTCCCCATTTTTTTGATAGAAATAGACAAAAAATGAATCAGTAATCAATAAAAAATTTAATTAAAGTACATCTAAGTCATAATCATTACCATAAGACATGAAAATAAATTAACACTAAAGTAAACATGTCCATTACATATCACTAAAGATAACCAGTATCAAAATATATCCCAATGTCACACATAACATATAATGCACTAAGATAAGTTCCAAAACATGAATACATGATCTAGTGAATAAAAAAACATAAAAATCACCAAGTATCTTCATCAGGTGCATCATCATCATACCCCCCTCACTGTATGAGAGTGAATTCCGATATCTAAACATCATCCTGATGTCTGCAAAACACTCACACATCTTATCCATCAAATGCCAATGAAAGTTAAGGAACTCTGGATATCTCAATGGTCTATCTAGATGCACAAAAGGTCTCTCCTGTGCTAATGGTGCATTTGGATGTGCTTACTGCTCCTCCCGAATTGCTCCCTCATGTCCCTTGGTGTGCGACATCATACGTCAAATAACAAAAACATCTATAGGACCTATGCCAACTCAAGTGGGCTCTCCTCATGCGATCCTTAGTCGAACAAAAGTAAATATTCAACAGAGTATATATGGATATGGCAGCATCTCATGAGTATGACCATATAGAAAGGTCATAATGAGTCAAAGATAATTGATGGTAGATCTAACTCCATATGAAACTCCCACAAAAGAAATAGTAACTAGGCCATTGTCCTATCTACTCCTTCCTTTTTGGTGCTCCAGATGTCATACTGAGCTATCACATGTAGCAAGCGATAATTAGCAGTCATCGAGTGTGCTAGGAGTGAGATGTTGAGGTCTCTGCCTCATAGAAGTCTAATCAAGCATCTGGTAAGATCACTGTCAGATGGAAACTAAAATCCACATAAGTCCAGATATTGCAGGGTCTTGTGATGCCCCTCAAACAACATCCTAATATTCATGAAATTAATACATTCAATATAAAGTAATTTTATGTGCCAAGGATCATTGTGCATAGAGTTGGTAATTATACAGATTTTTATCTCCAAGAATCTAATGCCTTCAAACATCAGGCAACATAAATAATTACATACTTTTTCTTACAGCATAACATAGATAAATCACTTAGAAAGTTGTTCTTCTTTTACCTCTCTCTTTGTTACATCACCTATAAAATCTGGGGATAGGTGAGTATATTTATACTCAGTAGGTTGTTCTAAAGTCTAAAAGCATGCTAATAAAAAATTTTTATAAAACAATCATAAACTTAACATAATCACAATCTTTGCAAAGAATCGCTTGGAAAATAAATCATACATTCGATAACAAATAATCTTTTCACATAAGCTTTCGGAAAATAAATTATCCGATAACATATAAATTTAGAAGTCATGATACCTAATGGCCTACTCCAGCACTCATAGGGCCACAAAAGCCAAAAGGATAGGAGCCTTCTCATTGTACTCAACACCTATGCATGTTAGAGTTGATTTTGGTAGGTATCCAGAATATAAAGATAATTAGTGATTTATTAACCAAGGAACTACCCAAAGAGTACAAGCACCCAAAATATATCATAGCACAAACAAAGCTAATATGCATACTTTGGCAAAATATTCCAAAAGAACTAAATTCCCTTGGTAAAGCATAGCTTTAGAATTTAAAACCCCCTACCTTAACATTTGATGCTAATTTTCTTGACATTAGGGTGCTCAAACTAAGTAAATAACCCTGCCACAACATTCAACATGTTCGATTTAAGTAAGAATGACTCTTTAATGACTAAGATCAAACTTAGAATAGCTTAGAAATGAAGAAATGAAGTTTGAGGAGTGTGAGAGAGAAAAACTAGGAAAAATGAGACCCTAAACCCTAAATGAGACATCATGTGCAATTTTTAGCCTTGTGAGGCTTTTCTACATTCAGAACTGCCACGTGTTAGTGCACCTCTGGCTTTGGGCAGCATGGCATGCACAAAGCGCACTCAACGCCGTGTGTCTAACACGTGCCCCATGCGGGGCTGGCTTGGCATGCTTTGCACGGGCACATGTGTACTGCATGGGCTGCTACCATGTTTCGCCACTGGTTTCAGTTGCACTAACGCCATAATTCTTTTTCCTTTTTTTCCCCCAAAACAATCAAAATCTTTAAATGCTCATAACTTCCTCTCTCGAATTTGGATTTGTATGTTCTTGGTTCTATTGAGGTCATATCGATGAGCCCTACGAAACGAGACTCCACATGGATATGTACGTTTCTCGAGGTCATAACTTACGAACCTGATATCCGTTTTGCATAATTCAAGATCTATTGTGCTTGTTTTTTAGAGCTCTATCACATCTTTAGGAAAACATAGTAAATAACTAACTCCAAATGATTAAAATTAACTAAAAAGTCTAATATTAGTTTTTTAGAAGCTAGAAATCGTACCAAAAATTTAGAGTCATTACAGGTCTCCTTTCGCATTGAATGACATTTGTGATGATCTGGGATGTGACATGAACTAAAGTAGCTATTGCAACTCCAACCAAAGCATGATCTTTGTCAAATTGAATCGACCAGAACCACTTATGAACTAGGTGAATCTAGGCTGATCCGTCGTAGAAATTGACCTCAAATACTCCATCCACTACGGTCAAGCCTCCAACGAAGACAATTTGATCTGGAACTATTGTGAACCGGTGTCCACAATGGCCTAGCAGCCTGGGTAGGGGAAGGGAGTGGTGCATGATAGCCGGGAAATGGGAAAAGAAGCTGCAAGGCTACTATGAAGGAGGGAGAGGTAAGGAAGAAAGAGGAGAAAACAAGAGATTCAATAATTCATTCACCCTCAATTAGGGCATAACCCTTACATTTAAATAGAGAATCTTAATGGGCACACTAACATAAGCCTAAAGCGCACTAAATATTATTAATTGGAAACAACAATAAACTCAATAATAATTAAGAAATGACTAATAAACCCTAAGCAACCCTAAGGCCTACACCCCCTTTATTAAACAATAGCATAATTAAAGCCTATACCACTAGTATGTGGCTCAAGTGGTAGACCCTTAGGATGTTCAAAACAGGAACATGAACTACACTACACTCACATCTAACCGGTCTAACCCTATCACATGAATTACTAGATGCCATAGGGTCACCAGAACTCGAGCCAGTAGCCACCTTTTGGCTCTTTGTTCTCCCCATCTAAAGTTTTTAGCAAAGAAATAAATCTCAAGTCTAAACATCACTAGGAACTAGGAATAAGACACTAAGAAAGTCCAAGAATTTCAAAAATCATTGAATTAGGCATTAAAGTTGAAATTTTTAAAATTAAATGAAACCCTAATTTTTTTTGCGTACAATTAACTCCAAAATTTGAAACATGATAGATCTCCAAGTCTAGAACAAAGTTGATGACTTGAGATAAGTACAATTTTGATCACAAGCACTTAATTTTAAAAAATCCCCAATTTGAAGGGTGAACTTGCAACGAGAATGAAAAATTTGTGAAATCTCAAATTTTAGCTGGTCAAATTGCCAGAAAATTTAGACAAAGTTAGATCTAGCTATTCTAAAAAATACTAGTTGTTCAAAATCATTGAAATCAAATTGAAATTCACAAAAAATAAAAAATTGAGTTAGAGTTCATACCTTGGTTATGAGTGATTTGATGAAATTGACGGGAAAAATTATTAAATCTCTGCGCAAAAGTTGCCAAAATTTCTAGACTACCCTTCTCCACACTCTTATAGGAAGTTTTGGGTGATAATAGGGTGTTATTAGCTTTAGCCACATTTGAAATGTGCATTTGGGGTCAAAAATACGAACCAACAATTGATAGCTTCGGAGAATAAATCAATTGATGTTGAAAATAGTCAAATTTTATTTTTTAAAATAATAATAAAATTTAAAACATTTTGGAATAATTCCAATAAATTATGTGAATTATTTTTAGATATTTTCTGCTGAAATAAGGTTTTTCCAATTACCAAAATTCAATTAATTTTCCTTTAATTTAAGTTCATCCACAAATTATTTTCATTCATACCTTGTTTTAGATTATTCAACTTCATATATATGTGATTGTCAATTTTTATATTTTCTTTTTAATATTAAATCTCTTTTATTAATTTTAGAAGAAACTACCAATGTTTTAACTCATGTCTCTTTTAATCTTGAATCTTACAAGATCAGTATTACTCAATTGAGACAAAGTTTTTAAGACCCCAGTAAATAAACATTCTCATTTTTTTGACTCACTTTAGCTAAAATCTATGTACATTTTATTTTAAAAAGATAGAAAAAAAATTAAAAGTTTAAAAATGAATATGCCCATGTCTTGTTCTAAGTTATAATACTTTTTATCAATTCCTTGTTGTAGGGCTTGGTTTTTTTTGGATCCTCTCAACTTGTATCATTTTTTTTTAATTTTTTTTCCTTTTTCATTCACTTTTCTTGATGTCCAATGGATGAGAACTTCACACTAACATAGGCCGAGCTAAGTAGGTAGGCCTTCCCTATCATCTTTACAATAATAATTATATTAAATAAAAGATATGAAAGTAAATAAAACTCACAATCATTAAAGCATATTATATGAAATTTTCTTTCTTTGAATCATTAATAGAAATTTAGATTTAGTTCCTCTAATTTGATCACTAAGACTCGACTAAAATCTAAATGACTAAGTCAACTCATGTCTAAAAGTTCTCTCTTGATCTTCTGTTATGACCCACCCTAGGGTTTGGTTCCCACCTTCAATATGCTCTAATAAGAAGTTAATTATTAGTTCTAGTATTTTAGTATAATTAGGAGTTTGTTCCTATTGGCTTAGGCAAATGTTAAAAGCTTATTCTAATTAGAAGTTTTATTATGACTAGGATAAGTATTCTTAATTGTTTATAAATATGTTTTGTTGATTTGCTAATGTAAAAAAAAATAAAAACATGTAGGGGTTATGCCCTAATTAAGGAATTCAAAAAATTAATGAAGAATTAGATTAGTTATTTTAATTTAGTCTCTTTAGCCGAAATCCCCTCTCTTTCTTTCCCTCTTTCTCTCTAATGTGGCATGTGTGGACATCAGTCTACAACATAGATATTGGAGCCAGGTTCTTATGCCCTCCCACCCTTTCTTGCCAATCAATTGAATACGAGAGTGAAAGTAATTTGTTAGGAATTAACCGTTGTGAGGCACTCAATAGTGACCCTCAGTGACTCATTTAGTCAACAACTTGTTCATTGTTTTGACGATCTTGATCTCCATTTTGACCAATTATTGGAAGCCATCCACCAATAGGATCAATCATCATCTCCTCTACCAGACGCCGACAGCCAGCCGACACATGTGCCTCATGTTCAGCAGGCGAATCCTGCCTTCCTAACTAACTAGTCACCGCCAAAACCCAATGTGGCACTGCTAGCAGTGATGGTGCCTTCTTCACCTCTAGCTTAGCATCCCTTCTCTTATCACTCTTCACATGTGGTGGAGATTTCTTCAAAGGTGCCAAATTGCCCCATTTCTTGTCCCTCATGCTGCTAGCTAGATCTCCCATGTCTTGTTGGCAGATAGTCGTGTCGGCGGTGATTGAAGTAGCTATTGGACCTCTTTTTGTGCTGCCCATCACTCTTTCCTGTTCCTCCGCCTTAGTAGCAGCGCCACATAGTATTCTAGGTGAGCCGCTTTCATCTTCATCTTCCATCATCAGATTCCCATTTGATCGTAGTCAAATTGCGATGAGTTCCCTTGCTGACTCGAGCCCTCATGGTGGTGCAGGTTCAAGCATCTTCAAAATTTGGGCAACCTAGAGGAAGAAGCACATTGCTTTTATGTAGCCGGTTCGCATCAGATCCACCCGAGTTTAGACCGAACAATGCCCAGTTTTGCGGGTTTCTCCTTGTTCTATGACTACTTCTCTTATAAGGTCTAACGTGGGCCTCCACATTTTCAATTACGAGCTTCTACTATTCCAACTTTCATCCAATCAAGTGGCAACCTAATTTTGCAAGAGTTCTTTCACCAAGTCCAAGACGCACTTGGCATGAGTTACTATCTAATTCATGCATTGAAGCATCCCAAGTTGGGTTACATGCCCTTGTACACACACAAATATATATATATATATATATATATCCTATTCTATTGGGTCCACATATCTATTATATTCCACATTTAAGAGCATGTGGGCCTCTTTCAAGAATTATTTCTTATCATCGATCAAGAGCATCACACTTTCACATTCTATGCCTCCTTCCTAGTTCTATTGGATTCAAGATACTCGATGGTTTCAATTTCCTGCATCCATCACAATACCCAAAAACTACCTCGAGGACGAGGTGAAAAGGAAGCAAGGTGGAATGTTATGACCCGCCCTAGGGGTTAGTTCCAGCCTTCAATCTATTCTAATTAGAAGTTAATTATTAGTTATAATATTTTAGTACAATTAGAAGTTTGTTCCTATTGGGATTAGGTTAATGTTCGAAGCTTATTCTAATTAGAAGTTCTATAAGGATTAAGATTATGATTCTTAATTGTTTATAAACATGTAGGGGTTATGCCCTATTTAAGGAATTTAGAAAATCAATGAAGAATTAGATTACTTATTTTAATTTAGTCTCTTGACCTAATCCCCTCTCTTGCACTCCCTCTTTCTCTCTAATGTGGCCTACATAGACATCAGTCTACAATATCTTCATACATAAAATTGACTTGAGTTCAATCATGATGTATGCATATTTTTAAAAATAAGAGAATTGCAACATTAATCAAAAGAAAATGAAATTGATCTTCAATATCCTTGGTATATCCTTTTTGTTAAGGTATATTGACCACAAATCTTGTTTCTCAACTTAAAAGAAAATTAATTTCTTTTAGTCTCAAGAGTTGAACATATGTAAAAACAAAAAATTACAAAACAAGCAAAAATTATACTTTTTTTGTATTTTTTATTATATTCTATTTTTTTTATTTTTTTTCATTCAAAACTTATGAATAAAAAGACATAAAAACAAAACAAAATGAAGTAAAACCAAAATATGTATTGTCTAAAAGATCAAAAGAATTAAATCATGGACAATCAAATCAATCTTTTTACTTAGAGATGATAAGTTCATTTGCTTTGCCTAGCCAACCTATCCTAAAACAATCTAAGTTGCTCTTACTTACTCTTCCTAATTGATCATTCAGTGTTTGAAGATAAATGTTCTTCACCCACACATTCTTCATATTTTAAGATTGGATTTTCATTTTTGTCTTTAGTCGTTGTAGGATTCTAACATTTAATCATGACTTTCCAAGCATTGCAATCAAGCGCTTGAATAAATGCTCTCATCTTATTTTTTCTATAAGAAAAGTTTTGATCTTCAAACAATTGTTGATAATTCATAGGATGTCCTAGTCCCTATGCTCAACTATTAAACTATTTGAAGCAATCATTAAGATTAAACAAACTTGAAACACCCAAACAACAAACTTGAAACACAAAAAACAAAGAAAATTCTAAGAGCAAGCAATCTAACTACTTAGGGAACACAATCAGCAAGTTTCACAAGTAATTATGAGTAGAAAAACAAGTAAATCGAGCGAAGATTATATGGTCAAACCCTAACACAAGCAAGATATCTCTAGGAATAAAAAAAAGGAAGTTTAAACAAGATTGACACACACTAGCATGCAAAACATGATTAATAACATGATCCAAATGAAATTTTTAATCTAAAATCTTCAACTTCCACTTGAGAGTTTAACATTTGTCTAGATGGCGAAAGCGGATTACTAGATCGTTCTTAAAACTATTACTTTGAAGAAGTAAGAATAAAGGGTTCTAGCCTCAATGCACAAAAATGTCAATTAGTGAATGAAAACGATAAATCTTAATCTCTACCCGTTCATGATCATTCTATTACCAATCAAACCACAAAGCATGTAAAGCACATTAACACAAACAATTTTTATGTGAAAAACCCCAACTCGGGTAAAAAATCACAACAATCGACCACTCACTAAATTAATACACTAGATAGGAAGACACTACATAGACACAAACAAACCACCAACCTTTATTGAGACTCTAACCCCAAACCCTTTTGCTTAGATCTCCAACAAACTCTTTTTGTTGATGACCTTTAAGTTTTCTCTCATCAAGCTTTGAAGCTTTTCTTCTACTTACTTTGCCTTTGTCGCCTTTTAGTCTCCTCAAACAAACTTCTCTTGTTCTTTGACTTTAGCCTTGATCTTTTTTAACTCTCCATTAAAGATTGTTGCAACTCCTCTTTGATCTATTACGTGTAGGATTCTCTTCTTACTTGTGTGTCTCTTAAGAAATCACCATTAGCATAACCTTGAAGTACAAAAATGATCTCTTTTGGAAAATAATGAATAACAATTTCTCCTTTCTTCTCTTTCAATTTCATGTTTACCTAGCCCTTATATAGTCATTGTGTCGGTTTAAGAGTTTGACTTCAATTAGGAATGAATTCTCTTATGGAATACTTAAACTAGGCAAGTAGCACAGACAACAATAGATCGTTTGACATAGTGATCAATTGTTTCACTATTATAATTAGGATATGTTTCTTCAAGAAATCGATCTATTGAATCAGTGATCAATCGATAAAATCTCCATTAAATTTTACACAATCGTATTTGGGTGCTGGTCAATTGATTTTCCTAGTACATTTTTCAAGATCAATCAATGTACAATTTTTTTTTGCCAATTTACCCTAATTCGGTTTGAAACTTCCAAATCACTTAATTCACTCATTCTAATCTAATCTAAGTGAATTGTATATGTGAGTATGTGTAACACCTTGACCTGAGAACCAACACAGTCTGGGGGTTTGGAAATCGGAGTTAATAATTTTCAAAACTATCCAAGAGCCACTGCTTTTATGTGCAAGAGCTATAATGTTCATTTATTCACAAAGGAGCTGCAACAGTCTATCGTGTGTAGGCTAGAATAAAATTATATTATATCTTACTTTGGATCAGGCCAACATTGTTGTGTTGTTAGTTGCATATGTACATATCGGATAACATCTATGATGTTATTCCAATACAATAGAATCTTAATGTAGTTCTGCCTAATAGCTAATACATGCATAGTACAAAATCATATATGTCAAAATACATATATATGAATAGATCATTCAGAGTTAGACGGAAGTCATTGGAGTCGAACGGAAGCCAATAATTCAGTAGAATCACACATCTCGCTCTATCACAGAGTGGAGCATAACACATCAGAGCAAATCATATCATAGCAAATCGTATTAGATCATATCAGAACATATCATAGCAAAGCAGATTAGAGCAAATTAGATTAAAGCCAGGCATATATTTTATCTAGCATCTTAAGTAGTAACTTAAGATGCACACACATTTATCTAATTATTTATTAAATCATAAAGTTAGATATGCTTACTCCCTTGAGGCTTTTGAAAGTAGCAACATTCAAAGTTGTTCATTCCTTCAGGGCATCCTCCCCTTCATGTCCAAAGATGTCGGACGAAACCTCCTCTTTTTCGGAATATTTCTCTTATTGTGCCTAATGGCGATAGACAAACACTACCCTTTCCCAGGGTTTTTCTCGCTCTTTACACTCGAAGGCGATAGACACTGGAGTTAGTGCTAACACCAACTATTTTGTCCTTTTTTTTATTTTAATCAAATAATATTCTGATTTTAAAACGTGATAACTTCCTACCCTGAAGTCAGAGTCACATGTTCTAGCTACCGATGAACTCGTATCGATGAGCCTTTTGAAACTAGATGCTACATGAATAGTTTATCCCGCACTTTTCAAGGAGGTCCCTCCCTTATAGTATGCTTCCCTTGGTCATAACTTTCGCTCCTGACCTCCGTTTTGAGCATTTTTCTATTTGTTATGCTCATTACTTCGAGCTCTAACCATATAATTAGATTTCATCCCTTAAAACCCCCTAAATTGTAACTAAAAATTCTATAATATCCCCTAACCCCTCAGGTTAGATATAATCAGAAAAATAGGGTGTTACATAGTGTGCAAGTTAACGTCTTACCTTTCACACGCTACTTAATCTTGAACCTTGATAATTAAGAACATGTCTGATCCTATTTAAAATCAATCAATTCCAAATCCGACTTGGCCACAACTAAATCTAGTCAGATTCTTAAGATGAAAAATATACATGAAGTTTCAACATTGTTTTGAATACATATGCCATATATGTTCTTTCAATGTGTTATGTATTGGCTAATTTCAATGATCTAAACTATGTTAAAACTTCATATACCTGATGCTTGTCTTAAATTTTGATTAGATTAGTGTGAAAGTCAAGTTAGATTTGAAATTGAAAGACTTGAAAAATAAATGTGAACACATTCTAAAAGTTCAAGGTTAAAGACTACATTAAGTGTAAAAGGTTTGATGTTATGAAACACACATCATGTACTCAAATGACTTAGAATTAAGTACAAACAATTAATTAAAGTAACTTTGGAAGTTTTCGGACAATTAAGGTCAAAATTTAGAAAATTGTTCATAAGGGATCAATCACCTTTGAACAGAGGACTTGCAGAGATTGATTAATTAAATGATTATTTTTTCAAATTTTAAGCCAAAGTAGAGACGGATCAATCGCATGTCTGAAACGATCAATTTCTTGTAGTTTTACTTAACTTGTTTAAGATTCCATAATAGAGTCTTTTCCAACTTGGGTTCTTTTTACCCTAATAGACTGAACACTTTATAAAGGGCTAGGTATGGATGAAATTGAAGAGAGAAAAATTAATATTTTAGAGAAAAAAGGGAGACACATTTTCTTATATTTTCCTTACATCACTATAGTTTTTGTAAGAAAATCTTATAGGTGAGAGATATTAAAAAGAGTGTTTACATAATCTCTTTCTCACATACACAAGAGAGCTTGAGGAGGAGGAGCTAATTATTAATTAAGAGGATTGAAGAATACTCAAGGCTAATCAACAATTAAAAAGAGTTTTGATTGATGAATTAGAAGAAGACGGAGATGGAACACAAGGCGAAAAACTTTAAGGGTTCGAGGGAAACTTGAAAGCTAACAACAAAAAGGGATAGTAGTGTCCCGTTCACCACTCCATTGCTTCCAGAGCTCTCTCATAGATGCATAACATTGGTGAATTAGCCATGGGTATACTAGGGTATGTGAGGTAGATATGGTTTGGAAGTATGAAATCTAGTGCACTATGTGAAAGATCAAAACCAATGCTAGGTACAAAGGCACATAGACTACAAACCTCTTGAAATGAACATGCCTCTCCTTGTCTAGTTAAGGAGATGAATTACTCGACTCCTTAGGGTTAGGGGCGAGCTTCTCCCCCTTTGAGATCATCTTCTCCATACCCATCTAAGTTTCAAAAGAAATCCTAGGGCTAAGATAGGGACTAGGCAATAAATTAAACAAATGAAACTCCTCGTATAAGTGATACTTACACAAACATACGCTAGCGTGTCTTCTATTGATCTCATACATGAATGACACACATGCTAACATGAGTATCACTTACTCTAATGTGTTCTAGTGTGTGCATGAGCATTTTGAAATATCAACAGTAAGGTCCCTAATTTTTTTACGATTTTTTGTGATTTTCCTGCTATTTTTCTGGATATTTTCAGCAAGAAAATGTGATGCTTCTGTGTATTCATGTTTTTGTATTTCCCTAGTATTTATACCCGTAGATTCAAGTGTGGGGCTTAGTTGTGGGCCATAGGCTTCGCCGAGCGCTTACGACGCAAATTTTGGAGCTACAATGCGTAATCGGGAGGTAAACGCGTGTTGGGGACATAAATGTAATAATAAAAAAGAGTATATAAATCCCGAATCCAAAGATCGGATTCTAGAAAACTTACATCCAATAAAATTTTCACATCCAGTGAGTTGGGAGAGAAACCAGAGTGAGATTCCGGTCGCTCTGTTCTCCCTCCTCCGTCGTCGGATTCCATCGGTTCTTGTCAGGATCCTCTTTGCCTCACTAGCCACGAGTCTGTAGGTACCGGCTATGACTGCCGTCATGGCCTCTTCGCTCCTCCATGAGGTACCAAACTTTTCTTTAGTTTTTCTCTCCTTCAAATCTCATTTTTGAGTTGTGGGGGTGTGATTTTGATGTCGTTTGTGGCCACCCTCAACTAGACTTATGTTTAGTTGACTGCTAGGAACCCATAGGCACTAGCTAGAGCTATCTCCATGCTTTCTTCACTCCACCGTGAGCTGCTGGTACTTTGGTCGGGTTTTGGTTATATTTTTATTTCACTGTCTGTGATGTTTTTTAGATGCCGGTGTGTTTCTATTCGTCGTTCGGCCACCAAACGGACTCCGTCCAGTGTACTTTGACCCAGTGTAGGTTGGGGGTTACCGTTTTCGACCCCGCTTTACCCCTATTACCTTGCTCCATCCGATTAGATACTTTGGGTGCGTCTCGGACTGTTGCCATTGGCGTGGGCCATTTGACCATCGTGGGCTCTACCCTTGCTCAACGACAGTGAGGGTCGGCCCCACTTGGCCCGATTATACCTCCACTCAAAATGGGCCACTTACCTTTGCCCCATACCGTGTGAGATGCACAACTGCCCGCACCACGTGTATTGGTTGTGGGTGGTGATTGGCGTTGTCGCTGCTTCAATCGGCCACCACCTCTTGGCCATAGCTCAGTTGCCCTTTTGTGGGCCTTGGACTGCTACCGTCAGACCCATCTCCCCCTAGAGTGGTCTTTTTTGGCCATGTGTGCATGTAGCCATGCATGCATTTCTAGGTTTATGCGCCATATTTGTGCCATCTGATCATTGGATGGCTCTGTCACCATTTGAGTTGACCACTAGAGCCTCCTCCACCTCTCCTCTGTTCTCGAGCATTGCCCCACACTCTCCGCCCTTATGTGGGCCCTTGTTGATGTGAAATTGACGCCGTTGGATGCTGTCCATGGCCAATTTTGACGTCTTGCAGCCGGCCGAGTACTTCTTAGCCACCGGCCGACCTTCAGTAAGTACACCCTTGACATCCGGTTGCACCGCCACTTATGTTGGCTTGACCTTTCTCCTGGCCGCCCTAGTGTGCCGCCGTTGGTCGCACATTTTGCCGCATTGACTTTTGACACCCCGTTTGGCCGTGATTGTTTCTAACACTTCCTTAAATCATTGGGACAACAACTCTCTCAACTTGGCAAAGCTTTTGGCCGCCAACTCTGCAACCGTCGTGTGCACGTCATCGAATGTCATGATTACGAGGTAGGGGAGCTTTGAACTAGTAATTTCATGATAGCATGCTTTGAATGAGTAGCTACATGCTAGGATTGTATGATTCAATGCTTTGGATGCTAAATCATGATCCATTTGCATGATGTAAGATGATATATTATGCCATATTGAAATGCATATGACATGCATGTGGGTTGTATGTATGTTTGAAGTATGTTGGTAAGCTTCATATGCTGATTGAGTATGTACTAGTGATGGCTAGTGTGTTTGTTGGTAAGCTTCGTATGTTGATTGAGTATGTGCTAGTGATGGCTAGCATGTTTGTTGGTAAGCTTCATATGTTGATTGAGTATGTGCTAGTGATGGTTAGTGTGTTTGTTGGTAAGCTTCGTATGTGTATGTATGTGCTAGTGATGGCTAGTGCGTATGTTTCTACATATGTGGATTATGTGTGCGCTAGTGATGGCTAGTGAGGATGTTTCATGAATATGGACTATGTATGTGCTATTGATGGCTAGTGTGCATGTTTGAAGTATGTATAGATTATGCATGTGCTAGTGATGGCTAGCATGCATGCTTGAAGTATGCATGGATGTGTATGTATGTGCTAGTGATGGCTAGCGTGTATATTTAAAGTATGTATAAATGAGTATGTATGTGCTAGTGATGGCTAGTAAGTATGTTTGTAAGCTACATATGTATGAAAGTATGCGTATGTTATACATATGTGTGATGGACATATGTATGTTTGATGACTATTTGCCTATGCTATGGGTACGTGTATGCGCATGTGGGCAGATGTATAGACTATGGATGGTAAAAAGTGATAGTGTTTGATATGGATTTGGATATAGATGTGTAAGCATATGATGGATGACAAAGGATATGAGTATGACGGGTAAGGATTGGAGTGGATTGTTTTGAATCAGAGCGCATGTTGGGGGATTGTCAGAAAGTAAGAGTGTACATAATTGTACAAGCATAAGGTACACATTATGAAGTGAAAAGTAAGCATAATAAGTGAGGTATAAGTAAGAGGGTGATAACTGGGTTTGGCTCTGAGGAGCTTAGTTTGATGACGTTTGTGTAAGATGTTTTGGCCATAAGGTGGATGGCGGAGTATGTAAAAATGTAAGGATTTGATGTACGATCAGTTGATCATGATATGGACGGGTTAAGTGAAGTCTGCTACCTTGACGAACTAGGGTTTCGATCGGGCTTAGCTTCGGTTTAATCATTCGAAGACTATGAGTTTGTTTGGCATAATTATACCGCATAATATACTTAATTCAAACTTGAATTATAAGAAAGCTAATGATAGCATTGTGAGTTTTAGACTTGAGGGTTTGGTAGATTAAGTTTTGTGTTTGAGCTAGCCAAAATGAGGTGGCTGAGCGTTTCTCATGTCTTGCCATAGTGTTTATCCTGTAGGATGTTGTCTGTGTGCTGTATAGAGCACCGGATGTCTGATGCTCTGTTGAGAGTGATGTATGTTTCCGACTTTGTCTGTGTGCTGTATGAAGCCCAGACGTCTGATGCTCTATTAAGAGCGACGTCTATTTTCGATTTAGTCTGTGTGTTGTATTAAGCCCAGAAGTTTGATGCTCTATTGAGAGCGTTGTATGATTTCTGTCCAAGAGTGGCATTGTATGATTTTGCCCAAGAGTGACATTGTATGTTTCTGCCCAAGTGGCACTGTATGTTTTTTGTCCAAGTGTGACATTGGCACTATAAGACCCATTATGGTGGGCAACTGTATGGCCCCTAAAGTGTGGGTGTTTGTGTTTTTGTTTGCGCGTTCAGGTAAGTAGTATCATGAATATGCTCTTACCTGTTTGATTTTGTGCCCCATGAGCATTGGTGTGTCTTGCCTTTGGAAAAGTTCATAACGTCTAGTCACTCCCCGGAGGTTAAGGTGATACCCCAGTGACATTCTTTTCCTTTTTGACACCGAAACTTATTAGTTATAATGAGCTTCAGTGGTTAATAGTATGTGTATGACTATGTGAGTTAGTATGTATGATTATGAGCACGACTGTAAGAGTATGATTCTGAGTAAGAATGTATGAGTAAGGTCATATGAGTAAGATTATACGAGTAAGGTCATACGAGTAAGATTGTATGAGTAAGGTCGTACAAGTATGTGTAAGTGATATGAGTAAGAATATGATTGTACAAGTAAGGTCGTACAAGTACGTGTAAGTTGTTTGAGTAAGAGTACGGTGGTATGAGTAAGTTTGTATGACTCTGATGAAGAGCGTATGTGTAAGATCGGTTTGATGGTATGATTTTAGCATGATGATATGCGTGATTGTATGCATTTGAGCATGATTATGATATGCGTGTTTGTTCATGTTTGAGTTGCATGAACGCATCTATGTATGGGTTTGCTGAGTTCACTATTTAGAACTCCCCTCTGGGTATTTTCCTATTGAGTATGAAAATACTCATTACCCTACTTTTTAACCCCCGTTGTTTGAGAGGCTTTTTTAGGTTTGTGATGGAGAACTCATGGAGATGGATGCTCGTTTCCATAGCGGATTGATTCCCTTAGACTCAGGTATATACTTGACTTACTGTGAGTATTACTTTATGCCACAATCTGTTGTATTGAGTGAGATGAGAAAATAAATGTTTATGTATTCTGGACTTTTAGATTAGATTAGACTGTGGACTGTTATGGGACTTGCACTTAGGGATGCCTAGGAGAGATTTGTATTTAAAGTGTATGATCATAGCAATTTATTCATACGTTTATTTTCGAGTAGCGCATGTGGATGTTTGGTTTAACAGTATGATGTTTGATCGAATGAGTAACAATTTAGATGAGAAAAACGGATGTGTTATGTTTAAATTATAAAACTGTTTTCACAGATTCTATATTCATCATTTTTCTCGATTCATAGCAGTTATATTACAAAAAATTTTCATAAATTTTAAGGCAACTATATGAAAAATCTTGGGCATTACACAACGGCTCCCATGAGTACCTTATGCTGAGCTCATTGTTAGAGGGAAGCATGAAAAATGTTTTATGTATGGATTTTAGGTAATAGAGAGTTAATATCTCTAGGATGGTTGAAGAGTTGAAGTCTTCTTGTGATGGGATAAAAAATTCATTTAGAGTAACTATAATGGAAGAAGAGATGTTGGTTGTTCTTAGTCACGGGCATAATATACATATATTGACTAGAGTGGCCCTGCTTTTGAAGGTTATCCATAGTTAATGAAGCATTGTTGAATGTGAGCCAAGTGATGAAGGAATGCTTAGGAATACGAGATTTATAAAACCAAACAAAGTTTGTCTAGGAAGGGATTATATATAGGAGAAGTAGGCACCAAGGAATTATAAGTAGAAACAAAAGAGAATTTTTCTGATTGCACAAGTGACAAAGAAATGGAGTCTTCTTCTTCTTCAAAGAAGATAGGAAGTAAAGGATTAATGAAAGCTAATAATGCTTCACTTCTATTGCTAACAAGTGTCAAAAGTCCATTGATTATGAGATATGCAATCTGAAATAGTAGTCAATAAAGAACTTTGAAGTTGTAAAATCAACCTGTTACCAAATTTGCTAAGCAGGAAGAGCGTCCACGGATCAACCTGTTACCAAATTTGGATATTATTATTTAGTGTTGATTTGTGGTTACAAGGCGTACCCCACAACGATCTGTGTTTTAAGTAAACTAACCTTGGATATTATTACTTAGTACATATTTATGGTTACAAGGCATGTACCCCACAACGATTTGTGTTCTAAGTAAACTAACCTTGGATATTATTATTTAATACACATTTTGGTAGTTATTAAATTTATGAAAACCGGTATTTACACCCTAAGGAGTTTATCATCATATTGGACATGCGTTTAGAAAGAAAATCCGTTGTTCTATATTTTCCATTGCAATGTTTATCGTGAAAAAAGTTTTATAAAATCTGTGTGTCGTTTGGTTAAAACTATGGCATTTTTCGGTCAACTATCACGTTAAGCATTTTGTGTGGAAATCATGTCATGACGCTGCTTGTACCATACTACTATGAATTCCTTTTCATTGTATTTCATTTCCCACCTTCCAACCATGTGCTTTGTGGCTCATATCTCTTGATTGTACATGACATTTATTGTTTAAGTGCCCTTTAAATTGTGCTCTATGGTTTAAGGCTCAAAAGATTATCCTCCGCAGATTCCACATCACTCTTTCAGTGGTTAAATTATCTGAATGCTTCTAGTCCTGCACCTTATCTCGAATCACCATTTAATACATACTTTTTTTAGTTCTTGTAATAAGAGAATCTTTGATAACATTCTTGTATCTCTTCCATCCTTATTATAATTCTTGGACTATTAGTGACGCTTTTTAGAAAACATCGCTAATAGTTTTATTATTTTATATTTATTATTTAAATATATAATATATAATAATTAAATAATAAATAAAAACTTTCTACTTTATCCCCACTATCCTCATAGCTTAGGCTCACGTTGATGTGCATAAGAGAGGGAGAGATAGGAGAAGAGAGAAAGAGGAGAGAGATGAGAAAGAAGAGTGAAGAGAGGGAGAGGGTAGAGAGAGTGAAGAGAGAGAGAGAGAGAGGAGGCAGGGGACAGAGATAGGGTAGAAGGAAGAGAGAGAGTGAAGAGAGAAAGAGTAAAGAGAGAGGTAGATGGAGAGAGAGGGTAGAGAGAGAGAGTGAAGAGAGAGGGAGAGAGAGAGAAGAGATAGAGAATAAGAGAGAGAAGAGAGAGGGGAAGAAATTAATTTAGAAAATTTTTAGGATTTTTAATTATATTATTATATCTCAAAATTAATAAAATAAAATATATTAGCGACGCTTATGAAGTTGCGTCATTAGTACTCTAGTTAATAATGATGTATATGCATATGCGTCATTACTGTAGAGGGTACTAGTGATGCAATTTTGTAAGTGTTGTTAATATTTTTTTTTAATATTTAAATTATAAATATAATATATAATAAAAGAGAGAGAGGGTAGAGAGAAGAGAGGAAAAAGAGAGAGGAAAGAGAGAGAGTTATAATATATTTTCTTCTCGTGATACTTTTGAGTCTCTCTCTCTCTCTCTCTCTCTGAAATTTCACACACAGGCTAAATTTTGCCCGCCTTATTTATACACTCCACCCACTTGCCCACCCATCCTCTACCCCCAGGGCGCATGGCAAGAGGAGTAGTGGGGGCGGCGCCATATCGGATTTCGTCGCCACCCCCCCGCTGCCTTCTCTGCCCCTGTGCCCAAATCACCCCGTCCACCGGAGGAGGAGGTGAAGAGGGGGTGGTTCCAGATCTGGCTCTATCCCTAGATTCTAGCGCCCCTCCCTCCGGTGCCACCCCCTCCCAACTGCCAGAGGAGGAGACAAGGGGGGAGGCGGCGAGAATTTTTTTTCTAATATTTTTTTAGCTATGCAAATGAGGTGTTAGTAATTTTTTTTAAATAAAGTATTATTAGTGACAATTAGTTTAGCATCATTTACAATACTTTATTAGCAACACTTGTTTTAATTTCAGTTTTTACATTTTATTATCGACGTTTTGTTAAATGTCGCTAATAACGTTTTTTATATTTTTTAAAAAATATGTTAACATATTAGCGACACTCTAAAAAGCATTGTTATGCACTAAAAAATGTTGCTAATAATTAATTATTAATGACACACTAAAAAATGTCGCTAATAATAGATTATTAGTGACATTTTTCATAAGCATCACAAAAAAAACTAATATTAGCGACTAAAGAATAAAGTGTCACAATATTATACTATTAGCGATGCTTTTAGATAAGCGTCGCTAATGAACAGTTGCGATAGGGTTACTATCGATGATTTTAGCGATGCTTTTTAAGAGTCGCTAATAATCACTAACAATGCTTTGGAGACTATTAGTATCGTTTAAAAGTGATGCTAATTGTCCTTTTTTGTTGTTGTGAGGAAAGAGTTAAAACTCTTTTTGTCGGTTATTTCCAATGGGGGAGCCCATTTCAATGACACTATGATATATGAAACTCAATTTAAATAAATACCCAATTCTTAAGCGCCCTATCATCCCGTATAAAATATCAAACATCTCCTTATAACTAATCTTGCATAGAATATATATTAATTTAGACTTTTCATCATTGACATTGTATTACATCAGAGTGGATTCATAATAGCAATCTTAAACACATACATTTGATTGTTCTTCTTCAACTCCCATCAACACCTTTATCTTCAATAAGAATTGATAGTTCACTAGTGATAGCTGAAAGTGAATATCTGATATACCAGCCTACTATGCACACCTTCAGTGTAAACTTTTAGTATAAACCTTTTTGAACTATCATATACATGAATCATTGGTCTTTATGTCACCATACCACTCAGATCTGCTCCATATATTTTAATAGTCTCCTAAACGTGGCAAGCATGTTCAATAATTATATTTTTAAGATACAAATTCTAATATACATCCTAGTATTCCTTCATGATGCCATTTCTATGTGAGCTACGGGTATTGTGACTAGTTATAATGGTTAACCCTAAAAAGACGCTGCTATTTTCTGATAATTCGAGCTTTCTCTATTAGACGAGCTATGACTTCAATCTTTTGCACTAAGGTGACGTCTTTAATGAGAAATGATGATCTGCTAGCAAGGCAAAGTAAACTAGTATGATGACATTCAACTTTTATATAAGTTGGGTGTAATTGTATCATTTCATAGCATATGTACGGGAGTAACCATGCGCAGGATTATTTTTTGTATTACAGTAAAATATGTGATATTTTGTATATTATTATATATTCTTAAGTTATTTTGGTAAATAACCCTCTTTTTACCTCCCAATGCTGTTGTTACAATTTACAACTATTTAATCTTTTCTCTTATATAAAAAAAAAGAAAAAAAAATAAAGAACTTATAGCCTTCATACTCACTGATTTAAAGCCAAAATTATATAAATGGTCTCAACTCATTGATGCCTCTACATGATAAAGTGCATAATATTGATTTTAAAATGCATTTATAGTGGCCATTTTTTTCTTTTTGGTACAAACCATTTCTTAAAAGTAACTGGACCCTTGGGCAGTGGTCCTCCCCTCTCAGACTCTGATCATATGAGACCTGGCTTGATCCTGCAACCAATCTAAATCTGTCCCCACATCAAATGATCAATCTATCTCACCAACCAGTAGCCATTAACCAGGTCTGAGGCCCAGCTCACACTCTCAAACATTGGTAAATCAGTCCTTGCCAAAAAACAGACACCGGTAAATTAGGGCCCCTTCAAAAGGATAGGTCCAGCAGGGGGCAATGCCTCCAAAAAAAGGCCTTTTTCCCCCTGTCGTTTTGCAATCTATGGAGAAAGAGGAAGACTCTTTTTACCCAGTATTTGTCAGAGAAAGAGAAGCATAGGCTCAGTCTCTCCCCATTCCAACCCTTTTCTGGATGGGTCTTCTTGGACGTCATGACCTTTGAACTATGGCAGACTGGGCCTCCTGGCCACCCTCTGCTCACTGGGGGGGCGGGGGAAACGGAGTGGGAAAAGAGGGCTCAAGTTTCGAGGCCTAATTATGTGTGTCAGCGGACTCTGTGAGAGTTGTGTGAGGCCTTAAGTGGGCTAGTAAGCCTACTGAAATTCCCCCTACTGCCTACTCCCAACTAATGCCCCCTGCCTTCTCTCTCAATTTACGCCATACTTATCTTTCATCGGAAAGAAGCATAGAAACTCACGTGAGGTACTCGGCGTACGCCGACGCCAATAATCATATAATAAATTTAGCATATACTCCTTTTATTTTATATCAATAATTTTATTTAATAAAATTTATTTTATATTAATATTTTTTATTCAATTTAAGTGTTCGTGTATAAAAAGAGTATTCCTTCCTTTAGATATGAGTTTATCATTAAATAGAAATTATTATTTTTTAAAATATTAATTTGACTTATGATGCATATTGGATATCGTGACTCAGTATACCCTATTAAATTTTTGATCTAAGAGTGTGTGTCCCTTGTAATACGGGCAGTGGCCAAGTTATAAAAAAGAAAATAATATTTTCACATAAAAAAATATAAATATTTATACATATTTTTTTATTGTTCTAAGATAAGTGAGCTATGTGAACTTTGTGTAGCTATCTGTTTAGCTTAAAAACATGCTTTACACTTTACTAAATCTTTCCCTTTTTGTTTACTATACACACTTTACTAATAAATAAAAAATTGTTGTGTTCTAAAAAGTGTAATTACTTTATAATAAAGATTGATTCATACTTAGCTATTGACTCATTATGCAACTTATATAATACATATGCCATCATTTAAAGGTGTGGAAGTGGTAGGCCCATAAGCCTTTTCTTTTCTACCTGCAGTGGGCAAATGATGTTAAATTTCCATGAAAAAAACCAAGCTTAAGTGCAGGTCTTATGCATAAATAGGAATTATTGCTTTGTATCCAAGATTGGGGTGGTAGGAGGGTCCCTACTGCATCCCTGAAGGGTGGAAAAGTTTTTAAGTGGGGTTTCTTGTTGTCATTATCAGGTTGTTATGTATTCAAAGTGTGACCAGTGTGTTTCTATATGTTATTCAATCAGCGTCTGACAGACTCATACCCTATGATGTTTTATATGATGTTTACAAGTGGAAGTTTGTTAATTAATTTAGCATAACTACAAGATTATGACGAATCAGAGTGGATTTATGTGAGATCCGGCCTTAAATATACATGCCAAACACGAGCATAAATCCAAGCATTTTTTTTCTGTTTTTTGCTAAGGAAGCATCTTGGACCAATGTATATGTAGAACAAGAAAAAAGAACAGACAAATCGGAAAACATGATGCATAATATGATGTGTTTCTGAAGAGAAAACACATTATTATTAATCTAATTATCTTCTGCTTCTTACTATTGCTATAGTGTTACTATTACAATTATTGTTTTTTTTGTGTGTGCTAAACATCCCTTGAAAAGGGGTTATTAATTACGTAATAAATGGGGAAGTCATTACAATTTTAGTAGAAGGATAGTGATATACATCGATCTAATGCAGTTTAGTTTGGAAAGAACATGTGGAACTCACACAAAACTCCTTTGGGCCTACAAGTTCTATATAATTAAAATTAGTGTTTTTAAAATTGACCTGGCTACCAACCAACCCAGATTGGTGGCTGGATCCAGTCAAACTGAATTCAATTCGTCGGGCCGGGTTGGTTTTAAAACACCAATTAAAATCAACGGATTTATTAGGTAATTATTATTATTTTTTACTGTAAGTAGTTATTATTATTATTATTTCCAAAATAATATTTTTCTTCTCTGATGAGTGGCCTTAAAATGGTCACCAAGGTGACTTTAAATAGTGCGCCATATACATCTACAGGTTTGCAACATTTGCCCATCAAATTCATAGTCAAGGTAGCATGGTTCTTTTCTAAATTCTATTATAATTATTACTAACTAACGAACAAACAAATTCATCTCATAAAAAAATAAAAACTAAAAAATAATGCCCTACACCTTGAATGTAAATAAACTGTCTGGATTCTGGAACTCCAATATTCAAATTAATCAGCCGGAGTCCAGAGATCATGTATCCAAGGGCAAAAGAGTGAAAGAGACAAAGATGGAGTGGGTTGAAAGGGACAGGTGAGACCAGCTCCCTTCTCTCCATGACAGTACCTCATTATCTCCATTCCCTACCGTATTCCAAGGGAAGGAAAAGGCGTAGTCGGCAGAGGAAGATGGAATTCTCCAATATAAAATTTCAGAGGAAAAGTTGGGATCCACCTCTCACAAAGAACTTAGTCAATCTTTCCCATGTTCCAACTCCCAAGAGAGGCATGACTGCTTTGCCATGACCACCTTTCCTTACCACGTCCCCACCCCTATAAATACCCCCCCTTCCTCCCATCAATCCTCATTCACTGCCTCAGTGCCTTCTATCCTCTGTCTTCTATTCTATGTTTGGTAGTCTCTTAGGCATGTGCCTTTCTGACTCCCACCTCTGAATGTTGTCATTCTTCTGCGGAAGAAACGGAAAGTTTGAAGTAGTGAAGAATTTGTAAAGCTCAGGAGGGATAGCGCCATGGGTGTTGCTCATCTTTACCAGCCGGCGCTATCTATCCTGAGTTTTATAGCTTCTTCTTACTGTTATCTGTCAGTGATCATCGCAAAATGGGACTAACCCAGGTGGTATGTGGTTTGGTACTTTGGTTTGAGGGTTGTCTTCTTTGTTCTTTCACTAAATTTGCTTTTACTGTTGAAGATGATCTGGGTTTGAAATGCCAATGCAGATGGTGGATGGGTCCTTGGTCTTCCATACTCTTCTTTATAAAGAAGATTTCTTCCATTATACATGGTGGAGTAGATTTCCACCCACTCTCCTAGCTGAGGCCTCTGTAGACTTTATGTTTGATAAAAATCAATAATGTTTCACAAATTCCTTTATTCAGTTATAACTTGTTTCTGTATGTCATGTCTCTTTTCAAAATGAGATTACCCTTGTGGTGTTACGTCTGGCTGAGTATTCATTCTTCTTTACTTTGAACTATCTGTGTGAACTGGGTTTTTTCCTGAGTTGAATGCCAATGCTGATGGTTGGTGCTTGGTACATGGGCTTTCATAGTTCTAAGTTTCATACTGATCTTCATGAAGATTTACTTTCTGATTCCTTAAAGAGTGGGGTGGGGATTTTTTTCACTCAAATGTGGAAGACTTCTGTAAATAAAACTGATTAAAGTAATGGTAGTGTCTTTTCTCTATCTACTGTTCAACTGTTCTACTTTTTTGACTCTTGTTTCTAACATCATACGCATGCGAGACTCTGCGTTTTGACCATGTTCTTCCTAATTAGATAAGTCTAACTTTTGAGTCTTTGTTAAGCGTAAAAGTTGAGCAGTGCCGAGCTTTATGGTAAATTAATTTAGAAATGGTTTAATCTGTCGCTTACGTTTTACTCATCCAAAATCTGAATGCAACTGTTTACCTTATTTTTCATCTGGACGATAATGACAGCAGGGATGGAGTTTGGAGCAGCAGTCTTTGAATCTCAGATTAGATGCCTTTTAGTGTCAACAAAAGATTGAACCATATATGCAGATTCTGATGTGGAGAGTTTAACTTCCGATGATCCTGAATCATGGATAGAAGATCAACACTGCATGATTACTCAAATTAAATTCTAAACTCAATAGAAGATTAGCACTGCATAGATCAGCACTGCATGCTGATTACTCAAATTAAATTGTAAACTCAAGAAATGTTTGATCAATCCGAAATATTGAGGATGGTTGATGCAACTATGTTTGTGTCTGACAATAATGTTTCGCAAGCAAATCGTGGGTGTTACACCTAATCAAAAAAAGAAAAAAAATGAATGTGTTCTGGATGTACATATTAAATGTCAAATAATTCAAGTCACAAGTTCATTTCAAACCAATGTTTATCGAATGGACTAAGTTGCCACAAATAATTCAAATCACAAATTCAATTCAAATCAATGTTTAATAAATGGAATAACTTGCTACGAATGTGTACCTGCTATTTGATGGTGCAGATCTTTCTTGAAAAACTCGATAATCTGTCACTGAACTTCTCTGCCTTTCCCTAGCCTTTTATGGCCGGCAATATACATGACTTGAGGGTGGTTTGGGCCCTTAGTTTTAGGCTTTTTCCCTGTTTTTTCCAATTTTATATGTTGACTTTGGGCAAATGTCTTTTATTTTATTGACTGAATCTTGGGTGTGATAGATGTGCTTATGATGATTTACTGTGGCCACTCTCACCTTCGGAAGATTGTTGCCAACCAAGCTGTAGACCGGTTGGGCCCATAGCCAGTGTAAGTTGCTTCCAAAAAATAATTCCAGAGGTACATGTGATTGAGACTGTTGATTCGGTAGGCCACCATGCAAGAACTGTGATTGATTGGACTATTATGGCCATGTCTTAAGGAGTAAATGTGGCCTTTTTATGGCCTTTTGTTGTGTTTGGTACGGGTACAGCGTCCTCCACTTGGGGTTGTTTATCAGTGCATTGAAAGCTGGACCCGACCGCCCGGTTCAACCGGGTCATGGCTGGTCTGATTTCTAAAACACTTGTGAAAGGGAAAAGGAATTAACTTCCACATAGAGTTTAGAAATTGGGTTTTATATAATGTTCCTTTGAGATGTCAGTCAAATTGGCATGCTAATTTGTTTTATTTGTTCCTTTGACTTGTTCCTTGTGACCTCAAATATGTTGCAGAACAACTGACATTTCTTCTTTTGATTGGTAAATGAATATGTATAATTGAAGAGCAGAGTGACAATTAATGGGTACTATTAGTTCTACTGTTACAATAGTTACAAGTTTGACCTGTAAAGTTTTTAATCTGTTTACTTTTTGATAATGAAGCTGCGATATGAACGGACACCAACTACCATTCCAATATCAAACTTAGAGGAAATGTTTGTTTAAAGGGGAAGTTGATGACTATACAATTAAATCTGTACATCAAATCTAAATATTCGTGAGTTGGTGTATTTTTATTGGACAGTAAAAATTGGGCCTAATATAGCTCATTTCTTCCTTTCCAACACCTCGAATTTGTCATGCAGTTTCGGTGTAGCATTATCTCTGCTTTCTTCATGTTATCGACACCAGTTTTAATAACCTAATTCCTTATTTTCAAATAAACATAGAACCTATTATTTTTTTATGCGAAGAAAATATGGGTGGCTTTTCTTAACCTGTACTATAGTACTCCCTCTATCTTATATTAATGGAGGGTTTAGGTAGTGTAAGGTCTATGGTGTAGAGAATGAATATCATTTTCCTATATTAATGACTTTATTTAGAAAAATAGTGATTTTTATTGGATGGAGAGACCCATAGCTAAGATAATAGAAAAAAGTTTGTGAAATATTTTTTAAGTGCCCAACTATTCAAATTGATCTGAATGAAGCTATTATATGGGATAATTTTTTTTCCCAAATGGAGTTAACATGGGATGAAGGAAGTATCTCTTTAGTGTGTTATGTGTCATTAACTTGCTTTCCTATCAAAATATACTAATGGACATTTAGCCACATGGGCCAGGCATATAGCCATGCATGGGATCCACCCATTGTTGCGTGTGTTCCTTTCTACCTGCATTTTCAATTATAATATATTTCCTCCATCCCACATCAATAGTTCTATTTGGTTCCACTGGAAAGCCAAGATCAATATTCTAATGTCATTTTGGTTTTTAAAGTAATTGTCTTTTGTCGTACAGATGTATCATGTGCACTATACGCCCGCTAGAATCGATCTAGCGTATTGTCTATACAGCGGTTGGATCCTTGTGAGGAACGTAAACGAGCAAGAAAGACAATAGAGAGAGAGAGAGTACACTAGGGTTTATGTGGTTCGACAATGGTGCCTATGTCCACTGGATCACATATTTTCACTATTTTTCGGAGAGAATAATTACTAGATGCTTACAAACTTCTCAAGCCTTTTCAATGGCCAATTACTTAGTTCTAAGGAAGAAGAAGAGTCTTATATACCCCGTAGGGACATATAAGTTCGTATTTATCTATTTACGGAATACAATTCCAACTAATCAATAAGGAAGAATCCAAATTGGGGCATTCTAGAATCTTGTACGTCAATCGATTGATCATTAGGTATAGGTGAGCAAATGTTGTTCACATCGGCTGCTTGTGGTCCCACTAGCGATTGATTGCTTCTAACTTTTGCTTCGTTTCCCGTATAACCTAATTAGGTGCCTATCAATCGCTCTGGACTACGATTAATTGTTCCAATGATCATGCTTTCGTGAATAAGGGCCAATCGATCAGTCTGACATAGCGATCGATCACTCTGACATAGCGATCTATCCCCCAGTCCAATTTAAGCTTCCACAACTCACATAATGAGTATATCTTACAATTTCAAGCAACCTAGTTGACCAAACTCAGCCATTGATAAAGCCAAGTCAAACAATAAGTGAACATGATTGGCTTAAGCAAGTCTTGACAATATAATTTTATTTTTACATTAATTAGTAAAAATAATAAAAATATTCTTTTTTCTAAGAAAAAAATATATTATCCATGTATCCTCTCATTTTTATTGATCTCCACCTAAGAAAAGTAATACTCCCTCCGTTCCACATTAGTAGCTCCTTTTGGCAAAAATATTTGTTCTACATTAATAGCTCCATTTTGTTTAATTTAAGTGGTTGAGTTCCTAAAAGAGGTATCATAAGCTTATTTTTTCTTCTCTTAGATGTGGGTTTCACCATTCAATAAAGACTACAATTTTTCTAAATGTAGCTATTAATATAGGATGGAGGGAGTATGTTAAATGATGAACATGGAATTGCCCTATATGCTTGTTAATTTGATAATATTTTATTTATGTGAAGGAAATTAACACCAGTTACTTGTAGAAACCACAATCTTAATTTTTCTTATATTTCACATATGAAAGTGACTTAAAATACATCTTGATGTTTTTTATTGGGCTGTTAATTAAGAGTGTAAGGAGATTAGCCAGGCTGAGTTAAGCTTTAGACTGATTTGGCTGGGGCTTGAAATTTTAACCTAGAGTTCGATTCAAGCTCGAGTCGAACTAATTTAGCTTCTAAGTCAACTTAACTTGTTAATTTCATCTTTGATTATGACAGTCGACTAGTTTTTCACTTCTCCATTTCCTTCCCAATGAATAAAGCAAGGTTCAAGTCCTTAATTGTCTCGTTAAACTTTTGATAATATACATTTTTTGAACATGATTCTCTCGGGACATGTTTTTTCTCAATATTTCAGATTTTTTGTGAGGCCTAAGGGTGGTCTACATTTAAAATAAATAGATTAAGCATAAAATAGATCAACCCCATCATAGGGTGTATGGTTTTGTAAGTGTTGGCCAAGAGGTATTTAGAGAAAATCATTACAAGATACATACATACATACATATGATGTATATGATGTATATACATATATACATCATATGTGTATATATATATATATATATATATATATATATATATATATATATATATATATATATATATATATATATATATATATATATATATATATATATATATATATATATATGTATGTATGTATATTACTCCCTCCGTCCTAAATTAATTGCTCCATTTGGCAAAAAAATTTGGCCATATTAATAGCTATATTTTGTTCAATTAGGTGGTTGGGTATTAAAAAAGAATATCATAAGCTTATGTTTCCTTCTCTTAGATGTAAGTTTTACCATTTAATAAAAATCACTATTTTTCCAAATGTAGTTATTAATATAGGACAAAAAGTGTAATAAAGGGAAGTAAATATTAGAACTTTAATACATTAGCCCATTTTCTGGCCATGTTCATATTCTCAAATGAACTAATTTTTAGTTCATTTTGGTTTCCTAATCAAGACTACTAATACGAGAGAAGTCATTTTCCAAATGATATATTGCTTATTTTCTCCAACAAAGAGTGAGGTAGTGCCCTATGTAGAAGATAAATTGTGGGGCTATGTGGTCCACCTAATAGTGTTTTTTGTGGGGTCATGGCTTCCCTCTATGCTCCCCCCACCACACACACACACATAGAGAGAGAGAGCCCTTAATGTTTGAGTCAAGTTAAGCTCACACAAGCTTTCATAAGGTGATTCTTGTAGGTCTATTTTTATTGGGCAAACATTTAAAAGGAGTATGGGGACAGCTAACAGGGGGGGTGAATTACAAATTATGGGGCTAGGCTCCCTGTGATGTTTGGATTCATTTTCAATAAGTAGGGTCTATTCATCAAGGCTGGTCAAAATTTTAAATAATGGTTTAAATTTGGTTGACCTTCACATCAAAGGGGTCTTTAAATTCCAATTGATGATACTCCTTTTATTACATCCATAGATGCAAATTAGAAAATGTAGTCTCAATAGTGATTGAATGGTGTAATGAAGGGGATCTACATTGTGAAAAATGAAAAGCTTTACTGTTTAATGTAAATTTTTACTGTTTTATGTTTGTTTTGATTTTGTGTGATGTTTCATTTAATTATAATTTTTTTTGGGTTTATTTTAATTTTTAGTTGAAAAATATTAGTGCCTAGCATAATCTACCAAGTTACCACACTAATTAATGTCATTTTCTATATATTTTTTTTAAGGAAGTAGGGCCCACCCTAGGACCTACAAGCATCTCGGGTGACATGTCAACTTCTTGGCCACCAACCCTCACTTGACATCTTAGATGGCCATGTGAATTGTCAAATTCATTTTTGGTCCATTTTACTAAGTGGATTCACCTATTCCTTTGTTGGACCAATTTGAAGCTCACTTACTCACCTTAGCTATAAATGGAAACATTAGCCATTTCCCCATTTGAGGTAGGCTAAGATTGTGGAGGCTTTGGGAGAGCATTACCTCATCTCAAGAAGAGAAAACATAATCTAAGGTAAAATCCTTCAAATCTCTCCATGCTTTCTTTTGATTTCACCTTCATTCCCATGTTTTTCTCATTTTGAATGAGATTCTAGGTTTTATTCTTCTCAAGTTCATTCTTTTACTATGTTTTGAAACCCTAAATTCAGATTCTTACTTCTACTCTTATAATTTTTATTTTGGGCACAAGAGGATGTTAGATCTATCATCTATTAGTAATTTTGAGTATTTTTTTTGGTGGAAAGGTGAGATTTTTACTTAGGGCTAATGTGACCTAATTTGTTGGGTAGGATTTCTTGAGCTTTGGAGGAGATTGGAGGGTTTACAATCTAATTTAAGGTAAGGGGCTTTTTTGTCATGAGTTTTTTCTCACATTAACACCATGTTTGTGGGTGAATTTATGTTCTTGAAGTTTATGGATATGTGAGGTTAGATCTTCTTGAATGAATGATTTAATGGTATTTTGACACGGATATGTATATGTTATGTTAGATATTTCATGTTTAAGAATTAGATAATGATTACTTGAAGTTTCATAATCTTTTAGGAATTTTTATAAAATTTTGGAATGAATTTAATTTGATTTTGTGCAAGAAAAAGAACTATTTTTGTGTTTCTTAGCATGACTGAACAATTGCCCTGTTAGGCCAATTAATTGCCCAGGTAGGCCAATTGATCCATGCTTATTTTTAAGTTGGATTTTGATATTTCTTCATGTATCTTACATGCCACTATTAGAGTAAGACCATGTTGGAGTATGAATGCTTACGCACATGCTACATTAATTATGTATAAACTATGTTCCATGTGTTTTAGTTTATTTATGAATATGATCATTTATGTTTATGCATATTTAGGCTTACATGATCTCATTAGCCACTTATAGACCATGTCTCATGCATGATAGGGTTGTTGATTAGTATGACTACTTATGCTTAGATGTACTTAGCATTGTTCATGTATGAATCATGTTGTATACATCATGAAAATCAGTTGCTAAGCTATATTTAACTATTATTAACCTTTGTGTGCAAACATTTTTTGGATTAACAATATCAGGAATTTGAATGAATCAATTTTTCATCCAATGGGTGGGGTTTTCTATCTAAAAGGGCAGAGTTTGCCATTCTAATAGGGTGGGTTCCTCCATAGGTGAGAAGAGTAGAACATTATAATGAGAAAACTATTGAGGCTTCTAGAGCGAGTTCTAGGCTGGTTTGTTGTTGCATATGAACTAACCAAGGGCACTTCTAGATTGTAGGATTTGCTAAATGACTTTAGGTATTTCCTTCTTAGGAATGCCAGGTAAGCATGTTACTTTAGGTATTTCTTTCTTAGGAATGCTGGGTAGGTGGATTGGTATCTTCGGGTACCGAGATTTCTCTATCATTGATTTTATGGATTGTGATGCTCATTTACACAAATTTTGTATAGGGATAATGATACTTATTTACATAGGGTTGTGTATAGATTATGGTAGTTAATTATATTTGTATACATTGTGTATAGATTATGCATTTGATTTTGCAGGATAAATATGGATTTTTCATTCGAATGCATAAGTTGTGTGTGTGGATTATGAAATATAATTGAGACATGATATACAAATTTTTCTTATGGAAATATGATGCATGAATGAGATATTTCTACAAGTTGTATGTGTGAGGGATTTAATGTGCTCTTATGATATCAACACCAGTTTTGCATAGGATTTATGTTATGCTTCTTAAGGATCATACTTTGGTATTAATGTGAGATTTATATTTTCAAACCTTTCCTGAGTTAAACTCCCCCCATTTGCAATGTTTTATTTTAGGGTATTCTTCAGGGATCGTCTATATGGTTGTGTCATACAAGTGCTTAAGATGATCTATTTTATGGACATGGAGGCTATTGGGGATAACCTTTATGTCTTCGGATAGACTTTTGATGACATGTTAAAACTTGTAACACTCTATATGTTATGAGAGAGTCTTATTGGATGACTTAAACATATTTGTTTTCTTTTTTAGGCTTGACACTTCTTATGTTATTTTGAGACTTATGTGAGCGAATTAGAGACTAATTAATTTATTTTATCTTTCTTTAATTGCTTTTACACAAAGTGGAGTGCTATATACTTCAATTTAGCCTGGTTTTGGGTTAGTATTTAACTTCGTCTTACCTTCATTATTTCTCTTTGGCCAAGTTTGGGTCTAGCGGGGGCATGACATACATCCAAATGGGCCCGAAATTTGCTTGTACCTATTTATTATGGTGCCTTTTACAGGTTCAATTTTTGCAAATAATTGAAAACCCACATTTTGAAAATCAACCTCACAAAAGCTTGAGTGAGGTTGACCTTACATTTATTTTCTTCCACTTTATAAATTGTCATGCCCCCAATTTTATGCTACCTTTTTATGAAAAATGATTATCTCCCACTATGAAAAACCATTTGAAAATTCCTTTGACCTCCACAAAAGCAATAGAATAACTATTCATATAAATGCCATAAAGCAAAATATTTAAAAGCATAAACTAGGGGTATGAAGATTGTCACTTTCACTAACATTTGTTGTGATAAATATAAAATTTTCTAAACATCTAAATATTTATCTTAGTAAAATATTCATAGGATCCATAGCCACATACTTATCTGTTGTAAATGTCCAAGATAATGAAATAATAAATGACACTCTTTTGTGCTTAAAGCTAACATAATAGGAGAAATAAGTTGTAAATCTAGAAATAGACTCGGAGCTACAACTATGGCCTTCTCGTTACCTCTAAGTCTTCTTCCTGAAAACCTGCATCACAAAGGATGCTGATTATAGGGTATACTCGGTGGAATTGCAAATAAGTGAAAAATAAAAGAATATGATTAATAGACCAAGGAAAACCTCATAGGAAAAACCAAGAGGTATAATACAAAACCATAATCAAACATACATTTCATCAGCAAGAGTATAAAACCAAGAACATTCCATTGTTGGGGTTCTCTAGACATGATGACCTCATCTAAATATTTTACTTAGCTAGATATTGAATCATCAAAATATGACCTCAATCTTTTCCAGAAGTTTGCCCCACTCCATCCACGCCATGAAGTAAGGGTTCACTAGTGCTCATGGTCCTTAATGCTTAAAGCTAGAAGACCTTGATCCTATTCTTACCAAACCCTTCCTTAACATGACTAATAACTCACTTGAGGAGCTAAGGCACTAAGAAATCTCAGATCTCATGTGCCGATGCATAAGTTTAGTGTATCCTATCCCCTACATAACATGGTCACATATACATGGTTTAGGGTTTACTAACCCTTACTCAATAAGAACTTATTTGACACTTCATCTATATTACCAAATCCTAAAAAAATTATGCATTAATATGATGATAATATAGATTTACTATTGCTATTAATCCCATAAAAATTTACAATAGAAGGTACCATTGATGACCCATCGATAGGTTAGCTACCTCACTGACAGTGATTGGTGAGCTCATCGACATGTAGAACCCAATTGACAGTAGGCTGGCCAGGTATGCCCAACTTCACCGACACCTAATTGACAAGTCAGCCTTACTGCCAATGACCAAAAATAACATGCATATCACTACATGCATGTAAGAGTATTGTTCATCATCTTTCTTTTGCTGATGTAGTCATTGATGTGTCATTGACCTTACTTGTAACAGCCGAAAATTTTCAACATCATTTCTAAAACTTCATGAAATTTTTTTGTAATATTATAGCTATAAATCAGGAAAAATGACGAAATACAAAATTTATTAAAGCAGTTCTATAATTTAAAACATCACACATCAATTTTTCCTATATAAAGTTTTCTTTTCTATCAAACATCCTATGACCAAACCAAACATTCTCAGGCGCTAATAAAAAATAAACATATAAAATAAATTACCATGATTATGAGCTTTAAATACAAATTTATCCTAGGCATCCCTAAGTAAAAGTCTCATAAACAGTCCATAGTTTAATCCACATTATAAGTCCAAAAAGTATAAACATCTTTATTTTCATCCCACCCAATACATCAAATTGTGGCAAAGATAATAAAGACTTGTAGTGTGTCAAGGGTATACCTGAGTCAATGGATATCAATCCACCTACAACAACAAGCGTCCATCTCCAAGAACTCTCCATCACAAACTTACAAAACCTCCCGAACATATGGGCTAAAAAGAAAGGGAAAATGAGTATTTTTATATTTTGTAGAAAATACTCAGTGGGAGAGTTCTAAACAGTGCACTCTGCAAGTCTATACATAGATGTGTTCATGCAACTTAAACATGAAGCATAAAAATATACAAACACATGAGAGTCGCATAATATACCAATCATGCAGAACCACATATCATCTTACCATTTTTTACACTTAGTCTTACACTTATAGCCTTATTCGTACCATTCTTACACTTATAGTCTTACTAAGAACATTCTTACAGTCTTACTTGTACCATCTTACTCAAATTCTTACTCTTATAGTCGTGCGTAGAAACATACGCTTACAGTCTTACTCAAAAACTTATTCACTCATAAAGTCGTATACATACTATCGACTACTGAAGCTCATTATAATTAATAAGCTCCAGCGTCAAAATAAAAAGGAATGCCATTAGGGAATCACCTTAACCTTTTGAGAGTAACTAGACAACATAAACTTTTCGAAGGCAAGACACACCTATGCTCATGAGGCATAGGATCAAACAGGTAAGAGTAGATTCATGATACTACTTACTTGAGCACGCAAATGCTCACACTCTATGGGTCATACATTGTTAACTAAGGGCAAAAATTATACAGTAACACTCTTGGGCCAAAATCTTATAGTGCCACTCTTGGGCAGAATCATACAGTGCCGACTAAGGGCAGAAACATACAACACTCGCAATAAAGTATCAAATGTCTGGGCTTAAAATAACACTAAGGCAAAAGTAAAAATATACATTACTCTCAATAGAGAATCAGACGTCTGGGTTAAAATATAGCACACATACAACATCCCATAGGATAAACACCATGGAAAGACATGAGAAATGCTTAGCCGATTCATTATCGGCTATCTCAATCACCGAACTTAATCTGTCCAACCCTCAGGTCTCAGACTTATAATGCTATCATATAAGTTTTGATTATAATTCAAGTTTGAATTAAGTAATTTATATGGGTACAATTATGCCATAATGTTCTTCAGATTTACAGTCTTCTACTGACCAAATTCAAAGCTAAGCCCATTCAAAAACCCTAGTTTGTAAGGGTAGCATACTTCACTTAACCTATCTCTCATAATCATAACTCATTGTACAACAAATCCTTACATACTCTACCATCCACCTTATCGTTAAAACATCTTACTCAGAAGTCATCAAACTAAGCCCCATAGAGCTAACCCCAGTTGTCAACCTCTTACAAGTACCATCCTTATTATTCTTACTTTTCACTGCATAGTATGTAATTTATGCTTGTACAATTATGTTTTACTCTTACTATCTAACAATCCCTCATCAGGCACTATACCATAAGTGTAAGGGCTCTCATCTTAAACCAGTTTACATTTAATTTTATGTGTTATTTAACGGTTATCGTGTGGTTTAAGCCTCTTCTGATTAAATATGGTGGTTTTTAAAAATAAGTGAGATTTATAAATTGTTTAATCAAAATCAATTTCATATTTATGAGTTTTAAGTGAATTTGGGTCAAACCTAAATTTTTGGAAATTTTTGGATTTTTCTTAATTTTTTTTCCAAAAATTAGGGTTTGGCGGGACCCCCTATGGGCCCCACCGATGAAATTAGGGTTTTTAGTCCAAAACCTTCTAGACATCAAAGGAAGTCATTATAAAAATTTTAAAATTTTTTTGGTCTTAATTTTGAGTTAAATTACCAAATTTTCTAATTCTAGTTAAAAATTCTTTACATACCCAAAGTTTTAGTTAGGTTTACCCCATTTATTTCCATAAAAGGAATGGACTGAGCCATTTCTAAATTGGGAATAGGCTGTACAAGGGTACTTATAGCCTAATCCCCACTTAGGCTCAAAGATGAATCAATTAGAGGTATGCTTTTCTCTAATCCATGCTTAATAATTTGGGTTTCCTAATCCTCTATTAAATATACATCCCTCAATGGATTCAATCTATGTTAAAGCATCTAATCACTATTTTACTCTTCTTTTCCAAACCCTAACCTTTAAATTTTTATTTTTATGCTTCCAAAGCTCTAAATCTAGGGTTTGCTTTATGATTTTCAAGTCTAAATTGAGTTTAGATGTGTATTAACATAAAAATCATGTTTTTCAAATCAAGTGAAGAGGTAATGGGTTTTCAAATCTCAGGCTTGTTGTGGTAAAAATCTCGATTTTTATGGTTTTATTCTAATGGGTTTTCTTAATTAGGGCTTTAATGGTAAGTTTATTAAATGTTAAGCTCTTGCTTTGATTTCTTAAGATTTTACCTTAGAATGGGTTAAATTAGTGTTTTAGAATATTTGATTGAGTTTTGATGGTGTATGAGGCTTGGGATGATGATTTTGATGGTGTTTCGATTTTGAATTTCGAAAGGAAGAAGAAGGCTTGAACTGTATGTTGGTGATCGATCGGGCCAACAGGCTGATCAATCGGCCACACAACATATCTTCCAATTTTTAGGCTAACTGATCCAATGGTCTACTAGGCTGCTCGATCGGCCACACAATAGTTTTGTTATTTTTTATTTTTATGCATATTTCAGTGTTTTCCATTCAATTGATGCTTCCTATGTTTATGGATAGTGTTTTATATTAGATTTTAGCTACTAGAAGGGTGTAAAATTGATGATGGTGACTTATGAAGTATGCTTAAGTATTTGTTATGTGGTGTTATATACTGATAATTATACATGTTAACATTTTATTACCTTAAATCGTTGAATGTTGGAATTCTTATGATTAGAGTATGTTTCCAGTAGCGACATTATATGATAAATGATGAGATGTGTCATCTTATAATGAGAATGGTTTGTGGGTAATTGATATTATCATGTTATGGCTTCATGTGTAGAATAATCATGCTTGTAGGAGTTGATCATTTGATTGCACATGAATGGATTTAATTATTATGGTAGATTTCACCTTGATTTCAGTTGGTAATCGTGTTTTGAATGTGTCTAGGCATGCGTATATTGCCTTATGAGCTTATGTCAAGCATTTGTTATGTTCTTAGGATTTGCATGAACACATACATATAGGGAATCTACTATGAAATCATAGTTAAATTATGAATTGTTTATGATGCATGAGGTGACTAAAGGGAGCACATTTCATGTGTTGGAACTCACATAGATCTTGCTCATGGTTGTATCATGATATTATGCATCATGGATCGGACATCATGAATGAGGTTGTACCGAGGTTTAACCAGAATTAATCGATTTTATGCAATGATGTGAGATTGCGTTCCGGGTTTAACCGATCGGTGAATTAATCAGAACCCGGGTTGAGTCTAGTTAAATTGAGTTATGTGGGAACGAGTTGTGTACTTATCTTGCAGATGAGATTATTGTGATTGTCATCTGGTCCCTGAGAATTCAGAGTGGTACGCCTTCGTGCACCGGCTACTAAGTGTTCTAGGGTTCCCTGTGTGGGAATTTGGGTTCCTTGGCCACAGAAGATGTCCCAGGGCGAACACACCTACTCAAGGTTCTCTGTGTGAGATTCAGACTTTACTATGTGTACTGTTCAAGAGAGTAGCATTAGGGGCTAACTGTAAGGACCCTCATCTCTATACCGGTTTTTGGTTTTCTTTAATTATCGGTTATCGTGAGGTTAACACGTTTTTTGATTTATTCGGTGGTTTCAAAGATAAATGGTGTTTATGATGGTTTTAACTAAAATCAACTTTAAGATTAGTGGTTTTAAGTGATTTTGAATCAAATGTGAATTTTTGGGATTTTTTTAAAATTTTACTATTTTCCAAAAAATTAGGGTTTTGGCGGGACCCCTGTGGGCCCCACCGTCAAAATTTTGGTTTTTATACCAAATGAACCCAGATATCTACTTAAGGTCATACAAAAATTTTTAGAATTTTCTTAGACTTAATTAGTGCTCAAATTTGTAAAATACCCATTTTTAGCCTACTTTTCTATTTACACCCCATAACTTACCCATACACACTCCAAAGCCTACTATAAAAGGGAAAACCTGAGCCATTCCCATTTTTGGAATAGGCTGAGGAGGAGAGGTCAAGCCTAATCCCCAATTAGGCCCGGATTAGAAGGTGTTTAAGGTAAGCCCACTCTAATTAAGCACTAAATCCTAGCTTTTGTTCTTAATCTCTTCTAAATCTACCATTTCCCCTTTGTTTCAATTCAGTTTTGGACATCAAAACTACTGATTTGTATTTTTACTACAAACCCTAGCTCTCAAAATCCGATTTTTATGTTCAATAAGCCCTAGATCTAAGTTTTAATTAGGGTTTTCTTTGGTAAATCGATTTTAATGGAGTTTAATTCAAACTCTATGTCTTTGAAAGGTTTTCAAGAATGGTGACCATCAAATCCAAGTCTAATCAAGGGATAAGGTAATGGACTTTCAAATTTTCAGTTTGTTTATGGTAAAACTCTTGATTTTGTGGCTTATTTTGAATGGAGTTACTTGATTTGGTGTGCTAATGGCATGATTAGAAAATGGTAATCTTTAATCCTGATTTCATAGGGTTTTATCTTGTTATGATGTGGTTTAGCATTCTGGAAGTCATGGTGGACTTTTGATGGTATTTAGGATGTTAGATGATGATTTGAAGTGTTATCAATGGAGTTTCGATTTGAAATTGCGAAAGGAAGAAGAAGGTCGAATCTGCCTTATTGGCGTTCGAAGGCCCTGTAGGGCGTTCGAACGGCAACACTGTAGTTTTGGCATTTTTCTAGTTCAGCCGATCGAACGGCCTGCTGGGCGTTCGAACGGCTAAACTGTGAATTTGAAATTTTCCTGTTTAGCCGATCGAATGGATTTATGGGCGTGCAAACGGCTATACAACAGAATTTTATGTTGTTCACATGATGTTTATTTCGATGATTCCACTTTAACTTGCCAATTTTATATGAATGTGGAGTATTTTAAGCTATATTACGCTACTGGAAAGGCATGCTATTGAGGTTATGAAGTTGGGATATGGGATATATGATTAGAGATTTGTGGAATGACTTATGGTTTGTGGCATAATGTTGGCATTGTCATCTTGAAATTATGAATGGTTGATTCTCTATGGTTAAGTATATTTTCAGTAGGACTACAACCTATTAATGGACTGATTTGTCATGATAGAATGTGGTTAGTTGATGTGTGGATGTTGGTGAATGCCATGACTTAAGGATAAAATGAATGATCTTATATGTGTTTAGCCTTTGTGGTTGAGTTTTGATTTGAGTTATGATTTTAATGATTCTTCTTCTATGATTTCCGCTGGAATTCATGTTTAGATGGAAGTTCACATGTGTAGTGTGGTAGTGAGTTTAATTTCAAACATGTTGACATGCATTGTGTGAAGTGCTTCTACTAGGTACACACACATGTGAGGTTTAAATGATGATGTTGAAGCTTGATATTATGATTATGAATGATACATTAGGGGCTGATGAGAGCACTTATCATGGATTAGGATTCATGTATGCCTTGCCCACGTATGTACCATGCTGCATGCATCATAAAAATGGATTTCCAATTGAGGCTTTATCGAGGTTAATCGAATTTGACCGATTGGATGCAATGTGGTGGAATTGTGTGTCAGATTGATTGGTCGTGGATTAATCAAAAGTTGATTGGTCCGGAAGGACATGTTTTGATTTGAGTTCCTGTGTGGAACGAGTGCACTCCCTGGGTTGAGTCTAAAGGAATGTAAGTATGGAGGGACGAGTTGTGTACTTGTTTTGCGGATTGTGAGAATGTTATTATGAGTGTCATCTGGACCCTGAGAATCCAGTGTGGTATGCCGTGTGCACCCGCTACCACGTGTTCTAGGGTTCCCTGTGTGGGAATTCAGGCTCTCCCCTCTGCAGGAGATGTCCCTGGGCAAACACCCCTGCTCTAGATTCTCTGTGTGAGAATGAGACATCCTCGGCCAGGATTGTCAAAGGTGAGCAGTTTTTAGGGATTGACAACCCCGAACTTTCTTTAATTCTTGTGTAGAATTTTGGACCATGACACGCCTTCGTGGCCTTATCTATGTTCCTGTCTGTGTGACACTAAATTGTGATTACTCCTTGAAGGAGGATGTAATGATGTGATGCATGATAGAATATGTATGTTAGAGATACATTCATGCAAGTTGTTATGATGTGATGCATAAGGGAATATGTATGTTAGAGATACATCCATGCAGGTTGATTATGATATGATACATGATAGAATATGTATGTTAGAGATACATTCATGCAGGTTGTTATGATATGATGCATGAGGGAATATGTATGTTAGAGATACATCCATGTAGGTTGATTATGATATGATGCATGATGGAATATGTATGTTAGAGATACATTCATGTAGGTTGATTATGATATGATGCATGATAGAATATGTATGTTAGAGATACATTTCATGCAGGGTGTTATGATGAGAATGACATTATGTGGATTATGACTATGATGCAGTTTTAGGTGATGTGTATGTGTGATCAAAAAATGATGCACCTTGCCAATCTTTGATCTGAATGATTATATTGCTATGCTATCGTATTTTCGATGTTGATAGTGACATTAAAAACCATTACTGAGTTTGTTAAACTCACCCCTCTTTCTTGTGTTTTGTTTTGGGGCTACGTGGTACGGCACGCAGACGGATAGGATCTCCTCTTTGAGAAAAGGTCGGAGATGACTTGGATGTGATCGTGGAGATCTTTGTGTGACTTATTTTCCCTAGTTTTATGCTTTTTGTTTAGAACCTTTGTGTAGGGTTCTCTGTTGGATTATGCTACTTTATACAGTTATGTTTGCTTAAGACTTATTTTGAGCCGGTGTGGGCTATAGTTGACTAAGCATGTGGGTTTGAGATTAGTTGTTTACTTTGTGATAAGTGACTCTCTTTCTTTTCTTCTTATTTACTCTTGCTCAAAGTGGAATGTGCGTACTCCACAATTCTGTTAAGTTGCCCATGGTTAGGGTTAAGTTTTCTGCTAAATCGTTTCTCAATTTCCCTTCGTCGCCCCTACGCGCTTGATCGGCCCCTGGACCGGGTTCGGCTCGGGTCAGGCATCGCCGGGGCGTGACACTAATTACCCCAACTTCTTATCTTTCCTGTGTGGAAAATGGACCACGTCTCACCTTCATGGCTTTGATTGTGTCCCGCCTGTGTGGCAACACTTGTATTTACTCCTTGGAGGCATTCACCATTTGTGTTGATGCTTGTGTATTATGAATGTTATGCATAATTGTGTATCATGTGTTTGACATGTTTGTCGTGTAGGGTGAATGAGGATGTGATAAGAATGCATAATCTGAAATTGTGTGATTGAGACACTATTATGCAGGTTTATGTGATATAAATGCATGATCAGAAAGTGTATGAATGACACTATTGTGGAGGTTTATGTGATATGAATGAATCATCAGAAAGTGTGCGAATGAGACACTATTATACAGGTTTATGTGATATGGTTGCATGATTAGAAAGTGTATGAAAGACACTTCTTATGTGATTTATAGGTTTATCATGCTTGATTTGAGTAGATGTGAACTATTATCTATGCAGGATGAAAGTGAGATTATAAATTGAATATTTATGACTTGACCTTGATAGGTATGCCATATGCATGCTAGCTCTTATGTTTATGGAAAAATAAGGGTTTAACAAGGGAATGATTAGAAAATGGTGTATCATGTCAATTATGGATCTGAATTGCTATATTTCTATGCAGTTATGTTTTCTGATTATTGCCATTGTATTCAAACCATTATTGAGATTTTATACTCACCTTACTTTTCTTGTTTTGTTTTGGGGCTGCATAGCATGACACGTGGATGTGCAAGATGTATTATACAAGAATCGATATGACATCTCTTGGGATTAGTTTTTGACATGTCCTGATGGCATTTTATTTCCTTATTTTCATCTTTTTAGACCTTGAGAACTCTATATGGTGGATCATATTTATTACTAGAGCTTACTTGTGGCTAGATGCCTCTGCTTTTTTTTAGACCTTAAGCCATATATGGACTTCTGAGATGTTTACGGGATTTGTGTGTGGCGAGGATGATGATGACATTTATTATATCCTCTTTCTTTTATCCTTATTTACTTTTGCTCAAAGGTTATATTGTGCGTGACTCCGCTAATTAGACCGCCTGTAGGTGGGGCATAAGTCTTCCGCTATTCACTAATCATTTTCAATTCCGTCGCCCCCGTGTGCTTTACCGGCCCTTGGACCAGGTTTGGCTTGGGTCGGGCAGTGCCGGGGCATGACACTAAGTCCACTTATTTATTGAATCCCCAACGTACACTCCAATCCTCACCCGTCAAACTTACATCCTCTGTCTCCATTCTAAATCCACTTCCAAATCCATGTAGAATCCTCTAACACCACCCATTGCACATGCAACTATGGCTCACACATACCTGTATCCTTTGCACATGCATATACCCATTATACACCCATCACAAATATGTATCTCATACACATACTTCATCATAATTGCCCATTACAGACCCATAATTCAACACGTATCTTACCAACACACTTGCTAGCCATCACTAGCACACACATATTCCACATTCATTACACATACTCATGCTTACATGTGTGTCATATTCATAAGAAAACCTACCATATTTCATTATCTTGCCCTCATACATCATGCAATCGGACTATTATTTTGCATCCAAAGCATTGAATCATACAATTCTAGCATGTTGCTAAACATTTAAACCAAGCTATCATGAAATTATAAGTTCAAAGTCCCCTATCTCATAATCTATGACGTTTGATGGCGAGCACACGACAGTGGTGGCATCGGTGGTGTTGGTAGCCAAAAACATCGCCTAGTTGAGAGAGTTGTTGCCCCAAGGTTTTGGAAAAGCCGAAAATAATCACGGCAACATGGGGTAATTGAAGGATATGTGGAAAAATCTGCCATCCACAGTGGCGCACTAAGGGTAGCCAGGAGCAAGGGTCATGCCAAAAGAAATGGCAAGTACAACTGGAAGTCGAGATGGACAAATTGATGGTTGGCCAGTGGCTATGAAGTACTTGGCTGACCTCAAGATATCAAAATCAGTTGCGGATAGCACCTAACGACAGTGATTTTGGGTAAAATATGGCCCACATAAGGGGAGAAGGGCATGGGTAGGTGCTCAATGACAGAGAAGAGTTGGAGAAGGGCTATGAGGGTCAAATCCACTCAGTGTGGAGCCATCTGACTATTAGGCGGCACAAAAGCGACGCCAAAACCCTGGCCACATGCACACATGGAAAAGAGGGCCACTTGAGGGGGAGATGGGCTCGAGAGAGGCGGCCCAAGGCCTAAAAAGGCTGATAAAGCTAAGGCCCTGGTGGTAGCCAACAAAGATGACAATATTGCCAATTGCCACCCACAACCAAAACCAATGGTGGGGCAACTGTGCATCAAGCACGGTTGAGGGCAGAGAGGTAGGAGCATGGCAGACAAAGGTTGACAAGGCCATCGTCATGCCAAGGCTAATGGAAGTAACCACCATTGTCACTGGGCCAGGGCAGACTAGATCTAGTCGAAGGCCATCTAGCGGAAAACATACAAGGGGGTCGACGTATGAACAAGCAGAAAAAGGGGTGGATCAGACACCTAGTTGTGGACCTGTGATGCCCCTCACACATCATAAATTCTTTTAACTATTTAATATTTGAGTCATAATATTTGAACAAAGATAGTCCCATAGAACTCACTCATACATATAACAAAAGTTTACTACAACAAATATTTATTATAACAAGTCCCTAGAACGACTATGCATAGAGTTGATAATTTATACAAATCATTGTCTAGGCATTACTTGCCTTGAAACATAGTTAAAATATTAACAAAAGCTCATTGCAGTTGTCACGACCCGGATTTTTAAAAGCATTTTTAATTTTTTTCTTTAAATACAAAACAAACCCTTCGATTAAATATCCAGGTCATGATAACTGGGGTTCACAAATACGAATATAAAATCATATGATATTATTTAACATCCAAAAATTCATAAAGACCAGCTCATCCATCTAAGTACAAGTCTGTCACCTGTCTGAAAATAAATAACAAGTTGACTCTCACGTTTAAGGCACACTTACGTATCGGAGTTTCAAAAATGCGAAAACCTCTTGAGCTCGCCTGCCTTGGTGTCACTTGTCGTCGCCTGGAGAATCTGCAATAAAGCAAACCAAACAACAACCACAACCACAATGGAGCATCTCCACCTTCAGGAGAAGAGCTTCCAAAGGACAAAAGTTTTTATTAATATTTTTCGGATCGGGCCAACATCACCCGATGTTAGTTGCCTACGTACTCATCAGACAACATCTCCAATGTTTCCAACAAGATCGGATCCAAACGTAGTTCTGCCTAAAACTACACTATACTAAGAAGCATAACATCACCCATGCAATGCTTAAGTATTTTCAAGCAACCTACACTTTATGCAAGTCCTTTAATCGTTCCACTTGTTCTAATTAAACAAGCAATATCAATCAATGTTATTAATTATTTCTCGAACCATTGTTCGATAATTAATATTCCCGTCTAATCCCAAAGACAGACAGACACATCAGATGTCAACCTAAGTGACAAATGATAAGAAACACCCTGGAATCCACCAGGCCCCTGGAATCCACCAGGAAGTGCCATCTCCCAACCTAGCCCATAAGGACCTGACCGGAGTGGAAGGGCATGGCCCACAACTGCACCTGAACAGAAGTGGTCAGAGACGCCAACCAAGCAGGATGTCTGCGACCCTAATTGCGTGTACACTAAAAGATCCTCAATAGATCTGCGGTGAGCCCGGCTCACAAAGAACTCCCTCCAATGGGGAGGTGCAACTACACGGTCAAATCAGCAGCTCCTCAATAGAGCTAAAACTTAGGAAACCATTCTGAACCCTATCTTGCTCATCTATAAGCCAGGATTCCGAATGACTATCCCAAACCCCATTAGTCCCTTCTAGACTAAGGTTTACAACTCGAGACATGCCATCAGTTCATCAACCAAGGCAAATCGTCAGGTCAAAGGCTTTGTTCATCGTATGAACTAGTCCTGCACCCTCTGAGGTATTTTAGTCTTTATCTTGATCAGGTGTTCTTGCCCAATCCAAAGCTATCAAACCCCAAACAATTATTCTTTCAATAATTTAAAGATAGTGATAAATTACTATCACAACATCAATATCATAAATCGAAACAAAGAACAACATAAACTATAAGAACTACACAGGTCTAAGCATATCATAATATCAATAATCAAAATCAACAATGATATTATAATTACTCGAGCTCTCATGCCCTAACCCTCCATGGGTTAACTGATTAAATCTTTATTAAACATATTGAAATGCACCTAAGGGCATTAGAGTAATTATCCAACATTGGATACAGTCCTCTCTACACTCGGGTAAGTCTTTAACTCTCAAAATGTTTCAGTATTACATTGGCCTGTTAATAGCATCCCTGCGAATACGGGCCAGTTTGCATAGGGGTAGTTCTGTCATTTGGTTTAAGGCCTTAATGATATCCAATGGGTCTAAAATTCAACTCAAGGGTACTAATGGCCTTCATGGACTCTGTGTAATTTTCTTGGCGTGTAACGGGGTCATGAACTCCTTGAACCGACCCAGGTTTGCTTAACGGTTTACTATAAACCCTAAGGACAAAAGGGTCAATTATCCACTCACTGGGATTTTTTTCTCACTAAGTGGTTTGGCCTATAATTAGTTTACGCATTAAACTATCACTGAGAATTTTTCCACTTTTTAGATCAACTCATAGGCCTTTGAACCGGAGCCTCTAAATCAAGTAAGTGATTTTCACACGATAACTTACCTACCAAGGGTAAAAAGGTCATTTCACAATCTCTGGGATTTTTCCCCAAGCTGAAACTCGGTCAGAATAATCCCAAATCTCTCCAGATCCAATACTAATTTTCTAGGATTTGTTTGACACAATTAACCCCCTGAACCGGACCCAGTTTAGGGAATATAAATTACGTTTTTTTTTTTAAACATGACCGGACCGGATCGGGTTTGGTTACCCGACCCGGTCCAGGGAGCAGACGACCCGCGAGGGTCGTCTTCCCCGCGACCGGCCAGAGGCCGGGCCTCTGGCGGCGCCGCTTTTCCCCCCAGGCGTCCTGGCGGGCGAGGCCGAGGCAGGTCGGATCGCCGTCGCCCGGCGAATCCGACGGACTCGGCCTTGACTCCGTCCGGTGGCTGGCCGGAGACAAAGCGACCACTTTTTATTTCTCTTTTTTTTTTTTTAATTCGCCGGAGGCGCTGCGACGGCAGGCCGCCACGGCCGGCCGATGGGCCTGGCCTGACCGGATCGCCACCTTCCGGCGATCCCGTCCAGCCAGGACCCGACTCCGGCCGGAGCTGTGCCAAGCCGCTGCACAGATCCTTTTTTTTTTTCTCAAGCAGAGATCCGGCGGTCTGAGCAGAGGCAATCCGCCGCCGCCTCAGCCGCCGGAGCCCAGGCCGCCGCGGCCAAAGCGAGGGCTGCCGCGTCCCGGGTCAAGCCGCTACTGTTCCGGCGACGGGAATCAATTATTGTTCACACAATTACGTGAACAGTAATTGCAGAGACCAATATAATTTTTATTAAGATTAATTCAAACATCTCTATCGCTCTCAAATCGAAATTTTACCTCTACGGTCGAGTTATTGTCGATCCACCATTGACAATGCTTCGCCAGAGTCTCACCGAAAAATTTCTTCCTTTCCGTCAAAAGCTCCCCCAATCGGGCAAAAAGACCCCCCAAGAAAAACCCCCTTTCTATTAGCCCTAATTTCCTTTTATAGACATAGGATTATGGCTCTTAATCCCATGAGAAATTAGGTCTCAAAAACCCAATTTCGGAACAGTAATTAATTGGACCCGTATCGCAACTTAAACGGGTAGTTCGCGCGTTTAATTTGGGTAAACGGGTCCTGCACGATATGTTCAACTTCAAATGGTCGTTTCTCCCTCATCCGGACTCTGATTCACGCGTTCTTGGTGGCGTTTCGAAGATCTTTCCGTCTACTTTCCAATAGAATTAGTTTCAGCCCCAAATTCTATCTAGGGAGAAAGTTATTCTAATAAAAATGTCAATAGGTCAAATACCATAATTTTCACGTATTTAAATTTTGAAACTCGGGAAAATTAGGGATATTACAGCAGTAGACAACAAATAATTTTATTCAAAATCTTTTCTCTCTTCTTTCACCTCTACCTTGGCTATAGTCCCTGTAGAGTCTGGGGGCGAGTGAGTATATGTATACTCAGTAGGTTGTGCTAAATTCTATAAACATGCTATTCGCAAGTCTTTGAAAAACACTTATAATCATAGCATAAATTTTTTCTTGAAATAAATCATTTGATGAGAAACAAATCATCTCAGAACAAACAGAAATAAGAAATCAAATCTTTGAGCCATGATACCTAACACCCTTCTTCAATACTCATGGGGTCATGGAAGCCAGAAGGATTATAGTTTTCCCACGATACTCCTCACATGTGTGCAATAGAGCCTTTATAAGGCTGGTATCCATATTATAATTCCTCATACTATACATAGGGTTTAAGTACCCAAACAGAGAGTGGACAACATTAAATCAATTCACGAACAATATTTCTGTCTAGAAATTCATGCCATAAGGCTTATACTAATATGAGATTTCAAAATAATAAGAAACTCTTAAAACAACATCAATTTAGAAGTTCAAACTCCCTACCTCGACATTTGAAGGTGATTTTCTCAACCTCAGAGGATTCAAATGAGGAAAATAAATATGCCACCGCGTTCAACACACTTGATTTAGTTAGAAATGCTTCTTTAATCATCTGAATTGGACTCCAAACAAGAGAAAAACAAGAAAAAGAAATTTCTGGGGTGTGAAGAAGAAAAATTGGTATGCTATCCTATTTATAGGCTTGGCGCATTAGTTGGCATGTGACGCGTCAATGGATGCACGTAGTGCGCTCGTTGGTGAGTTGCATTGCAATGACACACCATGTGGCGTGATGGGTGTCACGATGCAGAAGCATACCCCGTGTGCATTTGCGCGGGGCACACGCCGCCTTGATTTATAATAATAATAATTATTATTATTTTCAAATAAATCGAAAACTTCAAAACTCTATATCTTTTTACCCCAACATCCGATTTGAGCGTTCCAAGTACCGTTGAGCTTGTTTTGATGAGCCCTATGGAACTAGATCCCACATGAGTAGGTTATCTTGCACTTTTGAAGCATATCCTGCCCATGTGGTATGCTTCCCGAAGTTAGAACTTTTAACCCCGTTGTCCGATTTACATGATTCAAGTACCGTAGTATTAGTTTTTTGAAGCTTTGATATAAACTCGAGACATATCTTAGAGAAAACAACAATCCAAAATTACCAAAATTTTAGGGTCGTTACAGGACCTGCCGTCGATGAGCCAAAGAGGGGAGAAGGGGAGCCGGGTGGAGCTAACCCTCACTATTGTCTAGTTGGGGTAGAGCCCATGGTGGCCAAAGAGCACCTAGAGGCATTTAACTCGGTGGAAGGGAAAAACACAAGAATAGGTGGATGGAGGAGAGGAGCGAGGGGGGAGGAGGTTGATCCGAGCCAAGTGAGGAGGCCCCTTGTTGTCACCTGGTCGGGAAGGAACCAATGACATCTAGTTAGAGGTCAACTGACATCCAACAACTTCAAAAGGAGATGGGGCAGAAAGCGGCTAAAATTTCCATCTGAAGCGAAACTGAAGGAAGAAGAAGAGAGTCAGGAAAAGGATGCAGATCCAGGCTAGGGCAGAGCAGTGAGCGATTGGATTGCCCTTGCTGGTTCACAACAACATAAAAAAACACAAAACAGAAAGAGGGAGAGGAGGAGCCGAAACGAGCTAGGGGTAGCTGATTGGTGTCTGGGGCGGTAGCCCTCCAGTTGCTATCTCCGGCTAGAGGCTAATGGATGGCGGCACTGCCTCCAACTATCGAACGAGAGAAGGGAGGGGGAAGGGTTCCAAGAGCTTCTTGAATGGGCTCGCTTGAGCCTGCCCTTTCTATTTTGTTTTCTTTTTCCAATTTCTCTCTCCCTCTTCTTTTTTTCTCTCATTTTCCTCCTTTTTTGCTCTGAAAGCGTGCATCAAGGCCCATTGCCTATGACCGAGTCTCACACCTGATTTCAGGCTACACATATTGTGTAAGATACACAAAATCAAATACATCAAATTTTCCCACAAAAAATGATAAGAAAAATAGTAAAAAATGACAGAAAAATTAGGGACATTACATTATTAATGATCAAAAAATTAGGAACAAAGATTAAATCATCTCTAAACAATTTCTTTTTGAACAGAAATTCAATAGAAGTAATCTAAAAAAGGAATTAGGCTACTTGAAACACAAATTCCACATTGAATAACTACAAATTTAATTTTACCTTGAAAGCACTACCTGTCACAATCTACATGAAAAGAACATAATTCACAAGTTTATGATTAAGATGAACTTGAAGAAAATTAGAGATAAAGTGTTTTTCTTTGTAAATCAAGTAAAGATTGCAATCCAACCTCACATACACGTCCCGTTTCTTCCTCTCCGGCACATTCTCTCTAAATTAGCTTCGGATGGTTTTCACCGATGCTCTCCCTTTCACTCTAACTCTTGATTTTCCCTAAGAATCGGTTTTTCACTCACTTCTATACTGACTAGAGTCTAAAACCTCCTCGTTTTCCGAAACAACCCATGCATGCAGTTAAAACCGATAGCCTATCAACATGTCGATGTTTGCCAACAGTGTATACATGCAAATCCATTGACAACTTCACTAATATATTGATGTCTGCCGATAGTACATATAAGTATGTATGTCTATCGGCAGTTTCACTAACATGTCAATGGTTATTGATGACAAAATTTTAAATTTTAATTTATTTAAAACGATTAATTTCCTCTTAAAAAAATAAGGTGATATAAATAAATCCATGCCTGACCTTGGGCTAAGTTTAAGATTTTTTTGAGGCTAGATTTTTTCTAGCCAAACCCAAGTACGATTGAGCTTATCTATCTTAGTTGAATTGAGCCAATTTAACTTGCGAGCCAATTTGGCTTGTTAACACCCTTACCCCAAATCATAATTCTTCCATCTCTATTTGACAAGTGTTGAGGTTTTAGCAATGGATAACACAAAGAAAAAATTAATTAAAACCATAGATGTTCAACATTGGTTCTAATAATTATAAACACTAACATTTGCTCCATCTTGGTCATCAAGCTACTTAATTTATCGGCACCATAAAATATATTTTCCATAATGATTACGAAGAAAACCCTAATATAGCTTAATCCAAAAATTTTCCCATGACATGTGATTGGCTTCGACCACCTTCTCTCTCTTTCTATACAGGTAGACTAGCTGAGGTGGTCAGCCATAATGACCAACTCAAACAGACATATTTTTGTCCTTATTGGTTGCATCTGAAGTTTTTTAACTCATTATCCATTTGCTTGCTTGACCTTGAAGATAAATATATTGATTAAATATGACATTTGTAGCTAAATTACGAAGAACAGACGTGCAGTGTCGAGAGAGCCTCATATACCAAATGCCAATCAGACGATTAATTATTCCAACCACATGAAGTTTAGAAGCTATCCTAATCAACGCCTCAAGCATTGTATGTGCACATCTGATGTTAGCTTAAAAAAGACATGATCATACAGGCTACCAACTCTTTAGGTGGGCAGCTAAGTTGGACTCTTATCTCTATTGGGTGCTGAAATGATAGTTATCTAACAAAAATAGGCTAGGGGACTTACATCAAGACAGACAAGACGGAAGAAAGATAGGGCTAATTAATGATGGAAATATAGTGAGAGTGAGAACCCCATTCTTCACCTCCTAACAAATTATTAAGTAATCCTGGAGTATTTTCTCGGAGTTACTCCTGCGGCCGTTGATCTTGAGGATTGCAGTGCATACAATATTAGCATGCTAAAGTACTGTAGTACATGTAACGTTGATCTAGAGAATAACGAATATTGTGTGAAGTAGGTGTAAATTTTATGTAGTACTCCCAAAGGAAGAGTTTTTATGCTCCCAAACTTATTATGAGCCTAGTATAAATTAATGTTAGTATATAAAAGTAAATCTTATCTAATATTCATAGAGGAAGAGTTTTTAATGCCCCTCACCGTTAACTCAGTGTAAGATTATTCATCTATGAGATTAATGGCGCATATATTAACGTATTTTAGTATTAATATATACACCGTCAATCTTAATAATAAATAATCCACTCACAATCCTTACACTGGGCTTATTGAACGCTTCCCTCCTAAAGTACCCAATAATTTCTCCCACTTCCGACAAGCCTCGTGCATTCACAAGACAAATTAACATAGTCGATGAGACGTACCAAGGAGGCCCCCCATAGAGCTTAGTTACTTCTTTGCTTGTTGCTGAATCCTCAAGGATTCAAGTACGGATTCAAGACCCAACTTAATTAGAGAACTGACACGCAGCTTGTTCTTCGAGAGAAAAGCACATCCATGCTTTTCCACTTGCATTTGGCCAATTGTTTCTGTAGACTACTTCAATTATTAACGCAAGGAGAAGACAGTTACAGTGTTCTGATTGGATAGGCAAATCAGATTTTCATTTTCCTCCAGATTATCCACTGAAGGCTAGGTAAATTCTAGAAGTTGAATAAGGAAGTTTTGAGTTTTTATATAAATGAACTCAACTTTGTCGGTAAAGTTTCACGAGTAGAATCGATCGTTGGTGTGATCACTAGCCATTAATGGCAAAAAATCGACGATGCACACTGTAATGCGCAAAGATTATTAAAATTTTCAATATGTATAAAATTATATATTATACATTACATTGTGCATCATCGATCCGTTGATTTCCGGCCATCAACGGCACAAGGTGAGTGATGGTTCTTTATGGTAATGTATGGTATCATTGCCCAACTCGTTTGCTCCTCGATTAAGAACCTAACTTTTAGTGGACAAGTGAGATGGTTATCTTCGCCAGCAGTACACCCTGCCTTCCCTGTCCACGGTTTGGCAAGTGGCGTACGAGGGTGGCACTAGCACTGAAGTTCCTCAGCCTGTCCCCCCAGCTATACTTAGGGAGGGAACCACAAAGCATTCGGGTCCGGAAATCAAAATCTCTTAGCTAAGAACCCTAACCCTATATCATGTTCAGCCACAGGACATGCACATGGGATCTGGAATGATCCCTATCAACACGTGAATTCACCTAGACAAGGAAATAAATGCTTGTAACATGTGCACATGGGAGATTGAGACTTACCAATACTCCTGTCACAGGTAAAATTCCTTGTCCAGATCGATCAATGGACGGAATGATGTCAGCTGGTAGCTTGAGGACCCACCACCGTCAGCATTACTGGAGACTTCTTGTATAATATGTCCAAGGTAGCTTTCCTTCATTCATGAATTCATGTAGTAAATTAAGTAAAAATAAACACCAGTTATAAATATATTTAGAGAGTGCTAAAATTGATTTTATTGGGCTCCATCAAGAAGAAAAATCTAATTCACTCCAGACGGCCTTCTTAAGGAAGAGGAAAAGCAAGCATTAGTTATTTGAACCATGCCATTTTCAAAGAGTTCTTGGATGCGTGAGCCCGCAAACTTGATGGCTCTTGAAGAAATCTTTATTGTCATATGAAACCTATTTTTCTTTGTCTATTTAAAAAACAAGTGTAGAGTTTTGTTAAGTATATATTTAGTGTAGGGTTATCATCACCTAATCCAAAAAATAAAAATAAAATAAACAAAATGTTATCAATGATTATTCTTAGAATATCTACTAGTTTGTAGTCATGGTTAGTTAATATTTTGGAGTTCTCTTTGGATTTTATCATCTGTAGTAGCCTGCAACTACTTTAAAATTAGGTCCTTCTACAACACTCGGATCCCAAAAAAAAAACATAAATTTGAACAACATTCCGTAGAGTTTGAGAGATGTAAAAAGAAATTCATGGTGTGCAATGTATTTCAGACTGTGGAAAGTATTTTTCAAGGTTTTGGGTCAGATTTAAGAATAACGGGTTAGTGAGTTGAGTGGGAATTCATTCTGGAATTGAACTGAGACGAGTGACAATGAGGCCAGCTCCTGAATTTGATTTCCTCACCTTCTGAGGTGATAAACAAATTTAGAGAGAATCGAGCCTTGAACCGTATCCATATCCTCTCATGAAATCAGCAAATGCATCATAATTATTCTGTTCGCTTTGTTTGTGCGATGACTTACAAAAAGAAATTTATGTCCTTGACATAGAGTAAATGGCAAGATAATGAAACATATAAAATGCAGATGCCTTTTTAAAAACCTTAGTTGAGGTTAGATTGGAATTGGCAATTAAATAAATAGTTGCACATGAGGAACCTTTTCTTTTAGAGAGACTTAGAGACTTTTTCCCTAAGAAAGAAAATACTCCCTCTATTTTATATTAATAGCTACATGTAAAAAAAATTGTAATTTTTATTAAATAGTAAAATTTATATTTAAAAAAAAAAAACTTATGATATCACTCTTTCCCTCTCTCCTAGGCTTTGTCGTCATATGTTCCCTACACATGAGGGCCTTGCAAGAGCAACAGCCCTCTACATTTCTTCCATGGCTTGTTTCTTTCACACTTATTATTGCCCTGGCCCTAGGGTATAACTAGAGGACAAACGCTAGGGTACCAGTTCTAGAAAGGGGGAGAGCGCCTTAATATAGTCGATAATACACGGAACAAACTTTTTCATCAAATTGAGTTATAAATTTCAGATGGAGGGAAGTACATGATAAGAGGACGGTTGTTTCTTTTATAGAGAAGTGTTCTTCTTCCTCCTTTTTTCTTCCATTCTTTCTTTCCAATTTTTAAATATGGGAGACAACTACCTAAATAAGTGATTGTGAATTTTCAATTATCTAAATATATGTTTTGAACACATCCAATTTTCTCTAGTTTGATCTTGTGAAAAGCGAAGGAAGCTAGCTTCATAGTTGATATAGGCTCCATATTTAACCCTATACAAATCGTCATATCCCCCCAACTTCCATATATTGTTTCTTTTGTTACTGTTCAATCATTGTATAAATCTTATTGTATTCTAGTACGAAGCTAGTACGGCTCATCTGTGTTGCATGAAGCGAAAAGTTTTTACGTGGATATATAACGAGTCAATTTCATTCCCTCAAGGGGCAATTTTTTTGGAACAAAAAAGTACAATAATTCAAACTACATGTTTTTAGGACAAAAAAATGTACACAGCGTATGTGAAGGATTATTACACAAATTTATACAACTTTATGCAAGAAGAATATTATTAAAAAAGAAGCCTACTCGGAGGCGAAATAGAATGCTACACAAGAAGAAGAATTTGGCAATTATAAAGTAAAGACAAATTACAAGCCCATTCGGAGAGAGAGAACAGTATCTAGTTTGAACTTCTATAGTTATGAAGTAACGAAGAAAAACAAATGACAAGCCCCATCTGTTTCAAAAAATGAATCCTCTGAAACCGAGGCTGGATCAGGAGGAGTCTGAGATGGAGTTGACATGGCAGTTATACTGACAAAATTCTTCAAATTTTGTTGAAATTTATTCAAAAATACCAAAATACACTTTGGGTAAAATATATGCTAACCCCAAATTTATCATTCTTTTGGGTTCGTCTCAACTCTTTTTTTTCTTTTCTTTTTTAAGCTGATTTAACCCCCCACCCCCAAGATACCCTTAAAGATGCAGGCCTCAGTCTCTTCCCTTCCTGTAGCTCCCTCACTCTCTTTTGCGGCCCTACCTTTAAACTCTAAATTTTTTCGAGCCAAACCAAAAAAACCATTGCTTGAATCAAAGCTGAATATTGAACTTCACTCTGATGATAGTCTCCTCCTCTAGCATGTGTTGGAGGTACATGTTCTCAACCTTCCATCAAGATCCCATCTTCTTTTAAGAGTTGACCACACTGTTTATATGATAGAACTTTTAATATACACTACCTCCATCCCACATTAATGAGTGCATTTAGTAAAATTGAACTAACCCGTAACTTTATTTTATGACATAATTTTATATGAATTCGGGCTCATATAAATTTTTTCCTTTTATATATATTGTTAGAAATTATGTGATAAAATGAAATTATGGGTTGGTGGTGAAAGTCTTATTTGTTTAGGAAAGCCATTATCTGACAAGGGATTCCTTCTAGAAACATTCAAAACATGAAGATAAAAGAATAACCTTATTGTACATTATGAGTATTCTAACACAGTCGAGGACGAGTTAGCTATATTACTATTTTTGTTTGATGAATTTTCTCTATTGAAGCCTAACCTACCTCAGTAAACCCTATCTAAAACTCTCCCGCTATTGGCATAAAAATGAGAGGGCAGATATCTGTAAAGTGCATAAAGGGTCCTGTTCTCAAATTAAATACTCCTAACTGTGGAGTTTGAAATCAAAGGTATAAAAAGGGCCCATTTAACTCACCAAACCCAGCAGCTTTCTAAACGGGCGGGTTAATGGGCCTTTTGAAACGGTTCATTAGAAAATCAGTTGTCAGGTGAGCCTTTGGGTTCATGAATCAAGTACTCAAAGGACAAATTGTCTTTTGCCAAAATTTATTTACCTCCTTTCTCAGCATACTTACCGACGCTTCTCTATTTTCCTATTTCCATTTCTATTTCCATCAAGCTTAGCGAATTATAGCATACAAAGTCTCACGTTGATTTTCTTGTGTGTACACAATGCAGTTTTTTCACAAGAGGGCATGTCACCTAGACTGCAATACAATGCAGAGAAGTAGCGCTGTCAAAATTTTACCTGACTCGTTTACTTAGACCTGAACTCACCTGCAAAACCCGACCCTATAAATACAAGGGCTAGGCATTGAAAATGAACCCTTTAATATAAGGGTTAGGTAGGCTAATTACCCTTACTATCCGGCCCAACCCGTTAAACTCATTTATGATTTATCTAACATGTTTAATATAAAAGTTAGGGGTGACATGTGAAATATTTATTTTAATTTTAAGGGTAGTTATGTGGACGTGCCGTGGCTATGTCGGTGACATGCATAGAATTCAGCTACGTTAAAAATCATGAGTACTTATGAGGTATTGGGCAGATTGGGTTGGTTAAACTCCTTTAAAATAGAAATATTTTCCTGGAATGAGGATTCTCTTTAGCATTGAAGATTCCAAAGAGTTTAGAGAGATGAAGATGACGATTAAGTCCATTAAGAGGAGTTTTTACGTGAAAGACATTGTCATAATGAATCTAGCAGTTACTCATGACTTGTCCAAAGGTATGATAGAATAATCTCAATGTATAATTTTGAGAATGCACATGATCAAAATATACATATATATGATTTAGCACAACATATTGGAAATCCATATTCAATCTTTAGAGGTTCATGATTTGTGTAAATTCAAGGATTTTCATGCTAATTATAAGTATACCATGTGATAAAACATGGTCTCTAAGTGATTGGGTTAATGTAGAGGTAAATTGTCCTTTGTGAGAATTATTTTGTTCTTTTGCACTGATCATGGACTCCATCCCTAACGTGCCGATAGGTGTCGATAGTTGGATGAAAACAAACTATTCCCCACACTGATGTGCCAAATGTGTGTTGTTGATGGAAGCAATGGGCATTGGTAGGGGGTCTGACGTGTTGATGAAAATGTTTGCGACAAAGGCTTGAACAAGCGTTCTCACTGTCATCAAGAACTAACGTGTTGTTAGAAGTGCTGATAGCCATTAGTATTTACACCGACAAGTCAATGGGATGATTTATGGTAATTCAATATGTATTTTTAAAGTAATATTTCGCGTGACCATTTGGTAGCCAATTAAGAGTGTTTTGACAAGGTTTACTTGCATAATAAACGTTAGTATGTTGGTTAGACAAAACAAACCTCAGGCCAAAAGATATTGCCCCTAGTTCAAAATATAAATTGAGAACTATGTACATAGATGTATGCCTCTCTTTGTGTAGTAAAATATTAAGATAGTTTGTTCACAAATATACAGAATCCAATGTGTAGCGTATAAGCAAAAACATAAAACCATGACACAAAAGGTTTTTACATGGAAACCTTATTAAAAAAAAACTATATGACACTTGTTTAGTTCAAATAATGCACTATGTAAACAAAATATAGAGTTACCGATTACAAAAAAAAATTCTTCCTTTTACCTCGACTAGGGCTCCACACCACTCATCTCTATATCACCATTGTGGAGGTTTACTCATTCCTATTTAGCCTAATTCCTTAACTCTAGGGAAGCAAAAGGCTTGAAAGAACTAATTGGAATTAAAATCCTAATTCAAATAGAATTCCAGAACTGTATCACTATAGCTGCGATTGATCGCTAGACAAGGTTGATAGATTACAAACGTTCAACTTCAATTTACACTCACTACAACAAAATAGAGCATTAGCGACGCATATATTAGCGATGCTTATTTAAGCATCGCTAAAAATAATTATTTGCGACGCTTTTTTTATCGTCGCCAAAAAAATAAACTATTAGCGACGCATTTTCATATGTGTCGCTAATAGTTATATATTAGTGACGCCCTATAATAAGTGTCGCTAATAGTCTCTCTATTTGCGACGCTTTATATAACCGTCGCTAAAAGATACATATTTTTTTAAAAAAATAAAAAAATATAACTATTAGCGAAGCGTCGCTAATAGTCTTTCTTAATAGCGACACATAGAACTAAGCGTCGCTAATAGTAGAAACTATTAGCGACGCTTACAAAAGCATCCCTAATAGTATTGAATTAAAAATAAAAAAATATAAAATTTTAATTAGTAGCGACGCTTTGAAATAAGCATCACAAATACTATATTAAATAGTGACGTCTGTTCACAAACGTCGCTAATAGATTTATTAATTGATTTTATTTAATAAATAAATATTAAAAAATTTATAATAAACTTTCTAAATATAATATATTTTATTCAATATTTACTATTTGTATATACAATAAATAAATATTAAGTTTTCCATAAAAGCTAGTGTTAATAATTCACTATTTATATATAATATATTTATTTATTAAATTTTATTGTTAATTTTAAAATATAATTTATAATAAAAGAGAGAGTGAAGAGAGTGCATTAAGAGAGAGAGTGGAGGAGAGAGAGAGAGGTGGAGAGAGAGAGGGGTGGAGAGAGAGGGAAAGGGAGGAGAGAGAGGGGAGAGAGAGGGGAGAGGGAGGAGAGAGAGAGGAGAGAGAGGGGAGAGAGTTAAAATATTATTTATATTTTTTTATTTGTTATTTATTTTTATCAAATTAATAAAAAAATAAAATAAAAGAGTATTAGTGACGTATATGTTATACGTCGCTAATACCCTTGAGTAGTAGCGACATATAGACTATGCGTCGCTATTACTTAACTCTATTAGCGACGTATATGCTATACGTCGCTAATACCCTTGAGTAGTAGTGAAATATAGACTATAAGTTGCTACTACTTAACTCTATTAGCGACGTATATGCCTATACGTAGCTAATACACTATTATTTTTTTTATTTTTTTAAAATAAAAAATATCAAAATAAAGAGAACGGGAGAGAAGGAGGAGAGAGAGGGGAGAGGGAGGAGAGGGAGGGGAGAGGGAGGAGAGGGAGGAGAGAGAGGGGGAGGAGAGAGAGAAGGAAGGAGAGAGAGAGGGGAGGAGAGAAAGAGAGAGGGGAGGAGAGAGGGGGATAGGGAGGAGAGAAAGAGAGGAAGGAGAGAGAGGGAGAGGGAGGAGAGAGAGAGAGGAAGGTGGAGAGAGAGAGGGGAAAGGGAGGAAAGAGAGGAGAGAGGGAGGAGAGAGAGATAAAATATTATTTATATTTTTTTACTTGTTATTTATTTTTATAAAATTAATAAAAAAATAAAAATAAAAGAGTATTGACTATTTTCTTTTGCTAGTACTTAAAGGTATTAGCAACGTATATGCCTATATGTCGCTAATATCCTTGAGTATAAGCGACGTATACATTATATGTCGCTACTACTTAACTCTATTAGTGACGTATATACCTATACATCGCTAATACTCTTTTATTTTTTTTAAATAAAAAATATAAAAATAGAGAGAGCGGGAGAGAAGGAGAGGAGAGGGAGGAGAGAGAGAGAGAGAGGGAAGGACAGAGAGAGAGGGGAGGACAGAGAGAGGGGAAAGGGAGGAGGGAAAGAGAGGAAGGGGAGAGAGGAAGGGGAGAGAGGAGAGAGAGAGGGAGAGGGAGGAGAGAGAGAAAGGTGGAGAGAGAGGGGAAGGGGAGGAGAGAGAGAGGGGAGAGGGAGGAGAGAGAGAGGGGAGAGAGAGGAGAGAGAGGGGAGAGGGAGGAGAGAGAGAGGGGAGAGGGAGGAGAGAGAGAGGGGAGAGGGAGGAGAGAGAGATAAAATATTATTGATATTTTTTACTTGTTATTTATTTTTATAAAATTAATAAAAAAATAAAAATAAAAGAGTATTAGCGACGTATAGGCATATACATCGCTAATACCTAAAGGTATTAGCGACGTATATGCCTATACTTTGCTAATACCCTTGAGTATTAGTGACCTATATATTATACGTCGCTATTACTTAACTCTATTAGCGACATATATACCTATATGTCGCTAATACTCTTTTATATTTTTAAATAAAAATATAAAAATAGAGAGAGCGGGAGAGAAGGAGGAGAGGGAGGGGAGAGGGAGGAGAGAGAGGGGGAGGAGAGAGAGGTGGAGAGAGAGGGGAGGAGAGAGAGGGGAAAGGGAGGAGAGAAAGAGAGGAAGGGGAGATAGGAGAGAGAGAGGGAGAGGGACGAGAGAGAGGAAGGTGGAGAGAGAGAGGGGAAACGGAGGAGAGACGGAGGAGAGAGAGAGGAGAGAAAGAGGGGGAGAGAGAGGGGAGATGGAGGAGAGAGAGAGAGGGGAGAGGGAGGAGAGAGAGAGGGGAGAGGGAGAGGAGAGAGAGGAGAGGGAGGAGAGAGAGAGGGGAGAGGGAGAGGAGAGGGAGGAGAGAGAGAGGGAAGAGGGAGAGGAGAGAGAGGAGAGGGAGGAGAGAGAGAGGGGGGAAGAGAGAGGAGAGAAAGAGGGAGGAGAGAGAGAGTGAGGGGAGAGGGAGAGGAGAGGGAGGATAGAGAGAGGGGGGAAGAGAGAGGAGAGAGAGAGAGGGAGGAGAGAGAGAAGAGAGGGATTTTATTTTTAAAAAAGTTTTTGTGATGCTTATAAGTAAGCGTCGCAAATATATGCCTTAATTGCGACAGAAGAAGTGAAACATTGTAAAATTAAACGTTATTTGTGACGGTTAGATACAAGCGTCGCAAATACATTACCGATTGCGACGTTGCGAGGAAAATGTCGCAAACTAGCATATTTTAGCGACGCATAATATGCGTTGCTAAAATTAGCTCTTTTTTCATTTACCCGCGCGGGCAAAATTTCGCCCGTGCAGTATTTATCCCGTCCCCCCTGTTTATGTTATCTCTTCTCCTCGGCCAGCTCCGACTCCGCCCCTCGTTGCCTCCTCCTCCGGCTCCACCCCGTCGCCTCATCGTCCTCCTACTCCAACCCGCTGTCGCAGCCTCCCCCTTTGCGCCGGATCCTCCTCTTGGCCCCTTCCTCCCTCCCCCTTAAAGGTTCCCTCTTTACCCTAGAATCCCTCCCAGAGGCGCCTCCGCCCCACCGTCCCGGCTTAGAGACCCCCCGATCCAGCTCCGGCTCCGCTTCCCCTCCTCCCCCTTAAAGGTCCCCTCTTTACCCTGGAATCCCCCCCCCCAAAACCTCATCCGCCTCCGCCCTGCCCCTCCGTCCTTGTTCAGAGCCCCCCTGGCCTCCCTCCTCCCTTCCCCTTCTCTATTTCAGAGGAGGGGGCGGTTCCGGTGAAGATGGGGCAGCGTGAGGGAGGCCGGATTCCGGCGGGGACCTGGAATCCGGCCCTCTCTCTTTGGCCTCCTCTTTCCCATCTCTCCCCCGGGTTCGCCCACCTCCTTCCCCTCCTCTGGAAACCAGAGGAGGCCGGAGAGAGAGAGGACCGGAATCCGGCCCCACATAGTTCCGGCCTCCCTCGTGCTGCCCCATCTCCACCGGAACCAAGGGGAGAGAGAGGGGGCGGCCGGCCACCCCCTCCCTCCCACTCCCCCTTCTCACCAGAGGTGGGCGGACCCGGGGAGGGAGGGGGTGGCCGGCGAGAGAGAGGAGAGAGAGAGGCGAGAGAGGGAGGAGAGAGAGACGAGAGAGAGGGGAGAGGGAGGAGAGAGAGAGGGGAGAGAGGGAGGCAAAATTTTGCCTGCGCGGTATTTATCCCGTCCCCCTGTTTCTGTTATCTCTTCCCCCGGCCAGCTCCAGCTCTGCCCCCCATTGCCTCCTCCTCCGGCTCCGCCCCGTCGCCTCCTCTTCCTCCTACTCCAACCCGCTGCCGCAGCCTCCCCCTTTGCGTCGGATCCTCTTCCTGGCCCCCTCCTCCCTCCCCTTAAAGGTTCCCTCTTTACCCTATAATCCCCCCCCGATCCAGATCCGCTTCCCCCTCCTCCCCCTTAAAGGTCCCCTCTTTACCCCGGAAACCCCCCTAGAACCACCTCTCGCCCTGCCGCATTCCGCTCCGTCCCGGTTCAGAGCCCCCCCCCCCCCTTCTCTCCCCGGGTCCTCCTCCCTTCCCCTTCTCTATTTCAGAGGAGGGGGCGGTTCCGATGGAGATGGGGCAGCGCGAGGGAGGCCGGGACTATGGGTGGCCAGATTCCGGCAGGGACCCGGAATCCAGCCCTCTCTCTCCGGCCAAAAACATGCAAGTTGGAGTTCGGATGAGGGAGTGACCGTTCGAAGTTGAACTTAGTGCTAGTGCCCGTTTACCCGAATTGAAGGCACAAATTATCTGTTTAAGTCACCGTATAGGCCCAATTAATACATCAGTGTGGTTCCAGAGTTTTGAGAAGGAAGTTTGCTTTTTGACATTAGTTTCATTTGTCAACGAGCTCCCTCCTCCTTGGGTAGAATACAAACAAGGCCGGCCAAACTTGCCCTTCTACACCCCTTTGGTTTGCCATCTAACAATAGACCATATATACAAGTAATGATTAGTGGTGATTGAAAGGCCAATGATTCAAATGAGGCAAGAAGTTCGTCCGTGGCCACCAAAACACAATCCGGGCAGCTTGCTTGTCGAAGAGATATTGGAGGATGATAGTTATGTCGCTTCGGTGGAGTGATTTTCCTAAGATGATGTTCAGCCTGATATTTCATATCACGCTTTTTCAGGAGCATTCACGCCCCTCACCATCAGGGTCCAAGGTCTTCTGAAGCGGCAACATATTTTTGTTTGATATCGGCTTAGTTCATCCTAGTACATGAAAAATGTTAATGTGGGAGTCCAAACCCCTTAAGCTTAAGAGGGGGAAGCGTGCGGATATATTGTTGATGACCACATCAACTCCAAATCTTTCTCACCTAAATCCAATTTCTAGTGATTGGTTGTGACCTGAAATGGTAACTATGTGTTAACTATGTCCACACCCTCTTTCATTGTATCCATTAGCATTTTTCCATCTTTGTGCAAACCCCATGATTGGAGCAATGTTATTGTACATATGATTATATATAAAAATAAATAAATTTGCCTAAAAAACAAGCATGACATCATACTAAGCATAAACATACATAGTCATATTTAAAAATAAGCTAAAACATATAAAACATGGTTCATACACAATTAATGTAGCATCAGTATAAGGTTTCATAGTCCTTCATGATCGTATTATACTGGTAACATGAAATAGACATGAAGAAATTATAATAATTCTGGCTTAAAAATCATCACATGTCCATTCACAATGTAGCGATCAACCGGCCCTAATGGACAATCGATCAGTTACAAGGGGTACCTAAAATCTACTTTGGCTTACCATTCAATCTGCCATAAGGGCGATCAAACGTTTGACCTAAAAACAAAAAAATGTTCCTTTCTTGTTCAAAATCGAATGGAATTCAATTCAAAATTTCAAAATAATTTAAAAAACTTTGTGAAACTTATATAATCATTATCTAACCCTAATACATAATAGATCTAATATTTCACATGTTTAATTATGTATTAACAAAATTAAATCATCTACTTAAGAAGATTAAACTTTACCCATCCATAAGCTTTATGAATATGAATCCACCCACAAACATGATATTAATGAAAATAAAAACCTCATCAAACAAAAACTCCTTTATTCAATAAGATTGTAGACCCCTTAATTACCTCTAAAGCTTGAGGAAACCCTACCCAACAAATTAGGTTACAAAAGCCCTAAGAAAAAATCCATATGTCCATAAAGAAGATACTCAAAATGACTAATAGAACATAGATCTAGCACCCCCTTGTGCCCATAAATATACTCAAAAGGGTAGAAGCAATGAATTTGAATCTAGGGTTTCAAATAATGAGTAAAAGAATGAACTTGAGAAGAATGGAACTTAGAATCCCATTTTAGAGGAGAAAAACATGGAATTTTAGGTTGAAAATTAAAAAAAAACATAAAAGGGTTAGAGAGATTATACCTTAAATTAAAATTTTCCTCTTTGAGATAGGGGTAGTGCCGGCACCAGCACCACCGGAGCCAGAACCACATCGGACTGGTTGTGCACTGGCTTGCGTCCTGTGCTGGCCATGGCCGGCTCTGCTAGATCTGGTCGTGGCCTGTGTTGGCCGTGGTTGGATTTGCACAGGTCGTGCGGCCAGCCCACCAGTGCTCAAGTCAGATTTGAGGCGCCTGCTTGCACCGGAGTGGTCGCAGGAGTTTATGTTGTCATTGTCGTCGCAGGAAGAAAAAATGGGGGGTTTAGTAAAGTGGGGGAAGTATGAGGAAAATGAGGGGGGGAAGGGGGGAATGAAGTAAAAAAAAATTACCTTTTTCACTTTGTTTTGGGGGACACTAGGAAAATAATGGGGTCTGAATAGCCACGTTCTAAAAACAAACACCATATAGATTTCTTATAGATAAAACTGCCCTTATGTTTTTAAAAAACCCACTTCCACACATGTTATAATAAATGAACACCGGAGATGACCGGCGGTGACTCCTCGACGAGATACTTTGTTCCTTTAAAAACAAAATTTTGACACCCGAGAAGCTTTTTGAGAGCTCCAAAGGCTATAATTTGCAGATTCGATCACCCTTTGACACCCATTATGGATATGATTGGTATTTCCATAAATGACAAAGGAGAGGTAGACAATGATAGCGTGTATATAGGTAGAAATACACGATTGATGAACATTGATCCATCTGTGAGATTCGGGGAGCTGCTACTTCAAGTCAAAACACGATTTATCGTCAATGGTATTGTCACTTTGAAGTATTTTATTCCATCTTCCCAATCATCCATTATATATGAATTATAAGACGATGAGGATCTCCAATCAATGTTCTTCATGCATAAGAAGGGAAATAAAGAAGTGTTATCATTTTATGTTGAGAAGAAAAAGCCTGACAACAGTGACAAATCACCATTCGTAGAAATGAATCAGACAGTCAATAGAGCTAAATCACTAGTCATAATGGCTCAGCCCAGGTCTAATGTCGGATTTTAGACCGGAGTCAATGAAACACAGTTCACATTTGAAATAATACGATTAATAATATTTCACATTAGTAATGTTACGACATGCACATTTGATATATCAATAATGATTTTCAATGTAGATATAATAACATGACATGTATTCATATCATGGTTTCGATAATATGATATGAATTATAAGTGTGTAGCTAAATACAAGATGTTAAGTTATATCGCATTTTGATAAACACGTTAATATGCAATCCAGATTGGGGGAAATGGGAAACTTGCCCTCAACAAATCCATGTCATTCTTCTTTCACCAATCAAATGACTATAGAACCTGAGATAGACGTCAATCTGAATGGATTAAAAGAATTGTCGTCAATGATGGGTGCGACAAGGACTTTATTTGATAACTATAAACCTCCATACAACCTTTATAATTACGATGGTCAATAATTTCAAGAAATGTAGGGTGACTATTAGTGGAATGATAATGATATAGTTGATATGAAAATTAAATTTGACCATGAAAAATTCAAAAATAGCAAGGTCCCCAATAACTTTGGCGTTAAGGCAGAAGAAGAGTGGGAGATAGTTGATGATCGAAACTTGTTGGAACTGAATATTGGTGAAGGCTAGCTAATGACTGGTAGTTTGCAAGCAACTAATTATGAGAAGCTCCTAGAATTGGGCACACATTTTATAAGCCTATTGCATTTCAAGGGGGTCTTAATCGACTTAGCAATAAAGGCAAATTTCACTTAACGTGTTGTGGATGAAAATAGGAATACATACACCACAAAGTGCTCTAATCATTCTTGTAAATAGTACATAAGTGCTTCAAATATAAGAGAGTATGCGGCTGTCATGAGGTTAGTGTCGAACCTTTCATGTGGAACCCAAAGGAAGTCAACAGACTATCTCGTAGCATCGTACCTTTGAATTGTGAGAAAATGTTATGGTCAGTTTAAATACTCAATAGACATTACACCTCTTTTTAGAAGCATCGCTAAAGACTATTTTTAATTTTTTTAAATTTTTTTTTATTAGTGACAATTACATAATCGTCTTAATAATTTTTTTATTATTGTTGTTAAAAGGATGCATATACAAGCGTTGCCAATAAGTTATTTTTTTATTTTTTAAAATAATTTTTATATTAGCAATGCTTAATAAAGTATTGCTAATAACCAATTATTAGTGACACTTTATTAAGTGTCGCAAAAGAAAAATAATTAGTGACGCAAAAATAAACGTCTCTAACGGCAAACTTTACTAACACTTTGCCTTAAGCATCACTAATGAGCAATAGCGATTGCAGTTTTATTGGCACATTTAGCGACGCTTAGAGAACTATTAGCGATGCTTAAAAGCACCACTAATAGTATTATTTATTGTAGTGTATGTTAATGACATAATATTATTCATCAAAATCAGCTAATTGTAATACATAAATCATCATATGTTCTAAAACACAAACTAAAACCTAGTTCGTGCAAATTTAATTTCTCATGAAATCTTGCTCTAAACACTCATATATCATTAAATTCAATCATCACCAACCCTAAAATCATAATTTAGAGTAAATGAAAAGTAGTTCCTACCTCTTGTTGATGACAAGCTCTTCCAACTTTTAGACTAAGCTTCTATTTACTCCAATGATGTTGATGATTGGCTTTCTCCTTTTTCAAGGGACTTCAATGTATGAATTGGAAGGTTTAATCTAAAGCATCGAAGAATAAGTAGAGGGATTTGGGTGTCACAAACCAATTCCCAAGATTTTTCAAAAATAATAAGTAAATCACATAAGGGCTAAATAACATAATGCATTTATATGAGGAATTGTAGCACTGAATTTGAGGCACAAGAACTCTGAGTTTCTAGTGGAGACTGTGCTTACAAATATGGACGGTGATAAATTCAAAATGAAAATCACCCATGAGCGTACACCTAATAAGATTACTCACATGCACAAATTCACAACGCATATTTTAAAAACCTAAATATAGGTACCCATGACACCAATAGTAAAATAATCATAAAGCATTACTAGCTCAAAAGATATTTAAGTAAATCTTATATATGGATTTACCTAAATAATTATAAATCGTCCACTTTACCCTTGACCCAAGGGGCTGCATCTTGTACTGCCCATATGCATCTAGCACCGGTCCTGAAGGCATTACGTGAAGCGCCTCCAAAAAGTCCTTAGAAGCTCACTTAGACTAATTCTATACAATTTCTGTTGTTGCCCCTTGGCATATGTAAAGCTTACCAATTTTTCAATCTTGTTACCCAAAATGTATAAACTATTCCCACCCTATGATATATTCAAATGGATGAAAAACATGATGATATATTCAAATGGATGAAAAACATGATGAAGACAATAACTTATCCATAAAATCAATGTACAAAGTGTTTTGCCTTTTTATGCACATAACCATCATAACCTAGTTTCGACATGCTGACTTAATTTCCAATTTTTGGAAAAATACTACCTAACCTTAGATGCTCAGGAAAGTTTTAACAAAGTCAAATCAAAGAGTTAATGACACAAAAATAAATTATGAGTCCAATATGACTTCAAAAATTATTTAATATATATTTCTAAAAATTGCTACCCAGTTCTAGAAAACCTAAATATTCTAAATCAAAATAGCGTAACTCAATGACAGGGAATTCCAATCAAGCTTCTAGTTATCTTACACTTCTAAGTTTTCCCCCAAGAAATGTGAAAGAAAACTAACACATTATGATGGTAAATGACATGTTTGAACACATAATCACAAAACTGTGATACCTAACTTGCATTCTTATGAAATATATAAGAAATTTAGGATAAAAGTTAAAAATCCCTAGAATTAGAAGGTAAAACTAGACTCCTTAAAGAATACATAGAAATTGAGGCTAAAATGATAAGAAAAGATCTCAAAATGTTGTTCAAATTTAGGAAATATGCCAACTCGGAGAAAATAGGATTCAGAACAACTGAAATAGTTGACCCGTTATCACTTCTTAGAACAAGCTAAAAATTTTACAAAATTTGACGAAGTCCTCTAGTCTCATAGACATGTCAAGTGAAAAAGATAACTAGAAGGCTTCGAATCAAGCTATCAGTTGCGAAGTGAATTCCCAAAGAACTAGGAATTGAAGTAGAAATATAATTACACATCATCAATGAATTTCTCCATAAATAAACTCAATAGAGACAGCAAGATTAAGACTCCAAACATGTGAATTCAATAAAACAAGCTACAATCGTCATGAGAGACATAAATAAATTAACGATATAACCCCAATTCATTGAAATCAAAAGTGAAAGTTCATAACTTTTCATGTCGACAAAAATCCTAACTACATGAATCAAAATAAACACAAGCATGTAAATTAGCTAGTATGGATCACTTACCTCTCAAGTGAATCCCCAAAAACTTTAAGAGTTGATACAAAAAGCCTTCCTCTGACACAAATCCTAGTCCTTACGCAATTCTACTTATGCGCCAATGAGGTATAGCAATACTGCTTAAATCAAAAGCAAAGGAAACTCAGTCCCTTACCTTGATGCTAATTAAACCCTTAAACCAGTCCTCTAAGAAGATGACCAAGCTAAAAAGAGATCCAATTTGGTACTCCAAAGGCGGTAAATCACAAAGAAAGGCGTCTTGAAATGTGTTAATGGTGGAATTATCAACAAACAAAGCAAAAGAATGGAAATAGAGGAAGGGGGAAGCAAGAGAGAAAAAAGAAGAGAAGCAAGGGAGGAAAGAGACACGAATTGGGGGAGAAAGAGGAGAGAAAAATAGATAGATGGGACAAAATAGAGAGAGGTTGTAGCATGGGGTGGGTATTTAAAGGGGTTGGGGTCTTCTTATGACCTTTCCTACTTGTACTAGGACTTCTCTTGGCAATGATTAGCTACAGAGGAGATTTGGAATCGAAGGCCCGAAGAGCCAATTGGGCGGGCCAGATGCTTGACACCAAAGAATCAATTGGACGGGCTAGTGACCTATTCTAGTACATGCCTTGCCCATCCAAGGCCTGATTACCCGCTTAACTAATCAGCCCTATTATCCTACAGTTTAAACTCATTTTTCATCTCCTTTTCTCCCAATCAACACCTATAGTCTCTACAAAAAGGCTAGGCTTTTCTCATGTACCTTCGTGGGATCTTCTCTGTCCAAGGGTGCACTTTGGCACTCATGTCATTAGGATCAAGTCACATGCACATGCCCTCATAGTAACTAGTAACCTAAAGTGAACTCTTTAGTGAAGTGCTACTTTGTTTTCCCCTTTCTGAACCTTTGGACAAGGTGCTTGGTCGAGTTGACTTGGTTTCCTGAGCAATTACGTAATCCCAACTAAAATAAGGAAGACTCATCCCTTACCGTAATAACCCAGATTTTTATTTTCGTAGTTCTTTATATACTTTTTCAGGGAAATTGATTCTTTTTCATACTTATTTATCATTCATATATATATATATATATATATAAAATTTGTGTCATGCTTAGCCTTGGTCATAAGTGAAAAGGGTTGTGCATGTTTACAATGGTATTACACTTAAGTTGGGGTTTTGGTATGTATTTTAAGACTTCGGCACTTGTGAGAGGGTTCGCGAGTGAAAAGGGCAATTTTAGGGCGAGGTGTGGGCTTGTGGGTGGCTCTTGCACAAAGAAATGACAACACAGAAGAGGGAATTTTTCGAAGAAAAAAAAGATAAAGTTTAAAGCATGTTGTATCCTATTTCTGCCCGGCGAAACAGAAGTCCCCAACACCGATCGTCTGTCTGACATGCTGTTGTCGTCTCCCCTACTAGAATTTGGCCACCCAACCACCAAGATCTGGGTGGTGCCACCCTGGGCCATCAGCCCTCCCCTTTTTTTCCCTAATTTGTGAGGGTAGGTAGTGTGCCACTGCGGCACCATAGCTGAAACCCAGCCACCGACTCGCTTGGCGATGAGGTGGGAGACTTTGAACCCCCATCATTTCACCTTACCGTTCTGATATGGTAGAATGTATGCTAGAACTAAGGTATTTGAATGAATAATGTTATCTTATGGTAATGATGTTGCGACTGTCTTTTATGAGATCGCATGAATGAGTATCAATTAGTGCATTTAATGGTTCGATGAATTATAGACTATTTGTATGCTAATGAAGAGAATGCTAAGTATATTGGCTAATTAAATTGGCTGAATATATATATATATATATATATATATATATATATATATATATATATATATATTGTGAATCATCTGCATGTTGGTTAATTAGATTAGTCAAATGTTTAGGCCTTGATTTATCCTCATTTAATTAGATAGATCGCTTGAAGATCTAAGCAATAAATTACGTTCATGCTAGATGGAGGGGTTGTCAATATGATTGTGCAAAGAATTATGTGTATGCTATATGCGGACAGTAAGGTGTGTTAGAAAGTTCATGCATGGAATGTAATAAAAATTTGTGAGTGGCTATGCATATGATGACAATGAGCATGTGTCTAACAGGTTACGATCAGTTTGAACAAGATTGAATTTCAAAGCAACAAATAAGAGGCATCAGGGTTAAGTGGATAGATGGACTTAGGTTTAGAGTTGGGTTGAGGATGAAAAACTAGTAAGACTATAAATTATAATAAATCTAAACGTAATAAAAATATGTAATTTAATAGTAAGAATAAGGACCTAGCTAATTTGATGGATCGAGTTCCACATTCTATTGACAGCCGAATGATAGTCAACTATTCACTTGTGATATCGATGTCATCCTCACCCTTTGGGGTGTTGTCTTAGAGTTATGTTAAATCTTAGTCATTTATCACTCTATTGAGAGCACCGTAAGTTTGGGGCCCAAGTGTGACCCAATAAGTTTTTTGCCCAAGATTGGCATTGTATGGCTGCTGCTCATAGTTTGCATTGAATGACCTCAGAAAGTAGGCATTTATCTGCTTAGGTAAATAATATCATAAATCTGCTCTTACTTGTTTGATCATGTGCCCCATGAGCATTGGTGTACCTTGCTTTATGTATCATTTTGGTGCACACTACAACAAAACTGTTTTTTAGTTACACAATAACAATTGTCATTAAATATAACTAATAGCGACATTTAAAAATGCATTGCAAAAAAATTTACTATTAGCAACACTTTTTCTAAAAACACCACTAATAGCAGTATTATTAGCGACGGTTTACAAAACATGTCGCTAATTAGTTATGATATTAATGACTCTTTAAACAAGCATCGTAATAATTTTATGTTTTAAATAAAAAAGAAAAAAATTAGAACTATTAGTGACATATAAAAATAAGTGTCGCTACTATGTAGCATGTTAGTGACACAACTATTATGCGTCACTACTAGTTTTTTTTTATTCAAAAAAATTTAAAATAAAAGAGATAGAAGGGAGAGAGAGGGGAGGAGAGAAAGATAGGGAGAGGGGGAGAGAAAGAGAGGAGAGAGAGGAGGGAGGGAAGAGATCAGAGAGGAGGGAGAGAAGAGATATAGGGAGAGGAGGAAGATAGGAGAGGGAGGGAGAGAGATATAAGAGAAAGAAAATTAAAGAGAGAGAGGAGAGAGAGAGATAGAGAGAGGGAAATAGAGTGGAGAAAGCGGAGAGGAAAAAAATTTTAATTATAAAATATTTTAAAAAAATTAGGAAAATAAAAAAAATTTCATATCAACGACACTTATACGTATGCATCGCTAATACCTTGTGCAGTAGCGACGCATACAATTTTATTTTATCTGAAGAAATTTAAAATTAAAGAGATAGAGGAGAGGGGGAGGTGAGATTGGGAGAGGGGAGATAGAATGAGAGAGGGAGAGAGAGAGGAGAAAGAAAATTAAAGAGAGAGAGAGATGGAGAAAGGATAGAGAGAGGGGAGAGGAAAAAATTTTAATTTAAAATATTTTTAAAAAATTAAGAAAATGAAAAAATTATATTAACAACACTTATATGTATGTGTTGCTACTACCTACGCATAGAGAGAGTGAGGAGGGAGAGAGGAGAGAGAGATGAGGGGAGAGGGAAAGAGAGAGAGGAGGGAGGGAGGGAGGGGAGAGAGAGAGGAGAGAAAGAATATTAAGCAGAGAGAAGAGAGAGATATAGAGAGAGGGAGAGAATAGAGAGCTAGTAGAGAGAGAGTGAGGGTAGAGAAAGGGGAGAGGAAATAAAATTTTAATTATAAATTATTTTAAAAAAATAAGAAAATAAAAAAATTATATTAGAGACACTTATATGCATGTGTCACTACTAATACGTTTATGCGTCGCTATTGCCGCATAGTAGCGACACATAATTATATGCATAGTAGTAGCGACGCATACCTTCATGCATCGCTACTACCATGTGTAGTAGGGATGCATACTTGTATGCATCACTACTATTTTTTTATTTCAAAAAATTTTAAATATAAGAGATAAAGGGGAGAGAGAGGAGATAGAGAGAGAGGAGAGAAAGAGAGAGTGTAGAGAGAGAGTGTGTGTGTGTGAGGAAAGAGCAGAGAGAGAGAGAGTGTATGTGTAGAAAGAGAGTAAAGCCCTAGTGGCATAGGTTCCTCCTTGAAGGTTAAGGTGAAACCCTAGTAGCATTCCTTCCTTACGGCATTAGAGTTAATTAATACATAATTATCTCTAGTTGTTGATTGTAAGTGTAAGACAATATGTGTAATATTGTTACTATAAGACTGTAAGGGTAAGTAGTGTGTGATAGTAAGAGTATGATGATATAGGGTGTCTAACGGAGTAAGGTAATAAGAAAATTTATATGTCTATGGGGTTTAGGGGAAATGTAGGACTTGTCTTGAGGCTATGTTTTCATATTCTCCTAGTTTTAACGTATGCTACTATCCTCTCTGTGTGAACTTTTAGGGTTCATTAATTATAATTCTTCTGCTAGGTATGAAAATAATCATTTCCCCTTCCCCTAATCTCCAAATACTCCAGAGACTTCTGTGGGTCTTAATTAGTTCAACAGATGCATAGGCAAGATCTTGTGTTTGAGGATGCCCTTATTGACTATACATTGATTTTGTTTACCCTATAATTCTTTTGTTTATTTAATGCTATGATTTTTTGTAATATTTTTATGAATACATATATTAAGTGAGATTAGAGCTTTTATATGTATTATTTTAGACTTGTATAGATATTGTTTACTCATGTTTGGACTATACGGAACTTGTACTCAGCTAGCCTAGGGGAAAATTAGGTTAAGCCCATGGCCATGACACTTATGTTTTATACTAATTCATGCCTAGGATGATTAAACCATGGTTTTAACTAATTTACCAGTGTTATGTTGTTGTGTGGATTTGAAGTGAATGTGTTTCCATACATTTGATGTGAATGTGTAATAATTATAAAACAAAAAGTGTTACAAGTTTCAAGTTTTCGTCAATTTTTATCAATTTACAATAGCTATATTGTAAAATTTTTCAGTAAAATTTAACAAAAAGTAGTTTGAAAACCTAGGGCATGACACTTACCCCTAATGATTAAGGGGTTAAATTTAAGCTCTCGTCAAGTTCCTGTTTAACTCGATGGCAAATATTTCACTCTAGATATTAAATTACTAAAAGAAAATTCATCTAAATTTTCAAGGTATTACACAAAGTTTAATAGGTAAGCAATTCCGCCAAAACATGTAAAATCATTAAGCTCCATTTCTCTAACCTAATGTTTTATTTATCTTTGACTTCTCTGTCATTTTAGTAGAACGTTGGGCATATAACTTCATTGTCTGACATTCTTTGTAGCACAACAATGAGCTTAAGTGGGACAATGCAAGGTTATGAAATAAGACTATTTGATGAAACATCTTCCGCTCCTTAGATATCTCCTATTCATTTGCTGTTCAAATATCATCAGAATACACAAATTGGCTAATGGAAAACTTGAATTTCCAAATTGCAAAAAATTTGTACTATTTTTCATAATAATAATAATCTCTCAATCCTAAATTAATAGCTTTATTTAGTTATTTTGAAAAACCAAATAAAGTTATTAATTTAAGACGGAGAGAGTAAATGATATAAAAAATACAGATGAACTTTTTTTGCACTACGTGATTTTCTTCTTCAGACGGCGTGCCATAGTTTTTCACTCAAATATCATCAAAGAAACACAAACTGAATGCTATGATTTCGTACAGTAGTCACCACTAATGACAAGTTGTCAACGTTTTAACCCACCATAATATTGACTCATGTTTACAACTTCAAAAATGGATTCGCCAGCTATAAGCAGAAATTTCAGTTCTAACTTCTAAATTACAAATGCACATATAATAGCAATTTAGATTTCGTTCACAGGAGCTGCATCAAGGACAAGCATAACGAGGAATCCACATACCCATTCAAACTTCAGAAATATCCTACAGTACTAATGATATCGTAAAAAAAACCAGACAAAAACTACCTAATACACTGCATTTCTTGATAGTTAGCATTGACATAACTACTAGACACCATTACATCTTGCCACATTAGACATAAACTAAAAAAGGACTTCTAGCCTAGAAGGAGCTCCACCATATAGTACATTCCCCATAGCACCATCAAAATGCACTGAATGTAAGCTTAAGCAAGCAAACAGTTTAAACCCCACCACGAAGACGAAGGACAAGGTGGAGGGTTGATTCCTTCTGAACGTTGTAGTCGGCCAGCGTGCGGCCATCCTCAAGTTGCTTCCCAGCAAAAATGAGTCGCTGCTGATCAGTAGGAATGCCCTCCTTGTCCTGAATTTTTGCCTTCACATTATCAATTGTGTCTGAGCTTTCAACCTCCAGGGTGATCGTCTTACCTGTCAGGGTCTTGACAAAAATATGCATTCCACCTCGAAGACGCAAGACAAGATGAAGGGTGGACTCCTTCTGGATGTTGTAATCCGCAAGGGTCCTCCCATCCTCAAGCTGCTTCCCAGCAAATATCAGCCTCTGCTGATCCGGAGGAATCCCTTCCTTGTCCTGGATCTTTGACTTCACATTGTCAATGGTATCTGAGCTCTCGACCTCCAAAGTGATTGTCTTGCCAGTCAGTGTCTTGACGAAAATTTGCATTCCTCCCCTCAACCTTAGCACCAAGTGCAAGGTGGATTCTTTCTGGATGTTATAATCGGCGAGTGTGCGACCATCCTCCAGCTGCTTCCCAGCAAAGATCAACCTCTGCTGATCTGGAGGAATTCCCTCCTTATCCTGACTTTTCACCTTTACAGTATCAATTGTGTCAGTGCTCTCCACCTCCAAAGTGATGGTCTTGCCTTTAAGATTCTTCACAAAGATTTGCATCCCTCCTCTCAATCGAAGAACCAAGTGAAGGGTGGATTCCTTTTGGATGTTGTAATCTGCCAGGGTCCTACCATCCTCAAGCTGTTTTCCAGCAAAGATCAATCTCTGCTGGTCTGAAGGAATCCCTTCCTTGTCCTGGATTTTGGCCTTAACATTGTCAATTGTGTCTGAACTTTCCACCTCCAGGGTGATGGTTTTGCCGGTGAGAGTTTTCACAAAGATCTGCATCTGCATTGGCAATATAACAAGAAGTTTGTATTATCAATCATCACAACAATTCAAAAAAAAAAAAAAAAACAGCCACAAGAAGGTCTTCCAGAAAAAGCATTGTCCGGATGTAATATTAAACATATTATAATTAAATCCATAAAAGTTGAAAAAGTACATGAGAAGCTGCACGGGAACCACATGATCAGGCCATCAAAATTTCACTATTAAATCCTCCTATGAAGGGAATATATAGGACTAAAATTATCAGAGGCACTAATTAAACTAGGAATCTAATTCAGATATAGGAGCAATATCCCCAATAATACTGAACTATAAGGCAAATGTGACAATAATAAAGCCGTGATGAAACACAAGAGAAGAAAGGTGTAAAAAACTTTTATCTACGTCAATGTAATCAAAGCCCAAACACTTTCCAAATCCAAATATAAAATTTAATCCGAAAACATACGAAGGAGAAGGACCCAACATCCAAACTCGGAAAAAACAGAAGTGATAAATTAAGCACGACCCAAATAATCATGAAAACAAGTAGTCAAGCATAAAACCCAAACAAACCCCAAACCCCATCATGACATAAAAAAACATACACTTGGATCAAAACAAACCTCCAAAGATAAAATTTAATACCCTCGCAAAACAAAATAGAAAGATAGGCATCATAACTCGGTTGATCACGATCAACTAAGAATCAAGGAAGCAATTTCTTGGGCAAACCCAACTGCTAAACTCGATTAATAATACAATTTTTACTGTAAAAATAACAGAGAGAGATAGAGAGAAGCTGGCTCCGGGGATGAGAGATGACATGCCTTAGAAAGAGATTATGACGCTTCCCGCTTTCCTTCCAAAAGAGAAAGAGTGATTGTGAGTACAGAAGTGGCTGTGTGTTCAACCCATATTTATAGAGCGATGGGTTGCCGAGTCCCTTGTCCTACAGAATTGCTTGTCATGCTCGGATTAGGAAGTCGTATAACTCCCAAAGAACGACAACAAAACGGCCAACGCTCCCAGCAGTGTTTTTTTGTTTTATTATTGGGCAAACGGGGTGTGTTAACGAACCGAGCCGCCTCGTCTGGCAGCTCTGCTCGGCTAGTTCAAACTTGGTTGGAGTCGAATTGGCGAATCAGAACGTCTGTTTTATCTCGAATAAAACTCAGCATTCAACATGTACTAGATTCGAAACTTGCTCAACGTCAACCTTGAATAATTATAAAACCATATGTTTAGTGAATTAAATATATTAAATTCAACGAGATATATCTGTCTCACATACACACAAAATATTATAATAAGATAAATATGTATTGACGTGTATCACAAATGAAGTATATTTTTAAAAGTGAAAATTTTTAACACTAATATATGTGGGCCCTATTAATATGCATCGAGCATATATTTGGCAACGTTATTTGCATTACGCGACTAGGGGTGGGTACGGGCCGAGCTGGCCAGGCCCGCGGCTGGCCCACTAAACCCTACCTCATAAATTTTTGTAAAAAGTTTAAAAAATATATAAAATTTTTTATTAAATAATTTATAAATTACACAATATAATTATAACTTATAAATTAAATATTAGAATTGCATTATGAAAGAATGAGTACATTCCAACAAGTTTGGCACCCACTTACTTGTCTATCATTTGCAATTATAATCTAAAACTTTTAATTACATTATTAATTAATTATTGATTATCAAGCTTTCTATATCTTCTCAAATTTCATCTTCAAAAATGAAAGTTTGTGCTATTTTTTTTGCGTCCAATTAATCTTTTAAAGAATTGCATGCCTCCACCATATCGGATGTTAGTTGACTTTTACTTTCGTCTAACACCCTACTTCCTGCACTAAAAGCATTTTCGATGTTATTGTGGACATCGGAGGAGGGGGTTAGTAAATCACGAGCTAAGGCAAATAATACAAGATAGTTGCTTCCATATGTCCCACCAAGTTAAAACATCCTGCACTACTAAGTTGTTAGGACATAGTGAGGTTCAAGTCGGCATTTAAATAGATAGTTAATTCATTACTATTAGCACAATATTATTGTTTATTTAAATGAAGTAACATCCAAGACTTAGTATTGCATAGAAGATGCATATAAATAGAAGAAGAAAAAGTTGATCAATTTTGTCTTGGCCCATGGATTATTTCATATATATTATATAAAGAATGCAAAGTAGTTTCTACAGTCTTATATGAATTATCATTTTATGTTGTCAATATACCATCAATTAAAATTTGTACACCTTTTAATCTAACTCTATGATCCATTACAACCCCTAAACAATAAATTAAAGAGATAGGATACCAATATTTGTTAAAATTTATTTTCATTTATGCAAATGATTCAACCTCTATATTGTGTAAATGCATCAGTTATGTCATACAAGTGGTTTAGAATTGAACACGACATACGATAGTAAACTTCAGATAAATCTATAGCAATATGATAAAAAAATATGTAGAAAATGCATCAAATAAATATATATGACAAAATGGCATTCATCAAGTCCTAGATGAGGTAACTTTTCTATTGCCACCCAACAAATAATTAAATTTTCAAATCCTTCACAAGCTTTTAACATTAAATACGTGCTATTTCACATACAACGAACATCTAATTAAAATTTTGTATATTTTTTACCATGCAATCTACATAATTTTTTAAATTCTTGTAATCTAGAAGGTGAGGATGTGATATATAACAAAGTATTTTTAATTAATTAAAAATAAGGCTTAAATTATTTAAACCATTTTGAACAAATAAATTAATTATGTGACATGCACATCTAATATGAAATATATTTGATTCTATTGGACCAAGCCCCTAGACGTATTCTCCTCAGGCATCTGTTCAGAACAATAGAACTTAACTTAGAAACTCCAACTAACCCTTATAAAAACATAATACATAAATTGAACTTACTCCTACATGCCACGATTTTGGACTTGCGACTGTTATGGACTTGTAGTCAAAAAGCCTAGGCTCTAATACGAACTGTCGCGCCTTAGGTTTTTCAAACCATTTTCCAGTAAATTTTATGAAATTTTTTTGCAATATAATGGTTGTATTTTGTGAAAATTGACGAAAATCGAAACCTGTGAAAACATTTTATATTTCTCACATCATCAATTTAAAATCACACAACCTGAAATTTTCTTTTAAATCATCAAAACACATCGACTAAACACCCGGGCATGAGATCAAACAAACACACATAAAAGCACAAGTGTCATGGCCATGGGCTTAAATACACATCTCCCAGGCATAGCCGAGTACAAGTCCGATAACAGTCCCAATATAAACAGTCTATATACAAGTCCAAAATAATATATGCATAAGCTCTCAACCTGCCCAATACATGTATACTCAAAATTTACATTAGATCGTGACATAACTAAACAAAAGAAACTGAACAGTCAAAAATTGACCTGAAGTCCGTAAGTCTGTCCTCTCCTCCAAAACTAAGTCCCGCCTACAAAGCTCTCGTGCTGGGACCTGCAGAAGTCACTGGAGGATCTAAAATTCAGTAGAGGGAAAGTGAGTATTTTCATACTCAGTAGAAAATACCCAGTAGGGGATTTCTAAACAATGAACTTGTAAACCTAAACATAGTTGCCTTCATGAAACATAACATAAAGTAACAAAACATGACAATCAAAGTCTCTAAAAAATATGATGCTCATAACCATACACATATCACGAACTCATGTTCGTTCCATCTTACCACACAATTCTACACATATACATACACTTACTGTCTTACTCATACTGTCTTACTTAACTCTTACACTTACAGTCCTGCTCTTACAGTCTTACTCAACACATACACTTATGATCGACACCTAGAGCTCATTATCAAGCTAATCAGCTCCAACGTCGACGAAAAGGAATGCCACTGGGGCGTCACCTTAACCTTCAGAGAGTACTAGACGCCATGGACTTTTTCGAAGGCAAGGTACACCTATGCTCATGGGGCATAGGATCAAACAGGTAAGAGTAGTTCCATGATACTACTTACCTGAGCACGCAAACATAAACGGCCACACATTAGGGTCATATAATCGCCCACACTTTAGGGTCTTATAGTGCCAATGCCACTCTTGGGCAGAATTCATACAGTGCCACTTTTGGGCAGAATCATACAGTGCTCTCAATAGACCATCAAGCGTCTGGGCTTAAATATAGCACACAGACAAACTCCCGTAGGATACACACCATGGCTAGACATGAGAAGTGCTTAGCCGATTAATCATCGGCAAGCTCAACCACGGAACTTAATCCGTCTAACTACTAAAGTCTCAAACTCACAAGGTTAACATTTTAGTTTTACTTAACATTCCAGTTTGAATTAAATACTTTATGCTTGTGTAATTTTCCTCTGAAATCATACTATCAACAAGTCTACTAGTGAACTCAAAACTAAGTCTGTTTCCTCATTGCATCAAAACCTGATCCAATCCAAACTAATTTCAGCCCATCAAGCGTACACATATCGATACTATCGATATAAACATCCACCATTGCGCACATCAAACCACACAAATCTAACCAAACACTACTTACAATTATAGCACATCCAACATGTGCCTAAACCATTGCAAATGCATGCAGATAAAGGATCTTACTAGCATGCAAATACTTACATTGCAAATGTGTACAGTCCCTCATTTGTCAAGCCGATAACATGTCATTTAATTAGCATTTGTATAAGCTAATATCATACCATTACACGCAATATCCATAGCATTACGCGTTATGAAGCATGTAATTAAATTGGCCCTAGCATGCATTCTAACATACCAAGCACGCTACGATAGAATTACAATTTCAAAGCCCCCTACCTCATTTTTCGGGCGTACGAATGTTGTCGGGGTGCACAACTGTGGCGGCGTCAGTGGCAAATTCGGTGAACCCAAGCATCACTTTCTATAAACAAGCTGCCCCTGGGTGCGAAAGTGTCGTAGGCTTGCTAGGGTTTTACACGATGGATGGTCTGGTCCCGATTCAACGCCTGTCAATCTTCATGCCTCCTGTTGCTGCTGCCCAAGAGGTGATCGTGGGTGGACACTACACCCAACCGTGCTGATTTGCAAACCCAAATCCCGTGCGACGTCTAGCTCCACACTTGATCACCAGAAGATCATGGCGAACTGTTAGAAGCCGAAAACGTCTTGGGTACAGGTCGGCAATCGTTGTTCCGGAGGCCAAAACCCACGTATAAGGGCTGGAGGGGTATGGGTTAAGGTAGAGAGGTGAGGAGGAGGAGAAACAAGGCAACAGTGACCAGCCACGGCCACCGGCAAGGCCACACGACCGCTGGACAGCAAGGTTTTTGCTTCCCGGTGTGAGTTTTTGGGTGCAAAAACAGGGGACGGTGGATGGGAGGAAGGTCAGAGAGGAGAAAGAAGGGCGTGGGGAGGAAGCCTCTGACCGGAGGAGGGGTGGAGAGGCAGTGGCCAGCCAAAAACGGTGCACAACGGCCACCAAACAAAGCCCCGATGCTCCTAACGGCCAAAAGGGTGACAACCGAGCCAAATTCCGGTACCTTGAGGAAGAGCAAGGAGGTGACAGTGGAAGCTCTAACAGGTCATGTTTTAAGATTGAAATGCAACTCTAACACCTTGTGTGGCTGACAACACATCATATTCAAATGTCGTGTTTTTGCAAACACGATTTAAGGAATATCATAAGTATGCTTTGTTGCACGCCAACATTTCTTGTAGTTCGTAATTATACCCCAGTTGATCAAAATTATCTTGCTATATTTTTCGATATAATGTCTATTGAATCTTTAAATGACCCATAACATTTTCTCGCAATTCAAAGGTGCAATGCTAAAAGATTGTCAATTGACTTCCTTTGCATTCTACGCAAATGGTCAAGCACTAATCTTATCATAGTCACATGATCTCCTGTGTTTGAAGCCTTTATGTACCATTTATGAGACTAGTCAGAGCACTTTGCGGGGTACATATTCTTTTCTCATCCACAACACAATATGTAAATTTATATTTATTTCAAGGTTGATTAAAAGCCTCTTGAAATGTACCAGGCTTAAGAAATGTGCACCCAACTGGAGTATATTTTGGTAGTCCTTTGCTTGCAAACTTCAAGTCATTAGCTCTCCCTCACCAATATTCAGTTCCAAGAGGTTGAGATCATAGACTGTCACCCCACTGTGGTCCATATTACTTCGTTGTGTCAGAATTCTTCATGGTCAAACATACTTTCCATGTTAATTATGTCATTCTCATTCCATTGCTCATCACCTCACATTTCTCAAATTCTTAGCCTTTGTAATTTCCTAGGTTGTATGGGGGATCATAGTTATCAAATGAAGTCCTTATCGCAACCATTGTGGGCAACATTTCTTCAAATCCAATTTGATTGACTTCTTTAACAGGTTATGTATGCATTAGATTGTTGTACGATGTGTGACATTGATTTGTTGAGTTGAAAATTCATGGTTCTCCCAATCTGTCATAGATATTAACGTGTTAATTAATATGTGATATAACTCAACATCATGTATTCGGTTACACTCTTACAAATTATATCATGTTAACGATAATACAATATTTATACAAGTCGTGTTATTTAATCTACGCTAAAAAGAATTAGTGGTATTTTGATTTTGTATTTTGCATCATTAGTTATGCAATATTTTATATAACATATTTTTTCTTAACACGATATTTTTTGCACTCAATACGATAGGTTAGATATCATGTGCTCGAGTATACGATAAACTACACTATCGTGTAATGTAAAAATTCATTGTTACCTAACAGTTTCAGTCCAAGTGAATTGTGTATCATTGACTCCCGTCTCTAATCTGAAGTTTGTGACGGGGTGAGCCAATACCACCATTGATTTAGCTCTATTGAAAGTCTAGTTCCTTTCTACTTATGGTAATTTGTCACCATTGTCGGGCTATTTCATCTTTGCATACAATTATAACACTTCTTTATTTGCCTTCTTATAAATGGAAAGTACTGATTACAGGTCCGTCTTTTAATTTATAAAGAATGGATGATTGGGAAGATGAAATAAAAGACTTCAAAGTCATATTACCATTGACGGCAAGTCTTTGTTTGACTTGAACCAGTAGCTCACCGATCCTCACCGACAATTTGATGTTCATCAACCATGTCTTTCCACCTACATATGCATCATCATTGTCTGCCTCTCTATTGTAATGTATGCAAATATCAATCCTCCCCATTATTGGGGTTAAAGGGTAATCAAATCTACCAAAATGAAATTTTTTTCACCCAAAACAGCTTTTGTCATGGAAAAAATAGGGTTTTACTATCTTTAGCAGCTCACCAATGAGTCACCGCCAGTCACATCCCATCGACAATTTCTGACTCTCCGCCAATCAATCCTCTCCACTCCACCATGATAGTACTGCACTATCCGGTGTTCATTTATGAGGATATGTATGAGGATTTGGTTTATTTAAAACCTAAGGATAGTATCATCCTAAAGTAGGTAATATGACATTTGTACTTAAGAACAAGAGAATATAGAAGATTGACTTCTTTGGCCATGGAAAAAACTCTTTTAAATATCCCACCCAGTGCATGTTAACATTTCCCTATTTTATTTTGATAGTTTAAAGTACAATTCAATTTAAATTCAAGTAACCAGTGCTACATTGATTGACCAAAATCCACTTGTCGGTGTATCTCATATCAATTTAGAAAGAGAGTCATATCTCAACCATAAAACCTTGTGACAAATTAGTAAAGCAGGTGATTAATATCAAAATTGTTGAGATCGAATAATCCACCGGGCTGATACGTCAAAGTTAGTGAAGCTCTCAGAATTATTGAAGTAACATGCGCAAGATTTCAAGCTTCGTAAAGCAATATCCAATTTCTAATACAAGCCAGAAAATAAGTAACTAACTGAGAGTAATCACAAAGGTGAAAGGCCGCATAGAATAAGAAATAGAATTGATCAAGAAACCACCCACTAAGGAAAGCTTCCTTTTTTTTACTGAATTGATCGAGTGCGATTCTAACTACCTTACCTAGCAAACCTTCATCTATATCTATATAAGGAACCTACATGCTACCTTACCTAGCAAAGCAATCCACTTTTCTGCAAGTCTTACTTTTCGGCCTCCCTAAATACGATGAAGATGTCTCGCTTGGGTTCGCTTCTTCTATTCGCCGTCCGCTTGCTGGTGTTTTTTCTGCTCTTCCGGCCATGTCTTGCTGCGAGGCTTGGACCAGCCATGCTTCCAAGTTTTCTTCCACCGGCCATGCCTCCAAGTTTTCTTCCACCGGCCATGCCTTCAAGTGTCCTTGCACTGGCCATGCCTCCAAGTTTTCTTGCACCAGCCATGGCTCCGTCTCCCGCCACGGCCAGTATCTCGGCGCCTCCTGTTGATGGTAACCATGGAGGGTACGACGACGGCCGCATCCCTCATGAGATCAACAGTTAGTGGCTCTCCGTCCTTCCCACTGCAGAGGTGTCTCGACAATCATGGAAGAAGTTGGCAGATTATTCCATTAGTTTCTTAATTTGATTCAATATAGAAAAGAAAAGATTAATTGTCTGATCTGCTTCTTTAGGCAAAGTCAAATTTACGCTTCAATTAGGTTTTTTAAAATTCCGTGTATGAAAGAAAAGATTTCCACAATTTCTCTCAGGGAATGATACCCTTATTGCATTCAAAAAATCACTAGTTAACGAATGCAAGAATGTAAAAGGTAAACGCTACAGCGACATTGCAGGCAGGGAAGAGTTTTTTATCTCCCTGTCACCATGAGCCCGGCATAAGAAATAGTTTTTGGATCGTTCATTTTTAAGTTCCACAGCACACAGTAGTGCATGTTAGCGTGATAATGATACTAGCGAATTGTCACAAAGCAGCAAGCGTACTACCTGTAACATATGTTGGGGTGCACACATATGTTGGAGTGTTGTATACTAAGTGCGCATACATTATAGAAATTGCTAAGAACATTGCACACCCTATATGCAAGTGTTGCTGCAAAGACCTGTAATATTGCGGAACATATGTATAAAACATTGCATAGAATTCATACAACGATGCACATACATAGTTGGCCATCTTGGAACACTTAGTTGGTTAACATGTATTTGAAGTCTTAAGATATCCCCTCCCCCCTAAATAATATTAGAGAGTCTTGTAGAGCATTTTGGTGCCGTTTGGCGAACTTTGGAAGGACTATGACTGTACAGCTACTTTGGCTGCTACTCCAGTAGAACGTAAGAAATATCTTATACTATATGGGGGGACTTGGTGAGCTAAAATTTATGAGTTGTTGGTATGATGCTTAGCCTTGCAACCGGCTATCACAAATGATAATGAAGGCTTGTTGAGTTGATAGTCATCATACCAAGAGCCCTGTCCACTAGGGGATGGGCCTCTCCAACCTACGAGTTGGTCGTCCAACCTTATGACCTTCTTAAAAAGATAGACCCTTGCATGCACGTGGATGAGATGAAATGTTTGGATATCCGAGTTGCCTAAGTTGGATATGTGTGTAACAACCACGAATTTTTGGTATGATTTCTTGCCTCTAATAAAACTATTTTAAAAGTTTTTAATTGTTTTAAATTATTTAGAGGCAGATATTTGGAGAGTTTTATTTAAGTATGATAGAGCTCGATGAGACAAATATAACGAACTTAAGAATGCACGAAACAGAGGTCAGGAGTGAAAGTTACAACCTTGGGAAATATGCCACATGGGCGGGACCCACTTTAAAAGTGCAAGATAACTTAGCCATGTGGGGTCTAGTTTCGAAGGGCTCGTTGATACAAATCCATCGGTACTAAGAACGTGCAATTCCGACCTCGCATGGTTTCGCACCGAGCCAAGCGGAGATGTGGTGTAAGCCATGACTAGCGAACCGCATCACACGAAATGACACGCGCGTGACACATGTCGGATGAGCAACAGGTCTATGCAAAACCACGCGATGCGCAGACAGACGCGTAGTGTCACCCCGTGATTCACATGCGTTGCATGCACGCCTAGCGCAGCGGTGTTGCATTTTGGGCTAGTGGTGGCACAACACGTGTCGCGCGCACATGCACGCAACACACCGTCAGCTCACGGGATTTTCCTATAAATTAAAACTTCCGTTCAGTTTTCTGAAGAAGTTTTTGAAGTCATTCTGAGTTTGTTTTCTTCTGTTCAAAAAATATTCTTAGCTAATTCGAGGGTGTTCTATGCAATGGAAGTGTCCATTTCTTGAGTTAGTAACCCTATTTAGGGGGAATGTCCTAGGTTAAGGGGAGGTTCTATACATAGAAAGGGTAAAGTGTCTCTAGGCAAGGGGAGGTTCTGTCCGTGGAAAGTGTACAGTGTCTCTGGGTAAGGGGAGATTATGTCTATCGCATACGGGCATGTCGAAAGAAAAGTGTCCCAGGCTAAGGGGAGATTTTGTCCGTAGCCTACGTGCAAGGAAAAAAGAAAAGTGTTTCGAGTTAAGGGGAGGTTCTGTCAGTAGCCTACGGGCACAAAAAAAAGTTTCTAGAATCAGTCTGAGTCTGTTTTCTTCCTTTAAAGAGGCATTCTTACCTAAATAGAGCATTCCGGACGTTGTGGCAGGGTTATTTTCATGGTTGGAGACCTCCAGAACCCCAGAAGTGGACATCCAATTTTGTGGTGTCCAGTTTATCGGTTTCAAACTCTTGCAGAGAGTGAGGTAGGGGTTTTTATCCTTTCTTAAGGCATGATTATAAACTTTGGTTGTGTTTTAAACTTATTATTTATACAACTCTAGCATGTTATGCGTTATAGATTACTTTCAAGTTATAATTTATGATTTCTACATATATATTCGATCTGTCGAATGGTTAATCGTTGAGATAGAATATGATTTATATATCGTATGTTATTATATATATTCGATTAGTCGAATGATTTGCCACTGGAAGTGGATATGTTTTATATATTGCACATTTTACGATTGCCTCATATATGATAGTTTAATCGAATGATTATCCGTGGATTTTGATATAAATTATACACGTTGGAGCGTGTGAGATAGAGACAAACTAGCTTCGCCACTGTTTTCATTGCGAATGAATACAGTATGTTTGAAAGACAGTTTTAGAGGACTCGTCTTTGTTGAAATGATGATTCTAAAGATTATTTTTGAAAAGATGTATAAGCATGGTGATCGAGTCACTGAAGCGGGACAAAGAAGGAGTAACTGTCTCATTAGAATGAGCAACCAAACTTGCCTTTGTAGTCATTGATAGTGACGCTCTTGTAGAGGCAGAGCTAGGGTTTTCAAAAGGATAAACATTGGGATAGAATATTTTAAAAGAAAATAGCCCTTTTTGGAGTCTGGAAACTCTAGGATATTTTGATTGAGTCTAGGACTCAAGAGTGTTTTGGTTGTCCGGAGCTATTGTTGGGCGCCCCAATAAAGCTTCGTTGACTAGTTAAGGGCACAATTAATGCGGTTTGAAATCAGATGCACAATACCTATTTTAGCTTGGTGAGCCCCTAACGAAGAGCGCATATCAAGGCTACACATGCTAGGATAGAGAGTATCATGGGAAGACTCCCTACTCTCTAGATCTCAGCGCCCCATGAGCACGGGTGGCTCTTCTATCCACAAACATGAAATATTTTGAAATGATCTGTGGAGGAGTAAGAGGTCGCTACTTTGTACCCACAGTAAATTCTTATCAATATATATATATATATATATATATATATATATATATATATATATATATATATATATATATATATATATATATATATATATATATATATATATATATATATATATATCTGGGACATTTGTAGCAAGTCGTGAGAGCTTGCAAACCCTAGTAGCATCTTTGATACGTAGGAAGAAGCTCTAGGGGTGGTTTTGGGTGAGAGGCACACCCCTGTTTTCATGAAAATTATTATATATGATATGTGTTGTGAAACTGTCATGTGTTTATTCATACATGATCGTATAAACTCCCCTACTAAGTATTTTAAAATACTCACCACCCCCCAAACTTTGCAGGACTTGACGAAGCTTAGTGTACGGGTAGAAGGACCTACTCCGAGTTTTATCAATGTGATTTCAAGAATTTCAACCACACCGAAATGAGTAAGAGCTCTTCTTATTATTTTTCTCTTGTGTGTTTGTACACGGACCGTGGTTCCTAGGGAAATTATTATTATATTATCACATAAGGTGAGCGGCTCCTGTTACGGGCCCGGGTAAACTCCGATATTTTTGTGAAAAGAAATTTTATATTCTTCCAAAATCCTGGGGTTCGACAATGTGCATGGCAAGGTTGCATCCCCCTCTGGCTAACTTGCTTGGAGAATGTCCCAGCATGTACGCACGTCTGCCTTGGATGAGTTTTTTACTTGGCTTAGCAAGCCACACGTTAGTCGAATAGCACAAGGTCATGACCATGATGAAAAAGACTTACTCTCTTGGTTATTTGGCCTTGTGAGTGCCGCACAGACAATGCTTCTTAGGCGCCTCTGTAACAATATGCACTATTGATCTTATGGATGAACAACACTCTGGCCTTATGTTGGGCGCATGGTGAGTGGGGGGAATTAAAAACCCTTTTCTAAGTAAGTTCGTAAGATTATGAGTAAGACTGTAAGAGTAAATTTATAATCAACACTATAAGTATATGTTTATGAGCAAGACTGTAAGAGTAAGATAGTACAAATAAGACTATAAGAATGTTCTGAGTAAGACTATAATTGTAAGGATTGTACTAGTAAAGTTGTAAGTATAAGAGCAAGTGTAAGAATAAGTGTAAAAAAGATAAGATGGTATGTGTTTTTGTATGATTGTTATTTTATGCGACTCTCATGGGTTTGTATATTTTTATACTTCATGCTTGAATTGCATGAATGCATTTATGTATAAACTTATAGAGTTCACTGATTAGAACTCCCCTACTGAGTATGAAAATACTTATTTTCTCTCTTTTTAACCCCAGTGTTTGGGAGGCTTTAACAAGTTTGTGGCAAAGAGCTTCTAGAGATAAACACTTATTTCTGTGGGTGGATTGATTGTTGTTGGCTCATGTATACTTCTGACCCATTGTGAGTCTTTATTATTTTTACTACAATCTAATGTATTCGGTGAGATTAAAATTTAAGATGTTTACTTTCTAAACTTGTAATTTGAATTAGACTTCGAACTGTCGTTAGTATGACTTGTACTTAGGGATGCTCATAGCTAGTTATTTCATATGTTTGTTTTTGAGTTGCGCCTGAGAATATTTGGTTTAGTCATACGATGATTGATTTGAAAATTTTTATATGGGAAAAAAGTAATGTATGGTGTTTAAAATTATATAAATTATTTTTACATGTTTTATATTTCATCATTTTCTCAATTTATGGCTATTATATTGCAAAAATAATTTATAAATTTTTAAGAAAATAAATTAAAAATTCTCAAGTATTACAATATCAACAACTAGTATTGGGTTACCATATGACAACCATCTAAAAAGATCTAAAAAAATAATTTTACTAAAATACCCTCATATCAAGTAGCAATTGAGGGCAATATAGAAAGTTTGACACTATAAATATTTTCCATTTCAATAAAAATTTTCTCAATACTTAGATTAAGTTTAAAAGATGAGTTGAATAAGAATTTAGGGTGAAAATATGGGTAAAATAGGAAGATATTAAAATTTTATTATCACCCAACTTGCTTTATATAATAGTGAATCAACCTTCAAACCTCAGTCGGTAAGATCCAATGAGCCAAGACAAAAGCTGAAGTGGCAACAATCCCTCTACTATTTCTTGTCACTTCCAGATGACTAATAGGGCTAAGATGGTGTAAGGGTGTGTGTCCATTGATCACAAAGCATGTAGCCTAGGCCAAATCGCCTAGTTATAGACTAGGTCTCAATTAGGAGGGTTATGCAAGACCCGACCCGAGATAGAAACCGAGTTCCTTAGACCTGACCCAAGATAAAAACTATGTTCCTTGGACCTAACCCAATCCAAGATAAGAACCGAAAAACCCAAGAAACCGAGCCAATAATTAAAACTAAATCGTACCTTTTTAAGTTGGTTCTATCTATAAAAAATTATAAAAATTCATATAACCTAGTTTAAATATGGTTTTGTAAATTGATTAGGAACTCGAGTCGGGTTAGTTAAGTTCTTAGGTATTTTACATAAACCCGACCCGAGATTTACCCGGGTATGTTTTTTTCTTGGACCCGATATAACCCAAGATAAGATCCGACCCGACCCACGTCAATTTTGGGTCGGGTCCAATATGCAGCCCTAGTCTCAATGCACCCAGCCCATCTATTTCCACCATAATTTTTATAGATGGAGTGTCATGGTGATTGTGCTACCTTTAGATAATTATGGGGCTAACTAGGTAATTCGCTTTCAAAGACACATGAAACCATATTATTCAAGAACGCTGCTATTGGTACCTCAATAAATCCTACTTACCGCCAAAAAAGAAATGTTATCGCCAAAAAAGAAAGGTTATCATATTTTTAGGGTACTCTCTTATCCCATGTATCCCCTACTATTTGTCTCATATATTACCCCATCTTAAGAAAAATTACCCTACCTCGCACTTAAGCAGAACCAGGCCCCCCCGCCTAAATGATGTGAATGGAAGGCTTCTCGTTCCTTGAGTGGGAGAAGCAGCATTACCGTAGAAGTGAGGCAGGGCAGCCAAATGGACCCGATTAGGGGAATGTGTAGACATGGAATAGGAGGTAAAGAAAAACATTTTTATTGTGGTCATAGCAATGAGAGAATTTTGTTTTAGTTGGTGGGGTAATTGAGAAATTGATGAGCATTGATTATTCAAACCACTTATTATGGAAAAATTTTCAGTATTGAATATAGATTATAAATATTAAATGCATTTCTTACAAGTTCCTCTCAATTAAGAAGACATTTTTCAACGAGTCATTTGCCATAGCTCTATCTTCAACAAGGCCAGATTATTATGGAAATATTTTTGATCCTCCTACCTATATCTACAAGGATCAACGGTGTGCACACACAGTAGCACATGTGAGCTAACGTGTGTGTCATTAATTTTTATGATCGATGAAGGATATCACTCGAACATCCTCGAGGAGGATGGCTCTGGCAGTTGCACCATCAATTTTCATGATTGATGAAGGATATCATTGCAGACAATAAAATTTTCCTATTGTTATATGTCTCTTTGCCCTAAAATGAACATAAAAGTTCATTTACGTATTATTTATTCCTTATGCCCTAAAATTAGAAAAAAAATTTAAAAAAATCTTGCAAAACGTCCAAGTCACTATTAACATGAGAAATGGTCACATTACCTCGTTAAGACTTAGCAAAACATTTTGTAACCACTATGTGAGGCACTTTTTTATTAAAGAGGCTCAACTTGCTTCTCCCATACTCTACAATGTTGATAATAGGACGATTTGTTGTAAGAAAAAATTAAATAAAATGTTGCACACAATGAAACATGTTACCCGCTCATCAGATCCTTAATCTTGGAATATTCCATTGTTCACTCCAGACCTTCGAACTAATTGCTTTGGCATTTTGCTCATCCAAATTCCAATGATTCTAATACTTATTCTTCAATTGTGGTTGAAAACTTATTTCAAAGTACTTGTAAAGCACGCTTAGTACTAACCTTAGGACACTTAATGTATTTTGGGACCATTACGCCTTCTACTTTAAATATTTGTGTTTTCAATGCCTTGTGCCATATCAATTGTGAGTCCTAGTAAATATACGGAGAAAAACAAACGTTTTTTAAAATAAGGTTTCTAAATCAGGGGCATTACAATGAATTCGAAGAAATATGATTCATTAAATAGAACAAATGTCCTCACCAGTACCAGGGGCCCACCACCTGTACCTCCAATTAAGATGAGATTTCTTGGACTCGTGTCGCCTTCTATCTCTATCTATGTTTTGGTCTCATGGAGGCGGGCCTTTTCGTAACGGGCCCATCAGTTGTTGTAACGATGGTGACGCACAATCTGGTGATGACTATACACAAAAAATTTGACACTGTTTTATAAATGCAGCACCTCCTACTAGACTATCCACAAAAACATCTTAGCCAACAACTAATCACTACAACACTAATAGACGCATCTAACCTAACCAGGCTGCATCACCAACACTCACGACCATGCTACATGGCCTTCTAATATGGTACATAAAGGTGATACATCCTCTATGTACCAAGCTAGATCCGTGCACCTCACCAAAAGTGTGTATTCACTTCTATGTACTATGTTAAGAGCCCTATATAATACCATAACCGGCAGCCGCATAGAACTGGTCGGGAAAACATTTTCCAAGAGTAGTTATGTTGCTTTAGGGCCAGTCTTCTTCTTGCTAGGCTAGTGTGTGGTGACGGTAGACATTAATGTTCTCACTGCTTTTGACAGGAACACCCATGCCCTCTCAAAATTGTCTGCTCTAGTACCCATGTCAAATAACTATGATGTAATGTTACCCAAATTCAGATGAGATATTGTCAAATTGTCATGCGTAACTAAGTGACCTGTTTTACTTAAATCTTCTACGGTTGGAACAACGTTACACAAGATTGATAAGTTTGAGAGTTTATCAATCTAGTTGATGGACAACAAAAAATGCCACCAAGCCATCAGTGTTAAGATGGGGGTATGGGTAGTATCCCAACTCGACGTCCTTGATTCAAGGATTTTAACTAACCCAACCCATTCCTACACTCATATCTTACCTAATAAAATATACCGAGTTCCCCAACCCATTCCTTCACTATTAACTAATAAAAGGGGAAAAAATGATCTCTCCTCGCGTCTCCCAACCAAGTCCTGCAACTATAATAACTTCTAAATCATGTTTATAACTCTGATTTAATTAGATGTTCAATGTGCTCATTTCGGAAGTCTAATTAAGGCTTCAAAGCTCATCTAGATAACTCAATTATCAACAACCTAAAAAAAATTCATTATAGTAACCATACTAGAATCCTGAAAATACACATCAGCCATAATATATTTTTTTATACTGCTTTTGGTCCCCCGATCCCAAATCCGTTAATATTTTCAACCCTCCAATATGGCTCATGCAAGCATAGTACTGAGATGGGATTGGCTAATATTAAGCCCTTTAAAAGCCAATCTCTCTTCATTCATCAAGTACGCATTTATATATCAGTTAAATTCAAATACGCATTAATCCTTAGCACCTTATCACCTTAAGAAGAATAATTGATGAATGAAACACCTCATAAGCCAATGGGACAGAATGTTGAACCAAAAGTTCGCAAAGCATGACATTTGATGTCAGCATAACCTGAGTTGTCTTCCAAATAACGTAATTGAACACCACAATCAAGTTTAGATAAATAAATAAATAGAACAGTTTATTAAAACAAGCAATAAACTTCAAACAAAATCCCCCTACTTATGACAACCAAAAAATAGAAAAACAGCAAACAGCCATTTTATACAAAAAAAATACAGTGGCATTTCTTTAATAATAGCTGCAAAAGAAAATGTTGAACATGGGCACTCAACAGTCAAAAAACAATAGCTACAGAATTGCCCCACAGAAACTGATAATTTAAAAAAAATAACAATTTGTAAACTAGTTCCCTCATTACATTTTAAAAGTTAATTTTCCAAAACATTGATGAGTGGCAATCATCAACAGCATATTTAATATCATCATTATCACTTATAAAGTGGCTATATTTGTTAAGATGGGACCTCAACAACTTTAGCAACTCCAAATGCCGTGATTGTTTCTTTTCCAATATCCGAATATAAGCAGCTAGCCCAAGCCAACAAAGTTCGTTTCTCTTAAGATTCAGTATTGGATGAAGATTGGACATGGATTTCATAGAATGCATCCTTTTGTTGATCAGTTGAAACATGTAGCTTACAAGAGCATGAAAGGGCAGTTAGAGACATTACAGGCATTGGAGCAATTTTAAAATTTAAAACAAATTCAGATACCAGAAAATGACAGGAGATAGTGCCCTCCATTAGGGGCAATTCATATCCATGCAATAGGCTTGATATTTTTCTATTTTTTTCGGTTTAAAAGAAGCTGAATGATTGCAAAAAATTGATGTACAATGTACCACAACCAAGAAAAAATACCAGCCTTTATAAGGAAGAATACAACTATAAGATACTACATAGAGTATCCTGGCAATATAGTCCTAGTTTGGATCATAATTGAGCACAATTTAAGGAAGTTGGTTATATTGAGATACTTCAGTTACTTTGCACTTTCAAAAAATTATAAAACTGTGGCCCACTTTATATTTAGGTTGAATCCAGACAAAGTTTACATCAGTACTCCACTTGAAGAATAGTTCCTAGAAATTAGAAGCCTATCCCTGCCATCTTTACCATGTCATAAAATTTGATAATTCTTGTCTTCGTAAGAGAGTCAGTTCTTTTTCATAGATAAATATCTGCCTTATACAACTCCAAGTATTAATATTTCACTGTCAGAATAGTTCCTACTAGCAAATGAAAACACCAATTCTACATGTTATCTTCTATGCATAACCAATTACCTAAAAAATAATTGTTTGTGCCTATACAATGCCATCTTTACCATGTCAGCTAAAGTTTGATATTTATGGTTCTTTCATAGATAAATCTCTGAAATGCCTTGTATGATTACAATTATTAATATTGCAATCACCTGAAAAAAATTCCAGATATCCTATGAGATGGTTCTTTTATCATTGTAATCTTATTATTTTTAAGATAACATTATATTTTCGAAGTAACAAATATAGAGGATTTGACATGTTCTATAAAGTAAAAATGTCTTACCTAATTGACCTCTCAATAATCTCCAAAAGGCGCATAGGATTTCGAGCACAGGGTTCGCGCAGCGCACATAGAAAGCAATGGAACTTCATTGCGCATAGTAGAAAAGCTTGATATGCATTTAATCTCACAGTTCTAGTGGAATTGATATTGGAGTCATAAAATATAGGGTGACACTTTGGCCTCATGTAGTCACATAACTTCATCTTCAGTTGGCAGAATGGCCTAACTTCATTTGAAACAGTAATCCTTGAACTCATATTTGAGATCCAATACCTATTGAAAATTCAAAATTCTTCACAGAAGTTAGTCAAATTTTATACCAACTTTATCACATTGCATTAAGAGATCGGAGTACTCAGACCCAAAAAAGAACTTCAGCATAAAACAAAACAATCTCAACAGCATAAAAAAAGCAAAAAAATCATTATAACCAGAGATGGGAAGTAGAACAGCATATCAGACTAACAAAGGTTAGAAAGAGCTAAACCTTGTATAGTCAGCTTGAATTTCCAGTGTTTGACAATTGATAAGTAGGCCACACCAAGGAATAAACGATATTCCATCTTCACCAGTGTAAACTCTGTTTTCCCTAAGCATACCAGAACACTCCTCCACATCAAAGTTCATACAAAATTTCTGCCTGTTCATATTGCAATTATATTCTCTAAATCCTCTTTGCAACCTGGAATAGAAGTTGCATGCCTGTTTCCTAGAAGTTGATATGAATAAAAAATCATCAATAAGCCTAAGTACCAAAGACTTAGGCAATGATGATGCTTCTTTGTCAAAACCTGAGGAATCAGATGGTAAGGTGAAGCCTTCTCTATTCTTTTCAAGCCATGGGAAAATCACACTTTCTTCAAGGTGGGCATAGTAATATGAGCACAAAAGTGATGACAAAATGCTTCCTTGAGAGATACCCACACACTGCAAATACAAACTTTGGCCAAGTTGCACTAAATTGCCTTTCACATGTTCACGTAGAAGATGAAGAAGCCTTGCTTTTTCTAAATGCTTATATCTGAACTGAATATTACATAGAAATACATCACTAGCATGTCTCAAAAAAGATTCACATTTTGAAAGTATAATCAATTGATGTTTCATATGATGTGTAATAGAGTTCAAAAGTATACTCATTAAAATGTGATGCATGCACATATAATAATAAGCTCAAGAAAATCAATCACCTTTAATGATCAATATTTTATTTAAATTAAAATCATATGCATTTTCTTTTTATAGTTAAAAACAGTTGATGGCACAAACGAGTACAAGGACAAATACTATATTGCAGGTTTAATTATGGATGTCATTAATGAGGTCGGACCTCAATGTTCTCCAAATCATAATGGATAATGCACCCGTTATGAAAGCAGTTGGCTCCATTGTTGAAGTTGAGTACCCCCATATTTTTTGGACACCATGTGTTGTACATACTTTGAATTTAACTTTGAAGAATATATGTGCAGCCAAAACAATGAGAATAATGAGATTGTTTATGGTGAATGTCATTGGATTACTCAGGTCGCCGATGATGCCAATGTTATACATACTTTCATTATGAATCACTTTATGAGGCTAGCAATGTTCAATAAATTTAACCCTCTGATGTTACTTGCTATTGCTGAGACATAATTTGCTTCAGTTGTGATCATGCTTAAAAGGTTGAAGCTAGTAAAAAGTGGCTTTCAAGCCTTGGTGATTAGTGAGCAATGGACTTCTCATAAGGAAGATGATGCTGGAAATGCTCAAAGTATTAAAGACCTTGTTTTAAATAATGTTTGGTGGGATAAGGTTGATTTCATTTTATCCTTCATTAGCCCTATCTATGATATGCTTAGATGTGCTGACATAGAAAAGCCTATTCTTTGCATGGTGTATAATATATGGGATACAATGATTGAAGAAGTGAAGAAAAAAATATTTCGATATGAGGGCAAACAAGAAAATGAAATATCATCCTTTTATAATGTGATACATAGCATACTCGTCGATCGGTGGACTAAAAGCTCCACTCTTTCTCATTGTTTGGCTCTTTCATTGGATCCTATGTAAGTTTTATAAATCATTATAAACTATAAAGAATTACTTTTTTAGTTTTTATTTTTCTTATTCTTTTTAATCAATTTGGGGAATATGATTGCTTAGAAGATAGGTGGAGGTTAGAGCCAAATGTTTGATAATATACTTATGGATCTTCTTTGTCATTGCTCCAAAGCTTAGCCTTAGCCTTTAAGCTTCTTGGACAACCTTGTTCATCCTCTTGTTGTGAGAGGAATTGTACATTCTCCTTCATTCATTCCTTGAGGAACAAAATCACTCCAAAACATGCTGAAGATTTGGTATTCATACATACTAATTTTCAACTTCTATCAAGAAAGAACGATCAATACAAAAAAAGAGCAACCATGATGTGGGGTATTGCTGGAGACACATGATTTGAACCAGGGGTGCTTGAGATTGCAAATTTTTCTCTAGATGAACCACAATTGGAGGCAGTTACATTTAATGATGTTGATGTGGATGTTGATGTCTATGTTCTTTAATGTTGCACTTTGGACTTATAATTTACTTTTCCTTAGTCGATGTTCTTTAATGTTGCACTTTGGACTCTTATAATTTACTTTCTCTTAGTCGATGTTCTTCAATGTTGCACTTTGAATTTTTATAATTTACTCTGTCATAATCGATGTTCTTCAATGTTGCACTTTGGACTCTTAGAATTTGTTTTCATGGGCATTAATGTGATTAAATTCATCTTTCCTGTGTTGCAACAATGTATGGAGAACATAGTGGTTGGTTGTTTATAGAAAGGGATCTAATGATGTGAATTGCAGGACCATTCTGTAAAAGCTGTGATGATGTAAATTGCAGGACCCTTCTATTAGCTTTGATGAGTTTTTTCAAACTGTTTAATTCTTCATTGTATTCTCTGTTGTATAGGTTTGGGTTCTTCTTTGCCCTTGTTGTGTTGAGCTGGCTGGTGTGCATCAGTGATGTTTGCCGGTTTCTAAAGCAATGTTTGGTGATCTTGGCCACTTCTCCCATGCTGCAATTCAGGTTCTTACAAAACTTTTACTATGTATCAATGTTGGTTATATAAGCATTTTTATAATTCAAAATATGCCTCTACTGCTTATTGCTTCTATGTTTCTGATTTCTAGTGTATCCAAGCCTTATACTGGCTTCTGTTGTTAGCTTTTCATTTTGTTTTTTGCCTACCTCATATAGCTTCTTGGGTGTTTTCTTTTAGTAATTATTTATTTTTTCTCACTTCTCTTCAAATACACCTATATATATATATATATATATATATATATATGGAAAAAGTTTATATGAGCCCGGGCTCATATATGCCTACATGAGCCCGGGCTTTATAGGCCATCAGATTTACATCCGGTGGCCTATAATATTCATGGGTTTAAACCCATGAGTATTACCCATGAAAATTGTGAGCCACCGGATACAAATCCAGTGGCCCATGGAGCCCGGGCTCACGTAAGTATATATGAGCCCGGGCTTATATAAACGGGACTCTCTATATATATATAATTGCGTATTGTATCCTAATTTTTTCAAAATTGCCATATTGCCCATATCCGTATCGCATCGTATCATATCCCGTATCCGTATCCATGCTTCCTAGGGCATAACACTGCAACCTTTTTCTAGAATAGAATAAGAATAATGTTACGAAATCATAAATGCCTAGATTATGGCTTAAGGGATTAAAGGTAATGGCAAGGCACCTAGTCTATCAAACTAATGTCTTCTGCTAAGGTCCTTGTATCCTGCCAACCTTGCCATTTCTCAGTGTTGAAATGGAAGGTTGAGTCTAGTAAAAATAAGTTTTTACCAATCACCGCCCTAACAGACACACTAATCACATTTTTCCATGGCTAAGAATGACAAATTACTTTAATAACATAAAATCAAAAGTCCTCACCAAATATAAGAAGAGGGGAAAATAATTATATGCTAAAATTTTTCAACAAGTTAACAAACAAAATGATGAATGCATGTACACTAGAAATTTGAAAACTTCAGTATGACTGCAAAAAATTAGCACAACAAGAAACAAAATCCTCACCAAATATAAACAGAGGGAAAAAAATTTAGATGCTAAAACCCTTCAACTAGTTAACAAACAAAATGATGAATACGTGTACACTAGAAATTTAAAAACTTCAGTATGACAGCAAAAAATTATCATGACAAAATGCACAACATAGCATCAACAAAATTAGCTATAAAGATATGAGGAAAACCTGCATGTACCTGATCGATAATGACACTATGAGATGAATGGGATGCCAACAATGCTGCACACTTGGTAGTTCTTCCATTGAAGCCTGGATCAACAGGCATTTGATCGAAGCAAACTCGAACAGCTTTTTTCGTGCAGAAAACTTGGGCATATCTTTGTAAACTATATTCATTTCTCTGTAAGACTCCATCCATGAGTTGAAGAAGTTTATCCTGGTCGATATTATCAAATGCCTTCCATACATCACAAACAACTACAAAAATATCTGGCATGGTCATGAATTGGCTTCTTACATCAATAATATAAGGGCAAAGCTTCTTGTAGATATCATTATAATCAAATACAGAAGAGCCCAACATCTCTGGCTGTTCCACTTTTAGTCTTTTCAAAATCACATGTAAATCACGAAGATTGGAATTAACAGATCTAAAGTTGCAAACTTGCAAATCTTTAGAGTATTTCACTTGGATGAATTTTCGTTTCAAACAAACTTTTTCTTGTGAGATAAGAACACTAGACGGGGCTTTAAGGTTTGCCAAAGGCCTCAGTGCATTTTCCTTTGGCAGGAATCTAACTTTTGAAAATCCAAAGGTCCTCTTCCGGAGATGATTTCTTAACCATGCAGGATCAAATAAATGGTAGCTCTGTTCATGCAAAATACCAATGGTCTTATTTGTAGCTTTCTGCCAAAAAATTTTATGGTAGTAGCGGACATTGTTTCCACATGATTCAGTCTCGGTGACATAAAAATGTGCTGCAACTAAGGGCACCACAAGATAGGAAAAAAACCAAAACATCCATTTCTCGAAAAACGTAGCTCTTAAAGTAATTTGAGTATTATGATTGAACCCAAAACTTAATTTGGTAAATTCTGAGAGAAAGGGTACATCCAATGTTTTTAGCCCATACATGCATTGCTTCAAATTGAATTTCTCAAACCTCCGAAGTTGAACAAAATCTGAAATTCTTTTCCTTAGAGTCCTCCAGTTTGATGAACTACCAAGTAAATCTTGAGGAACAATGCTCCTGCAAATTGCCCAAATAAAAGAGACAAGCGGAGTATATGAACAGTGAGATGTACTCAAGTCCCCTAAGTGACTACCAGAAACATCATTTCCCATGGTAAGCTCCTTTTTCCTTTGCTTGATTTGAGCAAATGATTTCTGACCAGGCCAACTGAAATTTGGCATCAACCCATTGTAACTTTTCCGAAGTTTAAGAAGACGAAATAATGGTAAGTTCGTCCTTACTTCATCCCTCTGGGAAAATGATTAGATAAGTTAGCATTAGTTTTCAAGACACACCCTTCAATAACATCAATTAAAATTATGTGCAAATAGTCAGTTCAACTTTTATGCAAATCCAATTGTTCTAGCTTAAAAAATATGACATTCTAAATGTAGACTACTGCCGAAAGGCATCAAGTGCCATAAGTAGCCATCTCTACTGTCAAAATGAACAGGATTTATAAAGAAAGTGATTGTACCTGATTAACTGTGACATTAATGGCATTATTGCTGTTTACCTAGTAATATTTGTATTGTTGCCTGAATCAATATAAGTACACAGGACTAAGGTTTTGTTTGGTCTGTCAATGGCTGAATTTGAAAAGCCAGAAAAGATGTCATTTTTCAGACCATTATTAAACCATTAATAGCTGACACACTAAAACCTCAGCATATCGGTAAAATGAAAATTCCTTACTTACTGATTCAGCCAAACATTTGGGACGTGTTTGACCTTACAAAATATTGGAAATGATGCTGACCGCCCATCAACCCTATCCATTTCCCCTCAAAACATGATACCCACTCTGGTTCGGCCCACTCTTCGCCTCTTTTTCCATAAATCTACCATAGAGCCCACCTTCACCCAGTCGTCCATGCCCTCGAGGAGGCCTACTTTGCAACTTTCGCCACCATCTCTGTTGAGGGAAAAACCATCTTCTTCCTCTTCAAGAAAAGATTTTCTCCCCTATCTTCCTTTGTGTTTTTGGTTTCTCTAATTATTGATCTTCCTGTTCTGCCCGTCTTATTTTGGGTTTATGTTATACTTTAGTATCATTTAATTTTTTTAGGAAGGAATTGAATAGAGTACGCCCAAACGCCATTGCATAATGTCTAGTGTAGGTTATTAACCACTGCATTTCTACTCCTGCATTGTTCTTCAGAGGATTTTCATTTCAGTCAGAAACTTTGTCTAATGGTAAGAACTATAAGAAGATTTCTAGAGATATGAATAAATTGAATGCTCATTTTAATAAGTCAATGACATAATTACTTCTTATTGTTCTTTCTCAGCTAGAAAAAGAGTTGTACATGCCTTTGGAACCATCCAAACACCTCCTACAACAGTTGCAAATAGAGATGAAGATAAAGAGGAATACATCAGAGGAAAACATCATACTCCTTCCAGTTCATGTAGTTTTCTGGATAAATTTTAATTATGGGTTGTCAGTAGCTTTGTTTGTATACTTTGAATTCACACAGATATTCAAAAGAAAAAAATAATTTGATGCAGATCTTCTTTAAAAATTATGACTTTTTTGTGGTCGTAATTGAACTTTAGTGTGTTAAAAGGCTAAACTTGAAGATTGGTGTTTTTTTCAGTATTCAGAAGATTAAGACATATCATCCATAAAAAAATAAAAAAATTTAGGCACATCAAACAATATATTCAGATCAGATGCTCTGCTATTACAAGGGCAAAACTGTATAACAGTTTATTCAGATAATTCAGCATTAATTTCCTCAAATAGACAAATTCTGTTCCACATTCAAGAAAAGCACTAATGACTCAGGACATTTAACTTAGACAATTTACTAATTTCAGAATAGATTCATGTTTATCGAACAGATTTAAAGGCTTCTGGAAAACCTTACCTCCTCCCATCCAATTAATTTTTTTGTTGTCAATCACATTGGACAAGTTTGCCTCCTCCCATCCAATTAATTTTTTTGTTGTCAATCACATTGGACTAACATAAATTTGATCTAAGTATTTGCTCAGGATCAGTATTGATGTAAAAATGTAAAATACTGCTGAATGGAATAAGTGCTATAAGTAGCCATCTCGACTGTCAAAATGAACAGGGTTTATAATGAACATTGTAGGCCAAAGATTTAATTAGACAGAGTTTGTTGGTGAATAGAAAAACCTTGCTTGTTGACAAACCATCTCCATTGTCAGGTCCCAAACAGGGAACTGAATAGTGTTTCCTGAGAATCCGGAGACACTGGCAACGCCTAACATTTTTTATGAGAGACTTTATCAATTTCAAGAGAGATTTGCATCTGTTAAGAAGAAAAAAATCACATCAATATAAAACAATGAACTAAATAAATTTATGGAGATAAATTTAAGCATGCAAGCCTAATCATCTCAATAATCTCAAGGTGCAGTCCAGTTGTCTCACTGCTTGGACTCTCTGAGAAGATGGTCAAAACCACAATTGAGCAAAACCCTCAAGAGTACAACCTAGTAATTAGGTTTGGATGACAAACTTGCGTCATATGATTCTTGAGAACAATGCTTAGATGGAATGAGATGCTAATAACCCTGAAAATGTATGGACATAACAACTCACATGCACTGTGCTTTGTTGATACATATTTTCTTCATATTAGAAGAAGACAAAGAGCAGGAAATTGACCCTCGAAGGATACTTTTCATCACAGCAATTGCACCCTTATCATCAGGCTTAACTCTGCTCAGTATATCTAAAGTTGATCAAGGTTACTACAGAAGAGAATGGCAGCATCATATAACAAAGACGCCGTAACCATCACCAACAGCACGCCAGTAGCAGTTGTCAACAACATATGTCCCATGTTGCCGGCCAGAGTTACACACAAATACTCAACATGTTAAACATCATGTTTCTTTCCTCCAACTGCATCCATGTTCTACGTGGTGTCTCCTCCTCCCCCAAATAACCAAAGATATCATAATTTTATCATTAAAAAAATGAGGATACGGTTTTTTGCAAACACAGATCGGCATAAAGTAGCATTATAGAACATAGACTGTTTCTCAACTTGAGCTCTCTTAGAATAATTTTGAGCTGACTCTTGTAGCATTGAAAAGAAAAGGCAAGATGATTCCATCTGCTCATGAAAAACAGAATTAGGTAGACATTTACATATACATGTGAAAGAAAAAAAACAAAATAAACAGGAAAGCACAGACAAAAACTTCAGTTCATTTGCCATGCACATGGTCTAACATTGATAATTTACGTCCAACAGTTGCCGCCATATTGGCTGTAATGAAGCTGCAGCTCCCCCTAAATTACCTGCTCACTTTTTTCTATTACATGATATACTAATGACGGATAGATCACAATCTTCTGCAGATAATGAATTACTCTTACTGGACAGAAGAATTGCATCGTATTAGCTTTACCTTCTTAGTTTCTTGATGGGAAAACTTCTGACCAGACTGATCTGTTGGTAGACCAGAATGGCTAATGCCGGGTGTTAGCAGTTCAGATGAATTATCTGGATGTTCCATCACGGAAAAGGACAAAGTATTCAGTTGAAAAACTGAAATGCAACCGACTGCATAATGTGATTTAGTAATTACATCTAAATTAGTATATGCATATTAAGTGAGAATTATATTAGTTCTATTATTCACAACCACCAAAATTTGCATTATCCAAATAAAAAGATTACTAGTAGTCACCAAAAAAACTCGAGCTAACACAAACTATGTGCAAGAAAAATTTAGCATTCTTATGATGTTCTGAGAGTATTCCTAATGAGTAAATCTGGTGGTACCTAAAAAATGGTGTGGTGGTTTGTCATACTCTTGAAGTGCAGCATTAGAAGTAACCAGATTTATCTTTCTTCTCTGTCTGTGCCTTTGCCAGCTATATGGTCTAAAACGCTTTTTTGTAGTAGTATGTAAATCTGCAGCAGAAGAATCTTCCGAATTTTCCACCAGGACAGGCATTTCCTGCATCAAAGTAGGATTCTTATGTAATTTCTCCATATTTTTAGCTCTCGTCTTCTTCTTTGGACCTGAAACAGAAGAATTTACAAATGAAATTCAAAATGTAAGAAACTATACAAGGACAGCGAAAAGTAATTTATAATCAAGTGTCTTCTTTGGACCTGAGAGGATTTATAATAACCCTCAAACACTAATTTCTACTGTGAAATTTTCTGCTGATATCTTGAAATCAAAGAAACAGGCAGACAAATTGTAAAGAAAAATTCAGAAGTTACCATGCACATAAGGGGATTATGTCAAAAGCAATGACAGGGTGTGGAAGATAGAAAGGAAAGAAAATGCTTGTGCACATAAACATACTTAAAAATGAATTACCTTTAATACTTTATGAGGTAGACTTCGGATGCCTCACTAATTTTACCACTCAAAAACTATTTCTAATGCTGATAGCCTCAGAAAAAATACTGTAAAATTTTCTCTAGATACTTATTTACCAGAGGATGAGTTGCATGAGTTCCAACTTGAGTTTGATGTGTATGATCGATCAAAAGTTTAACCATAGTAAAATGATGGCAGACTTTGTTCATAGTAGGGTAAAAAATCAAACAGTCAGAAACTAAATATCATTCTTCTGAAATATGATTTATTCCAAAAAAAAAAAGTAACACGAATAAAAAAATGAAGTTTAGTGTAAGAAATTAGAAACCTTCACCACCACCAGGAACTTTTGAGAATGAAAACTTAGGTTGCCCAGATGTCTTTTCCTTGAATTTCTTCGCCTTTAAAAGATATTTGTGAAGTGGAAATCCGTTTACTTGATAATGTTTCTTACTTGGGAGAAGCAAAAAAATTGTTGAAAACTTCAAAAATTGAAGCATGACGTCATCTCCAATCTTCAATGCCACAGAACCATAGGCAATATAAGAAGTAAAGACAACAAAAATTATGCTGCCGAAAATAAAAAATAGCATTTGCTTACTCTCATTAACAAAAGATACCATGCTGGATCACTAAGATCATCTAAAATGCTGCTGAAACCAACACCTGTAACAATTCATACATTAGAACCATTTGCAATAAAGGAGAGAGAACTGATAAGCTACAGCAGATACTAGATTTATCAGCACATACATAATGGTATTAATTAAGGAAAGAAACCTGCCCTATCATAACCCTCGCATATCAAATTAGATGTGGTTGACCTCTTCAGCAAAGCCTCTATGTGACATTGCACTATCTGAAATAGAATGATAAAATTTGTAACATATATGACCATCATAGAAAATCTCAGCTCCTAAACATAAAGCAGGTCAGTTAAAACTATAAAGGAGTCATGGCTCGTATTTCCAAATTTCAGTCACATAAAGACACACATGTCAAACAGTATAAAATATGTGAAATAATCACCAATCAACATATCCCACCATATAAGCTCATCATTCTCTAATCCTTATGAGTAGCAGTCATCTAAAAACATGCATGATGGAAACCGTAAATCTCCTTTTGTTCCAATACAGATATCTGTGTAGATATTGGAATAAAAGCAAATTTACACTCCATCCTGAAATAAGTGTCTTATTTTAAAAAGTCAAATAGTTAAGCTACCTCATGTCACTCAAAAAATTCCAAAATTACCCTTTCTTCATCAACACAGAAAAAGTTGCTAAAGGGTGTTTTAGGAAAAATATACATAAAAACTACATAAAAGAGGAGAAAGTGGATGACAACTAAGCAAATAGGACACTTATTTCAGAACAAATTAATTTTTCAAATGGGTCACTTATTTTAGGACGGAGGGAGTAGTTGATATCAATGATTTTGGATGACTGATACTAATAGGGATTAGAGTGTGGTACTGAAGGCTGAGCACTGGAGTTGGTTCTTAAGATTCAACTTCTCAGGCTCTTTGGGAATGAACTCAAAAGCTATGTGATAGCCTCCAAAGCTTATGCCACACCCCTTTCAACAACTAAATTGTTCATTTTAATGTCCAAGTAGCTCATTAATAGATGAATTTAATACAAAGATAAAGAAGACAAGTAACCGATTATAAGATGATTGTCAATATTTTGTGAATAATGTCTACTGTAGAGAGGCAATAGTTATAATTAGATTATTCCAGTCAGCCAAGAAAGTAGTTAACAACAACACAAATCCGGTCTAAGTTGCATAAGCAGACTTTGAAACAATTTTAGCTTCTCCTGCACTTCGTCTCCAAGATAAATGGAATTGCTTCATCCTCCTTGAAAGTGCAATCCAACAAAAAAGAACCACGAACTATTATATGAAAGACCTCTACTAGTTAGGACACCACTAATCCACCATTAGTGGCAAAAAATTCAATCAAAGTGAATGGAGAAACCATAAAGAAGATTTAATGTGAAAAACAAGCTTAGTGGTTAGGAGAAGCTCAAAAAATATGAAATCTTCCTCCTGTGATGATGAGTCCTTATACTGCTAATAAGAAAGAAGTTGACTCATATGTCTAAATAGAGACTAGGCTTCTACGGCAAGGTATTGAACTGCATAATACCCTTGGAGATTCTTACCTATATAAGAGTTATTGCAAGACTGAAACTTAGAGCTTGGTCCCTACATGACCACTATACATATGCTAGATGAAACTCTTAGTGGGTATTAAATTACATGCCCAGCATGTCAAAATCCATGTACCGGTTCAAATTCAAGGCATAATTCACTTCAAACTTGCTTGGAAGGCATAACAACTAGATATAGGTTCAAGTTTGAAAAACATCTACCGTTGTACAAAGTGTATAATTACTCATAGTGAGTCATTCCTTCTAATTTCTGACCTGAAAATTTAAATCATGTGGGATATGTTGTCTTATAGTATATAATTTAATTGCATGATGTGAGTGAGGAGTCAAGGCCAAATTAGCATTGAATTCTCAAAGGCTCCATGTGGCCTTCCCACTGAGGGAACCCAATTTTAGGAATTTGATTTCTCATTCTAAAATTTAAATTTGGAGAAAAACCTCAATAAAGCTAAAAAATCACCATTTGAGGCAAATTTATATAATTTAGCTTCGCTTTTATAATTCTCTTAGTCCCACTTACAAATTCTAAAGAACAATTTCAACCTCTTTACAAGAGAAGATTGGATATTTGGGGTATGAGAAGATAGAGAAGAAATGTATGGTGCTTTGGGATGAAAAGATTTAATCATGCACACACACATGGAGCCAAGCTGCAACGGTTGGGCCGGCTCAGCTCAAGTCCAGTTGCACACTCATGTATGTGGTGTGTGCAAGTTGGCTTAAAAAGGGTTCTTTTCAAGGGCATAACGTTCCTTTTTAAAATGTTTTATCATTTTTTAACCTCAACTAAAATGTTCTCTAAAGGACGTGACTAACCAGGTCAGACTCAAACTTTAAGAATCTATAAATTTCAATTTCATAAGACACATTTATGTACACAAGGTGTTCTCATACTTTGGGCAATTGTAGCCTCTCACCACAAAGAGCACACAGTCTATCCTAGTTGGAGTGCACACTTGAGGACAATAGAGAGGTCCGTTGTATCTTGAAAGGAGAGTGTCAAACAAACTCAATGCATTAAGGGCAGCAAATCTATTTCAAGTCAATAAACTTCCGTGCCTGAGGCCGTTGTGTTTTTCTTGCCAGCTCCTGTTGCATGCTCCTTCTCCTCCTCCAACTGATAAGATCTAAAACTTCCATTCCCTATTATTCCAACATATATCAGGAGCATTGAATGGACTCTGAAATATTCTTACAGACACCTTTAATTGGGGAAGCATATTCAATAAGCTAAAGCAATCAAATCATTTATCCTCCGTGACCAGAAGTAATCTTTAAACAATATCCAAGAATGAAAATTGTATAATACACACATGACAAACTTGCAGCTTTAAGCCGTCATTGGGATTACTCCAACCATTTATATGTGATGCAAAGGATTCTGTTTGGCCAATATGTTCAGTTCTGTTTAAACTATTGTTTGGTTTGATCTGGTTGACATAATTGTGGGTTCATTTCCTCAGCTTTCGCTTAGGAGGCTTGATTCTCGTATGGTTGCATAGCATGAAGGTCACAGTTTGAATCCATGCAATTACACCAACGACCTTCTCCACACCACCCCCCACCCCCCGGCAGCAAGCATGTGCACTAGGGAGTGTTTGTTTGGTTGGGTTTGGCTGATATTCATACCCAGCCTTTTCTATAACAGCTTAAGTTTTTAGGAGACTTGGTTCTAATATAAACTGATACATGAAAGCGTCCTCTGGAAAATAAACGGTAGAACCAAAGGGCAACCATCGGAAGGTGGGAAGGAAAGGAAGAAGAGAAATTAATGGGGCCCTTGGACTCCACACCAATTGCATTCAGCTACAATCTGCCCCAGACTGAGACCTAGATTTCAACACCTAGGGGTTGTCTAGCAGCATGTAACATGGCAGATTTCCTTTCAATAGAGATCCACATGATTGATAAAAAGTCAATCATTGATAGAGGTACCTCAGCCTTTTAAATAGGTTACAATAGGGTCTTACTTTGGAAATCAGATTAAAACATGAACAAGGAAATAAAACAAATTTATTTCCTAATAAAAATCAAAAGCTAGTTCATATCAACAACCATCTAAACTAGTTTGATGATGTAAACATTGTATCTATCAAATATCCCATTAAGTGGCCAGTTGTGCATTTCATCCCAAATATCATAGAAGTATCAAAGCATAAAGATATTTTTAGGAGACTGTGCACTTATAGACAATTCTCTGGTTAAGGAGATGACAACAAAAAGCTTACTAATATGGAGATCTATAGTCTAGCCTTAAACATCTTGCTATAATCTTATTCTTATTTTAACTTGTAGATCAACTTGTTATGCAAGGCCTTCTTACCCTTAGGTAAGACAACTAGTTCACATGTCTCATTAGACATCAATGAATCTATTTTGTCGTCCATGGCATGCTCTTACTTAACAAAAGTATATATTCTACATATTTCTTTAAAGCTCTCAGGCTCACCACTAGCTATAAACAACATATAGTTCATGCTGAGATCAAACCTTTGTTTCTCCACACTTTGAGATAGATAAAAGATCTGATTCGCCTTTCTCTATCTAGAAGTGATCCACCCTAAACCTACTCACCTTATCTTGGTCATCCTAGCTAGCTAGCTGTCACAAGGTGGCGAAGCGGACTATCCGTGACACGTACTGAGGCACACATGTGTGAAAGTATTATATACTAGGTGTGCACCATGTATGCAGGCATTGCGGGGACCCGCAATGTTGCACAACATAGAGTACAACACTATAGGCAATTCCAGTAATGCATACACAACTAGTATAAAACACTTCCACACGTGTATGCGACTCAACACATGTCATGGATAGTCCACTTCACTACCCCATGACATAGCGTACTAGGCTCCTAAACCCCCACGCCCTCATCATCTAGAAGGAGGGCCACCGTGTGTGTAGTCATTATCAAATTCAACAATTTTTTTTTCAAGCTTCTTCCCCTTCTGTTGAACTTGGTAGTATTTATAAGAACACCACATCTATATTTTTGACCACCTTCTTTTAGATTGGATCCCATAGGTTGTACCCAAAGTTGTCACCACCATAGTCAAGAAAATAACAATTGTTGAATTTAGAATCTAATTTACCTCTATTCTCTACCTTAATGTGAACATAACCTGCACAACTAAACACCCATCATTAGTCAAAGGAAACCTCCTTCATCTATGCTTCCTCAAGAAGCCCGTCATTCAAGACATAGGATGGGGATCTATTGATTAGATACGCTCCAACATCAATAGCATAGGTCTAGAATATAAGCGGCTAGCCACAGTGGAGTCACAAAATAACTAGACTCCTCTTGCTATAATACTCGCCGCCATTGCCTAATTTGAGATACTTCAAAATTTAGTCATGTCTCATTCTCAACAAGCAATTTCTATTTAACAAATAAAGAAAATACATTAAATTTCTATCAAATAGAAATAAACCCACAATTTACAAAAAGTGTATCAATAAAAGTGACAGAATAACACGTGCCTCCAAGGGCAGGGACTTGGGCTAGCCCCTAAACATCCATATGAACAAGAACAAGGCACTCAATCTTCCTGTTAGGGGCTAATTAGATAAAGTAACATTTTATGATTCCCATGACACAATCCTCACAAAAACTCAGATCAATACTCTTCAAACCCGATAATTTCCCTTATGTTGTAATACTTTCAACCTTTTCTCTAACATATGACCTGAGCGTTTATGCCACACTTGGGCTATAACATGTTTCTGATGCAACTGAGATAGAACTTTTAACAAAACTAGAAAGTGTATAAAGAGTACAAACATTTTCCCCCATAGCAATCACTATGGCGCCTTGAGCCATTTTCCAACAATCATTCAGAAAATGAATGGTAATGCCATACATGGCCAATTGGTCAACAAAGATAATATTCTTGGTCAGATAGGGCACATGTCTGATATCCTTTAATAAAAACATTGTGCTATTTTCATGCTTCAATTTAATATCACTATTACCAATGATTTCACAAGTCATGTCATTACTTAAATAAATTTTCCCAAATCACCAAAACATAGTTATTAATAGTGATATTAGTAACCATTTACCCGCTTTACCCACTCGCTCGATCCAAAATTTGTGGGCGGGTAATTGATAAATGGGTAAAAAGTAAACTAAGTGGGTAATTTTACTCGCCCATTTTTCACGTGGGTAGGGTATGGGTAACCCCTTATCCATACCCGTTACCAGTTACCCGATTTAATATATATATATATATATATAATACCCATTACCATTCTTATGTTTCATTATTTATATATACTTATAATTTACCCACTACCCCAATCCCCAGCCCAATAACCCGTCAAGCCTAAATACCCAAGCCCAGTAACCCGCCCTACCCAACTCAAATACCTAAAGTAAGTACCCACTACCTAACAAACCCTAAATCATAAGTGGGGCTGTTTTCTTTTGATCAACCAGCCACAGACCAGGGGATGGCAAACGGGGCATAGGGTAGTAATGGCTTGGCAAGAGCAAGTGTGTTAGCTTTATGTAGGATAACTTGGTTTATAATTTACTTCTTACCATTTGTTAGTCATAGGTAGAAGCTTATGAACAAGAGCAAAACTTACTTTTGTTTTTGTTTTTTCTTACATGCATGATAAGGATATACCTTTACATACCTTTATGCAGACAAAGTTGTATATGGTGTCAAAGGAGAATGTTTTACCTTTGAAATATTTTGTAGTTTCATTGTGATATATTGCATAGAAGGCTTTTGAAAAATATGTATAAACTTATAATGCAAACTTCTTATAGAGAAAATGAAAGAGAACTTGGCAAATCTTTTTTGTCTTTGCTTTTTATATAAAAAAGGTGCATCTTGTAGCATTTTGGTATAATGAGCTAATAAATTTGGAGTATCTTTGAGTTTTAGTTTTTTTAATAATTTAAGTAGCCAACCCAAATGAGGGATTGGCATCTTTGCGTTGGGTTTCCTCAACTAATAACAAGCCATAAATATTAAACAATTTAAATTAACCGGTAGGATGGGAACTATGCATAGTAACCTTAAAGGATTCTCAATAAGCAGGTAGAGAATTTAACAATGCAATTGACTAAATGTCCTCGTCAAATTTAATTTTAATAGCCTCTAATTGATTAATCGAGTCATGAAAGGAATTCAAATGCATTGAAACACCATCATCATCAGTCATCTTTAAATTAAAGAAGCAAGCTATAAGATGTACTTTGTCAAAGAGGGATTCGCAAACATCGAAGAGACTGAAACATTCCTTCATTGTTTTTTCCTTTAAGATATTCAAGGCAACAGCGGCGTTGTCAATATCCTTTGGCTTTGCGCCAACAATTTGAAGCTACAACTCCTTCTAATAAAGATAATCCTCTATCTCCATGTGCCAAAACCCATAGTTCTAGCCCGTGAACTTCTCAATCTTAAATTTCCCATCTTCCGCCATAGTCACGTTCACCCAACCTAAAGCTCCTAAAGCTTTGATACTGATTGTTGTGATTATAATGCTGGCTAGAATCGATCTAGCTTATAATCTATGCAGCGTTAGGGATCCTTATGAGGAACAAAAATGAGCAAAAAGACAATCAAGAGATAGTACACCGGATTTAACGTGGTTCAGCAATGGGTGCTACGTCAACGGGATTTTGAATATAGCCATTTTGGGTGTCGATCGATTGTTATGGAATCAATTGATTGTCCCAACACCTGCATGTTCCGCAAACAGGGGATGATGGATTGCTCCCACATGAAATATCTTCCACAACTCACACTCTTATCATTTGGAAGTCTTCTCTTCTTACTTTATGATTGGCCTCTTTTTTTCTGTTTCTTTTATCTTGGAACTTGGGCCTGTTTGCTTCGTCTTTTGTCCCAGATTCTTCTTCGTAAATTTTCTCTCTTTATAATATTAACTTAATTTCTGACAAAAATTATACAAAATACAGGGCTTTTTATACTAAAAAGCAGGCATTGACAGCATGATAAGAAAGGTTTTATTTCAAACAATCCAAAGAAGGGAGAGATTGAAGAAAGTACTAACGCTTCTCTGATCTGAGCGCTGGCGGGGGTCAAAATCTGAGGCAAGCGGCGGCGCATCGTCAGAAAGGACGGCGAAGCCCTGTGTGAGGAGCAGGCAATAATCGGCGGAATCATCCGGACGGAGGAGGAAGGACCTCCGTTCGCCGTGGTCCAGGCAGAACAGGCACCGCCCGGGGCTACTGTAGGGGCAGTCCGCCACCGGCGGAGCCGGTGCCGAGGGGAGGAGGGATATGATGGTGTCGATGATCGATCGCACGCGAGAGCCATATGCTCGGTGGAGGACCTCCGGGACTCGCCGGTGCCAGCTCTTTTTCGGCATGGCGCGAGCGAGAGAGACGAGAGGCGTTTGGCGGGAGGAGGGATGGAGCGACTATAAATGGGCGTGGGAAGTGGCGCCAAAAAAGTTGTACGGTGGAGTCTTTAGTCGTTCAAGATTTGGTGCGTTGAAATCGGTGTTAGTCAAAACTCTAACATTTCAGAATGCACGTGTTTCTAGGTAAAATATTTGGACTTGCGCAATTTCAATTACCACCTGCCCTGTAATTGAGAATGCACAAGTCATTTGGTTTTTGTGGCAGAGTTAAAATTCCACCTCCTGCTTTCTTTAACCTCCTTTTTTTTTCTTCTCTTCCTCCCCACCCACCTCGGCTCCACCTCCACTATGTTTTTTTCTCCACCTTTCCCCTCCCCATTTCCTTTTATCTCCCCCCTCTCCTCCCCACTTCCTCCTCCCTCTACCTCTCTCCTCCCCATCTCCTCTCCCCCTCTCATAGTCAGCCTTGCTACTACCAATCCCACGGTCAAAATTCTAGGTTAGCCATTGTCCTACATCATCTTTGGTGCACAGGTCAAGCAAGTTAGTTAGACCCCATTATTAGTCTTTAGTTTTAAAGTTGAGCTTAGGATCAAGTAATGGAACTTAAAAAATGAATAGCTTAATACCTTTGCAAAGAAATTGAGAGCATAAGGAAATTGGAAGTTTGATGAAAAATTGTTACGACTTGCCATTTTCTTTTGGGTCTATAAGCAAGTTGTAGGCCTAATACCTATTTTTTTGTAAAATCAAACTATTTTGAGCTCAATTTGTTCCTAGGAGCTTAAGGTTTTTGGTAGGACTTTGAGACATGAATGTATCGAGCCTAAAAACACATATATCAAATGTCAGGATCGTAAGCTACAACCTTGAGAAGTATATTGAGGGTTAGCCCTACTTCAAATTTATAAAATAACATACCCTTGTATTGCTTTGAAAAGCTTGCTGATACGAGCCTAATGGTACCAAGAATGCACAAATTTGAATTCAAGGTAAGGAGTTATTAGTCATTTGAAGTTTTGAAATCAAATTGGATTAAAAAAAAAGTTATTTTTTATTTAAAGTGTACTAATGAGCTCAGCCAGCTCGTTGAGCAAAGGTGCCTCAACTTGAATATGGCTCAACTCAAAATGGCTTAGCTCAAACTCGACTTGAACTCGAATATTTTTTAGTTAAGTTCGAGCTTACCCTGGCTAGACTCGGCTCAAATAAAACTCGAACTCGAATGAAATTTGTAAATATATTTTATAATATATAAATACATATTGACACTTTATGTATACATATGCACAATTAGCAATCCCAATTTACATTTATAACATATACATATATATTATATATTTATATATTATTAATGAATGCATAATGTGTATTGAGTATTGGCTTATATCGCACATTATATATATTTTTGAGAAGTAAACATTTAAAGACACATTATACACATATGTCCACATGTGATATATATTGAAATTTAGATATATCATAAAAATAAGATTTAATAAAGCATATATATATATATAGAGTAAAACCAAGTAAAAAAATGAGATATATTGTGCTACATATCATACAATATGTCAATCATTAGACAATGTATTATGGTAATATTATTTAGGGAAAATTATTTAAATAATAATTTTAAAAAAATATTTACCAAAATAGCCTACTTTAGAAAATATTTTCCAAAGTGGTGTTGGTTTTCGCCATATAGGCACCAGCTAAGTGCTAGTGCTTGCATGGCTTTTTAAAAAAAATTAACTGATTTTATCCTTTGAAAGGACGAAATCAAGTTTAAGTTAATTTCATCCTTCAAAAGGACAAAATCATTTTTTAAAAAATTAAGTGATTTCATCATTCCAAAGGACAAAATCACCCATGCTCGAATTTATGTGATTTGATTCGGAATCAAATTTATGGATTTTATGTGTTTTGACTCAGGTGTGAGTCAGTGGATGTCGTTTGATCGAGAATCGGAATTGTGGTTGATATGCTTTTATGTGTTTTGAGCTGATTAGCTTAGCAATGCTTCTAAAAAAGAAAACTGTCTTATTTTAAATTTATAATCGGCTTTGATTGAAATGGTTTACTTGATTAATTTATCGGATTGTGAGTATCGGACGAGGAAGAATCGGAGAGTGTTTTGGAGTTGTGGTTGACAGGATTTGCTTAACTGGGATTTGCTGCAATGTGCTTTGACTCTGCGTATTGATTTATCTTATTTTGATGTAAAAATCAGATTGTGATTCAAGTGTTTTATCCGGTCATGTGTCATTGGTTTATGTTGTGACAGTTTATCCAATCTCAAATTATCAAATTCTGATTATGAGTGCTTAATCTGATTGTAATTATCGGATTTGGTTTTGTCCTATCCGAGTATGAAGTCTCAGATCATGTTTATGTTAGTGTTACCCAATTTTTTTAACTATTAGGTTATACTTTTGAAAGCGTTATCCGAGTGGTTCTCGGATTGTGTTTCTCAAGATTTTTTTTCGATATTTAAATTATCGGAATGTTGTTTGTGATAGCTATCTGTGTAATTACCGAATTTCGTAGGGTTGTGGAGATTGGTCTGGGCAGATTGCGAGGACGCAATTCATTTAAAGGGGAAGAATGTAACGACCCATTTTCCGGTTATGCTTAACCCAGGGGGTTAAGGGTAATTTAGTAATTTAAGATTAGTGTTAGGGGGTTTCATTAGGTGAAATCCCCGTATCCGGGTAGAGCTCAGAGTAACAAGTATAATGAATCGAAGAACGCGCTAAATGGAGGTCGAGAGTGAAAACTACGGCCCTGAGAAGCATGCTATGTGGGCAAGACCTACATAAAAAGTGCAGGATAACCTACCCATGTGTGGTCTTATTTTGAAGGGCTTGTCGACACGAGTCCATCGGTAACAAGAACGTGCGATGCAACGTCAAGGTTGGAAGTTATCGCGTTTTGAGGTCAGAAAATTATTTGAATAAAATAATATCATTCTGGATAGGATCGACGATGAAGTGGATAAGACTGATGATGAAGCAGATAAGATCGACGATACAACGAATAATATTGCTGATGCAAGCAAATAGGTTTGCTAACGAAGCGGATAAAATTGCTGACACAGTGGATAGGACTTATACATATCAATCCTATCTGCCACGTGTCAGCTTCACGTCTATCCAGTTTTTCTATAAATATCGTCCAGAGCGTTTAGTTTGGAGGGGGGAATCCTCTCCCACGTTTCTGTGTTCTCTCCCGTATTCAGAAACTTCTGTTCTTCGTTTCTCACTCGTTTTAAGTCCGATTCGAGTCGTTCTTGAGGCATTCCTAGCTAATTCGAGGGTGATTTAAAAAATGGCATGGTCCATCCCTCAAGTTGGCATCCCTAGAAGGGGAAACAGCCTGGGGCAAGAGGAGGCTCTATCCACCACCCTCCTGCCTTGAAGAGAGAGCAGCAGCCCGAAGAGAAAGGGGGACTCTGTCCTCCGTCATGGGCTGCATCGTGGGTCATCGCCCGAAGTAGGGAAGGATCTGCCCTTCACTGAAAGGCCACACAGTGTGAGAAACGTCCCGGGGAAAGGGACGTTCTATCTGTTGCTTACGGGTGTAGAAAATGAGAAGTCTCCGAGAAAGGGGACAGTTGGTCAATCGTCTTTTGGCGCAAGGCAAGGAACGTGCGGAGGTTAGAGGAGGCTCCGTTCGCTGTCTCCGGATCCAAAGGGGAGGACGCCCAGAAATGAGTACCCCGAATACCACTCGCAAGACATTAGGGGAGTAAGCGTTTCTGACCTCCTATTTTTAATTATAGAATGCATGTGCTAGATAGTGTATACGCTATGCCTTGATATGCTATGATCCTTTATATTATGATATGCTATGCTTATATGCCATGATGTGTGCCATCTCGCTCTGGGTTAGAGAGAGACATGTTGTGTGTGTGTTCGGTCTCGGCTAAGTGATAGAGCAAGACGTGCGATGCATGTGGTCTCGGCTCAATGATGGAGCGAGACATGTGAATGTGATGGATTTGTTCTAGGATAGAGTGAGGCATGTTGTGGTGGTCGTGTGGTGCTCGTCTCTATGATAGAGCGAAATATGTTTTGCTGGTGTTTTACGGGTTTTCGTATAACCGCGATTAAATATTCGAGTATACGTATGTGTTTTTGTTTGGTTTGATGTATGTCGTAGCCAGTAGGCAGAACTATATACGGATCCGATCGTATCAGAGTAACATCGTGGATATTATCTGATACATACGTAGGCAACCAACAGTAAGGCAACATTGGCCAGATCCGAATTAGTTATATAATTAGGTTTGTTCTGGCCTACGCGTAACGGATCACTAAAGTTTTGAAGCACATAGAGGTACAAGAAGACTCTTGCACTCAAAGTTCGCCTCTCCTAGTTATGGGTTTGGTTTTTATCATTTTCGGACCCCCGGCCTGGGTCGGTTTTTGGGTCTGGACATGACAATTTCCTTCTTCTCAATCATCTGCAGCAGCTCCCGCTCGATCTCCTCGAGTTCGGAATCACCCACAATGACTCAACTCTGCCTTTTGGTCTAGAGTAGGAAATTGACCACCTTCCTCACATCCTCCCTCCTCCGTGTCGTGGGCTGGTCTACCCTTCCGATTGAAGCCACACGTTCAAATATAGATTCTAGTTCACTTGAGGAGCAGGAGAAGCTGATGAATAGAGCCTCAGGCCGGTGCTAGGCCCAATAGGTGGTGGCACTGAGTGGGCCTGAGAGTTACTAATAGACTGCTCGATGGCAGCCTTGACGGCAGGGGTAGAGAAGCTAGCCTCACACATGACCCGGCTCACGCTGGGATTGTCGAGGATGGAGATGATGAGCTACTCCAACTCAACCTTGACAACAAGGAGCAGCTGTTGGTGGTTCTCGAGGCAGCCATGACACTGGTGGGCCTGGGAGTGCTTGAGGGCAGACATGAAAGCATTGGAGATGGGGGGACTCATGCAGGCCCACACCGCCACTACTGTTGGGCGGCGGAAGTGGGGAGGCACTCAAGGGAGACGGTGAAGCAAAGCTTGAGGGCGCAACATTGGAGGGGGTGGGAGCGGATGCAGGCCTGGCGGAGATAGCCGGTGGGGGAGGCAAGGAGGGTGGCAGCAACGTGGAGCAGGGTGGTCTGACCTTGGTTGCGACAAGTGGCATCAACGATGGAGTGGTTTAGTACGCTAGCTACCTCCGGGGTCAAAGTTTGCTGGATGGTGCTCAGTCCTGCTCACCAACTTCACACCTCTCTCTAAAAATTTTCGCCAAACCCAATTTGGGGCGAAAGAATCAACTACATCTATAATGAAGATCAAGCAATACAGATGGAGAAGGGAACTAAAAGAGAAACGAAAATTGTGCAACGAAGGACGGAACCGTCTTGAGGAGACGGAATCTATATAAATCACATGATTTCGTCCTTTGGAATGACAAAATCACCTTCTAGATGACGAAATCACAATACAAAACTTATTTCGCCACTTAAACTTGATTTCGTCCTTCCAAGGGACAAAATCAGATAAAATTTTAAAAAGCAAAAACCAACACCGTTTTGGGAAATATTTCCCAAAGTAGGCTATTTTGGTAAATATTTTTTAAATTATTATTTAAATAAATTTCCCTATTATTTACTTTCTTTACATGTCAAATAAGTTATGATATATATTTTCAAATTTTCTATGAAGACTACTGTTGGAATCCTTAGAAATTAAATTTTTTTAATAATTTTATAAATATTTGGGATAGGTCCAAGACATCAAGTTTCATATTCCCACATACTAAAACTTGACTCGACTTGGCTCCTTATTAACACCCCTACACATTGCACATGATATAAATTATTTGGAAGTAAATATTTTAAAGATATATATTATATATGAGATATTTTTTAAAATTTATATTTATATATAATAGAAATAAATGGTATACATTCATATATGATATCTCATATACACAAATGTAGTTAACCATAAAGGCACTAATTTTTTCTTTTTGGTGGTTATAAGATGACACTTGAAGTAAGAAGTGAATACAAAGATTTAGAAAATTTAGGTTATCAAATAATAAATATATTTTATAGGGAAAATTATATAAATAATATTAAAAAAGAAATATTTACCGAAATAGTGTTCGGTTAGAAATATTTACTAAAATGGTGTTAGTTTTTGCCACGAAGGTGCTAACTGGGCACTGGCGCCTACGTGGTTTTTTTAAAAAAAAATAGGTGATTTTGTCCTTCCAAAAACGAAATCCCCATCACAAGGTGATTTTGTCCTTTTAATGATGGGGATTTCGTCCTTTACAAGGACAAAATCCATATTACAATGGTGATTTCTTCCTTCTCTCTCCTCTCCTCTCCTCTCTTCTCTCTTCGGGCTCCCCGCCGTCCTCCGGTCCCCCATCCCCTCCTCCCTCCCACTCCCCCTGCACTGCCCCTGCTTACCCCCTCTAATTTTCAAAGGAGGGGGGAGTGGGAGGGAGGCCAGACGATGGCACCGCCCCGCAGTCCTTTGGTCCCCCTCCTCCCTCCCACTCCCCCCTCTCCCCCTGCTCCATCCCCCTCCTTCGGGTGGAGCCGGGGCGAGAGGGGGGACCCTCTCCCTTCCCCGGTGGGCCACCACTTGGGATTTTAAATAATAAAAAAATTCGTCTTTAGCGACACATATAAAAGTGTCGCTAAAGCATTTTTTTATTTTTTCAATGTAGTAGCAATGCCTTGAAAAGTGTCGCTAATACAAGAAATTTTTTAATATATTTTATTATTATCGGCGCTTTGAATAAGTAAGTTTTTTAAAAAACATCTCTAATAAGGACTTGTTAGCGACGCGCCTAAATATGCGACGCTAATAAGTTATTTTTAATTTTTTTAAAATATTTTTTATATTAGCGACGTATAGGATAACGTCACTAATAACTTATCATTATCGACACTTAGAATTATGTGTCGCTAATAATTTACTATTAGCGATGTTTTTTTATGCATTGCTAAAAGAAAATTATTAGCAATGCATAAATAAGTGTTGCTAATACTACACTATTAGCGACGTTTGTGTTAAGCGTTGCTAATAGGTAATAGCGACTGGACTTTTTTTTACACTTATAGCGATGCTTTTTATGCATCGCTAATGTCTATGGGACTATTAGCGATGTATAAATGTGTCACTAATAGTCCTTTTTGTTGTAGTGTTATGTGAGGTGTGGTGTTCTCCTTGATATGACTATCGAGCCTAAGAGAACTTGTTATCCTTTGCTTCCTCTTTCTTTTAGTCTGGTTGTGACTTTGAAAGATATGATTGATTTGATTGACTCTTTATTGCATTAATATGTGGGTTATTTCTAATTTTTGTATTGTGATCCTATTTATATTTGTATACTTAGCATCCATTGTGGTGCAAGTATTGGAGGTGAAAGTATTTTGTTATTGGGGTTTAGGCAGGCCGTAGTGTGGATTTTCTTGTTGCTTCGGTTCTCTATTTTTTTAGGCTTGTTATATAGGCAAGTTAGTGTGTCATTTATTGATGTTATTGATAAAAAAAAATTCATGTGATAGGCAAGTGCCTAATCGTAGATCCTGTAATTATTTTAATTATGACTTAGATATACATAGCAATGTTAATATAATATAATCGATTAGCAAGGGTTTGTGATAACGAGAAGTCATGTGTTATGTCCGGATCAGACACAAATGGCACCTAGCTTCACGAAAGGAAAATGGGAGAAGTTTGGACGAAGGAAGAATAGAAATAATTTTGAATGCTGCATAAACATCCAAGGAGGAAGATAACCCCTTTTATGGGAGGCACCAGCTGGTCCATTACAATCAAATCCCCCTGATTGCGAACCAGCTGGTCCGTTACAATCAAATCCTCCTCATTAAGGACCACCTGGTCCTTTACAATCAAATCCCCATGATTACGGACCACCAGCTAGTCCGTTACAATCATGAATCAAATCCCCCTGATTACAGCTTATTACATCACAAAAGAAAATTACCAAAAAGTAAAGTAAACCCTAATATAGTAGGTCCTAAAATGGAAAGTAGTGCATGGTGGGGGAGATGTCCTGCCCCCTGAGTGGCGTACACAACACTCCACCACTCTCCGCTTTCGCCTTGTCCTCAAGGAGATCAAGTAGGGTAGCGCTCCATGAACTCGTCCTCAAGCATCCAAGTGGCATCCTCAAGAGGTTGACCCTGCCAAGCCACGAGTACCTCAGTGACAATGCAATCCAAACAATGCATCCGTCATTTATCAAGCACAAAGGTGGGTGTGGGTATGTTGGGCTCAGGAGGCCCCATCAATGGCAGAGGTGGGGCGCTAAAGACAAGGGTCAGGCCCCCAACAAAACGGTGGAGGCGAGAGACATGGAAGACCGGGTGCACCAACGATCCAACGGGCAATGCCAAGTGGTAAGTCACGGGTCCGATGCGCTTGATAATGGAATAAGGGTCATGGTAATGTGGAGCCAACTTAGCATGGTCAGTCTGGAATAAGCTGGTCTGACGCTGAGGGACCATCGAGACATAAACAAGATCGTCCACATGGAACTCCCGATCAACATGTTTCTTATCATACACCTGCTTCATACGGTTATGAGCAGATGCCAATTTGAGTTTAAGCTGTTGGATAACCTCATCCCGCATTTAGAGCATATAATAAACCGCAGCCACGGAAGAGCGGTGAGGCACATAGGACAAAACAGTAGGAGGAGGGCACCCATAAACTACCTCAAAGGGAGTGAATGCAGCCATGGTATGATAGACTGTGTTGTACGACCATTCCGCCCAAGGAAGAAGCTGGAGCCATTGGCAAGGCTGATCACCGATGAAATATCACAAGTACTATTCCAATCACCAGTTAACCACCTCTATCTACACATCTGTCTGTGGGTGATAGGTAGTACTCATGTGAAGCTTGGTGCCCTGAAGTGCAAAGAACTCGAGCCAAAACTGAGAGAGGAAGATCTGGTCTCAATTGGAAACAATGGTGAGAGGCATGCCATGCAGCTTAGCTATCTCACAAACATATATCTCAGCCACTGTTTTGCAGTAAATGGACAGCCCAAGGCACAAAAATGTGCATACTTGGACAAGCGATCCACAACCATCAAAATTACTATTTTACCCTACACTACAGGCAAGGCTTCCATGAAATCCATAGACACATCTTCCCAAACTTTGTCGGGAATGGGAAGGGAGTGAAGTAACCTAGCTGGTGATGTAGTGCTAGCCTTCGCCCATTGACATACGTTGCATGCAACAACATAGTCCTGAATTGCCCTCCAAAGGCCATGTCACATGAAGCTCTCACTCACCTTCTTATATGTTCGGAAGGAACCCTCATGGCCAGCCAATGGTGTGTCATAGAAATGAGAGAGAATGCACCATCAGAGGTCATATGCATCTAGCACCCACAATCGTCCCTTCCAAAAGAGAAGTTCATCTTGCCACACAAAGAAAGGAAGGGCAGTAGGGTCTCCTTGTAGACGAGTAACCATCTCACGGGTGGATGAGTCCTCCAAGTAAGCCCGCTGCAACTCTGGTATGAAAGGATGCGAAGGTATAGTGTAATGTCCCCAATTTTTCTATGATTTTTTAATAATTTTCCCTCTGTTTTTCTAATCATTTTTGTGGAGAAAATGTGGCGCTTCAACGTATTTTGCCTTGGTATTCATACCCGTAGAGTCGGGTGTGGGGTTCAGTCGTAGGCCATGGGCCTGCGAGCACGCTCGTGGCACATAAAAGGGATAAAGAAAGGGAAACAACAAGAGAAGAGAAAAGTGAGAAAAAAAATAGACCAGGCTTGGTCGAGCCCGATCTGGAAGAGAACAGAAAACATAGCATTTCCCCGGCCCTGGCTTCAACCTCTCTTTTGGCCACCGCCAACCGACAACAAGACGCCGGGCTGCCACTGCCATCAGCTCTGCCCCGGCTGTACGATGGCAGGGGGCTGCCGCCCTGGTTAGCCTTTATTCCCTCCCTCTATGTTTTTCATGTATTGCCACCGGTGATGGCCGACAGTGGCCGGCCAGCTGCCGTGGGCTCCACCCCAGCCTAGCGACTGCCAAGGACGGTCATACCTAGCCTGTCCTCTCCTGGTTTGGTCTCCCCGGCTTCCTCCCCTTTCGCCCCTATTTTTTGCCACCTTACTATTTTGATTAAACAATGGCCGCCGCCGGCGAGCCATGACCGGTCGGACCTCCTTATCGTTCCCCTCGGTCTCTCCTCTGCTCAAGTTCGGTCGCCCCTGCCCTGGTTTGTTTCTCACCGTATTGGGCTACTGGAGGGTTGTCATCATCGTCTGCCACCACCCTCCATCGGACCTCACTCCGCCCAGCTCCTAGGGCCATGGTGGAGCCGGCCAGACCCGCCGGTAACCCCTCACTCCTCCCTGTATTCCCCCCAGCTCCTCTATGTTTTCTGGCCATTTTTATGTTTTGGGCCATTGGAGCACCTTTGGACGCCAGATGACCTTTGGATTACCTCCGTCCGGCCAGTTTTAGCCTGAGATGGATGGGTCGCCGAGCTAGCATGGTGCTGCCTCTCTTTGTCCTACATGAGTCAGACTCCCCCTTTGTTGGTTGTGTTTGACCGCGCTATTCAGAGCGCCACCGTCTTACCCTGCCGGACGCGATTGGCCTCTAGTCTGCCTACCTTGGCATGGCAATAGAAAGGGTTGTCTTTGTCGGTCACCACCCTTAGGCATGGCCCTATTGCCCTTCAAAGCCTTGGGCCGACACCGTCCAGCCCTCTCCCCTCCCCTTTGGCCGCGTGTGCAAGTAGACGCACGTGTGATTTAGGGTTTTGGCACTGTATTTGTGCACCTGACCGTTGGCTGGCTCTGCCACCGAATGGAGTTGATACCAGAGCACTCCTTCACCTCTCCTATGTCCTTGAGTGTCACTCCACTCCCTCTGCCCTTATGTGGACCCTTGTTGATGCAAAAATCGATGTCGTTGGGTGTTGTCTATGGCCAATTTTGACATCTTGCGGCCGATTGAGTACTTCTTAGCCATCGGTTGACCTTCAGTTAGTATACCCTTGACTTTTGGACCCTTAGATTGCAGATTTTGTTGTGTTGATCCGTGTCACCCATTTGGCTATGATTGCTTCTGGCGCTTCCTAAACCCTCAGGACAACATCTCTCTCTACTTGGGAATGCTTTTGGCCACCAACTATACTGCCTAGGCTACCACCGTCATGTGCTCGCCATCAAATGTCATGATTACAAAGTAGGGGAGCATTGAACTCATAATTTCATGACAACATGCTTTGAATGAGTAGCAGCATGCTAGGATTGTATGATTCAATGCTTTGAATGTTAAATCATGATCTATCTGCATGATGTAAGAGGTTAAATTATGCCATGTTGAAATACATATGATATGCATGTGGGTTGTAAGTATGTTTGAAGTATGTGTGTGCTAGTGATGGCTAGCTTGTATGTTAGTAAGCTATGTTTGTGGATTGTGTGTGTGCTAGTGATGGCTAGCGAGTATGTTTCTACATATATGAATGTGTATGTATGTGCTAGTGATGGCTAGTGAGTATGTTGGTAAGCTACGTGTATGGATGTGTATGTATGTGCTAGTGAGTATGTTGGTAAGCTATATATAAAAGTATGTGTATGTTATACATGTGTGTGTTGGACATATGTATGTATGATGACTATATGCCTATCTGATGGATATGTGTATGTGTGTGGGGTCAAAAGTATGGTTGATGGACAGTAAGAGGTGACAGAGGGTTTCATATGGATTTGTTGTGGATGTGTAAGAGTATGACGAAAGACAAAGGACGTAAGTTTGACGGGCAAGGATTGGAATGGATTGGTTTGGATGAGAGCATATGTTGGGGGATTGATAGATAGTAAGAGTGTGCATAATTGTACAAGCATAATGTACAAATTATGAAATGAAAAGTAAGCATAATAAGTGAGGTATTAGTAAGATGGTGATAAATAAGGTTGGATCTAAGGAGCTCAGTTTGATGACTTTTGAGTAAGATATGTTAGCCATAAGGTGGATGGTGGAGTATGTAAGACCGTAAAGATTTGTTGTACGGTGAGTTTTGATCATGAGCTGGATAGGTTAAGGAAGTCTGCTACCCTGATGAACTAGGGTCTCAAATCGGGCTCAACTTCAATTTGATCAGAGGAGCACTGTATGTTTAAGAGTTTTTGTGGCATAATTATACCTGCATAAACTACTTAATTCAAACTTAAATTATAAGCAAAGCTAATGATAGCGTTGTGAGTTTGAGATCTTAGGGTTCGACTAATTAAGTTCCATGTTTGAGTTGATAATGAGTCAGCTGAGCATTTATCATGTCTTGCCGTGATGTTTATCCTGCAGGATGTTGTTTGTGTACTATATTGAGCCCCAAACGTCTGATGCTCAATTGAGAGCGCTATATGTTTTCATTTTGGTCTGTATGTTGTATTAAGCTCAGATGTTTGATGCTCTATTGAGAGTGTTGTATGATTCTGCCCAAGAGTGGCACTGCACGATTTTTACCCAAGAGTGGCATTATATAATTAAACCCAAGAGTGGCACTGTATGATTTTTTCCTTAAAGTGGCACTGGCACTATAAGACCCATAATGGTGGGCAATTTTATAACACTATAAGACCCATAATGGTGGGCAATTGTATGGCCCCTAAAGTGTGGGCATTTGTGTTTATGTTTGCTCGCTTAGGTAAGTAGTATCATGGAACTACTCTTACCTGTTTCATCCTATGCCCCATGAGCGTTGGTGTGCCTTGCCTTCGAAAAAGTTCATGACGTCTAGTCACTCCCTGGAGGTTAAGGTAATGCCCCAATGACATTCTTTTCCATTTCAATGTTGGAGCTTATTAGTTGTAATGAGCTTCAATGGTCAGTAGTATGTGTACGATTGTAAGAGTATGATTATGAGCAGGACTGTAAGAATATGATTTTGAGTAAGAATGCAAGAGTATGATTTTGAGCAAGACTATAAGAGTATGATTTTGAGCACGACCGTAAGAGTATGATTCTGAGCAAGACAGTAAGCATATGATTGTATGAGTAAGGTCATACAAGTATGTGTAAGTTGTATGAATAAGCATACGATTGTATGAGTAAGTTTGTAAGATTCTAATTTAGAGTGTATGTGTAAGATTAGTTTGATGGTATGTATTTGGCATGATGGTATGTGTGATTGTATCTGTATGAGCATGATTATTATATGCCTGTCTGCTTCATGTTTGAGTTGCATAAATGCATACATCTATGTATGAACTTACTGAGTTCACTATTTAGAATTCCCTTACTAGGTATTTTCCTACTGAGTATGAAAATATCATTACCCTATTTTATTAGCCACGTTGTTTGGGAAGCTTTTGCAAGTTTGTGTGGAGAGCTCTTGGAGATGAATTCTCATTTCAGTGATGGATTGTGTCACGCCCCGGCGATGCCCGACCCGAGCCGAACCCGGTCCAGGGGCTGGTCAAGCGTGCGGGGGCGACGAAGTGAAAATTGAGAAAATGATCTAGCGGAAGACTTAATCCCTAACCATGGGCGATTAATAGAAACACGGAGTGCGCACAATCCTTTGAACAAGAGTAAATAAAAGGGAAGAAAAAGGTGTTGCTTATCACGAAGTAAACAACAATCTCAAACCCACAAGCTTAGTTAAGTAAAGCCCACACCGGCTCAATATAAGTCATAAGCATCACAACTGCAAAATACGACATGAATCCAAGACAAGAACCCTACACAAAGGTTCAAACATAAAGCATGAAACAAATGCAGGTAAGTCACGCAACGATCTCCATCATCACACCCAAGCTACCTCTGACCTTTCCTCATAGAGGCAATCATGTCCGTCTACGTGTCGCACCACGCAGCCCCAAATCAAAACACAAAAGAGGGGTGAGTTTTAACACTCAGCAATGGTTTTAATATCACTGTCAACGTAGAAAATATGATAGCTTAGAAATGTGATCGTTCAGATCAAAGATTTACATAGTCCATCACTTTCTGATCACACATTCATATCACCTAACACGGCATCACAATGCATAATTCAACCTGCATGGATGTATCTCTAACATACATATTCCCACATGCATTCACATCATAACCAATCCCGCATGGATGTATCTCTAACATACATATTCCCACATGCATAACATCAAATCAACATGCATGAATGTATCTCTAGCATACATATTCCCACATGCATTTACATCATAACCAATCCCACATGGATGTATCTCTAACATACATATTCCCACATGCATAACATCAAAATCAACATGCATGGATGTATCTCTAGCATACATATTCCACATGCATATTATCAAGTCAAACTCCATCAAGGAGTAACCACACAATAATGTCACACAGACAGGAGTATAGACAAGGCCACGAAGGCGTGTCATGGTCCAAAATTCTACACAAGAATTAAAGAAAAATCGGGGTTGTCAATCCCTAATACTGCTCGCCCTGGATGATCCTGGCCAAGGATGTCCCATTCTCACACAGAGAATCTAGAGTAAGGGTGTTCGCCCAGGGACATCTCTTGCGGAGGGAAGAGCCCGAGTTCTCACACAGAGAACCCTAGAACACGTGGTAGCGGGGTGCACACGACATACCACACTGGATTCTCAGGGTCCAGATGACACACATAATAATATTCTCACATATCCGCAAGACAAGTACACAACTCATCCCCACATCATTCCATTTAACAAGACTCAACCCGGGGAGTGCACTCGTTCCACACAGGAACTTCAAATCGTTCCACACAGGAACTTCAAATCAAAATATATCCTTTCGGACCAATCAACTTGTGATTAATCCACGACCGATCAATTTGGCACACAATTCCATCACATTGCATCCAATTGGTCAAATTCGATTAATCACGATGAAGCCTCAATTGGAAATCCATTTTCATGATGCTTGCAACATGGTACATGCGTGGGCAAAGCATACATGAATCCTAATCATGATAAGTGCTCTCACCTGCCCCTAATGCATCATTCATAATCACAATATTAAGCTTCAACATCATCATTTAACCCCACATGTGTGTGTATCTAGTAGAAGCATTTCACATAATGCATGCTATCATGCTTGAAATTAAACTCACTACCACACTACACATGTGAATTTCCATTTAAACATGAATTCCAGTGGAAATCATAGGAGAAGAATCGTTGAAATCATAGCTAGATTCAAAACTCAACCACAAAGGCTAGACACATATAACATCACTCATTTCATCATTGAGTCATGGCATTCACCAACATTCACACACCATTAACCACAATCTATCATGACAAACCAGTCCAACAATGATTGTAGTCCTACTGAAAGTATGTTTAACCAAAGGAAAACAACCATTCATAATTTCAAGATAACGATTCCAACATCATGCCACAAACATAAGTCATTCCACCATCTCTAAGCATATATCTCAACTCCATAAACTTAATAGCATGCATTTCCAGTAGCCTAACATAGCTTAAAATATTCCACATTCATATAAAATTGGCAAGCTAAAGTGGAATTATCAAAATAGACATCACATGCACGACACACAATTTCTTGTGTAGCTGATCGATCGCCCTTCAGGCCGTTCAATCGGTTACACGCAAAAATTTGAAATTTACAGTTCAGCCGATCGATCGCCCTGCAAGGCCGATCGATCGCCAACACGGCAGAACAGTCATCTTCTTCCTTTCGCAAAATCAAACCGAAATACCATAGATAACACTTCAAATCCACATCTAACACCCTAATCATCATCAAAAGTCCTCCTTGACTTCCAGAATATCAAACCAAACCATAATAATGCAAAACCCTAAGAAATCGGGATTAAATAATTCCATTTTCTAATCTTACCATTAACACACCAAATCAAGCAAACCATTTCGAAATAAGCCAAAAATGGAGAGTTTTACCATGGACAAATAGAGATTTTGAAGACCCATTACCTCAGCACTTGATTAAGCTCGGATTGAAGAGTCACCCTTCTTGAAATCCTTGAAAACACAATGAGTTTAAATTAAACTCTAATAGAAATCGATTTACCCAAGAAATTCCTAATTAAATCTTAGATCTAAGGCTTGTTGGTAGTAAAAATCGAATTTTGAATGTTAGAGTTCGTAGTAAAACAAAAATTAGTAGTTTTTGATGGTCAAAAACGAATTGAATCAAGGGGAAAATGGTAGGTTTGGAAGAAATTAAGAGAAAAGTCATTGATTAGTGCTTAATTAGAGCAAGCTTACCTTAATCGGCTTCTAATTCGGGCCTAAGTGGGGATTAGGTCAGCCCTCCTTCCTTAGCCTATTCCCAAAAATAGAAATGGCTCTGGTTTGCCCTTTTATAGTAAGGGTTGGGGTAGGCATAGGTAAGTTTTGGGGTGTAAATATGAAAAGTAGGCTAAAAGTGGGTATTTTGCAAATTTAAGCACAATTTAAGCCTAATAAAATTCTAAAAATTTTTGTGGGACCTTAAGTATATGTATAGGTTCATTTGACCAAAAAATAAAATTTTTGACGGTGGGGCCCACTGGGGTCCCGCCAAAACCCTAATTTTTGGGAAAATAGTGAAAATTCCGAAAAATTCCAAAAATTCACATTTGGTTTAAAATCACTTAAAACCATTAATATTGAAGTTGATTTTGGTTAAAACTATCACAAACACTATTTATCTACGAAATCACCGAATAAGATCAGAAAACGCGTAAATCTCACGATAATCCATAATTAAAGAAAACCAAAACCGGTTTAAAGATGAGGGTCCTTACAGATTGACTTCCTTTGACTCAAGTATATCCTTGACTCACTGTGAGTATTATTTATGCCATGATCTCTTGTATTGGGTGAGGTGAGAATTAAAGTGTCTATGCTTTTTGGACTTGTAATTTGGATTAGATTGTGAACTGTTATGGGACTTACACTTAAGGATGTCTGGGAGAGATTTGTATTTAAAAACTATAATCATAATAATTTATTTGTATTTTTGTTTTTGAGTAGTGCCTGAGAATGTTTGGTTTGGCCGTACGATGTTTGATCGATTGAGTAAAAATTTTGTATGGGAAAAATTGAAGTGTGATGTTTTAAATTATACAACTGCTTTCACAGGTTTTGTATTTGTCAATTTTCCTTATTTACAACCATTATATTTCATAATTTTTCTGTGAATTTTAAAGAAAATATGATGGAAAATCTTAGCCGTTACATGTAGACAGCACAAGAGAAGACCCCTCAGAAGGTCGGAGAGAGAGGAAGCATCCACCATAGTGTTTTCTACCCCCTTCTTGTATACTACCACATAATCATAGCCCAGAAGTGTGCTGACCATCCGTTGTTGCGCCAGAGTTGACACCCGTTACTCAAGAAAATACTTCAAAGGCTGATGGTCTGTATGGATGAGGAATCGACAGCCGAGCAAGTAAGGGCGCCAATTGGTAACTGCATGCACTATGGCAAGCATCTCCATGTCATAGGCCGATAGTGATAAAGAGTGGCCAGCAAGAGTTTTGCTAAAAAAGGCAAAAGGCCGCTAATCCTGAAGAACGACACCAAGACTGGTAGTCGAAGCATCTATCTCCACCACAAAGGAGTGACTAAAATCTGGAAGAACCAAGACTGGGGCAGTCGCCATGGCCTGCTTCAACCTCTCAACAGCCTCCTGGTCCGACTTTGTCCATGTAAAGGCCCCCTTCTAAAGGAAGGCAGTGAGGGGACTAGGAATCGACCATACTGACTGATGAAGCACCGATAATACTCTGTAAGGCCCAAGAATCCATAGAGTGCCCAAACACAAGTGGGGGTCGACCATGAGAGCATAGCAGTCACTTTTGAAGTGTCTGTGGCAACCCCTTTGCGAGAGATGATGTGGCCAGGGTACTCCACTTGTTCGCTACCAAAAGTGCACTTCAAGCGCTTAAGGAATAATGAATTAGCTCGTAAAATGGAGAAGACGGACCTGAGATGCTCCAAGTGATCTGCCCATGATATTGTAACACCCCGACCCAAAAAACCCGACCCGGACTAGGGGTTATTCGGAAAACAAAATCAGAATGTATTAAATAATAACAAAAAAATTAAAATCAGACTGACCAAGAGTTGCATACTCTGAGTGCAAGAGTCATAACATCCTTCTATGCACTGTAGAACTTTAGCATTCCATTGTGTGTAGCTCATAACAAACCTAATTTTATAACTAATTTAGATTGGGCCAAAGTTATTGTACTGTTGGTTGCCTATGTATATACATATTGGATACCATCTCTGACGTTATTCCAATATGATCGGATCTGAACGTAGTTCTACCTAACGGCTAATACATGCATCAGGCAACACAAAACCATATATGTTAAAATATGTATATCCTTATATCTGAATAATCATTCTGAATTAGATGGAAATCTTATAAATCATCAGAGTCAAATATAAGCCAATAAATTAGTGAAATACACATCTCACATAGGTGAGCAGAACACTAACAAAGTCACACATCCCACTCTATCATAGATTGGAGCAGAACACACTACAGAGCATGTTGGATCATATCAGATTTCATCCGACCATGCCAGTCATATCAGATCAGATCGGATTATATCAGATCACAATAGAGCATTTCAGAGTAATTCAGATCACAATGGAATATATCAAAGTAGATTGAATAGGAACACATCAGCATATATCAGATCATAGCAAATTATATATCTTAATTAGTATATTACTAATTAAGATGTGCATTCATATAAATCATGTTAAATTAGAATGTCAAAAAAGCGTACTCCCCTGCAGTTCCGGAAGTGGTGACGTTCGGAGTTGCTCGTTTCCTCCAGCATCTTCCCTTTCAAGTCCAGAAATGGTGTGCACAACCTCCTCTAACTCTAGAATACTTTTCTCTTTTCGTGCCCATAGGCTACGAACAAAATCTGCCCTTGACCCAGGACACTTTTCTCACAACACGCCCATAGGTGGCAGACATAGCCTCCCCTTATCTGAAGACACTTCACCCTTCACACACTCGTAGGTGACAGACAGAACCTCCTGTTATGCAGAGAAACTTCACCCTTCATGCGACTGTAGGTGGCGGACATAACCTCCCCTTTCCCAAAGATAGAACCTCCGTCTTTTCATCAATATTTAATTATTATTTCAATCAAATACAATTCCAGCACGATAACTTCTTATCCTGAAGTCGAAATTGCACGTTCTTGGTACTAACGGACTCGTATCGATGAGCCCTTCAACACATGGATAGGTTATCTCGTACTTTTAAAGTGGGTCCCGCCCATGTGGCACGATTCTCGAATTCATAACTTTCATTTTTGACCTCCATTTTGCGTGTTCTTTGATTTGTTGTGCTTGTTACTTTGAGCTCTAACTAGATATGAGAATTTCATCCCTTGAAACTCCTTAAACTTTAACTGAAATTATATAATTACCCATAACCCTCTTGGGTTAAGCACAATCGGAACACTAGGTGCCATAGATATGCTATAGATCAATATATCATCAAAGAGAACAAAGACAAATTGGCAGAGAAATGGGTGGAATAAGTCATTCATGAGGCTCTGGAAGGTGGCTGGTGCATTGGTCAACCCAAATGGGAAAACCAAGAACTCTAAGTGGCCATTGTGGGTGCGGAAGGCCATCTTGTGGACATCAGCTAGCTACACTCGGAATTGATGATACCCCGAACGGAGATCAAGCTTGCTGAAGACGGTTGCTCCGGTCAGCTCATTGAGGAGCTCCTCAATCACCAGAATAGAATACTTATCCTTGACGGTGATGGCATTAAGTGCCCGGTAGTCCACACAGAACCACCAAGTCCCGTCTTTCTTCTAGACAAGCAACACCGGTGAAGATAAGGAACTAGTGCTCGGTTGGATGATACCTAGCTGGAGCATGTCGGTCACCAAGCTCTCAATCTCTGCCTTCTGGATGTGAGGGTATCGGTATGGTCAGACATTTGCGGGCAAAGCACCAAGAATGATAGGGATGTGGTGATCATGGGGTCGCACTAGAGGTAGCCCCTTAGGCTCAGTGAAGACATCCTCGTGCTCTGCCAATAGAGTAAGTAGATCCTCCGGAAGTTTGTCTTGGCATGCATCTACAGCGGCACACTGCTCGTGTAAACCGAAAGAGGGAACTCATAGATTGGACGGACTGCAAAGCACCCATTTGAGAGCCTTAGATGTGCACCTACTTCCCGTGTACCTCAAAGTCCTTGATCATGTCGTGGAAGTTTCATACGATGTCACCAAGTTCCAAAAGCCACTGAACTCCCAACACCACATCCGCTCCTTTTGTAGGCAACAAGAATAGATCAGTGGTGAAGGTATGGCCCTAGATAGACAATGAAGCATGCACACACACCCTAGCACTCTGAAGGTGTTTGTCATTGCCGATCAAGATGCCGAATGGCTTCAAGTTTGAAATGAAACACCCCAATCATTGTGCCACCTTATCATTGATGAAGTTGTGGGTGGAGCCACTGTCAATAAGGATGGCCACTTGCTACTGCTTGAGGTGGCCTTGGACACATATGGTGTAAGGAATGAAGGCTTTTGAAAAAGCATGCACCGAAATCTCATGTAGCACGTTGTCATAAAGGGGTGGTGCATCCAGGGATGACTCATAATCCTCCTCATCGGCCTCCTCAACTAGTAAGCTACCTTGAATGGAACATCAATGGCCTAGTACGAATTTCTCATCGTACTTGAAGCACAAGTCTTTCGATCTCCACTCTTCCATCTAGGCCAGAGTGAGGTGGTGTATAGGAGGACCAAACGGAAGCATCATTGTCTAGATGGAAAGCGGCTATGCGCAACTGTTCAGCCTTGGAGTGAGTTCCCTGATTGGCAAAAAATTTCTCCGCCTTGTATGGCCATTCCACCGGGCCTTCATCTCCATTGCACCGTGGGAACTGAAGATGAGCCAAACGTGACTCATCCCCACCCCGAAGACCTTCACGGGAGCTAGAGTACTCCTCCCAATCATCCTCAAACTCATGGACAAGATTTTTGTGGGGCGGCACCATTGAGGCATTTCCTCGAACACCTAGAGGGCCTAGCATATCCCACCCTACACATCCGCCTTCTTTGTGTTGGTCAAAGGTGCCAAAGCGGACTGAATGCACAGCTAGTGCACCTCTCTCTCATAGGACGCTTGGAGGTTGGGGGCATGAGATTCAAGGAGCTAAAGGCTCACCCAACTCAGCTTAGGCTGGCTGGGGCTTGGGTAAAAGTGACACTGTAGGGGTTGCTTGAAGTTGGGTAACCGCCGTGGAGAGATGCTTGAGTTTAGCCACAATCTTGGAGAGCATGGAGGGATCAGCCGGTTCGGTCATTGGTTTGGGGCTGTCCACCATGTTCTCTTGTTCTTTCTCGGGCTGCGCCTCGGGAGCCGTCACCGGCTGCTTGCCTCATGGCATGGTAGATCATTGAGGCTTTGATACCAATATTGTGTCCAGATTGGATAGAAGTGGTACCTAGCTTCACAAAAGGGAAATGGAAGAAGTTTGGACGAAGGAAGAAGAGAAATAATTCTGAATTCTACATAAATGTCCAAGGAGGATGACAACCCTTTTTATGGGAGGCGGGCCAAATGGTCTGTTATAATCAAATCCCCCTTATTACAAACCAACTAGCCCGTTACAATCAAATCCCCCTAATTATGGACCAGCTGGTCCATTACAATCAAATCCCCCTGATTATAGACCACCAGCTAGTTTGTTACAATCATGAATCGAATCCCCCTGATTACAACTTATATCACAAAATAAAATTACCAAAAAGTAAAATAAACCCTAATATAATAGGTCCTAAAATAAAAAGTAATGCATGGTGGGGGGCATGTCCTGCCTCTTGAGTGGCGTACACAACATCATGCTCCCTATGTTTTTATGGTTCATTTCAAATATTCTTTGTTTAAAAAGTTTTTCCACTGCATCATACACAAGGTTTTATGACTTTTTTTCAAAAGAAAATTTAAAGTTCATGTCTTAAATTAGGGGTGTGACATTATGAGATGATCATGAGACCTCCAATTGTTGAAGTTTAGGGTTTCATGTTATCTCATCTAGTCCACAACCCGTTAGGACTAAACCAAATATAAGACCCATTCAACCTAAGCCAAAATCTGACAATTACCACTAGCATTGACCACATAAGTAAAAGAGTGGCTATTGATACAAACTAATATAATATAATAAATGCAATATAGTGGATCAAATATCTAAATTGTGTCCAAACAAGAAAACAAGACCATGAGACAATGACCTTACTAAGGAAGTTTATGATCCTAGCTTAGATGACAGTCATGTTCCATATGAGGAATGTAATAATGGTCCTATTCTAGGGTGCCTTGGGGCCGTATCCCTTCTAGCTGAGTCCCATGAGAGTCTATTGAGATTCCTTTGGTTGAGTTCCCTAAGTCAATTGCATACCTAAGTCTGCATATGATAAGCCTACATAGCCACATAAATTTTACAAGTCTACTGAAGAAAATATAGATGTGTTCTTTATACATTCTCTCTTCCAGCATTACTACATGAGATATACAAGTAATGCACAATGTGTTAGTGTTTTTGAAATTGACTCGGCCACCAACCTGGATTGGTGGGTGGGGTTTAGATTTTCAGTTCAATTGGGCATAAAATTTTGCTCAATCATGTATAACCCAGGTTTAACCACGGAATAACTTGGCTTAGAAAGTCAATCTGGTTTGGTCAAACTGGGTTTAACCGGCTGGCCTGGTTTGTAAAACATTACAATGTGTTCCTAAAATTGATTCACATAATTGTAATATACCCCCAAATGTTATTGTTAAACCTTTCATTGTCCAACTTGTCAATCCTTTACCCAACCCTACCCCACTATCAATCACGCTAACACAAATAGAACAAGTTGCCGATAATTGGGATAAGTAGGTAACTTCCACACAATAAAGAGATATTCAAGAGTTCCTTGTCCATTGAAAGGGTCAATGACAACTTACTTGGATATCTAAGACATGTTGCATCATATTCCGCTAAACTTAATCAAATTTTAGAGAATTATATGAGTCCTAAGAGCCATACTTGATGGTCAACTTTCTACTTTCTCCTACCATGGGAGAATAATATGAAACTTGGTTTTTCTAACTTATTTAAATTTTTACTTTCATTAGGAAATTTATCTTTATGTGGAAAATCTTATTTAGATAATGCATTGTGTTTGGGAATAAATTTTATTAAAAAAAAGATGTGAACTTTGAGAGCAGTTGGTTGTGTTTAATTTATTAGTTTAGATTGAGTCATAATTTGATATTTCATGTAAAAGACTATGCAAAGGCTATTAAAAAGGCAAATGCTTTTATTAATAAAATAATTGTTGATTTTGAAAGAAAAAAAAATTATGTGAGATTCTTCCATTAGTGGACTAATGCATATTGTTGGTGGCAACTCCCGACATCTTATGGATTCTAATAGTTTCCTTGGTGGACTCCAAGGGAGCTGCCGCTTCCCTCATCTCCTTCCCTTCCATCCATCAATCTTCTTTGGGTTTGTTTGTGTAATGCCCGAGATTTTTCATCCTTTTTTCTTAAAACTCATAGATTTTTTTCTCATAAATCGGAGTCAAAACGATAAAATTAAAACTTGTATAAACAGTTTATAATTTAAAACATCACACGGTTAAACATCGTTCTGTCAAATCAAATATCCTCAGGCGCTACTCAAAAACACACGTACGAATAAATTGCTATGATCATAGACTTTTAAATACAAATCACTCTCCCAGGCATCCCTGAGTGCAAGTCCTATAACAGTCCATAGACTCATCCAAATGAAAGTCCAAAATAAACATCTAACTTCTCGTCTCACCCAATATAGGAGATCGTGGCACAAACAAACTCGTAGTGAGTGAAGCAAATACATGAGTCAACGAGAATCAATCCACCGCTGAAATGAGCATCCACTCCAGGAGCTCCCAGCACAACCTGCAAAACCTCCCATACAACGGGGCTAAAAAGTAGGGTGGTGAGTATTTTCATACTCAGTAGGAAAATACCAAGTAGGGGAAACCCCAAACGGTGAACTCAATAAGTTCAAAAACACATGTGTTCATGCAACTCAAACATGAAGCAATCAACATAATATAATCATATCATGCATATACGCATGCAGCATACCAAATGCACCAACGTGCCAAAGTCATACCAAAGGCACTATCGTGCCAAAATCATACCAAATCAAACTTACACAAACACAAACACCCTTATCCAGGGTCATACAAACTTACTCGTACCACCGTACGCATACTCATATAACATAAGCATACTTGTACGACCTTACTTGTACAATCGTATGCTTACTCATGCATGTACGACCTTACTTGTACAATCAGACTCGTACGACCTCACTCGTACAGTCTGCACAAAATCATACTTACTGTCTTACTAGAAACATATTCTCACAATCTTACTGTCTTACTCAGAAACATATTCTCACAATCGTACTCATACTCTTACAGTCGTGCTCCTCCACATACTCTTATAGTCGTGCTCATACACATACACTTACAGTCCTGCTCATACATACTCTTACAGTCTTGCTCATACACATACAATCGTACTCACACTCATACAGTCGTACTCATACACATAATCGTACACATATCAATGACCACTGAAGCTCATTACAACTAATAAGCTCCAGTGTCAAAATGGAAAAGAATGTCACTGGGGCAACACCTTAACCTCCGGGGATGACTAGACACCATGGACTTTCCCGAAGGTAAGACACACTAATGCTCATGGGGCACTGGATTAAACGGGTAAGAGTAGATCCATGATACTACTTACCTGAGCGCGCAAACATAAACACCCACACATAAGGGGTCATACAGTTGCCCACCATAATGGGTCTTATAGTGCCATAGAATCGCCCACCATAATGGGTCTTATAGTGCCAGAGAATTGCCCACCATAATGGGTCTTATAGTGCCATTGCCACTCTTGGGCAGAAAACATACAGTGCCACTTGGGCAGAAATATACAGTGCCACTCTTGGGCGGAATCATACAACGCTCTCAACAGAGCATCAAACGTCTAGGCATATATAGCACACAGACCAAATCGAAAACATATGTCGCTCTCAACAGAGCATCAGACGTCTGGGCTTCATACAGCACACAGACAAAGTCAAAAACGTATATTGCTCTCAACAGAGCATCAAACGTCTGGGCTTATACAGCACGCAGACCAAATCAGAAACCACGTCGCTCTCAGCAGAGCATCAGACGTCTGGTGCCCTATACAGCACACAGACAACATATCGTAGGATAACCACCATGGCAAGACATGATAAATGCTCGGCCGACTCATTAGCGGCCAGCACAAACACGGAACTTAATCCGTTGAACCCTCAGGTCTCAAACTCACAATGCTATCATTAGTTGTGTTTATAATTCAAGTTTGAATTAAGTATATTATTCGGTACAATTATGCCACACAAACTCACAGTCCTCGACTGATCAAACTGAAGCTGAGCCCGATCGAAACCCTAGTTCGTCAAGGCAGAAGACTTCACTTACCCGTCCACATCATGGACAAAACTCATCGTACAACCAACCCTTACAGTCTTACACACTTCGCCATCCATCTCATGGCCAAAACATCTTACACTGACATCCTCAAATAACGCTCCTCAAAGCCAACCCAATTGTCACCCTCTTACTTATATCTCACTTATTATGCTTACTTTTCACTTCATAATCTGTACGTTATGCTTGTACAATTATGAACACTCTTACTATTTGACAATCGCCCAACATACAATCCACCCCAAACTGATCCATTCTAATCCTTGCCCGTCATATCCATATCCTCTGTTATACGCTTACACAACCGTATCCAAATTCAGACAAAGCCTCTGTCACCTCTTACTGTCCATCGCCTCGCAAGACAGAGAGCAAGGGGAGGGTCACGGTCGAGCAAAGGCCATGAGGCTGTCACCAACCAAGGCCTGTGCAGGTGAACTCATCCACCTTCAGTCACGGTAAGTCATACAAATTCTTGCCCGAGGCCGTTCGATACCGACGGCGTAAAATGGGCAAGAGGGGTCAACGGCACACATGCCGGTAAGGTGGAACTAGCTGCGGCTATAGGCCGTAAGGCTGAACAAGACCCGGAGGGGTGGCCCATTGGCATCACCGGGCCGGGGCGGAGCCGAACTAAGGTCCGCTAAATCAAATCCGACGTCCAACTGATAGCGTCAGTCACACGGTCTAAAACAGACGTAGACCAAAAATGGGGGACGCCCGAACTGAGCAAAGGAGAGACGGAGGCTGAACCGGTCCAAGTGGGTGGGGTCGTCCCTGGGCCATCGCCAGGCCGGGGCGGAGCCCACGGTGGTCAAGTCACCCTCACCCGCCAACGATGGCAATGCCAACTCACAGGAGAATCCACCCACTGTATGGCGCAAATCGGACTGGGCGGAGCGGCCAAGGTGGCGGCGGAGCTGGCTAGGGGTCGGCCTTGCGGTCACTGGACTGCGGCTGGCCGGACGGAGGCCGAGCGGAGCCATCTTCGGCCAAAGGCAGCAATTCCCGGCGCCGGTAGTCCCAAACACACGGACCAAACGAAACAACGGCTCAGAAGGTCTGGTCGGAGGGAAGATGGAGGACGGAGGTGAAATCAGCCAGGAAGGGGTGGCTCAATCACTTCGCCGGACCAAGGTAAGGGCGGACAAAGGTCCGGTCGGCGGTGGCTCGCCGCTGGCAGCCACCGTTTCACCAAAACGCAACTCAGGTGAAAACAGAGCAGAGAGGAGGAAATCAGCGGGGCGGCGGAGCAGAGGCCCCATGGGCCGGGAGGAGTGTCCTCTTGCCGTCGCCGGCCCATGGCGGAGCCGTCGGCAGCCGGCCGGCCCTCTCCGGCTCGTCGCGGTGGCGGAACAACACAAAACAGAGAGAAAGGGGGCTCATCGGGGGAGGAGGCGGCGCGGCCGTGGGCGGCCGGGGCAGTGGCCCCTCGGCGTCGCACTGCCGGGGCGGAGCCTATGCCGGCGTCCTGCGGCTTGCCGGCGGCCGGCGGCGACCGGGCACAGGGAACAGACGGGAAGGGGGGGTGGTGCACTGTTCATCAACCGGGTTCTGGATCGGGATCGCGATCCCGATCCCATTTTTCCTTTTTATTTATTTATTTTCTTTTTCCAAACACATCCCCAACGCGCGTTAACCCACTGGTTACGCGTCGAACCTCCAAAATTTATGTCGTAAGCGCGCAGCGAGGCCCGCAGCCCGCGACTAAGCCCTACACCCGATTCTACGGGTATAAATACGGGGAAAATATATAAATACACATACGCTGAAATGTCACATTTTCCTGCCAAAAATGACCAAAAAAATAGCAAAAAAATCCCAAAAAATTGTAGAAAAATCAGGGACATTACAGTTTGGCAACCACTTCAAAAATCAAAGGAAAGGCCTTAAAGGGGTCTTTCATCTCAAACCCTCCTCATGAGGAAAGTCCTTTTTTAAAATGACTTTCCTTATGAGAAGGGTTTTTTTCAAAGCCATTTTCTTTGTGACATAATATTTTACACTTTGATTTGACTAACAAAAATAGTCACTTTAATTTTGAAGTGATTGCCAAATCGGCCCTTTCCTCACAAAATCACAAGCTTCCACCCAAGACGGTTGTATACATAAAAACTCCACTTTTTTCCAACAATTTTTACATGTAAAGCATCACTTGCACGTGTGTCTATGACCAATTATTGTGCGCTTCCAACATGACCTACTATTGTGACTAATTGTGTGACATTGACACATTGTTCAATCGATTGTTGGTTCTCTTCCTCTTCATCCTTGAGAATTATCGTTGCCTACCTCTTTGCTTTGTGTTTTTTATACTTCAATGGAGTATGACTACAAGCATTGGTCTTCATGTATAAGAACATGAAAACTTTAGTGTTGTTGTTTGTAGACATCTTGAAGCTTTCATTCTTCTGATGCAAATTGGACACTTCAAAAACTTTATTGTTGTTGTTTTTGGACAAAACATATCGACTCTTTGTGTATAGTACCACTTATTAGTAGTAATATAAATACTTATCAATCACAATAAATAAATAAATAGAACATGACCAGATGTACCCCCTTACTTGTATACCCCATATAAAATCTTTCAAATCTCTTTCCTATACCTTGCTTATGAAATATACAAACTCAATTTTTTTATTCTCTACACCCCGCACAAATCTCTCTCTTTTACTCTCCATAAAATCCCTCACACTCTATTAACTAAAGAATAAACTTTTCTTCTTCCCATTCTACGGTCTCCCCTTCACCTACCCATCATGGATTATGACAACCCCTCTCTCCATGGTTGGGAAGACTCTCACAGTTTGCCTCTTCATCCTTCTCAAAATCCGGTGAGAGTTGCCTCAAAACTCGGCTCAACCACTTCAACCCTGTACATAAACTCATTCAACAATAACCTCCTCATCTGCTACAAAGAGGTAAGCTTTACCATGGCTGATGTAGATGGCCCATCTACAGAGAGAAAATTAATGAGAAAAGGAAGAAGAAAGGGATTAGGGCTAGAAAAACTAAAATAAATTAACCGATTCTTCATTGATATTTGACTAATGAATCAAGACAAAAGCCTTACATATTTATAGACTCTCAATTAAGAACCCAAACTATCCTAATAGAACTGTTAATCAGAATGAACCTCCGACATTAGCCCAAGCTCACTAACATTAAATAATGATGAACTCATAATAACTCAACTACCTATTTCCTAATAAGTAAATAAGTCAATCCCAATTATACTACAAACCACAAAGGTGGACCCAATCCCTAGGAAGGGTCATAATATTCTACCTTCACTTATGCTCTACCTCATCCTATAGGTGGTCCTTGGTGATTGGGCCATTAGAGAAAAAGAGCATGAAGATATAACATGGGAAGCTGATGAAGTTGTATGCCCTCCAAGCATTTCCCCTGTCGAGCATACTCTAGCATATGTCATGGACAACTTCATTCGATATTCTAGAAAATCAAAGTTCCAATTTATTCTCTCACTTCCTCTCTTCCACCACAAGTATCATCATATCCAACTCGTCTGACACCTCATGCTATTTTGGAGTGATGTCATGTTTGTCATTGTGGACGTGTTATTTTTGAAGTCCTTATTGCTTGATTACATTGTTCTCCCTCCTGAGGATGTTACTTTGATGAGTGAAGATGGGTCCTTATTGCTTGATTACACAGATAGGTCACCTTGAGGATAAGGTGGTTCGGGGTGTGGTGGAATGTTATGAACTTGTTCTACTTGCCTAATTTAGGATTCCTAGATTCATTAGTAATGGGTAGTCATCTTTAATTACAATTGCATTAGTATTAGTTTCCTTATTCTAATAGGATTAGTCTAGAATTCCTCTACAAATGATAATTTACAACATAAAATAGATAATAAAAAAGTAAATTCTAGTAGTTAAGTTTATTTTTCAGCATCACTTTATTCTTCCTCTCTCCCCTCTCTGGCTAAATTCTCTATGTAGACATTTGCCTACAATTCATTTCTGCCTCCTATCTAGGTCACTTCTTTCTCTTCCTCTCATGATTCAATCTATTTTTTTATGAAGGTTTTTTGCCTTTTTAATTTGTGCATACTTAGCATTTGTTAATATGCTTAAGCATTTCTTCTTATTGCTATAGTAGATTCAATGCACAAAATGTTGTAGTCTGCTCAAAATGGTCCACTTGTTATACTATATTTGAATGTTAGTAAATGAAGAACTTTATATAGGCAAATGATCTTAATGTTAATCCAACCCAAAATATCAAATTGAAACAGTTGACATATTCAAAAACCCAAAGGCGTGCAGATGAATATTTTTAGGATGAAGTGAATATCTATACTATGCTATTATTTCAATGACGATGAAGAGTGATTGAGAGGATGTTATGAATATTTTTTGCCTTAGGCACTTATTTTTATTGATGTTGGTGAAATTTTATAAACACAACAAATAATGGAGTCAACCCTCTTTCCTATTTTTTGGTACAAATGGAGTCAACCCTCAATGTTTGGGGCATCTTCATGCTCAAAATAGTTAGAAGAATGACTGATAGTAAGCTCATTGGCCCTTTAAATGACTTATTGTGATAGCCCTCACCTTTTCCTATAGGATAGAAATCTTTTTTGGATATATTTCCATAAGTATAATCATATTATTATATTCACACTTATTTTATTATAGTTTATTTGGGATCCATATAATAAAGAATGAGCACATCTTCAAGAATATAATAATGCTATGTATTCTGGTATTTTATTTTGTTTGATAATTAGCCTAATGACTTTTATTTGGGACTCATCCACAAGAATAATGTAATTGCCTTATTACAAGACTTTTTGGATGTTCTCATATATTGGAAGAACTTCTTTAAAATGAAGCCAATCAAAGTAGCAAGTTTATTGGGAAAAGGAATGCAAATTAAATAAGTTGAGTAGGAAAGGAAATTGAGTAGGAAAGGTTACAACAAAAGGAAAGGGAAAGACAATTGCTAACTAGGTTGTGCTTTTGGACCATGTTCTTTAATTTCAGTGGTCAGAGGGACACTTAAAATTGTGGTGTTAATTTAGAAACATTCATTGGGACATGATTGAATCTTGTAGCAAAGACATGAATGTGTTAATTGTTATCAACACTTGTTAGTTGTTATTTTAAGGCCGTAACTTTATGGGTTATCTGTTATGCGTGTTCATTTTCTTTTATAAATATCAACCATTAGGTTTAAGCATTAACTTGCGTACATGCCTAGCACACATTGGTCGCATGGGAAACATTATCGATATAACTAACTAAACTGGTTAGAGGCCACCCTTATGTAGTGATGGCCACCTACCTTCAGTCATATAATAGTAAATTACCTAAGTTTAATTTTGGCGGTAGATGGAGTGAAAGTTTTCATAATACGGTGGTGGCCACCAACCACTAGACATATAACAGAAAATTGTAACTCTCAGTCTAACTTATGACTAGCCAATGTGAACGTTTAACATGACGGTGAGTGCTGCCAGATATATAGTAAGCATGTTAGTGAGCCCGACATGTAGAAGTACAAAAATCATAATTTAAACCCTTTGCAAGCAAATCACATGTAATCGAAACAATAACAAGTATATAAGGAGTAGATCAATTCAAGATGGTCAAGATTAACACAAATCACAGCAAGATTAACATTGAATGGCCTTTAGGGGCTGAGCTCCTAGTGGCCAAACACCCACTAGTAAATCACGTCCTTTTGTTTTAATCTCCAATCAATCAATATACAAGGAGGATTTGATCAAAGTTACCTCTTTGATGAAAGTATGAATAGGATCACTGTTAGCCATGTTGCATAGAAAGGTAAAGAACGCCATTAGATCTTCTCTCCATGTGACCAATATTCCTCTTACATGTTGTCCAAGGCTCTCCAAGAAGAGAGGGATGGCCAAGGGGTGGGAAAATCCAACCCGACCCAAACCCTGCACCTGACTATAGATGGGGTTAGGGTGCAAGTTTAGGCTCTTGACCCATTTTGGATTTAGGGTCGGGTTTGACCCGACCCGCACAACCCGACTTTTACTTGACTACAAATAATAAAAAAATCCTACGACTTCATTACCCACCCTATCTCCTTCAGTAGGACATATCACACACTAAACTCAGCTCTGTGTGAAAAGTTTGATAGTCATAATAGAGAGTAGGTTAGGAACATGCAACCCCAACCAGAGAAACACATGAGAAAGTACGATGAAGGACAATTTTTATATGAGGAAAATTGTAAACAAGTGTCATTGGCTACAGAGGAGGGTAAGGCTAGGAGCAGCCATAGAGAAGTAGCTACAGAAATTTTGAAATTAAGACATGATGAATCACATGATCCTCTCTGACCATCAAGGAAATGATAATTAATTTGTTTTGCGTTTGTATTTGTGTTATTGAAAGCCAAGTGGGTTGATCTTGAGTAAACAAATGTTGAAGGTCTGTTTTATTATCCTTCTCTCAAAATGGAAGAAAGGCAACACTACACCTCTAAGGTCTTTGTTGATGGCTACTACAAAAACATGTCAACCAAAAATTAGCCAAAGAACCAAACATTATAAATTAATATTGTAATATATTTAAATCTCTTTTGTGTTTGGCCTTTGCAAAGAGAAGGTATAAAACACAAGTCTAACAAAAAAAATTGAGGAAAAAAAAGTAAGGTTACCCACATACACGACTTGACTCAAGTAGGGTTATGGTTTAGATTTTTGACCCGATTTAAAAATAGGGTTGGGTTATGACCTAACCCGATTATAGTGCGGGACAAGGCCAACCCGACCCAATTTGACCTAACCCGACCCGATTCTCAACCCTAAGATGGCCTCTCAAGGTCACCACGTGAGAGAGGAAGAGGAGACAATGCTATTGGCTCAAACCCTCTCAAGGAGAGCCTTGTCCAAGAGCACAAGAGGAGAGCCTTTCTCTCATTCACATCACAAGGGAGAGGGGCTGTGAGAGAGAAGGAGGACGCGATAGAGTTGGGAGAGGGGGCTAGAAGCTCTCCTTTAATATTAGGGCATCCTCTCTTAAGTTGGGCCTAGGCTTAAGGCCCAACTTAACTCTTCCGGGCAGTCTTTTCGATGTTTCATTCATGAGTATAAGCATGAGTTCACGAGCCAATGGAGGTTATGCACAACCCTCATGACCATGCTCATGGGGAGCCTGACCCCTAGAATGTTCAAGCAGGGCCTACATTAGGTCACACACACATTTGAGGACCCACATGATGTATGCAATGCGTGGACCCCTAATATATAACTAATATATATAAGTGAGTGTGTGAGACTCAGGACCACCAAACCATAGTGACACATATACAAGGTCATGGGTCCACCCCTACGTACCTAGAACCTTGATCGGTTCACCCTAGCCGGTCACCTGACCAATATAGACCGAACTCATAACTTGGTCCAACATAGTAGCAAGTATAAGAACCCTCTACGGTCTTCCCTATTTATAACTATATTGGTAAGAGGAGGCCACTGTAAAGTCTTTCATAAATGGCGGTAGAAATTCACTATGAATAATACTCCTCCCATATTAATAGCTATATTTGGAAGAATAATGATTTTTATTTAATAGTAAAACACACATCTAAGAGAAGAAAAAAGTTTATGAGATTATTTTTTAAGTACCAAATTACTTATATTTAACAACATAGAGCTATTAATAAAAAATAAACATTTTTGCCAAGAAGAGCTACTAATTTAAAATGGATGGACTCTAATATAAAGTCCCCTTGTTGTCGCCAAAGTTGAACCCCCACCACAGGTTACAATTTTTACCACCATTGGCAACAATAGTACCACTCGATAGCAGTTCAACATAGACAAGTTACTTGGGAAGAAGAGGAGGTCATAGGGAAGGAGACCAATATTTCTTTTTGTTTTAAGTTTGGGGAACCGGAGCAAAGTTATAGGAGAAGGATAGAGTGCTAAATTAATCAAAATTATAGAAAATTTGCTCTCTCGGGAAGTTGGAGAATTTTGAGGTACATATAACTATGTTCTATAAATTAATAAGTTAGAAACCCAAATAATTTATAGTGTAAATCAGAATAGGAGATATTTCTATTTTATTTTTTTTGCTAAAGAAAAACTTGCCTAGTTGGAGATGGACAGGAAACAAGTTTATCTTCCTTTTCACTACAAAGGAAAAAGTTGTCTTCTTTTTGGCGAACATAGATAAGTTAATCTTAAATCAAGTACAATGGACAAGAAGCACCGACCAACTCTGTGTTAGTGAATTCAGGGTGTCTATGACCCACTCTCGACAAAGAATATGCAGAGGTTCTTTTTGGTTAATGGAGGGCACCAATTCTTAGCAAAGGAAAATATTTTTTATATTCTAAATTGATAGTAAATCTGGCTTAAGAAATATATGTAAACTGTTTATTTAGAAAATCGATGGTGTATATGTTAGTTAATATATATTTAGAGTCAGGGCCAATAATGTTAACATGAATTAATATATTTACGATTAATTTTAAATATCAAGGGCTTTCATATATACATTCACACTATATAGAGAGAAAAAAAATACTTCCTTCATAACCAAAAAATGCCCTCTCTATAAAAATTACGAAAAATATATTTTTACAGTAGCATTGCAGCCTTTGATTAGGACAAAGACTATTGTTAGATCAGCTGCCCATCATCTTCTCCGTCGGTCTGCTTGTGCTGGTCAAGCTCCCTGCTCAAATATTTTTATCTAAAAATAATTATTTGAATGGTTCATTGGATCTCAAATCCCCCCGCGACCTTGCAACGTGTTCTAAGATTAAAAATTTACTCTTTCTAATTTATATTAATAATTTTATTAATTTAATTTATTTTCTATTAATATAGGACAAAGAAAGTACTTAACATTAGGATATTTTTAATAATATTAACACCTTTGTGTGGCGGTGTAGGCCTATAAATTAACAGCTCATGCAAAAAAAAATAAATTATAACTTAGTTTAAAATTTTATTTACTCATGTTATTAGTCTCATTTATGAGTGTAAGTATTAGTTTGGGTTTACCTGTCAGTGCGAGCTTAGACGTCATGGGTCGAATTTAACTTGAATGTTCATATTATTTAAAGGACATGTGGCTTTAAATTACCCGCTCACGCCTTCTATACACGTGTAATATCTTAATATAATAGCTCGCGATGCCTAAACTCATACTAGCACACTTAAATTTGTTCGGGTACATTATTTTTTTTCATATTATAATAAAATAATCTAATTTCATATTTATTTTATTAATTTATAAGGCAAATAAAATATTTGGGCAAATAAATTACATAAAAAGTTGCAAAAGAACCCAAATGTTCAAAGAAGTTGAGGACAATTTGCCTGGAGCTTCAATCGTTACTATTAACGACTAAAATTAACTTATTAATGGAAAAACTATCGCAAAAACTACTTATACCAGTTTATAAATTTTTTAAAAAAAATGTCCCTAAACAACAAAGTGGCAGGTACGAAATATTTGGAAAGTCGAGGCCTTATTTCCCAATAATGACCCGCACGCGGAGAACCCCAATACACAGCCAATACTTCGCACCGAAGAAATCTACGGGGAACTTCCCGAAGATTCTACCACGTGTCGTCATCCAAGCCGTCACAATGACGCGTCCCCGGCGCTCCTCTTCCACGTCATCATTTCGGGCCCCACCAGAATTATCGCTCCGCACGAGTGCCTATAAATATACCCAGCCCGCACCGGGCGCTGGGATTCCTTTTCTGAGCAGGAAACGCCTTTTGGGAAACTCTGCGAAGGAAGCGTTCCGAGCACACGGGCGCACTTGACGGGAGGTGGCTGTCGGCGAGCTTGGCCGCCATGGAAGTCGGCGTTGATCGGGCAGTGAGGAGGGGTGCCGGTGCCATGACGCAGCCGGAGAGGTGGGTTCCCTTGCTCCAAGTGCTTTCGGCGGCTTCGTGTGGGTTTCTTCCGATTTCGAGTGGTTAGGGTTTCGTGTTTCTGATTAGGGCAGGAATTGGGCTTGGCCGTTCGTTTTTTCCTTCTCTGCGTTCGGAAGTCGTTCTCGATGGGGTTTGGTGTTTCAATCTAGCGAGGGGGTCTCGCGTGCTCGTTTGGGGTTTAGGGTTTTTGGTTCTGCGGGTTTTGCTTATCTGATTATTGCAGGATTTTGGGTTATTTTGTTTTTATTTATTTGTTTAAGGAATTCGTTTTAGGGTTTTGTAGTTTTTATCGATTAGGTCGATTTTGGGGTATCAATTTGGGGAGGTGGTTTCTGCGGGGTCGTGGGAGTTTTGTTTTGATCTCGAGTGGTTAGGGTTTTTTGGTCTTCTCGGTTTTTTTGTTTTAAAGGGCTTTGTTTTTCCTATTAGGGGAGAAATTGGGATTTGGGTTATAGTGTTCTTCTCTTTGTGTATGGAGTTTGTTTTAGGGTTTTGTGATTTTATTGATTAGAGCAAAATTGTGGTTTCGATTTTGAGGGAGAGTGGGCAGTTGTAGGGTTTCGATTTGTGTGGTTCTCGGGGTGATTGTTGTTTTGATTTGTCAATCGTTTCACTTGTTTTGGACTCGTCGGCGGCTGATTGCTTGGCTTGGATTGCTGTTGGTGGTAATGAAATAGGGTGGTACCAAGAACGTTCTTGGGGATGATTAAATAGGTGAGGAACATTGTGCTTCATTTAGTAGTTGAAACTTGAAAGAAGTGTTTTTTTGTTGTGGTAAGAACTTTTTGAAACATCAAAGACTTAACTGTAGAAGTTGGAGACAATTAAATTTTGCTCGGTGGAGGTTTATGCATCCCGCATGCTAATGTTCTTTTGAAGCTCATTTATACTCTTTTGGAGGGTGTTAGTGCACCTTTTCCCCCCTTTCTATGAAAGTTTAAATCGAGAGTTTCTGCTTCTGCTTGCTTGATTGTTAGACATGGTTTTAGGAGGTTTAAACATGTCTTTTATTGCAATTCTTTCTTGTGAAAAAGATTTCTGGGAGTGTTGTTGTGGACTTGAACAAGTAATATCTTGATGTTTTGGCGAGGCTCGAGCTAGTTTTTCTAAACATGTGTTATATTTCTGCTCGCAGGACCAGAAAACCAAGGAGGAGAAACGCAAGTAATTTAATAGCAGAAACTATTGCCCAATGGAAGGAACGAAACAATCTGCCCTCCTCATCCTCTGATGGGCTGCACCATGTCACCAGAATTGCTGCAAAGGGCTCAAAGAAGGGCTGCATGAAGGGGAAAGGGGGGCCTGACAACTCTAAATGTATCTACAGAGGGGTTAGGCAGAGAACCTGGGGCAAATGGGTTGCTGAGATTCGTGAACCGAATCGAGGCAGTCGGCTGTGGTTGGGAACCTTTCCCACTGCCATAGAAGCTGCGCGGGCCTATGATGAAGCTGCTCGTGCAATGTACGGTTCTGGGGCACGACTCAATCTGCCTGATAAAGACATTACTGCTGCAACATCATCATCCACATCTGAGTCCACAACCACGTCTCATCTTTCTGAGACACTGCAAGGAGCAAGATCGAGAGGTCTAGCAAGAGATTGCGAGGATGAATTGGATTCAAGAAGAGATATAGAAAAAGTCACCCAAGAGGATCACCGGGTGGTCGATTGTAATGTAGAAGTTGCTGAGGCCAGAACATTAACTGAAGAGAAGTCTCGGGAGCAGCCCCAAGAGTGGGGTACAGAAGAAATGTTTGATGCGGAAGAGCTCTTGCGGATGTTAGATGCAGGTGAGGACAAGGAGCCAGGTATACAGTTTGGTTGGGAAAAAGAAGCGGGTACCCTTAACGCCTCTACGGGTGGTGATCAGCCTTCCGGTCTCTCATTCCAGCTGGAGAGTCCGATCGAAGCGGAGATATGTGGCGCTCTGCATTTCACGGATGACATGGATGAAGGTCTAGCGATTTCAGATTTTGATTTTGGTATCATGTGGCCTTCTGAACAGCAGCAGCAAAACGAGCTCGGGCTATTGCAGCTGGATAGACTGTGTTCTTTTTAGAACGATTGACAAGCTGGTCGACAAGAATGAGATGCATACAGCACTGACTGGACCCCCTTGTTCCGATTTCTTATCATTAAGTTACATTTTCCTCTTTAATTCTTGGTCCTCCCCTGTTACTCATTTTGCGATTTTCTATTTAAGTGTAACATGACAGTTGCGGCGGGTTGACAATTGTACCTGTAACTAGTTGTGAAGATTTGTTGCTTCTTTGAATTGGAGTGGCCATTATTTTTTTATTTTGATGCCTGTATATCCTTATATCAGAACTCAATGAAACAGGGCAGAGGTGAGTCTCTGCGCCTTCCATTAGATGCTGTGGGTGGTGTTAAAGTGTCGGGGCTGGTCCACCTCTCATGTTCTTAAGCAACTTCTAAGAAAGGGCATGGAATCTGCGCGCTGTGCGCGGTGAGTCCCTACCGGTGGTAGTTGACTCTTTAAGTGCAGCTGTCATATACGAGAGTTGTGACTGAGAAAACATTTTCAAAATGGGATTACCCTTCCTTCCTCTTCTTGCGGCCGGCCAGTTAGTTCTAATTATTACCATGTCCACGAAATATAATCCTTATCTTTATATATTTGATCTCGTGTGAGCATGGTACTGTTTTTTTATTTTTTTTGGATTTTTAGCAAAGCTACCTCAAGTGGCATGGAGAACACAAGCTGAATTGTTATTGTAATTTTTAAGGGATATACTCCCTCCGTATTATAGTAATAATAGTTATATTTAAAGAAATAATAAATTTTATTAAATAGTGAAACTCGAAAAGTAAGTTTATGATATAAAGAAGTGTCTAATTACTTAAATTAAATTAAATAAAATTATTAAAAAATAAAATAAAATTATTAATATAGAATAAGCTTACACACTCCCGGGCCACAACAAAAATGTGGGCTTGGGCCTGAATATTTCATTACGGGCCTTAAACTTTTTCAGGCCAGCCAGTTGGCCCAGCCCTACTTACCTGCAAAAATGTGGGATACGGCTTGAAATTTTTGGCCCGATCTCTTACATGAAGCCGGGCCCATGTCATAGTTTAAAAAGCCTGTAAGCCCGCCTCGCCCTTTTTCACAACCTTTTCTAAGTTTTGATAGTTAAAAGTGCTTTTAAGTTGGGCTACATTCTTCGACAAGGTCTTGAAAAATACAGCAGACTAAGGGCTATTGCTCAAGTGGCTTTACATGGAATCAACTTAAACAAAAGTCATAAAACAGGGAGTGAGTTGCACTTGCGCTTAGGTTTGATACGATCTTTATTACACTAGAATAATAACGAAGAAAAAGTATTTTTCTATCGAATACTTCGGGACTATTACCCTTAGTTTTTTGCATGTATCTTGCCTGATTAGGCTTCATATCAAGCTCCCATGACCATGCTACATGGTGCGCTCCTAATATAGTACGTAAAGGTGAGTGTAGCATCTATGTATAATGTTAGAGGTGAACATATTTAACATGGTACATGAAGGTTGTGCTTTACTCTATGTACCATGTTAAAAGCCCCATGTAATAGGGTTACGGGTGTTGGCGATGGAGCTGTCAAAAAGATATTTTTCGTTTAAATTTTTTGGAAAGTTGGATAGGTAACTTATTGGACGAACTATGCAAATGTCATGCAATCACTAATGCCCTGATCCAATTATCTATACAAAGGAAGGGGCATGCCCAACAAGTACATCTACTTAGACACCTATGAATAGAGACCCAAGGCATGCCCCATCAGCCATGGTCTATCAGCACAAAAACGTTGTCAACATCATCATAAGTAGCACTTATCCAAAACTAAGATGGGAAATACAAACAAACTACACAAACATGGAAGGTCATATTTGTCCCCCCTCATCCCGAGATGCAACTAGAGCCAGGGATTCTGGAACCCAAAGCGGATTAAAATTTAAATAAATAAACCAGAAGCAGCAAAGTTTGAGTGCGAGAACTGTAATGTTCTTCTATACACCATGGAAGTTAAGCGCTCTGTTATACAGAGGAAAAAATAAACTTAATTATTTAACTAATTTGAATTGGGTCAATATTATTGTGTCATTGATCTTACGTACGTATTGGATAATATCTACAATATTATTCTAATACGATTAGATCTGAACGTAGTCCTGCCTAATGGCTAGTACATACGTTAAAATATGTATATCCGTATATCCGAATAAATCATTCGGAGTTAGAATAAAATCTCATAAATCATCCGAGTTAAACAAAGGCTAACTAATCAGCGGAATCACATATCTCGCTCTATCACAGAGCGGAGCAAAACACAATAGAGCATATCATAACAAATCTTATCAGGTCTCATCCAACCATATCATATAATATCATATCAGAGCATATTATATCAAAACATTGCATTTCAAAGTAGATCTCATCAAAACAAAGCATATCAAAACACATCGGATCAGAGCATAGCATATATATACTCATATAATTATATATTAAATCAAAAGGTCTAATCTGATGTGTTTTGATATGCTTTGAAGTTCTTCGAAAGTAGTGACATTCAGAGTTACTCCTTTTTTCAGGACGTCTTCCCTTTTTAGGTCTTGAGATGGCAAATGAAGCCTCTTCTTGCTCCAGAATGTTTAGATAGACACTCCCCTTTCTGATAGCTCTTCTCACTCTTTATGCTTGAAGGAAACAAACATAACCTCCCCTTACCCAGATATATATTTATCTTTCCATGCTCAAAAGCAGTAGACAAAACATTACCTAGAGACACTTCTCACTTTCTGTGCACTTAGGTGGTGGACAGAACCCCCTTTTTCTCGGAGACTCTTCCCTCTCATTACGTCCATAGACAACAGACATAATGTCCCCTTACCCGTAAATACTTCCCTCTCATCATGTACGTGGATGACTACCAGAAACTCCCTTTACTCGGAGACACTTTCTACTTCCCATGCCCTTAGGTGGTAAATAGAACTTCAACTTATCAAGAGAAAAATTCACACTTCCTGCATCCGTTGGTGACTACAGAACCTCCCTTTACATAGAGACACTTCACACTTCCCGCGCCCGTAGGTGACTACAGAACCTCCCATTACTTGGAGATACTTCACACTTCCCGTGCCCATAGGTGGTGAGCAATACCTCCCTTTACTCAGAGATGTTTCTCACACTGCGTGGATCATCAGTGGAGGAAGGAGCCTTGCCTTACTCGGGCCCACTTCTCTCGTTGCGGCCCACACATGACATCTTCTCACTTCGGGCCACTTCTCTCTCTCTTTGGGCCCAGGGGCATCGAATAGAGCCTCCACTTACTTCGGGCTGTTCCCCTCTCTAAAGTAGCTAACTCAAGGAGTGGATACTTCCATTGTATAGAATACCCTCGAATTATCTAGTAACGTGTAATATCCCAAATTTTTTTAGGTTTTGAAAATTAAATACATAGAAAATAGTATTTTGACCCCTGAGCTTTTGAGTTGAATAAATTCCTAAATAGAAGGAATTTGAAACTGAGCAATGTGGTTAAAAAGTAGCCAGAAAGAGCTTCAAAATGCCACCAAGAATATATGAATCGGAGTTTGGATGAGGGAGTTACAACTGTTCGAAGTTGAACATATCATACACGGCCCGTTTACTCAATATAGATGTATATTTGGGTTGTTTAAGTAATTTTGTAGGCCCAATTATTTTAAGTGACGGGATTTATTAAAATATAGCCCAATTAGTTACGACATTTTGCCACTGTTTGTTTTGGCTAGAAAAGGTTAAGAGAACTCGGGAGAACAAAAGGGAGAGATAGAGTCAGACTGTGTTATTCTAGCCAGTGACGGGACATGAGCCTAGGACTCATAGTGCATTGGTAGTACAGTTGAACTGCCCTTTGCCAGGCCATGATAGATGACCACTGCAGAGGCCAGAGGTCAGAAACCTCTGGCCATATGTTGAGATGAATCCTTGAATCGCCAGTCCGATCCGGGCTAGTGATGGGACTTGGGCTCCTGGACTTGCTGTGTGATGGTGGTCCAATTGCGCTAGCTCGTAGTTGGGATGTGGTAGGTAGCCGATAGCTGCCTTGGAGAATCATAGAAAAAAAAGGAAAAAGAAGTCCTTTGGCCCTGGCCGGCCACCGGGTGGTGGTGCGGCCACAGTCGTTGGTTCCTTCGTGTGCAAGCAGTTTGACCAGGCCCAAGCCGATGCTCCCCTGTGGCAGCCGGAGGTGGTGGCACTAGAGGCCAACAGGCCTTTGGATGGCCACGGGGAAGACAACCCACATCGCAGGTCCTCAGGCCCAGGATCTGGACGGGTAACCCGACCTAATTTCGTCCGGTCCTAGTCTAGTCCAAACTAAAAAAAGATATATTTGAACCAGGTCTGGTTCAATGAGTTAAAATAGTTTTTAAAATTTTAAAAAAAAATAGAAATGACCTTGAGAGCATGTTGAGTATCTTGACAAATTTTAAGACTGGGGAAAAATCACAGAGGATTTTAAATAACTAATTTACCCTTATAGGTTGAATTGTAGAATAATTTTTAATACCCGATTTAGGGCTCCGGTTCATGGGCTTATGAGTGGGTCTAAATAGTAAGAAAAACTCCGGTGATAGGTATATGTGTACCCTAATTATAAACCAATGTACAAGCTAGGAAAAAATCCCAGTAAATAGATAAATAACTATTTTACCACTAAGGTTAAAGTAAAACTGTTAATTGAACCAGCAGGGTCGGTTCAAGGGGTTTACAACCTTGTTAAATAGCAAGAAAATTACCTGGGGTATATAATGTCAAGGAGTACCGCTGAGATTTTGAACCCATTAGGGTTCTAGGAAGCCTTAAATAAATGATAAAAACACCCCTATGAGTGGACTGGCCCATATTCATGTAAATGGAATTAACAACCTAATTTGATATTGAAACCTCTTGAGAGGTTAAAGACTTACCCAATAGCAAAGAGGACCATGCCCAATATAGGATAATTACTTCAATGCCCTTATGTCCATTATGACCCGTTTTCATAAAAGTTTAATCATCTAACTCAAGGAAGGTTAGGGCACAAGAGCATGGAAATTTTTAAAATCATTATTGAGTTTGGTTCTTGATATTACGATCTTCTTGGACCTATGTGGGTCTTTATTGTTTATGATTTTATTTGTTTTAATGTTTTCTATTGTTGTTGTAATAGTAATTTATCACTAGCTTATGATTAATGAAAGATTAATCAAGGGGGTTAGATGGCTTTGGATTTGGCGAGAACACCTAATTATGATAAAAACTAAAATACCTTTAGAGGGGTTTGGGACTACTTTATAGAGCGAACAAGGCCTTTGACCTGGCGATTTGCCTTGGTTAATGAACCGATGACAGTTTTGAGTTTTAACCCTCGTCTGAAAGAAACTGATAGGGTTTGGGATAGTTGTTTGGAATCCTTGCTTGTTTACAAACAAAATAGGGTTCAAAATGGTTTTTATGAGTCTTACTTGTACTGAGGAACTGTTGATTTGGCCATGAAGTTGCACCTCCTTGTTGGAGGAAGTTCTGCGTGAGCTGGGCTCACTATTGATTTATTGAGAATTGTTTAGTGTACACGCATTTGGATTAGCTGACATCCTGCTTGGTTGGCTTCTCCTGCACTTCTATTCAGGTGCAGTTGTGGGTCATGCCCTTCCACTCTGATCAGGCCCTTACAGGTTAGGTTGGATTATGGTACTTCCTGTTAGATTCCAGGACCACACTATGGATGGTTCATTTCGAGGAAGGTCCATAGTGGTTGTGTTATTTGTTACTTAGGTTAACATTTGATAAGTATGTTTGTCTTTGGGATTAGACGAGGATATTAATTATCGAACAATGGTTCGAGAGATAATTAATAATATCATTTGATATTTTTTATTTAATTAGAACATGTGGAATGATTAAATGACTTGAATAAAATGTCGGTTGGTTGAAAATACTTAAACATTGCACATGTGATGTTTCTTGAGTTATTATAGTTTTTAGACAGAACTACATTTAGATCCGATATTGTTGTAAACATTAGAGATGTTGTTTGATGAGTACATAGGCAACTAACATCGGGTGATGTTTGCCCGATCAAAAAATATTAATTAATACTTTTGTTCTTTTAGAAACTTTCCTCTAAGGGGAGGATATGTTTTGTTGTTGTTTGGTCTTGTTAGCTGTAGGTTCTTTAGATGAGGATGTAGTGAGATCAGGATGTCAGTGGGCGATTAAGGATGACATTGCACTAGTGAGATCTAGTTTCTTACTTCTGTAATTTTATAAGTAATTATTATTACTGGCGTGAGAGCCAACTTTATGTAGTTATATATGTTTAGATAGATGACAGACTTGTACTTAGAGGGTTAACTTGCTATTTATTAAATTTTGACACGTATAATAATATCATTTGTTTTGATATTTATATTTGTGAACCGTAATTATCATAACTTGGACATTTAATTGGATAATTTGTTTTGCATTTAAGAAAGAAAAAAAAATTCTCATGATTTATCGCATGTCCTTTCTTGAAAAGGGTTTTGAAAATCCGGGTCGTGACATAACACCTCTTGAACAGGCGAAACCAAACTCAGAATAGATAGGAAAACTCATCCAGAGGTATGCAGAGGTTTCCTATTTATAGGAGAAGACCCGTGAGTGTACGAAATGGACCTGCGCATGTGCTTTCCATGCGTTGTCGCCACCCACGTAAAGCACATAGCTGCAAGGCCTTGGCCCACACTACGCCATGCCAGCCCATGGCGTAAACTATTTTGTTTTTTTCTCAATATTTTTTTCTTATTTTATATTATCACAACTTTAAAATGCGATAACTTCATACCCCGAAGTCAAAATCACACATTCTTTATACCGATGGACTCATATTGATGAGCCATTCAAAACTAGATCACACATGGGTAGGTTATACCATATTTTCAAGTAGGTCTTGCCTATGTGACATGCATCCCAAGGTCATAACTTTTGATCTTTACCTTTGTTTTGCATATTCTTCAATTCATTATACTCATTACTTCGAGCTCTACCCATATAAGAAAATTTCATCAATTGTAACCCCCTAAATCCTTTCTAAAATTTTATAATTATCCCTAACCCTTCAAGTTAGACGTAATCGAAAAATGGGGCATTAAAATATCGGTATCGATGATAGTATTAATGATTACTTATATGCATACATACCAATAATGTGTTTGGCACGGATTGAAGCAGTCACAACCTCTAATACACGATAAAATTTATTAAAACTGATAAGATTTCATGGCAATTCTCTTAAAAGAATAATAAATGAAAAAAAAGAGGCTAGAAGTGAACATAAACGACTAATATTAGTAAGACAAGTTGATTGGGAGGCATGCGATTCTTATATGAGAGCAGCCAAAGTTATTGGTGGCGGATCTAGGATTTTCCTATAGGGTGGTAAAAAATAACTATCTACAATAACTTTCTTTTCTATAAGTGATATAAGAAATGACACCATATTAGAACTTATCTTATTCTAATGAAGAAATATTTTATATTTTTTTAATTGGTACAACTCACAAACCCATGCCATATCTAAAGATGACTTAGGCTCGGACTCAATAGAAGGACCTTTGTCAAACCAGCATGCCACTGGTTGGACTGGCATAAGCATTTTATATTTTATAACACATTTTTTGGAAAGAACCATAGCAATGATTAAATTTCCACAACATAAGTGGATCACTTTGTATTCTCTTACGGTCTAAGTGGCATTTTAAAAGATAAATTTGACAAATGAAACCAAACTTAACACTAGACTTATTTACTTGTAATACTATACATTAGAACAGGAAGTTAAAGAGGAGAGCAAGCAAAAGATGAACCTCTGATCAAAACTTGATGTTCCAAAAAACAATGATAAAAATTAACACAAACTCTGCCCATGCCCAACTCTATGTGTGGCCTCTAAATGCCCAACTATTGAGACCACAAAGAGTATGTATTTTTTACTTTTATAATAATGCTAACTTCTAGGCCTATACACAAAGATGCCCTATAATCTTCCATTTTGTTCTCAACTCTTAATTATTAGGAATAAAAAGAACATCAGAACGTGGTTTTAAAGATAGCAAACTCCCTTGAATATTGACGAGAGTACCTTGATTTCAGCGAAAGTCTATGGTTCTTAAAGCTCCTGTATCTTTTCGTTCAATGATGAAATAAATGAAACTTTTTATCTTCATATCAATTACCTATTTGTTTTCAAATAAACAAAACATATAATTGGTTTTTTTAGGTGATAAAAGTACAATTGCTTAAACCTATGCATATGTCCTCATTCTAAATTAAAATTAAATTTAGGGAAATTCTACAATTAAGTTGTTGAAAGTCTTACACATTTATATGCATGGTGAATGAATAAGAGTGGGCTCTTTTCTAAGGCAATTCAAAAGTGGATATATATAAAAAGGGTTGGTCAAAAAACTTAAAAAGACAGGTGGTCATATGACCACCTAAGCTACAAGGTAAATATGTACCACTGAATGTTATGAATATGCTCAAATGTGGGTCAACCCTTTGTATAGTGCATGCATTAGGCTCATTGTAATTGTGTATTGAAAATGTGAACCTTATGAATTATTACCCATTTGTTCCATATTAAGTGTTTTATTTAAATTAGTTCATTTTGTAACCAAATAAGGCATTGAATATGAGATAGAAAAATATTATATAGAAGCCCATAAATTAGATGCATTAGTGAATGCACAGGCATAGAACACTATATTTAGAAAAATATTTTATGTAAATTGTACGGACCCACCCTTATTGGTCTCCTATAATTGCAAAAAAAGTTTGTTTATTTGCATAAAGGGGAACCATAAAAACAAAAAACTCACTATCACATACTAAAATGAACACAAAAATAGATAAATGCAACATTTGGATGGTAAAGCAAGACCCCTTAAAGGACCTTTAAACTAGAACCCTCCTCCATAACAAAAGGTTAAATTTTAAAAGCTTTGTAATGGGGATTTGATATTTAACATTACTGATGTGACTTAAAATATTTTACTTTAAAACCCAAAGTGGAAGCCAAACATCGCTAAAAAAGGGGAAAAGGATAAAAAGACAAATGAGTAGTGGAAAAAATAGGAGGAGAAGAGAAAGATTGAGACCGAGGCTGGAAGAAGGACCTATGGACCATAGACAAAGGATGGGAAGAAATAGACAATAGGCAATGGGGGCACGCGGCTTGACATGATGGCCAGTGTTTGGCATGGGAGGCACAACATACTATTACTTTCAAACCCTTGTCTCAAATCACCCTGTATCGAACCACTGGAAGCCTCTGGATGGCACTTAAGTACTTTGGCCTTTGGGTTAATAGTGTTTCACCAAGTCTTATGTGAATGTAAGAAATACATGAAAATGCTGACATTTAAATGAAAAACCTGGTTGTCATATTTTTTCACATTTGGATGTAAATTTTGTCTAATATAATCTTTGATATAAGTTATGTTGCATTATAAAAGACTAGAAAAATGCACATATAATATGCGTGTAAATACAAATTAATAAGAGAAAATAAAATATGCGTTGAACAAATGTATCTCTTACATGTTATAGTTATAGTACATTGCTTTGAGTATCACAATGATAATTAGTTATATACAAAAGCTCTATATTAACTTATATACATTTGTAGTAGGCAATTGTATATCTAAATATAATGATTAAATATTATGTCATAAGTTAATGAAGATAATAGTATCGAAAGACTTTATGTCGTAGAGCATGTTATTTGTATTCATGACCAATTTGGTAGTAGGTCTAAATTGATAGAGCTCTTTGGGGGTTTCAAAGGGCATTACAAATATGTAAATTTGAATATATATATATATATATATATATATATATATATATATATAATATAAAATATTATTCAAATATGTGTTATATACGTGAGGCGTTTTAAAATATTCGATAAAATATAGTCATGTGATTCTAATATATTTAATTTTTTGGGGATTAGAATGGGCCAAATAAGGATTAATAGTATAAAATATTGTATAGTACACCAATTTTCTTATATTGTAATAAAATATAATATGGAGTACATGTGAGGAGGTGAAGTACCATTGGTTCGGAATTCCATGTCTCTACTATAATGTGTGTTCTTGGACTAATAATTTCTCCACAACAATGGACTAAAATATATCTACTGTCTCAGTCTAGTAAATCGTATTCTGTCTTCCTCTTTCCCTATTATTCATCTAAGATGAGAAAGTGAAGAAGGTCGTCCAAGATTTTAGAATCCAATCATTAATGCTCGTAATCTTAATGTTTTTTGTGGTAAATTGCACTTATACTCTATAATATTCGAGAATATTTTATTTATACTCCTTAACATTATAAAAATTGTATATAAATCCCTTATTGTTAAATTTTTTACTAATAGCCATTTTTGAATGACCAAACTACTTTTATTCACTTAACCCTTTTTACCTTTAACATAGGAAGCCAAGACTGATAGGAAGCATGGTCGGAAAAGTGAAGCTTAGGGTATAGAAATTGGTGTTTTACTAATTTTAAATTTTATAAACACATCTATTTTCATCAAGGGGTTATCTGTGTAATTTTAAAAATATTAAAAATTTTAGAAGGCAATTTAGTCAAACAGAAGAAAAATATATAGTTTTATCAAAATTTGGGGTGTAAGTATAATTTACACAATTTACAATTTGGCGGCTGACTACTAACTTTGTTTATCATGTTTTTCTCTTGGCATTTTTCAAATGGTTAATTCAGTGAAAATATTGAGGGATATTTAATCTAAGTTTGTGGTATGTTGTGTGCTTAAAAAAACTCTAATTTGAGTACAAATAAAATTTATTATTAATTTTAAGTAATTAAAATATTTATGAATTTATTTTTGAAGTTTGAAGCTTGCAAGAAAAAAATTAAAATTTTATATAACTCTCATGTTAAAAAAAGTTATTAGTGAAATTCCAACATATTTTAAAATTAATGAAGGCTTTGGTCAAACAAGATTTGGCATGACTAAAAGGGTTGTGACTTTTAAGATTACTATGGCCATATTGCATCTACTTCCACAAAATGCTAAATAAAAGAAAGGAGAGGAGGAGGAGGTGACACTAGAGGCGCGCAAGAGGCAAGGGAGATGATGGCGAAGCTGAAGGCAAATTAAAATGAGGCTTGGAGGTGAAAGCTACTTGTACTAATAGGCAAGAAACAACGCAAGTTGATATCAAGTATGCACCTTTTTATTTAAAAAGAACGTGTCTTATATGCACCATTAATCCCTTCACTATCCTATTTTATTTATAAATTTATAAAAAAAATTAGGTGGTTATTGAGATACCTAGGGGATTATTGGGTTGTATATAGACTTATTGTTTTAAAAAATATTTTTTTAACCAAATTGTATGACCGGATTGAATGACATGTGGAGTTGGAGAACTTGGGTACCGCTGGATTCTGTTCACAAGTTTCTCTTACCCCATTTTTGTTTATGATATGACAATCTCAAATTGTTAGTCACCTAACCTTGATCATCTTAGGTTAAATGTTCTCCAAGACGGAACCAATGAAGCGTTCGAGTTTAAGGTTCTCTCGAACCAAACCGAGCCAAGTGGCTTCCACCCGGGAGCCGAGTCCACTTGTTTGCATCCCTTGTTTCCCCTCACTCTTAAGTTCGTCCACAAGTCAGTCACCCCGCCCAAAAACCATTGAAACGTTAGGCGTCACACAAGTGCGAGCTTCGCTCTTGTCCTTCCACTCTTCGCTTCTTCTTCTTCTTCTTCTTCTTCTTCCCTCTCTGCCTCATACAGCTTAGTATCTTTTCTTTCTGTTCCTTCAAAGCAAAAATGAACGATGCCATCACGAACCACACAGCAGATATCTGCTATGTGCCAACCAAAATCAACTCTAATGGCATCTTTGCGGGCGATTCTCCTCTCCACTACTCGGTGCCCACCCTCCTTTTACAGACCGTCGTGGTGGTCTCTCTTGCCCGGCTCATCCATTTCGTACTCAGCCCCATCAGCTCTCCGTTTGTCGTAGCCGAGATCATTGTAAGTCTCTTCTTCATCAAATTAATTGCATTTGTTATACATGGATGACTTCCCATATTCATGGCTGCATGATTTCTAAATTACGTAAATTATTTACTATACATGCATTAATAAGTTTCCTTTTGAAGAATTTCAATGGCGTAATATGCACTTTGTAAATAGTTCAAGGAATCGAGGCATATCCATTTCTATATTCGTATGGCACATGCGTGTGAGGAGATGATGGCCTACTCACAGAAGCATATAGGCGAAAGAAGCTAATTTTGCTCTGTACCATGGGCAGAACCAATATATATCTTGTGGCACTTCGACATAATTCTCTTGACTGTAACTCAAGGTACATGTTGCAGGGTGGCATCATATTGGGCCCATCAGTTCTTGGCCACAACTCAAACTTTAGCAGCAAACTCTTCCCCACCTACAGCACCAACTTGATAGACACAATCTCAAGGATGGGGCTCATGTACTTCATCTTCATCGCCGGTGTAAAGGTAAACCCCAGCATGGTATTCAGAATGGGAAGGAAGCAGGTGATCATTGCTGTGGCCACCTTCTTGTTCCCCTTAGCTGCACTGGGCATCAGCACCTACTTCCTCAGTGAGCACATGGGCGGGCATGGCTTCTCAGTGCCCATTTTCCAAATGGGCTTTTTAAACCACATGGCCTGTACAGCCTTTCCAGTTCTGCAGCTCATTCTCTCCGAGCTCAACCTCCTCAGCTCCAAGTTTGGCCGGATAGCCTTATACTCTGCCTTGATCAATGACACATTTGGCCTGATAGGGTTCACTGTCCTTAATACAATCAGAGTTGGCATGATCAGCATCTCTAATTCATTCAAGTACTTGCTTGCAGTGACACTACTATGCACATTCATTATCCTAGTAATAAGACCAGCCTTTCTATGGATAATTCGGAATACACCTGAAGGAAAGCCTGTGAATAGTACATACACAACAGCCATACTGCTTGGGGTGCTGCTGGCTGGCTTTGTAGGGGATGTGCTAGGGGCCAACATAGTGGACGGCCCGGTGCTGCTAGGCCTGGTGGTGCCGCACGGCCCGCCGCTAGGCTTGGCGCTGGTGGAGAAGATGGAGGCCTTGGTCCAGGGGATCTTCATGCCTCTCTTCTTTGCATCCTGTGGATTGAAGGTGAATGTGTTCAGTGCCACACAGTGGAAGACAAGGGTAGTGATGCACTTGGTCTTCTTTCTTGGAGTCATTTCCAAGGTTGGGGCCACTATGCTTGTTGGGATGTACTCTAAGATGCCCACCATCGACTCCTTCACAATTGGGCTCATCATGATCTTCAAGGGCGAGCTTGAAATTGCCTTCTATGTCAGATGGCGTGACCTCAAGGTACCAATTTTTCTAATTTCATCTTATAATCATATTTAACTTTGTTTTTTGTTTTTGCTAGAATTATAATCAGATGTATTTGCTAAAAGGGAGAGTGGAAGCTCACATTATGTAACAAACTCAATTAAGAGTGCACTAGCTTGTTCCTTGATTATATTATCCTTTAGATTTTGTTGGCGAAGGCAGTGATGGCAGGGTGATTATATCCTGATTTACCTAATACCTATAATGTGTGAGCTTAATACATACATTCGAGGAGATTGGTAGTAAGATATGGTGCTCTAAAAGCTAATTGCCCTGCCTCTTATACTTGGTCTTAACTATTTGAACTGCCCTTACTAAAAGATAAGAGAGGGAAATTAAAAGTTAATATGTTTTTGGTCACATATTGAAAAACATGGCCCTGATGCATCGCGAGCCGTTAGATGACGACAACGGAGATCATATCAGTTGAGGGGGGTGGGCGGGTGATTAAAATTTACCTATAGGACTAAAAACACAGTTATAATTAAAAATGCAGCTTGTATTAGTGGTTTTTTCTTTATGGGGCAATGGCTTGCATTGTTCTTGGCAAATCCTATTTGGTTGGTTTTTATATGTAGGTAAGAAGAGAAATTTAATAATGCACTTTTATGTCTTTTTTGAAGAATAAAAATGCTATGTGTTTATTTTTTTATTTTGCAATAAAATCACTGTTGGATTGCTCCAATTAGTTTCTAGAAAAAAAAGGGGGTATATATATACCCTAACAATCTCCTTAATACCCTATCTTACTTGCAAGTTTAAAATAGGGTTTACAAGGGTTCTTAAGGTATTAAAATGGGGTGTATATAGACCCGTTAAAAAAATAGATAAAAAATAGGGTACCAAAGAGAATAGTAGACTGTATATAGACTATTCTATAAAAAAAATATGACCGTAGGAATGATGCATTAACAAGTTCTCTTGTGCAGCTTGTAGACAATGACACATTTGCCGCCTTGATCCTCTCTACCGGCCTCACCACCGCCGTGGCCACCCCCTGGGTGAAGTACCTCTCCAAGGCCACAAAGTTGTCCATGAACCGGCGCCGCCGGCTGGTACCCTGCAACAGGCCGAAGAGGGAGATGCGCATCGTCGCCTGCGTTAGCCAGCAGGACAGCGCCGTCGGCATTCTCAACCTTCTTGAGGCCTGGCACCCCACCAAGGAGAGCCCCATCACCGTCTACCTCCTCCACCTCGTCGAGCTTCTCGGTCGTGCCACCCCAATGCTCGTTCCACACCGGAAGCAACCTAAGCTGTCCTCCTGTGCCTCCTCTCTCTCCAGTGGTGGCAGCGTCCGCGGCGGCCAGTCGGGCTTCGACCGCATTGTCGCTGCCTTCGAGAACTTCGAGCAGCAGCGCAATGGCAACAGCAGCGAAGGCGGCGGCCTCGCCGTCCACCCCTTGGCCTGCATTGCTCCATACACCACCATCCACGAGGACATCTGCCATTTCTCGGTGGAGAAGAAGGCCACCCTGGTGCTGCTGCCATACCACAAGAAGTGGGTGAGGGGGGTGGAATCGGCGGACTCATGTTTCAGCACCGTGAACCCCATGCTACTGGCACAGTCCACCTGCTCCGTAGGCGTTCTCCTGGACCGCGGCGCCCGCGGCGGTCACCGGGTTGGAATGCTGTTCTTCGGCGGGCCCGACGACCGGGAGGCACTAGCCTGCTCGTTCCGGTTCGTGTTACACCCGGCGGGGTCGCTCAAGGTGGTTCGGTTCTTGGCCGTGGACGACTGGGGGGACGACGGGCGCGAGAGGCGGCTGGACGACGATGTCGTAGAGGAGTTCCTGGCATGGTGCGATGGCAACAAGAGGGTGGAGTTCAGGGAGGTGAGGGTGAGAGACGGGGAGGACACCCTGAATGAGGTCCGGGCCATGGACGAGGTGTTTGATGTTGCGGTGGTGGGGCTGAAGCAGGTGACGAACACGGGGCTGGTGGAGGGGCTGTCCGAGTGGAGCGAGCACCCGGACATTGGGCCCATTGGTGATCTTGTCACCTCTTCAGACTTCTTTGGCCATAATGTCGACGTTTTGGTCATTAGGCAGTAGGATTCAATGGTTTACCATTGTTTTTTCCCCACAAATTAGATTCTCTTTTCATGTAAATATATGAAGAATGGGTGTTGTTGGAAAATGTGTAGTAGTGAGAAATACCTTCCATTAATTATATGGAACGTTTTTCTTATACATGTTTCCATTGATTTTGTGTCGGGTATCTATTGATGATGGTAATAGGCTTTAGTTATTTTGCTAGATAGGGATTGAACATTTACAGTCAATTAAAATGAACGCTTCCTTCGACTATGGAATCTCCCTAGAATATAAGGATCATAGTGGTTTCAGATGCCATGACTTAACACCCTGACAAGTTAGGCATTAGACAATATATTGTTCGATGCCCATCTTTATATTGCTCAACTAAAAACCACCTGCATATCTCATTCAACGAGCCTATACACATGCCCAAGGACAAAAATCTTTAGATGTTTTGCTCATCAAATATAGTTAAACTTTTTTTAAATATTATAAAATAAAGAAAACATAACCCTTCAAATACTTTAAGATGTCATTAATTATCATGACGAATTGATCCAAAAACTTTTGAACACCATATTCAAAGTATCAATACTTGCTACTGAGTGTTGGTGAGTACAAATGATGCCTATCAAAACTCATAATCATCATATTAAATTCGCAAGGTTGTCTTAGGAATAACTTTATCACAAACCCTAAGCAGCTAATAACCATACCTCAAGTCAATCATCGAAATATCTTGACTGATCGTGACCTATTGAAAAGATCATCTAACTTGAGCATAAACTTATTATTAAAAGTTGTTCAGTCAAACATACAGTGTTGATGTATAAACTTAAGGATATATCCTACTTCTTTACCGACAAAAATCAATGTACCCCTAAGACCATACTCTTGGTCGAATAATCCTCTTAACATAAGTTATGTCAACTCATCATTGAGTTCATTCAACTCTAATAAATTATTCTGCATGATGCCCTAGAAGTGTAGAGTGCACTAAACACTAACTCAACGAACTCCACTATTCTCTTAGGCAGAAAACTCGACAAGTACTCATTAGGGAACAAGTAGGGAAAATCCCTGACAATATTTAGCTCTTCTAGACTAGTAAATCCCTAAGATAGGTTCTCAAACAATTTGCCAAAATGACTCTACAACCTTTAGTTGTGCATTTCCTAACAGTTCACTGGAAGCATAAAGTTTGCTGTTTTCAAACACCCTGGATACGATATTCAAACCTTACACACATACATCACATGTTTCTTATGATAGTCTACCACTACTCATTGAGCGGTCAACCACTCATCAAATTCATATCAAACTCATATCCTCCTTCTCAAAATCTTAAGTTGTAATTACAACACTCACAAGTGTCAATATAGTTTTCAAAGGTTGTCCATAATCTTGGAGGATTAAAAATCTTCCATTAAACCACTCTTACCCACTAATTTATGAGAGGTGGTAAAAAGAGTTTTATACTCCACTTACAAATTCCTATGCCTCTAGCAAAATGAATTTCAAATCCTTTCAACAACGAAGGTTTGGAAATATACTTTCCAAAAAGACCCTCAATTACTCTTATATTATCAGTTGACTAATAATGAAGGGTACATCTAACAGATGTACCCTTCACTCCCGTCCCCTCTACCTTAAGTAATAAACCCAAATTATTTCTTTCATAAAGGTTAAGAAACGTAATAAGAGAATGAAAACATCCCTTAATCTTGGAAAGATTAAAATAAGGATATTAACAAAACACCAAAAATGAAAACAATCCCAAAGTATAAAAAAATAGAGTCTGATTTAAGCATGTGGCAACTTCAAGAAGATTTTTGAGGATGTTGAAACATTCTAGAGGAGTTCTGGCAAGGAGCAATCACCGCCATATTAGGAAGCAGTTGATGGGGACATGTAGTCCCTGTATGCATACATTGGATGTGGCAGGGTTCCCCGCCAAACAACTTCCAGAAGATTTTAAAATGTGTTGCAACTTTCTAGAAGAGTTCTGGTTAGGAGCAGTCACCGCCAAATTATGAAACAGTGGACAGGAACGTGTAGTCCCCGTATGCATACATTGTTTGTGGAGAGAGGTACCCCCCACCAGACAACAACCATAAGATTTTCGAAGGTGTTGTAACCTTTTGGAAGAGTTCTGGCAGGGAGTAGTCACCATCAAATAGGAATAACTAGTCGAAGACATTTAGTCCCCGTATGAATCCTTCCAATCGGACGGGGGTACCCCTCGCCAGGAAAGTTCTGGAAAGGGTTAAAATTTACTAGATGGGTGCTGGCAGGGAGAGGTCACTGCCAACTTCTGAAGAAGTTGGCGGGGACATTTAGTCCCCCGTATAAATCATTTTGGTGTGGCGGGGGGGACCCCCTATCACGTGCATGAAGCCTTCATGTTCGTTGAAGTTCAAGTAGCCATGGCGTACTTTAGTTTCAAATTTTGATCATTAAAGGCCAAAAAAATTAATAGAGATAACTTGCTAAGCTGCCAAAGGAAGGATTTTTTGAATAGGATGAGAAGCAATGAAATTTATAATACATGGAGAAAGTTCTATAATCAGCGATTTGGGAGAGAGATGAAACTTTTGTAATCAGCGAAGTCTTCATGCATGGAGAAGAAGATGGGAGGGACAAATAGGAGAGGGAGAAAGATGGTAGCGACGTTACCTTGTAGAACTTCGGCGCTCACAGCCTACTTGCCGCTGGTGCTCACATGCAGGGGATAGGAAAGGTTTTTCCTTTCTTTTTTTTATTACCTGGGGTGCCTCGTATGGGTGAAAATTGGAGAGTACTAAATAATATAAAATAGTCTACATATTTCTTATTTAAGGGGCCTTAAATAAATTATGGGAGGGGAAAACTCCTTATTTTCTAATTTCTAATGATAAAATATCTTACTCCTATGCAACATATCTATTAGAACGTACAAACTATTTTTTTTAAGCAAAAACGTACAAACCAACCATTACGGAAATGTTAAACCACATAACACATTATCATAACTCTAGTGCTTCTGGAATATAGGGATATGTAGCGGGCGGATGCATAGTGCCCACAGCCCACAGATAGATTCTTCATCATCCATTCAGACCTTCTCCAGCCCTGAGCCTTTGAACTTCTGCTCTGTGATGCTATTCAACCGCTCAACCATCTCATCTGCCAGATACTTTGCCGAGTCCCCAACCTTTCCCTCCCTGAAGAACAACCTATTTGACAAATTAGGGAGGAACTCCCCCGTCTTGTTCACCTCCAGACTGCGCAAATTTTCAAAGCTGCACAGCTTCATGATCTGCTCCACCACTCCCTCTTTCTCTTCCTCTGCAGAAAAAGGGAATCCCAGGAACCGAGCCATCCTCTTAACGTGGAAGGCCTGGTCTCTCTGCAGCTCCTCGTACTTCAAGAACAAGACCTTGTCAGGTCTCTCCTGGCTGGCCTTCCAGTATCCTAGCACATGGTCCCAGTAGGGACCAAACGAAGAAACCCCACTGCAGAACATCGCAAAGGCCTCCTCCAGTGGGAGGACGCCCATCTCCTTGGGCCTCAGCTTGCAGAAGAACTTCCACATGGACACAAATGTGTCTCTAGCATTCCTGCACACATAAACAACCAAGTTGCTCGATTTCCTAACCGAGCCTGGCAGCAGAGCGTAAGGCAAGTGTGTGTGGAAGATGCGAGCACGGGCAGTTGTAGGATATTGCTCGGCAACATCCTCATCTCTTTTGACATCTAAAGTCGGTACGAGCTCATGGGGCAGAGAGCTGAACAAGGGGTGGTCCAAGAAGGAAAACTGCTTCCTGTTGGCAATGGCAAAGGCTAATGCCTTGAGCCAAGTGGTTCCAACCTTCGGCAGGGTGGCTAACAATAGATCTGATTCCCGAGGCTTGAAGTGTTCTTGCCACTGTAGAGCGTCTGCCAGTCTTTCTGGGTAGAACCAAACCCCTCTGTATTGATACATGAGTGGCAGGTGCCATCCCGTGTGCACTGGAAGGGTGGCAAGCATGGCAGTGAACTCATCCTTTTGGCTTTCTTCTGCACTTCTAGGCTGGCCGGAGGAGGCATTACTTGTTGTAGTGGCCATGACTGAAAGATAGGAACTGGGGCTTTCCGACTGCGCTTGAAGAATCAGTGACCCAAGTTTCCCTCAAAATTGCGACTACCCACAGTTGGTTCCTATTATTAAATCTCGTGTTAGCCTCGTGTTTTCGGTTGAAAACATGACTGGGGAGTCGTGATATATGGAAAGCATAATTTTCTATGTTCTCCGCTGATAAAGCGCATAGTGTAAGCAAAATTTGAAATCGATGGGTATCAATTTTAGGGATAAATAACTCTCATGCGTTCCTTAGGCGAATTGTTAATACAAATATATAAAGCTTTCTAGCTGGTGAAAGACTCTCATGCGTTCCTTAGGCGATTTGTTAATACAAATATATAAAGCTTTCTAGGTGGTCAACTTTCACCATCGCAGTGGCTAGTTAAGCAAATTATTTGATATGTAGTATTTGATGAATAATGCTAATTTTTGAATCGTACTTTATTTTTCTTATTCGTATATAAAAATAATAAATTTTTAGCTCCCCCATATATAAAGTCCTCGTTCCCCCCGTGGTTGCAAACAATAAATATTTACTTGGCAACAGTCAGAAGGGAGGTGGTAGGATGAGGATTTTTAATCCTAGAACCGCATTCAAGTGGGCTAGCTGCAGATAAAACTGGACGCCGGAGCTAGGTTGTCTTCTTGGCCGGATGTTACTAGAGTCATTCTGATCATGGAAGGAAAGTGGAGGATGACGGCCGTGGTTTTTATAGTGTCGCGCAACACCGGCAAAGGAGGTGGAAGAGACATAAAAAGGGGTAGTTTTGTTATTGAAAAAATTAAGAGTAACATTCTTATATTTCAAATATCCTTTTTTGTAATACTATTTTTTTATCATTAGATATAAAATATCAAGAAAAACTGGAGTAAAAATGGCTTAATTAGACCCCTCTCAATGTCTTTATTGCTACATTTCCATCTGCCCGTACTGAGACGGACCTGGTTGGATGGCTAGTGTTCTCATGAGCCCAGCTTAAAAAGGGTATTGGTCTGCGGTCTGCCAGAGTGCGTGAAAGATGAGAGTCGCGTAGGGTCTAAGCCAACAAGGCAACAACACCTGGGACATGTCTAGAATGGAAGGTGGTTAAGACAGAATGGTCCCCTTCCTTCCCTGCATCGAACAGAGTTGCAGGTAAATTATTTTTCACATCGAATAACATAAATAGAGTATTTAATATGAGTTGCTTATGTAAAAAAAATAATATGTGAGAATCAAATCACAACGAACAATTCACAAAAACTCACAGATATTCATATTGAACAACAAAAATGGAGTAATTTTCAAATACAAAGCAAAATTTCTGATTTGAGGAAGATAATTTATCTCAAATCAAACAATTCACATAGAAATATTTTTTTAAATATACGGGCAGACAACATTGTTGTCTATTAAGAAAATATTTTAACACAGAAATTTTAACCAAAATGCATGTGTTAATAGAAGAAGTTTACTAGTTCGCTGAGTATAAAAGCTTTAATTTTATCAAATAATACCACCACTGACGATGGTGAAGAGAAGTAGGATAAAGAAATGGTAGGGAGGAAAAAGAGAGTGTTTGAGCATAGTGACCATTCGGGATTGATGTATTATGTCGTAGTAACCTTTTCGTCGCCAACAAAGGTGAAGAGATGTTATAGCATCCGACAATGAGGAAGAAGAGAGACAATTGACAATAAAAATGCAGAGAAGCAGCCGACCATGGGGAAGGTTAGGGCAGAGAAATTACTGGGGATACACAGTGAGTAAGCTAGCTGGGTAATAAATTAAAATTAAAATAAATTTTCAGTTTGAGTATGTTGAGAAATTATTTTAAAATATAATAAGGTAAAAGAAATTGGGGTACTAAAAAGTTTTTTGGGGTGTATATAGTCCTGTTTGCAATGACAAAATATCACTCAATACACAACTGATCTATTTGAACATACAAACTATTTTTTTTTTGAAAAATTTGCCACAGGTATTAACTTCCGCTTCTCTTCTAATAAGTGATTAGTCTCGACCAACTTTTTTTACTTCTGCATATCCTATATTTTACTTTTTGTTTACTTATAAGTCCTTTTTTTTTACTTCTATGCCACTATTTTGAAAAAATCCAAAAATACCCCCTTCATAATGTCTTCCCTTCTCCGCCTTTGCCATATCTATCTCGGTCTGGAGCATAGGTTTTCTCTATTGTTTCTAGCCATGGATTTTTCTATAACTTGCTTCGCCAAGTCTATCACCTCCGTCTTATATTGCCGCCAAATTCTATCGTCACCAGGTTTGTTTTAGGGATTTTACTATAATATGCTCTGTCATCCCTATCTCCTTCGGCTTTTTAGGGATTTGTTTTGTTGAGTTGATTTGTCTCTTCTGGCGAAAGTAAGTGCACTTTCATCTTATTTTTGGTGGGCGACGATTAACTGTTTAATGCTGAACACACAATATATTTATCGTCCTTGAAGAGCATTCATACCGCATCCAGTCAATTTCCTTGACGATGCTCATAGATCTCTCATATTCTACATTAACAATTTTCTCGATTATTTTGTTATAAGGTATTATTGATGATTCACGATTGTTTGTTAGATGATTCTTTTCCTTTTTTTATATTTTAATGTAGTATGAATTTTAAGGAAATTTGATATTCTTTTTTGTTTTAGTGACAGAGCAGTGTTAGATTATGAAACTTTTTTGTTTACTTGGGAGCTGTTGAGTTTTATTGAGTAACAAATTATGGTTTGTGCTTAGTAGGAGCAAGTATGTACTCATTAATTGTTTTTGTTCTTAATGGATATTAATTTTTGTAACATTGTTTTTATATCAATTTTTAAGAGTATTATTATATTTTACTATATTATAATTTTTTCATGTCAATCATTTTATAATAAGTATATTTTAATTTTTACCTTTTTTTTACTTAATGGATATGTAAAATATATTATGTTCTTCTTTTCATAATTAATTATTTTTGTTTTTTTGTTTGCTAGAGAATGGACTCTTTTATACTGTTATTGTGCAAACATGGTTTTAATACTAATATTTTTCAGGTTAATAGAAGTATTTCTTATAATACGTTGATTTCTATGATTTACCAAACATGGAGTGATATAAATTCCAAATATTATATTGAAATATTCTTTGGCTAGTCATTCATAATGCAATCTTCTTCATAATGATGACTTACAAAATTTATTTTTCTTGCTTATGAGCTACATGTGAAGATTGTTGATGTTCTTGTCATTAATTCATCAAGGGGCAATGATTTTTTTGTTGATCAAGGAACTAGTAGTGGTACTAGTAATCGAGTGATAAGTAGTAGCATTGAAGTTAATGATGTTGTTGTTTTTGATGAAGAAGTTAATTCATCTTTGCATGAAAGTAATATTCTTTTGACAAGAAATTGGTCTACTGCAATTGATTCTATTGGGCATAAGTTTGATGATGTAGAAGATTTTAGGCAAAAGTTGCGTCATTATGTGATTGAGATTGGTTTTGAATTTAAGTATATTAAGAATAATTTTTTAAGGGTAACAACTGAATGCAAACACAAAGAATCAACAAGATGTTAATGGTGTGTTCATGCAAGAAAGGATGGTTGGATTAATAATTTTTATTTTCATAAACTTCATAATCGGCATACATGTGGATGTATTGTGCGAAGAAAGAAAAATCCAAGGAAAACAACTACCATTGTTTCGAATGAGTTGTTGAGTCAAGTTAGCAACAATCCAGGTACTCATCCAATTGATGTTGTTCGTCAATTTAATACAAGTTATGATCTTGATATTTCCTATCGAGTTGCATGTAAGAGTATTCAAAAGGCTAAAATGAAAATTTTTAAAATGGTACTAGGCACACTATAACGTAGCTTGTAGTACTATTTTTATGTTTTTTTGTCTTCGCCTGGAGACGGCTCAGTAGAAGCCCAACTCATCCTGTGATTGTGATGGCGTACATCACGAGCATCCAACTTTAAATGCTCAATAAAAATGTTTGGTGAATGGTTCAACCACTACAAAATTAGAACCCTTTAGTGGGGGTTTAATGGGGGTATTTTAGTGAGGGCCAACATAAATTCCCGTTAAAAATATCATATAGCGGGGGTTTTGATCGGGCCGTCGCTAAAGTCACTCGAGACGATTCGGTACGTTCGTTAGCGGGGGTAAGAAATACGAAGCCGCCGCGGGAGAGCTTGCTTTGAAAGGGAGGTTCGACATATCCAAAAGAAACCGCCGCCGAAGATCCTAAATATGTCACTGGTGGGAAGAATTGAGGGGAGATTTTTCAGATTGCTGCAAACTGCGGATTTGGCATGGGTTTTAATGGGAAGGTCGCCGCTGAAGATTGCGCAAGAGGCGTGCGTCATGGGGGGAAATCCAAACCAATCCCGGTAATCCCTCCCGCCATATTTTCTATCTTCCTACGAGTGATCAATTTCCCCTTTCTCTCTTTGATTAGGACTCCTTGCTATTTCCCTGCTCAACTCAATTTCCCCTCTCTATTTGATTAGGAATCTCGCTCTGCTCTCTCCCTGCTCCCTCCCTACTAAAGCGTTCTTCTGTTTCAAATGCCTAGACGTTACCACATTAGTTGAGGTAGTCTCTTTGGGTGATGCAAATCTGTATTTGAACAATAATACAATTGCTTCAGGGGTTGCAGATTCATCCGATAAAGATTAAGGTGAAGTTTAATTCCATTGTTTTATCTGGCAGTGATTATCTTTGTCAACAGTTCATTTTTTCCTATTCTACGGCACTTAAATATCACCAGATTTAGGCAGATTTAGTTATATACAAAGCCAATGCAAAATAGCATATCATATGTTTGACAAATTGTGTGAAACAATGAAGCACTTTGTCTTATTAATTACTAGTTATGCATTTTACTATATGTTTAGAACAATTATTTAATACCTAAGCAAATAAAATGGTCTTCTTTTGACAATTAACTTTTGTTTAACATCTTTTTTTTCACTGTATTGTTATAATTCATTGACTTATTTATTATTTTCTATATTTTCTTTGCTTTGATTAGGTTGTTGGAATCATCAAATCTTGCAAGTTTTTTGGACAAGTAGTAGAAGGGTCAGATACACCTGGAAAAGAAATATGTCGTAAAAAATTGTCAGTTATTTACTTTCTTTACTCAAGTCTAGCTTGCTCTGTTTATAAGTGTTCTTTTGTCTTTTCAAATTATTTGGCTGGAATTCATTATTTATTTCTTTGCTTCGTCAATGTTGAAGGTTTTTACATTGGATATATAAAGCATGAATGTCCATGGTTTTTCTTCTCAGTTTGATTCTATCATTATTCATTATCATAGGCATTTGATGTGTTGAGTGCTCTGAATCGTGTCTCCTCCAAGGTCAATAACATGATATCAATGAAGTCTTGGTCTGTAGTATGCTTCCCTGTCATTCTCTTTAGTCGATGTTCTTCTAGCCATCTCAACACAAGCCTATCCATCTGAGTGGCTGTTTCTTTCATTTCTCTAATATAGCCACCCATGTCCATCGACTCAAGACAAGGTATTGCATCTGATAGCAAAAAATTCCCTAAAAGATAGAAATACTTGTCCATCACTTGCGTAAAATTCCTAGCCTCCTTATGATATCCAACATTAGTGCCAAAACATCTTTTTTCGGCTATGTTCATGACCACATTATTGAAGGTGAGGTCTCCAAGCCACTGTTTCATCTCAACTTCGACTGGTTGTCTATTGTTTTTTACCCACCTCGTATACAAGTCCTTGATGCACAAATCAACTTCCGTCGTAAGTATGTGCTTTAACAATTCAAGCCTGTGAGCTGACAGCAGCTCAAGAGTGGCTATCTTCTTTAACTCCCTCCAGTAGGCACCATAGGAGGCGAAACCAACCATGGCATAATTGTATCCCAGATACTTTGCTGCAGCATATTTGCTTCTACTAGCGAGTATCTTGTCATTCGTAGTGAAGCACTCCTTTGCTATCTCCCAACTACTCACCACAACTGTCCTTTGAGCACCAATCCAGTTCATTATTTCCTAGTCCTTTGTTTGTTTCCTTTGTATGGAGATATGACATTTGCTTTCTTTCTATCATTTTTGTTTATGAAATATTTTGATTTTTTAAAACTATATTTTGTTGTATTTCCTCATTTATTACTGATTTTCTATTTAAAATGCAAGACTTGGTTTACATACATTTAGTTATACATAGTCACTGCCTTGTGGATTGTTCACAGATGTTTTCTTTATATATATATCTATATTTCCAAACAATTTTCTTGATTAAAATACTGGAAAGAACAATTTTAGTAATATATGTATAGAAGAAGACTGCATTAAAGGCCTGCTGTCTCATAAGATGAGAAACAAGATTCTTGATGTGCTCACTTTTTAGATATACTAAAGATGATTTAAGTGAACTCTGATATAAAAGAAAATTGGGCTTATCCTATCTAAAAGAGCAGTCTAGAGATATATTAGTTATAAGATATTTAGCAAACATTCTAGACAGGTATATGGGTCACAATGAAACAAAAACCTGACAGTTTGGTAAGTAAGTTTTGACTTATGAGTAAAGCAATAATCTCTAACTAATGATATATATATATATATATATATATATATATATATATATATATATATATATATATATATATATATATATAAAACAATTAACTAATTAAATGCAGAAATCCTGTTAAAGCATAAATACACTATGTTGAAGTAGGTAATTGAAATGAAGAAATCAAGTTAACATTGCTGTTTTTGATGGTTTTTAATGCTGCAATGAGGTCAATTGAAACCCATTTATTTTGATCTGGTAGAATGCAAACAAATTGAACAGAAATGTTGATAAAGAATTTTGGTTCTATTACATAGAAATATAATAGCTAAGAATACAAATAAAACCTGAAATTAGGCAATTTGTTCTTCAACTATGTTCTGTATCTGCACAACAATATGAGCCTGTGGCTTAGGGTTGTTGCTTTGATTTTGAATGGTGGTGACTGGTTATTCTTTATTTGTCTCCTCATTTTCATTTTCCTTATATGAATATATCAGTCTTTTGCCTGTCATCTAGTCCTGTTTGTGTAAGATCATTTTGAACTAACTCAGCTCGAAGTTACAAATTTGTGGGTCTTTCAGAAGTACAATAAATCTAGTCTTAGATTAGTGAAGTACTTTCATGTAGAAGTTATGGCGATTCAGAGTTTGTCTTGATCAATTATTTTTCTCTCTTATGGAGCCTATAGTTTTTGTGAATTGTTTTCTTTAGTTGCTTCAGGATTGAAGAGGTAAATCCCAAAGCAAAAGGTCATAGTTGTAATGGGTCCAAGCTGTGATCATGCATCATATCCAACCACTTCATGAAAAGCTAAATTCCACACTAATTAGTTCAAAGATTAACCTATTCTATAATTAATCTCAACACAATAATTAGCTCAGTAATAGTTTAGAATATCTATAATAATAATTTTTTTCATAAACTTTAGAATATGTTAATGGCAACTGCAATGAAAATGACCACAGAACCTTGAGTCATCAATAATTTAGTTAAACCTTGAGTTGAAATACTAAAATTTAGTAATGAGTTCACTAGAATCTCACTGTGTTCACACAAGACCTAGGTGTCTAATTAGTTTTCATATTTTCCACTCTTCAGTAAGAACAATTGTAGCATTTTTATAAATTATACAAAAGAAAAACACAAGGACTGAAGATAATATTAAGGCCCAAAATAATTAGAATCTCAGTATCATTTATTCAAAGTAATCAGAATCTTTATATGATTGTTCATGATTTATGCCTACTATTGTTTTTGACTGGTCTCTTGTTCCTTCAAAATTATTAGCTTCATTGGAAACCAAATCTGCAAACCAAACAAGAAATCCTTCACGAGATAATTTCAGTTGCTGATTGTATAAGTGTTGCCTCAAGGTCTCTCATTTCTGAATGCAGAAGTTTATAAGGAGTGATGAATTTGTCCCTAATCTTATACTCTTCCTCCCATCTCATGTCCTTGTTCACAGGAGCTTCCAAGTCTATATGAATTTGATCTGGTCAATTGGTTGAATAGATGTGTGTTTGACTTGAACATGGTCTAATTTGGTTTCTTTAATATCATATTGCTATTAAGAATATTAGATTAATGCCACTCTGAATGCAATAATAAGATTAATTGGTATCTTATGATTTTACTGTGTGCTCACAGTGATGTGTAAAGGCCTTAATTTTTATGCATGCAAATGCAGCTTTAGTCAAATGATTAAACATTTCTTGCTCAAATGATATGTTACTCATAGAATTGTTTGCTCCATTTAATTTGTCCTGTTTAGTTTTTCCTGCATTTCCTTTTTTTTTTCTATGGACTCAAATTTAATGCATTGACAAATGACCAAAATGGAAAGAGATGAATGTTCTTAATGCATTTCCTACTTATTTGTGTCTGCATGTTTGATAGGGAAAGAGATGAATGTTCTAAATGGCATCAATTGTGACTCAAAATCAAAAGAGGCAAAAAAGTTCAGGAAAAAGAATAAGAAACAATTTTCGGATGTGTTTGATCTCTTGCTTCTTCTCTGCAAATAATATTGTCAATCTTAGTTAGAAATTATTAATGAAATTATGGACTCATATTTCATGTATATTTGCTCTGTCCAAGTAACCCCTGCTTGTGCACTCATGAGCATGAAAGCTCACTTAAAAGCATAAAATAAGAGAACAAATTAACCTATCTATTTGCAACAGTGAATCTCACAGAAAAGCAGAGGAAAATACTGCAGCTTTTAGTTTTTGAAAGCAACCTTGTTACTTCTGATAGGCCCTATTATCTTTGTATCGGACAACAAAATAGGCTTGGTAAACAGTAAATCCTAGGCTGCATATCATAAACTATGCATTTCTTTTTGTTTTTGTCATATTTTTAATCAGATATTATGCAGTAAATCTCTTGGAAGCTGAATTGCTCTTCAGAGGCTGGGGTCTCGTGGAGCCACCTAGTGCATTTCTTTGTGTAGGCCATGGGTGATTGTGCTCTGATGTGTAGGTGATCACCAACATGTTTGGATCTGTCCTACTCCTCTATACTTGCTTCCTTGCGGAGCTTCCCTTGGAGCTGTTGCACCGATTGTAGCCTTTGAATAATATGCAAATAGTAGATATAGGTCAAAAGCCCATGTCGCCAATTTCAATTACTAAAATGCAAACCTAGTAATATTGAACATTTATCTTTTTGTATCATTGAATTTGTTGTGCACTATCGACTCTTTTTATTACTAAATTTTTATATATTTACTTATCACTAATACCAGGATTAGATACAAGGATTAATTTAAAACAGCATTGTGTACAACTTATGACAACATTGTGTACTAATTGTTGACAACATTGTGTACAACTAATTTAAAATGTTGCTATATGTGCTTCAGCTGATAATTGGAAGCAGTTTTTTCTCAGCTCGTGAATTCTTCATTTAGTTCATCAACCTACTTAGACTTGGATGCATGTATTCTCACCCTTTTTGCTCTTATTTTTCCTCTTAAATGATCTCGTATAATCACTAAGTTTGAATAGTTAAGCATCCATATTGATATGGTAACATATTATAGGTGAAAGTTCCTGTGCGACTATCTGCATGACTGGCACATACCTCAAGCGTCACTCAGACCAAATTCCAGGAACAATTGAATTCTCTACCGAAGTAGGTTTTGTATTTTCATAATCTTAAAGCATATCTTTATACTTCTAATAATTCTTGTACTTTCGAAATGTTCTTGCTTTAGTGTGTTAGTAGAAATTGGTAATATTGGGCTAACTAGGAATAGAAGGCTATTATATGTGCTTCAGTTGATAAATTGGCAGCAGTTTTTTCACAGCTCATATGGTCTAGTATTACTGCTCTTAGATGTTATGATTTTTTAAAATTATTCATTTGTGTTTCATTGGATGCTCTTGATGTTATTTATGTTTGATTCATTGGAGGATCTACTTTCGTCCACTTCCTTTCTTATTCTCTTGGTCATGTATTATTATTATTTTTTACTAAACTAGTATATACCATTTTGTAAATAATGCAGTTGATGGATAAGAGTTGGATTAATAAGTCTAGAGCTTCTTCTGAGTTCATTGAAGGTGTAAAAAGATTCATAGAACTAGCCATAGAACGTGGGGCATGCATAAATGAGAAGTTGAAATGCCCATGTAATAAATGCAACAATGTGTTGTATCAAGATGGGGTTACAACCTTTGAACACTTGATATGCAATGGTATTATACAAAGCTACACCATATGATTTTATCATGGGGAGAACTCATCTAGCCAAATAGGTAGTTCAAGCTGTGAAAATTTGGTGGATGCCAGAGTCAATTTACATGACACGTGCGATGATATGCGGTCAATGTTGCACGATGCATTTGGAGTTCATGAAGATCAAATAGATAGTTTTGATACTGGCACAAATGACATACCCATGGAACATCGACCCAACTTTTTTAAATTGGTAGAAGAGGTTGAGAGTGAGGTGATTCCAGGGTGTACAACACTCACAAAGCTATCTTTTGTTCTTAGACTATGGCATATTAAATGTCTAGGTGGATGGAGTAACAAGTCAATCATTATGTTGCTTGACTTGTTACATGAACTACATCCAAAAGATAACAACCTACCTAAAACATTTGGACAATGTAAGAAAATTATATCAATGTTGGGACTTGAGTACAACAAGATTGATGGATGCCCAAACAATTGCATGTTGTATTGGAAGGACATGGCTGACCAAAATGTTTGTCATGTATGTGAGACACCTCGTTGGAAGACTTCAGAAGGTGATGAAGATGGTACTAAAAGGAGGATCCCAACAAAGATACTTCGTCATTTTCCCCTAAAGCCAAGGTTGCCGAGATTGTATATGTCATCCAAAATTGCAGGTGATATGCGATGGCATGATGAGAAGCGTAAGAGAGATGGGATCCTAAGACACCTAGCTGATTCTCCAGCTTGGAAACAACTTGATTCTATCTATCTTGCATTTGCTTCAGAGCCACGTAATGTTAGACTTGGGCTAGCAAGTGATGGCTTCAACCCATTTAGGACATTGTCTCTTTCACATAGTACATGGCCTGTAATTCTAGTTCCTTATAACTTACCTCCATCGTTATGCATGAAACAACCAAACTTTATATTATCATTGCTCATCCCAGATGACCCTGGTAATAAGATTGACATATTCCTTAGGCCGTTGATTGAAGAATTAAAACAATTAAGGGAGGTTGGTGTGGAGACATATGATTCATCGAAGAAAGAGATATTTCAAATGCATGCAGCTGTTCTATGGACTATAAGTGACTTCCCAGGGTATGCGATGTTATTGGGTTGGAGCACAAAAGGGAAGCTAGCATGTCCCTCATGTCATGAGGAGACTTGCTCATTATATTTGAAAAATAGTAGAAAATGTTGTTATATGGGTCATCGTCGTTTCTTACCTAGAGACCATAAATTTCGGAAGCAGAAGCACTCTTTTAATGGATCAATTGAAGATAGAGAGCCCCCGGTTCCACTGACAGGGTCAAGTATATTGCATAAGTTAAAAAGTATTGAACACACCTTTGGTGTTGAGAAAAAACGTAAGAGAGTAGGCACAGGAGAAAGTAATTGGAGGAAGAAGAGTATATTTTTTGAGTTACCTTATTGGGAGCATAATTTAATAAGGCATAACTTGGATGTGATGCACATTGAGAAGAACATATGTGATAATGTACTCAGGACTTTATTAAATTTAGAAAAAAAATCAAAGGATAACTTAAATGCGCGTCTTGATTTAGTAAACATGAGAGTGAGAAAAGAGCTACATCCACAATGGCAAGCAGGGGGTAGAAGTGCTTATTTACCACCTGCAAGTTATTCTATGAACAAAGGAGAGAAACAAATGTTTTGTAGGGTTTTGAAAATTTTGATGACTCCTGATGGCTACTCATCTAATATATCAAGGTAAGTAAATGTTAAAGAGTGAAAGATTTTTGGGCTTAAAAGTCATGATTCTCATGTCATTATGCAACATTTTTTGCCTCTTGCCATTCGAAGAATTTTGCCCAACAATGTAAAGTATACACTTATAGAGTTGAGCAATTTCTTTTGTGAATTATGCTCTAAAGAGTGTCATGTGGAAGACCTCAAATGCATTGATCAACATATTGGAGTAGTCCTTTGCCATCTAGAAGGAATCTTTTCTCAGCATTTTTTGATGTTATGGAGCATTTGCCTATACATCTTGCTTCAGAGGCCCTTATAGAAGGACCAGTTCATTATCGATGGATGTACCCAATTGAAAGGTAATCAATTTTTTTATTATTATATTTAAAATGTAAATTTATGTGATAACTTACTTAAAACAAAATTTGAGATGTGTAGGTACTTGTGTACTTTAAAGTCGTATGTGCGTAATAGGGCTCAACCAGAGGGGTCTATTGCTGAAGCATACATTGCCGATGAATGTCTTTTATTCTATTCAAGATATTTTGACAATGTTGAAACACAGTTAAGTTGACCCCCAAGGTCAAAAAAGGAAGATACATTGTGTGGGTCAAGGTTCTTTCTAAGCAAAATTGAATTGGAGCAAACACATCATTATGTGTTATTCAATAATGAGGACATTGTTGGACCTTATATAAGGTGAACTTCAAATCATGACATTAATGTTTACATATATTCAATACATAAATAGTTGATAGTGACATCTACATAAAATGTGTGCAGACAACATATTAGTGTTCTTAAATTAAGACATAGGAGAGCAAATCCTCGTGAGATTCAAAAATTGCACAATGAATAATTTAGTGATTGGTTAAAGCAAGAGGTATGTTACAAAACAAACATTTATTGGCACACATGTTTAGCTCAGTTAGTACAATAAAGTGATTTTTATTATTGTTTCCCATGATTGTAGGTTAGACGAAAGGTGAAGGCAAATATTAGTATCGAAGAAGGAGTTGACTTGCTTGCGGAAGGCCCACATCCTATTTCATATAGATTTAGTGCCTACACAACCAAATCTAGGTTTAAATTTCGTATATTAGATAAGGATAAGAGAGCTAAAACTCAGAATAGTGGAATTGCAGTTACGGTAGAAACTATAAGTTATGCAAGCTCGAGGGATAAATCTCCTATTTCATCGCCCTTAACTTATTATGGTCGCGTAATTGAAATAATTGAGTTGAAATATTCTGATGACTTTAGGTTTGTATTGTTCAAATGTGATTGGGTTGATATAAGAGCGCAAGGAAGAGGAATTAAGACTGATGAGAATGGATTCACACTTGTGAATTTTTCAAGATTGTTGTTTTCTGGTCATAGTGAGACAGATGAGCCATATGTATTAGCATCCCAGGCAATACAAGTTTTTTATGTTGAAGATCCAATTGAACCTGATTGACATGTTGTTGCGAAGACCATGCCAAAAGAAATTGGTGATGATCATGATTCGGAAGTGTCAATAGATGCGATGTTTGGCCAGCAACCTCCAGGCAACTTTGAAGATGAAGATACAGAAGTTGTAAATTGGTTGCGACCAAATGCAGAGGGAGCCATTGTCAATATATTTTTAGAAGAAATTGCTACATGAACAGATGACATATCAATTTTTGGAGATGATAATGAAACTGATTGTGATGATTAATAATTTAATATTCTATTTTTTATTACAATTTTGAATTCCTTTATCTTGTAATAGTAGTCTTATATTTTTATTCAACTTTTTCTTTTATATTAAGTTGTTTGATTTACTATCCAATCTAAAGGAAGCCACTATCATTAACTTTTCCAAGTCATTAATAGTTTTAAATGTGTTTATTTGTCTTATAAATTACTGGTTATGCATTTTACTATATGTTCATAACAATTATTTAATACCTAAGCAAATAACATGGTCTTCTTCTCACAATTAACTTTTGCTTAACATCTCTGTTTTTCACTGTTATAATTCATTGTTTTATTTAATATTTCCTACATTTTCTTTGCTTTGATTAGGTTGTTGGAATCATTAAATTTTGCAAGTTTTCTGGACAAGCAGTAGAAGGGTCAGATAAACCTGGAAAAGAAATATGTGGTAAAAAACTGCCAGTTCTTTACTTTCTTTACTCAAGTTTAGCTTGCTTTGCTTGAACTTTCAATTTTTATGAAGTTTCCTTCAAAATTATCCCTGCACAGAGGTTGACATGTCATTGACAAAAAATTCTAGGAAATTTTCTTATTTGACAGAAAAAATTGCCAGTTATTTACTTTATTGTTGCAGTTGTGAGCCCCACGATTTCAGCTACTGGAGAGTGAGATTGGTCATGCATGATTTTCATTTGGGTGTACCAGTATGGTGGGGGATGTTTCAACAGAAGATGAAATAGGATTTCCAGGTTTTGGTTTGGCAAACCCTCATTTCTTCTTGTATTGCGTTGTTTACTGTGGTCCAGATATATAAAATTCAGTATTCTTTTCAAATTATGCTGGCTGCTGCTCTTTGCTTCTTAACTTCAGAATTCTTTTTAAAATGACAGGGAGTCATCATAAGGCTGATTATCCTTACAACCTTAAAATAATTTCACTGTCGGTTGTTAACTAGCAATAGTCTGATGCCAAATATGAGGAGCTGGTTTTATGCTGTTTTATTGCCAAGTTGTCATGCTATTGACATTTGAAGATTTTTTTGTTATTTCTATCATAATCCACATTTGTCTAGTTATGCATAAAGGTTCTCTATCTAGATTGTGGCAGTATTACTTTGGCAAGGCATGATAAATAAATTGGTTTATTGATAGGATCTATATTAGGTGGCAATAACTAAAGTCTATTTAATGTGATAGTTGGGATTGCCTAATGAAGGAAGCGTTTTATAAGAAAGCGTTTTATATGCTCCCTGAATCAATGAGCCCAATATGAACCACGAATCAAAAAATGCCACGTAACAAAATGGAAAGCTACTGAACGGTGACAGAAGAGCTAAGTTCGCGTTTCATCCGTCTTCCTTTTCGTCCACTTACCAGAGGCGTTCCCTCCCTGTGAAAATTTCCAGCCCTTCCACCTCTGTTCTTTCGGTCTTTACTATGTCACCGACGGGAAGATATAGAAAGATGTTTTGGGCGAGATCTTGCTGGTGACGTGAGCTCGGGCTGTCTCACCTTCTCCTCTTCCATGTAAACCCGTTCCACCTCGTTTTTTCTCTCTCCCTCTTACCCACCTCTCTTCTGCTCTCTGTTTTCAAGTTGTTTTCTACTCTGGCCGTCTCTCCCGTCGGGGTAGTGGCCACCCCCGTGGTGTCTGAAAACCCACATCCAGACAAAATCAAAACCGGAAAATCATTGGTCAATGCTGCTTGTGTACTGGAAGCAAAACCACCTTGTGTAGTCTTTGTTGACAGCAAAGCCACGCGCCAGCAATAAAGCACTGAATCCCTCTGCTTTACAGTTTTCATTCATTCTTCCTTTTCAGATTTTAGACTGACCCTTTAAATGTCTTTTGCCTCTCTTCCTTTTCTTCTATGAGGCTGTGTTACGTTACCCTTCATCGGGTACTGCTCAAAGCTTCGATTTTTAACGAACTATGGCGCTTGCTGCGTCTCTATTCTATCCTCTCAGTCTAAGATTTCCTATGATTGCTCGGACTCGGAAGCGGTTGGGAGAGTTGAACCGGCTGAGTGTTAGATCTTCTGCGTCGCCCGTGTCGGCTGAAGCCGAGGGAGTTGCTTTAGTGAGGGAGGCGGAAAAAAAGAGTAGAGCCGGTGGCTGATGGGTCCCCGACGATCGAAAGCAGTTCCGAGGAGGCTCGAGCACCCGAGAAGCTCGAGGTTTTTTATGATGACGGTTACGGAACCACCAGTGTGATGGACTACCTCGATGTAGCCAAGCAGCACATCAGGCCAGACAGTGGCCCGCCCCATTGGTTTTGCCCAGTTGAGTGTGGGTGCCCCATCAAGGATGAAAGTTTTGCTGTTTTTACCCAGTAACTAGCTTCGCTGTGTCATCTAATGGGGTGATTGGTTTTGTTTACACGTTATTTAGTTATTTCCATTTCTACGTACGCAAAATCCCACGTTTGGGACACTTGAAAGACCGTGCTTATTGTTTGTTCTCTACAGGGATGGTTTTGGATTCGGATTGATCTTACACCACAAATCGCTTGGGAAGTAAGTAAATTCCCTTCAGTTTTTTTTCTCTATGATTGATTGGATGCTCCTCTTATCAAAACTTAAGGGCCGATGATATGTGGAGCACGTGAAAATTGTTTCTAGTTATTGGTTTCTTGGAGTCTATTAATACATTGTAGTCTCTGATTTTGTACTCTAATCATGATTGAGCACATTGTAGCCTCATCAATAGTTTGTTGACTTCATTAGCATGGCTATTCTTATTTTAGTCTCTAATGACCATCCCAGCTTGGAGACCCACCCCTCATGCATATTCTCTATTGACGCTGCTTTGCTTGTGTCTATACTGATGTCTCCTTGTAAGTAGTCTGAACTAACCCCAATCCACAATTGCCCTACGAGGTGGCGTAAGTATGTCTACTTGTACGTCATACATCTTTTACATTTTCCTGTAGTTTGGTCAATTTATTATTTTCATGTCATAGAAGGACATAAAACACAAGACATCAGGTTCTTGCCCTCTCAGTGATAGGAAATTATTTTGTTAGCCAAAATTTTCTTGTTCCAAATTATTTTCTTTAAACACTAACCCATTTATAGTGGTCATTTAAATGATTCTAAAGCATCTCCCTTTTCAGGTATCTACTTTATAAGTCAAATATTGCATTCATTTACCTTTTTATGTTATAAATCTTCCTATTTGGGTCAGTCAGTTTGATACTTTTTCCTTGTAAATTGTAATGCCACTTGACTATAATTTGATGAGGAGGATGAAGGTTGAATCATGAGTTACCGAGAAAAAGGCCCATACATGGGATTGCTCTTGTTCATGCAGCCTTGCATCTAACATATAAAGACTGTTATTTGAGTTCTTTTAACTTTTTGCTGCAAAGTGTTTGAAGTTAGGTGCATGCACATACCTGCTCGTGGTTGGACGCCAATCGTTTCCATTAATCATAACTGAGTGTAAAAAGTATGTTCATTTTTCTAATCATTTTGGAGTCTGTTCTTTTTTTTAGCATACATGTCTAACAGATGGTTATTTTTATATGGTCATTAATGCTGAAGGTTGTTTTATAAATTTTCCGATTAGGGGAACATGATAAATCTTCCTTAGCAGGAAGTATGTAGATATCACTAAACCTTTCTTTATCTAGGGATTACGTAAATTAATTGATACTAAAATTGAATCCTCTGCTTGCAGCCAATAATATTCCTGTAGTTTGCCAGAAAATGTGTTACTGTAAAAGAGAACATGTGATATCTTGGTTTTTGTTTGTAATATAAAATGGCCAAAAGAAATATTTTTCAATATTATGAAATTTATTTTTCTGTGTTCATTGAACAATTTATATCTAGCTACTTGAGGTTTGGGTGTCTTGACTAGCTGGGTTTTCACGCTTCAGCTCAACACCAGTCAAGTGTGCCAGCTATTTGAAGCTGAGCCAGCATGTCTTGTTAGCAACCCTTGTTATTAGCATACTTTATACTTTATCAAGTTATAAGCCAATGCAGTAGCAAGTTTTTTCTGAGATCTCAAGTTTTTTACCTGACGAGGGTGTTTGGGCAGCAATCATGTCTTTTCTATTTCTTCATATGTAAAGCCTTCAGTTCTTTATTTGAAGTTTGGTTGGATTCTTCAGATTCCATTTACCAATTTTTTTACAACTGCAATTTCCATCAATTTATCAAGTTTATGTCCCCCTTGTACCGGCTCCATAATAGTTGTCATTCAAACACTTTTATATGTTTTTCCATAAAAAATGCTTTAGGCATTCATATTGCCTATTGTAAATTATCTACTTGAGAGGGACACATTTCTAGTTGGATTATATTTGTTTGCGACTGTAAGATTGTTATTCTGGGTGTGCGACTGAGAATGTTATTCTGGGTGTCTGTGTCTAGCTACTAATCATTAGCTTTGATGATATTTCGATAACTCGAGGGACTAATTTGCCTTTCTTAAGTAAATTAATGCGATAGTGTAGTGACGAATTTATGTCCTTTCCTGTTAATTATTTGTACATCTGCCTTTGTCATCTGTGACTCTGACACCGCATTATTCTCTAAAGAATTGCTGGTTTAGTTGAGCAGGACAATCTCTGCTTGATAGTTTTACTGCACTATTTCTTGGTTGAGAATGGCTCTGCAGCTCGCTACAACTTTGGCTTATGGGCTGTCACCATGATATGACGACCCATAAGCCAGAGCTGACAAGTTTTTTCCTTCTTGGTTCTGTTGGACGTTAATATATGCAAAAGACAGCTTTAAACTAGGACTGAAGTGCTGTTTGCCTAGCCATGGGCATTGACTCTTTCTAATTTGACTTGCGCAGCTTATGGAAAATGTCATTCCTGTGACTGAGATGCGAAGGCCACCATCACATGATATGAAATGAGATTGGCCTTTTCCTAGTTAGACCAAGCTATTTACTGCAGGTGATTTGCATGTACATACCTGCTTGTAAAGAGTGCAGCTCTGCATCCTTAACAAATTTGCTACCATTTTGATTTTTTTGCATTAGACAACATCATTTTATCATTAAAACTTGTACTTTGAGCAACTATTTACTATTTTTTGTTCTTATTATGAGAAGGTGCATATGGATGACCAGTATATATTTCATGAAAATGATGTTTCGTCACCACCAAGAAAGAAGGGAAGAGGACCCACAACGTGTAAATTTTTATTGAAAGGAAATGAAGATAAATATCATGTGAGGTTTGATAAGGGCCAACCCTATGAAGAGTATGCTGGATAGTTTACCCGGTTTTTGGGTCCTTTGGCAAGGGATCGATCTAAATTTCCTATACATGTTGCTACATGGAAATTAATGCCTAAAGATAATAAAGACAAAGCGTGGGAAGAAGTTTTGGTAAGCATTATCCTTTTACTTTTTATTTGTTGTGAACTAAATAGAAAATCATTATGTAATAGATTATGAAGATTTAAATTTTTGGGTATTAGTAATGTTTTAGGTCGCTCACTAATTGATGTTAAATTTATCTATATCTTATAAATAAAAACAACTTAAACATGAGGCCAAGTCTAATGTTTTTCTGGTAATTCTTGTGTAATGCAGAAGTATTTTAAATTTAATGAGGATGTTGTATCTGATGCAAAAAAATATGTTATGTCCTCTTTAAATAAGAAATGGGTTGACTTCAGGAGTAGGTTGACAACTAAATATTATGATACTAATCCTAAGGAGCACATGCAAACATTGAGGTACCTATTGAAGTGGATAAAGACCAATGGAAAACTCTTTTGAATTATTGGGAATTAGAAGAAGCAAAGGTAACTCTATAATAGTGAATCATAATGATCTTCAATTTAAATTTATTGTTGTGTTATAAGTTAACAAAACCAAAATGAATTAATACAGGTAAGGAGTACTACTAATAAAAATAATCGTGCAAAACAAACATTCCACTACAGGACTGGAACTAAAAGCTTTAAACAAATACAATTTGAGGAGGTAATTGTCAATTTTTTATTACATGTAGACTTTATTTATTTTGTACTTTTTCTTTTTATTAATTAGTCTAAAATTTTGTATTTTCTTTATTTATGTTTGAAGCAACTGAAATAGAAAATTGATGTCCCAATCTCACAATGGGATCTTTTTATTTTAACATGTACAAAAAAGGATGGCAAATATGTCAACAAAGATGCAGAAAATAAGATTGTAAGTTAAACATTCTCAACACTTGGACTAATTTTTTTAACCATTATATATGTGTCATTTTATTTATATATAAACCTTCAAACATAATATTACTAACTAAAATAATTTATGAATTGCAGAAAGAAATTGAGGCTCGCATAGAAAAAGATTGTCTTCAGGAGGCACCACTTCCTTCACCAAATGATATATTTTCTATTGTCATGGGAGCTGAGAAACTAGGACGTGTTCGTGGTTTTGGTCACAGAGTAACTCCAACTAGTTTATGGGGGGCATTAGCTAAGCATACAAGATCTTCCTCAGTAGCTGAATATAATTCTATGAAAGAAAAATTGTCAAATATAGAAGAGGACAATTTAAAATTAAAAGATGAGAGCACGAAGTACAAGGAGGAAATAGTGCAACTTAAAGATCAACAAACAGAATTATTATCAAAGATGGATCAAATAATGAGTTTCTTTCAGTCTCAAATGAGTCAGGTAAAAGCATACAAAGTAGTTGTAAAGTATAATTATATTTTTTTATTAGTTTAAAAATTTCATTAGCTAATTTTATTTTATTTCATTTTTGTGTAGGCTAATGGTGAATGATTTTAAATTGACAAGTTGCCCCGACAAATCTAAGTCTTATCAAAGACTTTTTCTTCTTCTTTATATTAAATAATCTTGTCGTTAGTACTTAGACATTGTAAATATTTGGAACTATTATATTTGTAAGCTTCTTTCTCAATACTTATTGTATTACGTATTTGATTTAAATAATTTTGTTATTTTAAGATCTTTTATGTTATTATTAAAGCATCAACTTATAGTTATATGTAAGGTGCAAATTGAAGCATATTGTGTTTGAGAATACATAAATGTGCAAGTGAAAAAAGAAAATTTAATTAAAATTTTAGGAAATAAAAAATTATTTGTAGAGGCAGTTTTGACTTTTAGCGGAGATTTTTCAAATAGCCACTAAAAGGTTTTCACACTCATATAGACCCCCCCCCCAAAATGTTTTAGCGGCGGTTTTTGATACTCATATATACCCCCCACTAAAATGCTTTAGCAACGGTTTTGGAAAACCCCCACTAAAAAATTTAAGCTTTTAGCGGGGGTTAACCTGGCCTCCACTAAAAGAGTTCGATTTTTTAAACTTATTAGCGGCAGCTACCAAAACCGCCGCTAAAAAACTTACTTTTTAGCGGCGGCTCACAAAACCCCCACTAAGTTCCCCACAAAAATGTTCTGCAGGGCTCTTTTTAGCGGCAACTTCAAAACCACCGCTAAAAGTTGTAGTGGCGGTTTTGAGACTTTTAGTGGGGGTTTTTAAAGTTTTTTTTTTGTAGTGAACGTCAATATCATTTGTCATGTCAGTGTGGTTGCTATTCGTCAACTACTCCTATCAATCAATTATCGAAGCTGATATTAATAGGAAACATTTTTAGTGCTCTCTATTTATTAACAATGAACCTACCTTGAAGATAATTATTTGTTTATTAAGAAAAACTACTTTTAAGTCTTAACTACCGCTTTTAATAACTAGTACGTCTCGACCAAAATTAAATTCATAACTATTAGTGACACTTTTTGTAAGCATGACTATTAGCGATGTTTTTGAACAAGCGCCGCTATTGTGAAAGACATTAGTGATGCTTAAAAAAAGTGTCTCTAATAGTTATGATTTTTTTTTCTTTTATTTAAAATATATATCTTTTAGCAATGTTTGTGTAAAGTGTCGCTAATAGAGGAACTATTAGCGACACTTATAATAAAGTGTCGCTAATATGATTAGTATTGACGATGCTTTAAATTAAGCATCGCTAATATATGACTATAAGCGACGCATAAGAAAAAATATCGTTAATAGTTCATTTTTTTTATGTTTTTCTATGCGTCACAAGTAATAGTTTTTAGCAATGCTTGGTTTTGCATTGCTAATAAATGCATTGCTAATACTACATTTTATTGTAGTGTATGTTAGACGCTTTGTCAATATAAATTATATATAGCTTTCTAGCTGATGAACTTTCACCATCATAGTGGCTAGTAAACTAAATTATTTGATATGTCGTATTTAGGGGTATTAATGAGCCGAGATAGATCATCGAGCAAGATCAGCTTGGTTTGGCACAAATTAGGTTTAACTCGAATCAGGCAAGGCTCTAACTCAATTCGAGCTCCAATAAGCTAGAGCTGAGTTCGAGCATACTCCTACTCAACTCAGCTCGGCTTGAATAAAATTCAAACTCTACTCTACTCGGCTCGAATTTAAACTCAAACTCAAACTCGAATATACACTACAACAAAATGTAGCATTAGTAACGCAAATCTAAGTGTCGCTAAAAATTGATATTTGCGATGTATAATTAAGCGTCTCAAAAATAATAATTATTAGTGATACATAATGCTAAGAGTCACTATTACTATAATTATTAGCGACGCATAATACCAAGCGTCACTAATATATTTCTATTAGTGATGCATCCAACAAGCGTCACTACAATAATATATATATATATATATATATATATATATATATATATATATATATATATATATATATATATATATATATATATATATATATATATATATAAATTTAAAGAAAAAAATTATTACTATTAGTGATATATATTATTATGTGTTGCTAATAAGTAGTCTATTATCTATGCATATTATTATGCGTCACTAATAATATTTATTTATTTTTATTATTTTTTAAAATTAATTTTTAAAAATAAAAATCATAAAAATTGAAATTAGAGGAGAAATAGTGTGTAGAGAGAGAGAAGAGAGGGAGAGAGGGAGGAGAGATAGAGGGAGAGGGAGGAGAGAGAGGGAGAGGGAGAGAGAGGAGAGAGAGAGGGAGAGGGAGAGAGAGGAGAGGGGGAGAGAGAGGAGAGAGAGATTAATTAAATTTAAATTTTTTAAGATTTTTATAAATTATTATATTTTAAAATCATTAAAAATAAATAAAATAAATATAAATAATAATGCATAGAAATATGTGTCACTAATAGGCTAGGTATTAGCGATGTATAATAATATGCGCCGCTACTACCTAGCCAATTAGTGACGCATATTTCTATGCATCGTTAATAGTATTTATTTTATTTCTTGTTTTAAAATTAATTTTGAAAAATAAAAAATTGAAATTAGAGTAGAGAGAGGAGGGAGAAAGGAGAGAGAGTATAGGGAGAGAGAGGAGGAGGAGGCAAGGAGAGAGAGAAAGAGGAAGAGAGGGAGGAGAGAGAGTATATGTGTTATGAGAGAGGAAAGGGAGATTAATTAATTTTTAATTTTTAGAGATTTTTTATAAAGTATTATATTTTAAAATTAATAAAAAATTAATAAAATAAATATAAATAGTGACGCATTGAAATATGCATCGCTAATAGGCTAGGTATTAGCAATATATAGTATTTATTTTATTTATTTTTTATTTTTAAAATTAATTTTAAAAAAAAATAGAGGAGAGAGTGTGTAGAGAGAGGAGAGAGAGGGAGAGAGAAGAGAGAGAGGAGGAGAGGAGAGAGGGAAAGAGGAAGAGAGGGAGTGTGTGTGTGTGTTATGAGAGATGAGAGGGAGATTAATTAATTTATAATATTTTTAGATTTTTTATTAATTATTATATTTTTAATTTAATAAAATAAATAAAATAAATATAAATAGCAATGCATAGAAATATGCGTCGCTAATAGGCTAGGTATTAGCGACGTATAATAATATGTGTCGCTACTCCCTAGCCTATTAGCTAATAGTATTTATTTTATTTATTTTTTTATTTTTAAAATTAATTTTTAAAAATAAAAAATCTTAAAAATTGAAATTAGATGAGAGATACTATGTAGAGAGAGAGGAGAGAGGAGAAGGGAAAGAGAGAGGAGAGAGGAGAGAGAGAAAAGAGAGAGGAGAGAGAGAGGAAAGAGAGAGTAGAGAGAGAGAAAGAGGAGAGAGTGAGTAGAGAGAGAGGAGAGAGAGAGGGAGGAGAGAGAGGAGGGAGGAGAGAGAGGAGGGAGAGGGTGAGGGGAGAGAGAGGGTGAGGAGAGAGAAGAGGGGAGAGGTAGGATGGATATCTAGAGAGAGAGAGGAGGAGAGAGAGGGAGGAGAGAGATGAGAGGGAGAGAGGGAGGAGTGAGAGAGAGTGTGTTATGAGAGAAGAGAGGGAGATTAATTAATTTTTAATTTTTTTAAGATTTTTTTTATAAATTATTATATTTTAAAAAAAATAAATATGATTAGCAACGCATAGAAATATGCGTCCCTAATAGGATAGGTATTAGTGACGTATAATAATATGTGTTGCTAATGCCTAGCTTAGTAGCGACGTATATTGTTATGCATCACTAATAATATTTATTTTACTTATTTTTTAATTTTTAAAATATAAAAAAAAAATTAAAATTAGAGGAGAGATAGTGTGTAGAGAGATTAGAGAGAGTGGAGAAAGAGGGTGAGGAGAGAGGCGAGGATTTTATTTTAAAAAAATAGTATTTATGGTCGCAAATACGAGGCTTATTTGCGACATATAGTATCAAATGTCACAAATAGGAAAATTATTTGCAACACTTATAAATAAGCATCGCAAAGAAGAAACTTATTTGCGACACTTAAAATAAGCGTCACAAATAACATACCCTGTTGCGACGTTTATTTGTGGATGTCGCAATAGGGTTTATTTTAGTGATGCTTAACATTGTGTCGCTAAAAGTTCTACCTGCACGATCGAATCTCGTGGGGTTTATTAATTCACCCACGCAGGCAAAGTAAAATACTGTGTGGGGGAAATTTTGCCCGCGTGGTATTTATCCCACCCCCCTCCCCCTTTTTTTACTAGAATCCCCTGTTGCCGGATATCTCCGGCTCCGCCCCACCACCACCGTCACAAATCATCCACTGCCAGAGGGCCCCCCCCTCCCCGGTTCCCTCTTTTCTATGTAATCCCCCCAGAGCTGCCTCCGGCCCCATGCCACCTTAGTTACAGCTCATCCACCGCCAGAGCCCCCCCAGATCCACCTCCCGCCTCCTTCCCGGTCCTCTCTTTTCTTTGTAATCCCCCCAGAGACGCCTCTGGCTCCGCCCCACCGCCGCAGCCCCGTCTCATCCACCACTAGAGCCCCCTCTCCACCCCTCTCTCTCCCCAGTTACCCCCTACCGCCAACCCATCGGTGACCAGTTATTTTTTTATATAATTTTCAAGTCATTAGCAACGCTTATGGAAAGCGTCGCTAAAGACTTTTTGTATTTTTTTCTTATTAGTGACGCATATTTATTCGTTGCTAATAGAAAAATAATTTTTTTTCTTTTTTTATTAGCAATGTTTTTTTATTATTTTATTCAAAATTTTATTTTTAATTTGTTTTATTATTAGCAACGCATACATAAATATTGCTAATATATAACTATTAGCGACGCTTAGGATTAAGCGTCGCTAATAGTTACATATTAGCAACACTTTTCTTTGCGTCACAAACAATACTTTTTAGTGACGCTACTTAAACGTTGCTAATGTTAAGACTATTAGCAACCCTTAATGATAAGCGTTGCTAAAATAATAGAGACGGTAGTTTTAGCGACACATTTTACTACACTTTTTAAACGTCGCTAATACGCATTAGTGATGCTTATAACACTATTAGTGATGCTTACATGTGTCGCTAATACTTCAATTTGTTGTAGTGATAATTTTAAAATTATATATAAATAATATAAAAAATAATATATGTATATGCATAATATATATAAATATATTTATTAATTTAAATATATATTTATTACATACTCCATCCGTTCTAGATTAATAGCTCCATTTGATTAGTTCATTTTGAAAAATTAAATGAATTTATTAATCTAGTACAGATGGAGTATATAAAATGATATATAATCACATACATGTACTAATACAATATATCATATATAACAAATGAGACTTGTTTATATGAGCCAAGGCTAAATCACAACTGCGTAAGACCATGTCATGCGCCCTCAAAGTTTGATACAACAACACACATAACTCATGAGACAAATTGATTTATGTCTTATTTTGCCCTCATATCTCTATTTGATGGCCCAAGATGCCCTGGCTCATGCTGACATGCATGAACCCAAACTCATAAAATTATTTCAAAATATTTATCCTTGTTAAATTGTAATGCATATATAATTTTTAAATATAATATATATTTTTAAAAATAAAAACATTGGAGACACAAACACTAATATACTCTTTCTCTCCCAAATTATTACCTCTATTTCGTTTTTGAGGATGAACTAAAATTAGTTCAAATGTAGCTATAAATATTTAACAGTGGGTCAACATGATATCACGCTAATATACTAAAAAACTCTTTTAAAAGAAACATGACATTAGGGGGACCAATCATAGTTTACAAAAAAATAATTAAATATTCTTTTAAAAAGTTGAAGCATGACACTCAGACTATCTTAAGCTTACAGAATGTATCTTGTTATACATATACTTAGGAATTTTTTAGAGGCATAATAAGGCTAAAGAATTGTTCTTTTCTAAGTGACTTATAATTATGTAAAGAAAAGAAAGTACGAAGAAGTAGATGGTAATGTTGTCTAAGTGTGTTTTTATTTTCGACATCTTTTTTGGTGATTATATATTTTTGACATCTTTTTTAGTGATTATATGCACATAAAGAGAGAAAAATGGTAATGTTGTATTTTTTTAGCATATATAACTAAAACTCATTTGTCATAATTTTTTTCTTTCCTAATGACTATAATTAGAAGTTCAAGGTGTAGTTGTGATATTTGTTGAAGTATTTGTATTAATATTTAATACTAAAAATATATTAGTATGTGTGATACTTCATGTACTTTGGATTTATATATATGTTATTTTTATTTTTTTTAATTCGAGCCCAGTTTGAGCCTAGGCTCATAATTCACTTATTGTAGTTCAAGCCCTAGTTGGCCAAACTTTGGATTTCCAATTCGAGATGAGCTCAAGCTTCAAGCCAAGCTTCAGTAGTTTGAGTTTAAGCCATGCAAACCCAATACTCGAATCAGCTCAACTCATTAACACTCCTAGTCGTATTTGATGAATAATGTTGATATTTAAATCATACTTTATTTTTTATATATATAAAAAATTTAAATTTTAGCTTCCATACATAAAATCTTTGTTCCACTGGTGGTTGCAAGCAATAAATATTTAATTGACAACAGTCAGGGAGGTAGCAGGATATTGATTTTTTAGAGTTTTTTCCATATTACCTAACTCGATATACAAATATTCCATATTCCTTGGATTTTAATACTTAATCTCATATTACCTTATTTAGGACAAATATACCCTTAGGTCACAACTAAACCTATACCAAAGCTCTTATCTCATTATTGGTGAAAAATGACCGACGATGACACAAATTTGTATGAGCAAAATCAAAACACTCAGAATACAGAAAACAAAGTACCCACTTAAAGATGATCGATAAAAAGTAAACAAATTCTCCTTCTCAATCCTATGTTCTAGAGAACAAACTAGAACAGAGCCACATCCTGGTTTCAATCTAAAAATTGATTCCTAGTAAAAAAAAAGATGAAAATAACAAAATTCAAAATGGGGAATCAAAGGAAGCCACTTTAGTGATTGCTGAATTGCAACAAACATAATGTTCCGGCAATCTGAAAACTGAGTTGCGTTTAAAACAGGTTGAAGGACTTCAGAGACTTGCCGCAAATGGGGATTGAACACTGCAAAAATAAAGGATTTTTTGGAGTACAACGACTATAAATAAATCAGATAGAGTACATCCACTTTGCATGACCTGCGAGACTTCTGAGAATGCGAGAATGAGAGGATGATTCCCACTAAACGGACCAAAGTTCTCACGCTCCACATTGCCTGTGTCTAAGACTTAATCCATATCGCATATAAAATAACTCAATATGTTAATAAAACATGTTTTTGATAATACAATATGTATTCTTTGAGCCAACAACCCATAATATGATAACCTTTATATCGCATGTACGATAACACGATTTTCACCACAGCGTATTATCGATAACATGACATGCCAATAATGTGTGCTATTGATAATACAATATGTCATGATATCCTCTATACCGCATATACGATAATACGACATTCGCCAAAGTGTGTTGTCGATAACATGATATTTGCTATAGCGTATTATCAATAACATGATATTCATCATAGCGTGTTATCAAACACGATATTTTGGCATAGCGTGTTATCGTTAACACGGTATGTTAATAAGACATGTTATTTATTTTCCTCTATGTCTCACATACTATAATATGATATTCTTCATAGCGTGTTATCGATAACACGATATTCTCCATAACGTTTATCGATAACACGATATGCCAATAATACGTGTTATCGAAATATCGTGTTATCGATTATACGATATGGTATAATATCATCTATATCACATATATGATAATGCGATATTCGCCAAAGTGTGTTATTGATAATACGATATTTGACATAGCGTGTTATTGATAACACGATATGCCAACAATACGTGTTAATAAATATAATATATTGCATATACTATAATAGGATATTCGTCATAGCGTGTTATTAATAACACGATATTCGTCATAGTGTATTATTAATAACACGATATTGACCAATATTTGTTATTTATACAATTGTTCATAAAGTCAAGGATAAAACCCCTGAGATCGTGTACATATTTACATAAAAGTCCCTCTTTGCACAATAGGGTGGGAGACTATTATTGCTATTCTACAATGTTCTTCCTTGGCATTTACATCCTTCTCCATTCTAATATAGCTATGTTCTCCCAAGATAGTCCCTCAAGATTCATTTTTGAGTTGCAATGTCATCTTGATTTACTTTTGTAAGGATAAATAGTTTATGTAGTTAGAAATTTTTGGACAAAAATTATAAAAGAGCAATCGCCGATGAAGTGAGGGAGGCCGACAATCGCCAAATAGAAATTAAAATTTATTGTTCATGAAAACCACTAGAAAAAAATCACAAATTGCCACTAAGCTCCAATCTCTTTGTTTATGCATGTTACAACTAGTTTATACAATTTTAAACCCCGACCTTGTTCAAAGAGTATTTTAGTCCAATTTTTTCTAAATATTATATAAACTTAAATTTTATAAAATGTTTTTTATAAAATTAAGAAATATAAAATATTAATATCTTAGGCTAAGTAGTATAAAAACAACTCAATTTTTTAATCTTAGAACTGCATTCAAGTGGCCTGTCTGTAGATAAATCTGGACGCCGGAGCTAGGTCGTCTTCTTGGCCGGATGTGACTAGTGTTATTCTGATCATGAAAGGGACGAAGGGAAAGTGGAGGATGACGAAAGAGGGGTAATTTTGTTATTAAAAAATGGAGTAACATTCTTATATTTCAAAGATCTTTTTTTGTTTTTTATCATTGGATTTAAAATACCAAGAGTAAGAATGGCTTAATTAGATCCCTCTCAATGTCTTTATTGCTGCTTTTCCCTCTTCTCTTTTTTTAGATTTGATTTGCCCACATTGAGAGGGACCCGGCTGGATGGTTAGGGTTCATGAGCCCAGCTTAAAAAGGGTAAGAACATTGCATATAGCACATATTCGGACTAATTAGAGAGAAGACGAGTTGGTCTGCGGTCTGCCAGAGTGTCGGAAAGATGAGAATAAAATAGAAGGGTCAAAAACAACAAGTCAACAACGCATGGGACATGTCCAAAATGGAAGGTAGTTAACACAGAACGGTCTCGGCATACCCTTCCCTGCATCCCATGCATTAACAACCTTCCCCCTCTTTCTCTCCCTCTTCCCTACTTGTTTTCTCTCTCTCTTTCTCTCCTTTGTTTCGTCTCTTACCCTCTGAAAGGAAGAGAAGAACGTCTGCTGCATTGCTCTTTCTTTCTTCTGTTCTTAATTCGCTTCTCAAACTCTCGTTTTATACTCTTTCCACCCACCTCTCTCTCTCTCTCTCTCTCTCTCTCTCTCTCTCTCTCTCTTCGCCATCACGTTCTGTTTGATTGCTCCGTCGTTGGCCTTCTGTCCCCCGTTATGGTTGTTCCTGTCTTCACTTCTCATAATCTGTTCTTTATCATCGTCCTAGCACCGCTTCTCTCTCTATCTCTCTCTAAATTGAGCAGTAAGTAGAACATCTTGCACGACACATTCGATCAGTCATGGTCGTGTAGCCACTGAAAGATGCAATGGTGCCCATGAAGGAGGGCGCCGAAAGCTGAGGTCCATCAATGGCCACTGATGAAGCTATTCCCCGAGCAGTCTGTCATATGATCTACCCAACATGGTCCGGCGGCGTCTTCAGTGGTGGCAGCCCTTTCACCTCATCCCTCCCCCTCACCCTCTTACAGGTCACTCTCGTCGTCACCCTCACTCTCGCCCTCAAGTTCCTCCTCAAGCCCCTCAAGCAGCCTCTAGTTGTCTGCCAGATGCTTGTATGTGCAACGACAACACTGTCTCCTTATTCATCATTGCATTAATATTGCTAATATTCAATTATTCATCCATGATCCACTTTAGCATACCAGCATTTCTCTTCCTCTGGTTATGCTGTTCCAGAAATTTTTAGGTGTGCTTAGCACATAGTGTTGGCCATGTATTTCACCATTTCAGCAAGTGTATGCGAGGTATGGTGGCGTCGATGTTTGGTGAGTGATGAAATACATGTCAAAACCGAGTGCAATGCACACCTAAAATTTTCTCTGTTCGAAGAGCTTAGATGATAGTAATTTTAGCCAAATGCTCAGTTTTCATGTTTGGTTTTTTATTATATAGAAGTGGTTTAATGAATCATGTGATGAGAATTTAGTTTGCTCCATGTGTTTGAGTTTTTGTAATTCGCTTTGCATGAGAGGTTTTTGACCTTCGGAGTCAATCAAGTCTTCAATTTCACTTTTCTTTGACTTACATCGTGTTAAAGTCTGCCATCAATCTAACCCCTAAAAATAGGCTGGTCAAGAATTCGTTTGTTATGACTCCTGAAATGAACAATTTTCCTTATTAGGCTTAGAAAACAGCTTTACTGTATCCCCAATTTGGGGCATTCTCTCTTCATAAGCAATTTGTTAGCATGCTGTTAGAAAGTTTAAAAAATGACAACAGAAACAAATGTTAAACAGGATCCTCCAAGATATCCTCTATTCATCGATCATTAAGATTGACGGTGCAGTGCACGTTACTATCAAAAATACATACTAATTAACATACGTTAGTGTGTGGATCATCATTATCAGCAACTCCTATAAAATAAAAGATGTTATGGAAGATGCAAGTAGGAAACAAAAAAATTTCGCGGGGAAGGAGCCATGAGCACCACACGATCTCATGATTCCCACCCCTGCACACAAAGTTTTTTGAAGCACATTTCTGTCAAAAACATAAACTTAGATGTGGCAATGGGGCATCTCACTCCTCCAATATATCCTGTAACTCAAGGAAATTTGTGAAATGCAATAGTTACATTTGCAATTACGTAAAAAAAGCTCCCGTTTTACACTATCACATAAGACCTAATGAATCGGATCTTATGAGGTGCAGGCTGGTATCATTTTGGGCCCAACAGTATTAGGACGCTTTCTAAATCTTGAGGAAACGTTCTTCCCAGTCAACAGCTATGGCTTGTTGTCCACCATGTCCAGGGTGGGCGTTGTCTTCTTCTTCTTCACTGAGGGGGTGAAACAAGACTTCAGTGCACTAGCAAGCTCAGGGAAGAAGGCCTTCTCCATAGGCATCACCAGCCTCTTTTGCACATTCTTGATCACAACCTTAGCCGCTGACCGCCTCCAACCCTATCTCTACAAGAACCCCCTCTTTGCCCCAATGCTCACCACCTCGCTGTCGATCACGGCGTTTCCCGTCGTGCAGCCCATCCTCGCCGAGCTCAAGATGCTCAACTCGAAGGTCGGCCGCCTCGGCATGTCGGCGTCGCTGGTGAACGGCCTGAGCTCCTGCTTGCTACGCATGTACTTCCAGGCCATGAAACAAGGCGCAGGTGCAATGTGGTACTTCATTTCCATCTTCACCCTGGCCATCTTCATCACGTTTGCCATCCGGCCCATTATGTGGTGGATCGTTTGGAAGACCCCGGAGGGGAAGCCCGTGGGCCAGGGCTACATGTGGGCCATGATGTTATTGGTACTGGTCGTGGGCTGCCTCAGTGACTTAATTGGTGCAACCATTGCGGAAGGGCCTCTTCTGATGGGCCTGCTCTGCCCTGCCGGCCCACCACTGGGGTCAGCTCTTGTGGAGAGGATTGAGCCATATCTGAATACGTTGCTGCTGCCCCTCTTCTTCGCCTCGCTTGCCCGGAGGGTCAATCTGTTTGCTATCACTGATTGGAAGAGTTTTTGGGCTTTGCAGCTGCTAATTCTGCTAGCTTATATTGCTAAGTTTGTGAGCACAGTCACGCCTGCCCTCTTCCACAGAGTGCCAATTGTTGATTCCATAGCACTTGGCTTTATAATGACCTTCAGAGGCTTGGTGGAGTTGCTGGCTTATGCATATTGGGATCATCATCGTGTAAGTTAGCCTCTTGATCCATTTCTTCTATTTGTTTAAATGATGAAGAGTTTGTCACTCTTAATTTTATCCAACCCACTTTCTTAACACAGTTAATAGATATTTACGGTCTTTACATATTGCTTCTGTTTGCCAACCCAAACTGCAGATAGCCGATGTTCGAACTATCGCTGGGCTTGTGATCTCCAACACGGTGATCACCGCCGTTATGACGCCGTTGGTTGCCGTCATCAGCAGACGGCCCTGGATGTCTTCCTTCAAATCTTACAGTGGCAGATCAATACAACGCTCCAGCCTTCATTCAGAACTCCAGTTGGTGACATGCGTGCACAACCAAGACAATTTCAGCTCCCTTCTCAAACTCATGGCCGTCTCTCGGCCCACAGAAGAGAGCCCAATATGCATCTACCTGCTAGACCTCGTCGAGCTTGTGGGCCGCGGTTACCCCATCATGGCACCCTACAAGCCCAAGCCCACCACAAAGCCCACCAGATTCGACCACATAGTCACCACATTCCAAAATTTCACCACACACATTGGAAGCAGCCTCACCACTGTGCCATTCATGAGTGTGTCCCCTTACAAGACCATGCACCAGGACATTACTTCCTTGGCCTCTTCAAGGAAGGCCTCACTCATCGTCTTGCCCTTTTATAAGCAATTCACCACAGCCGGCAATGCGACGGCGGTGAATTGGGCGTTCCAGACCGTGATCGGAAACATCCTCTCGGAGGCGCCATGCTCCGTGGGCATCCTAGTGGACAGGCCAGACTTGTGTGCCACCCTGACCAATCGGTTCCCTTACTATGTAGGGGTGATCTTTTTGGGGGGGCCCGACGATCGTGAAGCCCTCGCCTATGCGTCCCGGATGGTCGACCACCCCGACGTGAGCATCGTCGTCCTCCGGTGCCTGCGGCCGCATTGCGTGAGGGGTCTGGACAGGGGCAAGAAGCTTGATGACAAGTGCATAAGGGAGTTCAAGAACAAAACGGTGGACAATGTGAATGTTGTGTACAAGGAGATTGTGGTCGTAGATGGGGAGGAGACTGTGAACGGTATCCGCTCAATGGGGACTAGCAAATTTGATTTGATGTTGGTAGGCAGGAGGCATTCAGACCATTCCCAGCTCCTTGAGGGGTTGCTAGACTGGAGTGAGTGCCCAGAGTTAGGGGTGGTTGGCGATCTCCTTGCTTCATCGGATTTCGCATGGTGTGCGGCCTCTGTACTGGTGGTGCAACAAAACTATGCTGACAGCATATGGTGATTCGCAAGCGGAAAGAACTTAAATGTGTTATTAGAGCAAAAACATACAAGCTTACCCATAGCCACTAGAGCAAAAAATACAAGCTTTTTTTGCAAATCCTGTATCTAGTCTCCCAATGAAATTTTGGCTTAGACCTTGGCTGAAATTAATTCTCACTTAATTGCCAAATTAAGATGATTAATGATATATTTAGAGTTAAACTAAGACACTATTCTTAAGAACCCTATAATCTTGATCTTTCATAAACTGGTCAAGTTAATAGTCTAAGATTTACCAATAAAATCACAACCTAATGAATATTGAGAACTAAAGCTCATTACCTAAAAAATTTCATAGTACCAAAAATAATATGCATATTGATAAGTGAGCCATTTTATATTTCCAAAGAAAACAAGCCCAACACTAGCTGCATTTGTACAAAAGAGTTTTTGAATCATTTATTGATGTCATACTTTTTTCTTCACCCTCTTTACTCATTTTTAAAAACAAACATTTTTTTATAGTCAACCTAGAAACAAATGCTCTTTTCTATGGCTCAAAAGAATTGTAGATAAGGTATGGTGCAATCTTTTGAATTTGTTTCACTATTAGCAGCTTGTCTATAACTCTCATATTGTATGAAATTTTTGTATAATCTTACATAACTCTGAATTAATTTTAAAAAATCATAACGGCAGGGTATTATACAAAAATCATATATTGATGTCCACTGGGTATATGAGAAAACCTAACCTAATCTAGCTCTAATGGGTCAAGTTTGGTTTCCAATTTGAACATGAATAATTAGGGTAGGTTTGAATTTTTGACTTAAACTAGAATAACTATTTGGGTCCAATTTGTGTTTCAAGTGACCTAACCGGCCCTAACTCAATTAAGGCCATAATATAAAATTATATATTTTTTTGTTTTGATATTAGCTTTTAAAATTTTCACAATGAGTAAGAGATAAGACTAAATATCTATTTAAATTTATATTTTTTAATAATTACGTAGTTTTGATTAAAAATTATATAAAAAGAAAATTGAGATTCTTATATTCCAAATGAGTTGGGTTGGAGTTTAACAATTTGGGGTCGTGTTCAATTTATGTTACCATTTCTTATATGGTAATGGGTTTGGGTTTGACAAAACCTAACCGAAACCCTACTCATTGACATTATTACACATAACCCCAACTTATGTTTAATATAATGCTTTTTATGTATTTTTTAATTCCTATAGTACCGATATCATTTAATCAATTCATGTTTTATAATGCTTCCCCCATCAACTTCCACTTTGTAAAAAATGTCTCATTTATATGTTTGGTGCATGTCAAGGAGCATGCATACAGTGCTTTTTAGTCGTACAATTTTGATTGAGTGGTGCCTGTTAAATAGGGGGGAAATGGGTTTTGAATTATCCGCCTCTCTTCAACCATACATGGTAGGAAATTACTTAACTACCCATTCTCTTCTTCCACTTCATTCCACCAACCCATTGATCCACCTTGTTTTCCTTCCCCTTCCCCTTCTTCACCTCCTCCTCCCCCTTTTCCTCCTCCTCTTCTTTCATTGCTTCTTCTTTCTCATAATCAAAGGGTATGTTTGGATGGGAAAAAAGTGGGGAAAATAGAAAGAATCTTTTAAAAATACCCCAATTTTTATTATTTTGTGCAATTGGGAAAGAGAAACAAGAGCAAAAATTGGGAGAAAATGGGTAGAAAATTGACCCAAAATTTTCCACCCTCAATCCATAGATTTTGGGAGAAAATATGCATACCAAATACTTATGTTCTTAATATTTATAGTGTCGACCTTATTGTCGTCACTACCACCACCAGCATCGCCACCCTCCCAATCGCCATTGTCATTGTTGCCAACACTACTATCGTTGCCCTTCCCCCTCTTCCCCCACAACACCCTCCTACATATGCATACTGCCACTATCACCGCCAACGTCACCCCTGCTACCATCACCACCACCGCTACTACCAACAATGTTGTCACTAGCTGTATTGTTGTCGCTACCACTACCATTGATACCACCACTTTCGCTGCCGCCATTGATACCACCACTTCCGCTGCCGCTATTGCCACTACCACCGTTGCCACCACTGCCACTACCACCGTTGCCACCACTGCTACAGTTGCCTCCACCTCTGCTACTACTACCACCTTCACCATGGCTAACTACACCACCACTACCACCATTTGTGGATTTAAGTTTTAATTTCCTATAGCATTATTGGTGCTACCTCACAGTGAATTTTTTTTAGGAATCTCCTAGTTTCACTGGATTCACTTTTTCTTTCCCTTTCTCCTTGTTTCCACCAATTCAAATAGAAACTACTTAAAAAGAACAATGAATTTTATTTTTACACGATTTTGAGCTTTTTTAGCACCAAATGAACATTGAACTTTTATTAATAGTGGTTCATGCTGACACTTAATAGCAACCAGATTTATTGTAGCAAAATTGGCAATAACACAATGAACTACATGATTGTATCCCGCAATACATACACTCAACCATATGAAAAAAAATATAAGAGAGAAATAGAGAAAATAAAGCAATTTTAAAGTTGTCAAACTGCCAAGTATCCCTGCACAATAAACGGATCTTCTTTGACACCGACAACTTCCTTCTCTAGCTTCGATAGCCTACTATGCATAGAGAACTTGTAGTTGGCAATTGACAACTTTAAAGTCATTTTAGTTTTCTTCTTTTTCTTATATTTTTTAAGATACTTTAATGTATATATTAAAAAAATATAACCATGTAGTACATTATATTACTGCCCCTTTTACAATAGTAAATCCAACAACTGCAGTTCTCGATTGCCAATGCGAGCAATTGTTTCATTTTTGTAAAAACTTGGGATTAAGTAAAAAAAAACTTATTATTCTATTTAAATAGTTAAAATATTTATTACTTTATTTTTAAGAATGAAGCTTATTAAAAACGTATGTTTAAATGGCTCCACGATCGGTAGTTAGTCCAGCCAAATTTTATGAGGAGAGAGGAGGATGAAAATGGGAAGCAATTCAATGGGTTAGTGAAAGGGGCGCAGAAGAAAATGAGGGACTTAAGTGATTTTCTATCACATGTGACCTAATACCTAGGCACAATGTAAATTTTTTATTAAACCTAAGGTCGATTTTTGTCGGGAAAAGAAAAACCTTTTGGCCTTAACGAGTCATGCTTAGGGGCAATATTTCAAATAAAGTAATGAACAGCGAGCCTTGTCCAATATCCACATTAGAAGTTTCACTTTCTAATGGGTCTTAAACCTATTACATAAGAGTATGGGTCATTGTTATTTATTCTTTCCAACCATGAAACTGATGGCATATCAATTTTGGCCGCAGTTCTTTTAGTTCTAATTCAGGTATATAAATTGAACTGGTGATGCGATTTAAAAACATACATCGACTATTATTTGACCGATTTGAGACTAAATTTATGAGAATAAGAATAAGAATTTAAGAATCCAGTGTTGAAAATAGAAAGTGGAAATAATTTTGTAATTTTAACATCATTAGAGTTCAAGAAAGCTTTTGCATTTCAAAGGTAACAACACTACAACAATATTTTTGAAAGTGACCCGGTCACCAACCTGGATTTGTACTAGGCCAGGCCAAACCGGTTCAACCCAGGTTAGTATAAAATTAGCCGCCGCCCCCATCCCCATCCTTTATAAAATATAAATGTATACTAATTATGTACACAAACTCATTCTATACTCTCAAATATTACATTTTCATATTAAGTCTATACACATATTCACACATCATAAGTCAAAAGACTCAAAACAAGTCTTCATTTATAGCATTCATGAATAATGATTCAACTAAACATAAACAAGTAAACTTTAATTATCAAAATATATATTAAGCTTCATACTCCATCATAGATTCATAAGTAACCTTCAATAATCAAAATAGAGTAGTTCAAATTCAAACTACAAAAGTTAACCAACATTATTGTTTATCCTCTATTCCCTAAAATATAAAGTTTCAGACTTTCAAAGTTCAAACCCAATGTCCAAACTTCGATAATCAATATTAAGTACTTCAAATTCAAACTACAAAAGTTAATCAACATTGTTGTTTATCCTCTATTCCCTAAAACATAAAGTTTCAAACTCAAGGTCCAAACTTCAAACTCCATAATCATATTCTTCTATAGCTTTTCCTATAAAAACAAAATTTTAATTAAAAGTTAATACATAAAATGACTAGCACAATTGGAAAATCCCAAGATATAAGTATATAACTTATAATCAAGTCTTACCATTTTTAAATTTAAAAAATATCATCTTCTAATCCTAAATCTTCATATTCATTCCTTTCATTAATTATAGATGGCTTTTCCTTGTTTCCTTAAAAAACAAAATTTTATCAACACAATAAAGAAAATAATACTTAGTAAATGATACAAAACTAGATTTAGAGCTCTAAGAAAAATATAATTGGTTGCCTTCTCTAATTCTACACTTCAATTCATTTATCTCATCCCTGAGTTCTTCTTCATCAATATTATTAAAATTGATATTTCTATCCACTACGCATTCTTCAACCAAGTCGAATGCTTCAATAGATATGGAGTCAATCATGCTATCTAGCTCTTCATTCTTATTCTTCTTCTTAAGCATATGTCTCCATTCACAAATAAAACAATATTATGTAGTATAATTAAGAAGCTATGAGATAAGACAATTATAAAAAAAAATTAACATAAAACTATCAAGTAAGTTTTCTTGCTTCATATGAAGATTATGTCGAACATAAACAAGATCGTTAAGCCTTTTGTGTGCTAATCTATTTCGCTTCTTGGTGTGAATTCTTTCAAACACATTCCAATTTCACTCGCAACCTAAAGATGCACATGTTTGGTTTTAGATCCTAATAGCCATACTTTGCAATGTTGGAACAAATCCTCAAATTCATGCAACTACTCAGCTACAAAAGATAAAATAAGAATTATTAATCAATTAAACATAAAAAACATGACAATAAATTAACAAATTTAAATAAATTCATAACTCACTTGGGGTTATCCTATTTTGTGATGCTATTACAGGGGTACATAAGAAATCTCCTTCCAACTATCTTTGCAATACTGGTTTGAAGCTCAATATTATCGTGATATAGCTTCTTAATGACATCATAAAAATCCCTTTGGACACGATTAGATTGAACCTTAGAGTTTTATGATATTGGCATTAAGGGTTCAACTAATAAGCTGTCACATAAATAAGTTGACAAAGTTGATCATTCCAACATTTCTCAATGATACCCAAAAAGAGTCATACTCATCCACTTTTTCATTGCAAACAACTTTCAATTTTTTCATTGTCCTTCTCATGCCCTCATACATAAAGCCCATGGATGACATTTTATCCCTATCAACCATTTGTAGTATTTTCACAAGTTGTTCAATTATAGCAATCATCTTAGAGACCTAGACCAAAATAAGGCATTTAAAACCACATTTTCAAATTCTACTCCTTTATGAGATTTTGCTAACCTTGGTACCTTTCCATTTTTCTACAACTACTATTTTTCTTAATGAGTCCTTGTTGTAAATACTTTGCAATGTCCAAAAGTTAGTTGCAAATCTAGTAGCTCTTGGTATAACGATCTCTCTCCCATTGTTAAACTTTTTTAACAATTGTAAAATTGCAAAGTTATTGTAAACAAACTTCGTAATAATTCTAGCTTCATCAACCACATCACTCACTTTAAGCATATTCTTATTAAAATCATCAAATATCAAATCTATGCAATGGGCAGCATAAGGAGTCCAAAAAATTTTGGGGTATTTCTGAACCGTTTCTCACCCAATAGCAACATAATTAGAAGCATTATCTGTTACAAATTGGACCACATACTCTGGTCCAACAAACTCTATAATCTCAGATATCCCACGACATAACAAATTAGCTGTTTTGGACTGATTAGATATATCAATGGACTTCAAAAAGATAGTTTCCTCAGGGCAATAAACTAAGAAATTAATCAAAGTTCTATTTCTATCATTTGTCCGCCCATCAGTCATAATTGTGTAATCACTTTCTTTCCAATAAGTTTTATATTTTTCAACATCATTTGACACCTTAGATACAATATCATCCAAAATCTTCCCTCTCAATGCATGATATGAAGGTGCCTTATACCTAGGGCCAATATTATTGACAACATCAAACATCTCTTGAAAATATAAAGAATTAAGTGCATTAAAGGGAATACATGCATGATAAAAAAAACTCTACCGACTCCCCTATCTACCATTTCATAAGCTTTTCCCCCTATCATTACACTCGTTATACTAGGATGGGCTCTTAAGGTAGTGAGATGAGGGAAGTAACTCCCCATAGTATTTTTCTCCTTTTAAATTACCTCCTCTACTTTGTTGCATTGGCTAACTAGATGGTGTACCTTGAGTTGTGGTTGTTGTCTCACGTGGATTAGGCTCTTTATTTTCTTCTTCTTTGTCCATAGAAGGCTCCATATTCTCTACATTTATGGCTTTTCTTTTTTCTTTTGGCTTTTTCCAAATTAATTATATTTAAAAAGTTCCCTATTTAATGTTGCACATATGCGGGAACATGTTTGCAAGGAGCAACATCCCCTCTACGCTTACTTAAGTGCAACTTCATTCTCTTTATACCTCCACCATTAAAAAATTTCAAACAATAGATGCATTTAAGATACTTTTTTCCATATGGCAATTGACAATAAGCCCATGCAGGATCTACTTGTAAGGTCCCTGATTTTTCTACGATTTTTTGGGATTTTTCTACCATTTTTCTGGTCATTTTCGGCAGAAAAATGTGATGTTTCAGCGTATATGTATTCGTGTATTTTTCCCATATTTATACCCGTAGAGTCGGGTGTGGGGCTTAGTCGCGGGCCAAGGGCCTCGCTGCGCGCTTACGGCGCGAATTTTGGAGGTTCGACGCGTAACCAATGGGTTAACGCGCGTTGGGGATACGTTTGGTAAAATAAAAAGGAAAATTCGGATCGGGATCGGGATCGCCCGATCCAGAACCTCCTGCGCGATGAATAGTGCGCCCCCCCCTTCCCGTCTGTTTTCTGTCCCCGCCGGCCACCGGCCGGTGGCAAGCCGCAAGACGCCGGCACAAGCTCCGCCCCAGTGGTGCGACGCCGAGGGGCCACTGCCCCGGCTGCCCACGGCCGCGCCACCCTCTTTTTCGATTAGCCTCCCTCTGTCTGTGATTTGTGATTCCGCCGCCGCCGTGAGCCGGAGAGGGCCGGCCGGCCGCCCACGGCTCTGCCATGGGCCGGCAACGGCGGGAGGACACCTCCCCCGGCCCCGGACGGCCTCAGCTCCGCCGTCCCGCTCCGTTTTCCTCGCTGCCCTATTTTTCGCCCCCTCTGTGTAGTGCCGTTCCGCCGCCGCCACGGGCCGGCACGGCCCGACCGGCCGGCCACGGCGAGGAGCCACTCCTCCCGGCCCGGTGGGCCTCGGCACCGCCGCCCCATCTCACTTCCCCCTCTCTGCACTGTTCCGCCGACGCACTGTTTGGGCAAATAGTGGCCGCCGGCGGTGATTCGTGGCCGATTTGGCCTTCCTCCAGCCTCGCCTTGCTCCGGCGAAGGCAGTGGACCACCCTACCCAGCCTGGTTCCATCCCCTTTGTCGTTCTCTGCTCCGCCCAGTCCGATTTGCGCAGTACTGTGGGTAGATTTTCCGTTGGGCTGGCACCGCCATCGTTGGCGGGTGAGGGTGACTTGACCACCGTGGGCTCCGCCCCGGCCTAGTGATGGCCCAGGGATGGCCCCACCCACCTGGACCGATTCAGCCACCGCCCCCATGGCCGCTCCACCCTTATGGGTTTTCCCCGGTCGTCCCCTATATTTGGTCTACGTCCGTTGTGGACGTTGTGACTGACGTTATCAGTCGGACGCCGGATTTGATTTAGTGGACCTTAGTTCGGCTCCGCCCCGACCCGGTGATGCCAATGGGCCACCCCTCTGGGCCTTGTTCAGCCTTGTGGCCCGTAGTTGCAGCTAGTTCCGCCTTACCGGCATGTGTGCCGTTGACCCTTCTTGCCCATTTTACGCCATCGGTACCGGACGGCCTCGTGCAAGAATTTGTATGTCTTACCTTGATAGAAGGTGGACGAGTTCACCTGCTCAGGCCTTGGCTAGTGACAGCCTCGTGGCCTTTGCTCGACCGTGACCCTCCCCTTGCTCTTTGTCGTGAGAGATGCACAACCGCCCGCACCATGGGTATTGGTTGTGGGTGGCGATCAGCGATGTTGCCGCTTAGATTGGCCACCGCTATTGGCCACCGCTAGGGCCTTAGTCCTGTTGGCTTTTGTGGGCCTTAGGGTCATCTCTGTTCAGCCCTCTCCCCCGCCCTTTTGGGTCGCGTGTGCATGTAGCCACGTGTGTACTTCTGGGTTTAGGCGCCGCATTCGTGCACCCTAACCATCAGTTGGCTTTGCCACCGAGTGGAGTTGACCACTAGAGTCGTCCTCCACCTCTCCTTTGATTCTCGAGCGTTGCCCCATGCTCTCCGCCCTTATGTGGGCCTTTGTTGACCGGAATCGTTGCCGTTGGGTGCTGTCCATGGCCGATTTTGATGTCTTGTGGCCGGCTGTGCATGTTTTAGCCACCGGCAGATCTTCAGAGTGTACACCCTTGACATCTGATCGTACCGCCACATATGTTGGCACGATATTTCTCCCGGCCGCCCTAGTGTGCCGCCATGGTTCGCGGGTTTTACTGCATTGAGTTCTGACACTCTGTTTGGCCGTGATAGTTTCGGCGCATCCTAAAATCCTCGGGACAGCAGCTCTCTCAGCCAGGCAATGGTTTTGACTGCCAACTCCACCGCCGACGCCGCCACCGTCGTGTGCTCGCCATCGAACGTCATGATTACAAGGTAGGGGAGCTTTGAACTCGTAAATTCATGAAGCATGCTTTGAATGAGTAGCAGCATGCTAGGATTGTATGATTCCGTGCTTGGATGTTAAGTAACAATCCGATTGCATGATGTGCGTGTAAGCATGATTGTATGGTATGATTGATATGCATGAGATGTATGCATGTTTTATGGATGTGGGTTATGTATGTGCTAGCGACGGCTAGCAAATATGTCAGTATGCTACGTATGTGTTATGCATGTGCTAGTGATGGCTAGCGTGCATATTTGAAGTATGGATGAATGTGTATGCATGAGCTAGTGATGGCTAGTGTGCATGTTTGGAGTATGTATGAATGTCTGTGCATGTGCTAGTGATGGCTAGCGTGTATGCTTGATGTATGTATGCATGTGCTAGTGATGGCTAGCGTGCATGTTTGTAAGTTACGTATGTATGATCGTATGAGTATGTTATACATATGTGTGAGACATACGTATGTATGATGGCTTTTTGCCTATGATATGGTTATGTGTAAGTGTATGTGGGCAGAGGTATGGGCGATGGACAGTAAGAGGTAACAGAGACTTTGTCTGGATTTGGATACGGTTGTGTAAGCGTATGACAGCGGTTATGAGTATGACGGGCAAGGATTAGAATGGATCAGTTTGGGGTGGATTATATATTGGGCATTTGTCAGACAGTAAGAGTGTTCATAATTGTACAAGCATAACATACAGATTATGAAGTAAAAAATAAGTATAATAAGTGAGATACAAGTAAGAGGGCGACAACTGGGTTGGCTCTGAGGAGCGTTATTTGAGGATGTCAGTGTAAGAGGATTTGGCCATAAGATGGATGGCGAAGTATGTAAGACTGTAAGGGCTGGTTGTACGATGAGTTTTGTCCATGATGTGGACGGGTAAGTGAAGTCTGCTGCCTTGACGAATTTGGGTTTTGATTAGGCTCAGCTTCAGTTTGACCACTCGAGGACTGTGAGTTTGTGTGGCATAATTGTACCGCATAATGTACTTAATTCAAACTTGAATTATAAGCACAACTAATGATAGCATTGTGAGTTTGAGACCTGAGGGTTCGACGGATTAAGTTCCGTGTTTGTGCTGGCCACTAGTGAGTCGGCCGAGCATTTATCATGTCTTGCCATGGTGTTTATCCTGCGGGATGTTGTCTGTGTGCTATGTAGAGCACCGGACGTCTGATGCTCTGCTGAGAGCGATGTTGTTTCTGATTTGGTCTGCGTGCTGTATCAGCCCAGAGGTTTGATGCTTTGTTGAGAGCGATGTACGTTACTAACTTTGTCTGCGTGCTGCATGAAGCCCAGACGTCTGATGCTCTGCTGAGAGCGATGTATGTTTCTGATTTGGTCTGTGTGTTGTATAAGCCCAGACGTTTGATGCTCTGTTGAGAGCGTTGTATGATTCCGCCCAAGAGTGGCACTGTATGTTTATGCCCAAGAGTGGCAATGGCACTATAAGACCCATTATGGTGGGCAATTCTCTGGCACTATAAGACCCATTATGGTGGGCAATTCTCTGGCACTATAAGACCCATTATGGTGGGCGATTCTATGGCATTATAAGACCCATTATGGTGGGCAACTGTATGACCCCTTGTGTGGGTGTTTATGTTTGCGCGCTCAGGTAAGTAGTATCATGGATCTACTCTTACCTGTTTGATCCAGTGCCCCATGAGCATTGGTGTGCCTTACCTTCGGAAAAGTCCATGACGTCTAGTCACTCCCTGGAGGTTAAGGTGTTGCCCCAGTGGCATTCTTTTCCTTTTCGACGCTGGAGCCTATTAGTTGTAATGGGCTTCAGTGGTCGTTGATATGTGTACAATTATGTGTATGAGTACGACTGTATGAGTGTGAGTACGACTGTATGAGTATGAGTAGGACTGTAAATGTATGAGTATGAGCAGGACTGTAAGTGTATGAGTATGAGTAAGACTGTAAGCGTATGTGTATGAGCAGGACTGTAAGCGTATGAGTATGAGCACGACTGTAAGAGTACGAGTATGATTGTACGAGTAAGGTCATACAAGTATGTGTAAGCTGTATGACTAGCATACGATTGTACGAGTAAGGTCGTACAAGTATGCGTATGTTGTATGAGTATGTGTACAGTGGTACGAGTAAGTTGTATGACCCTGGATAAGGGTGTTTGTGTAAGTTGATTTGGATGGTATGATTTTGGCACGATGGTGCCTTGGCATGACTTTGGCACGTTGGTGCTTTTGGTATGATTTTGGCACGGTGGTGCCTTCGGTATGTTTGTGGCACGTTGGTGCATTTGGTATGTTGGTATGAGTTTGAGCATGATATTGATATGCTTCTGCTTCATGTTTGAGTTGCATGACGCATGTGATTATGAACTCATGGAGTTCACCGTTGGGATTTCCCCTACTGGGTATTTTCTTACTGAGTATGAAAATACTCACCCTACTTCTTTTTAGCCCTGTTGTACAGGAGGTTTTGCAGGTTGTGCGGAGAGCTCCTGGAGATGGACGCTCGTTTCAACGGTGGATTGGTATTTGCTTCACTCATTATGAGTTTGTTTATGCCACGATCTCCTGTATTGAGTGAGATGAGACTTTAAGATGTTTATTCTGGACTTTCATTTGGATCAGTCTGTGGACTGTTATGGGACTTGTACTCAGGGATGCCTGGGAGAGTGATTTGTATTTAAAAGTCTATGATTATAGCAAATTTATTCGTACGGTTGTTTTCGAGTAGCGCCTGAGGATATTTGCTTTGGTCGTACGATGATTGACCGTATGTGGATGTTTATAGTTTTAAATTATAAACTGTTTTATCAGGTTTTGGTTTCGTCATTTTTCCTTCGATTTACAGACGTTATATTGCAAAAAAATTTTGTGAATTTTAAGAAAAATGGGTGAAAAATCTCGGGCGTTACACTACTTTTGCCCTAAGTGATGTTGTGGGAGTGGGAGGATTTCCACTAGGTGGTGGTGATGCCTCTACTCATGCATTAGTACTTAGGTGCACCAGGGATTGTCTTGTAGTTACACTTCCACAAGTAGAATTCAAACCCATCGCCATATATATTACTATATGAAATTTATATAACCAAAACATATAATTAACATAATTCTCTAAACAATATAAATAAGAGCATGCATAAGAGCCTTAACTTATTGTTAAATTTATAGCTATAGTATTATACCTACAAGCAACCGCGAGTTTGTGGCAGATACTTGATGTTGGCGAACACATGGATGGATAGTGGATGCCAGATGGTGAGTGGGAGGACGGAGAGAAACGTACAGGTTGTCTCTTTGTGAATGCAGGAGGCCATAGTGGATGCTAATGTGCTATGCACTATGAACTGTGAAGTTACAGTAATGTTATACAATATACACTGAGCCGATGACTGTAGGGAGGGGAGAGGAGACCGTGAATGACTATGCGCAAGGAGAGGAGCCGGTACAAAGTGAAGTGTGAACTACACATGCAGTGTGGTGTAGGGAAGGCCAGACACTGGAGGGGAGACCATAGTCTACATCAAGTCAACAACTGCACATTTTCACTCTGTACCAATGTACGATTGCACATCTACACCAGTGTGTGAAGTAGTGAAGAGGAGACTAGAGTCACCAAACGTCTGCACCTATGTACAAAGAGGAGACTGGATATCTGTGAAGCACTAGTCTAGATGGAGTCGCTGGTTGTGGCCTCGTAGGCACAATGGGACAGTGCACAATGGAGTGCAGTGCTTCGGTGGACGGCTGGAGTCACTACCGGAGCAACATCTCATACGACAAAGAGGACATTAGAACATCCCGATGGCAAGATCAAACGCTGAACTGTGTGTGGGGGGGGGGCGGGCGGGGGGGAGGGGCGGTAAACCGATATGGTCCGGGTTAGCAGGCGGGAAGTTCACATGGGTGGCCCTTAGAAAAGGCGGGTCATTTGACCCAAATAAACTACCAATTCTAACCCGTTCACCTAACCGGGTTGATCGGTAGGCCGATTTTTAAAACCATGCATTAGGGTTGGGAAATTCCAACCCTCGCCTAACCCTGCACCCAACTGGATTATAGGTAGGGTCAGGGTGGGGGTTTAGGCTCTTGACCCATTTTGGATTTAGGGTCAGGTCAAACCCGACCCGTATAACCCGACTTTTACCTAATTATAAATAATAATAAAAATATATTATTATGGTGTTGATCTATTGAACTTATTTATAATATTCTTATGGTGTTTGTTTAGTACATACTATATTGAACCATAGGTGCTTAAACACAAATTTGGGCATGAATAAGATGTTTGAAGTATAGGTGTAATAACATATATTTTGCTTTGTGATAAACATCTATTTTAGGATAATAAATGATAGTATCTTTAATGTGTAGTTAATTTCTATATAGTTTTTTTTGTTATTTTTTTAGGTGTGGTGATTAGAATGAAAATATGTCATATTTTATTTTATTCATTACCCATCCTCTCTCCTTTGGTAGGACACATCACACACTAGACTCAACTCTATGTGAAAGGCTTGACATGCATAATAGGGAACAAGTTAGGAATATGCAATTAGAGAGGCAGATGATAAAGCTCGATGAGGGACAATTTTAGTGTAGAAAAATTATAAACAAGTGTCATTGACTGCTAAGGAGGATAGGGATATGAGTAACAATAGATGAGTAGTTACAAGAATTTTAGAATTAAGACATGTTGAATCGCATGATCCTTTTTAGCTATCAAAGAAATGATGTTTAATCTATTTTGCATTTGTACGTGAGTTATCGGAAGCCAAGTGGGTTGATCTTGAGTAAACAAATGTTGAAGGTCTATTTTGTTAGCTTTCTCTCCGAATGGAAGGAAGACAATACTATACCGCTAAAGTCTTCGTTGATGGCTACTACAAAAACGTGTTAGCCACAAATTAACTAAAGAACCAAACATTATAAATTAATGTAATAATGTATTTAAATTTTTTTTATATTTGGCCTTTGCAAAAATAAAGTATATAATATGATTGTAACAACAAAAAATTGAGAAAAAAAAGTAAGGTAACCCGCATACCCAGCCCGACTTAAGTAGGGTTAAAGTTTAGATTTTTTACTTTAAAAATAGGATCAGGTCATGACCCAACCTAATTTTAGTGCGGGTAAGGCCAACCCAACCCGATTTGACCTAACCCAACGCAATTCCCAGCCCTACCATGCACTACAGTGCATAAATTAAATTACCAGACATTTAAGTACCACCAAAGGAGCAATTTCCTTTAAAAAAGTGACTGACTCGCAAGCAGCATTGGACCTCCCCTTGCCAAAAGTTGTGTAGCAAGGCACTCTGCTAAAATTGCACGAAATTACAGTAAATATGGATGCAAACTACGAAAAGTACAGTATTGTTACCACAGTCCCAAATGTTTAAACAAAGGTTAGAGTTAATCAGGGGTACTTGCACACATCCTGAAAAATATTTACAACATTTCCAGCCGAAGTAACCCCCTTTGTCCTTCCAGAATCCAAGTTGTTTTGAGCATAAGTTCTTCAAGACAAATTCCAATCGTGCAATTCATGAGCATATGGCAATGACATTTTATTTCGCATCAAATATTCCACGTCCATAGCAGACTTGTGGCTACCGTCAAATTTCTAGGAACCCATGCCCCTTCTTTCCGTGAAATCTTTTTTTTTAACTAATTGAATAATATTGTTACTCGAAAACATCAAAAACACTTCATATAGCTCACCAAACATGTCTTTCCTCAATAGATATTTCTTCTGCTCAATAGTTTTTTATACTACCAATGAGTAATTTCAAACATTATATCAGCATCCCCAAGGCATATATGACTTATTTACTTCCAGGCTTAGAGATATATAATTTTTCTTAAGTGTATTATCAAACATACGACAATTTAAAGTAAACACTAGGAACTTAATTGAGAGCAATGATGTTTTTGGGCCCATTAAACGATATTCCACCAGCGCCATCCATATTTGATTAATAAGTCAGCAAATAGTTTTCATGCAACCTACCTTCTTTGACTTGGCGTAGTCAAGCCAAGCTGATCTGCAAAGTTAAGGAATATGTTCACTTTCTAGTCTTACACTCTTACTCAAAATCTACTTGCATTGTCTGAGGGAAGCCGGATCAATCAATAGCATTCCAATTTTGACTCTCTGACCTCATTCATGGCAACAACTGCTTAATGAAGAATCGATCATTGTACATTTTTAGGTCTTTAAAAACAAAAATAAAAAATATGGGCGGCGACGGCCACTATGGAACAACAAAGTTGAGAGGTTAAATGATTAGTTTAATCTCCTGACGCGTATGTTGGTATACAACAGAAAGGCAATTAACCCAGAGATGTTGCATCGGGACGTACAGACACAAAAAACAAACGCATATAAATCTCTACATTTGTTTTCTATGCCCATAAAAGAAGACAATCCAGTCGAAATAAGATTGATCGTCACTCAAATCTGACCACTTGTACTAAGTCATGGGGATTTAAAGGTTTCGGATGCATTTATAATGCTCATGTGCACCAACCAAGAGAATACAGAGTAAAATTATTTCCAGCATGAGTCAAATATAGCATGGATAACCATCCCTGACATCAAAGAGCCCTAATCTGTCATGTGGACATTTTAAGTATAAAAAGATCGTCAGTAGTGTACAGAAGTTCAGAATCTGGAATTCACCTCTTTGCTGCCAAACTTTGTGCGATCAGTTTATTTTCTTTTTTATTTCTTCCCTTGATCTTTATCATCTTTCATCTGAGGAATACTTTGGCTCTATACTCCCATATTGGTGACTTGATAGTGTTGAGTAAGAAAGTAAAATCCCCATCAATCAATTATCAGAGCAAATGAAAGTTCATATGTGGTTTTAAGAAAAGTCAACTTTCCCAACAATTAATTTATGTTCTTCCATTTACAGACCTTAATATACTGCTGGTAAGATGCCTTCATAAGCATCATGTTCATACCATCTCAAACCCTTTTCGTCACCATTTCACCTTATCAGCACCCCTAGGTTCTCCAGACATGGGCATTACAAACACAAAGCTCCAGTGTTTCCATTATGAATCACAACATTCTTATTTCAGGAATAATCAATACAGTATGAGGGATTATATATACACAGTGCAATACTTAGCCCATGTATCGTGGCTGATCTTAATGAAGACAATCTAGGTACAAAGTAAATCTTCATGCTGCTCCTACTTTCACCAGTACAACTCTAAACCTATTAGCAAATCCTCAGCCATTTCCTCATCTCAATCAATAATCCAAATGCACCTAACACAGTTGCTTACAAATATTTCATAATAGGTTATCTTAAATCAATGAAGCAGTAAACATAACGCGTCCAAATTTTATAAATACTTGTAAAACACTCAATTGCCACATGCTTCCGTAAACAAATACACATTTACCTCAAGAATACTTGCTTCCAATCAGTCATAAGCGCGCATATATTCAACTTGTATAAGAAATCATAAGAACAAATTTTCACCAAAATAAGCTCCCAAGTGAAGTAGCTAAGGAACATTGTCTAAGAGGATTACCTTGTTTGCACAATATTTTGAAGGCTTATAAATGAGAATGGATCTAATAAGAGAATCAAACAAGATGCAAAGAAGACCACTTATCCATGAATGACATACAAAAAAAATAAAAATAAAAAGAACAAGTAGCACTGCAACAAGAAGCCAGTACAAAGTATAGTTTAATATACTTGGACAATGTAAAGTTTTCATTTCAAACCAGCACATTTGCGTCGTAACTCCATGTTATAGTTTTCCTGTCAAAAAATTGAAATAAATAAGATCATCATTGTAGTGGTCTAGAATATGAATAAAAAGATTACGTCAGCTATATCATTTCATTACTTGTGGAAGAATTTATCTTGTACATGACACAATTATATGGATATCTACTATTGTAATATTCACCAACTCAAAAAAGGATGAGAAAGTCATTATGCATGAGTTAGTTAAGTAATCAAAATCAATGCCACTTGCTCAACACAGACTCAGCATAATGAAATATTATCAGATCTGCAGTGTTTATTCATTGATCAGCTTAAAATATAGCTAGATGTAATTAACTATAAGATGTTGTAAACAGTAAGTCTACAAGCAAGCGTGCAATGCACATCAATAATGGAGACAGAGGGTGTAATATGGGGTGAAGTTGGAAGAATATTGGAGAAGGGGGAGAGGAGTAAACAAAAGTTGAATAAATTAGAGGGAAGCAAGAGAATGAGAGAAAGAGAGGGAGGCGTACAATTGTAATAAGCTATTCTCTAATTCTTCTCTTAAATGATTCCATTGGCCAGTGGCCTTAATGTATATAGAAATAATCTACCAATGTCCTGCTCAAATTATGATATCCCAAACGAAGGCACTACCCACTGTAATAAGGAACCTAGCTCAGCAAATCTACTTAATTCAAAGTAGAAAACTGATTTAGAAAGCCATAAACCTAACAATCAATCTACCAAGTAGGAATGGGGAGTTGGCTTGCAAAGTGGGCCCCGCTATGAGTGACACGTATTGGGTCATAATGTTCCACCTTCGTTTCCACTCCACCTTGTTATCGAGGGGAAGAAAAGAGGGCTATCTGGGGGAAGAAAGTACCTCTCAAACAAGTAAATTAATCTCCATCTAGTCTAGTGGGTAGCAATAAGGCCTAACATTAGTCAGAAGTGCACCTGGTTGGATAGGAAATCCGGTGGTCATATGCACAGATATTAGGCTGCCCACATCCTGTTTGATGCATTTACGAACCAGAACTGTCCCCACAACTGGCTGCCCCCACCTCCTTGTTCCCGGGGCCAGCAGTGGGATCATGAGTCATGACCTGTGTCATAAACAATTGTGGCACTATTCTGGCCTCTTTACGTATAGAGCATCAAGCAATGCGTTGGGTTTATCAAATTCTTTTTCAGACCCAGATGCAACATGAAATAAGTTGGAGTGGGCATTCCTTCTTCACTTCGGCCATACCCAATAAGAGAATTCCAGCAGTCTTTTATTGCATTTTCCCCAGTAGGGTTCTGTTCCAGAGCAGCAGGGGATGAGTTTGAACACTTGCAATTATAAAAAAACAAAAGCAAGAGTTTGCACACTTGCAAACCGTGTCCATGAATGGCCTCATCACATACTTATTGAAGCTCTTTTGGGTGGCCTAAAGCCAGATTTAAAAGCTGAAGTGCAACCTTTTCCTAACCACCCTAAATGGATATGATGTGCATTGCTTGCATGTGTGAAGAGAAGTTGGTTCAACTCTGGCGACGTCGCTCTCCAGGTAACCCAACCTACCATACTGCTCCTGTTACTAGACATTTTCCTTCCCAAATGAAAGATTGACATTGCCAGGGGTTGTGTTATAATTTTGATCAGAAATATACCCCTGGATATTGTTGCGCAACTTGTAACTTCTACATGATTATTTAAATTTTGATGACACCTATGGTACATTTAAGAAAGACGATACAGACCATATTTAGGTCAGTGATATAGAGATAACTTTGCATGCCTCTGCTGGTACAAGCATGCCATGCACTATGAGAGTGAAAGATGTGGTTAAAAAGCAACCGGTGTAGGTATTCATATGTGCATATTCATTAACTCTATCGTCATCTTAATGGGAAACCGTTAATATTGTTTTCAGTCATCAAGTAAGACCAATTATTTATAGATACAATCACTACCAATGTATATTTCTAAAATCAAAATTCATTTTCCTCTACTCCAAAGCATAAGCAAGAACAGTTAAGCATCAACCATGAAATCAGTGGTGCATGCATAAAAATCAGTCTGAATGCAATATCTCAACAATATCATCCACTTTCCATTTCAAGGGGTTTTCCTATATCAACAATCAGATCTTCCCATTTTTTGCCAATTAAAGCCAATTATATTATTCAATCCTAAATTACATATAAACAAACAAAAAAAAATTAAGAAGTATTATCAACACATTAAACCACATGAAATAACTAATATAATATCCTTTTTTATAGAATAATAACTAATATTATATCAAAGAACAGAAAATTCGCACATTTGCAATGTTCACCTGTTCACGGACTTCAGACGAGCATTCCTCCATGGCTTTGTCCATGCTCTCTAGCTTCACCAGCATCGCTGCATACAGATCCTCCATCTCCGTGAGGCAATGTGGCGCCTCAACGGAAATCATCCTTCCCAGTCGCCCGACCTCATACCCCTCGGCGCAGGCATTCAGCTCCTCCTGCTCCTTCGACACCTTCTTCAACGTCTGCAAACTCCTCCGGGCACCCTGCTCCTCCCCAAGACGCATCAGCGGGAAGGGTGAGTGAGGTCTGAAATCCCCGTAATGCGGCCGGAACGCGGGTCCGATGTTAACAATTTCGACCGACTTGGGCTCGAACTGCGGCGGAAGGTGAGATCCGCGGTGGTGGAGGAACTGGAAGGCACGGTACTCATGTGTGTGAACAGCGGAGGAAGACGGCGAGGGGGAGACGATGAGGAGGATAAGGGGGACGCCGGGGAAGGTCTTGGCGAGGGAAGAGGAGGCGGCTGCATCGCGGGCGGAGGGGCGGAGCGGGGGGCGACGGCGGGAGGCGAGCCAGCCAAGAAGTGGGTGTGCGTCGGAGGGGGACGCGGGGAGGGGAAGGAGGCGGCCGAGGGGGTCGTAGAAGGAGAGGGTAGAGTTGAAGGCGAGGTGGGCAGAGACGGCGGCGAAGAAGAGGAGGGAGGTGGGAGAATCAGCGTCGGAATCGGAGGGAGGGGCGGGGGCGGAGTAGACACGGCCGAAGAGGAGGCCGTCGACGTCGCCGGGGGAGGAGGAGGCGCGGTGGAGGATGGAGGCGAGGGTGGGGCCCGGGATGGCGACCTTGCTGAGGGCGGGTCCCTCGTCGCGGTCGCCGCTGCTCGCCCTCGCCATCGCGTCGGGGGTTTGGCGAGGGAGACGAGAACTCATCGGCCTTCTCACTCTCTACTTTAATTTGTTTGAACTTTGAATGGTGGAACGGATGTCAAAACCGTTTGAAGGCAATCTCTTTATGGATACGAATGGAAGTATAGATAAATATCGATATGGATATGTATTTATGATATATTTAGTATATATTAAAATGGGCATAAATTTTTTATAAATATATAAAATATTATAATTAATAATATATTATTATAATATTTATTTTTGAGTATAATGAGATCGTAAAATATATATTAATCGATATAGATATTCTAAAATTAGTTTATTTGGAACCATGCATTATTATGATCTCTGTCCCATATAAATTATTATTCATTATTTTCCATATTAAGTATTTTAAAATTAATTTATTTAAAAAATATATATACTTAATATGAGTCACAGTTATATGTTTAAATAAATATATATTTATAGAGTACTACATATAAAAAATTAATTATGTAAATTATATGGACCTACCTGTATTGTTTTCATATAACTTTAAAAATATTATTTTTAATATAACAAAAATTTAAACTTTTAAAGAAGTTGGGTTTGAATTGTGTTTTTATTTTTAAGAAAAAAAAAATTTAATAGTGTATCGATATGTATCGCCCATATCGATATGGTATGACTAATATATATCGGCTTTTGGTATGGGGCATATCACCCCATACCTGTATCGGTCTCCTACGTATTGGTTGATACGGGGCCGTATCGACTGATAGAGCCTTCCATGTTTGATACATGCAGTTCAATTGTTTTATCCTAGTTCACTTCTATTTCTCATTCAAGTCAAGTAGTGTTTTTTTTTTCAGCTCTTCTCTTTCTCCCCAACATTCTTTCACTCACGAACTCCCCAAATACTCCATTCTCTTATGAAGATTTTGGAACTCAAGTGCCTCAAGCTCTACACAAAAAATATGGTCGAGTGTTAGTCTCAACATAGACACTGTGCACAAAAATGAGCAAAAAACTGGAGCTTTTTGGGACTGAGTGGTAGAATACTATCATGCCAACAAGCAATTAGAGAGCAACTGTTCGTCCAAGATGTTAAAACAATATTGGAGTAAAATTCAAGTAAGTGTCAGACAAATTTTGTGGATGATTTTCATGTGTAAATTCTACAAACCAAAGTGGCACACATGAACAAGACAAGGTAAGGTTATAATTAAATGTTAAGTGCATAAAATTATTATATTGTCATCTCTAAATTTAATTGTTATATTGATTTTCATATTGTATATGCAAAGAAAATATATGAAGATTTATATGGATCAAAAGTTAACTTGGACCATGCTTGGAGTTTGTTGAAATGTCAGCCAAAGTGGGTGCAATTGCAAGAACATATTGACACAAATGCACCTTCCAAAATATAAAAACTTATTCATTTGTTGAGTGCTTATTATCTTCTAATCCGATCTCTCTCGTAAATTGTAACGCCCGATGTTTTTCATCCCTTTTTCTTAAAACTCATAGAAATTTTTTTTTCCTTCCATAAATCGGAGTCAAAACGATAAAAGCAAAACCTGTTAAAACAGTTTATAATTTAAAACATTAAACATCCACATACGGTCAATCATCATACGGCCAAAGCAAATATCCTCAGGCGCTACCCGAAAACACACGTACGAATAAATTCTGCTATGATCATAGACTTTTAAATACAAATCACTCCCAGACATCCCTGAGTACAAGTCCCATAACAGTCCACAGACTGATCCAAATGAAAGTCCAGAATAAACATCATGATGTCTCATCTCACCCAATACAGGAGATCGTGGCACAAATAAACTCACAGAGAGTCAAGCTGATACCTGAGTCAACGGGAATCAATCCACCGCTGAAACGAGCGTCCATCACCAGGAGCTCTCCGCACAACCTGCAAAACCTCCCGTACAATGGGGCTAAAAATAGTAGGGTGAGTATTTTCATACTCAGTAGGAAAATACCCAGTAGGGGAAATCCCAAACGGTGAACTCACAAGTTCATAAATCATGCGTCATGCAACTCGACATGAAGCAGAAGCATATCAATATCATGCTCAAATTCATACAAACATGCCAAATGCACCAACGTGCCACATACATACCGAAGGCACCATCGTGCCAAAATCATACCAAAGGCACCAACGTGCCAAAGCATACTATTCAATCAACTTACACAAACACCCTTATCCAGGGTCATACAATTTACTCATACCACCGTACGCATACGCATACAACATATGCATACTTGTACGACCTTACTCGTACAATCGTATGCTCACTCATACAGCTTACTCATACATGTACGACCTTACTCGTACAATCAGACTCGTACGACCTCACTCGTACAGTCTGCACAAAATCATACTTACTGTCTTACTCAGAACCATATTCTCACAATCGTACTCATACTCTTACAGTCGTGCACATACTCATACGCTTACAGTCTTACTCATACTCATACACTTACAGTCCTGCTCATACACATACAATCGTACTCACACTCATACAGTTGTACTCATAATCGTACACATATCAACGACCACTGAAGCTCATTACAACTTATAAGCTCCAGCGTCGAAATGGAAAAGAATGCCACTGGGGCAACACCTTAATCTCTGGGGAGTGACTAGACGCCATGGACTTTTCCGAAGGTAAGGCACACCAATGCTCATGGGGCACTGGATCAAACAGGTAAGAGTAGATCCATGATACTACTTACCTGAACGCGCAAACATAAACACCCACACATAAGGGATCATACAGTTGCCCACCATAATGGGTCTTATAGTGCCATAGAATTGCCCACCATAATGGGTCTTATAGTGCCATATAATCGCCCACCATAATGGGTCTTATAGTGCCATAGAATCGCCCACCATAATGGGTCTTATAGTGCCATTGCCACTCTTGGGCAGAAAACATACAGTGCCACTCTTGGGCGGAATCATACAACGCTCTCAACAGAGCATCAAACGTCTGGGCATACACAGCACACAGACCAAATCAGAAACATACGTCGCTCTCAACAGAGCATCAGACGTCTGGGCTTCATACAGCACGCAGACAAAGTCAGAAACGTACATCGCTCTCAACAGAGCATCAAACGTCTGGGCTTATACAGCACGCAGACCAAATCAAAACGACGTCGCTCTCAGCAGAGCATCAGACGTCCGGTGCTCTACATAGCACACAGACAACATCCCGCAGGATAAACACCATGGCAAGACATGATAAATGCTCGGCCAACTCATCAGCGGCCAGCTCAAACACGGAACTTAATCCGTCGAACCCTCAGGTCTCAAACTCACAACGTTATCATTAGTTGTGCTTATAATTCAAGTTTGAATTAAGTATATTATGCGGTACAATTATGCCACACAAACTCACAGTCCTCGACTGATCAAACTGAAGCTGAGCCCGATCCGAAACCCAAGTTCGTCAGGGCAGCAGACTTCACTTACCCGTCCACATCATGGACAAAACTCATCGTACAACAAACCCTTACCGTCTTACACTTCGCCATCCATCTTATGGCCAAAACCTCTTACACTGACATCTTCAAATAACGCTCCTCAGAGCCAAACCAGTTGTCGCCCTCTTACTTATATCTCACTTATTATACTTATTTTTCACTTCATAATCTGTACGTTATGCGTGTACAATTATGAACACTCTTACTGTCTGACAAATGCCCAACACACAATCCAACCCAAACCGATCCATTCTAATCCTTGCCCGTCATACTCACATCCTCTGACCTCTGTCATACGCTTACACAACTGTATCCAAATTCAGACAGAGCTTCTGTCACCTCTTACTGTCCATCGCCCATACTTCTGCCCACAACACTTACACATATCCCAAGCATAGGCAAAATGCCATCATAGACACATATGTCTCACACATACGTATAACATACACATACGGTCATACATACATAACTTACAAACATGCACGCTAGCCATCACTAGCACATGCATATATTCATACATACGTCAAACATGCACGCTAGCCATCACTAGCACATGCATACATTCACACATACATCAAACATGCACGCTAGCCGTCACTAGCACATGCACACACACATTCATACATACCCCAAACATGCACGCTAGCCATCACTAGCTTATGCATACATCAAACGTACACGCTAGTCATCTCTAGCACGTGCACACACACATTCATACATACTTCAAACATGCACGCTAGCCATCACTAGCACATGCATACATACGTACTCCAAACATGCATGCTAGCCATCACTAGCACATGCATAATCCATACATAGCATACTGACATATTTGCTAGCCATCGCCAGCGCATACATACTCCACATCCATCAAACATGCATACATCTCATGCATATCAATCATACCATACAATCATGCTTACACGCACATCATGCAATCGGATCGTTACTTAACATCCAAGCATGGAATCATACAATCCTAGCATGCTGTTACTCATTCAAAGCATGCTTCATGAATTTACGAGTTCAAAGCTCCCCTACCTCGTAATCATGACGTTCGATGGCGAGCACACGACGGTGACGGCGTCGGCAGCGGAGTTGGCGGTCAAAACCGTTGCCTGGCTGAGAGAGCTGCTGTCCCGAGGATTTTAGGATGCGCCGGAACTATCACGGCCAAACAGAGTGTCAGATATCAATGCGGCAAAACCCGCAATCCACGGCGGCACCCTAGGGCGGCCGGAAGAAATGTCAAGCCAACATATGTGGCGGTGCAGCCCGAAGTCAATGGTGTACACTAAAGATCAGCCGGTGGCTAAAACGTGCTCAGCCGGCCACAAAGACATCGAAATCGGCCGTGGACAGCACCCAACGGCGACGATTTCGGTCAACAAAGACACACATACGGGCGGAGAGCGTGGGGCAACGCTCGAGAACAAAGGAGAGGTGGAGGACAGCTCTAGTGGTCAACTCCACTCGGTGGCAAAGCCAACCGATGGTTAGGCGGCACGAATGCAGCGCCTAAACCCAGAAGTACACGCGTGGCCACATGCGCACGCGGCCCAAAGGGCGGGGGAGATGGCTGAAATGAGGAGACTCATGGCCCACAAAAGCCAACAGGGCTAAGGCCCTTAGCTGTGGCCAATCTAAGCGGCAACATCGCCGATCGCCACCCACAACCAATACCCATGGTGCGGGCGGCTGTGCATCTCTCACGACAGAGAGCAGGGGGAGGGTTCACGGTCGAGCAAAGGCTATGAGGCCGTCACTGGCCAAGGCCTGAGCAGGTGAACTCGTCCACCTTCTGTCAAGGTAAGACATACAATCTCTTGCCCGAGGCCGTCCGGTACTGACGGCATAAAATGGGCAAGAGGGGTCAACGGCACACATGCCGGTAAGGCGGATAGCTGCGGCTACGGGCCGCAAGGCTGAACAAGACCCAGAGGGGTGGCCCACTGGTGTCACCGGGCTGGGGCGGAGCCCATAATGGCCAAATAGCATACGGCTCGCCGATGACCACGGCCCAAGATGCACCCAAAGCGTCTAATCGGGCGGAGCAAGGCAATAGGGGCGAGGTGGGGTCGGAAACGGCAACCCCCTACCGACACTGGGTCGAGGTAGGCTGGACATAGTCCATCCGATGGCCGGACGACGACCGGAAACACACCGGCGTCCAAAACATCCCACGGACAGTGAGATGTGAATAGTAATAAAAACCCGACCAAAAGATCGGTAGCTCACCATAGAGTGAAGAAAGCATGGCGGCGGCTCCAGCCAGTGTCTATGGGTTCCTAGCGGCCAAATAAACATAAGTCTAGTTGAGAGCGGCCGCAAACGATGTCAAAATTGTACACCCATAGTGCAAAAACGGGATTGAAGGAGAGAAAAACCCGAAAAAAGGTTTGGTACCTCGTGGAGGAGCGAAGAGGCCGTGGCGGCGGTCATGGCCGGTACCTACGGACTCGTGGCGGTGAGGCAAAGCGGATCCTGATAAGAATCGAAGGAATCCAACGACAGAGGAGGGAGAACGGAGCGACCGGATATACCCTCGGGTTTTCTCAAAAACTCACTGGACGTCAACTGGAATGTCGGTTCTGTAAAAACCGATGGGGAGGAAGATATATATAGTTAATCTTTTTAATTTTTACATCTACGTCCCCATTGCGCGTTAACTCACTGGTTACGCGCTAAACCTCCAAAATTTGCGCCGTAAGCGCGCAGCAAGGCCCGTGGCCTGCGACTAAGCCCCACACCCGACTCTACGGGTATAAATACGGAGAAAAGACACAAATACCCATACGCTGAAACGTCACATTTTCCTGCCGAAAATGACCAGAAAAATGGCAAAAAAATTCCAAAAAATCGTAGAAAAATCAGGGACCTTACATAAACCTTGATAAAGGTGACTCCTATACTAATTTTTATGATCATGCTTTGAGACCATCAGGGAGGAAGAATGAGAAAAGAAAAATAAAAGAAACAACTAGCATTGAATGCGTACATGTTACTGAGATTTTGCTAGAAGATAAAAAAGAAAGAGATGAAAGAAAGATGAAACTTACTAAGGAAAAATGTAGCAAGATAAACAAAAGTTCCAACAAAAAATGGAGTAGAAAAAGAGAGTATGCAATTGAAGAAAATGCAAATATAAATGAAAATTATGGCGTTGGATACTTCTTAGAACTCCAAAGAGTAAATATTATACTGAGAAAAGAAGGGAAATTCTCCGAGGAACATTAGGTGGAAGTGATAATAACTAACATTAATTATTTTTATATAAATATTTATTATGAATTTTTTATTTTTGTTGATATTTTTATTAATTTTTATTTTAATGTTGTTTTGTTTTTTTGGAGGATTATTAATAAATTTTTTTTTATAAATGGCATGAATATTATGCTTTTTTTACTATTATTTGTAGGCTATATATAATTATTTTAATATTATTAATGATTTAAAAATCATATATTTTTAAATAAATTTAATATAAAATAGAAATAATATTAAAATATTATATTTCACATCTATAGTTACACTTCATAGGTTATCAAATTGCCACGTAGCCAAATAGAGACGGCTAATTGAGCCACTGGAACATCTTGGTTCAATTTGATATCTCCCATTGGAGATGCTCTTAGAGCTGTTAGATAGGCGTGAAATCAATTAAGGTTTAAAGACCTCCTTTGAAGATAGGGCTGTATCTTGGTTTGGTTCTACTAGTTCCTATAAGAACCGAATCGAAACCGAAATCGGAGCCGAAATTTTGGAACCGAACCGGAAGCAAATAATGAACCAATTTTCTTGGAACCGACATGGAACCAAAACTGAACCGAAATCCCCCCCCCCCCTCCAGTCCTCCCCAAGCAGTTGAACATCTTCCTTCCACTGCATGGCACCACCCAAGTGTCCCCTTTCTAGAAGAAGACCTTCCGGTTCAGCACCTCAATAGTCGACTAGCAGGCGCTTATGGGAGAGCCCTATTGTGACCCTCGCCACCACTGCTACCAATCCAGCTAGACCCAATATCAGTTTAATGCCATCCCCCACCTCCACTATGCCAAGAGTGATATCCTCCCTGACACTAGTGACGATCGCCCTCCCTTCTCCACCATCGAGACCTCTAAGATCCCCGAAAAGCCCATTGCCCTCTTCGACTCTAAGATCGGTCCCTCCCCCTCCGTCGTAGCTTCCAAGTTGGCCACCAAGCAGTGCAAGGTCCAGGAAGTGGCAGCAGCGGTTGTAGACTCCAAGGCCGGCAACTCTGTCATGGTTGATGACTAGAGCATCCTTGGCATGGTGGGCGATAAGGAGGATTTGAAGCTAAAGCTGGAGAGGTGGAGAGTGGAGCTTCCTCCCATCTATGACAGCTTCCGGTTGGAGGCCACCGCATTCGAGAATGGACAGAGGAAGATGAAAGGGGGAGGGGGTGTAACATCCCCTATTTTTTTGTAATTTTTATGCATATTTATGCAATTTTCTGCAATTCTCTGCAATGTTTTGTAGTTTTTTGCTTGTAATTTTGATGAAGAAATTTGATGCTTTGGCTTATCCATATTTGTAATATTCAAGATTGTAAGTGTCGGGAGTGGTATTTAGTTGCAGGTCATGGGCCTCAACGCACCACAGAAATTTTTCGGCCCAAAAACGAGAGAGAAAAAGGGCACACCGTGAAGGAGAACAGAAACTAAAATATATATATATATATAAAATGGATCGGGCGCGGTGCGCCCAACGTATTGGTGGAACAATAGAAAGGCTTGGCGACGCTGCCACCACCTCCCCAACCTAGCCCCGTCGGCTTCCATCCCTTTTCCTCCCCTTTTTTCGTTTCAACCTAGTAAACCTCATTTTTTAAACTTTTCACCCAATTCACCACCACCGCCAGTTGCATGGCTTCTAGACCACTGCCACAGTTCCACCCTAGCCAGAGAGACCTCCGGCCACCATAGTCCCAGCCTCCCCGCCCCGCTGTCATCGGTGTGAGGTAAAAACCATTTTCCCCTTCTTTTATGTTTTTCTATTCGTTATGACCTGCTGCTATGCCGCAGGTTGCCGGCCACTGTTGTCCAGCCTTTGGCCTTTCCCTAGCCTAGCAATGGCAAAACTATTGCCTTGGCAGTCGCCTCCCTCAGCCCTCTCTGCCCTATTCTGAACGGGATAAAAAATCCCTCTTTTTTTTCCCATTTCTGTGCATTGCAAACCACGACTGTGCCGCTAGTCTCCGGCCGTTGTCCTTCTTTCAGCCCGGAGACGGCAAGGCCACCGCCCTAGCCTGAACTGCTGCCTCCCCTACCCCTTCACCCCTCATTCTGTTGTTTTTCGATTCCGAGCAGATCTTTGCTAGTAGCATCTATTCTCCATTGACTAACATTGCATGACATTGGGCCGATGTCTATTCAAATCATCGTGGTCCAATGATTGTTGAATCACCACCGTTAGACTTCAGACAAACATCGACTTGTGTCACCTAGCTCACAGCTGTTTGCAATTGCTGGGTCACCACCATATTCTAAGTCCAGCCCTGGCCCCGTCTGGCCATTCATGGCCCTGTGATGCGTGTTTGCCGCCCCAACTTGGCACCCTCATACTAGTTGAATTGGGTGTCTTCATTTCTCTAACCGGTTGTTCTACCACCTGGCATCGACTAGCGGACAGCTGCGGATGTCTGTTTGGTCCAATATCAGCACGGGGCCGCCGCTCCTAGCCTCTACACGTCTTTTGCACATACCAAACGTCCCTAAACTCTGGGGTACGTCTCTGACTATTGTTGATGGGCCCCACTCCAACCCAAGCCAATGTATTCAACTCTTTATTGCACGGACTTGGGCAGCATGTCCGATTGACGTGGGCTCTACCCCAGCCCAATGATGGCAAGGGCCAGCACTTCTGGCCCAATTCCACCTATGCATCGCTACTTTGTTACGCATGATCCAAAACCTACGGGAAAGAATTCCCAAATTCTGATTCTTCCAAAGGGAAGTAAAATTGTCAGCCATTAGACTCAGACCATTGAGGGCTCGACCGATGTCATTCCCATAACCTCCACCGTAAGTTGTGCTTGATGCACAACTATCCATACGATGATTTGGTTGTGGGTAGCATTTAGAAATGACGCCGCCTTTGTCAGCCACCTACGCCGGGCCTTAGTGCCTCAATGCGTGTTTATGGAACAACTCCACCACTAGGCAATATGGCTGTTAAAGCCCTCCTCTGTCACTCCTATATCCATGAGTACGTAACCAAGCCCTCCACTATTTTGTGAGGCTTCGACAATGCAAAATTCTTGCCGCTAGAGATAGTCCGTAGTCTATTTTAACATTGTGGCCAACAAGTGTTTTTAACCATTGGCCGACCTCTAATTAGTCACCTCTTATTATGTGGTCGCTTTTGCCACCTAGTGGCGCGACCTTGTGTCTGGTCACCCTAGTGCGCCCAGTCTTATGCTTTGAGTGAAATTAATCTAACCATATCGAGATTAATTCCAGCATCTCTGAAAATCCTCGAGACAACAACGACTCTCTAAGTGCGATGTTTTTGGCCGCCTATTCCGCTATCGATGTTGCCACCGTTGTTTATTCGCCATCAAACTCACGTGGAATACGAGGTAGGGGACCTTGAACTCGTAATTTCATAATAGCATGCTTTGATTGTGTAGTAGCATGCTAGGAGTTTATAACTTAATGTTTTGCATGATAAATACTGATTAAATGAGCATATGTTATGTATGTGAATTATGCGTATGTTAGTGAAGACTAAGGGTACGGTAGTAAGTTATGAATTATATGTATGTGATCATAGCGTGTGATTGATCTTTGTTGTGGACTGGTGGTGTGTGATCAATGGGCATGATTATGGGTATTTGATTATAAGTTTGTTGAAGGGGTATTTGAAGGATTAGGATGTAGAAATTACAATGGTATGTTGGGTGAGGGAAGACTTATGAATGACGTGCGAAGGTTGAACTTTATGAGATTGGAGGATCAGTTCGGATTGAGTTGGAGGGTACGATGGAGCTATGAGCAAGAGAATTAGGGGATGCAAGAATTTTGAAGACTTAAGATTTAGAGCATTTTTGGGGGCTTGTGAATTAGTAAGAGATAACAACATAATTGTACCGCATAATATACGTAATGTGAATTGTAACATAAAACAACGAGTAAGGAATTAGTATGGGTTTGATGACAAGACTTAGGTCTAAAGGGTGTCATTTGAGGAGTTCGAGCAAGATAATTCGGTTTTAAGGTGGATGGTGTAAGATGCATGGCCGTAAGTGTATGATGGTAAGAGTATCAGTATGGAATTTAAGTTTAAGTAAGGTTGTGCAAAGATTCGTAAGACTGAAAATGTTAGGGTAGGAGATGAGCTAAGTAAAGGATGCTACCTTTGTGGATTAGAGCTTTAGAACAGGTGCAGTTCTAGCTTGGTTGGCTAAAGAATGTAAGACCGAAGTCATTCCGAACATAATTATACATACATAAGTCACTTAATGTGAACTTGAATTGTAAGTAACCCTAATTTGATAATGTTGTGAGTTTGAGACTGAGGGTTTCGACGGATTAAGTTCTGTTTTTAAGTTAGTCGATAAGTAATCGACTAAGCGTCTTTCCTAGTTTAGCCATGGTGATATCCTGTGGGATTTAGTCTTTGTGCTATATTTTCGGCCCAGATATTTGATGCTCTATTGAGAGCGCTGTAAGTTTTTGCCCTTCATGGGCTCTGTATGTTTTTTGCTTACATATGACATTGTATGTTCTGCCCAAGAGAGGCAGTGTAAGATTCTTGCCCAAGAGTGGCACCGTATGTTTTCCGCCCGTATGACCCTTGTTGACACTGTGTGGCCCCAGAGAGTGGGCATTTGCGCGCTCAGGTAAGCAGTATCATGGACATGCTCTTATCTGTTTGATCATATGCCTTATGAGCACATGTGTGCCTTGCCTTCGAAAAAGTCCATGGTGTCTAGTTGCTCCCTGAAGGTTAAGGTGACACCCCAGTGACATTCCCTTCCTTTCCGACGCTGGAGCTTATTAATTGTAATGAGCTTTAGTTGTTGGTAGTATGTTACGATAGTAAGAGTAAGTTTTATGCATCAGATTTTGAGTAAGTAGTATGTGTAAGATTCAAAGTAAGTGTAAGTGTGAGCTTCTAAAGAAGACGTAAGAGTACATTTATGCGTAAGAGTAAGATTGTTTGAGTAAGGTCGTACAAGTACGTTCGTATGAATAAGGTCATATTGGTATGTGTATGTTGTAAGTGTTAAGTGTCCGATTGTGCGAGTAAGTTAGTAAGATTCTGATTCAGAGTGTAAGTGTAAATTAAGTGTAAGAGTAGGCTATAAGAGTAAGTGTAAGTTCGGCCACTATGATCGTATGTGTGTAAGATATATTTTTATGTTGCATGCACTTCTTGTTTCATGTGTGATTGCTTGAATGCATCTATGTATGAACTTATGGAGTTCATTTGATTTATTTTCCCTACTGGGTATTTTCCTACATAGTATGAAAATACTCACCCTATTTTTTTAGCCCCTTCGTCTGGAAGTTTTTGCAGGTCATTTGAGGAATTAATCTCGAGGACTAAACTATTCCCCATGTTGGACTATTTTTCCTTATCTGGAGTGTAGCGAAATCATAGTGAGGCTTTGTGGATTTTAGTGCCACGATCTCATGTATTGATTAAGGTGAGAGAAATGTATTATTTACTAGACTTGTGTATGTATGTACTATTCATTTTTCAGACTGTTAAAGAACTTGTACTCAAAGATGCCTGGGAGGTGTTTGTTTTTAAAGCCCATAGCCATGGCAGGTTTTACTTTTATGTTTTCGTTTTGGGTCACGACTGAGAATGTTAGTTTTGTCGTATGATGAATTAATTTATGAAAATTATTTTCATAAAATTTCAAATTTTGTTAGTTATTTTGATTTCTGTCGATATTTTGAAATAAAATATTAGCAAAGTTTTTAATTAAATATAAAGAAAAACCTCGGGTGTGATAGGGGGGCTCTTCTCCTGCTTTGGCGACTTATACGGTTGCGAATGCTCCATCATGTGTGGGCTCAACCCCATGAAGAGCAAGGGCGGGTCGCAGTAGAAATGAGGAGGCAGCAAGGGGAGAGGGGAGGCAGGAGGTGGTGGGGGGGAGAGGGGAGGAGGCATGGAGTGAAGGGAGGTGGCGGAAGCCGGATGCGGGGGGGAGGCCACATCAAGGAGCGGCCAGGGCTTTGGAGGGTGGCTGATAGCGGCATCGGGGACGGCCTATGGGAGTGGCAGAAGTGGGGAGGGACGATGGGCAGTGCCGCAATGGGAGAGGAGAGAATGAGATGGGGAGGGTTAGGTTAGGGTATTATACTTTTATATGGAAGGTTTTTTATCTTGACCCATTCATTCAAATGAACAGTCAAGATTAAAGTAAAAATAAAAGAAATTTTGTTCGATTCCAGTTCCAGTTCCGGGTTTTCATAAGCTGGAATTGAACCAAACCGAAAATGAACCGATTCTTTAACTTTAGGATCGAACCGGAACCAAATTAGGAAACGAGCCAACTGAACCAACTAATTTCGGTTTGGTTCTATCTGGTTCTAGTTTTTTTGGTGCAGCCATTGTAATATCCCAAATTTTCCAAGGTTCCAAAAATTAATTATATGGAAATTAGGTTATTTGACCTTTTGACCTTCTTAGTAGAATAAATCTCTCCCTAGATAGAATTTATAGCTAACCTATGTAGTTAGAAAGTAGAAAGAAAGAGCTTCGAAACGCCACCAAGAACGTGTAAATCAGAGTCCGGATGAGGAAGATATGATTGTTCGAAGTTAGACATATTGTATGGAGCCCGTTTACCCGATTTTAATGTGTAATTTAGCCGTTTAAGTCTTTTTGTGGGTCTAACTAATTAGAATTCCGTAATTAATTTTTAGTGGCCCAATTATGCCAATTGAGGGAGGTTGGCCCAATTTCTAGGGGGATTAGGGTTCCTAATCAGGCCTTCTTAGGACATAATGAAGAGAGTTTTTATGGGAATGGGAAGAAAGGGGAGAGAAAAAGAAGATGGTTTTTGATAAGGCTGCCGGCGACAACATCATAGAAGAATGAGGGAATCGTGCCCGAATAGCACTCCTAGTGATTAAGCAAGAAACTCGGGCACCTGGGTCCTCTGGATCTTTCTCTCGGGCCATGAAGATGCTGATCTCCACTGTGCTCAGGAACATTCTCTTATCTTCCTTGCTCATCACCTTCATTGACTGCATGGCCCTCCTCTGCATCTACTATGGGATCTTCATCGCGCCAATTTCTGACGACTTGTCTGTTTCCGATCCCTTCATCTCCTGATTGGTCGTGCCCAACACCTCGACGAAGAGAACTCAACTGTGCTTTCATTCCTCCTGAATTCTGGCATCCCCAGAATGATACCCGTGTGCGACCAAAATGACTCCGAGCTGATCCCCTACTTGGATAGAAACTTAATTACAAGCTCAAGTTGAAGTCCACTTTGAATTTGATTGGGCACTACGAGTAGCATTAAACTCCACAAGAGCGATACCAATTGGGTGGCTTGCTAGTAGGACGAAGTATGGAAGGCAAACATACCTCATACTCACTAAGAAATTCGATCAGAATTGGATGGTGTTGAACGGGGACAAGATTAATTTCCCTGGTGGTGGTACCCTGTGACAATCGTTAGAAAATAATATACACTATAATTTGCGTAATTATTATCCTGCTTGGCACGTGTTACATCGCATGTGAAACCGAACGTAACGGCCCACTGTACGGATCTATGAAAAGTAAGTCGACATAAAACATAAGAATCTTTTATTATTTATTATTTTGGAGTTGACGCATAGCTAAAATATTACATATAACGTAGTAGTAAATTAGGACCTAGTCCAGAATACACTGTATGCAGAGCAGTCAGATTACAAAATATAGGCCAAGCCTTTCATAAAAATCATAATATTACAGAGATTGAAAAATATTTAAAAGAAACTAAATAGATAATTCTTCGGTTGACACCTCCGGGCTGGTTTTACTACCTGTAGAGTTTGAGGGTGGGTGAGTATTTTTATATTGAGTAGGTGGAATTAAAATCTAATTTAATGCTAAGTAAAAGATCGTAATAATTTTTGCATAACAGATTCAGAAATAATTTCAGAAAACACCGATTCGTCCGATGACGATAAATCCAGAGCCGTGATACCGAACGGCGTTCCTCCAATGTTCATGGGGTAACAGGAAGCTCAGAAGGCAGGAGTTTTTCCATGATACTCCATACCTATATGCGCGAGCCAAATACCGATAATTTCTTCGGTAGGTATCCAAAAAATATAGTTCTAGGTATAACCCTAGAACCATCCAGAAAACACACATATCATATCATAATTTTGATTAAATAAAACATGATATACGTAAAGCATTTCTTTTTGAAAATATAAGAAAAGATGTACGATTGAATAAAAACGGTCCATAAAAAAATAAAGCATACAAGCAAAGCATAAGTTAGAGTTTAAGACTCCATACCTTAAAGTTTGAGTAGAAAGTTTGTGCTTGCAGAGGGCTTGTACTGAAAATCTGGCCCCGTCACAGCGTCCGACATAGTCAATTTAGTTAGAAAAGCCTTTGAAACGAGTCGAATCGGACTTAAAACGGCTCGGAACGGAGGGTCAAAAGTTTTAATTGGAGGTGAAAGTGAATAGTAATAGTAGAAATCAGAACGTATAAATAAAAGGGGGAAAATGGGCATCGCGCGACGCGTGTCCACCATGCGTCGCGCGGTAACGCAGAACCCGACATGCGGGTTCCGCGTGTTGTGTGGACCCGCGGTCAACGCATGGCCCGAGCTGCGGGCCACGTGAAATCGTGCGCGGTGTGGACCCACTGGCCCGCCGCGGGGGCGAACCACGTGACGTCGCATGGTCAAAATGGGCTGACGCAACCTATAATAAAATATTATTATTTTTTTTCTTTTTTCAAAACTTTAAATCACTCTAACTTTTTACCTGTGCATCGGAATTGTATATTCTTAGTACTGATGGACTCATATTGATGAGCCCTTCGAAACAAGACCATTCAAGGATAGGTTTTACCGTAGTTTCATCATGGGCCCGCTTATAATGCGCGCTTCCACGGTCGCTACATACAGCCACCACCTCCGATTCAAGTGCTTCAAAAACCTTTATGTTCGGTTTTTATAGTTCTACAACATTCATTTAGGTTCAACATTCAAACTAATGTTCTAATAATATATAAAAATTTCAATAATATAACTTACCTAATATTAGGGTTGTCACATACCCATTTTCACAACAGAGCTGATAAGTACATCAGTGTGCTTGCCAAGATTTTTGCTGTTGATGAAAATCAATTTTAGGAGGCAAGTTTGCAATTGATTGCTTGGACTTCAATATTAAATAATTCAGTTAACCTGTGTCACATGGCTGAAACTGAGATTTGTTATTGGGTCTCTCTACACTATTTCACCTTCCATTCCCTGCATAAATCTTTAGTTTGTTATTCTCATACTATTTTATCTGAAGTTACTCAATTTCTAACTTGTTCTTTGAAGCTTTTCCTTACCTTTTGGCCTTAAGAAAATATTATAGATTTTCTACCAGCCACCACTATGCCTTCTGGCCAAGAAGCGAGTATTGTTGCTCTGCTTTTGGTCGTGAGAGGAGGAAGACGACCGGTTCAAGATTTAATTCTTGAACCAATCCGATTTTAAGGAAGTAAGCCAAGAGACCACATATAAACCTGGTTTGGTCTAGCTCTTAAAAAATACACATATTGTACCGACTGAACCGGGTCTGGTTCAATAGGTTAAAATAGTCAAACAAATGTGGAAAAAATTACAAATGACAGTGGGAGTATGAAGAGTGCCCTCAACAAGTTTTAGAATATGTAAAAATCCCAAAAGGCTTTAAAATAACTAATTTACCCTTATAAGTTTAATCATAGAATGATTTTAATGACCCGACTGAGGGGCTCCAGTTGAGGGGCTTATGAGTGGATTTAAAAATTAAGAAAAATTACATTAATGGGTACATGTGTACCCTAAATTTAGACCAATCTAAAAAGTGGAAAAAATTCTCAATATGTAGATAATTAACTGTTTTACCCCTAGTGTTAAGGTAAGACTGTTAATTGAACTGGGGTCGGTTCAATAGGTTTACGACCCCATTAAACAAGAAGAAAATTACCTTAGGTTCATAACGTCATGGTGTACCCCTGAGATCAGTTTTGGACCCATTAGGGTTCAGGGAAACACTGAACAAAAAGATAGAAATACCCTTATGAGTAGATCGGCCCACATTTGTATGGATGAAATCAACATGGCAATGGGTAACTGAAACTTTTTGAGAGGTTAAAGACTTATCTCAGAGCATAGAGGAACATATCCAATGTTGGATAATTACCTTAATACCCTTGGTGCATTATGACTAATTTTTATAAAGATTTAATAAGTTAACCCAAGGAGGGTTAGGGCGCGAGAGCTCGAACAATTCTAATATCATTATTGAATTTGATTATTGATATTATGATATGCTTGGACCTGTGTAGTTCTGATTGTTTATATTGTTCATTGTTTTGATATTTGCTATTGACGTTGTAATAGTAACTTATCACCAGTTTAAGATTATTGAAAAATTAATCGATGGGGTGAATAGATTTGGATTGGGCGAGAATACCTAATCAAGATAAAGACTAAAATACTCAGAGGGGTTTGGCCTTTGACCTAATGATTTGCCTTGGTTAATGAACCAATGATAGTTTTGAGTTTTAAACCCTAGTCTAGAAGGACTAATAGGGTTTGGGATGGTCATTTAGAATCTTGGCTTATTAATGAGCAAGATAGGTTCATAATGGTATCCTGAGTTTTAGCACTATTGAGGAGCTGCTGATTTGATCGTGTAGTTACACATCTCCATTGGAGGGAGCTCTGCGTGAGCTGGGTTCACCACAAATCTATTGAGAATCTTTTAGTGTACATGCATTTGGATTAGTTGACATCCTGCGTGGTTGGCTTTTCTCGCCACTTTTATTCTGGTGCAGTTGTAGGTCATGCCCTTATACTCCGGATAGATCCTTTATAAGCTAGGAGGGGTAATGATACTTTCCTGGTGGTTTACAGGGTGTTTCGTCATTGATTTACCTTTGAGGGTGGTCTATGGTGAGTTTATCATTTGTCACTTAGGTGAATATCTGATGAGTCTGTCATTGGGATCATGAAAGACCGTATCGGCCGATATGTACCTGTATCGGCTGAGACCAATATGTACCGGTATCGGCTGAGACCGATACAGTACGGGAGGTGATACGCCTCCACATGTATCTACGATACGTATCGATTGTATCAACTATACCATATCAATACGGCCGATATGTATAGATATACTATTTAAAAAATAATTTTTTTATTTTTAAAAATATTTTAAAATTAAAAAAATATTTATTTTTGAAAAAAATAATTTTTTGAAATTTTTTTCTTAAAAATAAAAACACAATTCAAACCCAATTTCTTTAAAAGTTTATATTTTTGTTATATTAAAAATAATATTTTTAAAGTTATATGAGATGAATACGAGTAGGTCCATGTAGTTTATATAATTATTTTTTAAAATATAGTGCTCTACAAATATACATTTATTTAAATATATAACTTAGACTCATATTAAGTATATTATTTATTTTAAAAATAAAATAATTTTAAAGCACTTAATATGGAAAAAAATGAACAATAATTTATATGGGGCAGATAGTATAATAGTATATGGTTCCAAATAAACTAATTTTAGAATACTCGATCGGTTGATACGACATTCTACGGTCTTATTATACTCTAAAAGAAGTATTATAATTATATATTATTAATTATAATATTTTTTTATATATATAAAAAAGGGTTTATGCCCGTTTCGACATGTACCAAGTGTATCATTAGTGTGTACTTGTATCCATAGTCATCAATACTGTGATTCGTATCCATACGACCTTCTATAATTGAGATTAGACGGAGATATTCATTATTAAATAATAGTTCGAGAGATAATTAATAATATTATTTAATATTACTTATTTAATTAGAATAAGTAGAACGATTAAAAGACTTGCATGAAGTGCATATTACTTTAAAATATTTAAAATTAAGGCAAAATTTATAAAAATTACAATAATGGGTTTCTAAAAAATAAACCACAAAAAGAAATTTTCTTTTTGATTAGAGAGATGTTGCAGTGGTTCAAATAAACCACTCTTATAATGATCTTGAAAACATATAATTATGAAAGTATAGTTGATACTATAATTATAGTGTACAATGAAGACCGTTATTCGATATATTTTCTCTAAATTACTTTATTTTATTTAACTAATTTATATATGAGGCTATAATGCGTGCATATTCTTACCCGTAGGGCAAATTTGTATGTACTTAAGAATCGTATCCTTAAGGGGTACTCTCTCGACAAAGTTCTTCGACTTTAAAATTTTTTTCCAAACTTTGTCAAAATGGTCTCTGTGTCATGTTCATCCCAATTATTTTTTTTCTTTTCAAGTCAATTAAAATGAGTTTTTATGATAGGAAATCTACAGTCTTATATATATGGAGCATTGAAGTGGCAAGTGCGGTGTCGCTTTAACCGATTCTTTTCTCGATTTTTCAATGAATTTTTCCAAACCCAACCGAAATGAAAACGAGCTGAGGCTTTACTGTTTTCACAGCGTTAGTAGTTTAGTCCAAGAGAAGAAGACGCAGAGGCAGAAACCGAAGCAGCAGCAGCCTGGCGCCTTGGTTTTTTTCTGGGGAAGAGACGAGCATATATAAGAGAAGCCCTCACTGTCGTCAGAGACAAGGGCGTAGGCAACACTCGTGCTCGTGGGATGCTCTTTGAGAGATGCTAATCCGCCAGCTGCCTAACGCATGCCTTAAGATGAGGAGGACCGAGAGCAAGCTCCCCATCTGATACAATTGGCATCTTGTCCTCTCTGATGTTGAATGCTTATGCGTGGGTTGGACGTGAAGCATGGAACGAGTTCTGGTAAGGTGTCTTACGGTTTAATTTTACTTTAAAGGGGTTCTTTCATTTCTAATTAATTTGTAGGAAACAAGTTCTCATATGGGTTCTTACGGTGTAATTTCGAGAAGGAGAGAGCTGCATTGGGTTCAGAGTTTTCGGGTTTGGTTTTGTATGTGTCTTTCAGAGGAGGGCTTAATTTCTTGCCGTGTAAATGTTTGATGAAATGCTTGCCCGAACTCTGGAGGCTGGACACATGCTCGCAAAAACTATTGTCTGCTTGAAGCTTGATTGTTGCTTCCGTGTACTACATGCATTTGTATTTGTCATTATTAACTTTTAAGGCTGAATTGAAAACTTTTTGTGTTTGGTGAAACTTTGGTGGTTTTGATTGTTTTCTTTATGCAGAGAACTTGATAAATCTATGGCTTTATGTCTAGCAGGACATTGGTAATGGAGCAAATGTAACCCATTGATGGAGTTTTCTATTTGAAGAAATTATGTAATATTTTTCTCAATTTATATTCAAGCAGTTGATGTCAACTATATTAGTCCTTGTAAACCAGCACTTAAATATATATGCACCTGGTGCATGTGTGCGTGGCGCATATAGGAGCCGCCCGATCGTCATCGAGCGGCTCCCTTGGCAGGTGGGTTTTGGCCCTACAAAACATGGGCTGCGTGATCCAAATCGTGTGTCCGCCCAGCACACATGCTTCTGACGCATGTTAACAGGGTCCTCTCTCTCTCTCTCTATATATCTCTATATATATATCATATGTCTAATTTATGTGCTATAGTCTATTCATAGAATAGTGCACAACTTTTCCATCTTCAAGCAATATATTGGCGTTGTAATGATTGTAGATTGTAGTAACATGGTTTTCATGCATATTCTAATATGTAAGTTTGTTAAGAAAGAAAGTATAGGCAGCAGCTCTGTCTCTTCTTTGGGCTCTAGAGTATGACAATGTTGGACCGGAAATGGTCAAAATTAACTCTTCGAGAAAGACATTTGATTAAATTTAGAGGACAAGTGTAATTATCCCTTTGACTAAGATGAACGTAGTTAACTTTCCTTGTTTATTTTAGGTAAATTTTAATGTAGCTTTCCAATTGTGTGAACTGAACGAAATAAGATCTTTCACCGAGGAGTTAGTCATTGCCTGAAGTGCGAGTTCTTTCAAATTATTGTAACACATTTTTTGCCCGTGAACATCCTGCTTCTACTTATTCTGAATTATGCTTGTGAAGAGTGTGAATAAGATTTCCATACCACGTCAAAATTGATGTTGGCTCACAAAATATACAACTGTTTTTTCTGTGAGATATTGACTTGAATGGAGCCAATCTGAGCTGTTTTTCCGCTCTGACATTTTACTAATTAAGAGGAAAATTTCCTTCATTAATGATTTAACATCCAAATAAAAGAGGACAATTGGAGGGGTGAATCACAAAACAGCTGGCTCAAAACAGGCTAAATATTTACAGTTCATGTTGAGAATTTATTGTATGTTCTTTTGAAAAGCAGAAAGAGCAGAATGTTATGCTACATAACCGATAGAGGTACTTTGGTATTATTTGATGGATTTTTTTTGGAATGACTTCAGTATTGATAAGTTGCATGCTATAAATTGACGGAATTCCAGTTGTACCAGGAGTTTATTCCAAGAATAAGTATCATTATTATTTATTCCTGGTTGGTCTGATTCTGTTAGAACTACAAATAAGAGGTGTTTGTATATGTCCCAGCTATAAAAATGAGAAAGGTCATGAGACACCAATTTACCCTTTTTTTTTTGTTCTCTCTTCTTTATACGTTGCCTAGGATTTATATTCCACTTGTTTGTCCACATTTTGTCTATATGCTTTGGTCAGTTTGATAAATCTACCATGAAGGAAAATGAGATAGAATAGCAATTACATAAATATCTATTTATAACTTATCCCCTTGGCTTGGAAACAAAATGATAAATTTCAACCACAAAATATGAGCATTGCCCGACAGTCCGGTAACTTATCCCCTTGGCTTGCAAGGCACCATCTATTGAATAAGAGTAGTGATACGACCGCTCACAGCATGGTTGCTCAAGGGCACGAAACCCACATGGGCCCAGGCATAGGACCTACAAAGGGTGCACACCTTCAACGCAATCTCGGCTGCAAGCAGGCTTAAATTTTTTTGGTCGAAACAATGTAAAAGAGTTCACTTTTAAAGCAAGCGAAAACTTTATTCAATTACTTGATCAAATACAACAGTTAAAAGAGCCAACACTCAATCCACATCTATTAAAAAAACAATACACTAAAAGTATGAAGCTGAGACTGAACTTTGCTGCTCCGTTCATCTCTCTCCACAACAAATGGATTTTGGATATTGGCTCCAAAGAAACGACGAAACAAGAATAATGGTGCCAAAAGTAGGCAGACAAACAGACAAATGTGACCTCATAGAAAAGCATAAATTTCACCATCAGGAGGCGAAGTTACAAATTCGAGAGCATTTTCAACATTTCGGCAGGTCAACTGGAGGAGGCTCTAATGACTGCAATTCTCCCACTCCATTTTCTACAAGGAATGCCATAGCCAATCCCCAAGTAATGTGGACATCTAAGTGGCAATGGACCAGCCAAACTCCTGTATTCAGCAAATGAAATGACTGCTTAGACGAAACCCAAGACTGCTTATTTAGAAGTGTTCTAGAAACTGTATTGGTGAGCATTGTGCAGATGGGTGATTTGTTAATATGAACAAAGAAAGTTGACATTGTACTTTCATATTCTTACCTGGATTGTCTGCAACAAATCGAATAACTGCCCACCCTCTCACTGGTACTCCAACCGTGTTTCTCAAAGGTGGGTCAACAAGGTTGAATTTTGCGGTATCTGTCGTTGGGTTGAAATTGCCAAAGCCTGTGGCAAGTACATAGAAATGATACCCATGAATGTGCATTGGGTGCTCTTCTCCAAACAAGATGTTTGTTCCCTGCAATACAACCTGGACTTTGGATCCATACTTCAACCTGTACACCCTAGTTCCTCTCATTGGCTGAAAAAGGGACCTACTAATGTTTTGTGCAGTGTAATCGAATTGCCTTGGTGGGACTCTTGGGAAATCAGTGGTGAACACTCCTGGAACACCCAGCTGTGCAGCCTGCAGGATGGATAAATTGGTTGGGAGGACGAAGGAAACATTGTTCATGCTGGCAGTGAAGCGCTTCCCATTGGGGCCCTGGCACCTTTTGCCTCTGGGGCAGTCAAAATTGCCAAGTCCAACTGTGATGAAAAGGTTCTCATCAATGTCCATGGGGACTTCTACCGGCCCTGGGCTCTTGATCTGTGCTGCAAAAGCAGTGGCTGAACCAGTATCATTGAAGGCAGGAAGGAACGGGAAGGCAGGAATGGGTGCCTGTACACCTTTAACAGGGCTAGCCGCAGACTTGTATTCAAGGATGGCTGTGGTGGTGGTGTTGTCGAAGGGAGCACCCTGAGCACTGGCATAGGCCCGGGCAGCCATGTAGTAACGGCCTGGTTGTTGGTTGGCGGTAATGAGTACATCCGTCGTTTGGCCTGGGCCGATCATGAGAAGATTGGTTGTGAAGGGCTTTGTGTAGGAGGCATCAGCAGCAACTACCGTCATGGAGTGGCCGGCAATGGAGAAGAAAAGCTCCTGATTGAGTGCAGCGTTGATGATTCGGAGGAGGTTGGTCTCGCCAGAATCAACAGGAATTATTGTGGTGCCTGAATTATAGCATGCAATATCTTCGTTCATCATTGTGTCTGTGACTACTAACCTCTTTAATACAATTTTATCATGAAGTACGAATGTCTTAGTAAATTCTTTCATTTTGGGGTCTGTGTCTATGAACCCATATAGGTGGATCTCTTGTTCTCAGGTATGAAAAGGGGTATAGCCAATTCCAAAAGATCTATTGATCCCAGCACAAATGTATGGATTTTAATTGAATTTTGCTAGTATTAAGGATGGTGACAACTTCATTCTGCAGCAGACCCAACTCTTGTGTGCCTCTATTGACCTATTAAAATTTTCTTTGGACCAAATCAATTCTTACCCCAGGAGAACTTTCAGTCTCCACAGCAAACACCTAGTCCAGACTCCAGGCACCTACTTAATCTTCATCAATTCTCTATAGAATGAGTTGATATGCATCCCAACAATCCTTCACTACCCCAATAACCTCATAAATTTTATGTGTAAAACGGGGTACTGAAGGGATTAGTGGGGTGCTTATAGACTCATTCTTCTCTATATGGATTAATACTTTTAAAGCCATAGTCAACCACAAGAGATCAATCCATTGTTGGCACACCTTTGCTTGAGCAGTTGTATAGATCACCCGGCTGCCCGTTGATGGTGTAGGCATCAGAAACGTTCGGCGCCGCGCCGGTGCTTGCCGCCTGATTTACGACGGCAATCGGGTTTGCATTCCACCACTCACCTGTTCATCGTGTTTGAAGTTAGAATTACTATGAAATAAATTCATGTTAAAGAGATGAAATTTGGTAATGACGAATAAATACCAAGAAGAATTGGTGTTTCCCTATTCGGTTGAGGGAAGGGGTAAGATGAGCCGAGCCTAGGCCTGATGATGAGGGCCCCATAAACTGTGGCCCTGAGCCATGAGCTGTGTGCATGCCACCACAGCGTGCCCTCTTGGTCCTCTATGGTGAACCGGTAAGTGTAACTACCACCGGGCTGGATTGGACACTGAGTCACGTACTCCGGCCCATCGGCCCATGCTGTCCTCATCTGCCTGACCCCATGCCTTCATACAGTGTAATGATAATTCGTATATAAGATAAGATAAATAGAAGGTTAATTTGCTGTATATCCAAAAATGTGAATAGCCTATATTTGTATGCATACAAATGGAGATTATAATTTATAAGTATGAATTTACTTACCAGTGTAAAGTGATTCTGGTCCTGGCTCTGTTGATCACATTGATGACTAGAGTGTCTCCATTCCTGACCTCCAATGCAGGCCCCGGAAACATGCCATTCACTGTGATGCGGTTGTGGGTCTTGCACAGCCTCTTCACTGGTGTTGCTTGAATCTGTTCATGCACGTTATTATTATTATCATTGTTATTTGATCAGCACAATGGTTTTTGTGGCAAACTAGAAAAAAAAGGAAGCCAGAGACACATACAACGAACTCATGGTAGTGGACTTCAGACGGAGCGAAGGATGCTGCTAGAGCGAAGCAAAGGGAGAAGACGAGGAAAAGAGTGGTGGCCTTCGGCTTGGGAAAGAAGGAGGCCTCCATTTGCAAGTGGACGTCTTGAACAAAGGCTTTGAAGATGTTGCAATGCAGGATGAAGGGAGAAGTCTTCCCTTATATAAAGCTATGGACTGAGTGGAAGGTAGTGAGAGCAGTTTGCAAAATATTTTTCTGAACTGGAAGTTCAGCTAATTCATGCTTTCGTGCTTGGTTTATTCTTCTGTTTTTTTATACTCCCTCAGTCTTAAAATAAGTGTCGTATTTAATTATTAAAAATAAACTTAAAAAAATTAAATAAGACATTTATTTTAGGACGGAAGGTGTACTATCTATTTCCTTCAGGTTGAAAAATTCATGGCATCTACATAAGACTTTGTTCAACCCCTGAGGAAATAAGACGTTAATTTAGGACAGAATGAGTATTATCTATTCTCTTCAGGTTGAAAAATTCATGGTATCTACAGGAGACTTTGTTCAACTCTTGAGGAGTTGTTACACCCACTAACCGTGTCAAGAGCAAAGGCTTTGAAAGACACAATTATAATAAACCATGTAAACTGAACTTTGAAAAACCGTGTTTTTACACTTTGACATGAGGACCTTGTTCTGATGTTGCATGAACCTTCTCACCTCTCATCAGTAGGTTGAGTACATTGGATAAGGATAGTGATATATCCATAGAAAAACATGGACAAAAGTTTTGATTGGATTTCACAAATAGAACCCACACGGGCTTACTTTTTTAGACAAATTAAAATTTATGTGTGAGTTTTTTATGTGGGTTTTTAACATTGAAATATCACTTTTCATTAGATGAATATGAGCTGAAACCCAAGGAAAATTAATGGGAAAACGCCCTCAATGCAAGCAAAAAGCTTTGTTCAAAAAGACACTGCTAGCCTGATTAGGACTCTATTACCAAAAACTGTAATCATGCTACATAGGAGTCTTAACGTAATACATAGAAGCAAACACTCCTTTATGACTAGATGTAACATAGTCACGGTTTTTGGTCATAGATCGGAAAAAATGGCACCTTAGGGGGCATCTTACTTTAAACATGGACACATTTGACCGGCGTGCACTGTTGTAAGAAAAATATGGACATTTTTGCTACTATCATGTCATGTCAAGCCAATTGTCAAGGGTCATATGTAAAATTATTGAATATGTTACCCACTTTTTCCCAGGCCAAGGTTTGGTTGCAGGTGCTGAAGGTGATGTTTGGTTAGGGTTGTTAGTAACGAAAAAAGTTGCATCCTCTTCATTATTCATGGAGTATGCATAATTTCACAACCTCCCATCTGTTTCTGTTTGGTGTTAGGGAAGACGCCCACCAGTTCAGAGGTTCCATATTAGTTTGATTGTTTATTTTATTCTTATGTTATATTAATCAAGGCTTGACGGAAGGTAAAGCCGCATTGACCAAGTTAATCAATAGTGGAGCTTCCTAATTTGTTGCTTCTTTCAAACAAATATTGGCACTAATCGCCATTATCATTAAAATAAGTGTCAAACAATCAGACTCAGCTTGACATTCTTTTGCCAAACATGAACACATGTCTTTTCCCCTTATTATTATTATTATACTCCTTCAGTCTTGTATTAATAATTATATTTAAAAAAATAATAAATTTTTATTAAATGGTGAAACCTATATCTAAGAAAAAAGAAAATAAGCTTATTATATACTTTTTTTAAGCACTTAACCACTTAAGTTGAATAAAATAAAATTATTAATATGTAACAAAAAATTTTATGTCAAAAAGCTATTAGTTTAAGATGGAGAGTACAAAAATTTAAGTACTCGCTCCATCTTATATTAATAACTTTATTTAATTTTTAAAATTAATTAATTTTAATTTATATTAAAAATAAATAAAACTATTAGTTTAAGATAGAGAGAGTTTTATCCAACGTGTTAATTAATGTCAACCGGATTTGGATCAACCAAACGATTGCTATGGGTGCCCAATCAGCAGCTACCACCTGCTGTGAAAATGCGTAAAAGCTATTTGTCTGAATAAGTTGGGCACTTACTGTTGTGAAGGCACGCCCTCACAGCCGATCCCAAGCCATCTTGGACTGACGTGAAAATTAGTTAAGGTTTGGATTAGGTCATCTGCCCAACACAACAGCTCCCAAGGTTCTTCAGTCTATTGTTTAAGTAAGTGCTTTTAGTACAAGCTTGTCGGAATTTAAATGGGCTAATTCCCTCTGATGTAGTTAAATTTTTGGCGGTGATTTGGGTCATGTGATAGCCACATATCATATTGGGATGGGCTGAATCAGTTTTGAGACTTGGCCCATTTTAGAATTGATTGTGATCTACGTTTTAAAATTGGACCAAATTCTTTAAATTAGATTTTTAAAAGAAAAAAAACTAGTTCTAGGTGCTTGCAAAGTATGTTTAGTTTAGATTTTAAGTTTCCACGTATAAAACAACAAAAGACAAAAAATTACTTGGGCATTTACATTTTTCACATATGCTAATTTGTTTAGAGATATATATTAAGAAGAGACCCGTAAGTATGAGCGCGGGTATTAAGAGTAATCAGATTTTGATGCAAAAGTGCATTACTACTCAAGGGGTAGGCGGATTTGAATTATTCATATGCCCGTCCTCAAGACATGCACACCATCAAATCTAGGTATTATGCTTACATGCCCGGGCTTATATTGGCATGAATAAGCCCACTCATATTAACTTTTTTATAATAAGAATATTACTTACATCCCAAAAAAATAGATCAAAATTTTTGGTACTCAAAATTCAAAGGCCAACATTTTGAATTTTGACTAGCTCCAAAGAAATAGAAGGTCGTCCCCCATATATGAACCAAAATGCCCATTGACTAGAATTGTTTTATAGGTTAAAGATCTAAAGGTCTTACAAAGAAATAAAAGGGAGTGCAAACAAAAAAGCAGCCAAGGTAGGTTACGTTTGGCTAGGCTTACAGTTTTTAAGGGAAAATAAATTTGAGTTGCATTACTTTGTAAAATATCAAGTCTCAAAGAAAGGGCCCTAGAAATTTATTAACCCTCATCCTCAAGATCCTTGTTTCCTTTCCCATCCAAACACCCCTAAGTATAATTATATATATGTAAATGCATCATTTCAATTTTTGTACCGTTTCAACTTTCCCATAATGGTTGAGCCATGCTTACTTATGCAATTCATTTTAATAACATCACCATCAATATTTGAACTCTTACTAATTAAAATGGTTGTGAAATTGATTTAACAAGTGATGTATTACATTTGAGGACGGCAAGGACGTGAAATATTATCACAAGTTGGTACAATTTAACATAAAAATTTATATTTTATTTTATTTCCATATTAATAGATCTTGGGGTTCAACAAATCCATTGGAAGTGAACTAATTTATTCTTTCTATGGGTATGGATGTCTAACAAAGATCTTAAACAACTTATTTAATTTGGTTAGAAAACTCAAAGATAACTACCATCAATCAAATGTAAAATGAATGGCATCATTAAGCCAATTGCATGGACATCGATGAATTGGTGAGATAAATTTAAACCTCTTCTACCTTAGATGAGGGATTATGGTAGAATTATTAAAAAATTATATAATTGTTAGGAATTAGAGCACAAATAGTGGGTCCAAGTTAAAATAATGAGACACTACCCCCAACCTCAGCGAGTGATGATGTGAAGATAAACAATAATTTAAGTTTAGGACCAATCAAGTAAACATAATAAAGCACACAAGTTTAACCTAGTTCAACCAATCAACTACGCTACTAAGCAAGTTCCACTATCATTTAGAAGGAAGTTACAAAAACTTACCCACAATAAAAACCCTAAATTACTTGCCAACACCCTCTTGCAAAGCATACAAAAATGACACAAGCAAAAATAGACTATAATAAAACCCGAAAATACTAGCAAGAGTAAAAGCAAAAATAACCCACTTTTTCACTTTTTAGAAAATAGCTCCCTCTCCTCTCACAAAAGACAACAAAATAAATTCTCCTTACTACACCTATACTACGCCCCATATATTTATATGTATGTAGGTGCAAGTCGGTTTAAAAGTAGACTTGTTGTTGGAAAAGTTTTATCTTCTTCCTAATTCAAGTCACATACCAAAAATGTGTCAAAATGTGTTGACGTCATTAATGGGAAATGTCTGACAGTTTTCACCTGACTTGAATTCTCTAAAACATAAAAAAAAAAGAACTTATATATGCCTCACATGTCTCCAGCTCAATAAGATTTTCAGGCCCACCAAACCAACTGACTGCCAACAAGTGAGTTGATCTCTACCTTAACCTAAAATTCCCAAGCCAATCTCTACCTTAACCTAAAATTCCCAAGCCAAGTTTAATGAAAATCAAGAAAGTCTAGCATATGTGATCACTAAGTCCATCATCGCCCAAACAAAATCTCAAACCAGTCTTTCATAGATCAACCAGTTCATAACCATTCATATGACCCAAGATGCTTTCAATACATATACCAACAAACTCCAAAGAAACAAGTTAATTACCACTAATTAGAGCATTACAAAACAAATCCAATGCTAGAGACACCAAGTGAGTAGATACAGTAGCAAATTTGTCCTTGTTGTAACTACTTGAAACTATTCCACCTAGAACCTGACTGTTCTCCAAGAAATACAAGTTCTAATGACCATGGAAGCTCATATCTGTATCAATTATAGTACCGACAACTGTGGATATGGGTACATGTTGATGATATGCTTAGTACACACCAAAATGAGCGCAAAACATGTGATACATATAAAAAAATATTGTAAATAATTATAGGTCATTATAATATTCTTTTGGAGCATAGTCAGACATGAGATAAAAAAGGTGACACAAAATGTGCTTCCATGTGGTCATGCTAATTAATCAAAAACATCAAAAAGTTTACCAATGAAAACCAAATGCCACAGTTAAAAACGGAGTCTCGGTCTTCACCACTGCATATATGGCATTAAGCTCCTTTTTCTGTGCACAATCTCAAACAAGATGGGGGCCATTGCATAGGAAACATTCAAGTTTATGAAGTTAAAATGTTGAGCTATCTGTCCTTGGTCCATCAATAAAAAAGTTTCTTCTCCCCCATCTTGCCCTTGTCTTTATCTTGGGCCCCAGTGAATGACCCTTGGTCTTTTTTTATCATATCTTTGATCCATATGGTTGGCGTTCTTCTTGGAGCCACCTTCATTAGTATAGTCAGTAAGGTGTTTTGTTTCCGTAATAGCGGCAATCAAATCTCTTACACCCTACCTATTTAGTTCAGTCTCAACACACGACTTAAGTCCTTCCAAAAAAGAAGAACAACTTGTCCTTCTTGGACATGTCATGAATATCCAACATAAGGGCAGAAAATTGCTTAACATATTCTCAAATAGTCCCAATGTGTTGAAGGCGTCTAAGGTTCCTTCAATAAATAAACTCAACATTTTTAAGAAGGAATTGAGCCTTGAGTTTACTTTTCAACTCCTCCCACATGGCTATCTAGATAAGGCCTCTTGTTATCTCATCATGCTTGGTCCTCTACTACAGTTTGGCATCATTAGACAAATACATTGTAGCCATTGCCATTTTTGCTTCATCAGTTTCCAGGTTGATAACCCAAAGGTATTGTTCCATATCGAACAAAATATTCTCAAAGTTACTTGACATCTCTTGTACCACTATATGTAGTAGATTATGACACTTTAGGGCATCTTAGCCCACCTATAGTGATAATCAGTTCTTGGATGTGTGAGAAGCGACACTTGGGCTACCAAGCCACGAATCTCTTCCTGTAAGGAAGTCATAGACACTTACACATCATCACGAAAGTAATTGTTCAACTCACAATTCTTCGTGCTCAAATCGCGGGTCCCATGCTTCAAGGGAGTGGATATTCTCATCCAGCTTGTCAAAGCCAATTGCGAAAGATGTTAGATGCTCCTCCACAACATCCATGCGCAACAATGTTTTTGATATCTTTGACGACATTGGAGTGAGCTCTTCCACCCTGCTTGCCTCAATCACCAACTTCGGCATCCCTTGTGAAATTTGATTGAATTGAAAGGGGGGTCTCAATGGACAGGTTATAGTGCGGCACTTGTGGACATTCTACCTAGCAAGTCAGCCTTTCAAGTGAAACAAGTGTTCTTGCTTGGCAAGGTGTTACACAGAGCCAACCAGACAATAGGACCTCTTGTCCTTAAGTGTTGAATATCATTAGTCTGATGTATGATCCAACACAAGGATTCATACATACAAACAGGTGCATTTACCCATACATATAACATACTTGTCATTACACATATGCATTCATATACACTAAAAATCATGTCATTATAATGTTCAATAACAACATATACCATAACTTAACTCATGCTTGAAAATACTCAATATCAACATATCATTGGTAAGCTCACCAATGTGTCAGTCAGGGTGTCAATGCTCATCGGCAACCCATTGATGCGTCAATCCTTTACTAACAATGGGTTGGATAGAATAGCCCATCTCATTGATGCTACATTGATGCACCGATCTCACTACTAGTGATTGACCAGTTGGACACTGATGCGTCGATGCATGTCATTGTCGGTACTATTATCTATCTATTTCTACCGAAGTTGGCACGATATGTCAGTGGTTGTGCTGGTGATCGGGAGAGAAACAACACAAACTACTCTAGTTCCCAAATCATGACATAATGCAATCCTTCCCACACAAAATCTTCCCATATGATGTCTCTACTACCATACGATTATTAAAGATGGGAAAAACATGATTTTATAATATAATCATGACATAAAATTCAAAAATCACTCTTAACATTCTTTCATGCCTAATAATCAATGAGAGAACATGTCATATCATCATTTTAAAACCATTCATGGTAACAAGGTTTATAATCCGACATAGAATCATGAATTCACAATGATTTGAGAAACCCACAATTCCTAAAATTATGCATTTTCCAAGTTCCAAAACCATAGAGGGCTCAATGTTAGCAATGCGACTTATTTCATGAAATAAAAACTCTTTTCTCATATGTGATGCCAACCAATCTCTATAGAATTTACTCCATCCCTTTATTCTTCTTGATATAGAGAACCCTTGATCTTTTCCCTCTTTATTTTAAGAAACTATTTTTTTTAAGAAAAAAGGAGTTTTTGGGCATCAAAGGGTACTTATAAGTGAATGAGACAAAATTCTAGTATAAAACTATCAAACTTGGTGGTTTTTTAGAAACCGCATAATTGCCCAAAACCATCGTCACCTAGTCAATGTTTTGGCAGTTTGCTGACAGTAACTATGATTTTTATCAATGTGACCCAACACTCGATGAGCTACGATAATACCCAAAGCCTAACTTCATTGGTCATAACTTCCTCATCTAAACTCCATTTTATGTGTTCTTTATGATGTTTTGATGATATTTTTGTCTACTTAATAAACACAAAATTTTCAATCAAAAATCCATTTGTAAAAAATGTTATACAATTAAGAATATCTAAGGATTAGATAGGCAAGTGTTGGCAAGTCACTAATAACACCTAAGGTCCAACTTTGGATGATCATAACTCTTTCATCCAACCTCTTATTTGCGTATTTTTAGAAGCGTTTCAAAGCTCTATTTGTTTAGTTTTTATCCCTATAGTTTTACATTGAAATTAAAACCATAGGATTAGTTAAGCGACAATATCCAAAGGTAAAAATTACTCTTTTCTATGTGTACTGTGAAACTTCCTTGATATTATATCTATCATAACTTTCCTATCTGAGCTCCGATTTGTATGCTCTTGGTAGTTATTCGAAGCTCTTTCTATTTTTTTAACAAAGTTTTATATCCAAAGTCCATGTACAAAGAAAGTTATTATACCAAGAAGACCTTTAGGTCAAACTCATTTATATCCATATGGTCAAGTAAAAGTGGACTTAGAAAATTCTTGAGTGTTACATAAGGTGGGCGAGTTCATGGGAAAAAGTGGTGACTGCTTATTCCAAAGTATATGGATGCAACTCTCTTGTTAGCTAGTACATTTGTGAAGTCTTGCCTATGCGTGACTGTGATCGCCATAGTCACTACCACTATAGTTGTAGATGGCGAATGAGTATAAGCAATTTTTTGCTTTAAAATATTGTTGGAGTGGAGATGGGGAGGGGTACGCATTGCATGAGTAATTTTCTACATTTCATTTGGGTGGGGGGGGGGAGGTGGAGTATATGTTGGGGGGAATAGACGCATTCTATTTGAATTGGTAAGAAAATAAACTAAATCATCTTATTCAGAGGCAACCCATAAGCTCTGATCACCTCTAGAGAAAGGCGTCTATCCATGTAATGCCCGAGATTTTTTTGCACATTTTCCTTAAAATTCATGGAACATTTTTGCAATATAACGTCTGTAAATCAGAGGAAAAATGACGAAATCAAAACCTGATAAAACAGTTAATAATGCAAAACACTAAACATCCATTTTCCATCTAAATATTTTCATCATACGGTTAAACATCGTACGACCAAAGAAAATATCATCAGGCGCTACTCGAAAACACACGTACGAATAAATTGCTATGATCATAGACTTTAAATACAAATCCCTCCCAGGCATCCCTGAGTGAAAGTCCCATAACAGTCCACTGTCTAATCCAACTGAAAGTCCAGAATAATAAACATCTTAACGTCTCGTCTCACCCAATACATCGGATCGTGGCACAAATAAACTCACAATGAGTCAAGCATATACCTGAGTCAACAGGAATCAATCCACCGCTGAAATGAGCATCCATCTCCATGAGCTCTCCACACAACCTGCAAAACCTCGCATACAACAGGGCTAAAAAGTAGGGTGATGAGTATTTTCATACTTAGTAGGAAAATACCCAGTAGGAGAAATCCCAAACGGTGAACTCAATAAGTTCATAAATACATGCGTTCATGCAACTCAAACAAGAAGCAAATAGGCATATCAATATCATGCTCATACGCATACAAACATACCAAATGCACCATCGTGCCAAAGTCATACTAAATGCACCAACGTGCCAAAATCGTACCAAAATCATACTATCAAATCAAACTTACACAAACACCCTTATCCAGGGTCTTACAAACTTACTCGTACCATCGTACGCTTACTCATACAACATATGCATACTTGTACAACCTTACTCGTACAATCATACTCATACGCATACTCTTACAGTCGTGCTCATCCACATACTCTTACAATCGTGCCATACATATACTCTTACAGTCGTGTTCATACTCATACTCTTACAGTCGTGCTCATACTCATATTCTTACAGTCGTGCTCATACTCATACACTTACAGTAGTGTTCGTACCCATAATCGTACACATACTATCGACCACTGAATCTCATTACAACTAATAAGCTCCAGCGTCGAAATAGAAAAGAATGCCACTGGGGCAACACCTTAACCTCCAGGGAGTGACTAGACGCCATGGACTTTTCCGAAGGTAAGGCACACCAATGCTCATGGGGCACTGGATCAAACAGGTAAGAGTAGATCCATGATACTACTTACCTGAGCGCGCAAACATAAACACCCATACATAAGGGGTCATACAGTTGCCCACCATAATGGGTCTTATAGTGCCATAGAATTGCCCACCATAATGGGTCTTCTAGTGCTAGAGAATTGCCCACCATAATGGGTCTTCTAGTGCTAGAAAATTGCCCACCATAATGGGTCTTATAGTGCCAATGTCACTCTTGGGCAGAAAACATACAGTGCCACTTGGGCAGAAAAGTACAGTGCCACTCTTGGGCGGAAACATACAACGCTCTCAACAGAGCATCAAACGTCTGGGCTTATACAGCACACAAACCGAATAAAAAAAATACTTCGCTCTCAACAAAGCATCAAACGTTAGAGCATCAAACGTTTGGGCTTATACAACACGCAGACTAAATTAGAAACATACGTCGCTCTTAGTAGAGCATCAAACGTCTGGGCTTATACAACACGCAGACTAAATCAGAAACATACGTTGCTCTCAACAGAGCATCAGATGTCCAGTGCTCTATACAACACACAGACAACATCCCACAGGATAAACACCATGGCAAGACATGATAAATGCTCAGCCGACTCATTATCGTCTAGCTCAAACATGGAACTTAATCCGTCGAACCCTCAGGTCTCAAACTCACAACGCTATCATTAGCTGTGCTTATAATTCAAGTTTGAATTAAGTAAATTATGTGGTACAATTATGCCACACAAACTCACAGTCCTCAACTAAACAAACCGAAGCTGAGCCCGATCAAAACCCTAGTCCATCAAGGCAGTAGACTTCACTTACCCATCCACATCATGGACAAAACTCATTGTACACCAAAATCCTTACGATCTTACAATCTCCGCCATCTACCTTATGGCCACATCATCTTACACTGACATCATCAAATGAAGCTCCTTAGAGCCAACCCAGTTGTCGCCCTCTTACTTATATCTCACTTATTATGCTTACTTTTCACTTCATAATATATACGTTATGCTTGTACAATTATGCACACTCTTATTGTCTGACAAATGCCCAACATACAATCTAACCCAAACCGATCCATTCTAATCCCTGCCCGTCATACCCATATCCTCTGACATCTACCATACGCTTACACATCCATATCCAAATCCAGACAAAACCTCTGTCGCCTCTTACTGTCCATCGCCCATACCTCTGCCCACATACACTTACACATATCCATATCATAGGCAAAAAGCCATCATACATACGTATGTCTATCACACATACGTATAACATACACATACGGTCATACATATGCAGCTTATAAACACGCTCACTAGCCATCACTAGTGCATACATACATACGTTAAACATACACGCTAGCCATCACTAGCACATGCATACATACGTCAAACATACACGCTAGCCATCACTAGCACATACTTACATCCAACATACTTATAACTAACATGCATGTCATATGCATTTCAACATACCATATAATCATGCAATCGGATTGTTACTTAACATATAAAGTATGAAATCATACAATCCTAGCATGCTACTACTCATTCAAAGCATGCTATCATGAAATTACGAGTTCAAAGCTCCCCTACCTCGTAATCATGACATTCGATGGAGAGCACACAACGGTGGTGGCGTCGACGGCGGAGTTGGCAGTCAAAAGCTTTGCCAAGTGGAGATAGCTGTTGTCCCGAGGATTTTAGGAAGTGCCGGAACTATCATGGCCAAACAGGGTGTCAGAAGCCAATGCGGTAAAACTTGCGATCCACGGCGGCACACTAGGGCGGCCAGGAGAAAAGTCAAGCCAACCTAGGTGGCAGTGCGACCAGAAGTCGATGGTGTACTCACTAAAGATCGGCAAGCGGCTAAGAAGTACTCGGCCAGCCACAAGACGTTGAAATCGGCCGTGGACAGCACCCAACGGCTACGATTTCAGTCAACAAAGGCCCACATAAGGGCGGAGAGCGTGGGGCAATGCTCGAGGACAAAGGAAGGATGGAGGAGGGCTCTGTGTCAACTCCACTCGGTGGCAAAGCCAACCGATGGTCAGGCAGCGAGAATGCGGTGCCTAAACCCAAAATCACACGCGTGGCCACATGCACACTCGACCCAAAGGGGCGGGGGAGAGGGCTGAAAGGGGGCAACCCCAAGCCCACAAAAGCCAACAGGGCCAAGGCCCTAACTGTGGCCAATCTAAGCAGCGACATTACCAATCGCCACCCACAACCAAAACCCATGGTGCGGGCGGCTGTGCATCTCGCATGGTATAGGGCAATGATAAGCGGCCCATTCCAAGCAGAAGAATAATTGGGCCAATTGGGGCTGACCCTCACTGTCGCTGAGCCAGGGCAGAGCCCATGATGGCCAAATGGCCCACGGCTCGCCGATGCCAACGACCCGAGACGCACCCAAAGCATCTAATCGGGCGGAGCAATACAATAGGGCGAAGTGGGGTCGGAAACGGCAAACCCCTACCGACACTGGGTCAAGGTAGGCTGGATGAAGTCCTACCGGTGGCCGAACGACAACCGAAAACCCACCGGCGTCCAAAAAATCCCACGGACAGTGAGATGGAATAGTAGAAACAAAACCCGACCAAAGTACCAGTAGCTCACCACGGAGCGAAGAAAGCATGGAGGCGGCTCTAGCTAGCGCCTATGGGTTCCTAGCGGCCAATTAAACATAAGTCTAGTTGAGAACGGCCGCAAACGATGTCAAAATCGTATACCCACAGTTCAAAAATGGGATTGAAGGAGAGAAAAACCTGAAAAAAAGTTTGGTACCTCGTGGAGGAGCGAAGAGGCCGTGGTGGTGGTCATAGCTGGTACCTACAGACTCATGGCGGTGAGGCAAAGTGGATCCTAATAAGAATCGAAGGAATCCGATGACGGAGGAGGGAGAACAGAGCAACCAGAATCAAGCTCGGGTTTCTCCAAAATGTTACTGGATGTCTGTAAAAGTTTTGGACGTCAAAACTTATGAAATCCACTGTATGGATTTTAGATTTATAATAGATTTTTTAATTTTTACCTTTACGTCCCTAACACGCATTAACCTCCCAGTTACGCGTTATAGCTCCAAAATTTACGCCGTAAGCGCGCAGCGATGCCCGCGACCTACAACTAAGCCCCACACCTGACTCTATAGATATAAATATGGGAAAAAATACACAAATATATATATGCCAAAACGTCATATTTTTTCACTGAAAATGACAAAAAAAATCCCAAAAAATCGTAGAAAAATTAGAAACCTTACAATGTATGCCAATGTCTAAGACTAAGGTTGATTGATGGTAAAAGAAAGCACAACTTGAATAGTCATGATCCATTCATGACGATGTAATGGCTAGTGGCTGATTATGACTTTAAAAACACTCAACAAGAGTGTCATGTCTGACAAATAGAACTCCCAGGACAACTCCAACCAGTAGCTTTCATGACTGTTTTCGAATGACACTATATTTGTGTTTGCTATGGTGGATTCATGGGAACACAGTCGGTTTGGACGAAGTGAAAGTACTGTGATAGGGAGGAGAAAAGATTGAAGGGTTGATGGATGTCCCTAGAGTCCGCCAAGGGAAACAAATAGTTGCCCTTCGAAGCCCACCGATGAGATTGATGTCCACCAATTGTAGAGAATCCACACACAAGAAGCTTTCAAAATTTTTTTTTAAGTGTAGAATCATTTATCTCATTAAATAAAGTAAAGACATTTATATAGGCTTACATGGAGTTTGTAATAAGAAATCAAAACTATAGTAAAAAATAAACTCAACCCAAGTAGGATTTAGCTAAATAAGATGACCAAATAAAATCTTAACAAATTAGGAATTTATTGAACTTAGACTTTAATTAAAATAGGAATCTAATAAAATAAATATAAAAAAAATATAATGGTCATGTTTGTGCGCTCTTTTTATGTCTACATCATTTGGCTTATACCAGTAGGAATGGTGCTACTATTTAGTCTTAATAACAAGAATAATCTTTGTGTCTTATTCTCTCTCCTAAGTGCATGCACCAACATTATTTTGGCTTTTTATGTCTCATATTCTCTTTTATAAGTCCCTCCCTAATATATCAAAGTGTCTCATTTGTAAAAAGTGTAAATCCTCCACCCTAAAAGAGCCGCGGAGAGTTTGACTTTTTAATGTACGATTTACAATTTAGTGTACAAGGGGAATGAGTATTTACGTGTTTACTTAATTGAAGTTTTATGTAATAATTTATATTTTGCAGGGGTATATCGGGTATTTAAGCCCAAAATTAATAGTGTCTGAGACACTTTGCCACTTTTGGACGAAAATACCCTTAGCTCTCCATAAAAAGAGCCGCGGCCAGTTTGACTTTTTCCAACTGGCGAATGACCTGTTATGCCATGAAGGATTGAGTATTTACGTGGTTATGTAGTTCATTTTCCATGAATTATATGTATTCTATAGGGGTATCTTGGGAATTTGGGATCAAAATTAATGGCATCCGAGACACTTTGCCACAGGCGGACAAAAATGCCCTCTATTCATATCCCTCCTTTTCCTACGTGTTTTGATGTAATTTTGGTTAGTTTCTGGGGATATTTAAGGTATGGGATCTTAGTAATTAATGATACTTATTGAGGATGACTAAATTTATCACATTGGACAAAAATGTCCTTCATACTTATGTTTCGATTTTGTACTATGATGTTCGTAATTTAGATTTATTTTTGGGGATAGTTTTGGTATTTGTATTTTTATTAGTTGTCAATAATTAATGTGATATTTATGGGTAGTGATTTATTTGGTAGGTTATGCCATTTTTGGCTGGACGTTGGATTCAATTTAAGATGAGGTCGTTTATTGCCTTTTAAGGTGGATTAAATTTAACAAAAAAACATTACATTTGATTCAATTTAAGATGGGGGCGTTTCTTGCCTTTTAAGGTGAATTAAATTAAATAAAAAAATGTTATGTTGGATTCAATTTGAGATGGGGGCGTTTATTGCCTTTTAATGTGGATTAAATTTAATAAAAAAACGTAATGTATTATTTATGGATAGTAATTTATTTGATAAGCTCCTCTAATTAGCTTTGGCAAGTTAATACATGCCACATTTGTGTTAAATGGGACGTTAAATTTAATTTTAAAAAATATTACTTGCCTTTTAAAATTCTTTTGTTTCGTATACCAAAATATTATGCCTTTTGAACTTCTTTCATGTTAATTGGGTGTTTCTTGCCTTTTTAACTTCGGTCAAACTTTTTATTACTTTTTACCGTTTTCGTATAGCTGTCATGCCTTTTCAGTTTTCTTCAAGCCATTCTCCTCCCGATGATCGGTCTCCCCTCTTTCTGAGATAGTCCCATCCTCCATTGCTCCTCCCTTTTGGCGCAACACCCACCTCCAACATGTACCATCGAAGCTCACCAAGCCAATATCTACAATACCCCATTATCCCTCGGTTGTGGTCATTTTCACTATTTCTTGCCCTATGAGAGTGTACTATATTCTGAATTCTAATTCTGTAGAGGATCAGTGACTATGGACAACGACATGGAGAAGCATCAGAGAGGAAAATCACGTTGACAAGGCCGTTTATGGATGATGCTTCTCACTAGCTGCTCGCTACTATAAATAACCGTAATAAGCAATCTGCGAGCTCTCACAACAACTCGTCGAGGTACTGATCTAAACCTCCGCCTCCTTGTCTTTACTTGATCCCTCCACCTCCTCGCTTTTGCTTGATCTCTACATCATCTTCGCTTGCATCAGATGTTTTAATATGGTATTGTTGTGCTTTGAGATTTTTATCTTTTTGATTGGCGGTGAATGCATGACTGTTTCTATTAAGGTTTTGAGACTGATTATTCCTTGTATTGACTATTCGTGGACTTTATCAGTTTCTTTGATCTGTAGGCATGTTTGTTCATTTGATTATTGGTTTTAATTGATCACTAATCGTATGCAGTGGTTCCATGGGATATGATCAATTGTGTCTATTTGATGTGGTTTATGGCTATGGATGTTTGTCAGGTTCGTGTTGGACGACGACTTTTATCATTGGCCAAGGCCTTAACTTTGGCTCTCCTTTTGGATTTATAGGTTTTTGACTGTAATCAAATGTCTTTTCCCACAAGTGGATATTCCAGCTCCCATGACAACCTCGACAAGCAGATTTTGAAGCTCATGCAGTGCAAGCCCCTCTCCGAGCAGGAGGTTGGGTTTTTATTTTGCTCTCTTATTTTTTCTAGCATTTTTTCCTTATTTGGCTCTTGCGCCAGTTTGATTTGGGATGGCAGATGTTTATATTTTTCAATCGATTGATTAGTAGTTTTCCTATTTGTACTATTGAAAGATGTCCCATTTCTTCTTGAATGTATTTTGATTCATTTCCATGTGGATGCCATTTAGATTTTTGTGGATTGCATGTTGTCAATGTAGATTATAATAATTTTTCCTACACAATCTGGTTTTGTAAAAGGTATAACTTGGTTGTAATGCCCTGCCGATTGGGACGATGGTTTGTTCATAATTTACTTCAATGTTACTTTGGAAATGGTTCATTTTTCTTTAGTGTACCGGTTTTTTTTTTATACTTGTAGAATTGATTGTGCATAAGGAAGTCCCCTGGTAAAATATGTATTGCCCAGCTATGGTTACATCTTGATGACTATGCAAAAAAAAATTGTTGAATGAATGTCTAACAGTTTGACCTCGATGTTAACTGTCTAAAATTTGGCTTTCTTTTTAAAGCTATTGATCTTTATTTTCGGATCTTTGAATTTTTTTAGAATAGAAAATTTACATGATATTGGAACTTGGGTATTTGAGAGTTCATAATCTTGCTAATCATTGTACACATTGAATTTCTTTCTCTTGCATACTGTAGCTATATGTTTTCACCATTATCCTTTTATTGGATGCACGAAGGAACATCTGTGATGATGAATCCATTTGTTTGTAATTTGTGTAGGCTATGGAGTATTTCTCAGCCTGTTAAAATAAGTGAAGAAGTTGTCTTTAAGAAGATATCAAGAAAGAGTCAATGAACTAGGAATTCATTGCCAAAAAAAGGTTAGTTTAGAATTTTATTAGTGGCAATAACATTATTAAGTTTATTCTGTTTGTGTAGTCATCATGCTCTCTTGTCTGTTTAAAAAGAAACTGGCATTGCACTTGCACGGTTCTAATGAGTAGCTCCTTTATTTTAGGAGTTGTCAGACACAGCAGGGGATATTCTTAGTTGTGTTTCACAAACACATGAAGTGTTTATGTAAACTTTAATCAATCTAAATAGGAACTCATTTCTCACATTCATATGTGGGACATGGCTGCATGTTATGATCAAACACAAGCTTTCTGATAATTTCAGGTCTCTAGATAAAACAATCTCCAATCTTGAAATGCAGTTGGCCACTGCTAGAGCTGCACAAGCAAGCAACTGAGACGTATCACCGGTAGCTTGTAAAGTGGGAATTGATCAATTGAAACAACAACAGAAAGTCTTCATAGTGATGGGAATTATAACAACATTTACTAGAAGAAAGAGAAGAGATTCAGTTTGAGAAACATAGATGCCTCAAGGTCTACTTATCAATGAATTATTGCTGATAAGTAATAGTTTTAAAGATAGTGCATTTCTGATATGATTGTGCATAGTAATAGGAGAAAACTTAAAGTGGTTAGAAAAAGAAAAGGGTATTGCTATGCATTTTGTAATTGGCCACATGTATGTAGGTTCGGTTAACCACACGTATGTAGCATGATCAAACTTCAAGTTGTACCAAATTATTCATGTTAAGATACACTTGTTCCTCACAACTAATTAGACATAGTCAATAATCAATCTGCCATATACTATGTTGGAGCCTGATGATACAATTTTGTGCTTGGTTGAATTACATCTATCTTAGTAGTTTGAATAATATCACTAACAGGACCATGTAGAAGGGTATCATGAGCTGTCTTCCAAAACTCAAATATACTTCTCAATGGCTGTTGCAAAGTGGGATGTTGACTTTTACGTCAAAGTGGATGATGATATACATGTCAATCCTCATCAGTGGAAGCACATCTTATCTGAGCACTTATCATAAACACATGCTTGAATCATTCACTTTTGAGCTTAAGAATAATTTGAACAAGCATGGTTGCTTCTATGGATCGCCATCAATCAAAGCCACGGGTTTATATTGGTTGCATGAAATCAAGGTTGTCCTGACCCATAAGTAAGATGATAGCTTTTAGTGAAGTTCCTGTGAACATTGTGTCTTAATTTGCTGACAGAAAATAACAAGTTGTATTGACAGGGGAGCAAAGTACCATGAGCTAGAATACTGGAAGTTTGGTGAGGAAGGGAACAAGTATTTTAGACATGCTACAGGTCAGCTTTATGCAATTTCCAATGGTTTGGCAACTTATATATCATTCAATCAGTGAGCTGAGCTCCTATAGCTAACAAAGACACTCATTTGAATCCAAATTCCTTTTTTGATAGTGTCATTTGTTTTGCAAGGATTTACTTCACATATATTTCACATATATGCAAATGAGCATGTTTCTCTGGGTTCATGGTTTATCGGTCTTAATGTCGAGCATATTGATGAGAGAAATCGCTGCTGTGCTACTCCTCTAGGTATGGCTATGAGGAATATTTTGTATACCATATAAAATTGGTGTCCTTTGAGGATCAAAGCGGTGGTAGAGGAAGATAGCCATGGTCATTAAATCTTTTGATTCCGCTGCTAAACCCCCCAAGGTTTGACTTGCTCCTCAGTCAGACTTGGTTCGACTACACTTTACTCATTTAGTTCAAACGGGCTTGGTTACAAATATTTGTCCGTCATATCCATTTGTCCCGATGTTTTCTTATTCATTTTTGGGGCCAACAATTGGACTGTGTTGCCATTACTAATTTGATTACAAGTTCTCACACAATCCTTTTGTAGCTCTGTTGGATTCTATATTTCTTGATTGAGCTTCCGATTATCTATTTTTGTATTATTGTGTATAGTTAATATTTAATTAGATAAAAACTACTTTCCAAATCCGGAGCTGAATTTCTTCTTGATGTTGGATGTGTTATCTTTCTCTACTATATGTTTGATTAATTGTGTTTTTAGTTTGCCTTCAAATTTCTTTATTGCAGTATGAGGCTCTTGTGGGTTTTACTTCTAAGATTAATCAGCTTAAGAAACAAATTCACGCTACCAGAGCTTCTTCGATTAGAGTAAGCTTTTGCATATGTTTGGCAATTCATTTGCATTCTATGAACTTCCTTCTTCTTGATTCAGGCCACTTTATTGTGCTTTTTCCCATTTCCGTTGTCGTGTGCACGAAAGGATTGAAAAGAAGTGGACGAACTTACGCACTCACACATTTCAACTAAGTGTGTTTTGGCATTGTCAAAGAGAGAGAGTTTTATGCGACCATTGAGGCAACGTACATGTTTTTGCTTAGAATGGGAAATGTTCTTTGATTGGTGTGCCTGATCCAGGCTTATGGGAGCTATGAATCTAACTAAACCATCACATGCAATTTAACTTTCCAAATGGTATTTTATTGTGAATATTCTGCATAAGTATCAAATCTAGAACTGCTCTCTTATTATATTTTCCATTCTCCTATAATTAGTTTTAATAAAGTTATGTTCTATTTGTGCCAGCGCGACTTGAGTTTCAACAAGCTAACTCGTCAAATCCCCCAGTAATTCCAGAATTTTTAGTCACTAGCATTTTTGTGAGATATTGGATACTTGACTTATTTCAAATACGATAGCTAATATGCTCCAAATGAGTTGTGCATTATTTGTGAGTTCTTAGAGTAGGAGTGATTGCTTGCAATTTGATCATCAATGCAAGTTTATTTTTCTTCTACAATATATTGTCAGTGTATGCTATGCATAGAAAATCTTTTTGGCACTTTCTTCATGTTGATATAAATTCAATAAATGTTTCAGATACCTTGGGAATAATAAACTAAGTGGTCAACTTTCTGTAAATATCATAAATCCAAGTCTTGTCTTGTTATAGCTTTTCAAACATTTTGAATCAAAGTTAATAAATCATGTTACTAATTTCCAAATAATCCATCGTTGATCTTGAATTTCACCTTTAGTGGTTCTTCTTTTTAGGAATGTCTCCTTCAATGGGATATTTGGCCAGTTGCCTCTACATTATGACAAATTGAATTAGCAATGTGAGCTGAGTTACCTTTTGTTAATTGGTTTGGTGCATATATACATCAAGTTGTCCTGTGTCAAGCAAATTTCCTTGATAGAAATGTTGTAGGAATGTTTATTGATGCAAATGGCTTATATGACAGGTGTGTGATCTACAAGAATATTTTGTTGATATTATACTTCCAAAAGTACTTAGAAACAAAGAATATACTAGAAATTCATTATTGCTTTTAAAAAGAAAATTTACCTTTTTTAGTGAACGAAGGTTGACTGGCAAAGATTGAATACTTCATTATTTTATTTACCTATAACACTGCAAAGGATTTGTCACTTCACCATCCCTTGACTCATGTAATTTCAAAAATTATCTTATGCAAGAATTGATCAGTAGTCAATCTTACAATATACTTTTTTAGAATTATTCCCTAAAAGTCTTTTGGTGGCATTTCAGTTTCCATTAAAAAATATAGAGTCCTAAACTATTGCATATGACACTTAAAATGGCCAAATCTAATGAAGTGAAGCCTGGAAAACTAAAAATAGTTTAATAAAACTTTAAAGATGTTCCTGAAACAAAGGTCGAGAACTAGGAGGCTTTTTTTTTAATTTGGTGATGAATAAGATTCCTAAGTAAAAATTTTACCAGTTTAGAAAATGTGCTTTAAATGTTGCTTCACCATGCTGATTAGATATGTATACTGGAATGTAATTGTGGAAGCTTAGATGGATTGTGAAGGAAAATAGAAGGAAGTAGCAGTTTACAGAAATTTTTAATTTTCTCAATGTACACTTCTAAGAAATAGCGTAATCATGTTTCAGACCCTTTCTTTAACCATGTCTTGCTCAATGTATTAGTTATAATGTAATTTCTTCTTGAATGATGAATTTGAATACTTCAGGAAAGCATTAAGTACACTCAGTTGCATCGAAAAGGATTCTTCGTGCTTCAACAAACCCTCAACCTATAATCAATATTTATGATTTCCTATATTTATTTATTACATTCGTTTTTAGATCAAGATATTGCATCAGCTTCAAGTTAATCTATATTTGCTGATTATTTTTGTTGCAAGACTCTTCATTCTCGATGGCTTGTGGTGGCAAAAAGCAGATATCAGCTTCACGCATTTTTTTCTATGATGACACTGATATTTTGGGACTTGCTTCAGTAGATGTGAGCACAGAAAATCAATAGGCAGTAATCAGTGCAGGATTTTACATTTCAAACCCAGCAGCCTGAATTATATTGCAATAGCATATTCTCAGATTACTGCTACTTTGGAGTCAGAACTATACAAAACTGCTTAAATTTCTCCAAGATCATTAAGATACTTCCGCTTCGGGCTAAGGAATGGAGAATACAATGTTGAACTCCATTTTGTAGAGATAGTTATAGATGATGCTGATTCTCAATCCTAGAAAGGTACTAGAAAGTGATTGTTTGATGTGCATATTTAGGTACAAATTGCATCTAATACATTCTTTAGCTTGTTACTTCTTTCAGACAATCATGTTTATTAGAACGTGATACATCTCTTATCTAAGATCTTCAGGCCCCATGACATGCAAATCTCATGGCAAATATAACATCTCTTTGCTATTGCATCCCCATTATATAAATCAAAGTTCTTACAATTGGGTTATGGTCGATTTGATTATAACAAGGATTATATTTGATGGATGTTAAACAAAGTAAAGAGTGATAGATTCATTTTCATAGGTATATCACACATACCAATAATGTTGTTGAATTTGTCATAATATGCAGGATCAATGAGTCTTGCAAGATTTTAATATCTTAGAGGAAGAAAAGGGTGCTAAGAGAGCCATCATTAAAACGTTGAAGGTGAATGTAACAAATTCTACCGTTGACATTCATTTTTTCTAGACTAGAAGGGGTACTTGTTGCATTCCTAAACAGTCAGCATACGGTCTATAAGGGGTACTTGTTGTAATAAACATGTACAGTCAACATGATGGTAAATGGTCTGGTCATGAGAATGGTCCTGGTAACTGGCGGTAACGTATCATAATTCCACATTTAATACTATACTATGTTATCCCTAGATGGGTCTTGGACCATCGTTAGCATACAGGCTATAAGGGGCACTTGTTGTAATAAACATGTATAGTCAACATGATGGTCCTGGTAACTAGCGGTCACGTGTCATAATTGCACATTTAATACTATACTATGTTATTCCTAGATGGGTCACAATATGGACAATCGTCAGCATACGGGCTATAAGGGGTACTTGTTATAATAAACATGTACAATCAACATGATGGTAGATGGTCTGGTTATGAAAATGGTCCTGGTCACTAGCGGTTGTGGCAATACTCTTTCAACTATATTTTTAACATGTTGTAATTCCACATTAATACTATAGAATGTTATTCCTAGATGGGTCACAATATGAACCATCTTTAATATCAAAATATTTCCTAAAGCAATACCTAAAGTCTATGCGAGCACCCAACGCTTGGTCCCTCATTTTCTTTGTGTTCAGTCTATATATTATTTTTGGAAATATAATTTTAAGTTTTTAAATATTTCATGTTGTTAAAAATGGTATGTTTAGGAAAATTGTGGCTCACCCAAAAGAGCCTTGAATCCTACAAAATGTCATACCCTTTTAATTGGGATTGAGAATAAAAGATCAATAGAGTTTGAGGGTACTCCTATGACAAAAATGATAAGGTTTTTGGCAATATGGAGCTATTAGTTATTTTATTAACAAAGAATAGTGCCTTTTTAAAAAAACTATAAGAGCATAATCTTTACATTCAGTAAATTGCATGATTTTTTTTTAAAAAAAATCATGCACTGAATTAGGGCTGCAAATGAGTATCTTAGATTAATGGTCACAATAATTATATTTAAATCTCTATCAATAATGAATTTATTTTAAACTACATTCTAAATGCTCACAAGTCGTTAGTAACCAAATTCCAAGAGAACCTACTTAATTGACCAATAAATAATTTAAAATAAAAGGAACCATACTGCATATATACTATTTGTAACAAAGAATATATATACAAAAATAATAGATACTACAAAGCAAACTAATCATTATAAGTAACCTAACGAACATAAACAACATATGTAATGAGCGAGCATTGCTGCTTATTACCATTTGTAACTTTATATACAATTTGTTTGATGTTATTCATTTTATAATATTCAATTTTAACTTAAATAGCTTGTTTTATTAATTTTTTTGCAAAATTGTAAAATAGATTATTATTATTTTATTTAATATGTTTATCTTTTTTTTCAACATTTATCCTTCACATAACCCTATTGATTTTACAAGTATATTGGTATATAAGTTTTCATGTGCTTTTTCATGCACGCATGTGAATGATTTTGTCAGCTTCCAGGTCTTTCACTATAAATAGTAAACTTGTTTAGTTTTCATAAGAGTTTTCTTAGTCCATTTTGAGTTCAATTTCACCAATTCAAGAGGTCTTAGCTAATTTGATGATACTCTATAAAATGAAAGCATCCATTCTTCGAGTTCGTGACTCTAGAGGGGGGAATCATGAAGAGGCTCTATTTAACGTCCTTGGGGCGAGATGTCTGATTCCGATAATTTATTGGCTTCCGTTTGACTCCAATGAATTATTAGATTTTGTCAGTTTTTGAATAATTTATTCATATATAAGTATTTTGGTGTATGATTTTCTGATACCTGATGGATGTAATAGCCGTTAGGTAGAATTATATTCAGATATGATTGTATTAGAATAACATTGTAGATGGAATAATATTATAGATGTTATCCAATACGTACATAGGCAACTAATGACACAACAGCGTTGAGTAGATCAAATATAGAGTAAAATATCATTTTATTATGGCTTACTCACAATGGAGTGCTTAAGTTTCGTAGTGCATAGAGGAACATTATAGCTCTCTCACATAAATGCTACCTCTCCTGGATTATTTAAAAAAATTTATTTGCTCTAATTTTGTCTTTTGAACCCCCCAATCTGGGTTGGATCTCGGGCTGGGCTATTACAATTATTATGCTGACTTTCATAAGTTCGTTCTAAAATTTATTTTTTTTAAAGTATGTTGATGAATAACTTTAACACGCAAGTGAAATTATATCCATTTCTTAAAATATTTATAAAGATCATCATTGCTTTAGTTAATCTTGGGTTTTTAAAAAAGTAAAAAAATTTTATTTACACTTTGCTATACAACTTGTATTTCATGTGGCTGCATTGTTTAGATAATATTTGTGATGTACAAATTTTTTTATCCACGTAACAATATTTAACAAATTTTTAAGAATGTCTTCATAACTCATTTAATTTTTTACATCAAAGTAACATTTAAACAAGTTTTATATGCTTTTGCATGTACACCAAATAAAGGTATATTTTTTTTATTTCTTTTGTTCTTTCTTGTCTTTTCGACAAGTATTGCCGGTGGTTCCTAAAGGTACAAGAGAAGAGATAGTTGATGCATGTTTGGTGCGCTCAAGGATTTGGCAAACTGTTGAGATATTGCTTCACTAAAGATATGCAAGTAAGGAATGATCCAAATTTTTGTTCATATTTATTTTAAAATGGTGATGGAGATGAAACATGTGTTCAACACGATTATATTCAAATTCCACCAAATATATTGATTCAAGCGAAAGATTTTAAAATAGGAACTTGCAAATTGATTCAAAAAATATTTCCATCTTTAGAAACACGAGTTCTGAAACCAAGTTACTAGGGAGAGAGTGCATATTGACAACGAAGAATGAATATGTTGATCAAATAAATGCAAGAATTGTTTCGTTGTGCAATGGCAATGCAATAACATACTACAGTTATGACATGACAATTGATCATACAAATAATTTTTATCCACATAAGTTCCTTAACTCACTTACTCCGAATGGCTTGCCTCCACATAAATTGGTACTCAAGAAAAATTGCCCAATCATGTTATTGTGAAACCTGGATCCAAGGAATAGTTTGTCTAATGGAATAAGGTTGATTTGTATCAAGTTTGATAGTAATATTATACCAGCTCAAATCGCAACGGGGGAATATAAGGGAAGAAATATTTTTTTGCCAAAGATTCCTCTCATGCCAGCAGATAATGAAAATTGCCCATTTAGATTTAAATGTAAATAATTTTTGATAAGGCTAGCATTTTCAATTACTATTAATAAAGCTCAAGGTCAAACCATTAGAAATGTAGGATTGTACTTATTTTTTCACATGACCAAGTATATGTTGCTTTGTCGAGGGGTACTTCTAAGTCGAAAACAAAAATCTTAATCAAACATTCTTCGGGTAAGATAATACCACATGGAGTAACACAAAATGTTGTATTTAAAGAAGTGTTTACCAAATAACTTGTGAATTGTATAATAATTTGTCTTGATATTTGTTTATATGGATTTAGATTATTGTTTGGTAATAACATTTATATTGTTTACTATTTTTCTAGGTTTACAATGGCAATGACTTGTATTCCAATATCTAAACTATTAACGAGTAAAGATCAATGGATGATGATAAAATATTCAATATTAGAAAAGACCAAAATACGCTCATTTGACAACTCAAAGGGTTCTGAAATCATTATGAACATATGTATTATTGATGAAGAGGTTAGTGCCTAAAAACTTTTTGTTTGCAATGATTTACATTTATGTTAATCTATAGTTGATTGAATTGTTACATAAGTGTTTTAATAGATGTTGGTATTTACTTATTTGCCTATTTTGATAGGGTTCTAGAATTCAATTGTCGGTGTTCAATGAGTTAGTTGAAACATTAAATACTACTACCTTGGCAGGTAAAACGTACTACATATCAAATAGGTTAATCAAATGTTCAGCTCCAAGATATCGATGGGGTACAACCGAGTATGAGATAATTGTTCAGATGTGTACAACAATTGTTCTTCTACTAGATAAATTTACAATAACGAGTTATGAAAATTGTGGAATAACTCATCTAGACACACTTCAAGTTCCAAAAAATATAAAATATACAAGAAATAATAAGTAAGAACACATACTTGAAAAGTAAAATCTTCACATCTATTCATTGAGTAAACGTTTTGGTCCTTTTTTTGCAGATGTACTTTGAGTTGTAATTAGCATTGGTAATTGAATGATTGTAAGCAGGCGTAATGGAACTCAAGTTAATTGTCAATCACTTGAGCTGATTGATAAAAGTAAATTCACAACCTTATTTTGTAGTTTATGATATGTTGGTTTTCTAAGTAATTTTCTTTCTAGGTGTACAATGTCAATTTCAATAACCTTATAGGGAGATATCGTGAAAAATGATGTACCAATTCTTGAGGAATGTCGCGGTAATTACCCAATTAGTTATTTAATAGTTGTGCGAGTCCAAGAATTTTGAGGAATCCTTATTTGTTTGGTCAAATGTTAGGTAAGTTATTTGGATTAACTTATCTCAGGTATTGTGTAAACAACTCTTATGTATAATATTATTTCACTTTTATATTTGTAGAGTAGCTAACCTTATCATCACCAATTGAGACCAAAATAACCATCAACCCAAAGTTTGAAGCGGTTGTAGAACTTGAAACTTGTTAAGATTTTTCCTAAATAGTATTGTCGTTAAAAAAATACTAAATATTTGCTTATAAATAAACTCTTAATTTATTTATTTATTATTTAGAAAAACATTTTAGGTACTTCAAGAATATGTGAGAAAATTCAAATATGGTGGACATAGAGGTATCGTGTCGAAATAGTTTGAAAACACATGCGAAACAAATTATAAATATCGTGAACATTAAAGAAGACCTGCTTCATGTTATTTTACTTGCTCTTTTGATCATGTACATATAATTTGGATATTTAGTCGATGCAAATCATAATTTAAAGGTAACCTCTATGATATTTTATATTATTAAATAATATATTTAATTCGTATGTATACAAGGCAGTAGGAAAAGTTAACATATGTTTTTGTTGTATTATGAAGATAGAACGTGGATTCAAAGCAATTATAGATGAAATCATTTGGAAATCATTTATGTTTATCCTAAAAATAGATCAGAAAATTATTAGAGACGAGTTTGTTAGGTCGACTATATGTGTCTTGATTATAGGAACAGAAAATGGTACTTTTTGTTGTCCCAACTATTTGTTACCTGAATTTGTTTATCAATCTATGTTGAGGTTATTCTTAACTTTGATCTTTATTTGGTTTTTATTTACATGCACAAATGAACATAAAGATAACAATGTTTCTACAACAAAATAAACTGCATTTTGATTATATTTACTATTTAACTTCTGATTGTTATCTTACTTTTTGAAACTATTGGCTTGTTCTATACATCTCTTTTGACTAATTTGGACTAACTAGATTGTAAAACTTGGAATTGTCATGATTTATGATTAATCTACGTAATTTCTAACTTTGTTTTTAAATAACCTCATTAAGCACAATAACAAATGCAATATATATTCGTTCTTTAGAAAACTATATAGATTTTGCCACTATAATAACTTTGATGTTTGGCCAATATGTTGGAATGGTTATTCTTTTATACAATATATATTTAGTTGAAAAAACTATGTATAATTTTTTTTCAATGTATTGAATTCAATCTACCAATTTTCCAAGGAAAAAAATGTTTACATTTTAACTTATCATTGGCTTTCATTTTATATGTATTAAAAACCATGTCCATAAAATGACTACTATCATTTTTTATATGTTAAACCCTTTCTATGCATTTAGTTAAAAGACACTATATTGCACAACTTTGTTAGAAAATAAAAAAAGTAAAAAAAAAAATTGTCAAAGTAATTAACTATTGACTTTACTTGTAAAATAGTTATAATCACTTATATTTAAGGCATATATTTTTATGCACTTTTAGCTTAAAATTTCATTTATTGCTTTGGTGGGACCGGCTAATAGTTCAATCATCGTTAGAATAGTAACACAAAAAGTAAATTACATTTAGTTTAAATCTTCTATTTACAACATTTGCTATATAATATTTTTTATTATACCAAATATAGATAAAAATTATGACATTGTGTTCTATAAATTTAATTTAATTCAAAGATACATTGAATTTATCGAACCTCTAATACATTTTATGTGGTAAACTATGTTATATTTATACAACAAAAATATTGTACATGGTTATTTACCGTAAAAATTTTCACGTGCTTTTTGCACGTGTACTATTCCTAGTATTAAAAAAATGTGAGAAGCACCTTAGACCACAAAGACACAAACTTTAACTCAGACTCTCTAACTCTAACTAGCTTAAATTCTTGTGCTCTCCCTACTCCCTACTGTATGTAAGAAGCATATTAAAATCTTTCCACTTTGTAGGCGTATGAAATTTAATGTGAGACAATTTTTTTTAAATGAGGCACTTGATACTAGATTTGGAGGGAGTATTAAACATGCATGAATACAGACTAGGGGGTTGTCCTTATATTGATGGGGAACATGATTCCCATGGGTAACCAACAAAGTTGGGATTGGAACTCAGGATCTACATTTCCTATTTCCTAAGTGGGGATCCCACACTAGTCCTACACCCCATACATACACTTTGTTTGCAATACCGAGTCATAATATTTTAAAATTATTTTTTCTTACTGCCCACCATGACCACAATGCATGACTAGTGTGTTGAGCTTGGTTTTGTAATAAAACATCAAGTAGCCCAACTATCACAATTAACACTGTTTTGGGTTTTTAAAATTATTTAGGTGATGGGTTTGAGTCTAAATACCGATTAAGCTATGGTTTTAAGTGACAAATCTAAACCGTTGGCTGACCTGTGGATGGACGATCAGAATTCTAAGGTTCTTAACAATGGTGTCCTGGTTTAGTTATAAATATATCATTAGTCATCCTAATATAGTACTTTAAGCAAGATTATTCTCAATCAAGTTCTAAATCAGAAACTCATTATATGATTATGAAGAGGATTAACAGAGATAAGGCTTTATCAAAGTAATTAAGCTTAGTTGAAGACTTTAATAGCTACATGTATGCCTAAACCTTAAATTTTATGTCTATCATAGTGGACATGTGGAGGGAGATCCCATTGGATTTGGTTCCTAAGTTTTCTGTTACCACTTCTTTATCGATGTGGTAGCTTCCAATTATTGATAATCAAACTTTAGTAAGGAAAACTAAGTCAAAGGTAAGTAATTATTTCAACAATCATAGGCCTTCCCTGCTCATTCGTCCTTCCATGACATAGGCACCATCTAGTTCAAATAATATAAAATAAAATTCAAAACATTTTTTTATTCAATTATTTACTTATCAAATACAATAATCAAATGCTCAAGAACTTATCTCATCCCTCTTGTCAAAATAATACACTCCATTCGTCCCATGCTAATAGCTACATTTAATTTTTAAAAATGAACTAAAATCAATTCATTTTAAAAAACTAAATATAGTTATTAATTTAGGAGAGAAGAAGTACTAAAAGTGGGAAAACAGAGACCGAACTTGTAGCTCTGTTCATCTTTCTCCACATCAAATGGATTGTGGGGTAAAGTCGAAAGAAATGACAAAACAAGAGCAATATTGGTGCCAAATGTAGGCAGACAGACAAACAAATAGTAATGGATAGAGAAGCATAAAATCCCCCAAGAGGAGGCAAAAGTATAATTTATGGATCATTTTTCAACACTTCGGCAGATCAGCTGGAGGAGGTGCCAAAGACTGCAACTGTCCCACTCCATTTTCTACAAGGAATGCCATAGCCAATCCCCAATTGATGTGAACATCTAAATGGCAGTGGACCAGCCAAACTCCTGAACCCAGAAAAAAAAAAGACTGGTTAGAGAACCAAAAAACAACATATTTATTCTGTATAATAGTAATAGTTATATTTAAAAAAAATAGTAGTTTTTATTAAACTGAGAAAATTACATCTAAGAGAAGTATATAAATAAGCATATGATACTTTGTTTTAACTATTCAACCACTTAAAAGAACAAAATAAAGCTATAAATATTGAATAAGTTTTTTTGCCAAATGGCTCTAAGAGGGAGGGAGTATTTAATTAGGAGTGAATTATGAAGTAGATGGTGATGTATTGACATATTCTTACCGGGATTATCTGCAACAAAACGAATGGCTGCCCATCCTCTTTTAGGTACTCCAATAGTATTTCTTGAAGGTGGATCAACCAGGTTGAATTTTGCTGTATCTGTCTGGGGATTGAAATTGCCAAAGCCAGTGGCAAGAACGTAAAAATCATACCCATGGATGTGGAGTGGGTGCTCTTCTCCAACCAAGATGTTTGTCCCCTGCAGAACAACCTGGACTTTGGATCCATACTTCAACCTGTACACCCTGGTTCCTCTCACTGGCTGAAAAAGGGAGCTGCTAATGTTTTGTGCAGTGTAATCGAATTGCCTGGGTGGAACACCGGGGAAGTCAGCGGTGAAGACTCCAGGAACACCCTGCTGTGCAGCCTGCAGGATGGATAAGGTGGATGGGAGGACAAAAGAAACATTGTTCATGCTGGCAGTGAAGCGCTTCCCATTGGGCCCCTGGCACCGTTGGCCTATGGGGCAGTCAAAGTTGCCAAGTCCAACTGTGAAGAAAAGGTTCTCGTCAATGTCCATGGGGACTTCAACTGGTCCCGGGCTCCTGAACTGTGCAGCAAAAGCCGTTGCAGCACCAGTATCATTGAAGGCAGGCAGGGAGGGGAAGGCAGGCATCGGGGCCGGTGCACCTTTAGCGGGGCAAGGTGCAGACTTGTATTCGAGGATGGCAGTGGTGGTGGTGTTGTCAAAGGGAGGACCCTGGGCACTGGCATAGGCCCGGGCAGCCATGTAGTAACGGCCCGGTGGTTGGTTGGTGGTAATGAGGACATCAGTTGTCTGGCCTGGGCCCAACATGAGAAGGTTGGTGGTGAAGGGCTTTGTGTAGGAGGCATCGGCAGCAACTACTGTCATGGAGTGGCCGGCAATGGAGAAGAAAAGCTCCTGATTGAGTGCAGAGTTGATGATCCGAAGGAGGTTTGTCTCGCCAGAATCCACAGGGATTATTGTGGTCCCTGAACCATAGTATGCAAGTGTTAATAATCTCATTCATTAGTCAATCCTACTGTAGCTGTTCTGGTTGGATTTCTTTGTTTGGGTGGTCAATTCCTACCCAAGCAAAACTTTAAGTCACACAAACACTTTAGTCCCAGACGAGCCTTGATCAGGCGCTATTCATTACGAGAAATCAACAGCACACATACTAGTACATATATTTCGCACTAAAACACAATTTGTTAGTCAATGCGTGCACCACATGATGGTTGCAGCTGATTACATCAAGCGCCTACCAAATCTTATAGCAATTCTTTTGACTAATTAAAGTTATGGAATAATACTTCGTAACACATAGAAGGTCGAGTCATTGGTGGCCAACCTTTGCTTGAGCAGTTGTACAGATCTCCTGGCTGGCCGTTGATGGTGAAGGCATCGGAAATGTTCGGCGCGCCACCCGTCCTCGTTGCTTCATCCACGACGTCGATCGGATTTGCATCCCACCATTCACCTGTCCGTCAAAGTTAAATCTTGTATTAGTGTTATAAGACAAAGTTAGATTAGAGATGAATGAAATCAGATGATGATTGATTAATACCGAGAAGAATTGGTGCTTCACGCTTTGGCTTTGTGAAGGGATAAGACGAGCCAAGCTTAGGTCTGATGATGAGGGCTCCATAAACTGTGGCCCTCAGCCATGAACTGTGTGCATGCCACCACAGTGTGCCCTCTTGGTTCTCAATGGTGAACCTGTAAGTGTAACTGCCACCAGGTTGAATTGGACATTGAGTCACGTACTCCGGCCCATCGGCCCATGCACTCCTCCACTGCCTGATTCCATGCCTTCAAAAATATATAATAGTTAAAATAATAAGTACATTGATCAATAGAAGGTCAAATGTACCTATATGAACACATAATTTTACATCACAATTCACAGTTTAACACCCACAAAGTATGAATGACTTATTTATATGTATTTACCAGTGTATAGTGATTTTGTATCTAGCTCTGTTGATCACATTGACAACTATAGTGTCACCATTCCTGACCTCCAATGTGGGGCCCGGGAACATGCCATTCACTGTGATGATATTGTGGGTCTTGCACAGCCTCTGCACTGCTTTTGCTTGAATCTATTCCAGACAATTATTCCATTAGCACAATAATTTTGCAGCAAATCAGAAGTAAAGAAACCAGCCATGAAAATGCATGTATGGAGAAGAGAGACATACAACGAAGTCATGGTAGTGGACTTCAGCTGAGGCAAAGGGTGCAGCCAGAGCAAAGAAAAGGGAGAAAAAGAGGAGAAGAGAGGAGGACTTCGGCTTGGGAATGTGGGGGACTTCCATTTGCAACAGGACTGAGGCTCTGAAGAGGCTGGAATGCAAGAGTGAGGGCCAAGGCTTCGCTTAAATAAAGCATTGTGCCGAGTGGGAGGTAGTCTTGAAGTTGGCAGATTAGGTTTCTGATGAATGGAAGGTTATCTGCTTTTACTCTTTTGTTTCCGTCTTTGGTTTAATCTTCTTTTCTTTCCCAATACCATTTTTTCCTCCGGGTTGAAGGATTTATGATTTCTAGACTGGATTTTGTTCAACCCTTGATGAGTTGTTGCACCCACTAGCCTTCATCAAGAGCTACGACTTTCATCCATGCTTGTCTTATAAGTCATCCATGCAAGCTGAACTTTGTAAGACAACATTATTGTAAACCATGTTTATTGCACTTTGTGAATGAAGACTTGGTCTGTCTTTCCATGAACCCTCCCACAAACAGGAGCTGAACTTTCAAGCACACTGTAAATAATGCCCTAGTTAATTTTCCGTTGAGATCAAATTAATGTGACTTAATTTGATTTAGCTGGCCATATATACGACTTACTTTTGGCATAAACCCATTTCACCTGCATGCATGATTTAAGGAAAAAGATGGCATAATTTGTTGTTATCATGTCATATCAACCCATTTGTCACAAGTCATGATCTAAAATTAATAGTGTATGCAGCCACTTTCTCCAGACAAAGGTTTGCTTGCTGGTGTTTGGAGGTGATGTTTGGTTAGTGTTGATATTAAAGAAAAAAAGACCTATCTTTTGCTTCATGGAGTAAAACTTATGCATGTAATTTGACTAGCTCTCCTTTACTTTGTGACAGGGATGAGGCCAAAAGTCCAGAGGTTCCATTTTGTTTTTATGTTTACTTTATTCCTACTTCATAGTGCTTTATTAAATTAAAGTTTGACTTAGTGTAAAGCCTAGAGCTGGACTCAAACTAATGCGTAAGGCAGGGACCAAGTACATCAAAGAGCTAAGCTTGCTAATTAGTTCCTTCTAATTTCAAACAAATATCCCCTCTAATCACCATTATCATTTGAAAATTTTTGCAAACAATCAGGATTAACACTTTTAATTAACATGAAACACTTAATATTTGTGTTAAATTTTGCTTTGAGATGATTGTTTTATGATCGTCCTTGCGTAAGGAAGTTAATCAAAGCCTTACAAGGTATCTAAGTCTTGCATCAAGGGTTAATTAATATAGATTTGGATTAGGTAGCCTGCCAGGCCGAACTCTCCCAAGATTCTTCACTCCATTATTTCAGTATGTGCTTTAAGTGCAAGCGTGTCAGAATTTAACTGGGCCGAATACGCATCGGGACTTAGTTAAGTCTTAATTTCTTCTTTCGTGAGCTCCAACGATGCTCTAAGTTGCGTGCTAGCCATGCCGTGTATTGGGATGGGCCGAGTCACTTTTGAATCTTGGCCCATTTTAGAATCGATTGTGATGTAAGTTTCGAAATTGACCCAAAATTTTAGATTATATTCTTAAAAAATCTAGTTTTTTATGTGAAAACTCTAGCTAGGTTAAGGGAATTCTTATCCAGCACGCCAGTTGCTGGATTGGTACCCTAAGTTTTCATGTTTTTGAATAAAAAGATTTAACTTGTAAGAATCATATAGATCAACAAAAAACAGGAAAATCGCTTTAAATTTTTTTTTATTTTTCCCATGCTTAATATGTATATTCTCTCTGTTTTAGATTAATAATTCTATTTAGCAAAAAAAATTATTCCATATTAATAACTATATTTTATTCTATTTACTTCAAAAAGGGTATCATGAGCTTATTTTCTTTTTTTTATATGTCGATTTTACCATTTAATAAAAATTACTATTTTTTTAAATATATTAATTTTAGACAAAGAGAGTATATAAATAATATAAGCATCCCAAATTCAAATTACTGAAATTTTGATGCATTGGGAAAATGTGGTTACATCTGAAATATGCCGAACTATATAATTGTGCTAATTGTGTCAAACATGTGAACAACAATGCCTATTGTCAAGCATTATTATATAGGTCAAACGAAATAATGTAAAAGTCAAGCAAAGGATCAAAGGAATTTATAGTTCGTCCATTCAAAAGAAAAGGCAGAGAAAGGAAATTATAAATTGTAAACGCATTATTCCAATTTTTCTTCTCCTTCAACTACCATAATGGCTTAGCTATGCTTCCTCATGCAGTTCATTTTAATACTATCTATCACTACATTATATAAACTCTTACTTAGTCAAGGTGGTTACAAAAATGTATTTAATCATATTGTGATATGTAATTTTAATATTTGAAGGTACTTGAGGAGTACAAGCACATGAAATATCACAACTAGCTAGGTAGAAATTGATGCAGTATTACAGGATCTCGTGGTTCACAAAAACGTTAGAAGTGAAGTAATTTATTCTTTTACTGGTTCAAAACAAACATTGCAAGCAAGTGATTTAATTAAAAAACTCAAAGAGTTACTATCTACAATCTAATGCACAGTGACTGACATGATAATGATGTAGACTGCATGGCCATAGATGACTTGGTCTGGTATAGTTCACCATTTTCTACCTAAGATGAGGAATTAGGTATGGTAGAAATCATGTGAAAAAATTTATATTATTACTTACGTACGTTCTTAGTACAAGTGTTATGATCCTAAGTGTCCACAATTCCCTTTTGCTAAACTTGAATCTACATTTTACATATTAGGCTCTTAACTTAGTAATAAGGTGAATTACAATGTCAAAATAATTAAATATGTTATAAATACATTTTTTAATTAATTAGTGTGAGTTGCTTGGCTGTATGCGAAACCTTGCTTAAAGATATATATTAAAATTAATTTTCGCCTGAGGGAAGCAATGCAAGATATATTTAATTATTTTTTATTGTTTTTAAAAAACAAAGTTTAAGAGGGGAGCATGCCTTTATCTACATAACAATGATTCCTATAGCTTAGTGAGCTCAAAAGTGTTATATGGAAAATAAGGGACTCATAAAATATTTTTATTGCTGCTACTTATTCGAAGTGATGGGGTTGTACATAATATTGGAAGTAGAAACATATATAAGTTTGGCCATTTTTTCAAATATATGTTTTTTAGTTATTTTAGGTAATGTAGTAAGCTTTTTGCACTAATACACAATCAAGAATTTGACAAGTAAAAAAATACCATTAAATTTCTTTTTTTTTACATTAATGAAGATTTCTCACCAAATAAAAGAAAAATAAAAGAAAAATATTAACATGAGCCCCAGGCCCACATGTGCCAGATGTGCACTAAGTCCATGAGAAAGCCCACAATGGAGGACAAGCCAGCTACTTCCCCTCCCTAGCCCTCTCCACTCTTTATTTCACCCCACGACACCCTTACTCCTCTCCCCCTTATTGATCAAGCCAATATCCCCATCACCTCTTTCTCTTCTCTTTGAATCACATGAGCCAAGGGATCAAACTCCATTGTGAGAGCACTTCAAGAGATTGTTCTAGAACTTGAGGCATCCAACTATGTTAAAAGTGGATTTTGTTTACACCTTGAGCATGTGTGAATCTAGTGGATTCAAAGGTGCATTAAAAAGTTTCGGTTCTTATTGCACTATAGTTTGGTAAGAGAAAAACACCAACTCATCTAGGGTTTTTTTACAACAAGAAGGTAAAGTACACCACAAATCCAGTGTTTGATGGATTTGATTCATGTTTTGATAAATGTTTACATAATTCATATACTAATTTTCAATAAAAGTTGTTGGAAATTATTTACTCATTATGGATGTATCATAGTCATCAAGTTGTCCATCCTACACATCACTTGAGTTGGGACACATGTTCCATGTTTATGTGATATTGTTAAATCATATATAATTTCTCTGCCAGAATTTCATGGTAAATGGCAAAGTTCAGTTAGGATTTTTGGATATGTTATTTCACTGCTCTCAATCTACTTAAAATTGCCACTATGTTTAAAGGTCCATGTTTTCAATGGTTTCATTGTCAAATAGCCTTATTATTTTCGTGGTATCTCTACTTGTCAACTTCATCTCCTAAGGTTTTGATAATTTTTGTGTGCTTCTCCTATTTACTAGTTTTTTGAATGTACATTGTGTAGTAATTATAGATATGTGGGTTCTGATTGATCATCGTAATTTTCCTATTGATTCCGGTTAGTTTTCCCTCAAATTTTTACTGAGTTTCATTTAATGTGGCACTAATGTAGAAATTTTAGTGCATTCAGATGATTTTTTTCCTATTGAACCATGTCTTGCTTTCCAACTATGCAGAATTTCAAGAATAAGGCCAATTGCTATTTTTGAAGTTGAGATATTATTGAATGCCAAGTTGTATTAGCATATCCATGTGAAATTATTTATGATGGCAAGGTTATTGTACTTATAATGCTATGATGGGTATATTTGTGAATGATTCATGATATTCATCTATGTATGTACTTGTTAGTTTAAAGTTATGCGGCATTTAGATAGGATTCATGGGTAATACTATATTTACATAAGACTTAACAAGATAATCATCATTAGAAGTTTAATTGGCGGGGGTATTCAATTTAAATGGATTAACTATGAGATGTGTAGTTGGGGTATGCTCACATCAAGTTAAAATATAGACAAGGATCCGATCATGTGCAATGGGTCATCGAATATCGGTATATATATACTTTGGATTAGTTGTGCAGATGCATACGCTTGAGTGCCATTTTTTGGTTTGGGATGTGAGGAGAAAGTAAAAATAGGAAGTTATAAATTTAGGCTACTCTTAATTGGGTAGTTTCATACTGGTCTGAAGTACACAAGTGAACATAAAAAGTAAGTAATGAAGTAATTAGATGTTCCAATTTTCACCTGATGTGGTTGTTATTTATTAACTTGAGTTGGTTTTATGCACATGTAAGGGCTGTGTGAATTTCTAGATCTTTCATACATTTATGGTATGACTTGCATATCTCTGACATTTAATGTTAGCTTATTGGGCTTTAAGCTCATGGGTGGTTTTCTTGTGTTGCATGAAATTTTATTGTGCATGCCCTTACGTACAAATGCACCGGAATATGTTCATGCTTAGGAGCATGTGTACATGTGAGTGCAAGTTGGCAAATAGGTACTTGTCAGGGATACAATACAGGGATAACAAGGGAGTTGTTAGAAGAGCTTTAGAAGTACTAATATCATTCTTGTTGTTTACATTAAGTTGTGTTTAACATACTTGAATAATGTTGTAATTGCTACTTGATATAGTTTATTTACTTATTTATAATTCTCATACAACTTTATTTTGTTTATGCATGCCGGGCATTCTATATTTACTATGGGCCGCAACATAATGTTCCGTGTTGGAGGGCTCTTTGGTTGGGGTTGTGACACTTTTATATTAGTAAATATTATTATTACCCTTCCTTTTCTAGGCCAAAGACAAAATATCCCTAAAAAGTAACTTTATGGACATGATGGGACCCACAATTGGTCGAGCTTGTGGCTTAGACCACCACCAATGGCCTAGAAGTGAGGTGAAGTTAAGGGTTATGATTTGTAAATTGGCAAATTTCATGACAACATCATAAGATAAACAAATGTAAAAAGTTTTCAATAAGTTGAAGAACTAGGTGCATTAATTGATTCATGGTTAGCTTTGAATATTCAACTGGAATGTTACGAAGATATTGAAGAATCTACTTGCAAGTTTTTATGAATTTGCAAGAGATTTTGAAGACAACAAGAAACACACACAAGGAAAATATTGGTATGCTAGTCTTTTCACATTTGGAATCATTTTGATTTAATTAACATCCATAATTTTAAAAGACAAATTCTCGATTTTAGGTCCCAAATTAGGAAGGTTGCTATAGCATTTTTGGGTTGAACATTTAATAACAAATGTAATGAGCTCAAGAATGCAAGAAATGAACACTAGGAGCAAAAGTTACAACCTCATAAAGAATGAAATGTATGTGAGCTCCACTTGGGAAAACTTTGGGAAAACATACTACTACATGAATTCATTGCATAGTGCACGTCCAGGTCTTTCCAATAGTACCAAGGATGTGTGAATCCAAATTCAGAAGAGAAAGTTATGCACATTTTAAATTTCTTAGAAGAATCTTTCGGTATGCCTTTCGACCTGTCGAGGAGCCTATCGACAAAACCACCTCACAAAGGTTTCTTCACTTTGGGAGTTTCCTCTTCTTATAAAAAAATCCTCCTAAAGCCTCCAAAACTAAGCTATAAGCCCCAAAGGGGCATCTAGAGCCCTCCAGGAAGGCAATTTTTTTGAGATAATTCAATAGATTTTAACACTGAATCGACATAGAGCCAAAGGAGAGAAGACATTGGGGGAGATGTGTAAGCAAGAAGACCAGTAGAATCGAGGAAGGATTGGCGTTTATTGATTGTTCTTTCAGTTTTATGTAGATTAAAGCATGTTAGATGAATTGAAACATGAATTCAATTAGATTTTCATAATGATTTGAGTTAATCATGAAAATAAGAAGATTGGGATATGATGGGTTGTAAGATCTATTAGGAGTTGTTTATTAGTTAAAACTCATTCCTAAGACTTTAATTAAACAAGACAAACCCATGAGGAATAAGTAGAATTGAAAGAAAACGAAGATATATGATTACTTTGATTTTGTTTGAAAAAGTGTTTAAAATATTGGGTTGTGAAATGCATGCTTCTTTTACTAATTCAGATTGTTTTATAGTTGCTTCTTTTCATTTGAATTAGTTGGTACTTCTTGAGCCTACATTGTTTTTCATTTTGAGTATTTAGTAAGAGGTTTCTACACCTAAATCAGGTGGAAGTAATTGGGATAATTGAGATTTGAGTGCTCGTTCTGTGTTTTTGCTAATTTGCTCATATTAGAAAATGTTGTTGAGGATTGTGTTGTTGATCGAGAGGAGAACAAAAAGAACTAAGGTGTTGGTGGTTAAAAGTTCAAAACCTAGTGTAAATTGGGAGTGGTTTGAAGGTTAAATTAGGTCCCGTAGTTTTTCCCACAAGGGTTTCAATATAAAAATTATTGTTTGTTGTATGTTTGATTTATTTTGCACACGAGAATAGTATTCTAGACACAATCCATATTTAATTTAGATAGTTAATTCAATTTAATTGAAACTACTTAGTAAAAATGAGAAATTTAATTTAATTAAAACTACTAAGTAAAATTGGGAATTTCAGGGGTAAGATCAGCATGGTTATGTTTAATTATTAAGTGGTGTTTGAAACCCTAGTTCATAGTTCATCTTGCTTCCTTGTACACCGCATACTTTTTAACAATACCAAACTTGGGAAGAGACAAAAGCCATGGAGTTGTTTGGGAGGAGGGTGGTGGCCATGGTGAAGAATTTTGGAGGTGATAGCCCAAATATACGGTAAAGCATGTTATCCGACGAAGTCTATAAAATAGAGGGGAAATTATATAAATAATATTTAAAAAATAATAATTACCAAAATAGCATAGAGATAAAAAATTTACCAACATTGTGTTATTTTTTGTCATGCAAGCGCCAACGCCTGGCTAACACCTTTGTGGCTTTTTTAAAAAAAATTGTGATTTTGTCTTTTGCAAGGACGAATTCACCAATTGCAAAGGATAAAATCACCATCAAATAGTGATTTCTGATTTTATCCTTCTAAAAGGACAAAATTAAGAGTCTTTTTACCCCCCTCCGGCCTGTCTCGTGGGTATTCCAACCACCTCATCGCTCTCTCACATTGCCTCTGTCTCCTCTTCAATCCACTCCTTATCCACCAGTGAGCATAAAAGTCCTACCTTCCTTGCCTTAAATGTAATCTACCTCACCAGGGGACAAGTTTATGGGAATGAAGACAAAAGGGAAGTCTTTCTCGTAGAGGAGATAGAGGTGGCATGAAGAGAAAGAGGAGATAGGGAGATCAAAGAGGAGACAGAGGCAGCATGAGGAGTGGGAAGAGGTGGTCAGATCACCCACGATACGCCCCCCAGGGGGGTGTAACAACCCATTTTTCGGTTATGACTAACTAGAGGGGGTTGAGGGTAATTTTATAATTTGAGATAAGTGTAAGGGGGTTCAAGGGATGAAATTCCCATATATGGGTAGAGCTCAAAGTAACGAGTATAATGAATTGAAGAACACATGAAACAAAGGTCGGGAACAAAAGTTACGACCTCGGGAAATATGCAACATGGGCGGGACCCACTTGAAAAGTGTAGGATAACTTACCCATGTGTAGTCTTGTTTCGAACGGTTTGTCAATACGAGTCCATCGGTACCAAGAATGCACGATTTTGACTTCAGGGTAGGAAGTTATCGCGGTTTGAAGTTAAGATATTATTTAAATAAAATAATAATATATCGGATAGGATTGATGACACAAGTAGATAGGACTGACGACAAAGCAGATAGGATTGCTGACGAAGTAGATAAGATTGCTAACGAAGCAGATAAGATTGCTAACGCAAGCATATAGGATTGCTAACGAAGTGGATAAGATCGCTAACGCAGCAGATGAGACTAACACATGTCAATCCTATCTGTAATGTGTTAGCCTCATGGTTATTCAGTTTTTCTATAAATAACATCCAGAGCGTCCAGTTTTGGAGTTCCTAAATTCTCTTCCACATTTTCTCATTTTTCTCCCCCATTCAGAAACTTTTGTTCTTTGTTTCTCACTCATTTTAAATTCGATTCGAGTCATTTAAGAGGTGTTCATAGTTAATTTGAGGGTGATCTACGCAATGACATAGTCCATTCATCGAGTTGGCATCCCTAGAAGGAGGAATGACCCAGGGCAATAGGAGGCTTTGTTCGCCATCCTCGTGCCCCGAGGAGAGAGTAATAGGCTGAAAGAAGAGGAGGCTCCATCCTCTGACATTGGGCCACATCGAGAGACGTGGCCCAAAGTAGTGGAGGCTTTGTCCTCTACTAAAGAGCCACATAGTGTGAGAAACACCCCGTGAAAGGGGTCATTTAGTCCGTGGCTTATGAGCACAGAAAAAGAAGAATCTCCGAATAAGGGAGGGGTTCTGTATGCGGCCTACAAGCGTGCTACACGTTAGGTGTGTCACTGGGAAGGGGGAGGATCGATTCGGGGCAAGAGGAGGTGTCGTCCACCGACTGTGTGCCCCAAAGAAAGAGAAAACCAGCCCAGAAAGAGAGGAGGCTTTGTCCTCTGTCATCGGGCCACATCATGATAGGTGGCCTAGAGTAGGGGATGCTTTTCCCTCCATTGAAGGCCCATGAAGTGTAAGGAACATCACCGAATAGGGGAGTTCTGTCCATCGCCCATGGGTGCATAAAAATGACAAGAGTCTCTGGGAAGGGGGAGTGTTTTGTCCGTCGTGTTCCGGTGTAAGGCAAGGAACGTGTGGAGCTAGAGGAGGCTCTGTCTGTAGCCTCCGGATCAGAAGGGGAGGACGCCCAGAAGGAACAAACAACTCTGAACATCGCTACCTTGTGGGGCATCAGGGGAGTAAGCATTTCTTGTAAGGTCCCTGATTTTTCTACGATTTTTTGGGATTTTTCTGCCATTTTTCTGGTCATTTTCGGCAGGAAAATGTGACGTTTCAGCGTATGGGTATTTGTGTCTTTTCCCCATATTTATACCCATAGAGTCAGGTGTGGGGCTTAATCGCGGGCCACGGGCCTTGCTACGCGCTTACGGCGTGAATTTTGGAGGTTCGACGCGTAACCAGTGGGTTAACGCGCGTTGAGCGTACGTTTGGAAAAAATAAATAAAAAAAAATAAAAAAGAGGGATCGGGATCGGCTGGATGAACAGTACCGCCACCCCCCCATTCCGCCTTATCACTGTGCCTAGCCGCCGCCGGCCGCCGGCCGCCGGTGGGCCAGAGGGCCGCCGCATCGGCTCCGCCCTGGCCGTGCGACGGCAGGGGAGCCGCCATCCCGGCCCCCACGGCCGCGCCGCCCCCTCCCCCGGTGAGCCCCTTTTTATCTGTTTTGTGCGGTTCCGCCGCCGCCGTGAGCCGGCGAGGGCCGGCCGGCTGCCCATGGTTCCGCCATGGGCCGGCGACGGCGGGAGGCCACTCCCCCCGGCCCCGGACGGCCCCAGCTCCGCCGTCTCGCTCCCTCTCTCTGCTGCCCTGTTTTGCCGCCCGTCTGTTTCATGCTGTTCCGCCGCCGCCACGAGCCGGCACGGCGCGATCGGCCGGCCACAGCTCCGCCCTGGGCCGGCGACGGCGAGGAGGCCCTCCTCCCGGCCCGGTGGGCCTCGGCACCGCCACCCCATCTCTTTTCCCCCCTTTTTCACTGTTCCGCCGACGGACTGTTTGGGCAAACAGTGGCCGCCGGCGGTGATCTGTGGCCGATTCGGCCTTCCCCCAGCCTCGCCTTGCTCCGGTGAAGGCAGTGGACTACACCTCCATGCCCGATTCAGCTGCCGCCCCCATGGCCGCTCTGCCCTTATGGGTTTTCCCCGGTCGTCCCTTATTTTTGGTCTGCGCCCGTTTTGGACGTGGTGACTGACGTTATCAGTCGGACGCCAGATTTGTTTTGGTGGACCTTAGTTCGGCTCCGCCCCAGCCCGGTGATGCCAATGGGCCACCCCTCTGGGTCTTGTTCAGCCTTGCGGCCCGTAGCCGCAGCTAGTCCGCCTTACCGGCATGTGTGCCGTTGACCCTTCTTGCCCATTTTACGTCGTCGGTACCGGACAGCCTCGGGCAAGAGATTGTATGTCTTACCTTGACAGAAGGTGGACGAGTTCACCTGCTCAGGCTTTGGCCAGTGACGGCCTCATAGCCTTTGCTCGACCGTGAACCCTCCCCTTGCCCTATACCGTGCGAGATGCACAGCTGCCTGCACCATGGGTTTTGGTTGTGGGTGGCGATCGGCGATGTCGCCGCTTAGACTGGCCACAGCTAAGGGCCTTAGCCCTGTTGACTTTTGTGGGCCTTGAGTCGTCTCCGTTCAGCCCTCTTCCCCCACCCTTTGGGCCGCGTGCGCATGTAGCCACGCGTGTACTTCTGGGTTTAGGCGCCGCATTCGTGCCGCCTAACCATCGGTTGGCTTTGCCACCGAGTGGAGTTGACCACTAGAGCTGTCCTCCACCTCTCCTTTGTTCTCAAGCGTTGCCCCACGCTCTTCACCCGTATGTGGGCCTTTGTTGACCGGAATCGTTGCCGTTGGGTGCTGTCCACGGCCGATTTCGACGTCTTTGTGGCCGGCTGAGCACGTTTTAGCCAGCGGCCGATCTTCAGAGTACACCATCAACTTCGGGTCGCATCGCCACATATGTTGGCTTGACATTTCTCCCGGCCGCCCTAGTGTGCCGCCGTGGATCGCGGGTTTTACCGCATTGATTTCTGACACTCTGTTTGGCCGTGATAGTTCCGGCGCATCCTAAAATCCTCGGGACAGCAGCTCTCTCAGCCAGGCAACGGTTTTGACCGCCAACTCCGCCGCCGACGCCGCCACCATCGTGTGCTCGCCATCGAACGTCATGATTACGAGGTAGGGGAGCTTTGAACTCGTAATTTCATGAAGCATGCTTTGAATGAGTAGCAGCATGCTAGGATTGTATGATTCCATGCTTGGATGTTAAGTAACGATCCGATTGCATGAGGTGCGTGTAAGCATGATTGTATGGTATGATTGATATGCATGAGATGTATGCATGTTTTATGGATGTGGATTATGTATGCGCTGGCGATGGCTAGCAAATATGTCAGTATGCTATGTATGGGTTATGCACGTGCTAGTGATGGCTAGCGTGCATGTTTGAAGTATGTATGAATGTGTGTGTGTGCACGTGCTAGAGATGACTAGCGTGTACGTTTGATGTATGCATGTGCTAGTGATGGCTAGCGTGCATGTTTGATGTATGTGTGAATGTATGCATGTGCTAGTGATGGCTAGCGTGCATGTTTGACGTGTGTATGCATGTGCTAGTGATGGCTAGCGTGCATGTTTGTATGTTATGTATGTATGGCCGTATGTGTATGTTATACGTATGTGTGAGACATACGTATGTATGATGACTAAGTGGGCAGAAGTATGGGCGATGGACAGTAAGAGATAATAGACTTTGTTTGGATTTGGATACAGTTGTGTAAGCGTATGGCAGAGGATATGAGTATGACGGGCAAGGATTAGAATGGATCAGTTTGGGGTGGATTATATGTTGGGCGTTTGTCAGACAGTAAGAGGGTTCATAATTATACAAGCATAACGTACAGATTATGAAGTGAAAAATAAGTATAATAAGTGAGATATAAGTAAGAGGGCGACAACTGGGTTGGCTCTAAGGAGCGATATTTGAGGATGTCAGTGTAAGAGGTTTTGGCCATAAGATGGATGGCGAAGTACGTAAGACTGTAAGGGTTTGTTGTACGATGAGTTTTGTCCATGATGTGGACGGGTAAGTGAAGTCTGCTGCCCTGACGAACTTGGGTTTCGATCGGGCTCAGCTTCGGTTTGACCAGTCGAGGACTGTGAGTTTGTGTGGCATAATTGTACCGCATAATATACTTAATTCAAACTTGAATTATAAGCACAACTAATGATAGCGTTGTGAGTTTGAGACCTGAGGGTTCGACGGATTAAGTTCCGTGTTTGAGCTGGCCGCTGATGAGTTGGCCGAGCATTTATCATGTCTTGCCATGGTGTTTATCCTGCGGGATGTTGTCTATGTGCTATGTAGAGCACCGGACGTCTGATGCTCTGCTAAGAGCGACGTCGTTTTGATTTGGTCTGCGTGCTGTATAAGCCCAGACGTTTGATGCTCTGTTGAGAGCGATGTACGTTTCTGAGTTTGTCTGCGTGCTGTATGAAGCCCAGACGTCTGATGCCCTGCTGAGAGCGACGTATGTTTCTGATTTGGTCTGTGTGCTGTGTAAGCCCAGACGTTTGATGCTCTGTTGAGAGCGTTGTATGTTTCCGCCCAAGAGTGGCATCAGACGTTTACGCCCAAAGTGGCACTGTATGTTTTCTGCCCAAGAGTGGCTATGGCACTATAAGACCCATTATGGTGGGCAATTCTCTGGCACTATAAGACCCATTATGGTGGGCGATTCTATGGCACTATAAGACCCATTATGGTGGGCAACTGTATGACCCCTTATGTGTGGGTGTTTATGTTTGCGCGCTCAGGTAAGTAGTATCATGGATCTACTCTTACTTGTTTGATCCAGTGCCCCATGAGCATTGGTGTGCCTTACCTTCGGAAAAGTCCATGGCGTCTAGTCACTCCCCGGAGGTTAAGGTGTTGCCCCAGTGGCATTCTTTTCCATTTCGACGCTGGAGCTTATTAGTTGTAATGAGCTTCAGTGGTCGTTGATATGTGTACGATATGAGTATGAGCACGACTGTAAGAGTATGAGTACGATTGTGAGAATTTGGTCTGGAGTAAGACAGTAAGTATGATTTTGTGCAGACTGTACAAGTAAGGTCGTACGAGTCTGATTGTACGAGTAAGGTCGTACGAGTCTGATTGTACGAGTAAGGTCGTACGAGTCTGATTGTACGAGTAAGGTCGTACATGTATGGGTAAGCTGTATGAGCGAGCATACGATTGTACGAATAAGGTCGTACAAGTATGCGTATGTTGTATATGTATGCGTACGGTGGTACGAGTAAGTTGTATGACCCTGGATAAGGGTGTTTGTGTAAGTTGATTGAATAGTATGTTTTGGCACGATGGTGCCTTTAGTATGATGTTGGCACGATGGTGCCTTCGGTATGTCTGTGGCACGTTGGTGCATTTGGCATGTTTGTATGAATTTGAGCATGATATTGATATGCTTCTGCTTCATGTTGAGTTGCATGACGCATGCATTTATGAACTTGGAGTTCACCGTTTGGGATTTCCCCTACTGGGTATTTTCCTACTGAGTATGAAAATACTCACCCTACTACTTTTAGCCCCGTTGTACGGGAGGTTTTACAGGTTGTGCGGAGAGCTCCTGGTGATGGACGCTCGTTTCAGCGGTGGATTGATTCCCGTTGACTCAGGTATCAGCTTGACTCTCTGCGAGTTCATTTGTGCCACGATCTCCTGTATTGAGTGAGATGAGACTTCAAGATGTTTATTCTGGACTTTCGATTGGATTAGTCTGTGGACTGTTATGGGACTTGTACTCAGGGATGCCCGGGAGTGATTTGTATTTAAAAGTCTATGATCATAGCAGAATTTATTCGTACGTGTGTTTTCGAGTAGCGCCTGGGGATATTTGATTTGACAGTACAATGTTTAACCCTATGATGTTTTAAATTATAAACAGGTTTTGATTTTATCGTTTTGACTCCGATTTATGGAAAAAAAAAATTTCTATGAGTTTTGAGAAAAAGGGATGAAAAATCTCGGGCGTTACATTTCTAACCTCCCATTTTAATTATAGAAATGCATGTGCTAATTAGGATATATGCTATGCTTTGATCCGTTGTGCTATGATCCATTGTGCTCTGATTTGCTATGCTTTGTTGTTACATGTGTTGTATTCCGTCTCGCTCTGGGGTAGAGCAAGACGTGTGGTGTGTGTTTGGTCTTGGCTTAGTGATAGAGTGAGACATATGATTTTGTTCTGTCTCGCTCTGGGGTAGAACGAGACATGTAGTATGTGTTCGGTCTCGACTCAGTGATGGAGCGAGATGTGTGAATGTGATTGGAACTGCTCTGGGGTAGAGTGAGGCATGTTATGATGGTTGTGTGGTACTCGGCTTTGTGAAAGAGGGTGATGTGTGTTTCCGGTGTTTTATGGGCTTCCATATGACTCCGATTAAATATTCAGAGAAACGTATTTAGTCGTATATATTTTCATATGGCCTTATGTGTGTAATAGCCATTAGGCATAACTATGTGCAGATCCGATTATATCGGAGTAACATTGTGGATGTTATCTAATACGTACGTAGGCAACTAACAACAAGGCAATGTTGGCCTGATCCGAATTAGATATTAAATTAGGTTTGTTCTGGTCTACGCGTAGCGGAGCGCTAAAGTTTCATAGCGCGTAGAGGAATGTGACGACTCTCGCATCGTTTTATTTTTATTCATTTTTGGGATAACCTGTAGTCTGTGCTATGAACCCCGGCTGGGGTCGGTTTCCCTGTCGAGGCGTTATAGGGGGGTGTAAAGTAAAAAGACTCTTGATTTAATAGTGATTTTGTCCTTAGTGAATGGTGATTTTGTTGTTGCAAATGACGAAGTCACCAAAAAAAAAGTCATGTAAGCACCGGCGCCTAGCTGACACTAGTGTAGCAAAAATAATACTATTTTAGTAAATATTTTTATCTCTATGCTATTTTGGTAATTATTTTTAAAAAATATTATCTATCTAATTTTTCCTAAAGTAGATCTAAGTTGGTGACTGTGAAATTGAAGAGAGCTTTCCTCGGAATTAGGCTCGAATGGGTGTTGTTGTGAAAGTTATATGGAAAATGCGATTATACAAGTGTTTCATAAGTTGGAGTGAGGCGTGTATAATATGAATATTTAAATTTCTATTTTTTTTTATAGTTGGTACCCATTTATAATCTGGATAGATTGTCTAAATTTAGCACATTCAATCATATAGTGCACATAAGGGGTGGACTCAGAAATCTTCTTTGTTGGGTGGGGGGCAACCTACTTTGTTATTGTTTGCTCAATTCTTTTAATTTTTTTCAAATCAATAAGTTATTAAATAAAATTAATGTACAGGTTATATTTCTATTAATATAATGGATGTTAAGAGTAGTTTTATGTTTTTTTTAAGGGTAACTGCCCATATGCATGGAGTGTAGCTCGATGATATATTGAAAATTTGATTGAGACAACTTAGTCCATTCAATTTACTAGAATTCAAGGTCGAGCATATACACTATTCAAGAAATATTAAAATTACTAAAATTATAATTTTACTATAAAACATAAATAGAAGTAGATATGAGGGAATAGCTAGGATATATAACAGAAATATCAAGGGTTATAACTTCTAAAAAATTACTAAATTTTATTTGGAGTAAATTAAATTTCTAGCATGGGCAACTGCTCCCATGCCCACAGCCTGGCTCTGGCCATGGTGCACAACGTACATAAGCAACTTCTCTAAACAAAAGGAACCACAAAAAACCAAAAAACTTCGACTCACAGGATTCAGGCCATGACGCTTTGCGTTGTGCTTGTGATCGCCGACATGAATTAGCATTATGAAAGTCAGATAAATCTTCAGCTTATAAAAATGACCTCCCTTTGTCCTCAATTACTAGTTCTATTTAATTTTTTTAAATAAATTAAAATTAATTTATTTTAAAAAACTAAATGTAACTATTAATATAAGATGGAGGGAGTATTCAAGTGGAAGCAGACATCCTTCTCTACCCCTGCTCTGGGACCATTTAATATAATTTCTCCTCTCTAGATAGGGCTATAATGTCTTTAGCTTATAAAAATCTATTCAAACAGTTGTGGAATTTTGCATGTTGTTTTTATTTTCTCTTGTCAGGTCTGCAAAGAGAATGTGAGAATGGAATTTAAGAGGTTTCAATGATTTGGATATTTGATCTCTTTATTGTGGAGTAGATATTCATAGCCACATGTTTACACCCAGGACTAACTACATGCACCCCACGATTAGCAGCCTCGTGCACAAGCCTAGCTTTTAGCCCCTTAACTTGCTGGATGGGAAAAGGGGGCAGTTACCCCCTTACTTGGCAGTGGACAACCAAGTTTGCTAGGCGACGAACAGCCTAGGCAAGCCCCTTGGGCACGGATAGATGTTGGGACAGTGCAGGAGGTGTTCTGGATGAACTATTTGCCTTGCGAAGCAGGCTGAGTAGGAGTCCTTGTGCGGGCAGGACTCTAGCAGCAAAGCTGGGCACTACTTGGACTTAGGGGAGGACTCCTAATACGGACAGGATTCACCTATGCAAGATTGTTTCGTTCCTTGCGCGAGTAGGAGTCAAGGCAGCGAGTTCCCTGGATGGATAGGACTCACATAGGCAGGCTGGCTACACTCCTATGGCGGGTAGGAGTTAAGGTAGTTGGTTTCCTTAGATGGACAGACTCTTGGAGGTAGCAAGGCCCTGAACTTCTAGCTAAAGACGAACTCCTTATAGGTTTCCTGATTTAAGCTAGGAGCGGACTGCTTGGTGAGTTGAGAGTTGGTCTCGGTGAGAATTCTTGTAAGGATGGGTTATGTACTCCTAGTAGCACTAGGATGACCAGTTTCAGATTAAGTCTATAAAAGGGGGAGAGCAGGGTGTCCATGGCTGGGTGGGTGCCAAATTTGTTCATGCACAACGAACCAAGGAGCTGAGAGGAAAGCTTTCTGCCTAGTGGATCAGCCTTACCCTCTCCCTGCCTTGTGTATTTCAACGGACTGATTTATATAGCTTAGGCAGAAACCCTTACATTAGGATGCCATTGTGCTGTTTTGCTTGTGTTTCCCTTGTGCATATGAGTAGGAAGGGAAGAGAGTAACTGCTGGTTGCGTAGTGCAACTAGACCATCACGAGTGCGAATGCTAGGCAAAACTACACGCCTGTGACACACCAGCCTAAGTAGCATTTTCATTTTCCTTATTTTGAGCTAAAGTTTGATTCATTTAGGTCTCAGAAAGGTTTTCCTGTTTTGAGTAGAGAAGTTCGTGTAGAATCGGAGAAATTGCACAATTTGGTTTGTTCTTAGAGCCCCATCACTATAAGGCTAGGCTCATGCTAGAGCGAATAAATTTTTTTGCCCCCTTCACTGTTGTTGGATCAAGGCCGATGATGCCTAGGCTCATGTGTAAGCCCATGATCATACTAACTTTTTCCCTAATCTTATAACGACGCTATTGGGACATCATTTTTTCCTCACTTCTCTAGATGCTTAATTACCACACGCTTTAAGTCTTGAAAATTTCTCCCTTTTATATCATTTTAAAATAATAATAATAATAATTTATAGCTCTTCCTCCCATTTTCTTCTTCAACATTAGCAACGATGGTGGCAGTCAATGCGCAAACTCAACCTTCCTCCGCTGCAACCATCTACGCTCTAGGCATATCTAGAAAGGTCACAATCGCGCGCAATCAGAAAGAGCACAACCAAAAGGCATTCATCAGTAGATTCAGCTATGCTGCCTTTTGGCTGCCATCAACATAGACGAAAAGGCTGAAACTGGAGAGATCGGCCTCAACAACAAGTGTCATAGGAGGGAGGGGAGTACGTGGAAAAAAGTTAAGATTTTTTACTTTCAGGGGAACTCAGGAAAAAGTAGGGCTGGTAATCGGGCCAGGTTCAGGCCAGCCCAAGCCCATTAAACCCGACTACTCACAGCCCATTTAAAGGCAAATGGTCATGAACCAGTCACGGGCTCTTAACGGGTTATAACTACATTCAATTCAAAAAGAATTATTTTTGGCCTCATAATAAGATGTAACTTGAATATACCGTAAAATTTGATTATTGGGGTCAAATATTCATTAAAAATTACTATCTTATTATTTTTAAATAAAATTTAAATATAAAATTTAAATCCTATTTAGATATGAAACCATCTCAATGGATTAGGTCTACTTAATGCATTTTCTAAAGGGGTTTCGATTTCCCTTGCCTAATGTAGTGATTGTTTCATTTTTTTTAATTGGATCCTATGCATCAAATTGGTATGAGTCAATCAATGGTGTAATTTCGATTGTTACGAGGTTAAAGTTGATTTAGATGCTATGTAATACTTAAAACGCACTTAAAGACATGAAAGACTTTATCGGCCGATATGTATCACTAAAGTTTTTATTGTTACCAAAAGTTGATACGTATCGACTTCATTGTATTGATATAACTGATACGTATCGATACAGTTTTAAAAAATATTTTTTTATTTAAAAAAATATTTTTTTCTTAAAAAAAACACAATTCAAACTCAACTTCTTTGAAAGTTTAAGTTTTTGTTATATTAAAAATAATATTTTTAAAGTTATATAAAATCAATACAGGTAGGTCCATATAATTTACATAATTATTTTTTTTACATATAGTGCTCCACAACTATTCATTTATTTAAACATATAAATGACCCATATTGGTTGATACGATATTCTATGGTTTTATTGTGTTTTAAAAGAAGTATTATAATAACATATTATTAATGATAATATTTTTCATGTTTATAAAAGTGTTTATGCCCGTTTCGGCACATACCAAGCATATCATCAACGCATACCTATATCTGTAGTCATTGATAATGTCATTCATATCAATATGGCATTCCATGCTTAAGGATGAAAAAAAAAATTCTTTGAAAGCTAAATTCTGAAATAGAAGAGTGAATTTGAAAGTTAGGTTGACATCCCAAAAAGAGTTGTCTTTGATCTGGTTAACGGTTTATACCAAAATAGAGTTGACATAAATTGAAATAATCTACTTATTATCCTATTTGCCATTGCAATATGAGTGTGGATTCTTTTAAGCCATGTGATTACACAGTCTTGATAATAGTGAAAATATTTTGTATATAATATAATTTATCTGCTTTTGATTTATAGCTCATTCTTCTCTAGGCATAAGCATAATTTTGAAATTACGTACAAACTTCCCATGCTCTGACCATCACGACTCTCTTCTACTTCAATATCTATAGTCATCCACCAAAAATAACTCCATACCTTATATGTCAATTTTCATTTTCCCTTACGGTTATTAGTATTAACTTAAACGCCAACACTCTCATTGTCATCATATTCATCAATGTCCATTGAGTAACTATCAATATTTTGTGACATTTCTATTAATTCTACAATATATAAAAAAAAATATAGCAACAAAGATAAGAATCCTCCTTCTCCAAGCTTATTGGCTTCAATGAAGTTGTCTGTTGCGGCACCTCAACTGCAATTGCATCTTCGGAGTTTAAAGTGTATTTATCATTGAGGCAGCCACTGGTATTTGCTACTGGGACTGCCTTATCTTGTCCCTTTGGTCCTGGTTGGTAGAAATCAGCAACGGAAGAAATTTAGTGTAGAAAAGACACAAATGAAATAAAAAATTGCAACACAGAAAAAGGACAGAATATGGATTAGTTAAAAGGATTGAGCAGTACTACTATGAGAACACTACTTATAAATACCTAAATATCACTTGGTCATGCCACAATAATTCAATAAGCACATTGTTACAAGCCTAAACTGTGAATCATCCTCCTCACAATATGAGTCCTAGCAAAAAATATATAACGAACAGTATAACACCACATCAGTCTACTATGATGTAAAGAGTCTCTCCAATGAGGAGCGGAGTCATGTTAAAAAAAAAACAACACAAGTCAAATGCAGCTCAATTAGGCAATCAAGGATTTAGAACCCAAGCCAGATAAGCAATTCACTCACACTCAACTGAAAAATCCAATTTAACCCAATATCAATCAAAATCATAAGCATATCAAAAGCATAACATCTGCATTGTAAACAATAAAAGATCTTTTAAAGATTCAAAGGAGAAACACTTCCAGCTTGTGCATAATTTTGATAATGGGCCAAAGGGATATTAAATCACATATTAAAAAGAGTGTGAAAGGAGGAATTGAGAGAGAGCAAAAGCACAGTAATAGCAGTAGCTGCAACAGTAAATAGGAAGGGGCCGAAATGTGGATGACAACTATCAATAAGGGGAAGGCGATGAGAAAAATACCTAAAGGGCGAACCCAAACAAGGGGAGGACAAAACACACAATAGCCTACTGGGATGACCACTTTCCCTGTCTCTCCACTCGTCTGTTGCAAACCAGTGATCGAAAAGCCGATAAGCCGATGAAGAGAAGCTGGATAAGCTAGGTGATTCAAGAACAGAGCACCACTGCACCAAACAACGATGGAGACTGGACAAGAACTTGGGGGCGAGTAGATTCGGGGTAGGGACTTGGGAGAGCAAGAACGATAATGAAAATTAAAAGCAGGACTTATTAGGCTCCCGTGGTAGAGCCCGAGCACGATTCACTTTGACGTATCCTAATAACAGCCCATTTGTAATTACTTATATGGGCCCGGGCAAGGCCAGTCAAATGGGCTCAAGGCCCATTTGCCAGCCCTAGGAAAAAGTGGGGTACAATAGCAGAGTTCTGGTATTTGCGTTGCATAACCAAAATCCACTCATTTTCGCAAAATATATCAAGAAAAAAGAACCATAATCGTATCATACGAACGGATGGCAAAAAACACGTGTTTAAGATAACGAATCAGCGATTTGGCATAATTGGGCTTCTGGTTTGTTAATAGTTTAATCCAAAAGCAAACCTGATTTAACTATTGCGAAAATATTACTAGTATGCCCATGAACTGTGGTTCTGTTAACCAAATGACAAAGATGGGTCAGACAGGCAAGCAAACTTTTTCTCTTTTTATTTATGGAAGACAAGAACACATTTTGCTATGATGCTATCTAGAGTCTGAACATATCGGGACGTTGACGACTCCCAAATGTCCAAACCCTGAAACCCATTTATAGCCAAAATTCTGCTTCAATAGAAAAGGAACCACACGAGAAAAAAATAACGAGAACGACAACAAGAAAACTAACAAGACATCTGTACCCAGAACGTAATTCTAAGAGTGAAAATCATACTCCATTACGTTCAGATAAGGGTTTGTTGGAGTATCTCATTTGTGGGATTGAATCAAACAATATCATTTGCAATCTAAGCACACAATCTTACTTTGTTCATACCTATCAGCAGCTGAGAATGAGAAATTTTCAATAACCAAAATTTATTGAAAATAATGAAATATTAATGACCCAGAAAACAAGCAGCTGGGTAAACATCCCATTCATTCTACCAACCTCTACAGTCCTGAATGATCATTTTTCCCAGGCTGGAGATCTCAATTCCTATCGCCAGATACAACCAGCCAATCACACCTCACTATAAGACTTTTGGTCAGGCCGAGGAAAAAGCACACGCAGCAGTTCAGATCTTTCCTCATTTGTTTACAGTGTCAAGTGTGCATATCAACAACAAAAACCTGTGAAGGCAATACGGAGAGTCAGCAGCAGGATCTGGCAGTGGCAACTCCAATCTGCGGTAGATATTCCCTACACCGGAAAATATGACCCAATCCAAACCAAACTTAAACCAACTGTTGCATTGACCTCAGTAACTTCAATTTTGTAGTGCATATATGGTGAAACTCCAACAGCGTCTTGCTTTGCCCCATAACAATCTTCCTCACCACATCTGCTGAACTCCAGGTTTGCAGTGCCTGTGAGATCCTATCACCCGCCTCCAAACTGGAATATGCAGTAGCAGTCACTTCCAAAAACTTTAACATGCACCTGGACCCACCATTGCAATCCTTGTATTGTACAAGAGACAACAGAATGTCCAATTTTTCATCTTCGGGTGTGTCCAATTGTTTTCTACACCATAATGCAACCCTTTCAACTAAATCATGTAACCTCTCAGTAGAATCTTTAACTGCATGTGTCAGTGGAGTCTGCAACTGATCCATCTGTCCACTTCTTTTCTTTCTTTTCCCCACAGGTGTTAAGGAACGAATTATTGACTGGATTATTAAACAATGCCAGGACAAGGGTTCTGTTACAATTTGTACCAAGTGCGACAGACTTGTAAGTGTAGGGCATGTTAAAAGCGGCTGAGAAGATTCCAATTCCTCCTCAACAAGCTTCCCCATGATATTATTCACAATTTCCCAAGAAATGGATTTATTTCCATCTCCTTCAGGAGAGCCAACATATTGAAAGGACAAATTCCACACATTCACAAACACAGCAAAGTTCATCCAGTCAACTACCGAAGAACCAAAATCCTGTCCCAATTGTAAAACGCAAGCAGGGAAGTTAGATCAACTTTGCAATTGAGTAAAAACAAAAAGATAAACAAAGTCTTCAATGACAGAGGTTACTATTTTCCAAGACAACCTTTAAGGTATTCCTTCCTTCAGATACTCCAACTATCAATCCCTGTGCTTCATCCAAAGAAAAGCCTAGCGTTTGAGCATATCTCTCAAGCAGATGTTTTAGCTCAGAAAAATACTTGAAATTGTCAGTGATGCCATTAGTCTCAACCGCTTCTCGGAGGGATGAAGCACTCTGAATTGACAAATAAATAAGTCGAGGCAGGAGTGCCCTACTTTCAATGGCTTGATGAGCAGCAGCTTTCACAAATTCTTCAGTTTGCAATCTTCTTCTACCCTATATGCCAGAAGAAGAAAACAAGAAAAATTAAAGGTCAACTCTCCAACAAAATTCAACAAATTGGACCGCACTGAGTGATGCTAATTCCATACCTTGTTTTCTATAAGAAGCAATGAACTTTCATCAAATGGATCTGTTCAAATAATGAAAATATTCAATTAAAAACTCATGTACAAAAGATCGATCACCATAGGAAGTTGACTGACAATGCATTGCCATGGGTAGTCTTGGAAAGCCTACATTATAGCTATGCAACAAGTTAGGGGGGAAAACAGAGGCACAACTAGCATGTGTTCACCCAAGCCAGGCACGGGCTACAAGAAAACATCCGGATGAGACAAAGATGTATGAGTACAAGACTCTATCTCTTGCATGAGAATCATATACATGTAAAAGCAAGCCAAGACGAAAAAGTAGCCCATATTATCCTATACTAACCAAAGCTTGTAATATTTCCCTTTCCAGTGACAAAGTTCGGCACCATAGTTTGATAATGTGTGTAAATGGCACAACAATAATACATCAACTGGAAATACCTGATGCTGTTCTATCAGACAGTCCCCAAACCCATCTTCTGACCCACACTCAAATATAATCCAACAACATATCTTTACCATAAAACAGACAACAAACCCAATTATATGATTTACCAAAATATTTGTTCACAAAAACTGGTCCAGAATGTGTTAGAACAATAAAAAAGAAAATCAAGGTTGATTACTTTCTTTATTCTTCTTGACAAAAAATTTGAAATCTTGACTTCTTTGTATTTATCATGCATCAAACTGTAAAACAAATGAACCAACCTCAAAACACGAAACCATATTAACCAACCTTCAAGACAATTTTGATTCATAACTGGTGTCCACCAAGGTCGTGTCTCCAAGGCTTCATGGAAGCTCAAAGATTTGGATTCCTCCTTGGAAGAAAGCTCCACTAATTGTATACCATAATTTATAGTTTCAAAAAAATCCTGGTAAGACAATTCCTGTAAGAAATTGTATCCCAAAAAATAATACTGGCAATACTTCACAAGTAACAATTAAGCAGATAAAGAAAGTCAAAGTGATGCTAACCTCTATCTCATCAAAACTTTCTGATTTCTGTTTTAGCTGCAAAATTGGAAATTCAAGTTTTGCCATCATATATTGATGTGAACCTTGCAACTGTTGTTTAAATTGCACGAACTCGATCACCTACGCAGACACATTTATAAACTGGTAAGCTTGTTCATTCAATGTCAGTAACTTTACTTACACTAAAACAGAACAATAGAAACACTCCCTAAAACAATTAGAGAAACACCAAAAGTATACCTGAAAAGATGGGAATATTAAAATCGATGCTCACCTTTGTATAATTTCGATGGCGATACCCAAGGAAGGTAAGATCTGCTGCTTCTTTAAAGTAATCATCCATAAATTTGAGATACTCATTAAGCAGATCTGACAAATTACTCCACAAAGGAGATTTCAGCATCTGCGGTAAAATGTGATGGGAGACAGTCTCCAGTAAAATATTCTTTATGTCCAATGTTTTATACCTGAACAAAAAATAAACTAATTGAACGTTCAAGAAGATCCAGATAAAGAATATAAGTGATATGCAATTTTAAAAATAATGACTATAAAGAAAGCATACCATTCATAAGCTGATGGAAGTGCGCCAAAGTGAGAATACAAATGCACCAATAGAATCTTGCTTTCCCAGTTAAACCTGTTAAAAAATAAAATAATCAGTGTCCACAACAAAAGCAGAGATAATGAACGTCAAGGATCAAGAAGAACTCATGGGAAATAACTGACTAACATAAACACAAGATGTTGCAAAAACTAATGGAATGGGATGAATCATGACAGAAAGATATGTTGCTAGGGACAAACAAGAAAAACAACCCATTTCCATGCACCTCTGATGCTTCCTAGAAAGCCAGCAAGAAACCCAATCAATATGCTTCTAAAGTACATAACAAAAGCACACAGAGCACGCAAATTATGTCACACAATTACAGAATTTTTCTAGATATGAAGTGCAATTCACAAGAAAATAGCTAGCAAGTTTTGACCTTGCAGCCACAGCATAGAAAGTGCAAACATGTCCAGGTGTCAAGACAACCAATGATCTTCTCAATCGTGACATGGTTTTGTATAATCATGTGTAATACACTTCAAAGAGACAATAACTTGACATAATTAATGATTCCTTGGTACCAAGAAAAACCCATTAGTGAAGCATCCACAAAGCAAGCAATTTATTGAACTCAAATTTCACAAATAAAAGACTGGAAACAAAATTGATAACCAATTACTTAACCTTCGAATAGCCAAGCCAAATTCCAGAACAATAACACCCTCCAACAAATAGCCAAGATCTTTTGTACGATAATACAGCTACATGAAGCAGAAGTAACACAAAAAACAAAAGATAGATTTTATTAGCTGATCAACAAAATAAAATAATATTCCCTCCATCCTATATTAATAGCTACATTTGTAAAAAATGGTAGTTTTCATTGAATGGTGAAATCCACATCTAAGAGAAGGGAAAATAAGTTTATGATAGTCCTTTTTATGGATTCAACTACTTAAATTGAACAAAATGGAGTTATTAATATGGAACAAATTTTTTTGCCAAGAATGGAGGGAGTATATAAACAATACATGTTAATATAAAGAGCACAGAAAAACATTTTTAATCTTTTTAGATCGAAGTAGGCACCAGAACAAGTAGATTGCACGCCATGGAAAGAAGCTCTTCGCCATGGACATTTTCTTGAGGATCCAAGTCCTTTGATAAAGGAAGGCTCTTACAATACAATTCCACCATTTCTGCTGCTGTGGTTTCTAAATCTGAGAAAGAGTCACCATGAACTGGTGTAAAGAACTTCCAAAATAAAATTTTGACAGCATTAAAGTGGTCCCACATAAGTACATACTGGCCCACATGACCGCATAATCAATGCCAAAAAATAATCTAAATCCAATTTTTTCATACATGAGCAGTTTAAATTGGCCAGATTCACCATCCAGAGTATGAAACCAAGCAAATCATTTATCATGTCTTTCAAAACTTTGTATGCGGCATATGAGTAGTACATTAAAACTCAGAAAAAATTACATATCATGCAGAATGTGGGAAACTTTGCTCAATTCAGCCAGCTATATTTACAAATTACACTGCAGGCAACCGAAAAACACAAATAATGAATCCTAAACCCTAATTCTGACACAAAAAAATCACTTCTTCGTTATTAGACTACTTCCTCTCGGCTTCTCCCAGCAGTCACAGCAGCAGCAAGATGAGTATAAGTACAAGTCCATCCCAATCCATGCAGAGGAGGCAGCAATTCCCATTCTGATCACAACAACTACGAGTCCAACTCCACGTGACATGATTTTGATTCCTAGATAACTGCCTATGAGCTCTCCTCCAATCGCTAGATCAGCCACTTCCTCCCCAGCTTCAAGTGCGACCTTTTCTTCTCCCCTCTATTCCAACAACGGCTGTCCATATGAGGCCGCTCCACAGGTGCATGAATTGTGGCATTTCTTTTAGTTGTTTTGCCCATTTTTACCATCTTTTTCAAATTCTTTGCAAAATTTAGCCACAATTACAGGCAAATTATGCCATGGTTAATGGCGAATTTTGCCACAATTACAGGAAAATTATGCCATGGTTAATGGCAAAATTTGTGACAATTACAAGCAAACTAATGAATTTCACTACAACTGAATTTTGGCATAACTACACATAGTGAATTCATCAGTAATCATGGCAAAATTCAATAAAGTGTAGGTGAAAAGCTGTCAGAATCTGGGATGGTTAAATAAATTGGCCTTTCGCCTACATTGGCCTGCTACACCTTACCAAGACTCCACTGACTCCTTCCTAGACAACAACAAATTCAACAAGCACATGAAGGAAGACGTGCTGATGGCAGTGCCAAGGCCACTGCCGACTGTATCACCACACCCGTGGGCACATAGTAACAAAGTCAGCATTTCGGTTCAGTTCAGTTCGTTTCGGGAAAAATTCAGGAAAGTTTCAAAGCGTAAAAAAAAGGCGGAGAACAGGAAGGAGGGCCAAAAAATAATCTGCCCGAACTGTAGAAACCCAAAAATAACCGGCCCAAACTATAAAAATATATAAATATCCTGCCTAAACTGTAAAAACTAAAACAAATCAGCCTAAAATATAAAAATATCCAAAATGACCTGCCCACAACGTAAATTTCGCAAAAAAAAGGCAAAGTTTCAAAATTCCCGAAATTCAGCAAAATGAGCAAAATTTCCAAATAAATTTTGATGGCATACCATTTTGTCGAAATTAACAAAATTTCACAAAATTTGTTACTATGCAAGAGAGGAGTGCAACCACCACCAAAGGGCATGTCTCTCCCCTCCATTCGTTGATTAGACAGAAAAGTCCAAAAAGATTGAAATTTCAACAGAGATTAGCATAAATGCTTCCAACAACTCCCAAAACAAATTCAAACCAGACACTCGAGATTACACTTCACACAATCACAATTTTGCCTCTAATCCCTAGAAAAATAGAAGCGATTTTAACACGAAAAAATCAAAGCCTTTTCCAAGTAAGCACATGGCATAGGCCTCAATGATCGTTTAAATCAAGGGAAAAAACCTAAAAATTCATTTTGCCCCATACATCCAAACATCTAGCACAACTTCCATATCAAAAACTTGGAAATGAGAATTTTCACATCAAAGCATCATAAGAGCAAAAAACCCATCCTTTTCGGTCCCCCAAGGTGATCCTCCACAAGTAGGGTTGTGACGATGGAGGGGTGGAGGTAATGATTGGCACCACCAACCACCACATCCACTAGCCACCTTGGGGAGCCAAAAAATTAAGAACAAAGGAGAAGATTAAGTGATGGAGAAGCCATCATGGTATGATGGTTGAAACCCTAGTAAATTGTGGGTCATTAATCCTAAACGTGGTTAAATTTCAAGATGCAGAAATGTGAAGATGGAAATCAAGAGCAGGGGAGAAAAAGTTGCAGCATGATGATGAAAGACAGTGGAAAGCAGGAATATATGGGATGAAATAAAATATCGTACAAGTCACTACTAACACAATATTCCATGCAGGCAGTGGCTCCTTAGAGGATGTTCCAGATCCCCTAAGACACCACCAAAGCTTTACGAGTTCCTCCAGGTCACCCAATGTCTCCAGACTATATCCTCCGACTGACTCCTTAGAGGATGTTCCAGATCCCTTAAGCCACCACCCAAGCATTACTAGTTCCTCCACGTCACCCATGTAAGACAACCAAGTTTCCCAACAGCTCAAGCTTTTAGGAAGGGGAAATCTTTTATATTAATTTTATATTCTAACACTCCCCCTCATGTACAAGCATCTATCAAGCACGGCATGTGAAATACAACTGGGGTATAAATGCCTCTAACAAGACTTAAACCCAAGACCTCATGTAACCTGGAGCTCTAATACCAAGTAAGATAACCAAGTTTCCCAAAAGCTCTTACTTGGTATCAGAGGTCCATATTACAAGAGGTCCTGCGTTCAAGTCTCGTTGGAAGCATTTATACCTCAATTATGTTCTATGTGCCGTGCTTGGTGGATGCTTGCACGTGAGAAGGGGTGATAGATTATAATAGAAATATAAAAGATTTTCCTTTCCTACCAGCTCGAGCTTTTGGGAAACTTGGTTATCTTACGTGGTATCAGAGTTCTAGTATCAAAGTTCCGGGTTACAAGAGGTCCTAGGTTCAAGTCTCGTTGGAGGCATTTATACCCCGATTATGTTCCACGTGCCGCGCTTAGTGGACGCTTGCATGTGAGGGGGTGTTAGATTATAAAAAGAATAAATAAGATTTTCACTTCCTAACAGCTCAAGGTTATGGGAAACTTGGTTATCTTGCATGGAATCAGAACACCAAGTTATAGGAGGTCCTGGGTTCAAGTCTCGTTGGAGACATTTATACCCCTATTGTGTTCCACATGCCGCACTTGATAGATGCTTACACGTGAGGGAGGGTGTTAGAATATAAAGTTAATAAAAAGATTTCTCCTTCCTAACAGCTAGAGCTTTTGGAAAACTTGGTTATCTTACATAGTATCAGAGCTCCAGGTTATGAGAGGTCCTAAGTTCAAGTCTCGCTGGAGGCATTTATACTCCAATTATGTTCCACGTGCCGCACTTAGTGGACGCTTACACATGAAGGAGGGTGTTAGATTATAAAAGATATAAATAAGATTTCCCTTTTCTAACAGCTTAAGGTTTTGGGAAACTTGGTTATCTTACAACCCAATGTCCCAAGACTATATTCTCTGACTAGTCTTCCCCTCGTGGTAGCAAGAGTTTGAGCCATTGGGAAATTCAGGTTCTTGATAAAATATTTAGTCCTAACGGGGGTTGTGCATCAATTTCGAGGTAATTTAAAACACCTTGTTATGACCCAAATTGGCCGGGCCGCCTACTAAGTAAAGACAGGACCTGTTCCATCTAATTGCTCCTGTCACCTCTTCTTGGAGTCTCATTAGAAGTCCTTCATTGCTTTCCTAGTTTAATCAGAGTTTATTTAAAGGCCCTGTCAATTGATGATCCTAGTAGTATTCTATTTCCTTATTAGGACTAATTCTATTTGCAGAATGCTTGAAGCCTACTTATTGTGATAATACGTGGGATCAGAGCATGGAATTGAGAAGTTAACGAATGATTCTTAGATTAGTTATCTCTCTCTAAGCTCCATTTCTATCTACCCTTTTCCCTACGTTGATATCCCTGTAGACCACCAAGTCTACAACGCACCAGCGGGTTAGTCACTCTCCAACAGTTTTTCGATGATTGGGTACAGGCGGAGCTCAGAGGAAAGGTGTGCTAGGTTAATTATGGAGAGAGGATGCACACAAACTGTGTATATAGGGTATTTGTGTCTATTTATTAAAAAAATTAAGGGCACAATCAGTTTGTGAAGAAAAGGGTATTAACAGATATAAATCCATGATATTTGAGTATAGTAGATAGAACAATATTATGTTAGGTATAATCAAAATATAGCCAGTAAAGATATACAATTAAAATTTTCCCTAAATTAAATTTTAGGATCCTCAATCAAGATGTATCCACAGAGCACCCAAATGAAGCATAGCAAAAAGGGTTTTCTGAGAAAAGAGCAAAAGCAGTACCATGAATAGACAAATGACGCCAAGTGCCACATAGTGCTTGAATTTTATAAATGCTTACAGCTAGACCCAGCTTGTTGATTGCAGACACAGAGGAAGTTTTATATATTTTTGTGATTTCGTTCATTATTTCTGTCTTCTCAGAATGTGTGAGAACTTGCAAATAGAGTTCCACATCGGATGCAAAGGAAGATAGGTGACCGAACCTGCAACCATAGAAAAAAAAGCTTAACTAAGAAGAGAACATGCCACAATCTCATTAGTTTGCATAAGCCATACGTAAAACTACAAAAACAAATATTAAAAAGGGAGAAAGGATTTAAGGATCACATTAAAAAGAAAAATAACCAGATTAAAGTAAAGGCTGCTAACCTCAAATAATAGAATTTGTAAAATAGAAACTACAGAAAAAAAACCAAAGAACCGCATCAAAAAATAAATATCCAGATTAAAAGTAAAAGCAGTCAATCTCAAATAACAGAATTTGTAAAATAAAAACTACAAAAAACAGAAAGACATAAAAAACAAGTAATAGCTACTCCTGCTAGTGCAAATGAAAATTTCCTACATCACATCATCTAAAAACAGTATCAAAACGTAACGAACCAGGCAGCATCTTCATAGGTGAGAAATGTACATAAAATTTACAAACTTGAAACACATCATTACAAGTCAAAAAAGTCATTTGATTGACCGCAAAAATTTAATTAATTAAACAGACAAACCTGGAAAAAAACTCTAAAACACCATTTGTTATTAGCTTGCCATCAGCAATCTTTCCGTATAATAGACGCTGCTTCTCAAGTTCAAGCCTGGCCAAATAAGGACCCCTAACAAACTCACTATTGGAATTAACTAGTAGCTTTTGGACAAAATGTGATGCACTCTCCATTCGAGAATCAAACTGCAAATCATTTATTAACCTTTGTCAACAAATGCAAAATGCACATACATATAGAAAATGGGCAAAAAGCAAGTGCATAAAAGATAAAATGTGTATAATTAAATAATGTAAATGGCGTACCACATCATCTGGCAAGTGTGATTTCTTCCTCAAATTAGAATCCCCGAGGAAATTCACTGAGCAATCATCCTCCAGCAGACATCCTAAGTAATGTAGAAAGGACTTCCAATCGTCGGGGCTGACAAGATACAAACAACAAAATAAAAGTAAAAAAAATAAGAATCACAAACAAATGATACTGACTGCATGAAAAATGCATCATCACATTTGCCACTAAAATGTCTTGATGAGTATCCCAATCTCCTATAACCTTTGTAAAGAGGTCTAAAACATGCACGTCTTAGTCACACGATACAAAATAAATAGAGAACCCTTCAACTTGATATACTTATGAACTACACTGCAGCATTTTTTCTATGAATAATATTCCCTGCAAACTATCATTTCGCTAAGCCAGAACATGATGATCATAACAATAGAAAAAGTGCTCATGCGGATGATATGGTGATGGTCATGAGTTTTCATATCAATTTTCCCAAAACAATAATGTCAGAGAGATCATAAATATTTCCACAACTTTCCTCATGTGAATTCCATATTGATATTTTAAGTGCAACAAAATATACAAAATTTGAGTCATTGGTGTAAATACTCAAAAGTGTTGACAATAACTAGTGATGACGATGTTCTGTTGCCAAGTTTCAAAGTACATAATTCGGTAATCAGGCATATGAGAAGCATTAAGTCACATCCTGAAGCTCTTTAAAAATGTCATTCATTCACCCAAGTTCCTTTACAAAGTAGTATTGAAGCTTAGACATTTAAAAAAGATAAAACAAAAAAGCATGCTTTTTCCAAACCATCTTGCACGAAGTACCACATTAGAACGAAGTAGAGAAAATTTCCATCTATTGTTATCTTCTTCTCTCTGTGTTCTCTCTCTTGTGCTTATTAGTAGAGTAGCCCCCCATATTTACCGATCCAAGAAAGAACAAAGTAGAGAAATTTAAGTCTAATCCTTTCTTTAAAAAAAATTGATGCAACTTTGTCTTATATTTTAATTTACAACTTCAATTGTAGCCCTTTCAGTGCTTTCTATATCCAACTAGCAAATGGAAAAATAAGGTTGTGACAATTAGCATAGCATGTATGACTAATATTTAAAGACATCTAGCCAGTACTGCAGCTTCACCGCTGGCTAGACCCTAGCCATCAGCCATCATCTGATGGCCAGCTCCATAGCCTGCGCTGAAGCTGCAGCGCTGGCTAGACAAGCTCCTAATATTTTAACAAAAAAATTTACATTACAAAAGAAGATAACCACTCGACTTAGAAGTTCAGCTCTCATCCCTCTTTAATATTTATATAATTATAGGTTCTGCCAGGTAGCAAATCTACATATGGAAATTGAGTAAAAAAGATTAACAACATTCTACCAATTCTTGTTGACAGCAAAAGTTGGTAGTCAGTATCGAACCTTATTTTTATCAAAAGGTGTGTTTCTTGTCAGTTTTTAGCAGTGAGAGATAATATATCCTCAGAACAATATTACTCGGGTCTTGACAACAATTAATATACCATTGCTGGCTTATAACACTTTCCAGCAATGTTATCCCTTCTCCAGAAACTTCATATTGAACAGAAGAGGCATAGATAACATCACTATCATCGGTAACAGTACACACCTTGAGTCTAAAATTAGCTGGAACACTTCAGCAGCAGCAGAATAGTCATGTGCACGAGCAAGAAGCCCACCCTGTCAACTTAAAGTCAAACAGTACAATAATAGCACATAAAATTTAGAAACTGTAAATTTTATTGATATATTCAAGAAAAATCAGTCTATTTTTTTAATCTAAACAGCTCAAATTGGTACCTTCATGCATAATCTATCACCTTCAGTTGATATCAGGGATCCCAGACTGCCTGAGATTAGCTCAAGTGCCTCCTTATATTTACCTTGTTGCTCTAAAACAGATATATATACCAAAATACCTGGAAAATGTATTTGAAAATTTTCAAAAACTTAAACAGTACCAACATCGCAGAATTTGAATGAAAACAATCAAATTATAAAACTGAAAATCCGTGTAAATCATCAGACCATGAAGGCATGGAAAAGGTATATCACCTTCTGGTTCACGCAAGGTATTTGAACTGTTATGCTTCTTTATTAAGGCCTCAGCTAAAGACAAAAGCTTCTCTCCTCCTTCACCGCATAGAACCTACCAAAACCACCAGAAGTAAATACAGAAGAATAGCACTTATAAAAGAATGAGAAAAGACATACAACTGCATGTAGAACATCAGGATGCAAAACACAGCTTTGTAGGTTACAGTTCAACATTATCAAGTTCAAGATTTGCAGAAAAGAACATTACACATTTGCCAATTACCACAAAATATATCAAAGAAAAGAAGGAGAATCATGATGGAAATTCAAGATATAGCATATTGAAAGACACGACAAACCTGCAATAAAATACTACAAACAGCCCAAAAAAGAAATCTTTCTTCACCAACAACCTTGTACATTTTGATAGCTGTCTGCCATGAAAGCGGACACACACGGGAAAGATACAATATTAGTAATAGAAAATCAAAAGGAAACCAACTGGAATAAGGGAAAGGTTGCAGACCTGTTGTTGCTTCACATATGAGTATTCCCGAAGATAACAGTTAAACAGGCCCGTCATCAGTTCCAAATTATTTGGAAATTTTCCACATGCATACTCATAACAAGAAGTTGCCAAATCCACTGGACCAAATGGAAACAAGTGAATTTCTGGTTAAATGCATTTCCTGCCAGACTAGATGAAGAGCAACAATACGCTATAAAATACCTACGACAAAAAGAAAAACAGAGCTAACAAAGACAAAAAAACAGGATTTCATAGACACCTGAATTTTCACCCTTCTCTTTTTTTATTAGCAGCATGCAACTAATTAATGGTGGAACTCAAGCCTTATGCTTAATATCAGAATCAAGCACCTTTACCATTAAGCAAAGGACTCTCTCGGGCACAATCCATCTTATTCAAAAATTAATCAGGGGATTTTTCCTAAAGGACCTTGGTAAAAAATTACATGTCTAAATAAATGCTAAGTATGTGAACCACTGAATCAGTCCGTAAAATTAACTGACTTCCAACCAGTGAAAAAAAAAGTGACTTTCGACTGAGTGAGCATGAATCGGTTCTACCTATGAGATTCTACAATTACTCGTGCTATTATTTTTGCCTAATAGTGAGTTGTGCCAATCCTTATCAAAACTTTAATGACAACTAATATTGGTTAAATAATTTATTGTCTACAAAAGCCTCTTTCCTAAAATCCACAAAAGATTTTATTATTAAAGATGCTAAGTTCTTTGAGGGCAAAATCTAATAAAATTACCAACTGTTTCACCATTTCTAAAATGGAAAAAAAAAGACAAATGCGGAATTCATCATGTCACCCAGTTTTATTGACTACTTTAAATTAGGATGCTATCGATGCATGCTTAATTTTTTTTGGACACTGGTTGCTATAGTAAGGGGGGAGGTAGATAAGGGCTACAAGAAACTGGCTCAAATCCTCACCACCACAAGCAATCAAACAAAGGGCAAAGGGAATAACGTCTGATGGCTGCTAGCATCATCGCAAAGGATGCTTAACTCGCTTATTTCTTAAAAAGTAAGTAACTGTGCAGAATGATACACAACTAATCCAATACATTCAAAGAATTGTTTGTCTTGTCTTACTTTTTCTTCTAGTGGTTGAGCAAAAAAGAAATTCACATATAATCATATCATAATACAGGCAAAAGCGATTATCTCTCTCCAGATTTTTGTTCAGTTTTCTATCTCATGATTTCTTTAAAATTCGCTTTTAGTTTTCATTATATGGATGCTAAAAATACAAATGCAAACTTTTGCAAGCACTCACTTAGAGAGCTCTAATGCAGATTCTCTAACTGTGAGTCCACATAGGATAATTAAGGTAGAAACATAGGGCATCAACAGACAAATTTCAGATAAGCACAGACACAACTGTTGTTCACACTCATGACATTTTTTCATGGGTAAGACACGCACCCTTACACACTTTATGCCAATGGGATTCAACCCTGGGACCTCTCTCACAAATGGGAGAGATCCAGCCAGCGGGAGGCTTGGCTACATTCTGACAATTTAAACCCTCCATTCCGCCCTGTACTATAACAGCTTTTGTTTAACTTGCAGTTTCTTTGAATTAAATGGAAGATATGTTCATCACTCATGGTTGTGGGCACATAACATAGCCATCCCTCAATCACACAGAAAAATCCCAAAAGCCTACTATATAAAAAGCACTAGCAGGTAAATATTTTCTCCCATCATACCGGAAGTACCCAATTCAAAGTGGTTCCTAGATCGGACTGAACCTCTAGTAAGAACTCAATCATTTTCTTCAATTTTTATATCTTTGTTAAACTGTGGCCACGCAGTCAGTAACCATTGTCACTCCACTGCTACAAGAGGCATCTGGAAATTCATTTGTATTTTATTGAATAAAAGGACAATTATAAAAAAAAATCATTAGACAAAAGTTGTACAAGCACTAAAACAGTAGATTGCTCAGTCTGTAAGGCATACAACGTATTCAGCATCAGTATCCATGACAATGAAAATGTAATGGCATCAGGTCTACAACAGCAAATGTAGGGTATAACACTGAAGGGTGCCTTCTCATGTTAGCCAGGTGAAACACTACGACACAATCCTTAAAAAAAAAGGGAACGAACAATCCGATGGTACAGGCATACCAAATACATGTAAAAAGGCTGTCAAAATTACACCCCCCGCCCAAACCCCCGCGCTCTCTCTTTCCCTACCTCCCTCTCTCTGTCTCTCTCCACCAAGAAAAGAATAACAGCACAAACTATGATTGATACCACATACAACAACTGGATAATGAAGAAGTGATAGTATAGACATGCCAAACATTTGTGAAAAAGACTGCAAAGATTATGCACTCTCTCTGTGGTACATTTATTGCAAAATAATAAAACAACAGCACAGCCTATGATTGGTGCTGGTAAGCTTCTGTCTCTGTCACAAAGGCGGAAAATGCGGCACCTTGGCCCTCAACAGAATAAAGCACTGCCTAATCGGGCCATTCAGCGCCTTCTCCAAATAATCGCAAAGGCCGCACCTTTTTGTGATTATTCGAAAAAAGGCACCATTAAAAGCCCTAGATCTGGGCACTCCAAATTTATGCCTCTCATTTACACAAGGCAAATGTTATGGATAGTAGGATTTATTTTATTCATAGGCCTTTTGGGCTATTATGCATTAGGAATTATGTAATAAGGCTTTAAGTAGTATTAGTTAAGCCTTAAGTAGTATTAATTAATTAAGCCCCAGGCCCATTAAGGGCTTAGTATATAAGGGTTCTCCGCCCTAATGGAGGGATTAGCAATTAATCAGATTTCTTAGTCTCATCTTTCTCCACTGTCGACCCAAACTCTCTCCTTCTATCGCCATAGTGGTTTCCACGTACCAGCAGGTTATTCTCCCTCCTTTCATCGAACTTCATTACCTAAATCATCCTATAGTTCCCTGGATTTGTAACACTAGTATCAGAGACAACGTTCCTTGTTATTGGACGGATTTCATGGTGCAAACTAAGAGTATGGCCACCAAGGATCAACAAAACCATAGTGGGTCAGTTGCTGTTTCGGCTACCAGTAGATCACCGGTCCGTGCCGGAATGTCTGCTAGTGGACTCACAGGCACGCCCCCAATACAAAGCACCGCCGGCTTGCATTCCACAGCGTCGGATGTGGAACGGGCGAACTCAGACCTCCGACCAAATTCTGCAGTGCTACAGGTCTTCTAGAAGCTTTTACAGGAATTTCAGGCCCTTCGCACATAGCAACAAGCCGCCTTCGGTCTGTCTTTTTGACAACTCCGCTGGCTCACCCATCAGGACAACCGCGGGGCGGGAAAATGCAAGTATCAGCCGCGGTCTCCTTCCACCGCCGTCCGACCAGCAACCGCCAACAACAACAGCTTCCCCTTTTGCCGCTGGATGCGCAACAGAAACCGGACTCACCGGGCTGGGCTTGCCGGCGAGAATGCAGTCAGCTACTTCAACTGAATCTCAGCACATCTTGCCACCGCAATATCACCCAGGACGAACAGCAGTTCCCTACCAGCCTGCTGGCGGCCGTGATGACGATCTTCCCATGGATGAAGACAACTACCATGGCTCTGGATGGGAAGGACAGCGGCCTATGCATCCAATGGAACCACGACTTGCACGAATGCAATTTCCAAAGTATACAGGCAAGGACAACTCAATCGATTGGGTTTATCGTGTGGAAAATTTTTTCTCGTATCAGGGCACTACAGATGATACAGAGAAAGTACGAATTGCACATCTTGAAGGGGATGCCTTAGTTTGGTTCCAGTATTTTGAACAAGAGGTTCCCCACGCTGCATGGCAGAAATTTACTTAGGAACTGTGTGCGCAATTTGGTCCGACCAACTTTGCAGATTTTAATGAGCTTTTGTCTGGATTGACTCAGACTACCGCTGTCCAGGCTTATCAGACAGAATTTATGCGAGTGGCCACACGTCTTCCCCATTGGACTCCAGAGGCTTTGATCGGCACTTTCCGCCGGGGCCTCAAACCGGAGATAGCTGATGAAATTCGCCACTTCAAGTGCTCCACGATGTAGGATATTATTCGACATGCCCAAATCCAAGAAGATAAATTATCCCGCCAGCAAAAGTCCACTCGCACCATCAAATCAGTCCCTTCTCGGCCATGGGGGGGTCACCTAATGGTCCCTTTCGTGGCCAATAGACAGCCGGCACTATCCCCGGCACGACAGTTCCCTTTCGCCGCCTTTCTCAAGCCCAAATGGAGGACCGTTGATCGAAGGGATTGTGTTTCAATTGTGATGAACGATTCACACCGGGTCATCATTGCAAAACCCTTCCCACTACTTTGATTTTGGAGGAGTCTTGGGATAATACATGCGACTGGCCTTATGCAGATCCCCCCCTCATGGATTTTGAGGTACTTCCTGAAATATCATTACATGCTTTCTCTGAGATTTATACTCCTCAGACTATGCGAGTTCAGGGTTTGCTTAAGCGTCAGAAGGTGGCCATTCTGATTGATAGCGGAAGCACACATAACTTCATTAATGACTGGGTGGTACAGCAGCTTGGTTGTATTTCTAATTCTTCTCTTTTTGATGTGCTGATTGGGGATGGTAAACACCTCCGAAGCAAGGGCGTGTGTTCACGAGCTGAGTTGCAGATCCAAGGGCACCTCTTCGTTATGGACCTTTATCTCTTACCAACTAAATGGGCTGATATCATGTTGGGAGTCCAGTGGCTTCAGGAGTTGGGTGATGTAACTTGAAATTTTCGCCATATGCTTATGGACTTTGCATATTCAGGGCAGCAAGTCCGTCTTCAGGGCTCTCTACCCGGCACACTCCACTCTGCCCAGGATGTGCGCTCCTTTCGTAATGCTCATCAAGGTTTTCTACTACAGCTTGTATACCAGAATGAAGGCTCGGGATCTGACTCACCATCTGATATGGCTGACTTGTTGGCTACTTATTCTTTCCTCTTTCGAGAGCCTACAAGATTGCCCCCGGCTTGATCTCATGATCATCACATCCCTATTATGGACAGCTCCTCCCCTACTAATGTCCGTCCCTATAGGTATCCCCAAATTCAAAAAAATGAGATTGAAAAATTGGTTTATGAGATGCTCTCTACTGGTATTATATGCCCCAGCACTAGTACCTATTCCTCTCCAGTATTGTTGGTTCGCAAGAAGGATGGTTCCTGGCAGTTTTGTGTTAATTATCGGGCTCTCAATGCCTCTACCCTCAAGGATAAATTTCCAATTCTCATTATTGAGGAGCTACTTGATGAGCTGGGGTATGCTAAGTTCTTCTCGAAGATGGACCTACGTTCTAGTTATCATTAGATCAGAATGCACCCAGCCCACATTCACAAAACCACTTTCCGACACATGACAGCCACTTTGAATTCCTAGTGATGTCATTCGGGTTGACAAATGCTCCTTCGACTTTCCAGAGCTTGATGAACGAGGTATTTTGGCCCCATTTTGCCGTTTTGTCCTTGTATTTTTTGATGACATCTTGATCTCCAGTCCGACATGGGAGGATCACTTGGTTCACCTTCAGAGCATATTTGACATTTTGGGCCAGTATACTTTTTTTCTTAAGCGCTCCTGGCAGTTCTCAGGTTGAGTATCTCAGGCATATTATCATGGGTGGCAGTGTTTCGACTGGCCCATCGAAGGTGGAGGCTATGCTGACTTGGCCCACACCCTCCTCTCCTAAGTCCTTATGGGGCTTCCTTGGACTCACAGGCTATTATTGACGGTTCGTGTTGCAGTATGGGTCTACTGCAGCTCCATTGACGGCTCTGCTCAAAAAAGGGTCCTTCCGGTGGTCCCCTACAGCTCAAGAAGCCTTCGATCTTCTTAAGTCAGCTATGTCCTCTGCACCAATGTTACCATTACTGGATTTTTCTCATACCTTTATTGTTGAGACAGATGCTTCAGAGGCCGGGTTAGGAGCTGTTTTAATTCAGGCTGGCCGCCCCATTGCTTTCCTTAGTAAGGCTCTCTCGGGTAGGTCTTTTTCTCTCTGCTTATGAAAGAGAGATGTTTGCTATAGTGCACACCGTGACTAAATAGCGCCCATACTTAATGGGCCGCCATTTTATTATTCGGACTAATGATCAACCTCTCAAGTATTTATTGGAGCAGCGAATTTCTACCCCTACACAACAGTGGATTTCTAAATTACTGGGGTATGACTATGCCATTGTGTATAAGAAGGGCTCTAAAAATGTGGTTGCCGATGCTCTATCACGACAGTTTGCCTCTATCCAGGCCTTGACCTATGTCGGGTCCTTTTCCGTTTCTTCAAGATCTTCAGCAGGCTTATCAGAATAATACACACATACATTATTGACACGCCTCCAGGCTGATCCTTTGAGCTCACCCTCTTTTATTTTACAGGGCCGTCTTTGGGTTCCCTCCATTCTGGCCTTGCGCGCTAAAATCATATCCCACTTTCATGACACTCCTATGGCTGGACATGAGGGCACTTTTCGTACATATAAACAGCGAAGTCAGAGCTTTTTATGGTGTGGCATCCGTAAGGATGTTCATAACCATGTGGCAGCTTGTCCTACTTGCCAGCGGGCGAAGGCTTCTACAGTGGTGCCTACGGGATTACTTCAGCCCCTCCCTATTCCAAAGCGAATTTGGGAGGATGTGTCAATAGATTTTATTGAGGCTTTACCCCGGGTTCAGGGTAAGTCAATAATTCTGGTCGTGGTGAATCGGCTCTCTAAATATGCTCACTTTAGCCCCTTAAGTCATCCTTTTACTACTAAGGAGGTGGTTGAGTTGTATCTTCGTGATGTTGCTAAGCTTCATGCGATGCCCCGTACTATTGTTTCGGACAGACACCGGGTGTTCCATCTCACTTTTGGCGCAAGTTCTTTGCTCTGCAGGGTACAAACCTCAAGATGAGTTTAGCTTACCATCCTCAGACGGATGGTCAAACAAAGGTTGTGAACCGTTGTTTAGAACAATATTTACGTTGTTTTGTGGCGGACAATCTTTGACATTGACTTCATTTCCTACCTTAGGCTGAGTACTCCTATAATACTGCCTACCATACTGTCGCCGGTTCTACCCCTTTTCAAAGTGTTTACGGGCGGCCTCCACCCACTATACTGGCTTATGTGCCTCATTGAGCAGCAGTCGGTGAGGTTGACCTTATGTTGCAGGATCGGATGTCCTCTTACGCCAACTCAAACTAAATTTGTCCAAGGCTCAAAACCACATGAAACAGGTGTATGATCGGCACCACACAAATTGGGAGTTTCAAGTGGGCAACTTGGTGTTTATTAGCTTCTCTCCGCACCAGCAGTCTTCACTTTATGCTCCTCCTAGCTCGAAGTTGGCTCACCGATTGCATGGCCCGTATCCCATTCTCTAGCGTATTGGGTCCGTTGCTTATCGCCTACAGCTTCCTGAGGGTTCTTCCGTCCACCCAGTTTTCCATGTTTCTCACCTGCATCGCTTTGTGGGGGATCCATCTCGTATGCTTTCCAATCCGCCACCACCGCTTTTGGCTCTTATGTCACCGCCCATGCGTCCTTCAGCTATCATCGACACTCACCGCATCCGTCAGGCAGGACGTTTAATTCCAGAGATACTGGTCACTTGGCATGGTTGTCATTTGGAGGAGGCTTCTTGGATGCCAGAAGATGATTTTTATACTCGATTCCCGGATCTTGCGCCTTGAGGTCAAGGCGGTAGCGGAGCGTGGTGGATTGTTATGGATTGTAGGATTTATTTTATTCATAGGTCTTTTGGGTTATTATGCATTAAGAATTATGTAATAAGGCTTTAAGTAGTATTAGTTAAGCCTTAAGTAGTATTAATTAATAAAACCCAGGCCCATTAAGGGCTTGGTATTTAAGGGTTCTCCGCCCTAATGGAGGGATTAGCAATTAATCAGATTTCTTAGTCTCATCCTTCTCCTCTATCGACCCAAACTCTATCCTTTCTATCGCCATACTAGTTTCCACGTACCAGCAGGTTATTGTCCCTCCTTTCATCTAACTTCATTACCTAAATCATCCTATAGTTCCCTGGATTTGTAACAGCAAACCACTCACCACAGCAGCTCCTCCAGTCTTCCTCGGCAACAGTGAGACCACCTTCACGGCATCACTGCCCTCCGGAATCTGGACCTTCGTGGCTCCGGTGCTCTGCCAGCAAACTAAGCAAAGTGTCTGTGGGGTGATCAAAGGGCTGCCAGGGTCGCCGGACTCGAGACCAAAGATTCAAGTACCTCTTCACCAAAACTCCAACCATTGCAAGATGGCCAATACTCTTTACTCAGTAGTTTTTTTTATACTAGACAAATAATTTCTGGCTTTTCACTTCTGTTGATATTTTGCCTTATGAATCTCTGATTTGCATACTTTATTGCAAGTATCTGATTCTCTGTTTCTGATAATTTCTTTGTGGGTATAAATAATTGATATATAGTTATATGCCTATGTTTCTTAGGTTGTTTCATTTTGCAATTGAATATCCTTGTGCCGTCATGTGATTTTCTGAATGTATATTTCACGAATGGAATGTGTAAGACTGTGAGTTGGGGCCTTGGGGTATTAAGAATCCCACAAGTAGAAGTTTGGTTCGGGCCAGATTTATGATGATTCATTTGATGTGTTGTGTTTCTTGTGTGCATAAGATATTGACTTGAATTGTAAGTATGCCCAGGCAAAGGGTGAAAATTTGGGACCATATTGAGAAGGTTGGGAACAAGATAAAATGCAACAATCGCATAGAATAATTCTTTTGTTCGGTGACTAGAACTGGGAATTCCACTTCATCAGTTGGTTCGACTTCTAGTATGATGCCTCAGTGGTAGCTGAAGAACTAGTAATCAAGTTGGACAAGTGCAAACATCTCAGAGTACTATAAATGAGTACCTCAGGAAGAAAGAAAAAGAAGTTGCTGATTTCGCAGTTGCTGAATTTTTTGTTGCAAATATTATTGCCTTTAATGTTGCAAGACCACCAGAGTATACAGCTGCCTTTAGTGCTTCAGCTAATGTTATGATTTAGAATTAGGACTTTATTTATTAAGTATGCCTTAGTTTAGGTTTGCTTTCCTACTTTAGAATTGCTTATTAAAGGAAGGATTCTTATTGTTAATGCATTCCTAGTTTAGATTTGCTTCCTAATTTGAGAAGGCTGAAGCCTATAAATCATGTCCTCTTCCACAGTCATGAATTACGAATTTGAGCTATAAATTAGTCTAACTTATTTATCTCTACCCCTCCCTAACCCTCTTCCCTTTCATACACTTTTTCCTTAATTTTACCCTTGTAACCCTATGGGTTAGAACATTGGTATCAAAGAGTACCTTTCCTGCACCATCGCTTCATCACCGGCATGGGACGCCCAAAGAAAGTGGTTTCTAGTTCTGCTATCAAGCCCTCAGATGCGGCCGTCTCCTCCCCTCATACGGATGTCGAGCTCCAATGTGAACCAGATGCCCAGGCCCTAGAACAAAAGATGTCACCAATAATTAGGCAAAGCAATATCAATAGCTCTCGGACACCCTCGCAGTCATAGTACAGTCACAACATGATGTTGTTGCAGCCGTGAAAGACCAACAAGACTCCTTGGCTGTGCTCGCTAGTCGATGCGACTCTCTGACAACCTCTGTCCAGCAGCTCACCAACCATCCACCCTCTGCACCACCGGCTGAACTGCTGCCTCAGGGACCTCCCACGTTGACACCAAATTAGGGGTCATCGTCTTCAGCTCCGTTGGGTGTTTCTTTTGCCTCACCGGCCCCTGAGCTCCACCCGGAAATTGCAGCCAGCTGTCTGCCCTGTTTATCTAGACCGCTCTTTCCATTGCCGGATCTTTCCCATATGTCCCAGCAAGCCACCTCATAGCGCAGCCAGGTCCAATGACTGAATCTACCGTTGCCGGAACTTCCCTTCACCGATTCGGCACTCTGACTGCGATAGCTGGGCTGGATTCCACCGCGATGCCCCCCCCCAATCGTCTATGGCCAGCCACTTCTACATTCCACAGCCGTCAAGACCGCCGCTTTTCAGTCCAGACCGTCGCTAATGGCCTCCGCTGGTGAGCCATTGGCCCCATTTGTTGCCATAGACTTTGTAATCCCTTATGTTCCGGTCAATCATCGCCTCCCCGTCGACCCAAAGGATGTTCCGCAACCGTACTCAGCAAAGGTCGTTCCGTCGCATCCACTCCAGTCAGTCCCACCGTCGCCAGATTCACCTTCCCCTACCCTGGTCAATTGTCGAGTTTCTGGAGCTACAGTAGTCTCTTCCACCGCCGCCATGGTCATTGGAGATGCATATAGAGTGTTAGGGCAAATCGAGGATGTGATATGTTATATGGGCAGGTTGCGATCAGATTTAGGTGCACCCGGCTTCTGGACCGGCCCAACATTGGATTTTTTATCCCATTCGGGTCCAACCCCGTACCTTACACAACCTGACCCACTTGGTTTGTCTCCGGGCACTTATCCTCAAGTTGTTCATGGCTCCCACACACCAGCTCATAGCCATATGCACAAAGATTTAAACAGACAAATCCATGGCTTGGATCTATCTTGCTTCCACAGCCTAGTGGTAGGGAATTTGATATTGCTAACAATTATTTGATGCAGGCAGATGGTTTTCCGGCATCCCCTAATTACAAAAGGCCCAACTTCTACCATGGGCCACCTATACCATTTGTGCCAGACTGCCAACATGGTGATCCCCGACCCGGAGGACGTCCACCAGGTTATGATGCCGCATTCAAAGACTACAAAGGAGTTGTCCAAGCCTGCCTCACTCTCCCAATCTCCAAGGGTGATGAACCGGAGGAATGTGTCTCACATGCCCGGTGATTTTTTCACTTCCATCGTACACCGGACCACAAGCATATTGATCTTGCTTCCTTTCACAGGGAAAGACGTGTGTTGCAGTAGCTCAAGCACTTTCTATCTCACGCTCCGTATGCTACATGGGATGACGTGGAGCAAGCTCTTGTCCGTTTTAGGCTTACTAATTATGAGGACTATAATCTTCGTCTTTCCCGTGTTCACCAATCTACCACCGTCAAAGCTTATTAAGATGAATTTAAAAAATTATTAAATCGGGTTTCTAATTGGCCAGAAGCCACTTTGATTGGTACTTTTTTGGGCAGCCTCAGCCTCAGCCTCAGCCTCTTCCACGGGCGCCACAATCCTCTTCTACTGGTCCTATCACCACTATGGGGCGTACTCTTATTTCTCTTAAGCGATTATCTCAGGTTGAAATGGAGGCTCACCATTCTTAGGGCTTATGATACAATTGTGATGAAAAGTATACCGCTAGCCATCATTGTAAGACTCTTCATGCTTATGTTGTTGAAGATACAACTGACCTTTGTGGCTTCTTCCAACCCTATGGCTGAGTTTGACCCAGCCTTCGCTGCCTTGGTAAATGATGTGGACCCATACTTGTCCTTTCATGCCTATGAAGGTGGTAATACTCCCAACACTATGCACATTAATAGGCAAATGGAAAAACATGTCATGCTTTTTATCGATACTCGTAGTACTCGTAGTTTCATTAATAAAGTCATTGCTAAAGAGTTGGGCTTACAGATCTCTAATAAGGGCTGAGAATCGGGTCGGGTCAGGTTGGCCTTGACCCTTACTAAAATCGGGTCGGGTCATGACCCGACCCTATTTTTAAATCGGGTCGAAAATCCAAACCCTAACCCTACTTGAGTCGGGTCGGATCGGGTATGCGAGTAACCTTACTTTTTTCTACAATTTTTTTGTTAGACTTATATTATATACATTACAACATTAATTTAAAATGTTTGGTTCTTTGGCTAATTTGTGGATACATTTTTTGTAGTAGCCATCAACGAAGACCTTAGAGGTATAATGTTGCATTTCCTATATTCTAAGAGAATGATAACAAAATAGACCTTCAACGTTTATTTACTCATGATCAGCCTACTTGGCTTTCGATTTTAGCATGTCTTAATTTCAAAATTCTAGTAACTACTTCTATATGGCTACTCATAACCCTACCCTCCTTTGCAATAGGTGACACTTAATTATAATTTTCCTCTTAAAATGGTCCCTCATCAAGCTTTATTATCCGCCTATCTAGATACACGTTCCTAACCTCCTCCCTATTATGAATGTCAGGCCTTCAACAGCGAGCTAAATTTAATACGCGATGTGTCCTTCAGAAGGAGAGAGGATAAGTAATAAATACAACAAAATATAACATTTTTATTCTATTCACCATACCTAGAAATTAAACTATATATAAATTAATCACAATTTGAAGATACTGTCCTCTGTTATCCCAAAATGGATGTCTACTATAAAGCAAAATATATGTGATCACACCTATGCTCCAAACAACTAATTCATACTCAAATTTATGTTTAAGTACCTCTAGTTCAACATAGTATGCACTAAACAAACACTAATAATAGTATAAATAAGTCCAATAGACCAACACAATAATAATATGGTTCTTTATTATTTGTAGTCTGGTAAAAGTAGGGTTGTGCAGGTCGGGTACGACCCGACCCTAATTTCAAAACGGGTCAAGAGCCTAAACCCTGACTCTGACCCGACCCTAAATTCAAAACGGGTCAAGAGCCTAAACCCTGACTCTGACCCTACCCATAGTAGGGTCGGGTCGGGTGCAGGGTTAAGCGGGTCGGGTTCGGGGCGGGTAAACGGGTTGGGTTGGATTTTCCCAGCCCTATCTCTAATTGTTTTAACTTTGATGTTATGGTCGAGGATGGTGCAAAGCTTCGCAGTATGGGGTTTATTATAAGGCATGTCTTCTTGCTGAAGGCCTTACTATCAAGTTTGATTTCTATGTTCTACCTATCAAGGGATAGGATATCATTCTTGGCATAGATTAGTTGTGCACATTGCAAAAGGTTAAATGGGACTTTGAATACATACAGACGAGCTTTGAGCTTGATGGGGTCAAATGCCTCCTTACCGCCCAACCACCGAATAAATAGCACATCATTCAGCGCCCTCCTCTGAAGTATCATTGAATTCTCTAACCTTTTACTATTGATGAGCGTCTTGGTCCTTCCAAGCCTTGAGGACAAGGCTTAGCGGAAGCAGTGGTGGATTGTTATGATTTCGAATTAAGACTTTATTAAGTATGCCTTAGTTTAGGTTTGCTTTCCTAGTTTAGAATTGCTTATTAAATGTAGGATTCTTATTGTTATTGCTTTCTTAATTTAGATTTGCTTCCTAATTTGAGAAGGCTGAAGCCTATAAATCATGTACTCTTCCACAATCATGAATTACGAATTTGAGTGGTAAATTATTCCAGCTTATTTATCTCTGCCCCTCCCTACCTCTCTTCCCCTTCTTCCCCACATACACTTTCTACATAATTTTACCCTTGTAACCCTAGGGTTACAACTAACCATGGTCAAGGCTATATTCCACCAAGTTGTGAAAACATCATAACCAAGTTATTAGGCTCTTTGAAAAACAAGGCAGGCATATGTAAATGAAATTAAAAAATCTTGGGCGGAGACTCGATGCACTATTATGTCAGCTGGGTGAAATTATGTGAGAGGTAGGAATCATATCAATTTGTTGGCTTCTTCAGCCAAAGGGATGGTTTTCTTATATTCAGAGTTTGTCGTGGGAATAGTCAAGGATGCAAAATTTCTTGCTAATTTCACTTACAATGGAATTGAGAAATGTCGGGATGGAAAATGTGGTGCAGATCATAACCAACAATGCTTCAAACTACAAGGCTGCTGGGATTAATTTAGAAAAGGAGATGCCTCGTATCTTCAAAGCAAATTGTGGCGCACAATGTTTCGATCTAATGTTGGAGGAAGACATTGACCAAGGAATACAAAAGGTAATGAATACAATGAAAAAGGTAAAAGATGTAAGAACTTTTATTTACAAGCATAGCCATGATTTGGATTGTATGAGGGTTCATAAAAAGGGGGGTAAGTTACAGTGCCTGACAACTACAAGATTTGCAACTAATTTCTTGATGTTGCAATCAATCATAATACAGGAGGAAGCTTTAAGGTACATGGTGGCCTCAAATGAATGGAGAGCATTAGTGGCAACAAAAACGTCAGATGGAGTGAATGTCACTAATTTGATTCAAAGCACTGCTTTTTGGGAAGATGGAAAGGAGGTGGTTGCTGTAATTGAACCTCTTGTAAGGGGGCTTAGGATGGCTGATAGTGAAGGTGCTACTTTAGAGTATGTCTATGAAGCTATATATAGGGTAAAGGAGGTAATAGCTAAGTTTTATAATGGAGTGTCTCACAAATATGAACCCAATTGTATGATAATTGATGAAAGATATATATATTCATGAGGGACAGCAGTAGCCATTCAAAAGATGTTATGCACCGAAGAGGAGAGAAAAGCTTTTAGTAGTCAAGAGGCAGACTATATTGGTTATAATTTTAATATCATTTCATTAGTTTTCACAAATAACATTGATATCCAGCACCCAAGTAATAAGCGTTGTTTTGCATTCAGTTTAATTTTACACTAATGCTATAGAGATATCTACTAATTAATGTGTTTTAAATCATGTAAGGGTGATTGGCGGCGGTCTTCAATTGTGATTGATGATTTTCCAGGACTTCGAAGAATAGCATTGAGGTTATTAATTCAACCTTGTAGTGCATCGGCTTGTGAAAGAAATTGGAGAGCCTTTGAAACAGCTCATACAAAAAAAACAAAAAAAAAGAAACAGATTGGAACCAAAAAAAACTAAGTGATCTTGTTTTTGTTAGGGTGAACCTCCATTAGAAGAAGAGTTATGCAAGTGGAACAAATCTTCTAAAACCAATATATTTGAAGACATCTTTGAATATGATGACATATTGAGAGATCATGTGGGAAACATTTAGTGTTACACGTATTTAGGATTTGGGAATCTCGGTTGTGTTGTCATTATCATAATTCGGATTTTTAAGACTTTAGACATTTTCTTTGGGGATGCTTAAAACTTGAGAAGTTCCAATTAAAACTAGAATATTTTGGCTAGTAGAATGATTGTGTTTTTATTTTTCATTATAAAATATTGTTGTTTGCCGGTGTTTTGAATGATTGTTTGCTTAAGGTTTGCAGGAAACAATGGGGACACTGGAGTGATTTAAATTTGGAGTTCAGATTTTCAATTTTCTATATTTGATAAGGTATGTACACTCTAACTACCTTACGGCTATTTTATACTTGATATCATAGTTTTCTAGTTGCCGATTTTTCCCCCAAATTTTGCTGAATTTTCCTAACCGAACTTTTCCTAACCGAACTTTTCCTAACCGAACGCAATTTGGCCCCTGGACGCAAATTTTCCCACCTTATGACTTTGTGACAGAGGCTTCCATTACTTCTCCTAATAAGAAAATTTTCAAATATAAAGATTCCCACGTACACCGATCAAGCCTTTGGAATACGATCTGCAGAGTGCTGAGGGTGAGATCATCAATGTAAATGGCATCACCAGAGAATAATTGATCTTTCGCAGACAAGCAGAGAGTAAGTGCTTCATCCGGCTTTCCTAACCTCTCCAAGATAAGGGCTTTCAGTGCCTAGAGGAAAAGTCACAAAATACACACTCACCAGTTAAATTTGCAAAGAGATTCAATTATTCAGTCTAACAGAACAAGAATTAAACACTTTCCATGCAGAAACTTACATAAGAAAAACTACAAACTACAGTCTTCCACACAGCAACTCCTAATCTACATTTCAATCTCCCAACTAATAATTAAGCAAAGAATTCAGAATACCAGAGAAACAGCATAAAAATGAATGCAAACCATTCAAAAGTCGACAAATTTCAACAAAATATCGTCGCCCGTCTGATTTCTTGAAATTTCCATTTTACCCGAAAATATCAGATAATTCAAAGTATTGCCGTTAAGATTAAACTGAAAATGATAGACACCCAAGACGACAGAAAAATCTGTCAACAATGCAAGCTCCAGAAGTAGAGAAAGAGAGGAAAAGTAGAGACATACGGCGGCGTAAGGGGAGGTGGGGCATTTGGAGAGGAGGGCGTTGGTGAGCTTGAGGGCGGTTTTGAACTGGCGGGAGTCGACGGCATCCCAAATCGGCCGTACCCGTCGTTCCGGCAACCCGCCTGCCATGCCGAACTTCGACGCCATCGTCGCTGCTGCTCCGCGTGCTTCTTAGGGTTTTTGTGAAGTGCTTGCACGGAAGAAAGAGTGACAGTGAGAGAAGGCTGGATTTCATTTTTTAGCGCTTTGCGAGCACCGTCCGGGTTTGGTCCGGTTCACTCGTCAAACCAGGCAATGGTCGTATGGAGAATCCTCTCCCGACATAGATGGCGTACACGTGTATATTATCAAGCGCCGGGAACAATTGGCTATATTTCATCATCGACATGGATGGCGTACTTAATATTAATATCATTGATAATAATATACACTAATGTATGTGTTATCGTCTTAAATATCTATGGTGCTATGCGTAACTTATACGTGGCTTATTACAAAATAAAGCATAAAAAATTCTTCGTCCTTAAAAGGGAAGAGTTGTTTTTCATATTTAAGATAAACGGTACATATATTAGTGTACTTTAATATAGATATTATTAGTGCTAAGATACATTAGCATATATATTATTAATCTCATAGATAAATAGCCCTTAACACTGAGCTTATGTGAATAGCAAACATTAAAAACTCTTTCGTACTCAAGAGCCCGACAGCCATAAAAATAGGCCACTTTCCATATCCTTTCGCACCAATTATGATGAGCCTAAGGGTGCTTATTGCGGGAAAGTCACCACTCACTGTAGTACGAGTGCTAATGAACCTAGTAGAGCCCCAATCTACCATGCTCAAGCTTAGCTCTTTTTTTTATTTTTATTGGGTGCTTATATAGTTTGATATTGCGAATGGAGGTGTTTGAACTACATCCACCAAACTTAATAAGGGATCAAACAATAATTTATGTTTTTATGAGATTTTCTAATTTTAATCTCAAATTGGAAGACGAAATTAGTGGATATATAACCACTACATTGTTAGGATTCAAAGGGTCTACAAAATATTTGACTCAAATAGTAGTTATTTTAATGCAAAGCTTTACTATTAATACAGACCCTCTTTAAGCCAACGATGAAGAGTAAAATAGAAAAGATGAAGCTATTGTGGTCAGTAATGAATAACTGATGTCCACACACAAAAAGTAAGAAGTTCTTATTGGTCAGTATGAGTACAAAGAGATTTACATAGATTTTTTGGCCCAAAATCACCTTCAAACAATGTACAATAGGGATGTCACTTATGTTAGGTAGGTATAGGTAAAAACCAGCCCTTGCCTGGGTTTGGATTTCTACTTTGAACCCAAATAACTATTATATTTGAGTTTGGGTTTTAGGTGATTTGACTTACCCTAACTAAGGTTATAAAAATTATTTTTTTATATTTTTTTATATTTTTATATAAAGTCTTATGTTTTTGTCCACGCAGGTGCCAGCCTGGCGCCTGCGTAAATTTTTTTTCTTTCAATTTTATGTGATTTTGTCCTTTGGGGTTTACAAATAGTTAAACTGATTTCGTCCTTTAGAATAACGAAATCAACTTAAGGCGATTTCGTCCTTCTACTTGACATTTTAGTCTTCGTTCTGCTTACGCCAAACATGATTTTGTCCTTTTAGAGGAAGTTGATTTCATCCTCTCAAAGGATGAAATTGTCTTTGTTTTTAACCCAATTCTGCTTCTCCTTTCCACCCGTGCTCATTTTTTTCTGCTCCGTGCACATTCCCCTTTCTGCCCCGCTATCGTGCTTCTCGTCCTCCTGTGCCAAGTTCCCATCCTCCGGTGTCCTTTGCCCTCCTGTCCTTCGTTGTATTTTAGGTTCATTTTCTCTAATTTTGTTGATGTCATTTGCCCTAATTTCATTTTTGGACCCTAATTTCATACAAATCATGGGTAAGAGAATTGGCAGGCTTGTCGTTATTTGTGTGTAAAAATATAAGCCATGAGACGTCTTTCAGGCTGATCAAGACACATTCTTAGGCAATAAAAGGTCATAAAAAAACACACTACACGACATTTAGGTAATTAGAAAATTTTGTCATGGTCTAATGAATGGATGTAATAGTGAGTGGGTGAGATTCAGCTGGATTTGAAAGACGCCTTTATCAGTCATCTAGGTTAATAGTAGAAAAGGCAAAAGGTTAAAGATGAGGTTTCGGTGACAACACAAAGCCATGCATTTTATTATTTGGTATTGCATATGTTTGTTAGTTGATATTTATAACTGTTGAGTTGATAATCATATTTTTTGTTAAGTAATTATTTTGAGACAATTGTTGAATTCAATATTAATGTAATTTATTGTTTATGAATTAAGTGAATAGAGATGGCAAAAGAAATGGTTAGATTTTTACTTAACTATGACTAACGCACAGAAGGATTATTAATTAAGAAACCATCTACATATGATGAATTTGAGATGCAAGTAGCAAGCAAAGCTAGGTGGGATCGAAGAAGATGAAAAATCACTATAAAATGTGTTATTCCAACATATGGATCAAGTTTAAGACAAATATATACAATGAGTTCATGGCTCAATAAAAAAAGGTGTAGGGTACTTCAAATTGAAGACTTACAAAAGTGATCACACATGTCGGAATGCCCAACTTAGCACAGATCATAGGCAGTGCAGTGCCTCATTTATTTCAAAGGTCATAATAACCGCTATCCAAGCCGAATTAACTCTCACACCAGGTGATATTATTCAAATAATGAAGGAGAAGTTTCATGTTGACATATCTTATAAAAAAACATGGGCAACAAGGAATATGGCAATCAAGGCCATTTATGAGGATTGGGTGAAATCATAAATTGTTGCTAATGTACCTTAGGGCGGTGCAAGAAGCGAATCCCAACACCTACTACAACTTATAGGATAATGAAGTAGCTCGTCCTGATGGTGGCTTGTGTAGGAGATTTAAGCGGTTGTTTTGAACATTTGGGCCGTCTATAGTGGGGTTCCGACATTACATCCCGGTGATTGGTGTTGATGTCACTCACTTGTATGGCCAGTATCTTGGAGCTCTTATGGTTGCAACGGCTATAAATGGAAACAATGGGTTATTTCCTCTAGCATTCTGGGTTGTCGGCAAGGAAGATGGAGACAATTGGAAATGGTTCTTAATGGAACTAAGGGATCATGTATTGATGGGCTTGACAAACATCGTTGTTATTTCATAGCAACATAAGGGGCTTCAAAGGTCATGCCTGAGGTTCTTCCCGAGCCTATGTACCACCATCATTATTGCATCTGTACATAAAGGCAAATTTTAAGAAAGAGTTTAAAAATGATACATTGACGAACTTGATTGGGGTAGCAGCTTGTACACTTACAGTAGAAAAGTATGATGCTAAAATGGACTTGATTGGTTAGGAGAGTCCTAGGGCAAAACATCTCCTCTTAAGAGGAGAATTGCATCATGCACAATGGTCTCTTGCTCATGATGGTTTTAGGAGATTTGATATGACGACTACAAATATGGCCGAAAGATTAAATAGCGTCTTAAAGGGGGCATGAGGATTACTCATGTAGGATTTAGTGTCAGCTACTTTTTATTGGGTAGTAAATTTTTTTGTGAACAATCTTCTGCCTCATATGCCATAGCTACCCCATATACTCCCAAAGTGGAAGGGATAATTAGAGAACAAACAAGAAGAATTGGGAAGTATATAGTTAATAGGATCAACCGCAATTAGTACGAAGTGATGTCAATTTGTGACCGGAAGGTTGTGGTAAATGCGGTGGTTCATACTTGTACATGCAATATCCCTCAAGTTTATTTTTATCCTTTCTCACACCTTATTGTCGTGTGGGCAAAGCGGAGGGAGCCTATATAGGCATCACTTTTTTACATATCTTCCACTTAAAAAAATGTGTACTCGACACAATTTTATTCTCCTCATGGTCAGGATTTTTGGGAGAGGGATACACCTTATAAATTATACCCTCCGAGAGCAACAAGGCAACCCAGTCACCCATGGTCTGTTCGCATTAGGAATACAATGGACCGTATGAGTATGGAGAGAGATGGTAGAGGAGGGTATAAATGCGGGAGGTGCAAACAATGTGGGCATAATGGTAAATCATGTAGAAACCCTCCTGTTGATTGGTAAATATATAATCAATCTTTTAATTTATTCTCTATTTTAGGTATGATTATATATTCTTAACAATTGATGATATGTTCTTAATTCTCCACATATTATATGGATCATGTGGGTTCTTTTTATGGGCCAGGCCCGATTGATGATAGAGTATAGCAGAAGTCACATAGGTATGCTTCTATTTGGCGAGAAGAGGTATGATAACTCTTTATAAAATTTATTTTATTTTTTTAAATTATAAATTACGTTACGTTATAATTTTAAACTTTATTATAGAACCCCGGGTGCCTTGAGTGCACCAAACATTTTACATATCTCCGCCATTGGCCCGTCAATGAGCGAATGTTGCCATATATCGAGCAAGCAGGATTTAGACATTTTATTCATCTATAATAAATCCGTCTAGATCGGCCTTTACTTACAGCTCTCATTGAGAGATGGAGGAGGGAGACACAAATGTTTCACCTGCCCTATGAAGAGATGACGATCACACTTATGGATGTGGCAGTTCTCTTAGGACTTCGCATTGATGGACCTCTTATGACGGGCACGACAGGATTAGGTCATTTAGACTTATTAGTTAGACTCCTTGGTAGAGCTCCTCCTGCTACAATGATGTGTAGTAGCCGAGTGAGCCTTGAATGGTTCTTAGGTGAGATTCGTGAGCTCCTAGTGGATGTTATGGAGATAGTAATCGAGTAGCATGCACGGGCGTATTTTTTACATTTACTTGGGGCCACGATATTTGCGAATACCGCAAGTAACCATGTACATGTAGCATATCTCTCCCTTCTTGCTGACTTTGACATAGCAAGTGCTTATTCATGGGGCAGTGCTAATAATGCATTTTTATATCAAGAGTTCGGGAAAGCATGTCAGGTCATGACCTCGGGGATTGTAGGTTGTCTGACCCTTCTTCAGGTAAATAATTTCGTCACTTAAAATATTTTTTTGCAAGTATAATTTCTCACTTTTTTAATAACTTTTATCATATTTTGTGACATAGTTATGGTCATGGAAGCATTTACACGTCGGTCAACCAAGTATTGTGATGGGTCACTTAGTTGAGGGTGCTCCATTAGGAGCGAGGTTGGGTATATATATTTTTAACACTTAAATTATTGTACTAAGGTTTCATTTACATATGTTGAACTTATTTTTAAAATTTAACTCCTTAAGGTGGAATGTTCGAAAAAAAGAGAACTGACAATCCATAAGGAGTCCTCTGATTATACAGGGGGTTAGACCACCAGTGGCCCTATCAGGCAATTTTATTTTATTATTAAATTTGTTTAAAATTATTATAATATATGTAAGGTTATTTAAAGGGAAAATTATTAAAATAATAAAAAAAAATATTTACCAAAATATACCACTTTGGGAAACATTTCCCAAAGTAGTGTTCCTTTTTGCCACGCAAGCGCCAGCCAAGCAGCTGGCGCCAGCGTGGATTTTTTTTATTTTTTAAGTTAATTTCGTCATTTAGAACGACGAAATTGGTTTTAATACGATTTCGTCATTCTAAACGACGAAACTTTTTATTACTTGACCCGATTTCGTCGTTCAGAACGACGAAATCAACTTAAGCTGATTTCGTCATTCTGATCAACGAAACTGCCACACTTGGCTAATTTCGGGCTCTGGTGTCGGAACAACATTGATTTCGTCGTTCAGAACGACGAAATCAAATTAAATTTTTTTAAAATTACTATTTAAAACTAATTTTATCACTTATCCCTGTTCATTCATTCAAAACATAGATGTATATGCACGACTTCATTCATTCCACCCATAACCAATATCACTATCACGAATATCACCATAACAAATATAAGTAAAGTACATCATATACGAGTAACAAATATAATACATCACAAGTAATATCATAATCTCCTACATCCTCGTCCTCGTCCTTGACGGTGGTGTACGAGCTCCTCATGATCTACCTCTGGCTGTGGCTCTGGCTTTGGCTCCGACTGGGGCTGGGGCTCCAGCTCCGGCTGCAACTCCATGTCAGGCTCCTGCTCGGGCTCCGGCTTAGCATAAGTAATAGATGGTACAATACAAGCTGGCCGATGTCTATAATATAAAATCGGATATGGCTGAGTGACATGTGTAGTGTCTGGAAATGATGAACCTGGAGGAGAGCTATATGCTGTTGATGATGATGGAATATCAGGGCATGAAGAGTGCATCGGTTACGTCTGAGCGGCCTCGTCGACAGGATAATCTCGATGAACATCCGTGATCACCGAATGAAGTAGTGGCAAGCTACGAAGGACATCATTAGACGCTCTAATCACCGACTTACATGTTGCTGCTAAGTCCTCGCGCGAAGTACAGGTGACAAGTGCATCACTCAAATACGCATTAGTATGTCGAATCTGACGAAGCTATAAAAAAATAAATTAAATATTAGATAAATAATTAAAACGAATTAAGAAAATAATATATGCCTTAATTAACAAAGTTGTACTTACTAGAGCTGCCTCAGATGCTCCCCTAGGCTGATATGTCATCTCCTCTACATCATCGCGCGGTAAAATATATCATCGTGTAATCGGTAAATACCAAAGCATATAAGTACTACGAACATCTTGCAATGTCGTAGCCAGCTCCCCTCTAATAATAGTGGCTCTCCTATCCTCCCATCGAGCAATATACGACGCATGATATATAGCCCAGTCAGTAATATGGCGGCCTTGTCGAGTGATGCGATGGACAAACTCGATAGTAGAAGGTGGGACCCCTTGCTCCAGGTTAAACTGGAGCATTACACGATCTGACACATACATCTCTATAATCTCATAACATATGAGAGGGGTTCAAGAAAGCCACACCTCTCGACCGTCAGTGCAGAGTGGAGGTATCACAGCCAACAAGTCCTCCGAGTACGACTACCAAATAATCTATACAATATATAAAGATAAGTTAGTTTAAATAACGACAATTTTTTTTAAAATCATTACATAAAAAAGTTCAACACAGTAATAAAATTACCTGGTATGGCCGCTGGTGGTCTAACTCCCCTCTATACAAACGGAGGACTCCTTGTGGATTTTTGGTTCTCTTCTTCCTAACATTCCACCTTAAGGAGTTAAATTTAAAAAATGAGTTCAGCATATGTACATAAAACGTTGCTTAAAAAGTAAGGTGGTAAACATAAATACAACCTACCTCGCCTCATTTATAAATATATATTTCACCTCTGATTAGATGGTTTAGCATCAGTATGACCAACATACGTGTAGGGGTAATGAAGGCCCATCGAACTTTGAGTTTCATACCATGCACTGCCTTGAGACATTTGAACGTTAAATGGCTCGTGTGAATGTGTTGTAGACCTTCCATATTACATACAAAATCTCAAAATTTAGCTAAATGTATTTTCATTAAAGGATAATAAGATTAAAAACGTATTCACAACTAAATCAACCCTTACCTCCAAGTAGGTCCACTTCCATCGTAAATAGGGGCAGACGACCTATGACGTTCATTTGAAGCTACTGTCATAGATAAATTTCCCTCTTCTTTGTCGTCCACTGGCACTTGCATATGATTTTCATTGTTCACATTTCTATCCGAGCTCCTTTGTGAGCTTCTGTGAGAGCTCCTATGTGAACTACTTCACCTTTCACTAGTCACTCGGGCCTCTTTTTCGAGAAATAACTCAAAAGAAATTATGTGACGCTAGTGGTGAAACATAAAAGCCATTGATGAATCATCATTTATGTTCATTAGTATCATTCTCGATCCATAGGATGGAAGATTACATTTGATAGTAATTTTCCATCTTCTTCGATCCAACCCAACCTTACTTGCTACGTGCATCTCAAATTCATCAAATGTAGACGGTTTCTTCATTAATAATCCTTCTATGTGTCCGTCGTAGTTAATGAAAAAACTAACCATTTCTTCTGCCATTTCTATTCAATTAATTCATAAATAATAAATTAAATTAATATTAGATTAAACAAACTAATACTAATATGTACCCTAACAAATATATTTTCAAAATATATACGCATGGAAACTAATAACTTTACCAAGTATATAAGCATATCATTAATACTTTATATTAATGAGTAAATTTTCTAATTAATAAAATTACACAATTGATGCAATAACGCATACAATGTCACAAATCATATAAAAACATGTTCAAAAACTCAAATCCTCCTCATTTTCCAAAATTTGAGAGACTTGTCATCTTAAAAAATAAAAACTCATTAATTAAAAATCCATCTCAATTCAATAATCTTAAACAAAAAAAATACACAAAACGACTTAGAACAATACTTCTAAAACTAGGGCTCAATGACGGGACAATCAAAACATCAAATTTTTTCAATGTAATATACAAAAGATAAATTTTTTCAATGTAACATACAAAAGATATATTACAACGATTGAGAAAAAGGTAAATAAAAAAAATGAAGGACACGCACCAGAAAAATGAAACGGGAGCGGCTCGACGTGGGCAGTGGTGGGCTAGACCTAGGCGGTGGCGGACTGAGGTCGGCGGCGTCAAGCTGGACGTCAGCGGCGGGCTGGACATCGGTGGCAAGAATGGCGGCGTCCGGACGTCGGCAGAAGCGGCGGAGCGAAAACCATTGACTGGAACGCGACTGGAGGCAGAGTGGAGTCGTAGTTATAACCACGATGATTTCGTCGTTCAGAACGACGAAATCATAGTGTTGTTCCGACACCAAAGCCCAAAATTAGCCAAGTGTGGCAGTTTCGTTGTTCAGAACGACGAAATCAGCTTAAGTTGATTTCGTCGTTCTGAACGACGAAACCGGGTCAAGTAATAAAAGGTTTCGTCGTTTAAAATGACAAAATTGTATTAAAACCAATTTTGTCGTTCTAAACGACGAAATCAACTTAAAAAATATAAAAAAAGCCACGCTGGCGCCAGCTGCTTGGCTAGCGCCTGCGTGGCAAAAATGAACACCACTTTGGGAAATATTTCCCAAAGTGGCATATTTCAGTAAATATTTGTTTAATTATTATTTTAATAATTTTCCCTTATTTAAACTTAATTATCTTTATATATTGTATAGGTAATTTGGCAGCCATACATACTGGAAGTATTGGCTACATTACCTCCTGTATGCATCGACAGTCGAGAGGTGTGGCTATTGTGAATGTCATTGATATGTTACAAAATTGTAGAGATGTATGTGTCAGATCGTGTAATGCTCTAGTTTAACCTGAAGTAAGTGGTCCCACTTTCTACCGTCGAGTTTGTCCATCACATCACTCGACAGGGCTGCCATATTACCGATTGGGCTTTACATCATACATCATATATCGCTCGATGGGATGATAGGAGAGCCATTGTTATCCATGGGGAGATGGCTACAACATTGCGAGATGTTTGTAGCGCATATATGTAGTGGTATTTATCGATTACACGGTGATATATTTTACCATGCGATGATGTAGAAGAGATGACATATTAGCCTAGGGTTGCGTTTGAGGCAGCTTTGGTAAGTATAACTTTGTTAATTATATAATATTATTATTTTACTTCTTATTTTTTAGTTATCTAATCTTTAATTTATTTTTCTCATAGCTTCGTTTAGTGCGACATACGATGCGCATTTGACTGACATGACTAATACTTGTACTTCAAGTGAGGACTATAAAGCATCATGTCAGTCGATACTTAGGGAGCATGATGATGTCCTCTGTCACTTGCCACTACTTCACTCGGTGATTACGGAAGTTCATAGACATTATCATGACGACAAGGCTGCTTAGACACAGTGGAGGCATGATTTATTTCTTGATATTCCATCTTCATCAGCAGTGCATAGCTTTCCTCCCCATTCATCATTTACTGTCACTTCACATGCAGCTCAGCCATATCAGATATTATATTATAGATGACATCGGCCAGCTCATGTTGAACTATCTATTACTTATGTGGAGTCGAAGCCACATCTAGAGCCATAGCGAGAGCCAGAGCAGGCAGATTGTGGGGAGGAGGAGCTCGTACAACACCGTCAGGGTCAAGGATGTAGGAGATCGTGACATTAAGTGTATTACATTTGTTATGTGTTTCTTTTAAACTAAACATTTTATTAACATGTGGTGTAATATATTTTATAAACATTTATATCTAATGCTTATTTTTATGTTGTGTAGATGATGGTTGATGTCAATAACTTTAATGTTATGTGATTAATGTAGATAAGTTTGATGTTTTTTAGATGTTAATTTAAACATATGCATGGAATGTGTGGATTGAATGAACGATTGTATAATGTGTTGAATGAATGGAATGTGTGGATTGAATGAACGATTGTATAATGTGTTGAATGAATAAACAGGGGCAAGTGTTAAAATTAGTTTAAAATAATTTTTTTAAAAAAATTAATTTGATAAAGGATGAAATCTAGGTGATTTTGTCTTTTAAAGGATGAAACAAAATCAACTTAAGTTGATTTCATCCTTTCAAAGGATGAAATCGTGTTTGGTGTAAGCAGACTGAAGGCCGAAATGTCAAGTATGACGATTTCATCCATTTAATATTTGTAAACCAATTTCGTCCTTTGAAAGGATGAAATCAACTTAAACATGATTTCGTCCTCACGTAAAATTGAAAGAAAAAAATCCACGTAGGCACTAGTGCATGGTTGGCGCCTACGTGGACAAAAACAACACCACTTTGGGAAATATTTCCCAAAGTGCACCATTTTGGTAATTTTTTTAATATTATTTAAATAATTTTTCCTATTTTTTATGGTTAATAAATATGACCAAATAATTATTTAAAATTTTATATTTAATTCATAATTAAGTGAATTTTAAAAAAAACTATAATATTTTTTTGTAAACAGGTCTAGTAAGATTGGGTTTGGGTTAACATTTCTTAAATAATAATAGGGTTGGGTTTGGCAAAACCTGACTAGTGGCATACTAATTCACAGCTCTCTCCCTTTTACAAATACAAAACCAACTTCTCTCTTAGACCCAAAGGGCTCGTGGATGCATTTTTTATGCTTAGGGAACTTGAAGCCCAAACTAAGAATCCAATTAGAATCAATTAGCCCAAAATAGGAAGTTACAAGTTGGTGCTAGAATTTTCCAATCAATCATAAGCAAAGGTGATTGATTATACACAAACCCAATTGATACACAGAGAGTTTTGCCCATAGTCCAAATGATCATATACTCTCGAGTTTGACTCCTTCATTCATCTTATCCATGATCAAACTTCATAACCTTACAATCTCGTACTTGGACACATATTATGCTTCACCAAGCCCTCTAATTATCTCATTGTCCCTCTTGAAACTAATACTCTTCAAGTTCAATCTCCAAACTCCCTTCTCAGTCTCCTAAATTGGTTGTTGTTGTAACCTAGTCATCAAGCTAGAAGGACTACTGAAATTTAGCACAACTTCAGCTCCTCACTAGGTACAACCATGGTCAACGTATTTGCAACATTTTTTGTGGTACAAATCTTCTTAATAGATATCACACCCTCCTCAATCTATAACCTGATGTAGTAGTAGAGGATGTCAGTATACTTCATCTTGACATGAAATGTTACATTCTTTGCCAAGTGAATATCACTCTCACTATCACTATACAAAGAACTCTCATCTTGTTCCTTGCCCAACTCTTTTAAAAGAAATTGAAGTTAGATGAGAATCTCACATGCCACTATGGTTACAATGTACTCAACCTCTGCAGTTGACAAAGCAACAACTTTTGCAACCTTGACATTCATGAAACTATTGTACCACCCAATGTGAAAACACAACTAGTATTACTTTGCCTTTCATCTCGATCACATGTCATGTTTGAGTCCTTGTAACCCCGTAATTCACCTCAAGTCCATCATAGCCAAGGTCAAATAGTTAGTGCTTTACAAGTATCTAAGAATCCACTTCACATCCTACCAATGCTTATGTTTATGGTTACCTATATATCTCGACACAACTCCCACAACATGTGAGATGTTAGATCTGGCACTCACAATGGCATACATTGGATCCCCATTGTCGATGCATAAGACACTTGGTCAATCTCTAGTCGCTCTTCATTAGACATGGGACAATCCTGCTTATTTAGTCTAAAATGAGCAAGAGGTGTGCTAATTGGTTGGTTGTGTGCATGTTTAAATTTTGTAGCACCTTGTCCATATAGGTTGCCTAAAAGAGTCACAATATGGATGCCTTTATGTCAATGTTGCTCTTCATCCGAAGGATATGCTTTGTTGCCATGAGATCCTTCATCAAGAAAGTTTAAGATATAGAGTTTTTTTTAGATTCTTCATTTTTGACATATTTGGCCATGCAATCAGCATGTTATCAACATGTAGTAGTAATAAAGTATAAGAATTTCCACATTTATTGACATAGAAACAATGATCAACCTCACATCACATGTATCTTGTCTCAAACATAAAATTGTCATTTTGTACCACTATTGGGGCACTTGTTTGAGACCATATGAACTCTTCTTAAGTTTGTATTTGGGATTACAAAGTCTTCTAGTTGTGTCATGTGATGACCTCCTCCATATTCTTGTGAAAAAATAAATAGTCTCAACATCCAATTGTTCTAAATGCAAGTCATCTTGAGATAATGCTTAACTCAACCTAATGGTAGTTATCTTCACTACTGGAGTAAAATTTTTAGAGAAATAAATGTCATACTTTAATTAAAACCCATTTACCACTAAATATGGCCTTGTACCTTTTGGATCTATCCAACTCTTCTTTAAGTTGAAATTTCTGCTTTTTGTACAAAGCATTCTTACCTTTTGGTAATTTGCAAGCTCCTTCGTTAAATGAGATACTCCATCTCATTAACCATAACAACTGGGAATTTTATAAGTTTCCAAACTTAGTATGTAGATGTCCTCCTTTGTATTTTTGTGAAGAAAAATGATCTTAATATCCAATTTTTTAAATGCAGGTACTCTATAGTCATAATGCTTACATCAACCTAGTGGTTATCATCTTCACTACCGGAGAAAAAATTCATAAAAACAAATGTTGTAAATATAGCCCTATACCTTTTGGATTGATCTAACTCTTCTTTAAGTTAAAAAAAATCATTTCTTTATAAAGCCTTCTTATATTTTAAAAATTTAGCAAACTCCTTTGTTAAATGAGAGAGACTCCATCTCACTATAATTTCTAGAAATTTTGTAAGTTTCCAAATTTGGCCACATGGAAAAATAATGAGTTTGATCATTGGACATTACAAATGGAATAACTCCCCAAGGTATTTTGGTCTAAGACTTATATGGATAGAAAGTAGACATAAAGAGGCTTAAAACGTTACTAAGAAAGCTCAAATTGGAGTTAAGATGAATGAGATTAATCATTGGAGTTGGGCATATCATGCAAGGAATATATAATTAGACATGCGAATTGATCATTTATTTAGCTCTATGAGCCTAATTTATTTAAGTGATAAAATTTGGGTTTGAGGGGCCCAATTAGCTGCCTAAGGGAGGTTGAGTTGGCCTCAATTCCTCAGTGGACCTAAAGTCTAACTATAATGCTCATTAGTATTCATATCTACCTAGGGCTTATTTGACAAAGAACTTTGAGCACTTGAGAGGGAGGAGCCACAAGAGTAGATGGAGTTTTATATTAATTGGAGTCACAACGGGGTTGGACATCGAGTTAGGGAGGAACATGCATGAAGATAGGATAAGATAGAGGTTTGGATGTATAGCCTCAAGTTTAATGTGTGATTTTATGTTTTATGTAAAAAATTATGTTTTCTCTATTAAAAGGGGATTTTTTTGGTAACAAGTGCATGTCTGCTAGACCATGGCCTAGTGTGTCAGTGGATGTTATCAATGCTTTTGAGGTCACCATTGCCAACCTACTAGGCGGCTCCGTTTGGGCCATTTCTTATGGAGAGTGGCCATACTCTGGCTAAGGGAGACAGACCATGTTGAGCGGAGAGGAGCAATGGTGGATTGCCCTTGGGGGGATGTAGTAGGGAGGCCTTGATGCTACTCCCATCTTCCTGCGTGGACAGCCCCCCAGAGGTGAGGAAGAGCTCAGCTAGAGGCATCAAGGGGTCAGGGTTGTTTGCCAAGGCCATTCTAGTGGAGTGAGGGTCCTCCAATTAGAGATTTAGATGTTGGGAGCTCGGTAACAAAATCAAACAAAAACCTATTGTAGATGGGAATTTTAAGGGGGGGTGTGGCAATGTTATGCTACGGGCTCCACCACTACTACCCAATGGATGCCAAAGGCAAATCCAATTGCATGTGGTGGCCTTTTGGGGCAAAGAGATCGGAGAGAGGTAGCTCGGTTTTGGGCGGGAGAAGGGAGGCTAGCGATGGGTGGCACCTCGGCCTGGTTATTCATCATCAGTGGTCTATCGGTGACGATTGAAGCTATAGGCAGAGGGGTTGGGAAGGTCAGGTGGAGCTATGCAGAGCATAGCCTCCACCATGGTCTGAATATAGGGGGGCAACTATGGGGGACGACTCTAGGGATGGTACGGTGCACCTTACCACTGAATATTTCTAGGTCACCACTAGAATTTGTGGTCAGGCAGAGTCATCCTTGAAGTGGAGGTGGAGTTGTAAAGGGTGCTACCTAGAGGTAGAGTCTTCCATGACTCAGTGCTAGGGAGGTGTATCTGCGAAGGAGACGACAACTCCTAGACAAGGGTTGGTCTCGTTCTATTAGTATTACCCTAGTTATTGTTGATATTTATGACATATTATGTATGAGTTATTGGGTCAGTATAAGATTAAGATAAAGACTTTAAGAGACAAACTTTAACCAAAAGTTCAAGCCCAATAAGATAAAACAAGCTTTAAGAAGCCCATGGAGAAAACAAGAGGCAAATGCTTAAGCCCAGTGCAGACAAATAATAAGCTTCAAGAAGCTCATAAAGATTATAAGAGATAAAGGCATAAGCCCAAAGTGGTCAAGGGACAACATCAAACAAAAAACCCAAGAATTGACCAAGGTCACTTGAGTATAGTCTATTTTGCCCAAAAGACAAGTCATTGGGCTTTTAGGTTTATTTGAGGAAAAACTTATGTAAGGAAAAAACACAAAGACCCAAAAATAGAATCCCTCAATTATAAATACCCCCTCTTGGGTGAAATTAAAATAATCTCTTCTTCCCTTGTCTCTTGACTTAAGTTCACACAGTTAAATCATGACGAGAGAGTCACAAGAGTGTCTCAAGCTCTCTTTCCCTTAAAAGGTTGATGTTTAAAATACTTTTAATCAAAATCTTGGAAAAGAATTAAGGACATCTTAGATTTAGTTTCATATTCCCCATAAGAAAATTATTTTGAAACCTTGGTATGTCTAATCAGTCTTCCTCCCCTGAAAAGGGTCTATGAATTTTTTTTAAAGAAATAGTAGGATTAAATTCAAGACTACTTGACAATGGTTTCTTAGATCAAATAGATACATCCTTTAGAAAGTCATGTTCCTTCATCCAAATAGACTCAACAATTTCAAAACACTGATTTAAATCCGAGGATAGGTGGTGGAAGGCCGAATGTTTGAAGCATGTGTTCAAATAAAGGTGTAGGATATTCAATCCTCACAAAGAGTGTAAGTGATTTCAACCTTCTTTTGCTTTTAAGAGAGTGGAGTAAACTAGGGGTTAAAAACTTTAGTAAGAGAGAGAAGGGTTTGTGTATAACCTATGGAGAGGTAAGAGTAACTCTAGGTCAGTGTAGATTCACTCAAGGTTGTATAATTGTTAATTGTGAGCCAAGGAAAATCATATGTTGTAGATGATTGAGGGTGAACCTGAAACACAAACTTAGATGTGCCTTGGATTTGGTGCTTCAAGAGCGTAGATGTATGTGTCGTTCGATTCTCGGCATTCAAACCACACTATGCGTTTGTTTGGATACTAATTATTAGGAATCAAAAGCAAGATTTTTTGAAAAGCAATTTTTGGGAAATCAAAATCCTATTTGAGTGCAGCATTAGCAAAAGCTAATTTGTGGATGTTAGATTACTTATATAACCCTAAACAAAAATAATCGTAGTTGTCCGTTTGGTTGTGACTACATGAGGAAGATATAGTCCTATTTAATTTTCTAGTTTCACCGTCTTTGCCTTTTTGTCTAGATATGGCTAGACTAGGAACAAGAGCATTTGTGTTCAATTTGTGATTGCTTCCCTAAGGTGAATCACAATATTTGGTTTTACTTCCAATTTCTTTTGAAGATGTCTTAGTTGGGGATGAACCGATCATCTTTAGTATGTATTTGCTTTTTAAAAGTGTATCACATGAATATCTTGTTATTATTTCCAAGAGTTGTAGAGTTCCTCCCTTGCCCATTTGAGGAGTTTCTCTTCTTTATTTAAAATTTCAATGGAATCATAGAGCTCCATCTTCACTTTATTGTTGTTTGTAGGTGTGGTGCAGTATGATCTAGTTGTTCATTTGGAAAATTCTAGAGTTCTATGCCCTTTGACCATCTCTTCATACAAAATTCAAGTGAAGACAAATGTGAAACCAATTAAATTATAGTTTTCATTTCAAAACTACAAAATGTTAGAAGAGAAAGATCAGGTTCTTCACTAGGCATACAACAATTTTCCTTCTTCTATTATCCTCTATATATATATAGTGTTTCTTCACTAAAGAAGAGAAACTGGCTCTATTTCTATGAATGTGACCTATGTAAATTGGCAATACTCAAGTTAATAACTACACGGGACTGAATTTGTATTTTATATAGAAGTAGTGAATCTTACTAATAATACCCTAATAAAGACACCAGTCAACTATTTCTTATTAATAATCTCCAACAAGATCATTAAGCACAAAAAATCTTACAATAAGAAGAAGAAAAAGGCTAATTAAATATTCATACTTGAAGAGCATATATATGATTACCCTAGGTATGTTTTCGTCAATGGGGAAACTAATGCTTCTCTAGTATGATACAAACAAATTAACCAAAACAATGCACTCTTCAGCCATTCTTTCAATCTTACTAGCAAGAAAGCTTCACAACTAATTCTAAGAAATAGTAATGAATGGGTTTGATCAATTTGATGATGAACTTTAGACAATGATCAAATAAAATTAACAACTGACACTTATCAATATCAAGAGAATGATTCTACTTCTTGCAATTTGCATTAAAAATTCATCAGTAGAAAAGTAAAAGCTTGTTAGTTTCTGTCTTTCAAACTGTTGAACTCCCTTAACATACAAACTAGAAAAAAAAGGGGGGTTGATTAAGACAAACAGAACACAAACCTATAAAGTGGGTTAGCAAACTTGCATTGTAATTGTGAGGTTCATTCTCGCTAACTGTAGAATGATATAGGGTGAATCAAAAGGAACACTTTAGAGGCAGTCTGAAAATAAAATAGATACATAGAGAAGTACTTTTCATTGGACATCAAGTAGCTCACAGTGGCCATAGTTCGTTGAGGAACCAAAATAATCTGAATGTAAAAAGATAACTTTGCAATCATGTGTAACATTGTCATTTTTTGTTTTTTCTTTTGAAAGTAGACATACTAGCATGCTATGGAGGGGAGATCGAAATGACTCCCGGTGGCATGTGGAGGATTGTTGGAAGATGAACCATGCACATCACATCAATGCAGCCAATACTCTAAGTTTAGTTGTTGAATGGCTAGCAATGTCATTCAACCTTGTCCCTACTAATATCACTCTGACATACATTTACCTTGATTTAGATGATGTGACAGTGGTGGTGAATGACATTGGCTTGAATCAGCTTGTCGGCATATTCACTCGCCTTAGATGGTCTTACAAGATATTGATACGGGAAGAAATAGGGTTCATCACATCAGGCTAGTACAAACGACAATGTGATTGATCTCAATGGATTGCCACCGGGAACCGATTGTATTGAGTTAGCGAAGTTGCATTCGCACTTTTGGGAAAACCACATTACTAGAGTTGGTAAGCACTTCAAGGATGGGTTTGCAACATGGAAGGCATTAAGGTAATATGCCATTGCACACAATTTTGCCTATAGATTTGTGAGGATTACAAAACATCAGTTGTGGTAATGTGAAGAAAGAAGCATGCAATTGGAAAGTGGATGTGTGTTGGACAAGTCATTTGGTTGTTTTATGGTGAAGGATTTTGGCCCTAGCCATACATGTGGCAGGGGAACAAAGACGGTCCATAATCCGCACACATTGAGCACTCTATTACCAGAGCCGATTATCCAAAGATTGTGAAATACTCTTATATTTTGGGCCTTAGAAGTCAAAAAGGGCATGTGATGACAATTTGGGGTGTTCGTGAACAATATGAAGGAATGGTATGAGAAGGAGCGAGCAGTAAACAATCTACATCAATTTTACAAGGACTCTTACAATGACATACCTTGGTATTGTGACAAACCATTATAGCCAAGCAAATTTAGAGGTGAAGCTCCCTGACGACAGTTTATGAGGTGTTTTATTTCCTTGAACATATATATTGTAGGATTTTGTCAATGTCAACTATTGTTTTTCTTGGATGGCACACACCTTCACGATAGGGCAAATGGGACTCTTCCAGTGGCTACCGCTATCAATGGGGGAAATCTTATTTCCCACTCTCTAACAGATGTATTGAGAACAAGACGAACTTGATATGGTTCCTCATGGAGCTAGGTACAGTTGTGGATGAGGGTAGGCAGATCATGTTTGTGTTTGACAAGGAGAAGGGATTGATGAATAATATAACAACCATATTCCCTGATGGATTCCACATATTATCTATTACACTTGAATATCAACCTTTGGGGTAGAGGATTGAAGGCCCCACTACAAAAAAGAAGAAAAGCCCAAATTACAAATATGATATTTCCACTTGTCAATGCTTTAGACATGTACGGGTTCAATAATGACCTACTGCAACTGTTGTAGGCATCACATGAGGCATACTAGTGGGTCCATGAAAACAAACCTGAGAATTGGTGTGATGCCCTATTCCATCATGAGCGATCCAATTACTTGAACAACAACCTCGCTGAGAGTTTCAATAGTTGAGTCCTATAGGAGCAAGAGTTGCACATTGCAGGCCTTCTTGATGGGATTTATATTAAGATCATGAAGAAGATGTAAGACTAGCAAACAACATGCATGGATTGGGAGACATACCTGATTTCATAGATCAATAAAGAGATGAACAAAGTCATACTAAGATCTCAAACGCTCCCTATCCTCGATGCAAATGGGGACTTTGTGGAGATAGTCTACTCGACGCATGCCATGGTAAACCTAAATACCTAAACTTGCACATGTAGAAGATGAAAGCTCAAGGGGCTTCCTTTGTCCATGCATGTGTCACTATAATGTGGAAGGAAGAATACCCCCCCCCACCACACACACACACGCTATTGTCGTGATAACCATTGAACCATGCTTTCGAACTTATACCCCACCTGTCATTTCGATACTATTTGATACTAAGTTGATTACAGTAGGCCACCAGTCAGAGATGACCTAGTGCTACCCTCTACAACAAGAAGGCTAGGGAGGCATTCGAAGAAGACATGCACTTCCTATCACAAGCAAGCAAAGCACCCATTGTGGTGTAGTCAATGTGCTGGGCTCGGACTTATAAACATAGTTCACTTATAAAGGTGGAATAGTCATTTTATAGCCTCTCGGTCATGCCTCGGCGATGACCGACCTGAGCCGAACCCAGTCCAAGGGCCGGTCAAGCGCGCGGGGGCGACGAAGGGAAAATGAAAAACGATTTAGCGAAATACTTAACCCTAACACGAGCGACTTAACAGAATTACGGAGTACACACATTCCACTTTGAGTAAGAGTAAATAAGAAGAAAAAAAAAGAGTTGCTTATCACAAAGTAAACAACTAATCTCAAACCTACATGCTTAGTTAACTATAGCCCACACTGGTTCAAAATAAGTCTTAAGTAACACAACTGTAAAATGTGACATAAATCCAAAACAACAGAGAACCCTACACAAAGGTTCTAACAAAAAGCATAAAACTAAGGAAAATAAGTCATACAAAGATCTCCACGATCACATCCAAGTCATCTCCGACCTTTCCTCAAAGAGGAGATCCTGTCCGTCTGCGTGTCGCACTACGCAGCCCCAAAGCAAAACACAAGAAAGAGGGGTGAGTTTAAAAAACTTAGCAATGGTTTATAATATACCTATCATCATCGAAAATATGATAGCATAGCAATATAATCATTCAGATTAAAGATTGGCAAGGTGCATCATTTTCTGATCACACATACATATCACCTAAAACTGCATCATAGTGCATAATCTACATAATGTCATTCTCATCATAACACCCTGCATGAAATGTATCTCTAACATACATATACTATCATGCATCATATCATAATCAACCTGCATTAAGGAGTAATCACAATTTAGTGTCACACAAACGGGAACATAGACAAGGCCACGAAGGCGTGTCATGGTTCAAAATTCTACACAAGAATTTAAGAAAGATCGGGGTTGTCAATCCCTAAAGCTACTCGCCCTGGACGATCCTGACGAAGGATGTCCCATTTTCACACAAAGAATCTAGAGTAGGGGTGTTTGCCCAAGGACATCTCCTGTGGAGGGGAGAGCCTGAATTCCCATACAGGGAACCCTAAAACACGTGGTAGCTGGTACACACGGCATACCACACTGGATTCTCAGGGTCCAGATGACACTCATAATAATATTCTCACAATCCGCAAGACAAGTACACAACTCGTCCCCACATACTTCCATTCCTCTAGACCCAACCTGGGGAGTGTACTCATTCCACACAGGAACTCAAATCAAAACATGTCCTTTCGGACCAATCAACTTTTGATTAATCCACGACCGATCAATCCGGCACACAATTTTACCACATTGCATCCAATCGGTCAAATTCGATTAACCTCTATGAAGCCTCAATTGGAAATCTATTTTCATGATGTATGCAGCATGGTACATACGTGGGCAAGACATACATGAATCCTATTCCATGTTATGTGCTCTCATCAGCCCCTGATGCATCATTCATAATCATAATATCAAGCTTCAACATCATCATTAAACCCCACATGTGTGTGTGTACCTAGTAGAAGCACTTCACACAATACATGTCAACATGCTTGAAATTAAATTCACTACCACACTACACATGTGACTTTCCATCTAAACATGAATTCTAGCAGAAATCATAGGAGAAGAATCATTAAAATCATAACTCAAATCAAACTCAACCACAAAGGCTAAACACATATAAGATCCTTCACTTCATCCATAAGTCATGATATTCACCAACATCCACACATTAACTAACCACATTCTATCATGACAAATTAGTCCATTAATAGGTTGTAGTCCTACTAAAAATATGCTTAACCATAGAGAATCAATCATTCATAATTTCAAGATGACAATTCCAACATCATGCCACAAAACATAAGTCATTCCACAAATCTCTAATCATATATCCCAACTTCATAACCTCAATAGCATGCCTTTCCAGTAGCATAATATAGCTCAAAACACTCCACATTCATATAAAATTGGCAAGTTAAAGTGGAATCATCGAAATAAACATCATGTGAACAACATAAAATTCTGCTGTGTAGCCGTTCGAACGCCCTGTAGACCGTTCAATCAGCTAAACGGGAAAAATTCAAATTCACAGTTTGGCCGTTCGAACGCCCAACAGGCCGTTCGATTGGCTGAACTAAAAATCTATTGATCCGACCGTGTTGCAGTTTGAACACCCAGAGGGGCCGTTTGAATGCCAACAAGGCAGAACTGACCATCTTCTTCCTTTTGCATTTTCAAACCGAAACTCCATTGATAACACTTTAAATCAACATCTAACAACCTAAATGCCATCAAAAGTCCACCATGACTTCCAGAATGCTAAACCACATCATAACAAGATAAAACCCTATGAAATCGGGATTAAAAATTATCATTTTCTAATCATGTCATTAGCACATTAAATCAAGTAACTCCATTCAAAATAAACTACAAAGTCAAGAGTTTTACCATAGACAAACTAAAATTTTGAAAGTCCATTACCTTATCCCTTGATTAGGCTTGGATTTGATGGTTACCCTTCTTGAAAACCTTACAAAGACATAGAGTTTGAATTAAACTCCATTAAAATCTATTTACCAAGGAAAACCCTAATTAATAACTTAGATCTAGGGCTTGTTGAACATAAAAATCAGATTTTGAGAGCTAGGGTTTGTAGTAAAAATACAAATCAGTAGTTTTGATATCCAAAAATGAATTGAAACAAAGGGGAAATGGTAGATTTAGGAGGGATTAAGAAGAAAGCTAGGATTTAGTGCTTAATTAATTAGAATAGACTTACCTTAAACACCTTCTAATCTGGGCCTAATTGGGGATTAGGGCTGACTTCTCCTCCTCAGCCTATTTCCAAAATGGGAATGACTCAAGTTTTTCCTTTTATAGTAGGCTTTGGGGTGTGTGTGGGTAAGTTATGGGGTGTAAATAGGAAAAGTAGGCTAAAAATGAGTATTTTATAAATTTGAGCACTAATTAAGTCTAAGAAAATTCTGAAAATTTTTGTATGGCCTGAAGTTGATATCTAGGTTCATTTGACCCAAAAACTAAAATTTCGACGGTGGGGCCCACAGGGGTCCCGCCAAAACCCTAATTTTTGGAAAATAGTAAAAATTCAGAAAAATCTCAAAAATTCACATTTGATTCAAAATCACTTAAAACTACTATTATTAAGGTTAATTTTGATTAAAACCATCATAAATACTATTTATCTTTGAAACCACCGAATAAATAAAAAAAACGTGTTAACCTCACGATAACCGATAATTAAAAGAAAACAAAACCGGTTTAGAGATGAGGGTCCTTACACTCTCATATTTTTACCTATGAACCTCATCTCTCTTAAGGTCCATTGGTAATTTTTTCATACTTTTTGAACCCTGAACCGAACCCGATTCAATGCCCCCTTTGGCTTTTTTAAGTTGAACCTAAAAGTATGCTAAGGAGAGCTAGTCCTAGAGGGGGGGGGGGGGTGAATATGATATTGATTAAAACTTTTAATCTTACGTAAGTAATTTTTATTTTGAGGTTAAGTAAGGCAAAGTAAGACCATAAAGATACTTTATTTTAAAGGGCACACAAGTATAATATATCTAAAGTTAACACACACATTGTGTGGTGAAGAAATGACTTTAACTTATGTAGCCTAATAGTGATTATGTATGATAGATAAATAATTAAGGGCAAACAGAATGCACACAAGAGATTTATAAGGCATGTTTGGGTAAGACTTTCTAGGGGATTTAAGGGGATTTGCTTGAGGCAGTTTCCGCCTACGCTAGCTCTTTATGGACAAACATTGCCCTCTCTTCCTAACCTCCTTCCCTCTGTCTCATGATTGCCTCTCCACTTCCTCCCTCTTCTTTGAACCTATCTCCAACATATGTCCTTTGGATGGGCCAAAAGCAATTGGTGCCTAATAATGGTTGTTGCTTTAGTTTTGAAGGGAGGTTCCAAGCCTTGGCTCTGGGTAGACGATGGATTAGCATTTCGAGCAATGGGTTGATGAGATCTCTCCTCCACCTACAAACATATCTACCCTTCTCTATTTGTGGCAAAACTACCCTTCCCACCTCTTTCCCATCTTTTCTCCCTCCAACTTGCGATGCCCTAACGCATTTCGATGTCACTTTCAAAACATTTCGTGTTTTCAATCCATATTTTCAACATTCATCATTTGTTTTGATGTGAATTTTTGATGCATTATATTAGTTTTAACATCACCTATTTTAGTTCCGAGCCCTATTTTTGGTTACTATTTTCACAAGCCTAGTCCTTGTCACATGCTATTGGCATGGGCTTTTAGTTTCGGTTCACCTACCTGCTATATCATCAAGATAGGGTTTGACAAACTCTAAGCCTTCTACATATAACATAGGAACCCTAATGCAACTTACCTCCATTTTCTAGCTCATTATGCCTTCCTTCTTTCGTGGTCATGCTCTAATGGTGCCTTTATAGATGATGATGTTCAGTTGGTAGATCAAGTCTTTAGAGGTTGGTAAAATTATAGAGAAAAAGAATAATTGGTAAATGAATAGGAGAGAAGGAGAAGATGTGCAATGGAAATGAATAAAAGGAGAAGAAGGACATTAGATATGGAGAGAAGGAGATTAGAGTTTCCCGTGGAGGAAAGACACATTAATTGCAAGTTTTCACACGTTTTTTATTTTCAACCTTTTTGACATGTTTTTACATCTTCTCATATTAGTAAAATGAAGAGTATATTTGATTTTTTATATCTTGTCATAACTCCCTATCTTTGTACTAGCTTAATTTATAACTTTAAAATAATATTATTTTTTAAATTACTTTTTATTTGAGAATTTTAAAATTAATTCATAAAAAAAGGTGGAATGGGTTATATACCCAATAAGCACCTGAACTTTTAAATACTTGGGTTTGCCATTTATCTATCAGCCTGATCTTAATCTATTATCACCCTTTATTAATTGAGAATGTCTTAGTCAAAACTACAACTTCCTTCCTTACTATCACCGCAGCTGAGGCAAGTTTTTTACTTATTATAACTTAATTACTACTCTGTGTTTAGATCAACTGTAAGACTATTACTGTTACACCAAACTCTTATGAGTTGTCAATCAACAGATTACCAGTTGATCATTTTTACCGCCGGTGTTGTTCGTTGGCAATTCACACAAAGTCGGTTGTGAATGCCACAGCAGATCCAAACCTACAATTTTGCCCTTTGGTCTTTGCAAATGGCCCATATTGGATCAATATCTAGAACGTATACGACTTGTTCTTTCCACTCATGTCAAGGAAGCCCACACGAGGATTTGACAACAATTGTAGTCGTTGGTCATGCCGCGTAGTGATACTTGGCCATTAAGAAAAATAAAGCCTTCGCCACTCTATTGCACTTATTTATTTCCACACTCAGTCACGTTACCATAGACAAAATTTCATAGCACCGCCTATACTTGATAAAAATCATATATTTAAATTTACTAAAAAAATTTTATGCCATTAAATACGAAACTAATCTAAACTTCAAAATTTTTCAATGAAGAATGCCAATAAATAAAAAAGTGGAACCCCTATTATGTCAGCCACTTAGATGGATTATATTCCGACTTATTTAATGGGACAATGTGTAGTTTTATATATATGTTTTAAGAGGTTGGTTGCCCTAACCATTCTTGTCGGGTTATACGGACTCAAACATCCCTTTTAACCAAAAAAAAAACAGAGTTAACCACCAGATTGAGTCATTGAGAAGTTTTTATTGAGCTTTCATGCACAAATTTTGATATGAAAAATAAAACGTTAAAACACACATATAAAGAGAATCTTAATAATGCCTAGTGGGATGCACACGGTCAAATTTAAAATTGGCATAACACATATTTCAGGTGGGGTGGTAAGAAACCTGTGTTCCTTATGTACATGCAGCATGATTTTCACTGTGCAGTTGAAACACGCTTAGCTTATACAAGAAATCCTAAATTACCTCTAATTTATATTATTATTGAAGTAAAAAGAGGGTTAAGATTTTTATCATAAAAGTCCAAAATTACCTCAAATATATCAAAATTATTGTTTATGAACCATTATTTAGGTATCGGGTAATATAATTAAACTTGAACCTCAATTTACTATATTATTATTGTAGTAAAAAATGAGTCAAGATTTTTATGATAAAAGTCTTAAATTACCCCAAATATTATTTATAAACACTTATTTAGACATCGAGTAAGATAATTAAATTTGAAGCTCAATTAAAATATGGTAATATAAGACTCTAAATTAAGTGCAATACTTACGGTTCTATTAGTTATATTAAACTGCAAACTATTACATTAAGGAAGAAGCAAGAAAATTCAACCTTCTTTAAACCTAAGACATAAGCAAATGCTACAAGCAGCACAAGACAAAGTTCGGCAAGGCGCCTAAAAAAAAAGAATCAATGCCCCACACAAATTTACTAGAACAAGTACTCCTCTTGTTAACTCAACTCAAAGAGTACAGATTGAGAAATCTCCAATAAGGTGAGAACTTTGGCCAATTATCTCTCTTCCAATAGCGTTCAGTCAAAAGAAGATATGTTCCTTAATTCAATTCTCACACACAAATAGAACTTCTTGATTCCTCCAGGTTGATGCAACCCTCTTTGGGTAAGAATCATACCACTCTTAATCAGGTGGCCCTAAGAAGGTATGGTTAGATAGCTTCCAGCTCAGATGATTACAAATTGGTGGTGGACTTGTTTAAGCCCAACCTATTTCATATTTGGAACTTATTGGATGAATTATTAATTATTGGATGTGTGTCAATCAGAAGACATTTTGGATTCCAATGAGCAGGATAAATTCAATGTTACCTTATGCAAGTTCATCAATCAATATGCTCACTCTTCTAAATATATGAAGAAAGATCCTAGAAAGAATAAAACATTTTAAGTTCTTTTTATTGTTTTATATATAATTTATGTCCACATAGTTTTCATGTTGGTATTGTGGGAGGGTTTTCTCTTGTTGTCCCTGTTTGCAGTACCTAGTGTATATAAATATAATATAAGAGGGGTTAATATATACAACTCATTGTCACGGGGAGGAGAAGCATTTTTAATACTCTACGAGGGAGCCTTATAGAAACTTTTTATCTATGAAATTGATAGCGCATATATTAATATATATTAAAACTAATAATATTAACATTAGCGTGCACTAATATATGCGCCATCAATCTCACGTATTAAAGACTTAGATATTTTTTTTATACTAAGGTTTTTATTAAATAGGAGCATAATAACTCCTCATAAGATTTGTAAAAGAACAAAAGATAGGTAGGTGTTTGTAATACATTAACAGGGAGGGTCTTTTTTGTATACTTCTATTCACGTATTCTATAAATGCCCGAATTCTCCTCCTTTCCCCACTCCCCCAACAAATCTCAGATCCCTGGAAATTCTCCAAGCAATGGCCGCGTCTCAGCCAGCGGTCCTCCCAATCTCAACCGCCGACACCATCGCCGCCCCCGCCGCCCCCGCCGCCACCACCTCCGCCATTCGGACCTACGTCTCCCGGCTCTCCGACTCCCTCCGCCCCGCCCTGTCCCAGCGCCGCCCCTGGTCCGAGCTTGTCGACCGCTCCGCCTTCTCCCGCCCGGAGTCCCTCTCCGACGCCACCGCCCGCCTCCGCAAGAACCTCGCCTACTTCCGCGTCAACTACCTCGTCCTCATCGCCGCCGTCCTCGCCGCCTCCCTCGCCTCGAACCCCTTCTCCCTCCTCCTCCTCGCCGTGCTCTTCGCGGCCTGGGCCTTCCTCTATCTCTTCCGCGCCCCCGACTCACCCCCGGTCTCCATCATGGGACGACAGTTCTCGGACCGTGAGACGCTCTTGGGTCTCGTGGGCCTCACTATCGTCATCGTCTTCCTCACCTCCGTCGGCTCCGTCGTGGTGTCCGCCCTTGCGGCAGGATCAGCAATTGTCGCTGCTCACGGGGCCTTCCGCGTCCCGGAGGATCTCTTCTTGGACGATCAGGAGGCAGCCGGTGGGGCCGGGATCGGCCTATTGTCTTTCCTTGGCGGTGGTTCGGCCGTTGCTTCTGCCACCGTCCCTGCTGTTGCAGCCCGTGTCTGATCCATGTGGTATTTAACAAGATCTGGCTTCTTTCTTCTTAAATTGATTATTGGGAATAATTTAGAATTTTAGATCTGAAAATCTACGTCAATGACTTTTTACGAATGAATTGATCGATTGAAGTTGTTGAATTGCAGATCTGTTTTTTTTCTTCTAATTACCGTATATATGATTGATCTAAGTGTTCAGTTATTTGTTATATGTCAGTGATTCTTAATTGGTTGGCAAAATAAACTTTTTTTGGAGGGGTCAGTGTACAATATTTAGACCTAGATCTGGACACTGTAGGATTTAGCGTGGATGGGAAGTTTTTGTGGGGTATGATTTGTATTGTACTGGCAATTTGAGCAACCGGGTTCTTTAAGAATATCTTTTATATCTGAGATTCTGGATCTTTTTTGAGTGAAATTGACGACGTTCTGGGGCGTTTATTCTAGCATCCTCTAAGCATTTGCGTTCTAAATCTAGGTCAGGAGGGTATTTTTTATCGTGCTACCTCGTTTGGATGTGTGATAGTGGATTTCACAATAATAATAAAAAACTCTGTTATGACCCGCCCTTAGGATCGGAGGGCGTGTGATACTCGAGCAGTGTGATTATAGTATATGAAGGTTACGCTTAGGATTTTGGTACCAGAAAGTGAAGAAACCATTTTAGGAAGATGAAACTAACCCTCTATTTGGATGAGAGGAAAGATGTAACTTGCCTGTTGCAACATCCAATTTTTTCGTTAACTGTTTTTTTTCAAGAAATATATCTCTATTTAAACCTACTTTTAGTTTCTATCGAAATTATTGATTGTCTGGCAAAACAGATGAAGAACTCATATTGACAATTTACTGTAATACTTTGGAAGATTACCATTTGAAAATTCTGCAATGCTTGAATATTTTGGCTTTAAAATATTTACCTTTTATAATTGTTCTGTACCACCTTTTTATTATCCGTAGTTTCTCGTAAGGAGAGTACAAACTTGGTCAGTTCGATCACTGAAACATTCTGAAACTTGATGACATGTTGGGTTTAATTTTGTGATTGTGGGGCGGGGAAAGCTTGTGAAGGACAGAAACTCATCTTGCACATAACTGTGATTTTGACCATAATTCGTGTTTTGTGTCATAGTTGGTTCTCTATCAACTTAACTGGTTGATAGCAAATCAACTGCCGTTAATAGTTTGATTTTGATTCGAGTGGTTTGTTGCATAAGACTATATGTTTGAACTTCCCATTTTATTTACTGTTTGTCTGCAGGTATTCTGGAGTTTTGAGCCTTACTCAGATCTCGGGAGCTCTTTCTGCAGCATTGACCGAATTGTTGGTTCTTTCACCATTGACGAATATATTCATAATTTTTTTGTTTTTCTGTGTAACTGCATACAGTCCACTATATAGATTAAAAAATGAGAGGATAAGGACACAAAAATTTCTGATTATGGGATTTCTGTAACATACAGGAACAATTTAAATTGCTTCATTTACTGCTTTTTTGGTCTGTTCTTCGACAAAGGTTTCTTTTTCGTTGTTATTCTGTTAAGAGGGATATACTTTTACCTGTGTAGGGCTTTCAGAACCCAAGTATGTTATCATTAGCAATTAAAGGAAAAATAAAGGGTTTGTGAGCACATTCAACCGCTTCATTGTTTTTCTGTGAGTAAGGTTGCGTTCGGCAGCATTGAAGAGCACCTTCAGCCACGTCCCGCCCAAAATAAGCTACTTAAATACTCCCGCCGTCCCACTTTAATAGTCTTCAGGTGGCTCGAGTTGCAGCCAATGCGTTTTTCTCATTGAGGGTGGGCTCCAGACCCAGGCTGCTCACTTTCTTTTCTAGGCGTCAGTCGTTGCCCTTGAATGGCGTCTTGTTCTTACCCTTTTCTTTATCTTCTAAATGCCTCTATATGCTCTTTCTGTACGAATCCTCGTTAACCCATAGCTACCTTTCTTGCCACCAACTGGTGATCTTTTGGTGGTGAATCTTGGACAAAAAAACACCTTTGGGAGGAGGTGATTATCTGTGCTGAAAATGACCTCGACTGTTGTCTTCCTCACTAGTGACTATTGCTATTGGCTTCTCCTTATTTTAATAGTGGTGTAGATCAGTTAACATTGACATAACAGTGGTAGCATTTACATCACAGTGGTGGAGATCAGTTAGTATTGAGATTGCATAAAAAAAATCATAATTTTTTTCTAGTGATTAATTGACATTTATAAGTAATTGATCACGCAATTGATCGGTTTGTTCCCTTGAAACAGCTTAGTAGAAAACGAAGTCGAGAGTTGGAGATCAATTGATTTTATTTAGTAATCGATTGTTCCTTCGGCGATATAGTTTTCAATCTTTGTTTTGGAAAATGAATTGATTCCAATTAGATTTTTTTAAAGTATTTTGTTTACTTAAGAGTCTTTATTTTGTATTTTTTTATTATTTAGAGATTTTTTTTTATTTTTTTAAAAATTTTAATTGGCTAGTCATAATATAACTAGAGATTGAATTTTTTATTTATAATTATGTCACTAAGACTTATATCCTCTTCCATAGAGGCCATAGTTATGTATTTTTCCTAATATTTTAAAAAAGTAGGATAGATTAATTCTTTCTCCTTTATTTTTTTTAAATTTTTTGTAAATTTATTATTTAAGTTCGCAAAAAATAAAAGTTGTGTGTGTCTATAGCCAGATTTGTCAAACAATGCTCATCTCATTAATACAGCCCTACATTAGTTAGTGGCTCTATGCAAGTCTAACATGTCTCCTCAACACCGCAGAGGATGTGCTGTAGGAATTGATGAAATTAATAATCGCGATGAAGTAGTAATATTGTCACAACAAGTTGAGCAGCTGTCACTTTAAATGACTAATTTGATAATTATTGTTGCTTGTCAAAACCCTAATTTGGATCAATTTAATGACAAATTAAAGATGATGAGCCGGAGGTTGATGTCTCCCGACGAAAATTCTTTCGCTAATGTTGCCCTGCATAGTGATGAAGAGGTAAACCAATTGCCTCATCATGCGGCTGGTTAATATGAGTAATTTCTTTTAAAGAATTTTTTTTATAAATATTCTTTTAAAGAATGTTTAGTTAGCGTAATTGTCAAAGGTGCATTCCTCAAGTTGCTCGAGTCATAACAAAGTTAGTGTTGAATGAAACTACTGAAGCAAGAATGTCACTTACGAGCTTCAAAAGTGGAACATCACTATTTTTTGCATTAATTGTATCCATTCTTACAAGATACATAACCAAGTGGGATTTCGAAATTTGAACTATTTATAAACTGCTTTATTGATATTTCCAATTCTGCAACTACATCAGGAAGCCAAAAGACTAAGTGTGTCAACTATGGAATTTGAAATCCCAGATGCAAATGCAACCACTTCAGGGATCCTTTCGGCGGCAAGGTAGAAAGCGAAGGTTGCTGCTTTGGTTTCATCAAATATCAAATATATAGTTGCATTCTTGCTCACACCTGTTTTGCTAAGCGAGCAGTCCACATCTGATTGAGCTGCCAGTTCTCTTCTACATCTACTGCTAGAGAGCCTTGTCTCAACTGTGGATATCCAAGCCAGCAAATGAATGAGGGAATTCAATTTGAAGAGCCTCTTCTCAACTGTGGGAGGCCATGTAGGCAAAGAATGTTCGTTCACTTTCGTATAAAAAAAGCGAGGAGAGGTTACAGTCAACCCAACTGTAGGTATGCCAGATTTCACCATTTAACTAAACAAAATCGCTTTCATCGGAGTAGGTGTGAGCGTAGATCCCGCCTTCATATGGTGAGCATAGCAATTGCTAACACATGACACAAACTCTCCGCAGAGACCATGACTAACCCCTAAATTTTTTTTCATTCAGGTACAATCAGAGCATGGTGTGCAATAAGCAGCGTCAAAGAGGAGAAAACACCGGCAAACTTTATATCTACGTAGAGAAGAAGAGGGGAGGGCGATGGTAGAAGGATGAAACAGATAAATAAGGAGGAAGAAGCAGAGAGACGCAGCTCGACACAGAATTTTTCATGGAGGAACAATCAATTCGTTGAGCACTCTCCCTCTGTGATGAAGAAGGAAATTATGAACCTTGCTCGATTGCCACCCATTGCTTTTGGGATTCTCTTTTGCATTCTTGTCCTTGCCTTTGCCATCGTCTTCGTTCTTGCCGTCCTTAGGAGATGATTTCTCCCTTTTCGTCCCTTGAGCCAGCTGCAGTGTCCCCAATGAGGTTTTTATTATCTAGTTGTTGCAACTCCATTTGAGCGCGACCCTGTAAACTAGACAAAAAGTTAAAAAGAGTTTGTCCACCTCTATCTTGTTCTTCATAGAGAGCAGGATATAAAACTTCGTAACCAAAGTCCCAAACGGGTTCGCCGGTGGGAGTGCCCGCTCGGCCCTAGACGCGTCTACAAAGAGCTAGACATATCAGAGCCAGGTGTGTCTCTGATACAGATACAGAGCAAGATGCATCTGACTCTGATGCATAGCGAGACATAGCCCATCTGAACCCGTCCTAAACTTGGGAATTCTAATCCCCTCGGTGAAGGTTCGCGTTTGAGAAAATGATGTTTGTGGTCTTGTTTTTGTGAAGCCCACAATAAGAAAACCTAACTTCAACCCATCTTGTTACAAATTTTGTTTTGCAAGCCTCCATAAACCGATTTTTCTCTCTTGACTCTACAAGGCCTTTATTAATTTTTTTTTTCTTTTTCACTCCCCAATCTACTTAATTCTATTTTGTCCTCTTTCTATTAAAATATAATTTTTCTCTTTCTCATTACAGTACATTGAAGCGTCTAAATTTTTTAAGAAGCCTATAAAGCATTATGAAAATTTGCAGTGAAAAATTAACCAACATATGAAAGTATTTATAATGCTAAAAAAACTTCTTTGAATGTAAATTCTAGTTTTATAATTTCTACAGTCAAGCACCTACCCAATGTTTTCTAATGACCAAAAAGTTACTACTAAAGCATCAAGCATGTGCTTCTACTACTAGCAAAAACCCTAGACTGGTGTATATTTATGAGGCCAATAGAAAAGGTGAAAGAACAGGTAGCGATAGTTTCATATCTTTAGAAGGCCATCAACTATATTTCCTTTAAGTAGTTTCATTAAGTAGATATTTTAGTCATACAAAACGAGCATTTTAAAAGCCATTTGGATCAATAATTTTAATACAATTGATCCAATTCATTGTAAGGACAACCTTGCAAGTAATGTCCCAATAAATTTTTGGAACCTTCACACAATTTATCTTTGAACTAATGCCACTCTAACTACCTAAAATTGATGCTCTTGATGTATTATTCTTTCATACATTTGTTCAAGATAAGAAATGCAACTAATAAGAAGATAAAAAAGAGACTATAAACTGTGGCAACCTCAAAATAGTTATATGAGAATTACTGGTTGGCAATGCATTTAGCTTTTAAAACTTTAGTTGTTACATTTTGTCATGTACAAAACTTGAAGAGTTGTAATTGTGATTTGATACACCAACATTTATAATGCTTTTCTTATCAACACAATAAAAATAAAGCACCACAAACAAGCATTTTAAACAAATTATTGATATTTGTTTTTATTTGTTCACAAAAAATATCATTGACCTAGCATTTTAAACAAAATATTTTGTAAAAAAATATAAAAAATCTCATCAATTTGGCCTATGAACTTTTGTTAATGTCCCTAATAAATCACCATGAACTTTATGTTATTCAATAATCATGCTCATGAATTGGACATGGATGGAGCCTAACCTGCATGGGGTGTTAAACAAACATGTTTAGGATATATATGAAATACTAGAAAGTTCCTTAAACACAAGATAATACCTAAGTGGTTAAATATTACTTTCGCTTGTTTGGCATAAATGGGTTGCACAAGCTTGCTACATTAAGGAAATATCAAAGTTAGTAAACTTAATTGTATATGAAAAAGCTAAAATTCATGATAGATAATAGTTAATTTACCTGAAGTAACTGTGTGTAAGAACCTTGACCAATAATATCATGTGTATAAGGTTACCAAGAATTTAGAAGACTAATATTAATTGCATTTGAATGTGGCATTCCCTATAAACATATTGATGGGTATTAGCTTAAAAAAATTCACTAGTCTAGACTATACAAGAATAATTTATATAGTTTGAATTTCACCTCTATAATTGGAGTGCATGAAGTGGAATGGGTTAAATTGGTTGAAATTGCCCTTTTGCTCTAATTTTTGTACAACTTTTTATCAAGACAAATTTGTATCCTAGTACTACAATCCTCACGACAATTTTTCCCCCTCTTTTGACCCATTTTGCTATTTTTTCTATCTGGTCAAAAGTACCATTATGTTCCTTAGTAGTAACATGTAGTGCATTCTCTATGTGTGGGAATAGTAGGGGTTAGACATTCTACTTGAGCTTTGTTCAATGGCCTTCATAAGTTTGTGTTCATACTCTTTAGCAATCAAATATCTCTATAGCCCTTGATAGTATTTTTATACAGTCTCAACACAACTCATTATAACGTCTACTCATTTATACGTTAGGATTAACTTGTCTTTTAAGCTCATGACTATCAAATACAATTCTACTTTTAGCCTCCCTTGTCCATTTATTTAAAATATATCTAGATGGAAGCACATGAATATTTATGAAGTTGAGAACCTTCAATGCATGCCCACATAGGATTCCAACAAATTCAAAATTTTTATAATTACATACAAGTGAATCTTCTAATGAGTCATACTTAACTGTGTATTTGTCAGATTTTCCATTTAAACTAACTTTGTACTTGGTTCTTGTTCCCTCCTCAACATGTATATAGATTGCACAACTTAGAAAAACCTTAAATTCTTTCTCAAACATAGCAAACATAACTAGTGTATACACAGTAGAAACATGCTCTAAAATAGGAACAAGTGCATATAATTTTGGAGTTGCTTATTTCATACAAAAATCAGCTTCAAATTCATTGTTCCAACGATATTCTACAACCCTTTCAAAATGGTTTAAAAACTTAAGTAAATTGTGTTTACAACTCAGGTAGTGCTTTAAGACACTATTCATACTTTAACTTATTTGGGTGGTTTTCATATATGTACAAAATGTATTTCTCCCAAATACTGAAGCCCACTTTTCTTTCTCTTTAAATAAAATTTTCATCCATGCATTATCCCTCAAGTCTTATTTCTCAATCATGCATTCCCAAGCAATTAAAAATTCTGACAACTCCTCGAAATCAATATACACCTTCCAAAATCAGCTTTAAATGTTTTAGAAGCACTATAACATTAGAGAGATGCTTTGCTTCATTTTGATATATATGTCAAATGCAAAGACAATGATGAGCTTCTGGAATCACTAAATGTATTGCTTTGACCATTCCAACACATTGATATGTAAAAATACTTTTGGGCCTTTTACGTGACATTGCCTTAATAAAAGTTTCAAATAACTATACGACTGAATCAATGGTTTTACTATACAAAAGGGATGTTGTAATGATCGCGAATTTTTGGTATGATTTCTTGCCTCTAATAAAAACTATTTTATAAGTTTTTAATTTATTTAAATTATTTAGAGGTAGATATTTAGAGAGTTTTATTTGGGCATGATAGAGCTCAGTGAGATGAGCATAACGAATCTAAGAACGCACAAAATGAAGGTCGGGAGCGAAAGTTACGACCTCAGTAAACATGCCATATGACATGGGACCCACTTTAAAAGTGCAATATAACCTACCCATGTAGGGTCTAATTTCCAAGGGCTCATAGATACAAGTCCATCGATACTAAAAACGTGTGATTCTGACTTTAGGATAAGAAGATATGATATTTTTAAATTTTAAAAACGAAAATATATTTTTGCCATGTGGCAGTGTCAGAAGATGATGCTCGTTAGAGACGTGCATAAGAGATCCGACGCGTGTCTAACACATGTCAGTGACACGTCAGACCTGTGTCTAATACATGTTAGTGATGCATGACGCGCGTCAGACCTCTTCTCCTATAAATAGGTGTCGACTTTCTGTTTCAAATCATTCCGAAACTTCTTTTCTTTGTTTCTCACTTGTTTTAAGTATGTTTTCTTCCTATCAAAAAACGTTCTTAGCTAATTTGAGGGTGTTCTACATAATGGAAACATCTATTCCTTGAGTTAGCAACCTTATATAACGGGAACACCCCGGGGCAAGGGGAGATTCTATCCGTTGCCTATAGGCGTGTTGTGAGAAAAGTGTCCCGGGCTAAGGGGAGGTTCTGTCCATAGCTTACGGGCACGGAAAGAGAAAAGTGTTTAGGGTTAGGGGAAGATTCTATTTGTAGCCTATGGGCACAGAAAGAGAGTTTTTGGAGTCGATTTGAGTCTGTTTTCTTTCGTTGAAGAGACATTCTTACCTAAATTGTACATGTCGGATGTTGTGACTGAGTTATTTTTCTGGTTGAAGACCTCCAAAACCCTAGAAGTGGACATCTAATTTCGTGGTGTCTGGTTTATAGACTTCGAGCTCGTGCAGATAGCGAGGTATGGACTTTTATCCTTTCTTATGACATGATTATAAACTTTGGTTGTGTTTTTAACTTATTATTTATATGACTCTCACATGTTATGAGTTAGAGATTACTTTCAAGTTATGATTTATGATTTTTGCATATATATTCGATATGTCAAATGGTTAATCATTGAGATAGAATATGATTTATATATCGTATGATATTATGTATATTCGATTAGTCAAATGATTTGCCGCTAGAAGCGGATATGTTTTACTACATGCTTTACGATTGCCTCATATATCATAGTTTGATCGAATGTTTATCCGAAGATTTTGATATAAATTATACACATTGGAGCGTGTGAGATAGAGACAAACTACCTTCGCCATTGTTTCCATTGCGAATAAATATAATATGTTTAAATGACGATTTTATAGGACTCTCCTTGTTGAAAGGAGGATACTCAAGATTATTTTTGAAAAGACGTATAAGCATGGTGATCGAGTCACTGAAGCGAGACAAAAAAGGGGTAACTGTCTCATTAAAATGAGCAACCAACCTTGCCTTTGTAGTTGTTGATAGTGACACTCCCATGACTTGTAGAGGTAGAGCTAGGGTTTTCAAAAGGATAAACATTGGGATAGAATGTTTTAAAAGAAAATAGCCCTTTTTGGAGTCTGTGAACTCTAGGATATTTTGATTGAGTTTGGAACTCAAGATTATGAGTCTGAGACTCAAGAGTATTTTGGTTGTTCAGAGCTATTGTTGGGCGCCCCGATAGAGCTCCTTTGACTATTAAAGACACAATTAATCCAGTTTGGAATCAAATGCACGATACCTATTTTAGCATAGTGAGCCCCTAACGAAGGGCAAAACCCTTAATTAGCCCCTAACGAAGGGCACATATCGAGGCTACATGCGCTAGGGTAGAGAGTATCATAAGAAGACTCTTTACTCTCTATATCCCGGCACCCCATGAGCACAGGTGGCTCTTCTATCCACAAGCACGAAATATTTTGAGATGATCTGTGGAGGAGTAAGAGGTCGCTGCTTTGTACCCACAACAAATTCTTATTAATATATATATGTCTAGGATATTTTGTAGCTAGCCGTGAGAGCTTGCAAACCTTAGTAGCATCTTCGATATGTAGGAAGAAGTTCTAGGGGTAGTTTTGGGTGAGAGACACACCTCATTTTCATGAAAAATACTATATATGATAAGTGCTATGAAACTGCCATGTGTTTATTCATGTCTGATAGTATAAGCTCCCCTACTAAGTATTTTAAAATACTCACCACCCCCCAGACTTTACATGACTTGACGAAACTTAGTGTGCGGGTAGAGGGGCCTACTTCGAGTTTTATCAATGTGATTTCAAGAATTTCAACCGCACCAAAACAAGTAAGAACTCTTCTTATTATTTTTCTCTTGTATGTGTACACAGACAATGGTTCCTAGGGAAATTATTATTATATTATCGCATAAGATGAGCGGCTCCAGTCGTGGGCTCGGGTAAACTCAGATATCTTTATGAAATTTTTTTTATATGCTTCTAAAATCCTGGGGAGCGACATCTCTTGAGTCTTCAAACATATGACCTCAATGATCATAACAATGAGGAAGTGTCATTGCTCCCTAATTATTCTATTGAAGACCTCACATGGGTTGGAAGTGACAAAGTTGTACCTGGGCGATAGAAAGTATGCACTAATCCACTTTGCCTTATCAATTTCTGTCAACCAATTGTGGGCCTTAAGGTTTTTCTCATTAATGAATGTCATTTCTTCAATATATGTCTCCACCCTAGTTGCCTTGGCTGCTATGAATAAGTTATTATTCAAACTTCTATCTTTGAAATGTGCAAAAATGTTATGAGATATGTGAAATACACAATCTCCATGTGCGGTATATGGAAAATATTTAGCCACTTGTGATGTTATTGCTCTATCTTGATTAGAAATCATCACAAGACCCTCCAAATAACCAAGATGGATTTCCAAATGTGCGAGGACTCAGCCCGTGCATCATTATTCTCTCATTCTCTTATTGCACAAGCAACTAGGTATATATGATTATTGCTATCGAAAGTTGATATCACAAAAAAGTCCCTTTGTACCTTTCTTTCAAGAAAGTACTGTCTATACATATAACCCTTTGTATGGACTTCTTAAAGTTCTCTATGACTACTCCAAATGAAACAAAGCATCTCTTGAAGGTTTTCTCTACTATGTGGTATTGGAGAGCAGTTGAAGTGCCCGAATTTGTCTTCTCCAACTGATATAAATAGGCATCCAAATTACTATATGATGACTCATATGATCCTATTAACCTATTAAAAGCCACCACCTTGGCCCTATACGCTTTCGAATACTTCATCTTCACTCCATATTCCAAATTAACATCAGCTTGAATATCCTTTGGAGTATAAACAACATGTTGCCTAAGGTGTTTCATGACCGAGTTAGCAATAATACTTGATTTTGCTTGTTCGTGAACTCCTCCAAATATTGGTTTCCCACATGTATGAACATTGTTCATAGCCTTCACTTTGAATATACTACAACCATTGGTTATCGTTGTATGTAACCTCCATAGGCAGCTCGACACATTGCACACAACTATGAATCGGGATTTATTTGTATGTAATACATTGAACTCAAAGTTGTTGTGCATAGCAAACTTGTGTATATGTAGCTTCAGAGACTCCTAACCCTAAACTCTTGTCCAAGTAGAACTACCTTTAGATCTTTGACAAATTCAAAATCCTCCTCCTCCTCATCCTTGTTGTGCTCATCTTACACATACCTCCACCTCTAAGTTGCTCAAGGCATATATAGATATACAAATTTAGAATGAGCCCAACAATTATAAGTTAAGTGTAATCAGTTCAGTGACAATTTATTAGATGCTTTTACCTTGGATCATATTTTGGTGTTGAAGTTTTTCCAAAATGGCCAATTGATTATGATGCTTTCCTCCTCTCAGCATCATCTAGGGCAATTATATGTGAAATGGTGGCATTTGCTCCTTTTGTACGTTCATCTTCCTTGCATTTAACACACCTATTAGTTACTAACTATGGTTAAGTTTGCAATTACATATATTTTAACACCAATAAGTTATATTGCTTACCATTTTCTTTCTGTCATTTCTGGCTTTACAACTCGAGTTAATGGCGAAGGAGGCTCACTTCCAACATCCTACCTTTCAGTTGTCACATTTGATCAATTTGCATCCCCAATGTTATTATCTCCTTCTACATTCTACGCATCTCTATCAAAATTTTGTCATTCAAATTTATCCTAATGCATGTCTTCCTCTTGATGCTCTTGTCATCCATCATTAATGATTGCAATATTGTCCTCCATTATGTTTGGCACAAACTATTCATATTTTGATGTGTAAACATCATCAACTTGAACCCTTGCAATGGGGATCTCTACTAGTTCTTCATTAGAATCGGATTACAAAAATAAGTAAGCAAGATGACCTTTCTGTGCCTTCATCTCCATGGCCTCACACAATAGCTTATCTATTTCTGTGTCATCACTCAAATCCATTGTGGTCTTGTACAATGTGTCCCCATCCACCCCCCACACTTGTCAATGATTGATTGCTTTTTGTGCCTTGACTCCTTCATATATCCTTCACTTCTACCTTCAGGTTAACCTCTTCCCTATAACTACAAAGGACTTCCGCAATAGCATTTGACATATTTGACTTGTTAATCCCCCATCTGACATCAAATTTCAGTGGACATTCCTGTGAGCCATTTTCTTTTCTCACTTTTGTTATGATCAATGGGAGACCATTATCCCTTGTTTTAGCATAATGTAGAAAACAATGGAGAGTCCTAGTATCTTGTATTTCATATGGAGGTAGGTCCATGGGGATCACCAAAGGATATGTAGAACTCATTTTCAATGAGTATTCCTTGCTATAACATCTTATTATATTGTGTAATGTGGTCACTATTGATTCATATGATAGATCAGACTTTACATTGCAGCTATCATACTTGTGTCCACTAACATCCCACTCTCCACCCCACATACATCACACAAGCTGCTCATCTGTATCCATCTCGTTTGAACATGCTTCACACTCCCATTAGTCTATCCACAAGAAAAATATCAAATATACCAAAAAATTATCATCGAATTTGAAGGGTAGTTATTTGGTATAAAATCCAAAAACTATTATCAAATTTGAAGGTTAGTTATTTGGTATAAAACCCAAAAATTATCGAAGTTATGACTCCTAGATGCCACCTATTGAGCCATATGGCACTCCCATGAATTGGGATATTGTGGGATGATCCATTTCATCTTGATCCTGTTGCCCCATGAGCATGAGTGTATGTTGCATAGTATCAGCAACATTTCATGAATGATGATTTACCCATTTTTGAATTATTTATTGGATTATGTGAACAAATGATTTATTTGATTTATTGGATTCTATAAAATATTATTCTATTGTTTAGATTATGTGTGAGTTAGCAATGATATTTTGATTTATTCCAAGTCAATTGCCGAATATTAACTATATGAATTATTGGATGAATATTTTATGTACTTTTTATATTCTATGTTATAGCATGTTAGTAGAATTTAATTCTACCCCCCCCCCCCCAAATGCATTAGGTATGAATGCAGAGAGGATTTTAACGACAAAACCCAATAGAAATTCAAGGATCACTACTTTTGGAATTTGTAGTAAATCCTTTTGTTATGTTTTAATTATGCACATTGTGTTGACTTTTTTTGAGTCATATTTTAAATTTTGTAAGTTTTGTAATGATTTAAATTAATTAAAAAGTTACTCATTTGTACATAGTTAATCTTTACCCCCTTCTAATTTCAATTTGATGAGATTCCACCTTTTTAAGTATATTTAAAAGTCGGGTCGTCACACTTATCCATATCTATGTTTCTTCATTTACAGCCTATCAGGATTAGTCAAAAATTGCATGGATGTTGCAACCTTTTAGTCTTAGGATTGTGTAGTAAATCTATGCTCTCTTGTCCAAAGATGAACTTGTAGACTTGTAAATCCATATCCATACTACTCTAACAAGAGGGAGGCTTAGTTTCTTTTTTTTTATCCCAAAAAGATTGGATTTGCCCATCACTATGTTAGAATTGCCTCATAAAGTACCCTCATTAAGGTTTAATTATTAACTCATAAAGAATAGTTCAGATGAGCAAAATAGGATTATCAAAATTATTTTACATTTTCAAGTGGTTAGACAAAAGTGTCACCATGTTTCTGTGTGATTAGAGCTCTTGAATCAAATGTAATATTGTTAATTCATTGATGTATTTGTAAATAACATAATTCAATAACCTCAAATCTTCTCTCTCTGGCCTGAATTCTCACTTCATTATCGGTCATCTCTATTTGAGAATTCAAACATGATGTCTCTTTGTATGTCTGCTTACCATTTAGATACTCATTTCTTGTTTATTTGTTCTTTAAGATTAAGGAGGAGAGACAAAAAGGGATTGTGTAATTGATTAAGTTTCATGCATTTCAGTTTTAAACACTTCATTAAGGAACAAATAATGTATTCTTTAATTGGTATTGGCTACTTGGATGGATGGGGAATGACATTAGGCTAGACCATGTACCTGGACCAGCCCTCTTATGAGGGACTATTCTCTTTCTTTGCTAGACAGATTGGTTTTGCTAGAAAATGCAATAGTAAAGAAAGGTTTAGAGGAAGGAGTGGGAGAAGCGCCTCTTGCATATGGATGACACAATTGCTTCAATGAATTGAAAAACTTTGCTAGTTATTGATGATATGTTTCTACACATTATTTTTACAGGTTCTTTATTTTTTTTAATTTATTTTGTAGGATACTAGTTCAAGTTCCAATAATAAGGAGACCAAGGATGATATTTTGGAGTTTTCAATAGGTTTCTAACATCAGGGTGTTTCCCTAATTCATGTGTAAAACTTTGCCTCATTCATTTACTTAAATAGTACATTCTAACTATCTCCATGACTCACTCAAAGGTACATCTCTTGTTTCTCTTTCTGCATAATTTACATAATGCTTTTGCATGATAAGTATGCTCTAGAGAAGCAGTATAAACCCTTTAGAACTCCTCTACCAGTCAAAACAACATTAGACTAAAATATTTTCTAATAAGAGGTAGTCTCAATTACATTATCAATTGTACAAGATTAGATATAACATAGTCAATGAGTAACTGTAACACAAGTAACCAAGGGGGAGATAATTACATTAGTCAGGTTCTTAGATATCTAAGATACACCTTAAACTATGGACTACACTATACTTGTAATCTAGTTGTACTTTAGGATTTAGTGATGCAAACTGGATATTTGATATAAAAAACTCCAAATTCACAAGTGGATATATCTTTTCTTATAGGAGTTTACCAATATCTTGAAAATCCTCAAAACCAAATGTACAATGTAAGATCTATGATGAAATTTGAATTTTATTATACAAGATATTAGAAAAAATGTAATATTATAGTGCTAGTCCCAAGACGAGAGAGAGAGAGAGAGAGAGAGAGAGAGAGAGAGAGAGAGATGGGGGTTAGGACTCTCAAGTATATTTTGGGCTCCCTTCCCTACATGGACTGAGACTCCTAGGCCTATTTAAACTCTCCTAGATGGGCTTGTCATGCGGTGTCTTAATCATGGTTATGGGCTAAACCCTATGAGCCCATGAAGGCCTAACACACCCTTCATGACCATGTCCATGGAGGGGTGGACCCTAGAAGGTTCATATGGGTCTCACGAACATTATGCACTTATCTAGGGCCCATGAAGTGTATGTAAGTATGTACACCTAACATATATCCACTAAATAAATATAAATGAGTGTGTGCATGCATGCGAAGTCCACGAAACGTGTGCATTGACGAGTAAAAAGGCTCTGGGTCCACTCCCATGTTCCTAAATTCTAGTGAATGTATACCATTTTACCCTAAGCAGATTTGCACATGTGGACCAATATGGCCAAAACCCATATCTTGGTAGATTTTCTAATGAACCCATATCTAGGTGGACCAATATTTTCAATCAAAGCTTCCTGTGTAAAAATGATATGGAGATAGCTACTCATCTTTTCTTCCATTGCTCTTACTCTAAATGGATTTTCAAGTCTATTCTCCTAGTGCTAATGCTTGACATTCCCTTTCGTTGGATGGTAAATTCATTGAAGACGCTCTCTTCATTGGTTGTCATAACCATGATATTTGTAGTATCCTTGAAATCTTCTTGAACCAATATTAAGTATTATTTCTCATATTCTAATGAGAGTATTATTTCTCATATTCCAATGCCAAAAACAGGTCGGGCATGGCTATGGGGTAAGAATAACATTGGGATGCACTAAATAATTTCTTGTACACATTACTTAATTAAATAATATCTATGCACATCACTGTGAGTTGGGGTGAAACTTTTAAGGGCCAGCTCGCTGACCCGGCCCTACCTAGCCCATAAAAATGTAGGTTAGGACAAGAAATATTTTAGCTTGGTCCTATGCTTGCCTTAAATAGGGTTAGAGCTAGGGGCAAAAAGCTTACTTAGCTCGACCTTAAGTATAAAAAATATTATTTTAATTTTTTTCTGATAGTCTCATGTAGGTAGAAAGGGAAGGAGAAAGCAAAAATGTAATATATTTTATAAAAATTTAGGAGATTCTAAGTTTATATCATTATAGTTAGATGTGAAAGATCTACCAAAGGCAATGATCTTGTGTCTCACAGGGCCAATTAGTGGGACCCAACCTAAAAATTATAAATTTATTATTAAAGTAATAATTATTTAATAAAAAATAATAAATTACAAAATAAAACCGCAGCCGGGTACAAACCCACTTAGGATCAGGTTAAGGGCGGATTTTTTAAGGCCTGCATAGAGTTACAACTTGGTCAAGGCCTAAAAATATTATGATGGGCTATGACCAGGGTCGAGCTCTTGCCCAACCCGACCCATGCAATTTCAACCCTAGTTGCAAGCATTATAGAAACTAGTAGATATGCACATGCAAAATGTACATTTTCACTCCAACTTATGCAAATTGAGCTTTAAGATTAATAATTTATTGAAAACAACTCTATTTAGTTAAATATATTTAAACAAAATCATTGAGTAAGATTTGTGAGCAAAATAGTGTGTTCTTGATTTGGATCAACCTTTTTCAATTTGTATAAGTGGTTTTAAAAAAAAAACATAACTTTTACCGTTATCTATATTTTCCTTTTGTGAAGACATATAATCCTAGTTGATGTGATAACTAACAAATTTTAAAATCACCTATAGTATACTAAATGTTCAAGTAAATGTTTTAGCGCACATATCCTATATCAATCCTACCTCAAATTCTTTGAGAAAGTTACATTTGTATCAATCTAACTATTATAAGTATTGATGTCTCTAAAATTTAGAGTGAAGGACTTAGCGTTGAGCTCTCAATTAATTTTTTATCACCTATAAATGGAAAAAAATGTTAGAGAAACATAAAAGGTGTTATATGTTATATATTATATTAGACTATTAGTTGCTAATAGTAGATGATGATTATGGAAATAATTTATATTGTTTTAAATTTGTAGATTGCAGCTAAAACTTTATCACCAAATGTTTTTTTATCTATTTTTAAAGTGACATGGTGTTCAAATCTTAATGTAGACTATAATAGTTGGTTGCAAACTCTTGTTTGAATGGGTAATATTTAGAGGCTCACAATTAAAGTAAGAATTGATTTCAAATTAAGTCCAAAGATGAACCTCTAAACCAAGTTTTAAATTGCTAGAAGAAATAACATCATTTCAGCTTATAAGCAAACCAAAAGAACATAAGAAGCGGTCATAGCAAACAAATAAACACACACACACACACAAACACAGAGGAAGCAGAGCCACTTATCTAATTCCTCTTCAACATTCACGTGCAATGACAATTATTCATTATTCTATAATCATACAGATGCAATGTTATCGTAATCCTTAATCATCCCTCACATGACTACAACTGCTGAAATCGAAAGCAGAGGGGTCGAGGGTAATTGAAAGAGATAGTCATGTCACAACAACACAATTTTGACAAACAAAATCTCATACATGGAAAATATTAGAAAAATCATTTAGATGCAAACAAAATTCCATATAATAAGTGGCAGTCATTTAGGCACAAGTGCAGAAACATGGATTTCATTATGGATATTATTAGGCATAAGTAGTTCTAATTTTTCTAGTTTGACTTAAACATGGGAAGTGCAAATCCCAAAACTAAGGATGCCAACTAAGCACATGATCACAAACAAGCCCAAGCCTAAACTAGGCTTGGTCAATATATTAATATAAATATATATTTTAGATAAATATAGATATTAATAACAACATAAATATATTTTATATATTATATTATATTATATCAATATAAAAAATATACCAATGAAACTCTAAATTCTCCCTTCAACCATTCTCTTTCTTCATTCTTTTTTGTTTTTTGTTAAGTTGGAACATGTGTGATCATTTTATTAGTATATTAAAAGAAGGATTGAACACCACCAAGCAAAATGTTCTTAGCAATAGATTGATTCCATATACTTGATGCAAGAATTTTTTGTTGGCATTGTACATTATTAGCAAAAGGTTCAAGAGTAGTTGATGTAATTGATGAGATATGGGCCACCGCTATTTTAAAGCCTAAACAAGATGTTATCAAAATATTTAATATTCAAATATGATATTTGTCTATAGAAAAAACCATTGTAATTAAGCAATTCTAAATCCAACAAAAAAAAAGTAGTTGCAACAACTAGCCAACGGGAGTAAACCTATTTTCTTAACTGATTTCCGTCTTGACTTGCATAGAAGAAGTGTTATTTACGCAGAGAACATTAGGAACTAATATTTCATATATGCCATGGCGAAATAAATCAATGAACAAAAATAAAAGAAATGTTTCTTGAAAGCTTCTACAAAAAACATTAATAATAATAGACAAATAATTACCTTCCTCTTCTTCTACAATTAGTTGTTGTTAGTAATAACAATAAAATTAATAGTATATGGTACATGTTATGGAATAGTTCATTTTCTACTTACTGACGGTTACATTTAGCTTCTCATATTGGTTAATTCAAAACATACCTCCGCCTCTAGCTCTCACCACAAAGTACACTTATCAAAAAAATTCAATTTCTTGAAAATGTCTTAATAGCAGTTTTTGGGCAATGGTATATGCACAATCAAACATCAAGTACTCAAATTGATAGATGTCATTTTTGTCAATAATTTGAAGTTGATTATAGATCACAATTGTTGTTAGTTACCATACCTTGCATTCGTTGTGGCGATATCTTTTTTTGCTCTTGCTTAGTAGTTGACTGCAATTGTTGCTAGTTGGAGAAGTTGAAAAAATGCTAGATTTCATTCTTGGTATATTCTCTGCTCTATTCGAAGCGTTGTCTATCTAATGGATTGCACTCCAACATGTAAATTGAGCTTCAAGTTTAATATTTTATTTAAAAAAACTCTAATTAATTAAATATGTCTAAACAAAATCATTGAGTAAGATTTGTGAGCAAAGCCGTGTGTTCTTGATTTGGATCAATCGTTTTCAATTTGTATAAGTGGATTCAAGCATAAACATAACTTTTATCGTTTTCCATATTTTCTATTCGTGAAGGCATATAATCCTTGTTGATGTATATAACTGACAAATTTTAAAATTAACTATAGTAAATTAAGATGTTTAAGTAATTATTTCAGCACATATATCCTGCATCAATTCTACCTCAAATTGTGTGAGAAAGTTACATTTGTACCAATCTATCTAACTATTGTCATTTGTAAAGTGTTACTATGTCTCTAAAATTTGGAGTGAAGGACTTAGGTCGAGCTCTCAATTGGGTTTGTTGTCACCAGTTAATTGAAATAAATGTTAGAGAAGCATAAAAGGTATTATACGTTATATATTATATTAGACTATTAGTTGGTTATAGTAGATGATGATGATGATGATTATGTTTATTAACAATTTTGTTTACTCCAATTCAATGGCAATTTCAATGTAACTTCAAGGATGATGACTTGGATTTCATAGACAGAATCAGACATACGAGAACGATCAAGTCACTATTTGGGTGGCCAAGATGAGGCCTAAAAAACTCAAGGAGAAGTACTTCCATTCTACATTCTGATAAATAGTTATATTTAAAGTTTTTGAACTTCAGAAGTACATGTTTTAATACTTGCTTTTAAGAATATTTTGAAGTACTTATTTCAGTATTTCTTGCGAATTTCGAACTTAACTACATGAATTATTCTTGCTGAGCATATAGACATAATTTTAACAGCAACGCTAATCAAAGAGACTTGTTAATATTAGCCATTGGAAGGTGGACATTATTTAAGGGATAGGAGGTTTCCAATCAATAATTGAATTGACAAAAATAGAAGTATACTAAAAAGCAAACATAAAAATTCAACACTACAATCAATCAGATAATCGTATATAGTTAAGAACTCGAGAAACAAGCAAAAGCAACAAAAGCGTCAAGATTATACAAAATTACATACCCAATTAGAAAATCAATTAAACTCAAAGATCACAATTTCTGAATAGCAATTTTACAAAAAAAGGACCAGTTTATAATTTAATCTCACACATATAAGGTAATTGAACATCAAAACCCCATAAACCAATCACATTGATTTATCTCATCAATCTTACAAGTTACAATTGTTTCGTATGTGGGTTTGGGCAATTTTTAGTAAGGAATCCAAACAAGTGGTTTGCAAATATTTTTATTTCATACTTATGGAAAATAAGATTGCGAAAGCTTAAAATTGCACTAAGCAAGGGGTACGAACACAAAATCGAAATCATAAGAAAGATGAAACACAAGAACTTGAGGCTTCGCTTGACCCTCTCCCTTATTGTCCTCGACGACTCTAACTCCCACGTTCCTTTTTCACCTCTACCCTTCATTGGTATGATGTTTTACCGATGACCGCCAGATTGGAGTGAGCAAACTCGCTAAAACATAAATCAAAGAGAGAAAAGAAGATGGAGCCATGGGGAGAAAAGGGACTCTTTGCCATTGAATATAGAAAAAGAAAGGAAGAAGAGGTAGAGGTAAAAGTGGCAAGTGGAGGGATTCCTATTAGGAAGAGGAGTCTTAGTTGGGAAGGCCTCTCCTCCCTTCTCAGATGTGGGATTCTACCAGATCTTAGCCTCCTTCAAATGATATGTCTTTAAGTTGAATTAGATGCAATTAAGGTATATAGAAAATGTTCCAGCTTTTTTTTTTTATTTTAATAATAATAATATAGATATGTACATAGTGCATAATAGTTGTGATCAGCTAATAAAACTTAGTACATTTATCATGAAAAATCGACAACGCACGTGTTAGGTTATTAGCATAAAGACTTCATTGACAATTTGTATATTTGCGTTTTCACTGCGTAGCTGATCATGACTCTCCTGCACAGCCCCACGCATGGCCCCTGCCTAAACCGCATCGGACCCACTGCGCATCATGGTGACCTGTGAGCATGGTGTGCGCGCTCCAGCTACGAGCTTACGTAGCATATTACTCGAAAACTTCCTTCATCCATGAAGTGAGCGAGTTATCTATGGGTTTCAGGTTCTGAGGAAACATCAGAAGGCTGGTGCTTTCCGCCTGCTGATTGAAGGCATACCCTTGTACAATCACTACACAGTACATGGGAAGGATTCGTCTATGGTCGTCTTGTGGGTCTTCTGAGGGCCTCTACAGGGAGATCGGCAAGCTGTGCTTTAGGGACTTTGGAGTGGTACTCGTTTGAGTGCGATTGAGGTTAAGTAGACTTGCTGCTATCTGAAGTTGGGCTAGAGAGAACAGAATTTAGCAGTACTTAGTAGAAAGCAACGTTTGTGGGAAATGAGACTGGGAAGCACGGTTGGTGTGGTTTGGTCTATATAACTCTTTTATGATCGAGACTATCAAGAGGAGCAATTCAGCTTGTAGTTAACCTTTGGTGATTCGCTTTATGCCTTGAAGTTTCGTATTGAAGCATATTTCAATTGATGCTCAGAGAGATGCGGCAGCGAACTAGCCATGTTTTGAGAGCGCAGGGCAGATGTTTGAAAAAGTTCCTCATTGAGTCTGTTTATCCATTTTCGTTTGTGGGCCGCCATGGTGAAATGGGTACTCGTTGGACTTGAGCTTTTCTATTTTTCCTTTCTCGTGTACTGATTAGCAACGCTGTCTCGAGTCAGTGGATGAGTTCAGTGTGTCAAATGGGTCTTGTTTCCGTTGGTTCACAGCAATTTCTCGCTCCTGGTCTCCTCCAACTTCGGATAAAACCAATCAATGGACTTAGTATTAAAAGAAATGGTGAGTGATGAACCAAGTTGCATCATTTATGAAATTTCACTATGAGCAAAGGAACAGGCATTTTTGGGAACCACATGGCATTCAGTCTATCTTTAAGTCATCAGCTGACAATATATAATCTTCTTTTTGTTCCAATAGTTGGGTGGATGTGGTTTTTCAATTTGCGAGGCTCATTTTTTGGCGGTTTTCATTTATCATTGCCTGCTTTTATGCGCAGTATCTTTTGTCAAGCCTCTTGTAATTGAAGCAAAAGCAAACACAAGAAAGGAGAGTGCTAAGGTTAGAAACAGAAGATTGCAACGAAAGGTATATATTCTGCTTGCTCATGGTAACGTCTTTGATATTTGTTTTGCTCTGGATTTCTGATGCTCAATTGTTCATAAAAAATGCGGATTCTGCACTAATTAACCATCAAATGTCTAGAGTAACTATGGAAACAATAGTATTTAAGCCACTGTTTTTCCTAATTCGTCTAACCTGAGCTACAATAAGAAACCACCATTTGCCAGTGTTTTTAGTGGACTTGGTCCTTTTAAAAGACATGTCCTACATTGTGGAGCCTCCATGGTCTTCCCCTTGTCCGCCCCTGTAGAGTTGTGATATAACTTCTTTTTGGTCATGAACTTTGTTAATACTTCCTACATAACTGAATGATCAAAGTTATATTGATGATGTCTATGTATTCCTTTGTCCAGTTCAACGGCACATCTGCAAGACCCAGATTGTCTGTGTTCTGTTCAAGCAAACAGTTATACGCCATGTTGATTGATGATCAAAACAAGAAGTGTTTGTTCTACGGAAGCACCTTGCAGAAATTCATACGTGGTAACCCTCCTTGCACAACCATGGTAAGTTTCTTATTTTGTTTGCTTTCTGTGTGTGTTTTGGGGGGTGAAGGGCTTGGTTCTTTTGTGATTTAATACTTTGTTCTGAACTTGTGATGGTGGTAACAGGAAGCTGCTCAAAGAGTTGGTGAAGAACTTGTCAAGGCATGCACAGATTTGAACATAAATGAGGTTTCTTACGACTGTAATGGGTGTGCTCGTGGGGAAAGGATGCAGGCGTTCGAAACTGCAATTTCTAGACATGGATTCTTGCCAAAGTAGGTGTAGAACGAGAAAATATTAGGAATGGACAGGGTACCTACATGGCATGCTTACGTAGTGCCTATCACTAATCACATAGTGACGTGGTTATGCCCATATTCCTTGACTCCGTAAAAATAGAGGGCATGTGACCAAGAAGGATGATATAGCACCTTCAAAGTGGTGCTAGGCAGGTTGGTGCCCTATTTGCACCTAATATTTTCTGATGTAGAACAGATGCAATTTATAGTATGCTGTATAGTATCTATCAGATTACTGAATTTAGAAGGTTTCTCCAGTAGTTTGTCAATCCATATTGACAAGCTGAACCATGCCAAACCTCTTCTTTTTTCTGGTCTATGGTAGCAGTCATCTATAAAGTGACCCACATTTTCAAAGCACGGTCATGGATTTCAGCCTGTGGGCTACCCCAACCATGAATAACAGCCGGAGGAGTTACAATACCCTAACCGGATCTTTACCATTCTAACGTAGAAAAGGACCTGTGAATTAAAAAACAGTGGCTACATTTTAGTCCTAACAATTAGACTGAGCCTTTTTTATGCTCTGCTCATACAATGAGCTGAGCGTAAGGAGCGCCTAGGAAGTGTTCATTTTTGAGATCAACGATGCACACGCTAGCGAGTATTACTTACGTTAATGTGCACTAGTATGTGTGTCGTCGATCTAAAAAATGAACGCTTTCTGGGCATTTCTTACACTCAGGTCACGTTGAAGATGGAACATGAAAAACGCTTCTCAATTAGAAATGCTCTGTACATAATGCTTCCCTTATAGTTTTCTTTTTTGGTACAATATTCCCCTTATATGTAGTTCGTATAGAGCTTTAGACACTATTGTAGAAACACTTGTACTATAATATTAATTCACTTTCATGTTTGAGAAGTCTAGTTCCACTTTATTAAAAAGATTATTATTCAATTTGTTTCTCTTGTGATTTTTCCATACTCTCACTTGCCTTAAACATCTTTTGTTGTTTCATATATATCAAGCTCACCCAAATTATAATTACAAGGATCTGCAAACTTCGAATTAAAAATACATAAAATTATTTTTTAAATTAATTATTTAAGATAAAATATTGAGAAAGTATTTTGTCTGGCACGAATATTTGTACATATACTCGAGGTGGTGCATGTGACGTGTGGGCATTTTATGTGCCCATGGGATTGACGGTGGGATATGGTGCTATAAGTGGTTGGTTGCTGCGACCCATCTAGTGGAGGCATAAGGAAATCATACACTAATTACCAAAAAAAATCCACCTAGCGTGCATAAAATACACAAGGTCAGAAAGAAATTCCACCTAGCGTGCATACAATCAACAAGGATCAAATGAAGGTCAAGACTTGAGAGGATCTATTTGATATAGATCTTATGGTGTGGGCCCAATTGCCTTTATTCCCTATAAGAGCATGAAGTACACTATAAGGTTGCTCCTCTTTTAAATCTCATGGTGCCACATTTGAGGTGTGGGTGTGGGGTGTACATCTTTTCTATAGTTCAAATACCATTGACTGTTTTATAAGTTTCATCCTTCTTTCGTCTAATAAAACCAGCTTATCAAAAGGAAAAAAAACTAGAGCATTTACTTCCTTGTGCCGCCAGCTCTACCTTTTCCTCCTACATTTCCTCCTTATCCGCCTCCTCCTCCCCCTTTTTCCTTACCCTTTCCTCCTCTTTGCCTTTTTCTCCTCCACCTCCTTCCCTGAATTTGAAAAAACCAAATCATGAACCTCCTAACTAAGTCATTTAAAGAATTTAGATTTTTCTCTAATAGCTCCAATATTAAATAATGAACCCATGAACATGTTCAACTACTTAAAATTAATAATGAGTTTTATTTTTACTCGATTTCGAGCTTCTTCTAGTACCAAAAAACCTCAATTTTTATTAATGGCGGTTCAGATAACTAACAGCCAATAGTGCTACAATTGCATATTTTAATATCTTGAGTATAGCAGTCACAGGGGAGTACAAGGAATACAAGAATGCCTGAAATAAACATTTGGAATAAAAGTTACGACTAAGGAAACATGAAGTATATATGGGTTCCACTTGGGGAAAATTTGGACAAACATATCCATAAGATTTTATTCTATGGTGCTAGTCGAGATCTTTCCAATGGTACAAAGAGCACACACATTCAAGTTTCAAAGAAAATGTTATGTGCATTTGAAGTTATTGGAGGATTATGTGGACAAGTCCTTAGAATGTTGATGGCCTCTGGTGAAGCCATTAACTGCTAGCCACATACGTGTTTTACGCGGGCCTTAAAAGAAGACGCAAACGCATTTTCTCAAATGCCATCTTTATTTCAGGTATGACCACGTAAAAAATATATGTGGCTAGCAGTTAATGGCTTCGCCATAGGCCTCCCCGGTGAAGCTTCATCAGGGGATTACAATTTGCCTCATAGAGGTTTTATTAACAAGTGGATTTACCTCTAACAAAAACACCTTGAGGGCTCCCAAAATACCTTAAGCTCAAGGGAGGTGACCAGGGATCCACAAAGGTGATTTTATTAGGGTTTCAATGAATTCAATGTTAGATCAATGGAAAAAAAACTAAGGAGGTGGAGAGTGAGATAAAAATTGATTTCTTTAAGATAGGATTGTTGTTAATCGATAGCTCTTGAGTGTTGATCCACTAAACAATTGTTAAAAATTCATAGACCAGGTGGTTTAAGTTAAGAATTTTGCTTGTTGAGATAAAAATAATGGATTTTATTGAATAGGATTAATGGATTGATTTTTAGGTGATTTGATTATATTTTAATGAAAAAAAATGTTTTTTTAATCTTTAAGATGTTGTGGACTTAACATGAACTAGGAATTAGGAGTTTTAAGGTTGAAAATAGTCGATGGAAATTGACTATGAGAACCTTCGATAGGCTTCTAGGCCCGTTGATCAACTTTATCTTATCGAGAGGATTATTGAAGTGAGTTGGAATTATAATTGGAGAATAAAATAATAAGATTAATAAGGAAAATTTAATTAATCTCATGCACTAAGAGGTAGAGGCCAAGAAGGAAGATCGGATTATGTAAAGATGCACTATCGATATAGGGTTTGGCGAGCATCTTCAACCTACTGGTAGGCGTTGTTGATAGGGTAATAGTGGGAGCTAGACTAGCCCTTCGACTTGTTAAAGGACTAGTCATCAAAAGCTAATAATAAAATAAAAAAGGGATATATAAATATTAAAAGGGACCATTATATTATTAAGTTGTATAATGGTAGATATCATTATTGGAATAATAAAATGTGGAGGGGTGAACTATCAAGAAAAGGTTTAATAGGCACCCTAAGGCTGTTGGCAACAATTAGAGGGCTTCTAGTAGGGGCTAGACACACTACTCAACACGTCGACAAGCTTGTCAATGATAAACTAGAATGTAAAACAAATGACTTTCACATGGGATTATTATGAATACACTTGCATAATGTACTCCTAAGAGATAGAGAGGTACACAATGGTGTTGAAACATGTGAATTATAGGTAATGCAAAAGAAATGAGTAAATCACCTTAAGGATTGATAATGTGGATCTTAATGGTGGAGTCAGGATAATAGTGAGTATCACACCTCAAAATTTTTAAATTTATTTTTATAAATTTTACAGAGGAAAAGTATCAATAATGTTGATAAATCAAACCTCATATTAAAATTATCTTGGGGTGAAGTCCTTTTGTTTTGAAATTAGGAATATCAAATGAAATTACTTATTAACCATCATCAAACCATTGCATGAAAGAAATATGTCTTGCCTAAGTATAAGTCTAGGAAAATATACCAATGAAGCTAAAATCATACATACCAACGAAAATAGAGTGACATTCACGTGCATACAGTCATCTATAATAATTTAAGTATCAATTAATCTATGTGGTTTGGAAAATTCATCTTTGCCATGTATACCAATTCTTCCGAGTAACTTACTCTTCCTAAATACCTGCATCACAATGATGTTGAGTATATTGTATACCTAGTGGGCTAGATAAATAAGAACTAAAGTAAATTATCAAGAAATAAAAGATTCAATTTCTCATATTTTATGCTTAAGCTCAAACATATTAAATAAAGAGAAAGACATTGGGTGAATAAATTCCATGGTGACAAAAGGAGATCTCCACAACTCCTCGAAATGTATGCCACTCTACAATGCAGCTTTGAACTCTTATTTAATATTATCATCTCCTCTATCTACTCCATAAAACCAAAGTCAACAAGGGCCCATGGACCTATGTGATCAAAATTATTAGTATTTCATGATTATTGAAACCTCCTTTATTGTACTCCATTAGAGTTATATATCTTTTAATGTTATAACCCATTTATACCATCTCTTTGGCCTCGAGGAGAGATTCTATATACAAAAACTTCATATACAAAGGGGAGCTGGAAGTCATAGTTCTATTTTCTCCATGAACCTCCTTTACATAGCTAACAAACCCACTTATTTGTAGTAAAATTTGTTGGAATAGATGGAAAAACATGGTGGAGAAAAGCACAATAAGGAAAGAAAATAAAGCAAAAAAAATGTTTTTACTAATATTACTATGGGATATAAAGAGAAGAGAAAGTTGAGAATTTTTTCTTCCTCAAGAAAACTAATGTGATTACTTACATTGAGAGGAGGAGATGGGTAGGTGAAAAGTCATAATGGGTTTTACACATGACTACACAAAGGCCTATAAAGTTTTAGAGAATTAAAAATTACCCTCGAAGCATTTGACTCACATTTAATGGCCTACTTTTAACACCCCCTCTTAATTTGTATTTTTCACAAGATTTCTAAAGTGTAAGAATTTCTCAATTATTACCACCTTAGTGAATGCATCATCTAATTGATTATTGGTCTTAATAAACTTCAACTCAACTTCACCTTTTTCCACTTGTTCTCATATGTAATAATATCTCAACCCAATGTGCTTAGTTCTTTCATGAAATATTAAGTTTTATGTTATTGTAATGGTCCACATATTGTAACAAAAAATTATTGTTGGATATGCTTGTTCATACTTGAGATCTTTGAGAAGTCTCCTTAACTAAACCAGTTGACATGATGCACTTCAAGATGACATGTACTTGGCTTTGGTAGAAGAGAGAGCAATGATGTCATGCTTCTTTGATGACTATGATATTAGTTTGCTTCCTAATGTAAAAATGTAATCGAAAATATTTTTATGTAATCAATGCAAGTAGCTCAATCACTATTGATATAATCAATCAAATCATTTTCTTTTTCATATTTATATTTTAGCCCAAAATTCTTTATTCCTTTCACATACCTCAAAATCTATTTCGTTAGTTTCTCTTTCTTCTACCTTGAAATGAGTTATTTTAAAAAGTTTTCTTTCATCCATCTTCTTGTTTCTTCTTAAAAGTCAATTTGGATTGAAAATTTCGTTCCATATAAGAAGAAGTTGAGAATTTCTTTATCCTTGACTCATGAGTTTCAAGTGAGCTCATTAGCACATGCATGATCATTTGACTCACATTTCATGACCTACTTTTAACATGAATATGAGTTCTTATGCAAGTGGTAGTGGCAAGTGTCTTCCCCTTTCCTTTTCAATCCCTGGTGACCATTAAAATTTCAAAATAAATTGGTGCCCTACAAAACACATTTGATGAGCTGGGTGTCCCAATAAAAAATGATTATTTTTTTTAAAACTTACTAAAATAATTTGAGAATTTAAAGGGCCCCTCCAAGTTAACGTGTCATAGGATAGGTGGCCTATATTGGATGCAACATTAAACTAAATATAGTAGTCTTTTCCCCACTTTTGCATTTTAGGATTCATTTCCTGCATAACCACAATAAGGGGCTCTTGCCCTTTCTAGGATTGGTAACTACGTTTTTGGTATATTTTTTAAAGTTATTTTCACCTAGGGTTATCAAAACTTGACCCGTTATGTTTATCCAACCCAAACTTAACCCTATTAATATAAGGGTTAAGGTTAGAGTCTAAAAAATTGACCCTATTAATATAAGAGTCTGGTAGGGTAATTATCCATCTAAAGTGCCTAACCCGTTAAACTTATTTATCTAACATGTTTAATATATGGGTAGTGATGACATGTGAGACATTTTTCCTAATCTTAAGTTTCTTGAATTATTATGTTATGGTGTTAGACATACTTTGGCACTTCTTGTTAATGCCTCCTAACCCGAAGAAAATATATACAAAATACATTTAATTTTAAAAATATGAATGATATAAGATTATTAAAGTAATCTTTCACTACCCTCATAACTAAATCGAACCCAGATAAAGTTAAAGTTTACATATTTAATCCTAATAATTTATAAAATTGAGTCAAGATCGAACCTTTTTAAGATTAGTGTTATAGTAGACCCGACTCGATTTGACCTGACTTGAATTTTTTTTGCCGCTTCGTCTCTACCAATTTAACAAAGTTATTCAGATAGAACACGTCTATTCCCCCACACCCTCCCCCCCCCAAATGTTTAGAGCCCCCCATCACAAAAAAATAACATGCATTTTTTTTAAAACTTAGTTTCCCCTTATAATTTTACCCCAACAACCCCAAAACTTCTAGATTTTTTTGGTGGGTGGTACCTTCTGCCAAATAAAATTGATTTGAACGGATGCCTTAAGTCTCTGTCAAAATTTTCATATTGTGACAGTGGCCACCTGTCACGCCCGAGGTTTTTCCTTACATTTAATTGAAAATTTTGCTAATATTTTATTTCAAAATACCGATATAAATCAAATAAACCAACAAAATTCAAAACATGTGAAAACCATTTTCGTAAATTAATTCAACATACGACAAAACTAAAATTCTCAAGTGTGACCTGAAATGAAAACATATAAGTAGAACTCTCCATGGCCATGGTCTTTAAAAACAAATACATCTTAGGCTTTTCTGAGTACAAATTCTTCAACAGTCAGTGTTCTGATTCATATATAGATACACAAGTCTAGAAAATAATACATTTATCTCTCACCTTAAATAATATAAGAAAGTATGGCACTTAAATCCACATAGCCTCACTACGATTTTGCTGCACTCCAAGTCGAGGAAGAATTGTCCACCACAAGGGAAATCTAGTCTCAAACAGCTAGCAATCGACCTACAAAAGCCTCTGGACGAAGGGGCTAAAAAAATAGTGTGAGTATTTTCATACTCAGTAGGAAAATTTCCAGTATGGGAAATATAAATCAATGAACTCTATAAGTTCATATACAGATGTTTTCATGCAATCACACATGAAATAAATAGAATAAGAAATATAAATATGGTCACACATATAAATCATCGTACAAATCGAACTTACACTTACTCATATATCAAGCTCTTACACTTACATTCTAAATCAATCTTATCAGCTTACTTGTACAAACGTATGCTTACACTTACAACATACACATACTCGTACGACCTTATTTATACGAACTCACTTGTATGACCTTACTCGTACAATCTTACTCTTACACATAAATGTACTCTTACATCTCCCTTAGAAGCTTACACTTACACTTACACTTACGTTTACTGTTTGAATCAAAGTCTCACAAACTTACTCGTACAACTTACTCATACTCATAAACTTACTCTTACTATTTTCCAAAAAAACACGCACTTACTCTAAATCATACATGTACAACTTACTCAGAATCTGAAACATATAACTTACCCTTACTATCGTACACATACTACCGACAACTGAGGCTCATTACAATTAATAAGCTCCAGCATCGGAAAGGAAGGGAATGCCACTGGGGTGTCACCTTAACCTTCGTGGAACAACTAAACACCATGTACTTTTCCGAAGGCAAGGCACACCTATGCTCATGGGGCACAGGATTAAACAGGTAAGAGCAGATTCATGATACTACTTACCTAAGCGCGCAAATGCCCACTCTCTGGGGCCATACAGTGCCAACTAAGGGTGAAAAATATACAGTGTCACTCTTGGGCAGGAATCTTACAGTGTCATTCTTGGGTAGAACATATAGTGCCATATGTAGGCAAAAAACATACAGAGCCCACGAAGGGCGAAAACTTACAACGCTCTCAACAGAGCATCAAACGTCTAGGCCGTAATACAGCACCAAGACTAAAACCAGCAGGAAAACACCATGGCTAGACCAGAAAGGACGCTCAGTTGATTACTTATCGACTGGCACAAAATGGAACTTAATCCATCCAAACCCTCAGTCTCAACCTCACAACGTTATCAAATTAGGGTTACTTACCATTCAAGTTTATATTAGGTAATTTATGCATGCACAATTATACTCGGAACGACTTCCGTCTTATATTCTTCAACCAGCAAGGCTAGAAATACGCCCGTTCAGAAGTTTCAATCCACAAAGGTATCATTCTTTCCTTAACTCATCCCCCACCCTTAAACTTACAAATCTTAGCACAACCTTACTTAAACTTGAATTTCATACTAATGATCTTACCATCATACACTTACGGCCTTACATCTTACACCAACCGCCTTAAAACTAAATCATCTTATTTGAACTCCTCAACTGACACCCTTTAGACCTAAGTCTCGTCATCAAACCCTTACTAATTCCTTACTCATGATTCTTTTGTTACAATTAATATTACGTACATTATGCATGTACAATTATGTCGTTATCTCTTACTAACTCACAATCCCACAAAGCGCTCTGCATGTTAAGTCTTCAATTCCTTGCATCCCCCACGTCTCCTACTTGCCGCTCCAACATGCATCTGACTCAAACTGAACAAATTCTCCAATCTCATCAAATCCAACATTCGTCTTTCAATCTTGTCTTTCTTCGCCCGACATACAATCATAGTTTCCACATCATAACTTACGAAGTACTCCCTTGCCAAACTCACAACCAAACACTTCTACTCATGCCCATGGATCACATACCACCAGTCCACAATGAAGATCACCCGCTCTGGTCACATACATATGATCCATAGCAACTTGCGTACCCTTAGTCATGCCGGGGCAGAGCCCATGTTGGTTGGACCTATAGCCCAAGTTCACGCAATATTAGGCAGGACACCAGGTTGGCCTTAGGCTGGGGTGGGTCACTCAACAGTGGTCATAGGTGTACCCCGAAGTTTAGGGGCGTCAGGTGTGTGCAGAAGACGTGTAGAGGAGGCGCGGCCTCTTGCCGATATTGGGTCAAGCTAACACCTACAGTTGTCTGCTAGCTTATGCTGGGCAACAGAACAGCCGGTCAAAGAATTGAAGAGACCCAATTTAGTTGGGGTGATGGAGTACTAGGCTAGGGCGGTGGACACGCTATCATCGGCTACAATTGGTCGAACGGTTGGAACACGGTGACGATTCAACAATCGCTAGACCACGACGATTTGAATAGACATCAACCCGATGTCATGCAACATTAGTCGATGGAGAATGGATGCTACTGGAGAAGAAGAAAAACAAAACAAGAGAAAAGATTTATCCAAAATTGAAACTGCGGAAGGAGGGGTGACGGGCCGGAGAAGGCATCAATTCAATTAGAGGCGGAGGCCTTGCTGTCGCCAATTCAAGAGAAGGCCAACGGTTGGAGACCACCGGCACAATCGTGGTTCACAACGCAAAAAAAATGGAAAAAATGAGAGATTTTTTATCCCGTTCGGAATAGGGTGCAGGAGCTGAGGGAGACGGCAGCCAGGGTTGCGGCCGGGGTGGTAGTCGCCGTCGCCGGGCTGGGGGAAGGCCCAAGGCCAGACCACGGTGGCCGGCGACCGGCGGCACAACAGCAGGTCAAACATGAACAGAGAACGAAAAAGGAGGTGAAATTGTTTTTACCTCACGCCGGCGAACCGGGGGCAGGGAGGCCTTGAAGGCGGTGGCCGGAGGTCACTGTGGTTGGGGCAGAGCTGTGGCGGCGGGGTGGCGTCCATGCAGGCAAAGGCGGCGTTGGATCTAAGAAGAAATCAAGATCTGGCGTCTTTCTGGTTCTGAATCGGAAAAGAGGGAACGAGCGGGGCTAGGCCAGGGAGGCGGTGGATGCGTCACCCGACTGGGCAGAAGCAGGCAGCCACGATGGCAGTGCCTCTGGCCTCACATAGTGAAGAGGTCCTTCACTGTTCACAAACAGTTGGGCGCGCTGAGATGAGCCCGATTGTTTATATATATATATATATATATATATATATATATATATATATATATATATATATATATATATATATATATATATATATATATATATATATATATAATATTTTTTTTCTCTTTTTTTTTCCTGCTTCTGTTCTCACACGTCCCGTCCGATTTTTGCACTGAAAATTTATGTGATGCATCGAGCCCGACCAACGACTAACACCACTCCCGACTATTGTGATCACAATATTGCAAATACGGATACACCGAAGTGTTAAATTTTACCTTAAAAAATATGAGCAGAAAACTGTAAAATATTAGAGAGAATAGCAGAAAAATTACAGAAAAATAAGGGTTGTTACACCACTTCCCGCTAGGAGTTTTTCAGAAATTTTTAAGTTTCGTGGTGGCAAATAAAACTGCATTATACGAAGAACAAAGGTCCCCGTCAATGTCTATATATTGTGGCAATAACCTCTCTCCACGAGAAACTATCCAAAAGTTTAAAATATTTTTAAAAGTTTCTTGGTGGAGGATACCATCCGTCAAATAAAATTTATTTGTTCGGAGACCATAGTTCTCCGTTAAATTATGCATATTTTGACGGTAACTACCCCCCCTCAAAAATAATTCAAATATTATAAATAGTAAGATAAGGGGGAGAGAAAAAAAATCATAAAAAAGAAGCTACAAATGAGGGGGAAGAAGGAAAATAGTTGAAGAAGAGGGGCTACAAGTAACGGGGGGGAGCGTTGATTAAGATATTATGCTAAAAATTCAAGAATATGTATTTTCCCACCCCCATTGTTTCGTCACCCTGCCGCGTATTTTTCTCTTCGATTCTTTCCTACTCAGGTGCAGTGCACTCATGGGGTTTAAGAATATATATCCAAAATTCAATCACAAAATCAGATTTACAAACTCATGCAGGAAATCTTATCACGAGCGTGGTTCCACTATGCCCTTAGTACGTGAATCTTCGTCGGCAATACTGTGTTTTAGAGCGGTTTCAGATGTGCTTTCATGGAGAGTCTTCTCTTCCTTCACAACCGCACAGGCGGCCGTACTCTGCTGAACGACCAATATGGAAAAGGTGAACTTGGCGAAGTCCGGCGCTGCAAGCATGTCGCCTATCACACCTAGCTCCTCGTATTCGCTCCAGTCCAGCAGCTCGTTCATGATCTTCGAGTGCACCTCATGTCGCCGGCCGACGACCATGAGGTCGAATTGGCTCCTCATAGACCGGATGGCCACCACAATGTCCACCCCATTCTTCACCACCTCCTCCCTGTAGGTGACCCTCTTGTGATCCAGCGTCCTGAGCCGAAACTCTCCTACCGCCCGGTCGTCCAGCAGCCGCTCCCTCTCGCAGTTGCCGGTGGCAGCGTCGTATGCTCCGAGGCACCGGAGGACCGTGACCTCCGCCCTAGGGTGATGGGCCATGCGCAGAACATAGGACAGGGCCTCGCGGTCATCTTGGCCGCCCAAGAACAATATGCCTACGTGATACGTATTTATGTCCGACGTGTTCCAGCCAACAACGCAGTTGGTGGGCCTGCCTCTGTCGACCAAGATCCCAACCGAGCACAACGCCTCGGCCATGGTGTACTGGGCCACATTCCTGAAATGGAGGTTGGCCCCATCAATTGCAAGCTGCTTGTAGAAGGGCACAATTACAATGGACACCTTCTTTTCCGTGGCCAGGGAGCAGACGTCCTGGTGCATGGTCTCAAAGGGGGACACGCTGAGGAAGGGCTGCACCATCACGCAACCATCGCTCTGCTTCTCAAAGTTGCGGAAGACGGCGATGATCTTGTCAACTTTTGCGCGGTGGGAAAAGGAGCGCTGCTGGAACTTGAGGGGGGCGAGGGTCGGGGCGGCGCAGCCGACGAGCTCGACGAGGTGGAGGAGGTAGAGGCAGATGGGGCTCTGCTTGTTGGGGTGGGAGACGTCGAGGAGGTCGAGGAGCGAGGGGGCGTGGTCCTGGGTGTAGACGCAGGCCAGCATTCGGAGCTCGGTGTTGGGCTTGCACTGCTCGATGGACCTCACCAGGTGGGACCTGCGGGTCCTCCCCTTGCGCTCTATGAGCAGTTGCATCATCGGGGCCGATATGCAGGTCATTATCACCAGTGTGCAGTTGAGTGTTGCCACCATCTTCGCGTCGATCACCTGCACTTGCGAAACAAATGTAAACTATTAACAAAAGATAAATGAATTAATAGATTCAAATTATGAAGAATTCTTTTATATATATATATATATATATAGATATAATATCGAATAGTGCATTGTTTAAGAAGGTGGTTATATAAACCCCAAGAATTTCTTCATTGGATGTGTTAGCCTGATTAGGATATCCTTACCAAAAACTATAATCATGTTACATAAGAATTCTAACATAATACATAGAGGAATGTTCACGGTTTACACAGTGTCTTCTTCATGTCTATAATTTTTCCACTCCCTTGCCTTGCCTTAAACTTCTTGTCATCCTTTCCTTGTGTGTAAAATAATATAACAAGAATATTGTTAACCTTAAACCGCCGAAGAAGTTGAGTTTGAATCGTGACTTAACTTTCTTTTTGGGTAACTTTTATATTAAAAATAAGTAAAATAATTATGTATTAATATGTATCGATATGATACGACCAATACTCTGAAAACATATTGTTGATTATTGTGAAAGATATACCAACCCTTATGTAGTATACAACACAAATACATATTGGTCGATATGCACTAGTATCAACGAAATGCCTTCCATGCCCAGGGTAATTTGTCAAAGAATCAATAAGGTTATACAAGGTAATAAAGTAAAAGAAAAACTTCAGAGTACTTTCCTTTAAAACGGGTACTGAACAAGTTCTTGGGTCCCACTAACCACGTTCTTCTTAAAAAAAAAAATTCCCACTGTATAGTTGAATTTTCACTTTTGGCATATAATTAAGTGACAAATTCCTGCATTTGTTTTTGGTAGACAATTCATGACTTATAATTAGGTAGAAAGTGAATAACGGTTTGTATCCGTGGTGTTACGTTTGCAATACTATTGTTGCTTGCTGAGTGCGTTTGGTGTATGGATTTCTCAACGTTACTAAAGCATTTTTGGTTTGTGCAAAAGAAGTGGAAGACGAGTTGGTAGCTACCTCGAAAAGGTACCAGGTGTAGAAGACCATGGGCTCGATGAGGCCCTTCATAGTGCCAGCAAAGGCAAGCGCCGCCGCATCCTCGGATGGCATTTGTAGGTAGAGCCCCACGCAGTAGGTGACGATCAGCTTGACCACCCATCCGGACAGCAGTATCAGCTGCCATACTCCAAAGGTGGCCCAGTCGTCTATTTCGTTAAAGTCTATGATGAGCCCGTTCAACACAAAGAACAGAGGCAGGAGGACCGCCCGGCAGAATGTCTCCAACTTCTCTATGAGGGCAGAACCTAGGGGTGGCCCTGAAGGCACCAGCACGGCCATCATGAACACTAGCTCGAAGGCAGTGGCTGCTATGACGCTGGATATGTAGGATACAGCCATGACGGATAGTAACATCACCAGGATGAACGCCGGCCTCGCCGGCTGCCCCTCCGGCGTGGACCGCACCATCCAAACTGCGATGCGCCGGAAGACCAGAATAAAGAAGGCCCAGATGGCCGCCACCGTTAGCAAGTGGAGTACGCCGAACCAGGGTCCTCTGTAGGTGTGTTTGAGGACCTGCTGGCCGAGGGTCACCACGATGTAGAACACGAGGTCGACCATGGCCACCTTCATGGAGAGCCGTCCGGTGTCCGTGTTGAGGAGCTTGAGCTCGGCGAGGATGGGTTGGAGGGTGGGGAAGATGGAGGGGGCCAGGGTGAGGGAGAGGAGCTTCACCCCCTGCTTCTGCAGGAGGTCCTTGGAGATGTAGTCCTTGAAGATCCCGGACATCATGAGGACGGTAAGTGCATAGACGGTGATGCCGCTCGCGCCTATCAACAGGGCCTTCTTGCCGGCCCTGGGGATCATGCTGAAATCGAGCTTCAGGCCCTCCACGAAGATGAAGTAGTAGATGCCTAGGTAGGAGAAGATGCCCATCACAATGTCGCCACGCCGGGGGAATAAGGACTCCCACAGTGTCTGGCATGCTTCCCATTTCCTCCCGCAGGGCCTGAACACAGTCGGGCCGAGCAGTATGCCCGCCTGCACAATTGCCATCCATTACTAACCAACCGCAGTTTTCATCCATGCACATTTGTGATGTTAAAAGCACTTGAGCCATGACATGCAACTGATCCATCTAATAATATGCATGCATGGCAAGAGCAAAAAAATTCATTTTCCATGACATGACCCGTACGTGTTCGATCGAACATGCCATTAATTAATTAATTGTTACAATGATCTCAAGAACAAATTAAAGAAGAGGAGGAGGAGGAGAGATTACAATGATCTCACAAACGACTAATGGCTGTCTGAGGGGCTTGAGGAGGGCGCCGAGGATGCGGCTGAGCCATATCATCAACGTCAGCTGGAGGAGGACGAGGGGGAGGGAGTAGGTGAGAGGGTCGTCACCGGCATAGACCCCGTAGGACCATATCCGGCCTGGCTGAAAGCAGACGGACTGGTTCCGTCCGTGCACATGCGGCGGCCGCAGGTTGATTGGTTCCGACATGGCCGGGGCTCAGGTCGGGATCAACGGCCTCTAGCATTGGGCTTTCAGGCCATCTTCGTCAGCCTGCACAAGGAACAAAGGCCTGAAGGGGCGGCGTAGAGTTGGGGAAGGGGCGGTGGTAAATTGAGGCGTTGAAGAGCCCTTAGACTGCTCTGTTGACCCTTTCAGCCAGCTGGTTTTCAAGCTGTAATGACTTGGGCAAGAGGACTACGTAACGGGTCGGGTTGGGTTGTTGGGTTCAGCAAACCCGATTTATGGGCTGGGTGGAAGAATTTTTAATGCTCTATATTCACAAAGTGTGGAGTGTAAGGAATATATGAGAGTACTTAGATATTTAAATTCGACATCACACATGTTAGGGCACGTTAGCATCTTTTATATTCCTTATATAAGGAATGCATAACCGTTCTTCAAGAAAATCACACATGTTAGGGCACCTTAGCATCTATTAGTATGTAGATTGTTTATTTTCTTGAAGAACGGTTATACATTCCTTATATCAGGCGTTTTAACAATAGAGAACATAGAAAATACTTACATACCCAAAAGTTCTTCCCCTTTTTGGGTTCAGCAAATCCGATTCATGGGTTGGGTAAAAGAAATGCATGAAAGTACTTAAATATTTAAAATCGACATCACATATGTTAGGGCACGTTAGCATCCATTAATATGTGCATTGTTGATTTTCTTAAAGAACGGCTCCCATGTACTTATTTCAGGCATGAACATAAAAAATATTTCCATACCCATAAGTTCTTCCCTTTGTTAGGTCATGGATGACCGCCCTTCTCTTATGTTTCTTCAACCCAAATCCATCAATATCCAAGTGGGGTTGGGTTGGCGCCTTGGTCCTGTTTTCTCCAATTTAAACTGCTGATAAATCAATTGCTTGAAAGTAATTGAAATATTTACCAGTAAGATTGTGTTATTTGTGGACCTTGTGTGTCCTACAAATGGAGCCCAACAAACTAGAGCATAGGGGGCAACGCCAACCACCCTCGTGAATACAAGTAGAACCGCCGCCGGCGGGTTGGCTCAACCGGGTTCGATTGGTATTGCTTGGCGTCCTATCAGCCCTAATTCCTCTGGCCAGGTCATTTTGACCTAGCCAGGTCCAAAGACTAGAAGGACCTTAATCCAAATTAGCCACCATGTCCAGTTGGACCCTATACCCCCGGCCAGGTTAATCCAGATTTATCTTTTTTCTGAGATTAAGATATGCAAATTAAGTACTCCGAGACTTCCCCATGGGTATACCCACATGAGCTAACATGCAGCCATACCCACATGTGCTAACGGAGTAAATAAAATTTCCCCATAATCAACATCAAACAGTAGAATAAAAAAGTCTAATAACATAAGTACCTCCTTCTCATAGACCTAGTCTTTCAAGGCATTTGAAGTTTGGCTTCCAATCATCACATAACCATCTAAAACACTTAGTGCAAAATTTAGGACTTTCAATTTAAGATTCATAGAGATACACTTTGCCAATAGCAATTATTGATAGAGCAATTTAAGCTTCTTGGGTTCCTTTGGCACCACTACGTAATGACTGGTCCAGATGTAAGCTTTAAAGAAATCCATTTACTTGATCGATAGCATCACAAGTCACAAATACAGAAAAAACTAGATGGTTTTTGTGTTAACATCCCTAACAATATGCCTAGTTGAACTGGTACATGCAGTAAGCCACATTAATTGTCAGATAAAAACATAATGCAACAGCCCACCTAGAAAGTGGAACCATTCCACCCAAAATCAGAGCCCTGCAATAAAAAGCAAATGTGAATTAGTCCTTTATCAAATAGCTAATAAAGCCTTGACCAGTTTGACATGAGATGAATGGAGCAATGGAGTAAGAATATCCAAAATAATTTTAAAGGCAGATGAAACAAGTCATAGGCGAAACATAAACACATCAACTCCAGCAGTCAAGGGTCATTTACGTGATTTACTGCTGATGCAAAGCATGCAAACACTGTGCATATTCTTGAGTGACATGGGCCTAACAAACAAGAGAAATGCAATGAGAAAAAAGCCCAATGCGAGGTGCACAACAGCGGTCGAAATTGCTTGCCTTGGTGTCATAAAATTTGATGAAGAAACGAGATTTTGGAACAGTTAACTTTGTTTCGAGAATGGATGCGATTGCAGCACTAAGTTTCTTGTTTGTGTTGGGGTTCAGGCCTCCAATTGAAACTAGCTCACCATAAGCTGCTGGTTGTTCAGACCCACCAAATGACATGGGCACCGATCCCTTCAGCACAATCATCACATACTGCAGATCACATACGAAATTTGGCATTATCTAAATGATTCTTCAACAAACACCCGTAGTTTTAAAAAATGTGTGCAACGCGAACTTACAGCATACAACAACTGAAATGGGCAAAAATATGCATATTTTACGTTGTCTTATAAAAATGCCAATGTAACGAAAAAAAATAAGAAACTAGAGGCAGTTAAAAGGTATAAAGTTAATTATACTTATTACGTCAGATTATAGTAAAACAAGCAGGAGAAAGCTTTACTTCAATTAGATGATAGTCCACTTCATAAATTCAAGTATATCAACCTCTACAAAAGTAATGATCATCACCATGGTCAACACCTTATACCAATTACATAGGGAAACCCCACACGTCATTCTGCTACTCAGCTCTCTTGTGAAGCAATTTCACACTTGGCTCATATACCTACAAGTCATTTCACCTTATACTAACTAACAAAAATGCACAAGGATTAAGCGTGTAAATACAGATTAAATAAGATAAAATAAAATATATATTAAACAAAGGTCTCTCTTGCATCTATATTTATAATAGATTGCTTTGAGGATCACAATGATCATTAGTTATACACAAACTCTATGTTAACCCATATACACTCATAGTAAGCAATTGTAAATCTAAATCTCATTGGTTAAAATATTATATCATTGGTAAGCGAAGACAATAATGTCTTTGACTTTTTTGGGATTAGAATAGGTCAAATAGGGGTAAAATAAAGATAAATGGTATAAAACATGGGTCAACCCGTCCAATTTTAAAAGTTTTATAGTACACTAATTTGCTTTATACTATAATATGATTATATTGGGCAATATCTTAACTTTGATTCTTTTGGGCTTCTGCAAGCCACCAATAGAATTTCGTTACACATTCAATAAGGCATTATTAGGACAGTCCCTCCTCCTTTCTACCTACAAGCATGAGATACTAGCTATTGTGCATGCATTACAAAATGGCGCCTTTATTTACTCGGCCGACACTTTATCATTCGTACTGCTTATCTTCCCCTCAAGTACTTCATGGATTAGCATGTTTCTACAACGGCACAACCTTAGATGGGTGACAAAGCTGCTTGAGTATGACTATGAAATCATGTAAAAGAGGGGTGCTGACAACCAGCCAGCCTATGCATTATCTCAGCAGTTTGAGGACTTTTCTTCTATGCTTTGAGTGCCCCCATTTTCCCTTTTTTGGATGATCTCCACCTCTCCTATACTCAAGACCTAGATAGTTCAGCCCTTATTGCACACCTCTGCGCATATCCTTTAGGTTCATTGAGTTTTGTTTTGCACGAGCATTTTATATTATATCAAGGGCACCTATGATACCCAAGGATAACCAAATGTGGCACCTATCCTTCATCATTTTCATTGTACCCCAGTTGCTGGTCATGACAGTGTATTTTGCACACATACGCAGGTGTCTCATAGTTTTGTGGCTTAGCCTTAAGCGCGATGTGCAACAATTTGTCACACATTGTGACATTTGTCAGCGTGCCAAGGCCGACACCACTACACTGTCCAGATTACATCAGCCTCTCCCTATTTCGGAAGAGTTTTTAATTCTCCGCACTCAACATGAGCACAGCGTAAGGAACGCATGAGGACCATTCATATTTCATATTGACAGCGCATATGATGACTCACATTAGAATTAGTAGTATTGACACTAATGTGCATCAGCGTGTGTGACATCGATCTCATGGATGGATGGTCCACAAGCGTTCTTTATGCTAGGCTCATACTGAGCGTGGAGCATTAAAAACTCTTCTCCCTATTCTTAGGGGCATATAGGAGGATATTTCCATGAATTTTATCAAGGCAGTACAAGTTGTGCAAGGTAAGTCGATGGTCTTCGTGGTTGTGGATCGCCACTCTATGTACACCCACTTCTATGTTATTTCTCATCCTGATACAGCTCTGATAGTGACCGGAGTGTTTATGCGTGATATTGCCCAACTTTTGTGCTCTTTCTCATCCTTGTATAGCTCCAACAATGACTGGAGTGTTTATGCAAGATATTGCCCATCTTCACGGGATGCCCCGTACATTTGTCTATGATCGGAACATGGTATTTCTTTCAAAATTTTGGCAAGAATTTTTCAAACTGCAAGGGACTAGCTTCCACATGAGTTCCACATATCATCATCAGACCCATGGCCAAACTAAGGTGGTTAACATATGTTTAGAGCAATACTTGAGGCGTTTTGTTGGGGATCGGCTCAAAAGATGGTTATCATTCTTACCCTAGGCAAAATAGTCTTATAGCATGGACTATCATTCTACTAGCAAATTTTCACCATTTCAGGTTGCCTATGGTTTCCCTCCTCCCACTATCCTTCACTATGTCACGCTATGCTCTTCTGTATGTGAGGTTGACATTGCATTGCAAACTCGTGATGAGATCCTTCATTAATTTCACCTGAATCTTATGGCTGCCTATAATCATATGAAGCAAATTTATGTTCGTCGCAACAAAGACAAGAAATTTTAGGTTGGTGATCTTGTCTACCTTCGTTATCAGCCCTATTGCCATATGTTTGCTCATCAACCACATAAAGAGAAACTTTTTCATTGCTTCCATGGCCCCTACTCCATCATTGAGCAGATTGGTGAGGCAACCTACTCCCTACACTTACCTCCAGGGTCCCAAATACATCCCATTTTTCACATTTCACACCTCTAAAAGTATGTGGATGACCCATAAGCTGTCAAACCAGCCTTTCCTCTCTGCCGTTGCCCCCGGACACGTCACACCCTATTCCTAATGCTATTCTCCCGTGACAACGTGTTTGCCATAGGTGACATGTGCTGGAAATATTCATTTCATGGTTGCACCAACCACCGAATGATGCTACTTGGGTAATTTTAGATGATTTCCATTCGCAAATTTTGGATTGGTCGCCTTGAGGGCAAGGTGTAGCCGCAAAAGTGAAGTGTGGTGGAATGCTATGTCCTTTGTCAGCAACAGCAGCCCCTACTTAATTGAGGACATTATTAGTTTTATTTCAATTCCATTTTAAGCACATTTCCCTAGTCTTAGGTCTCCTAGCTTAAGTTATGCTTTAGTTTCCTAATTTGAGTAGTAGTTAAGGTAGGAAAGTGTTAAACTAAAAATAAAAGGCTACTGAGTAATAGAACAGTAGCTTTCTCTGACCCTTCCTCTCGCTCAGATCACCTCTGCTCCTCTCCTTTCCCCTCTACTTCTCTCCGTTTTCCCTCTACTTCCCTATCACTCACCATGTGTGGCTCTTGGGGCTACACTAGAATACGCTCTCTCAATCAGCTTTCACTAAATTTGGCAACTCACACAATTATCATATGACTAGCTCATAACTCAAACTCCAGAAGCTTCCCTCGCTTCAACCACCGAGTGCTCCTCTATGAGCAACATTCTCACTTAAATCCCCTCAGCAACAACAGTTCAGTGAATGATATCTAACTGAACATGTGTAGCTACTCCTCACCAGCAAACTTAACAACTTGCACTTGGTTCAACTAATAACAAATGCATGCACCTCTATTTACAACCCTAAATCTTCACAAAAATGCACTCCGTACATAATAACCACCTTTAGCCATGCTTAGTAACACTTCATGAAAAGAACATGGCCGAAGGAGCACCTCTTAGACATAGGTCAGTAGTTCAACCACTACCAACCCTTAGAGACACAGGATTATACCAGGAACTGGAAATTATTGTATACATCTGCCAAAAGCCTTTAAGAAAGAGCCTTCATGTTAGTTATAGCACCTTCGTCCAGCCCTTAATATAATCACATATCCCCTCACATTAAGAAAACGGGACATCATAGTCAGCAAGCCAAATGTAGTCTAGAGAAAAGTTTCCTATAGTCAGCAAGCCAACAAAAATTTCCTAGTTCCGATTTTTTGCCCACCCATAAACAAACACAAGTATGGTTTTACATGTACCAAGGGAGATGAATTTGATTCATAAACGTTTTAAAAGCTTCCATGCAGAATAGGTATTGATCAAGATACACTTCAAGAAAAATTCTTTACCTACAACTTCCACACCCATGCAAGCGTTAGGGACCAAAAAGGGGTAAGGTATTTTGTTAGCTTTCCAACCTCTATATATAGAATCAAATAATTCAACCGCACTCAAACTGATTCAGTAAATAGCACCTTCAACAAATATGTTAACTTAGTCGTAGACATGGCATTATACCCAGCCCAAACTTGGGCTTGGCATAGGTCCTAAAAAATGTATATTCATATAAAGTACCATTCAGGCTTGCATACACAAAACACATCAGCATCAACTAGGAATGTATGGATTTGTGTGTGTGTGTGTGTGTGTGTGTGAGAGAGAGAGAGGTCCACATACACCTAAACACAAATAGGCAGTGTTTAAGAGGCGCTTTAAGGGAAGGCAGTAGTGAAATGGCCTAAAAGTGTATAACAAAGCAATAATCACCAAAGGTGACGCCTTAAAAAAGTTTATGAATCTATCACAAATCCCATTTTCAAAGAAACCTTAAAATACTTGCAATGTAGTCAGAAGCTCATAAATCTAACATCAAAACAGCATGAGAAAGTATATGCAAAAGAAATTAGGCCTCATATCCTGACACCTAAGTAAATTTGTACAGGGCCACCGAGTTCTTCCTTCTTTAAGGAAAGTTTTGAAAAAATTAATGTTTTTTCCTTCTTGGGGCACCCATGCTCAGAAAAAGAATTTTGTCAGAAAAAGAATTTTGCATGGCCCCCAACATGCAATAAATTTTGTTTTAGAATTCTAAGGGGAAACCAGTTTGGAAAAGGAAAAAAGACACCAACATTAATTATGGTACCTATTGTAAGATAACCAAGTTTCCCAAAGTTCTTGAGTTTCTCCAGCAAGTCAATGCCCAAGATGAGCAGGTTGAACCACAGATCACCCGCATAACCCACATCTGTGCCAGTGAGCTTGCTGTTGCGGAAGATAGGGTCGGTGTTGAAGCAGTTAGGCTTGATGATGTCTGCCCATCTCCTAACCTCAGCTCATCCAATGAAGATGAACTCAGTTATGAAGAGGGTGGTAGTGTTGAGGATGTCAATCTTGGTCAGTATTTCAGGAATGAAAATACCGCCTCTATTGTCTACAAGTGAACCAGATGTTGCCAACACGTTTCGTTGGATCATGTAGGAGACCACATTGAACATGATATACCAACTGAAAACGATTATCTTTTGATCACATGTTGACCAACAGGAAAAAAGAAGCTCAAAGAACTGCTCAGTATTTGTGGGGGCATTACATTGTCTATGTTTTTTTCAAACAGTGTGCCCCTACAAATGGTGAATAAGAAAATGGGGGCCCCTATTACTTAAGGGCTATGCAAATTAAATGGGTGTCAGGATAGGCAGCCAAGAAATTATTTCCATTTCAGAGAACGGTTCACGTCATTCCATTGTGGAAAAATTATTACTCAGCGAGATCAAATTTAGATTCACTTAAATAGAAAATTGTGGAAAAAAATAGACAGCTAATCTGACAACCATTATACATAGTTAGCCGTCTCTAACAGGAAAGCTCAGAGCTTTACTCAGAAGAAGCATGCACATGAGAAAGATATTTCATCTGTCTTAAATATTTTTGCATACTGTATAATATTTTATCAGCCTCTGGACTAACTACTAAGTTGAACCGAGTGAAACGTTCGAGATGTTTAAGAATAAAACTCCAAGTCACTATAAAAAAAATGTAAGCAGAGCAACTTGACACTAAGCACTAGGTACAAATAAAATGCTATATAAAGAGAAAAATAGACGGCTGTATAAAACCACATTTCCCGCAACAACACTTGGGGAATGGATGATCCACAGGTTAACAAGCAAACAGGATGAGAGAGCAAACATAAAATTAGAACATAATTTCTCTGTTTCGCAGAAACGATTTAGGCCCATTTGTGGCAAATCACTAAGACACTAACTAGAACGAAATCGATAGCCTTTTTTCCCACAAGACCTAGAATCAAAACCAAAGCTATCGTAAAAATCAATGCAAAATGGAAATTACTTGAAACAAAGTCAAAATGAAAGAAATTAAGAATCCATAAACGGGATATTATGGCTTCACGTTTCCACCAAAGAATAGCACCAAGCAGGACTGAGAAATATTCCGCAAAAAGCATTTACAAAAGAGAAAACATCTTCACTACATTTCTTCCCAAACAATGCTCATTAGACCCAAATCAAAAAAAACTTTTTGCAGATAACCCATAATCAGAATCTAAAAAAAACATACTATAACAACAGAAAAGAAAGAAAGAAAGAAAGAGATTGACTATGCAAAGATCTGCAGATGTTATCAGCCAACAGAATGAACGAGAAGAAGATAAGGCACTCACGGATTCAGGTTTTCCGATGATGATGGCCACGATCTTGGTGGCTTCGGATAGAATGGAGGAGGTGTCGACCCCATCCAAGCTCACGTTGGTGGACAAGTTCAGGCAAGGCATCTCCCTCTTCTTTACTTTCAGTCTGCAAAAGCTACCTTCAAAGGTGTCTCTGTGCTCTTCCCGCAAAATGCCGGATATTTTTCTAGTGCAGTTTTCCGCTGTCGACTTCCATGACTACTTGCTAGGGTGAGAGCTTAAGTAGTTTGCCGTCAGCGGTCAGTGGTGGGCTGTTGGTGGCTGTAGTGGGCTCTAAGTGTGGATTAGGTCTAAATTGCGGGGATGCCCTTGGCCCATTTGGGAGGAGGGCAGGAGGCGGTGGAGACTGCCGTGAAGGCCCAAAGGATGTATAGATTGGGGACAGTTTTTGTCAAACATCCGTGCCCGACTTAATGTGGGGAACTATTTTCTATGTCGCCTGTGAACTTAGAATAAAGAATGCATGACATCCCTTGATATTTAAAATTAACGGTACACACTGATGTATGTTAGCATCAGTGATGCGTTAATATGTATGTTATTAATTTGGAAGATACTGCTCCAATGGTTCATTACGCTATGCTCACTCTTAATATAAAATATAGAAAATGTTTCAACTTAGAGTGCACAAGGCACTTTATCAACAAATGTGTTTAGCATAATACACCTTGACTACATAAAAAAGTATTTATTTTTTATTATAAAAGTTTTTTAAAATAATTATTAGTCCCATTTATATGCTCTAGATGTTTTCAGGCCACACAATTTTAATCATGTTGCCCATGTTACTCACAAGCATCCAAGCAAGTTTGGATTTGACTGCCCGTCCAATGATACTCCAACGGTGCATGATGCACAAGTGCATGTGTCATGACCTATATATTTAAAATTATTTTTAATAAAACTTGCATAATAAACCACTAAGGATTTTATAATAAACTTGTATAATAAACCACTGTATAATAAACTTGTCACCAAAAAGAGCATGCTTTATTACATCCACCATTAAAGCATAACACATGAGAAATAACCCACTTGAAACATTTTAAACTTGAAATCCAAAGTATCAAACCACTTAAAGGATAAATCCTTACCTTTAGCAAGGTTTTGAGTCCAAATCAAAGCTCTAATTGTCACAAATCTCTACCCAAAGTCAGGGTTTAGTTAATACTTAATTAAATTCTAATATTAAGCTTAAACTACTTTGAAAACATGTAGATCTATGATTATCTTTGTTTAATAATGAAAATTTTTATTTTAGGGTTTGAAATAGAGATTAAAAATAGTATTTTTGGTAGAGTAAATCAAGATTAAACTTTGGGAGAAGATGAGATAAAGAGAGATTAAGGGAATCCAAAGGATTAGTAGAAATTAAGGCTTAAAACATACCTAAACAATTTTCCTCATTTGGTAATGGGGATTAGGGCACTTTTCATCCTTCAATTTCAGCCCTTTCCCAATTGGGAATGGGATCAGGGACTTTCTTTTTATAGTAAGTTATTAGGGTGTAAATACTAAAGGTTTGGTTATAAATAAAATTTAGTGCCATAAATTCCTAATTTTGCTTATTTTAAGGCTAAAACGAATTTAAAATTTCTAAAACTCTTTAATCATGAAATAATGAAAGTTCAAGGTCTTGTGGGACCCTCACCATCTAAACATGGATGTGGGGCCCACGGTGGGGTCCACACTCTAATTTTATGAAAAATTCTCATAAAATCCCAACAATTCCCTAAAAATAGGATAAATTGAGTTTATTATAGAAACTTATAAAAATGAGAGAAAAGCTTATCAAAACCATCATTATCAACCTTTTACCCCAAAAACAAGTTAAACCAATAAATTAAAACAAAACCACACAATAACACGTACTTAAATCAAAATTAAACCGGGTTAAAGTTAGATATCTTACAGTTATGATGTCTAGATACAACCTATTGAAGCATATGACATACCAATAAAATGAGATATAGTGAAAAGTCTCTCTTATTCTGATTTCATTGCCACACAAGTACGGGGTGTATGTCACTTTGGTATTAGCGACATTCTATGAATGATGATTATTTGATTTTGTGAATAATTTAACAATTTTTTTACGAACGATTCAACCAATTTTTTTGGATTATGTGAAAGACTGTTTGATCTGACTTTTCATAAAAGAAGTATGTTTGGATTCCATTTAAGCCTACAAGAATATTTTGAGTTATTTTTAAATTAACTTTTGAATATTAATTATATGAAATATTATTCTAATATTTTATCATATTTTATGTTATGACATGTTAATAGAATTTAATTCTACCAATTGAATATAAATGTACTCACCCATCCCTAGATGCTGCATGTATAAAAGAAGAGTTGGATTTTACTACGGAAACCCTGTAAAAATTCAAGGATCACTGCTTTTGGAATTTTTATTATGTCCTTCTATTATGTTTTAAATTATGTACCTTGTGTTGACTTTTGTCGAGACATGTTAAGCTTTGTTCTGTAAGTTTGGTAATTATGTAAATTGATTAGAAATTACTCTTCGGTACACGATTGATCTTGGGCTCTTTTTTGTTTACAAATTGATGTGATTTAGACTTTTAAGTTTATTTTAAAAGTCAGGTCACTACAATACTACTCACCATGGACCATCATTGAAAAGGTATCATCCATGATGAAGCCCTCGAATCCACCATGAAGTGCATCTCCCAACCTATCCCCTAAGAACCTGATTAGAGTGGAAGGGCATGACCCACAATTGCACATATCTAGAAGTGGTGAGAGATTCCAACCAAGTAGGATGTCAGTGGCTCAGACTATGTGTATACTAAATGATCTTGAATAGTTCAGTTGCCAACAATGGCTCACACAGAGCTCCCTCCAATGGGGAGGTGCAACGACACTGCCAAGTCAATGACTCACCAATAGAGCTAGGACTCAGAAAACAACCCCAATCCTATTAGTCTCATCAGACTAGGTTAGGCCTTGAAAAGTCTCTTGGTTCATCAACCAAGTTAGTTTCGAGATTAAGGTCCCCGTTCACTTCATGAATCAGTTCATGACCCCTACTAAGGGTGTTTTAGTCTTTATCTTGATAAGGTTTTAAACACCCAATCCAAAGCCTTCAGCCCTTCTTGATTAATCTTCATTAATCTTAGTATATTGATTCATAGCAATTCATTTATGCAAATACATGAAATTGGTCATCTAAGCTTAAATTGCCCATTAAAGGCCTAACAAACATCATTAGTAGGGTTTAGGCCCAAAAAGGGCCATTAGGGAGCCCAATTTACTCTTGGGGTAGGGCTCAGGCCGAAAGAAGGGGAAATTTTGAGCTTAGTTTGGAAAACATTTTGTATGTACTATATTAGGTGTGTGTATGTACTGCATAGGAGGCTCCATGTACCTAAATTATGATTCATGTACTAGGATGGTACCCCTTACATGAAAACAAAAGTTTCCTCTCTTTTTTTTGAAATAGATTTGGGCTTGACCCACTAGGCCCAACCCACGAAATGGCCTTGGGCATCGGACCTCGGCTCACTAGTCCTAGCCCAATGGCTTGGGTGCAAGCTGGCTCTGGCCAGGCCAACAAATGGCCTAACCCAACAGTGGTTGTAGGCTGGGCCGAACCAAGCTAGTATATTTGGTTGTAGGCCAGGTAGATTGGGTTTGGCATACCCGACTACACCCAATGACTTATTCTTCCTCTAGCAGGAGCTCTGCTGGAGGTGGGAGACTGCTAGAGGCCGAGGCCCCGTGCGGTAGCTCGTGGCAAGCCGGCGGAGGACCTAACCAACTCGAATAGAAAAGGGGGAACCTTTGGCAAAGGTGCCCCCAATGGTCGTCTGACTATGCAAAACCCAGGCTATCTGTCGTTCCCATTCCGTTGATCGAACAATGGAGGTGGAATCAGATGCACTGTGATGGATTTTGGCAACTGAAACACTAGACTTCGCTGGAAGCGAGGAAGAGAGAGAAAATTGGGAAGGGTTGGCTCAATGGCCACCCTCCATGCCGTCATCACTGGCCCCTATGCAAAATTTCCAATTGGTAGAAAATAGGGCAAATGGAGGGAAGGCTGCTAGTTGAGGCAGATGGTGAGTGACAACAATCACGAGTGCAAAGCTAGTCTTCTGGCTTCGTCTCACCGGCCTTTGGTAATAGTTGGGATATTGTCTCACCAGTCAAAGGTGACATAGATGGGTGAGGGAGATGCACTCGTCTCCCTTCCTTCTGGCTAGAGCAGAGAGATGGACAAGGGCACAAGTCTCCTTTTATCAGCCAGAAATCCATGCCATTGGCAACGGACAACCATCGACTACTGGTGGTTTGCCAATAGGCAATGGCTAGTTGGTTGCCAAACGCTAGTGATTGATTATATTTAAACCCTTTGTAAGTGTACAAGGTAATTTTAATAGGCTGAGTATTAAAGGTTGCCAAACCTCAGGGATGGATTACATTATTACTAAATCTTAAGGAGAGAGTTTGTTGATGATTGAAACTTAAAGAACTTAAACTAGTATTAAACAAATGAAGTAATCAACTAGACTAAAAAAAATAGAGTAATATAACAACAATTACTTTGGAAATCAAATCTACTATAGAATCATAATAATTTCTTAAACTCTAATTTAAATCTTGTGTGAATGTGAACAAACTATAATTACTTTAGAAAGAATCATTGATTAACTTCATACCATGAATTATCTTCAATCTAGAACAAATCATCTACACTAACTCTAATTATAGGCATGACTTGTCTTATTTTAGCATAACCCATCCAAATAATTAGTCATATGAACATTAAAACCTATTACATGACCATCTCATCTAAATCACAGAAATTAGAATATATGTAAATATCAAAACCACAAATCTATCATATGAAAGATAATAAATCAACATAGAATTGAATAAATATGAATAACTCTTCCATTAAAAAGGAAATATTTGTCATACAATTATCATTGTTCACAACTAAGATCTAAATTAAAAAAAATAAAAAATTGAAACTTATCTATAGTTTTATCAACTCCTAAGTAAAAGAAAAACCTAATCTTGAATAGTTGAAGAATGCTTTTGAATCTCCGTTGAAAGCTTTGATTGCCCCTTCATCTTCTCTCTTTTTCTCTTCAGAAATTTTGACTAGAATCCTTTGATTTCGATCCCTATATGTCTTTATATAGTCATAAAAGTCATAGGAAGAAGTCTAATTAGAAAAGGACACAAAACCATTTTAAAATAAGAAACTTCCTGTTTAGTTAATTGATCATCCTGGTGATTGATCAGTTACACTGTCTTGATTTTTTTCAACTTGTTTTGTAGCCAATTGATCACCTATGCAAGGTGATCAATCAAAAACACTAGTTCTACATAAAATTTTCAATATCAGCCAATTCAATTCAAAATATCACACAAGTGTTTCTTAACTTAAATAACCATAATTTTGAATTATCTAAGCTATATTAACTCTTAAACAAAATTAGAGAATAGAATAACTAGGGGTAAAACAACTTATAAATTATACTTATTAGCTGGCTGGCAGAACAACAATCCGGCTACCCATCTCTTCCTCGTATGGCTTCCCTCGTTAATTACTCAGGTTCATTGTCTAGCCCTAATTTAGATTAAATCAAACTAAATTATCCTAGCCATGAGGAAAGTTAATATATTCAATGATCCTACCTCGAGTGTTGGGTTGTTGTCGGTCTACCATTGCCCAAGCTCCATTGCCAGTCATACTCACTGAAAAGTTCTTCGGGGCTCTTCTTCAACAGTGGCTCCCCTCCCCGTCCAAAGTCCCCTAAAAGCTCACCCTTTAATTAAGCCCTTAGTTAGTATTTATGTCATGACCCGAGATTTTATAAACTATATAAAGAATTAAAAAGTAGAATAAGAGCTTGCTTAGGTGGCAACTATACACGTATACATAAGATATTTTATTCCCCAGGAAATATACTGTCTGTGTATAAACACATAAGTAAAGATATAAACAAGTCTTCTTAAGCCAAAAAGTATAGGAAAATATACTTTGAATACTACTGGTGTGATCGTAGACTCTGTGGTCACTAGCTGAAGCTCCCAAAAGTATCTTTACTGCTTTCTTCTACACCCGTCTATTCCACACCGGGCCCTGCAAGGTCGGCGGGGTGGTGAGTATTTTAAAATACTCAGTAGGAGTACTTATCCAATTAGATATAAATATAACATCTAGCAGTTTGTAAATCGCAAGGTAAATAGGTAATACTTTTCGAAAAAGTTGTAAGGGTGTGCCTCTCACCCAAAAACTTCCCTAGGGCTTCTCCCTGCGTATCGAAGATGCTTCTAGGGTTTGTATTATTATATAAAGAATTTTTTGTGGGTACAAAGCAGCGGCCTCTTACTCCTCTACAGATTTTCATAAAACACTCCGTGCTTGTAGAGGGAAGATCCACCCAAGCTCATGGGGTGCCGGGATCTAGTGAGCAGAGAGTTTTCCCATGATACTCTCTACCCTAATGTGCGTAGCCTTGATAGTTGCCTTTCGTGTACTCTCAATTATAGAACTCTATCGGTACGTCTACCAATTTAAGTTTCAAACAATTAAATCTCTTATATACTCGCCTCAAACAAGAATTTCATTTTCTTTTTCTTCTTCTATGAAGATCAACCTTTCAAAATTCTAGCTTCTCCTTTACAAGTCATGGTTGTGTTACTGACAACGATTATAAAGGTAGGGTTAGTCGCTCGTTCCAACGAGACAGTTACCCCTTCTCTATCTCATCTCAGCAACTCGGTGGTCATGATTGTACGTATTTTCTAAAATTATTTTGATAGAGCAACAATTTCATAAAAACCGTCTTTCAATCTTATCATACTTTAAAATAATGGCGAAGCTAGATTTTCTTTATATCACATATGACATAAAACATAATTCCTAATTAAATTCAAAAGATAAACACTTAATAGATCAAGTATACGAGGCAATTCTAAAACATATATGGAAAGTAACTAGAATTATTCATATAAACTTTTAAAGACAACCAATGTAAGTATTTATGTCATAAAAGAGGATAAAAGCCCCTACCTCAATTTTCGAGCAAGAAAATAAATGATACCCCGAGTAGTCCAAATTTAAATAGTAGATTTCAGGGCTATAGAGTTCTCAAAATATAAAAAAAACTCTGCCATGACGTTTAGCACACTCGATTTTGGTAGAAACACCTCTTAAATTACTTAATTCGGACTTAAAACGAAGAAAAAATAAAGGAAAGAAGTTTAGAATGAACTGAATCAGAACTGACCACTATTTATAGGGAAAAAGCAGTGACATGCGTTAGACGCATCACTGTGTGTGTCAATTTTCTGACGCGTGTTTCAGACATGCGTTAGATTTCTGACGCTCCTTTTTTATTTTATTTTAAAATTTTTAAAATCCTAGATCTTTTTATTCCGATATCGGAATTACACGTTCTTTGTACCAATGAATTCGTATTAACGAGCCCTTTGATACTAGACTAAAGTTGGATAAGTTATCTAATATTTTTAAATTGGGTCTCTCCAATATGACACGTTTTCTGAGGTCATAACCTTTCGTCCCGACCTCCGTTTCGCGTGTTCTTGAGTTCGTTATGCTTGTCTCACCAAGCTTTATTTAATATACTTCACATATAAAAATTATAAAAAGTACTTAAAAAAACTTAAGGATGTTACAATTTATAACTAATGGGGATTGGAGTTCCTAATCTCCTAAGGATTTTGTGTCAACTAAACCTCTAATAAGTAGCCTAATTAGACCTCATAAAACTTATTCCCATCACTTTAGTTAATCAGGCATGCATAGCGCATGAAACAGCCCATTTGTGTGACTGATTTGGGTAAACAAGCCCTGTTTGACATCTTGACTTCGAATGGTTAATATCTCCCACATCTAAACTCTGATTCATGCGTTCTTAGTGGCCATATGAAGCTCTTTTTGTCTACTTCCTAAGCATAAAGGTTTTATCTTTAAATTTTATATATTTAGGGATTTATTTAAATGATAAGGTTATAGGGTCAAACACACTATTTTTCACGTGGTTAAGTTTAAATACATAAGAAAATCCCATATATTATAACATGTCAACACAATTGTAACCATTTTGGGGCAACACTCTTGCTTATGCCCAAGGAGGCTTTAGTAGTAACGGTAAAATTATGCTAGCGGCTAGTGCCATCTATCTATTGGGCAAAAGTTTCCCCAAAATGCAGAAAAACAAATAGGAAAATTGCCCCCAAATAAAGTAGTTGAGAAGATAAGGTTAAGTACAAAATCCAAGCTCAAACTAAATCAAGCTAATCAAACCAACAAATACTTCTTCTAATACCAAATCCTAAATATTTAATTCAAACTGTTGGAAAATCAAATTGAGGGAGAACTACTAATAGCAAATGAGTATCACGAAATAAAGGTTACCAAATTAACTTGTTTCGGCAAAATCCTGCTCCACTAAAAATAAAATTCCACTAATCGAGAATAAATTTAATTAAATTAAAAAAGGATTAAGTACAATTATGTCATTACAGACACTTACATATAAAGTAAAAGCCCCCAAGTCACAAGTCGCTTGTTTGAGTCCTCTCAGCATACAAAATGAATTCAAACAACTCTCAATGGATACACATTTGCAGTTATCCCCATTAACTTTAACAAATATACTTATAACGACAATGATTATAAAACTAGCACATAACCGCCATAAATTTAAGCAAACAAAATGGAATATTATTTTTAAGAGGACAAATTAAATACATAATGTTGAAAAAAAATAATTCCGAAAATTGTGGAGAGAAAAACATAATGACCAAAATGTGTTCGCCTCTACCACGCAGGCTTCATTGTGGCAAATTTTTTTAAATAAAAACCCTATCCACATTTTTGTAATTTTTATATTTTCTATTCACATTTTTGTCAATTTTTTAATGAAAATCCTATGCTTGCATTTTTTTTGTATTTCCCTCCAAACTGTGATGGAAAGGGGCTGAATTTTGTCACTTTGAGTGGTGACATTAAAGCCATTTTCAAGTTTCATTGGCCTAAATGTGAAATTAGTTCTTTTTTTTTAAACACATTTATTTAGCCATGAAACAAACCAATAACCTGTGAAAACAAACACACACATATATTTAGAAAGACTGAAAAAAACTTGTGACCTAGGAAAGCAAACACATCAATTTAAGAACACATTCACAAAAAAACATGTGCCCTGGGAAAACGAGTTATCTATTTATAAAGCCAATCAAGTTGTAAGTGATATAAAGTGTTCCCAGAATTTGTGTTATATCAAAAAGTTTTACACTTTATTTAACTAAAAAAATGTATCAAAATGCTCTAATGAGCTCTACCTCTCCTACCCCTACTATGGCCTTGACCCCGACCTCACCGATGACCATGAATCTGGTCCTTGTGGATAACTAACGAATCATCCAAACATGTCTTTTAAGATATTGGGATGGGATTTGCACGAGCTGCCCACTATTCTCTAGAATATACTCTCGAAATAATCGACATCTCAATTGGTAGAGGATGGGCTACATCTAGAGCAATCGAAGATGATGGACTTGACTATCTTGAGAAGATGAAGCTTGTGAAAATAAAGGAGAAGAGAAGGCTACTGCAGATGAAGATGGAACATCTGTATATGAAGCTGGTCTCATTGGTGTTTAAGCTACCTAATTGGTGTGATAATGTCCATGTACGTCTATAATAACTAAATAAAGTAGGTGTAAGTTATGAAGGATAAATTGATTGTCCTCGATTATCGACTGAAATGTTGCTAACAAGACCTCAGGAGAAGTATATTTGTTAACAACATCAGTCAAATATGCAGTTGTCCATATCAAGCAATGAAGTTAGCATAAAAAATAAAATAAATGTCACATAAACAATATACACGAAATTAGAAAAATATTTTATAAATAATAATTATTTACCAAAGTCGCCTCAAACGCGCCCTTAGGTTAATATACCATCTCCTCTAAATCGTTGCATTGCAAAATATATCTTTGGATGATCCACTAATACCATTGCATGTATGGGCTACTAACATTGTGCGATGATGTAGCAATCTCCCCTTAGACAACAGTGGCCCTCTACTCATCTCATCGAGCAATATAAGTTGCATGATGTGTAGCCCAATCGACAATGTGGCAGCCCTATTAAGTAACTCAATGGATGAACTCTATTGTACGAGGAATATCATGCACTAACCCAAATTGAAGCATCACACGGTTAGAGACGTGCATCTCCACAATATCAAAGCAGATGAGTGGCATTCTAAATCCTACACATGTCATTCCTCTCCACATAGAAGAGGTAGTGTGTCCAACACCTCATCCGAGTATGGCTTCCAAATGATATGCATAACATTTAAGCATAGCTGGTCTTTAATAACATCACATATCTTATATTCATTTTATTAGATGTTACGTAATAAAATATAATTACCTTATATGGATGTTGGTGGTCTAACTCTCTTCTATACATACAGAGGACTCCTTGTGGATTTTTTATTTTTCTCTTTCAAAGATTCCACCTTAATTAACTAATCAATTCAACGCATCCACAAGGAGTTCCCTCCACTACTGGGCCACTGGATAGCTGTTCGGCCAATGTATAAATGCTCCCACTACCATAGTTGTGACACAAAATATCATAAAAAAATATAATAAACCCGAAGTATTTGTACTTGTGGGGAATAAATATTTTACCAAATTTATTTACCTTTACCTGAAGAAAAGTGAGAATGTCAGCAATCCCCGAGGTTATAGGATGACAAGCTTTACCCAATTCTCGATATAAGTAAGCAAGGGTAGCATTAGAAAGGATAGATACATCACATACACATGACTATAGGTGTTATCAGCAAATATGGTGGCACCAAGTAGATGGAGAAAATAAGCATGTGCATGTTGTTGGATGACTATCTTTGTGGCATCATTTGGGAGTACATGAAACTCATCCAATAACCATCTAAGGCTTACTCCAACAGTCATCATCTGTACAACTATCCTAATTAACATATAAGATCGACTTTGAAAATCAAGCTCTAGAGTCTACTTAAGAATTTGAGTGAGAACAACCAAGTGACCAGTAGAAAGTTCATGACATACAAGATCCATTATACTCCGGGGGTATATTAGACAATGATTTGGTGGATATGCTTAGAGATTCATATATCTTGTCCAGTGTAAGCACTATTACTAACCTCATTATACCTTTCAACATTGCTTAAATATTAACCTTATGCTTTCATTGACATTGTTCATTGATACGTACATGTATATGCTTCAAAAGAGGGAGAAAAAATTATCCACAAAACTTTACTCGGGGCACCTTTTTGGAACTTTTGCAATGCAATACTATATTCGGTATATGCCTACCAAATGGATAGGTTTATAATGTATACAAAGTGAATTTGATTATCTTGCTTCTGCTACTGACACAAAAGAATATGCCAAGTGAGAAGATGGTTGAATTGACAAAGACTTGGTTTGGCATAGTTAAAGATGAAATGTGGCCAGACTAAATCTTCGTTTTGTTTTGTGATTAATGTGCTTGAAGGAAAAATCAAATGGTATGACTCCATGATTGGGTATGGACACAAGGAGAGGCAACCTGACATTAGAAAACTTGTAAGTAATTGTTAGTTGCATTGATTAGAAGTGTATGTTTCATTTCAATAAACTATATATCTTCTTATAGACATTGTACAAAACTAGCCCTATATTTATGTGAAACCTGAGAACAATCAGCTAACAATATTACTTGAGGACCACATGGGGATGACACTCATGAAATCTTTGTGGGTCCTAAGTCAAAAGCGTCTATATTAATCTTATGGTGTTGATTGTGGAGTACTTGGGGACCACATTGTGACTTTAATATATTGCTCTGGTTATTTGAGATAACCGAGGATAAAATATGAGCAATAGATTAAATACACAAAGCTCCCTCCTCAAGAATTCGTGGAAGAATGCATTAAGACATATTTGTTCCATGTACTTCTTGGCCAAAACAAAGGATCCTTGGTGGCTTGCACATATGAATAAATGGTCTTATTGTCTTCCACTCATAAACATTAATCTAAAGACAAGAAATTAATGAAATGTTAAGTACCTATCTAATTCTCATACCCTAATCTAAGTTAGTCTATCCCTAATATAAGTAAAAGTCTAGTGGCTTTCACCAACTAAACAAAATATTTTAACAATTGTGTTAAAACGATTTGACATGTGTCAAAACGGTTTAACAAAATATTAAATTATTTAAACAACCCTATTATCTAAATTGACAATGATGTTAAAACATTTGTACACTTTTGTCAAATCATTCTAACACTATTGCCTTAACAACATTATAACTTTGTCTACTAACTACCCAAAATATTTTAACAGTTGTGTTAAAACGATTTCACATAATTGTCAAAATGGTTAAACAAAATATTAAATCAATTAAACAATTCCAACAACTAAATTGACCACAAGGTTAAAACATTTCGACCAGTGGTTCAAATTATTTGAGCAAAAGTTCAAAACTTTTTAATAAGAACATACAAATTAAACATTTCAAATATGTTGATCCAATTTGTCAAAACATTTTATCCATAAGGTTGAAACAAATTGAAAAAAGGTGCAAAAAGATCAAATAATCTGCCCAAGATGATGACTAATTCTCATGGCTTTTTCCTTGGACAAATTTATCATGTCCAAGATTTTTACACATTTTTCTTTAAAATTTACAAACTTTTTTTGCAATGTAATGGCTGTAAATCAGAAAAAATGACAAAATCCGGAACTTGTGAAAATAATTTTTATAAATCTAAAACATCGTACATCTATTTTTCCATGTAGATTTCTTTTAAATCATCGTACTACCATGCAAGAGTGGACCGAAATGAATCAAACAAAATAATTTTCCATGGCTATGGGCTTAGTAACAAATATCTCTCAAGCATCTCTAAGTACTAGTCTTGCAAGCATTCTAAAAATATAATCCAATATACCAGTCTAGACAAATATAAACAGCTCTCATTTTACTCAATGCATCATATCATGACAATTAATAATGACTCACAATGAGCTAACAATACAAAAGAGAGTTACCAAATCGATTTATTATGGAACGCAAGCGTCCAATCTAAGGAGCTCTCGATCAAAGACTTGCAAAAGCGTCAGAAACATATGAGGCTAAAAAGAGAAAAAAATGAGTATTTTCACACTTTGTAGGAAAGTTCTAATTAGTTAACTTTGTAAGTTCATATATAGATGTGTTCATGGACTTTAATATGAAGCAAGCAAGCATACAAAATAAAATCCCACAATATAATATATCCATACACATACACATACCATCTTACCATACATTCTTACACTTACTCTTAATTGTACCATCGTACTCAAATCGTTACGATTACAGTCTTGCTCAAAATTCTTACTTAAGTTCTTACACTCAAAGTCTTATTCCGAAGCATACACCTACAGCCTTGCTAAAAAACTTACACTTACAAACTACTCTTACTCATAATCTTACACTTACTATTAACAAGAGCTCATTAAAATTTAATAAACTCGAGCGACGAAGGAAAGGAATGTCACTGGGGTATCACTTTAATCTCTGAGGAGCAACTAGATGTCATAGACTTTTTCGAAATATAAGACAAACTTATGCTCACAGGGCATAATATCAAACAAGTAAGAGTAGATCTATAATACTACTTACCTGAGTGTACAAATGCTCACACTCGAGGGCTATACAGTGCCTCTATTGGGCAAAATCTTACAGTCCCACATTTGAGCAAAAACATATAGTGTTAAGCAGAAAATGATACAGTTTCGAGTATAGGAAGAAACTTATAATGCTTTCAATAGAACATCAAATATCTGGGCTTAATACTGCATTAAGACGAGACTCACAAAGCATGTAGCTCTCTCAACAGAACATTACACGTCTAGTCTTTAATACAACACGAAGACAACATCCCATAGGTTAACACTATGGTAAGAAATGAGGAATGCATAGCTGACAAATTACAAGCTAGCTCAAGCACGAAATTGAATCTGTCTAAACCCTAATGTCTCATACTCACAAAGTTATCATATTACTTTTTCTTACAATTCAAGTTTGATTTACATAATTTATACAGGTACAATTATGCTAAGAAATCCTTTAGTCTTACATTATTTAGCTAACCAATATGAAGTTGAGCCTACTCCAAAACTCTAGTTCATCAGGGTAGCCTACTTCACTTAACTCACCCATCTCATACCCATAAATCATCATACTTATTAGCTTCCATGACATCCACCTTATGACCAAATCATCTTACTCGGAAATTATCAAAGTAACCCCCCCGATCTAACCTCAGTCATTAAATTCTTACTAAAACCTTACTTATTGTTATTACGTTCCAATTCATATTACATACATTATGCTTATACAATTATGCTATCAAATTTTACTATCTTATGACCCCTTACATAACTCCAACCCTAAGTCAACTTACTCACCGAACCCCTAAGTTTTATTCATTGCTCTAACATTCCAACCAATCCAATCTAGGCCTAGCCCGTCAAACATATGACCTTCAACATCAAATAAACCACTACAAATCCATCCAACACCCATATATAATAGATCCAATAAAATTCACCATATGTAGTATCTAAGCCTTGCATACTCATCATTCCACACACGTACATGTGTCCAGCATACATCCTTCTGCATACCCATAATTTATCACATACTTACCAACATATTCATTAATCTTCTTACTAGCATGCACATGTATACAATCACGTAAATCATACTCATAATTTACATGTTTGTCATATGTATAATTAAACATACAATATTCCAGCAATTTCCCCTCTTACATCATGCAAACAGATAATCATTCATCCTTTGAAACATTAAACCTTCATAATCCTAGTATGGTGCTAAATATTTAAAGCATGGTATCATGAAATTATGAATTCAAAAGTCCCCTACCTCATAATCTATGCAAGTTTCGATGAAGGGCATATGACGGCATCAGCGGTGGATATGGCAACTGGAGTCATTGCTTATTTGAGAGAGTTGTTGTCCCGATGGTTTATGGAACTCCGGAAGTGATCACGACAAGACGGGAGGTGACAGAAAACTATGCAACAAAATCCGTGAACCACGGCAATGCACTAGGGGTGACCGAGAGCAGGGTCATGTCAAAAGAAGTGGCAAGTACAACCCAAAAATGGGGTTAGATTAACTAGACGTTAGTCGACATCTAAAAAAGCACTCAATCGGCAGTAGGTGTCATGCCCCCGACGTGCCCCCTTGACCCAAACCCAGCCAGAAGGAACGATAGGGGTGTGATGAGATGAGTTGATTACTAACCTGAATCTAGGCTAGATCGAAGTACACAACCATAGTTTTGTGCAAAAGTAATTACCAGAAAAATAAAAGCTATCAAGCATAACCATAAGCATTCTTACACACATATAGGTTCATAGTCATAAGGAGTCCCAAGCCTTAAAAAACATCAAATAAATCCATGATATCAAAAGGAAGGCTCTCCCACAAACATAATCTAAGTCTCAAGGTTACATCAAATATTAACTACTAACTATCCCATAGTAGGTAAAATATCCTCGCTTAGCATCCCTTTAGTCTCTATCTTGCTCACAAAATAAGTTATCCTGAGCACCTATGTAACATAACCACATAGAGGATCCCAAAGGGCTGCCCAAAACAAAATAACAAAGGGGTGAGCATATCCCAAGAAGGGTTTGAAAACATGGAGCTCACACTAACAATATAAAACATAATCTCAAGATGCACAACATAAACCTTATTCAATACTAATGTTAAGATTATAGAGCATGTCAAATCCCTTACATATAAGATATGCACAAATATCTCAATCATGCATAATAATCCATACATTAAACCTATGTAAATAAGCATCATTATCTATATACAAAACTTGGTAAATAACTATCATAATTCATACACAAAACTTGTGTAAATAAACATATTAATCCATAAAATCAATTATAGAGTAATTCTGGTACCCAAAGTTACTGAATACCTACTTACCCTATATTCCTAAGTTGCAATTACCATAAGCGCAAATTTGGCACCCTATAACCCTAGTTAGCTGATGCACATAGTTAAACTAGCATCAAGCTCACTCCATATGTCTCAAATTATGTCCTCATTATATCATGATCCGCTCTTCTTGACCCAAGGAAGAAAAATCTGCCCTTTTGGCACAGAAAACCTACCCTTTCGGATAGAAAACCCTGCCCTTTTGGATGGAAGACCGATTTATTCAAATCCTTGATACGGCTAATCCAAAAACTTGCAGAATATCATGGCTAATCATAGTTAAGCATGGTTTAACAAATAATTTTTATGATGCACGCGGCATAACTCATACATGAATAATGCTAATTCCATGTAAACATAAGTATTCATACCAATAAACAGTTATATCATGCATGAGACATGGTTCGTGTGTTGATAATATGGTTATGTAAATATAAGTGCATGTATAGATAAGTAGTCATATTCATAAATGACCTATAGTACATGGAGCATTGTTCACACATGAATAGCATCACATGTATGCAAGAATTTATACTTTAACATGATAATTCTTTACTAGTTACTATAAAAGGCATGGTGAAACCATTAGAATCTGACTTAAAATTAAGCATATAAGTCAAAAATTACTTGGACGATCGATCAGACCCTAAGAAATGGCAAACGGTCAGTTTGGCGATTGCTTGGTCTTCCTTAAATCCAAAGATAGTTGTTTTCCAATCGATTGGCCCTCAAAGGTGATTGATCGGTCATGTCCAAAAACACAAAAACCGCTACTTTTTGTCAAATGCAACTTCGATCTTCAATCAAAATCTCATATAACTTTAAATAAACATCATCTAAGCTTTAGATATGATAGATCCAATATAACTCATACACATTCATGTAAATACATCACCAAAACACATATTCAAGAAGATCTAAGCTCACACACCCAACATGCATCAAGAACATGATTCAACACACACAATCCATGGTATTAATGTAAGTAAAACTTCAAAACCCTTTACCTCAAATTAGTATATAATCTCTTCAATTTCTTCTCAAAATCAAAGGGTCCCTAGCTAACAAATTGTCACATCAGCCCTAAGCAAAAACCACATATTTCCACCAAATAGAGACTCAAAACCACTAGAAACAAGACAAATTAAAGCATTTTCTTGTGGCCAAACATGAAACACAAAAGTAAAAATAAGAAACAAGGATCTAGAGCTCTGAAACATAGGTAAAAGAAAGAACTTTGAAGTGTAGAAGACATGAAATCAAATATATGCAAGAAGAACATGATAATCAAGGCAAAAGTTGAAGAAATCTTGAAGCAGACTTGCTTGACATACCTTGGATGAAGCTAGAATACATGCATTCCCTTCTAGTGAGAGGTTAGAGTACAAACAACCATTGAATCTCGACCACTCCAAAGGAAGGAAGAGGCTAAGTTAGTTATTTATACTAGTGAATGGGTAAGTAAGCTTGCATGGGCCCAATAAAGGAACAAATGAAACTCATCTTTGGAAGTGGGCTAAAATAAATGTGGCAAGGCCTAAGCCCATCTAATATTTCTAATTTAGGTTGTCCGCCCAAGAAGTTGGTGTGACAACTAGGATGGTTGTGGGTCCTAGAGTGGGGCCCACTTCCTTAATATAAGGATATGTATAAAAACTACAACAATTAATGTGGTAACATTTTGGTTTATGCTAAGCACAAATAAACTCCATGAGTATTTCTACCTCATGACAAGGAGAACAGGTCTGTCACACCTTGGGTAAACCCTTGATAGATCAAGTCCACTAATTTTTGGACAAAATTTAATACAAGACCAAGAAAATTCATAATCAAACCAAACCATCAACACAACAATAGTAAATAATAATATAAAATTTTTCGGTCTCACGGTAAGATGCCAAAATTAGTCATGGACCACCCAACGACGATGAATCTATGTCATCGATGTCCACAAGAGGGGTGGAGGACGTGGGTATGTGCTTAAGGATAGAGGAGAGGTGGAGGAGGGTTCTGATGATCCAATTTGGCTAGTGGTGGTGTTGGTTAATTTCATATAGTGTAAAGGGAGTACCTTTACCCTAAAATGCATATGTTGCCACATGCACATGCGGCCAAAGGGGAGGAAGGGATTGTCAGTGGGTCAGGAGATGGCCCAAGTTGGTGGCAACTAAATCCAGCCACTAGCCAGCAGGATTGGCTGTCATATAGGACACCCACATGTTGTCTCAATCAAACTAATCAAAAGATCAAGTTTTTAGGAAGTGGGATGGCTAGACAAGAGAAAAAAGAGAGGCCAGGAAGGGTGGTTTGGCCCAGTGATGTTGTAGTGGGGAGCTAGTCTAGCCAGAATTGGCCAACAATGGCTTTGATTTGATGTCCAAAACAAAAAACCAAATGGGAGCAACTCGCGAGGGGAGTAATGGGTCAGGTCTGTGACGGGTAGAAGAGGGAGAGGAGCTAGGCTGCCAGCAGCAGCCCTTGACAATGCTACCAGATTCCTGGTAGTCAAATGAGGCTAGGTCTGGTGGAGGGTAGTATCAAACGACAATGTCGGAGGTCAAGCGGCCCAAAACTGACAAAAAAATGGGTGAGGACAGTGGGATGTGAGGAGCAAGGAGACTGTACAAATGGCTCAAGCACACCACCAAGACCGTGGTGGCTTGGTGGAGCTGCTGGAGAGAGGAATACTGGGCAGTTGTGGTGTGTATCGAAGGAAGTCCAAAAAAAAAAAGAAGCAAAATTAGACTAGGGGGGGAGACGAGGCTAGACTGGGAAGGCGGTTAGTGATGCCACATCTAGCCCAACAACACAAGAGATAAAAAAAGGTCCACTTGCTCAATGAATGAGAAAATGAGTGGGGGAGGTTAAGCTAGGGCAGGATCGATGTTCTCCCATCATTGTGGGCACGAGTCGGAGTTGTTGCCGGCCAGTTGTCCCTTTCATATTAGTGGCGGAAACAGTAACTAAAAAACATGGAGGACTCACCAAAATCCAATAAGGGCCGGGGGGGGGGGGGGGGGGGCAGGGGCCCAAGGCAGCAGCCCTGCAATTGCCATGCCAAGGCTAGTCGGCTAAAGTTTGGCCATGGCCGATTTGCTGGGAACACCAGATGGTCCTCTGCCCACTTCTGTATTCGCCAGATCAGGTGAAGCGGCTAGTAGACTAGGCTGGGGTGGTGATGAGTTGGCTGGGCAGCCGCACAAGCACTACAAGGCCGAGGTTGGTTAGCTAGGGTTGGCTGTGTTCCAATCCACATTTTTCTTTTAGTTTTTCTTTCTTTTTCACGCTAAAAGTTTATTTGGTGTGTCGAAGCTCATGACCTGTCACTAAGCCCTATACTTAACTCTATGAATATAAATATCGGAGTAAAATATAAAAAATAAATACGCTAAAACATCAAATTTCCCCATAAAAAATATAAAAAATTTATAAAAAATTATTAATATTACAAAATTTATCTATCAATATGCCATTTTTGCTGTCCTAGTACTCCCCCCGGACCAGAAGCTCTACAACGAAGGCTCCATTGACTTTTTGGCAAGAGCGTACAACTAAAAATTGAAACTCTTTGCCTGTAATTTTACTACGGCTACCCTTAAATCAAGAAAAACTACAAGATGAAAAAGAGGAAAATAACATCCAGTCATTTACTCATCTGCGTGCCTATTTTGGATTTTCGTCTCCCATTTAACGAAAGCATTAAACGTAAACGACACATAAACAAGGGACGGAGTGCTGCATTAACTGTAGACGCACGAGGTTACGAGGGCAAAATCATTATTAATATACTGCAAATCTAAAAATGAGCAATTTCAGCCAAAAACATTGAATTTTAGAAATTCTTTACACAATAACCAGAAGTTTGATAAAAACTCCTTAAATCCGGTGTAGAGCTCACACATACAGCAGCACTGCAAGCGTGCCACGAAACCCCACACCGGATCTGAAGGGGCACGACTTTCCCGTACGATCTTAGTACCTAGTAATTTCTGGGGCCAAAAGTGGGCCCGCCCAGTAATAACGTAGGCCCCAACAAACGGCACGGCCACCCCAGGCTTCGCATCTCAAACATCTCCGCCGCCCGGCCAAATACAAAATCTGTCGCGCTCAAAGCAAAAACCGCGGATTTCAGACTGGGCACTCGCGGCCACTTTCCTGTGGCAACACCCGCGCGTTGCGCTAGCGACCGCAGAAAATTTTGTCGTGATCACGAGAATGCCGTTGGGCGCTTTTCGGTGCGTCTCGCACTCGCCCTGTCGCCCACGCAGCCGTCGCGCGGTCTGTGTCTAATTTTTGTTCTATCTCGTCATCGTCCCACGGTATCTTTCTTCGTCTCCCTCCGCGTTTTCTGTCTTTCCCTCTGAAGAGTGAATGTCTGAACAACTGTGAAACCGCGTTCTCTTCACTAGTCAGGCCCGCCTTGCCTTTATTAACTCTTACCCAATTCCTGAATTCCATGCCCAGAGCCCCAGCATCACCCCATCTCAGCATAAAAAAATCTGAGTTTTCTGCGTTTTTTGTGCCCATAATGGATGACTGATATGTCCGGAATCTGTGGGTACACAGCTTTGTGGAGTGGTAGATGTGTTGTTTGAGCGTCTTTTATAATTGGGTATACAAATCTGAGATCAAAATCTGAGCTTTTCCCTCTGAAGGTTTTTATGCTTTGAGTCGGGGAATGGGATTTTGGAGCTGAGGCAAAGAAAAGGAGAGATTGGGAGGCGGAAAAGGTTTAAGCTGGAGCTGTTTCGTCATTTGGGTGTCTGAATCTGACGTCAAAATTTGATCTTTTTTTTTCATTTGGGTGGTTGCGATTCCATGGCCGGGGGCCAAGACTGAGGCTTTGGGTGTTGCGAAGTTGAGGAGTTGAAGCGTTTGAGGTGAAGTCAACTATGGAAGAGAACGGCGATGAGAAGCTGCTGGCGGTGGCCCGGCACATCGCGAAGTCCCTTGGCCGGACTGATACCATGACCGACGACATCCTCCAGATCTTCTCCACCTTTGATGGCCGACTCTCCAAGGTGACTGAGTCTCTTGCCACCGGCGACGCCGCGATCGACCACCACCACCACCCCCGGCCAACGAGCGCCGCAGCGTTCGAGCAGGCCCTGAGGTCCCTCGACCGCCGGATCTCCCGTTTCGTCGCCGTCGACCGCCCCTTATGGTCCGACTCAGCCGACTCAGCCGCCTTCCTCGACTCGGTCGACGAGCTGCTCGCCCTCCTCCGGGACTCCACCGAGGATCGCCCTGCCGCGCCAGCCGGCCTCCTGGACCGGGCCGAGGACCTGCTCCAGCAGGCCATGTTTCGCCTTGAGGACGAGTTTCGCACTCTCATGGAGCGCGGCGGCGAGTCTTTCGACACGTTCGCCGCACCGACCCGGCCCAAATCGTTCTCGGACTCGGAGGAGGAGGACGACGGTGAGCAGGGCATCCCGGTGGCTAACCCGATCGCTGACTACGACTTCGTCATCGACGCCCTCCCCTCCGGCACCGTCGCCGACCTGCATGACATCGCAAAGAGGATGGTCACAGCTGGGTATGGCAAAGAGTGCGGACACGTCTATGGCGGCTGCCGCCGGGAGTTTCTGGAGGAAAGCCTCTCCCGGCTTGGGCTAGAGAGGCGGAGCATCGAGGAGGTCCAAAAGACGCCCTGGCCGCAACTGGAAGACGACATCGACAAGTGGGTTAAGGCCGCCAACATGGCCCTCAAGGTACTCTTCCCCAGCGAGCGCCGCCTCGTCGACCGCATCTTCGGCGGCATCGCCTCGCCGCCGCTGCAATCCTTTGCCGACTCGACCTTCATGGAAGTCTGCCGGGGAACGACGATCCAGATCCTCAATTTCGCCGACGCGGTGGCGATCGGCTCCCGGTCGCCCGAGCGCCTCTTCCGCGTCCTTGACCTGTTTGAGACAATGCGCGACCTAATGCCCGATTTCAACCTCGTATTCTCGGACCACTACAGCGCTTCCCTCCGGGCTGAGGCGGCCACCATTTGGAAGCGGCTGGGTGAGGCGATCAGAGGCATCTTCATGGAGCTTGAGAACCTGATCCGGCGGGATCCCGTAAAGGCGGCAGTCCCGGGAGGCGGACTGCACCCGATCACCCGGTATGTCATGAACTACCTCCGTGCTGCCTGCGGGTCGCGGCAAACGCTCGAGCAGGTGCTGGCCGGTCGGGCGGATGGCGAATATGACAATATGGACAGCAGCGGCGGGTCGTCGCTTGGGGTGGAGATATCGTGGATCATGGAGCTTCTGGAAAGCAATTTGGAGGCAAAATCTAAAACGTACAATGATCCGGCACTGAGCGCCATCTTCTTGATGAACAACAACAGATACATCGTGCAGAAGGCGAGGGATGGCGACCTGAGTGTGGTGCTTGGGGAGGATTGGGTGCGAAAGCATGCGGCCAAGGTGCGGCAGTACCACGCCATCTACCAGAGGACAGCGTGGGGGCGGGTTCTCGCCCCTCTGAAGTTCGAGGGTGGCAGGAGCGGCAGTGGGGGGAGCTCAAATTCCGGCTTGAGGGCGGCAAGGGAGCGGCTGAAGCAGTTCAATTCCGGGTTTGAGGAGGTGTGCCGCGCGCAGAGGGAGTGGGTGGTGGTGGACGAGCAGCTCCGGGAGGAGCTGCGCATATCGGCCACCGGGAACTTGCTGCCGGCCTACCGGAGCTTCTTGGGGAGGTTGCAGAGCATGGGGGAGGGGGGTGGGAGGCACGGGGACAAGCATGTGAAGTACAGTGTAGAGGCTGCGGAGGTGAAGCTCAATGAACTGTTCCAAGGGAGGAAGTGAGGGAGGGAAAGTGGAGGGAGTTTGATTTGCTTGCTTTGAATGATGGGTTTTTAGTAATATTGGTGAGGGGGGTTGGGTTGGTCATGCACTGCAAGAAGAGGCGGTTCGGTTTTCTTTTTTTTTTTATTTTGGTACAAAGAAGGCGGTTCGATTGATTGCATAATTAGTGATGTATGTAAATGCAGTAATACATAATTGAAATATGAGATCCTGTGGTTCTTTAGTATTAATTCCTTTGCTATATAGTGTTGCTGTATGTGACTTAGATATAGGTGCGAATTTCTAAAGGTGCATATGAACGACAACTTAGGAGGGAGTTGTAATAGATACTCTTGATGTTTTATATAAATGGAATTTCTTGACACGGGTGAAGTAATTGGGTACTTAAAAAGAGTCTAATAAGCTTATTTTTTATTATCTTAAATGTGAGTTTCATCATTTAATACAAACAATCATTTTTTAAAATGAAACTATTAATATAGAAAAATAGAGGGAATAATATGATTTTTTTTATATTGTCTTATTTAATAATTTAGAAGGAGATTAATTAGTAAGTAAGGCACTTAAAACGTGATGAAGGATAGTAATTGAAAAATAAAATCCATGGTTAGGTGAAATTTCATTGGTTGCTAGTCTAGGATCTATAAGTTATGAGAGCATGGTTCGAATAGGAGGGCTTTCATTTTGCATGGGAAGTATTTTCTATCATCCCTATTGACAAAGCACCTAGCATAAGAAACACATGAAGTTGTTCATCCTTGAAATCAACAGTGCACACTTTAGTGTCAGGAGCAGACGATTCTCATATGTTCCTTACGTTAGGTGCTTTGTTAGTAGGGAATATAGAAAATACTTCCTTTTGCATATTATTGGTGCCCATCCTTTTATGCCATTGATCCTGACCCATAACCGTTTTTATGTCGGCAGATATGTAAGTTATTTAGAGTCATAATTAGTTGGCGAAGCTTCCACAAAGGTTGTTGAAGTTTCACAAGTTGTACAATCACCTAGATCGGTGGCGCATATGCTAGGGCCACACATCTTACGTGACATGTAAACTATGTGTTAGTGCAAGCCCCAACGACCGGTGAAACTTTGCCTACAACTTCAAACCTAATCACGTGACACTTTAAAAAGGATATTTTTTTCCTATTCTTTAAGTTACGTACAATAACCGTTTATCCATGAGATTGAAAGTGCACACGCTAGCATACGTTAGCATTAATGCATTTATGTTAATGTGTGCTAACTTATACACCGTGATATTAAGTACTAACATTTTCCATCTGTAACTTATGTTGGGCTCATTGTAAAAAAGGGCATCAAAAACCCTTCCCTTCGGGGAAAAAAAAAAGTACTATAGTATTGTTAGGTTAAAGTAAGCCGTAAATGATGAAGTTGGTTCTTGTATTTCTCTTTTAAATGAAAATGTCAAAAGTGTTTAAAGATTGACAGAATTCTGAGACCTGCATAAGAAGAATTACCACCAAATAGTCTCCTTCAAAGGTAACTTCCACTCCAAAGATTCAAGAGATGAATTGCTTTGCTTTTGTCCCTCCTAATAAAGAAAGTAATAAAAGCGCAAGAAAGCTGGACAATTTTTTATATAAGAGTGATGCTGAGATAAAAGATTAGTCTTCAAGAGTCATGTACTCCATCTGTTTTATATTTATAGTTATATTTAAAAAAATAATAATTTTTAATAAAGGGTAAAACTTACATTAAAGAAAGAAAATTATGCTTATTAATAAATATAAATAATTCAATTAATTTACTAATAGGTCTATAGTAAAATTATATTGTGCACAATAGTATAATTTTACTATTGTTTGCTTGCAATAAATTCCTTTGTGAAACCAATCATGACCAGTAAGTCAGTCTAAGGACCTCTCAAAACCCTCAGACTAATCATAAAAAAATAATAATTAAAATATAGAAAAAATGAGTTTGTGCATCGATATCCACCATAAAAGGCTTAAGCTATAATAAATGAGAAGTTATAAAACTCAGTCTCTCACTAAGACTTATTGGTTATCTATGTTTTATTATTGTCGCAAGCAAACAATAATAAAATTATATTTTTATGTATAATATTATCTTGTTGTGGACCTATTGGTATATATGGATGACCGCTAGGTCTTAATTATAGGAATTATTCCTAAATAAAAATAAGGTAATTTATACATTACCTATTTAGGTACATATTATTTTCATTTAATCTAAATTTTTTCTAGATATTACTTATTACCCGCATGATTAGCTCAATGAAAATTTTGAGTACTTTCACATATAATGAAAGTACAAATTGTAATGAGCTAGCCAAAGACATTATTCGCATTGAACAATCTTTCTCTTTTGCAAATGATATAAAAGTTTAAGAGGTAAGTAAAGAACGTGCCCAACCCGTGCTTCTATTATATTTCTTGTAATACAGTTAAGTCAAACTATCTTAAACTCTTTGATAACTACAAAGGTAAGATCATCGAAACTCTTTTTATGATTCCAGGTAAAATTTCTCTTACTTCATATATATATGAACTAATAACCAAAATTTAAGATATATTTGTATTACAATATATTACATTGATAAAGATTGGATTTTAAATAAAATAATAATTACTTTCAATTTATTAAAATTTCCTTATACATGAGTTATAATTACTAGGTCTATAATGACTACTTTATATGACTATCATATTATCGATAAAATTATTTCTATTACTTTAGATAATGCTTCAAGTAATAGTAGTGTTATTGATTTTCTTAAATTATTTTTTATTTAATAAAAAACTTTTTTATATAAGATATTGTTGTCATATTATTAATTTATTTATTCAAGATAGATTAAATATTGTTAAAAATTATGTAAAGAATATTAGAGAAGTAATAGTATATATTAGTTCTTCTCCACATAGATCTCAAGAATTTAGAAATTTATGTCAACAATACAATAAAAAATTATAAAAAAATTATCTTAAATACTAAAGATGGGTGAAATAATACTTATTTAGTGATGTATGTAAATGCAGTGTTTCTTAAGTCCTACCTAAATAGTTCTATTTTATAACAAAATTTGTTTTATATTAATAGCTCTATTTTATTTAATATAAGTAGTTGAGTACTTAAAAAAGAGTATCATAGGCTTATTTTTCATTCTCTTATACACATTAGTTTCACCATTTAACAAAAATTACTATTTTTTAAAATATTGCTATTAATATAAGTTGGAGGGAGTAATACATAATTTGAGATATGAGATCTTGTGGTTCTTTAGTAGTAATTCCGTTGCAAAAAGGTGGATATATAGTGTTGTTGTATGTGACTTAAATATAGGTGGGATGAACAACAATTTTTAGGGAGTTGCAATACATTACACTCCTATCGTCCCTTATTAAGTGTTTTATTTAATTTTTTAAAAGGAACTAATTTACAAATAAGACACTTAAACTCGAAGGCCGAGGGGTGTTTGAAAAATAAATCCATATTGGTGTAAAGTTTCACCCGTTGTTAATCACTCAAGATCTATGGCGTATAAGAGCATGGTTCGAAAAGGAGGGCTCTAATTTTGCATGTCGTTGTTGGGCATCCTTCTATGCCATTGATCCTGGCCCGTGACTGTGCTTTGCCAGCAGATGAGTAAGTTATTTAGGAGTCATATTTAGTTGGTGAAGCTTCCCAACGGTTATTGAAGTTTCACAAACTGTACAATCACCAATTTCGGTGGTGCATATGCAAGAGCGCAAATCTTATGTGAAAGCAATGCAAACGGACTATATGTTAGTGCTGGCCCCAGCGGCCGGTGAAACTTTACCCACACCTTCACAGCTGATCACATGACACTTTGGAAGAGTTTTCCCTCCATGGCTCACACTTGCGGGCCTAACAATGAGTGGGAACATAAAGGATAGAAAAATAAGTGACAAACATAGATCTTTGAATAAAAGCTGATATTCCGTCTTGAAAATTTTGGGGCCGTTCTGATTTGTAGGATATCCTTAATCTTTCTTAGCTGATTTATTTTCATAAATGTTGGATGAATAATAAAGCTTATCTTTCAAACATTAAAATGAACCATATATAATTGGTCTAAAATTTGTGAGACTCTTATTAAAGTGCCTCCCTTCTAATTCATCCGTCTCCATTCTCATGGAACCTTACGTGCCTACGGAAAAGGATCACTTGGTTATGTAATGCTAAAGAAATTGCTTATATCGATCAGGTGAAGTTTCATCCATGATGGTATACCCCTCATGCCATCACAGCACTATTTTTAAAATGATTCTCTAACAGGGCATTTATTGCAACTTGCAAGTGATCCATTGGATTCTTCAAAGTCTTTTATTTTGGTGAAACTTTAGTGTCTCTAACCTAAAAGATAAAAAAACTAAGACAGTTAAGCGATTCATGCTTTTATTTTGGTGAAACTTTCATGCTTGTAATGTCATAATTCACGTGGCTCGCTTGAAAAATGGAATGTAAGTAATAGGGATTTTTAACTCAAGAGTAATGCTACATTAATATTAGGTTATATATTTTAAGAACAAACTTTATTCTTTAAACATCGTTGATTAGTGCGATAAAAAAGTAGGTTATACTCAGCAGTGTTCTTTGAATAAAAAAGTAGTTCTTGAAGTCACTAAAATATTTTGTTTAATGTAAAGGCCAAAAGAGTTTACAGACTGACAGATTCCTGAGACCTGCCTCAGAAGAATTGATCACCCTCAAATAGTCCCCTTCAAGGATGACTTTGTGGACTCAGAAGATTCGAGAGATGAATTGCTTTTGTCGGTGCTAAGGTCTCAACCAACTTTGCCTCGTAAAGTCTCAACCATCTTTGCCTCGTAAAGAAAGTAATACGAGTGAAAGAAAGTAGGGCGAACTATATTATAATACATGGTTTGTTGAGGACTAATCCTTTATGTGGGCATGATTTGTATATTAAAAAAAGGTGATTATACATTACCTATTCAGGTATATATTATTTTTATATAATTTAAATTTTTTCTAAATATTACTATTTACCTACGTGTGGACCAGAATACCTTTTGTTATACATCTTTTCCCCTTTTTTCGTGTCCCTTCTCTTTCCTCTCCCTTAATATCTTACAGTTGGGTTTCCCCCACCTTGCAATTGAGTTCTTATAGATTAATGATCTATTCTCTATTTTCACTGAAGTATTTTTCACGAATAATAAAGAGTAGAAGGGTCTCTCTATGTAGAAGTTCTAAAGGTTACATTTCCCTCCCTTAAAGGTTGTAACAACATGGTAAGAAAAGGGGCTAATGGGCTGATCTCCATTACTGGCCCAATTGAAACTCATTGCCCACCTGGACTATATCCCCTCCATCCTTAACAAGTTTAAGACGGATGCCAGGCTCCACCACCTTCATTAGTGGCACTCCTCCCATTTCTTAGGCTTGCCCATTGAACAAGGATTGAGTTATCCCAACTATGAGTTTGACACCAAAGCCAATGATGAGGTACCTCCTATGTTACTCCCAATCCATGGCAGTGGGCAACGAGCAAGTGCACTAGAGAAACACAAAGTATCTTATGTGTGGGAATACTTGACAAAGAAAGAAGTGTCAGGCTCAGCTACTGCTGGGCTAACCACAATTAGGGCCATTTGTAATCACTATAGAACAATCTCAATTTTGAAGGCGCTAGTCATGTTTCTAGGTATGTCGACTAGTTGCCCTGAAACATGGAAAAACATATCTGAAGCAAACACAGTTAAGTAGCATGGCTAGCTCAACGGATAATTTGAGTACTTTCACATCCAATAAAAGTACAAATCGTAATGACTTGACAAACACATTGTGTGTACTGATTAACCCTTCTCTTCTATAATGACGACTTTATATGACTATCATACTAATTATAAAATTATTCCTATTACCTTAGATAATGGTTCAAATAATAGTAGTGTTCTTGACTTTCTTAAATCACAATTGTGCCCTTTATTCAATGGAATTTTTTTCATATAGATGTTGAAATCCTATATGTAAGGTCTCTGAACTTGAACCAATTTTAATTCATTATGTTTAATTATTTTTATGTGGTTTAAGCCGTTTCTAATCAATTTTGATGATTTTTAAAAATAAAGGTGATTTTTAAAGGTTTTAAAAAAAGATAATTTCATATTTATAAGTTCTAAGTGAATCCAAATCATTTGTAAATTTTTAGAGTTTTTACATATTTTTTAGAAATTAGGGTTTGGCAGGACCCCCTTGTGGGCCCCATGGTTGAATTTGAGGTTTTTAGTCTAAAACTTCCTAGACAACAAAGGAAGTCACTACAAAATTTTTTAGAAATTTTCTAATCCTAATTTTAGTTTAAAACACATACTTTTAGTTAAAAACTCTATTCTCACCCCAAGTTTTAATTAGATATATCCCATTCATTCCTATAAAAGGAAAGTGGCTAAGCCATTTCTAAATTGGGAATAGGCTGTGCTAGGGTGTTTAGAGCTTAATCCCTAATTAGGCCTAAAGAGGAAGTAATTAGAGGTTTGTTCTTCCCAAATCTATGCTTAATCATTATGGTTTTTCCTAATCCTCTCTTAAATATATCTTCCTCCATTGATTAAATCTGATTTCAAACCTTTTAATCACTGTTTTACTTATCTATTTGAAACCCTAACATTCAAAAATTCGTTTTATGTCTCCTAAGCTCTAGATCTAGGGTTTGCTTTATGATTTTAAAGTCTAAATCGAGTTTAGGTGTGTTTTAACATAAAAATCTTACTTTTGGAAGGTTTCGAAGGTGATTGAAGTGTAAATCTGACTCAAATCAAGTGGAGAGGTAATAAGTTCTCAAATCTCAGCCTTGTAATGGTAAAAATCTCAATTTTTATAGGTTTTGCTTGAATGGGTTTTCTTACTTAAGGCTTTAATGATAGATTTATGAAACGTTGATCTCTTGCCTTGATTTCTTAGGGTTTTACCTTGGAATGGGTTCAATTGGCTTTGTGTAATGTTTGGTTGAATTTTGATAGTGTATGAGGCTTGGGATGAAGGTTTTAGGTTCTTTAATAGTGTTTCGATTTTAAATTTCGAAAGGAAGAAAAAGGCTCAATCTGCTTGTTGGCGATCAATTGGGCATAGTGGCCGATCGAACAGTTTGTCAGGTCGATCAATCGGCTATACAACAGTTCTGCCATTTTTGGATTTTGATACTCACTTCGGTGTTTTTACTCCAATTGATGATTGAAACATTTATGGGGAGTATTTTATGTTGGAATTAAGTTACTGGAAGGGTGTAAAATTTGTGATGGAGATTTATGGAGTATGCTTAAGTACTCGTTATGTGAAATTATATGTTGATAGTTATACATGTTAACATTGAATTATCTTGAATCTATAGATGATCAAATTCTTATTTTTGGAGTATATTTCCAACAGGGATATTATATGGTAAATGATAAGATATGTCAACATATAATGAGAATGGATTATGGGTGAATGATGTTATTATGTTATAGCTTCATGTGTAGACTAATCATGTTTGTAGGAGTTAAGCATTTGATCTCACATGAATAGATTTATGGTTTATGGTAGATTTTACCCTAGATTTTAGTTGGTAATCATGATTTGAATGTGTTTAAGAATGTGTGTTTTGCCTTATGAGCTTATATCAAAGCATTGGTCATGTGCTTAAGAAACGCATGAATACACACATGTAGGGAATTTACTATCAAATTATGGTTATTTATGATTCGATTATGATGCATGTGGGGATTGATGGGAGCACGTTCCATGTGTTGGAACTCACATAGATTTTGCTCATGGATGTATCATGATTTCATGCATCATGGAACAGACTTTATGAATGAGATTTTACCAATGTTTAGTCATGATTGATCAACTATATACAATGATGTGAGATTGCATGCCAGATTAATCGATCTTTAACTTAATCGGAACTTGGCTGGTTCAAAAGGACATAATTTCGATTTGAGTTTCTGTGTGGAACATGTATACTCCCCGGGTTGAGTCAATTTGAATTGTTAATGCGGTTGAGATTTATTTATTGAGACAATCAAACTTGGACCCAAAGAATCCAGAGTGGTATGCCTTTGTGCATTGGCTACTACGTGTTCTAGGTTTCCCCTCAGGAAATCAAACTCTCCCTGCCACCGAGAAGTCTAGAGTGAACACGCTGCTTTAGTTTATTCAGATGTTCTTGGCCCAAACTATCCAGAGTGAGCAGACCTGCTCTAGCTAATTCGGACTTCCCATATGGATTGTCTAGAGTGAGCAGAGGGGCTGACTACCCCTACACTCTAGTTTTTCGTATGGAATTCGGACCGTGTCCAGAGCGGGCAATGCCCTAGTTTTCTGGATAGGAAATCGGACTATGTCCAGAGTGGGTGATATGATTGTATTCCTCTCCATGATGGAGACATTCACCATTTGATGAGAATGCATGTGCATGAGATAATATTATGTCCAGATTTACACAGGTTGTGTAGAGATATTTAAGATTATTTGACACATGTGGATGCGATTTATTATGCATGATCTTGATGTAGTGTGGTTTAGACACTTGCCATGCACGTGAATGAGCTATAGAATGTATGAGATTTATATGAATGAATGATCTGAATTATGTGTTAGATAGACTCCTCATGCAGGTTGATATGATATGAATACACAATCTGAATTGTGTAATTGAGACTATTATGTAGGTTTATGCGATATGGTCGCATGATCAGAAAGTGTGTGAAAGACACTTCTCATGCACTTTATGGTGATATTTAGCTTGATTTAATTAGATGAGGATTATTACTTATGCAGGAGGGATGATTAGCTATGATATGACTATTTATTCCCTGATTATGATAAGTGTGTCATATGCATACTAGCTTTTATGTTTATGGATAAATGGGGGTTAACAAGGGAATGATTAGAAAATGGTATACCATGTCAATTATGAATCTAAATTGCTATGTTGTCGTGATGTGATAGTTTTCTTATTATTGTCGCCGTATTCAAACCTTACTGAGTTTTACTCACCCCACTTTCTTTATTTTTGTTTTGGGGTTGCATGGTTCGACATGCAGTCGGGCAGGACCCCTATATAAGGAACGGGCGGGGAGAGCATGGGTTTAGGCGTGGATGCTTCTAGACATTGTCATGTTTTTTTTATTACTCTGTTATGATGATAGAACATCATGTATGGTGGTTCTTGTTTCAAGTTTGTGTTTATATTATGTTTTTAGATTTGTTTGAGACCTTGATTTGAGCCATGTGTGTTGGCTCAGGATTCTAAGTATGTGGGTATAAGACTTGCGGACTAGTTCAAAGTTAAAGTCCTCTTGTGTTCTACTTATTACTCTTGCTCAAAGGTTATGTAGTGTGTAACTCTGCTAGTTAAACCCCACATAGGAGGGGCAAGTCTTCCGCTGCTCGTTAATCTCTTTCAATTCCGTTGTCCCCGCGTGCTTGACTGGCCCTTGGATCGAGTTCGGCTCGGGTCGGGCGGTGCCGAGGTGTGACACTATCGTTAATTTATTTGTTCAAGATGGTTCAAATATACTTAAAGATTATGTAAAGGATATTAGAGAAGTACTAGTATATATTAGTTCTTCTCCATCTAGAACTCAAGAATTTAGAGATTTATATAACAATAAGGTAAAAAATATAAAAAATTTGTCTTATTATTATGTGATAATGATTTTGAAATTTCATATGTTATTATGAATTTTTACGTGTTTTTTATGAAGCCACTAAACAATTATTAGGTATATATTATCCTATTTCTATGATACTTAATCAACTCTATAATATTACTCTTATGCTTGCATGATATATAAATAATCATGTATTCAATATGATTATGGGGCCAATGAAAATAAAATATAATAAATATTGGAAAAAAAATTCATATGATTTTTTGTTTATGTGAAATTATTGTTACCCTGAGATTTTAACACCCATTTTTATAAATTAGATAGCAATTTTTTTGTCAAAATCAATGACAAGTTATCTCATGGTGCAAGTTGCAACTAACTTGTTTTTTGAACATATGAATACTAAGAGTACAATAGTAATCCAAATCATATTGCATATTAAATTGAACAAAGTCTTGCTTGAGTACATGTCTGAATATCTTTATATGCATTAATATAACCAAATTGACATTCATATACCTAAAAGTATCTACCTTAAGTAAGAAAACATTAAAACATGCTAAGTATCCTAGCAACATTGTCTTTTCCGCATAACCAGATTCCTATAGGAATTTTAGCACTACAAGTTACCTTCATCACACGGATGTTGAGCATATGAATATACTCAATGGGATGGTTAAATAAGAACCTAGTAATAACAATACATCCGTATTTCAAGAGCATCATACAAGAATACCATGATCATTACTTCATGAAACACATCAAATAAGACACAAAGATCAAAGTAAACAATACTATAAAGCATACTAACATGCAGAAAACACAATCATTCTTGTAGCATGACTAGACTTATGAGTTGATTTTCTCTACTAAGTGTAAGCCATCAAGGTTCTCTACGATGTGATAGCCATGTTTAGGAGTCATGAGCTATTCACAAATTCAACCTCAATTTTTTTTTAAGCCTCCACACTTCATCCACACCATGAAGTTAAGGCTTACAAAGGCTCATAGACCTAAGTGGTCAAGATCTCAACTACCAAGATTGCCGAAACCTCTTGTATATTACGCTGTGTATGACTAATCATCTTTTTATATTTTAATCCATTCAAACCTGAAAAAGCTAGAGGAACAACTCTATATAACTCATACTCTTGGGGAATAGGAAGGCCATGATCATTTTTCATCCTATGCTCTTCCGTTTATGTGGCTAAATGACTTGAAGAGCTAATTGGATACTAGGATCCCTTGTCCTTAAGTGTTGAATATTAACAGTTCAAGGTACGATCCTACATATGGATTAATATACACAAATAGGCACATATATCCATTTATCATCAAGCTTATCATCACATATAAATGCATTCACATGCACTAAAACTCATGCCAATATAATACTTAATAATTATATATATAATATCTTAACTCATGCTTCATAATCCTCAACACTGACTTACTGTTGGTAAGCTCAGCAACATGTCGGTGAGGTTGTCAATGCCCATCGGTAACTCATAGGCACGTCAAATTCTCACTAACAGTTGGTTGGATGAGACAACCCATCTAGTTGAACCATATTGATGCATCAACCTCACTGTCGAATATTGATTAGTTGTACACCGATGCACTGATATGTGTCAATGCTAGTACTGTCATCTCTTTTCTTTCACTGACATAATCACTAATGTGTCAATGGTAATTCATGTCATACATTCACTTCAGAGCCAAATCATAGTCAAAGGTTAGAAATCCTTCCTCATAAGCAATGCTGACCAATATTTGTAGAATTTACTCTCTCTTGATTCCTCTTCATTTAGAGAGCCTTTGATCTTCTCCTTCTACATTTTGAGAAGTTTTTAAGAAATATGGAGTCTAAGGGTCTCAAAGTGTACTTATAAAAGAAAGAGGACAAAATTTCTATATGAAAAGGTCAAATTGGGTGGTTTTTGAGCCTGTCATTTTGGAAACAATTCACTTCCTAATTAAACCCGAAGACCTAAAATATAGTGCTTTTGTAGTAAATTCCTTTTTACACCTTGGAGAGATTTTGAGTGAAATCCATAGAAAGGTGAGTACTTTTTTTTATTCATAATCACTTTTATGAATTGAAAGAGAGGATTTGTGAGTATCACATCACACTACACACAAGGAGATTGTTGGAGCAAATCAATAAAGACTTTGGTTAAAGCTTCACTGAGATTAAGAAAGACTTTGATTGAGGATTGTGCAATTGAAGAAGACAAAGATCAAATTCAAATGGAAAAACACTAAGAAGGACTTTGGTGGCTACTTCAACTAGAGAAGGACTTATAAGTTGGGAGGTTGGTAACTTTGAGTCTTATAAGATCTATTCCTTCATAGTGCATTGGTCTCAGCCAAAGGATAGGCTACATGGTTTTTTCCTTAGTTTGGGTTTCCACATTAAAAATCTCTTGTGTTGTTTTTTGTGGTGATTGATTTGTATTTTGCACTAGAACTAGTTTTTAATTTCCCCCATATAGGAGGTCATATATTGTAGTAATGCTTTATCTATTGAGATATTTGGATTAGAGGCACTGTGGTGACCCTCAACCAAATGAAGGATATTAAACTCACATTTTACACCCTCAATTGCGTCTAGTTTCAAACCTCAATGCGCCTTGAAAGTTTGGTTTTGGAAGAAGTCCAAAATCATCATTTATATTGTATTGATTCTCTAGAGGAGACTAAAGAATTGTTGCTAAACAAAGGTGACTTGCACTAAGGTGGCTTGCACTTATTTTTTTATCTTGAATAATTGGGTACAATCCATCGATTCACCATCGAACTAAGGAGACTAGTTGTCACGCCCGAGGTTTTTTCTCACATTTAATTAAAATTTTTGCTAATATTTATTTTGAAATACAAATGTAAATCAAATAAAACCACAAAATCCAAAACATGTGAAAACAAATTTTATAAATTAATCCATCTTACAAACAAACCAACATTCTCAGGTGTGACCCGAAATGAAAACATAAAAGTAGAACTCGTCATGACTATGTGCTTTAAAAACAAATACCTCCCAACCATCTCTGAGTGTAAGTTCTTTAATAGTCTAAAAATGAATCGTATATACATATACAAGTTCGGTAAATAATACATTCCTCTCACCTTAATTAATACATGAGACCGTGGCACCAAAAATCCACATAGCTTCACACAAGTCCATTGTACTCAAGGTCGAGTAAAACAGTCCACCACAGAGAATAGTCCAGCCGCAAAAAGGTATCGATTGACCTGCAAAAAGCCTCTAGACAAATGGGCTAAAAATAGGGTAAGTGAGTATTTTCATACTCAGCAGAAAAATACCCAGTAGGGGAAATAAATCAATGAACTTCATAAGTTCATGACACGTTGGCTTGGGTTGGAGCGGGGTGTCTAGTGTGTATAGAAGATGTGCAGAGGAGGTCGGAAGTGGCGACCCCTTGCCGTTATTGGGTCAAGCCAGCATCTGCAGCTATCTGTGGCAGAACAACTGTTTAGAGAATTGAAGAGACCCGATTTAGCTGAGGCAACAGTGTGCCGAGTTGGGGCAGCAAACATGCATTGCCGGGCCACGAATAGCCAGATGGGGATGGGGGCTAGACTTGGGAGAAGATGGGACCCGATAGTCGTCGGATAGCGGTGAGTCGGTGCGATGATGTCTGACGTCCGACAACAGAGAATGGACGCCACCAGAGAAAAGGGCAAATCTTTCTCTGGCATGGGCTGGTCGGTCGAGCGAAATGGGGCCGATTGGGGTAAGGGAGGCCAGACCTCGGTGCCTTGTCATCATCGGCTTGAGGTGTCATATTGAAGGTGGATTGGTGGTTTGCGGACAACAGTATAAACACAAGGCTGAAGACCACGACGAAATTTTTGTCTGGATTGAAATTGGGTGGAGGGGGTCAGGGAGGCGGCGGCTGGTGTAGCTGCCTTGTCATTGCCAGGCCGGGGGAGGGCCAAAGGCCCGTCCATGGTGGCCGGCAACTGGAGGCACAACAATAGCTTGCAACGAACAAAAAACCAGGAAAAAAGAAGGGGCGGAGTCAATTTACCTTATAGTGGCGAAGCAAGGGCGGGGAGGCCGAGATGCAGGTAGTTGGAGGTCATCTTGGCCTAGGCGGAGGTGTAAAGACCTGACCCGAGCTGGGCCCACAAAAACACTAATAGAAAATTTTTCTTATCCATGAGCCAGAAATCATCATCTGTGTGCGAGAGGTACAACGTTCATCTACGCACTACGGAGCTTCAAAGCTTGTATGTAGACTTAGGTTGTAACGAACGCATGCACACAACGAAGCTTCATAGTTCATCATGTGTAAAACAAAATAAAACATATATTTATAATTAATTTGGATCAGGCCAACGTTGCCTTGCCGTTGGTTGCCTACGTATGTATTGGATGTTATTCCAATACGATCGGATCCGAACGTAGTTCTACCTAACGGCTACTACATACAACAATCGTCACAAAATCATATACGTTAAAATACGTATATATAGATATTTACAAAAATTTGTCATATATCGGAGTCAAGCAGAAGTTAATAAGCCAAAAACGTACATCTCGCTCTACCATCAAGCGGGATCATAATCACATATACGCGTCTCGCTCTATCACTGAGCCGAGACTAAAAACACAAAATACACATCTTGTTCTACCCTAGAGCGAGACCACACACGTCATATAAGCATACATCATAGCATATAAAGCACACATCATGGCATATAGGCACACAACATGGCATATAGGCACATAGCACAGCAAACATATAAATCGTAGCATAACACACATCATAACTTAGCACATGTTGTTCTATAATTATAACAGAAGATCAAAAATGCTTACTTCCATCATGACTCATACGGTATCGGTCTCTACGGACAGAACCCCATCTTGCTCCGGGTCTCTTTTTCTTGTTCCGGTGTTTGGGCAGGGCCTCCCTTAGTCTCGGGGCATTTTCTCCTTATAAGATCGTCAACTCAAAAAATAGAACCCACCATCATGTAGAACACCTTTGATTTAGTCAAGAACGCCTCTTGAATCGACTAAATCGGAGTTAGGATGGCCACAAACAGAGAAAACGAAATTGGTCGGTACGGGTGGAACCTCTCTCCTTGTCTTGGGGTGTTTCCTCTTCATACAATCGCCAACTCAGAAAATGGAACCCTCCATCACGTAGAACATACTTGATTTAGTCAAGAACACCTCTTAAATCGACTAAATCGGAGTTAGGATGGCCAGAAACAGAGAAAACGAAGTTGGTTGATACTCGAATGTAACGGGCATAACCTCTCCTTGTCTTGGGGTATTTTCCTCCTTATACGGACTCCAACTCAAAGAAAGGACTGCTCCATTGCGTAGAGCACGCTCGATTTAGTAGGAAACGGGTCTTGAACGGCCTTAATCGGCCTTAGAATGGTTAGAAACGGGGGAGGAGAAGAACTCCGTTTGAAAAACTGCACAAATGGGCTATTTATAGCCCCGAGCCGCCAGAATAAACCGCGCGTCGCGAAACTGCGGTGCGGCCAGAAACGGCGGTGCCCGCCATTTTCTGGCACCGTGCACCCGCGGCGCGTCGCCTGCGTGTGACACGCGCGGCGACTGCATGTTGCGTTAGCGCGTTACGCGCGCCGTGATCGCGCGTCCATTGCACGCGCGTCCATCGCGCGCGTCACGCTCTTCTTTTCTTTTCGTTTTTTTAAAAGAAATCCTTCAAACACGCGTAACTTCCTACCCCGGATTCGGATTCGCGCGTTCTTTGTACTGTTGGACTCGTATCGACGAGCACTTCGATACTAACCCACTAAAAGCAGTAACTCGTGCTCTTTCCATGTGGGTCCACCTATTTTCCACGCTCCTCAATGTTGTAACTTCCGGTCCCGACCTCTGTTTCGCCCGTTCTTTGATTCGTTACGCTCGTTTCTTCGTGCTCTACTCAAATATAGAGGTTTTAAACCATTAAAAACCTCTAAAATTTATCCCAAAATTATCGAATTAGGCCTAACCCTTCAGGTTAGACGAAATTGAAAAACGAGTCATTACAGGAGGCCATGGAATCGGCGGTGGCGGCTAATCAGGGCAAAAACTAGTGAACGCGGTTCACCAAACATAAGTCAAAAAAAGAAGAAGAGGGTTGTGGGTGCCGATGGGGCCAGGCCAGGGAGGTGGCAACAACGTCACCAGGCCGAGGCCGGCCAGGTGGAAGCTAGTGGCCAACGCTAGCAGCCCCTCCTGCCTCATATAGTGAAGGGGGACACTGTTTTATATATAAATCTACGTGAGCCCGGGCTCTATAGGCCGTCAAATTTACATCCGGCGGCCCATAATAATCATGGGTTTAACTAATGAGTATAACCTATGAGTATTATGAGCTGTCGGATGTAAATCCGATGGCCCATAAAGCCCGGGCTCACGTAGTTTTATATGAGCCCGGGCTCATATAAACGGGTCTCATATATATATATATATATATATTCTTTTTTCCATCTCTTCCTTTCTTTTCATTTCTATTTTTTGTTGCGACTCGTCCTTTTTTTCACGTTGAAAAATTTCTATGATGCATCAAGGCCCATGATCTGCAACTAAACACCACTCCCAACCCTTACGGTCAGGAATATTACAAATCGGAATATGCCGAAGCATAAAATTTCCTTATAAAAAATACAAGCAGAAAACTGCTTAACATTGCAAAAAAATGAAGATAAATTACAAAAAAATTGGGGATGTTACACTAGTACCAAGGAGACTAAAGAAGTGAAGTTCACCTTGAGTAAATTATTGGATTGTACTAAGGTGACTTGCACTGGACTTTTTTGTTTTAGTATATTACTTATGGTTGGACAAGGTCCTGTGGTTTTTCCAAAAAGGGGATTTCAAGTAAAAAGTTTTTGTGTACTTTATGTTTTTATGTCTTTATTTTCATGGCATGTAAGAATAATTAATTTGATAGGTGGACATATTTCGACATATCAAAATTGTTAGTTTTAATCCTAAGTGCATAGCAGTAATTAGGAATAGAGACATTTACTTTTAGAATATGAATATGCATGAATTAAAATGCAAAACTACTTTACATTGTGTGAAATCCTAAATGCACTTTTCCCTGTTTATGATTCCATCATATATTTCCAAAATCACTCTAGAAAAACTATTGAAACTTTTGTAATAATTTATAAGTAATAGTTGTTTAATTTCAGTTTTTCATCTATCCAATAGAAAATAAATACCAATTAAATTTATCAAATTGTGAAAAAAAAACATTAGGTCTATACACTTCCTAGTAAAAGTTTTGGATCAAATGAGAATTATAAACTAATTTGTCAACTAGAAATTGGCCCATAGAGAAATCATGAGTCCTGATGCATGCAAACATGTTATTGTCAACTGAAACATCTCTAATATGTAGACCAAAAAGTATGAAATCAATATAATGAATTGAATAATTTTATGAAGTTCAAAAAATTGACAATTAATATCATGTTAAAATGGGGCGGGCGGTAGCAAAAAATGGTTTTCCCATGATTTAGAGCAAACGAAAATATGAGAATTGAAAAGGCCATAAATGTCCAATGACCCTTTGACCATACTAAATTGTGTTTGAATATATATGAGCATATGTATTTTAATTGGCTAATTTCTTTGATCAGAGTTATGTTAAACCTCATATATGTAATTAGCATTAGGAATTTGACTAGATTTAATTATGGTTGAGTTGGATTTAGAATTGATCGACTTCAAAAATAGAAGATGTGTTCTTATGGATCAAGGTTGAAGACTATGAGTGTTGAAGGTAAAAGAAATTAATTTTATACATACTCACATACATAAATCACTTAGAATAGCTTAGAAAGTAATTTTAGACCAAATTACGGTAAAAATGTAAAACTATTAAAATATTGTGCAATTGATTGATCGCTCCAAATTACACTAATTGAATCGATTGATTGGTACTTGAAACACTACTTTGTAAAAATAGACTAAGAGTTTATCAATTGTTGTTTTGGTTGATGGATCGGTTACTAGTCGAGTTGTGCCCTAATGAAAGAGTGAACGATCGATCGGTGTTTGAAACAATCAAACACTATCTTTTATGATTTCCTAATTTAAGCCCTTTCAAAAGAGATTATATTCCTAATTGGAATATAATTTTTAAACTAACTTAGAGACCTACTTAAAGCTTAAGGAATCACGAAATTGAAGAAAAGGAAAACTTAGAAAATCATAGAGAGGATAGTTCTTTTTCTATTATTTTCATAGAGAGATCACCCAAAAAACTTCAAGTTCATGTTAATGGTGGTTTTACGAAGACATACAAACAAAAGAAGAGTTGCAACAAAGTCTTTAAGAGTTGAAAAAACTCAAAGGTAAATGGTGGATTAACAACCGAAAAAAAAATCTTTAATTGAGTTGCTAGAAAAAAATGAAGACAGAATACTAAGAATAAAAGTTTCAAGGGTTCAGTAGAGGGAGAAACTTAAAGGCTAATAATATAGATGATTGAACAAAGAAAAAAAAAGTTTCGTTTGTGTTGGGTCAAAAGAAGTTGATTAGTTATTCTTTGGGTCTTGTAAGTTTTTGCTTATGAGTGCATTGTGAAGCTGTCATAATTTTTTACCTAAATTTTGGTTTTCTATGTTAAATGCTTGTTGTGCCCGATTGCAGGCACAAACGATACCTAGGAGTACTACGCAGTGAAAGGGGAGAATTGGAGAAGAAAGGGGCGAAACTGAGATTCAATACTTTTCATAACCTCCAAAAGCAACCAAGGTCGACCCATATAGGGGACGACCAGTCCCCTAGGGAGTCGCGCCAACCCAACCCGGGCTGGCCCACTTCCCTAGGAGCGCCTAACAGTCAGTGGTTCGGCTAACCTGGGCCACTGACTGAACCAACCCAAAATACATCTAAACATCCATTATACTAACTATTACAATAGCAAATCGTACGGAAATAATAAAGTAAGTCTAAGCAACTAATAAGCAGTGGTCGAGTCTGGTCATCGTGCACAACACTCCACCATGCTTCCGCTATTCGCCTTGTCCTCAAGGCGACCAACTTGGAAATTGGGCCAGAAAGTCATCTTCAAGCATCCATGTAGCATCCTCCAAAAGCTGACCCTGCCAAGACAGCAAAACCTCAGTGACAATACGGCTGGAGCGGCGAACCCGACGCATTTGGAGAACAGCGGCAGGAACAGGGTCAGCGGACACAGGCGGCCCCATCAAAGGAGGAGGAGGAGCGGCACGCGCCACAGCAGCATCACCCACAAAACGTCGCAGACGAGAGACATGAAACACCAGATGAACCAAAGAATCAGGAGGAAGAGTAAGGCGGTAGGCCACCCGTCCAATGCGCTCCTCAATAACATACGGGCTATGAAAACGGGGGGCCAGCTTGGAGTTCGCCGGCTGAAACAGAGAGGTCTGACGCTGGGGAAGAACTGAGACATAGACCAAATCACCAATAGCAAATTCCTGATCCAGATGATGACGATCATAAACCTGCTTCATCCGGTTCTGGGCAGCTGATAGATTTTCCTTTAACTGGCGTAAGACCTCATCCCGCGTCTGCAACATATAATCCACCTCGGCAATAGAGGAACGACTCGGCACATAAGATAAGACAGTCGGAGGCGGCCGCCCATAAAGCACCTCAAATGGGGTGAACCCAGCACACGTATGATAAGCCGTATTATACGACCACTCAGCCCAGGGAAGGAGTTGAAGCCATTTGCGGGGCTACTGCATGGTGAAACAACGGAGGTATTGTTCCAAGCAACGATTAACCACCTCCGTCTGGCCATCGGTCTGAGGATGATAAGCGGTGCTCATATGTAAAGAAGACCCCTGCAATAGGAAAAACTCCTGCCAAAACTGTGAGAGAAATATCCGGTCCTGATCAGAGACAATAGTGCGTGGCATACCATGCAAGCGGGCCACCTCGCGAACAAAGAGCTCAGCAACCATCTTCGCAGTGAAGGGATGGCCAAGCGCGCAAAAATGGGCATACTTCGACAATCTGTCCACCACAACCATAACGACGGACTTACCCTGCACGACCGGTAAAGCCTCCACGAAATCCATCGAAATGTCGTCCCAAACCTTCTCTAGAATAGGTAGGAGATGGAGCAACCCGGCTGGGGAGGTGGTTGTGGCTTTCGCCCGCTAACAAACATCACAAGCTGCGACATAATCGTGGACGGCACGACGAACACCCCTCCATAAGAAGCTCTGGCTAACCCGCTTATATGTACGGAAGGACCCCTCGTGGCTAGCCACCGGAGTGTCATTGTAAGGTCCCTGATTTTTCTACGATTTTCTGGGATTTTTCTGCCATTTTTCTGGTCATTTTTGGCAGGAAAATGTGATGTTTCAGTGTATGGGTATTTGTGTCTTTTCCCTGTATTTATACCCGTAGAGTCGGGTGTGGGGCTTAGGCGTGGGCCACGGGCCTCGCAGCGCATTTATGGCGCAAATTTTGGAGGTTCGACGCGTAACCAGTGGGTTAACGCGCGTTGGGGATACGTTTGGAAAAAGAAAAAAGAAAAAAGAAAAAAAATAAAAAGGAAAATGTGGATCGGGTCGGGATCGCCTGATCCAGAACCTGGGCGATGAACAGTGGCCGCCCCCCCCTTCCCGTCTGCTTCTCTGTCCCCGCCGGCCACCGGCCGCCGGTGGGCCAGTGGGCCGCCGCACCGGCTCCACCCCGGCCGTGCGACGGCAGGGGAGCCGCCGTCTTGGCCCCCACGGTCGCGCTGCCTCCTCCCCCGGTGAGCCCCCTTTCTCTGTTTGGTGCTATTCCGCCGCCGCCGTGAGCCGGCGAGGGCCGGCCGGCCGCCCACGGCTCTGCCATGGGCTGGCGACGGCGGGAGGACACTCCCCCCGGCCCCGGACGGCCTTTGCTCCGCCGTCCCGCTCCGTTTCCTCTCTGCCCTGTTTTTCCGCCCCCACTGTGTATCGCCGTTTCGCCGCCGCCACGGGCCGGCTTGGCCCGACCGGCCGGCCACAGCTCCGCCCTAGGCCGGCAACGGCGAGGAGCCACTCCTCCCGGCCCGGTGAGCCTTGGCACCGCCGCCCCATCTCTTTTCCCCCTCTCTGCACTGTTCCTCCGACGGACTGTTTGGGCAAACAGTGGCTGCCGGCGGTGTTTCGTGGCCGATTCGGCCTTCCCCCAGCCTCGCCTTGCTCCGGCGAAGGCAGTGGACTACACCCCCATGCCCGGTTCCGCTTCCGCCCTCCCTCCTTACTCTGGCCAGTACGTTTTATCGTACAATTTTCTGGTGAGTTATCGCCGCCATCGTTGGCGGGTGAGGGTGACTTGACCACCGTGGGCTCCGCCCCGGCCTGGCGATGGCCCAGGGACGGCCCCACCCACCTGAACCGATTTAGCCTCTGACCCCATGGCCGCTCCGCCCTTATGGTTTTTCCCCGGTCGTCCCCTATTTTTGGTCTACGTCCGTTTTGGACGTTGTGACTGACGTTATCAGTCGGACGCCGGATTTGTTTTAGCGGACCTTAGTTCGGCTCCGTCCCAGCCCGGTGATGCCAATGGGCCACCCCTCTGGGTCTTGTTCAGCCTTGCGGCCCGTAGCCGCAGCTAGTCTGCCTTACCGGCATGTGTGCCGTTGACCCTTCTTGCCCATTTTACGTCGTCGGTACCGGATGGCCTTGGGCAAGAATTTGTATGACTTACTATGACAGAAGGTGGACGAGTTCACCTGCTCAGGCCTTGGCCAGTGACGGCCTCATAGCCTTTGCTCGACCTTGAACCCTCCCCCTGCTCTCTACCATGCGAGACGCACAGCCACCCGCACCATTAGTTTTGGTTGTGGGTGGCGATCGGCGATGTCACCGCTTAGATTGGCCACAGCTAAGGGCCTTAGCCCTGTTGGCTTTTATGGGCCATGAGTCGCCTCATTTCAGCCCTCTCCCCCACCCTTTGGGCCGCGTGCGCATGTGGCCACGCGTGTACTTCTGGGTTTAGGCGCCGCATTCGTGCCGCCTGACCATCGGTTGGCTTTGCCACCAAGTGGAGTTGACCACAGAGCCGTCCTCCACCACCTCTCCTTTGATTCTTGAGCGTTGCCCCACGCTCTCCGCCAGTATGTGGGCCTTTGTTGATCGAAATCGTCGCCGTTGGGTGCTGTCCACGGCCGATTTCGATGTCTTGTGGCCGGCTGAGCACGTTTTAGCCACCGGCTGATCTTCAGAGTACACCCTCGACCTTTGGTCGCACCACCACTTATGTTGGCATGAGATTCCTCCTGGCCGCCCTAGTGTGCCGCCGTGGATCGCGGGTTTTACCGCATTGATTTCTGACACTCTGTTTGGCCGTGATAGTTCCGGCGCATCCTAAAACCCTCGGGACAGCAGCTCTCTCAGCCAGGCAACGGTTTTGACCGCCAACTCCGCCGTCGATGCCGCCACCGTCGTGTGCTCGCCATCGAACGCCATGATTATGAGGTAGGGGAGCTTTGAACTCGTAATTTCATGAAGCATGCTTTGAATGAGTAGCAGCATGCTAGGATTGTATGATTCCATGCTTGGATGTTAAGTAACGATCCGATTGCATGATGTGCGTGTAAGCATGATTGTATGGCATGATTGATATGCATGAGATGTATGCACGTTTTATGGATGTGGATTATGTATGCACTGGCGATGGCTAGCAAATATGTCAGTATGTACGTTTGATGTATGCATGTGCTAGTGATGGCTAGCGTGCATGTTTGAAGTATGTATGAATGTGTGTGTGCACGTGCTAGAGATGACTAGCGTGTACGTTTGATGTATGCATGTGCTAGTGATGGCTAGCGTGCATGTTTGATGTATGTGTGAATGTATGCATATGCTAGTGATGGCTAGCGTGCATGTTTGACGTGTGTATGCCTGTGCTAGTGATGGCTAGCATGCATGTTTGTAAGTTATGTATGTATGACCGTATGTGTATGTTATATGTATGTGTGAGACATACGTATGTATGATGGCATTTTGCCTATGCTTTGGATGTGTGTAAGTGTATGTGGGCAGAGGTATGGGCGATGGACAGTAAGAGGTGACAGAGGCTTTGTCTGGATTTGGATACAGTTGTGTAAGCGGATGGCAGAGGATATGAGTATGACGGGCAAGGATTAGAATGGATCGGTTCGGGTTGGATGGTATGGTGGGTAACTATCAGACAGTAAGAGTGTTCATAATTGTACAAGCATAACGTACATATTATGAAGTGAAAAGTAAGTATAATAAGTGACATATAAGTAAGAGGGCAACAACTGGGTTGGCTCTGAGGAGTGTTATTTGAGGATGTCAGTGTAAGAGGATTTGGCCATAAGATGGATGGCGAAGTATGTAAGACTGTAAGGGTTTGGTGTACGATGAGTTTTGTCCATGATGTGGACGGGTAAGTGAAGTCTGTTGCCCTGACGAACTTGGGTTTCGGATCGGGCTCAGCTTCAGTTTGACCAGTCGAGGACTGTGAGTTTGTGTGGCATAATTGTACCGCATAATATACTTAATTCAAACTTGAATTATAAGCACAACTAATGATAGCGTTGTGAGTTTGAGACCTGAGGGTTCGACGGATTAAGTTCCGTGTTTGAGCTGGCCGCTATTGAGTCGGCCGAGCATTTCTCATGTTTGGCCATGGTGTTTATCCTGCGGGATGTTGTCTGTGTGCTGTATAGGGCACCAGACGTCTGATGCTCTGCTGAGAGCGACGTTGTTTTGATTTGGTCTGCGTGCTGTATAAGCCCAGACGTTTGATGCTCTGTTGAGAGTGATGTACGTTTCTGACTTTGTCTGCGTGCTGTATGAAGCCCAGACGTCTGATGCTCTGCTGAGAGCGACATATGTTTTTGATTTGGTCTGTGTGCTGTGTAAGCCCAGACGTTTGATGCTCTGTTGAGAGCGTTGTATGATTCTGCCCAAGAGTGGCACTGTATGTTTCCGCCCAAGAGTGGCACTGTATGTTTCTGCCCAAGTGGCATTGTATGTTTTCTGCCCAAGAGTGGCAATGGCACTATAAGACCCATTATGGTGGGCGATTCTCTGGCACTATAAGACCCATTATGGTGGGCAATTCTCTGGCACTATAAGACCCATTATGGTGGGCGATTCTATGGCACTATAAGACCCATTATGGTGGGCAACTGTATGACCCCTTATGTGTGGGTGTTTATGTTTGCGCGCTCAGGTAAGTAGTATCATGGATCTACTCTTACCTGTTTGATCCAGTGCCCCATGAGCATTGGTGTGCCTTACCTTCGGAAAAGTCCATGGCGTCTAGTCACTCCCCGGAGGTTAAGGTGTTGCCCCAGTGGCATTCTTTTCCATTTCGACGCTAGAGTTTATTAGTTGTAATGAGCTTCAGTGGTCGTTGATATGTGTACGATTATGTGTGTGAGTACGACTGTATGAGTAGGAGTAAGACTGTAAGAGTGTGAGTACGACTGTAAGAGTGTGTATGAGTACGACCGTAAGCGTATGAGTATGAGCAGGACTGTAAGAGTGTGTATGAGCAGGACTATAAGCGTATGTGTATGAGCACGACTGTAAGAGTTTGAGCACGATTGTGAGAATGTGTTTATGAGTAAGACAGTAAGTATGATTTTGTGCAGACTGTACGAGTACGGTCGTACGAGTCTGATTGTACGAGTAAGGTCGTACAAGTTTGTGTAAGCTATATGAGTAAGCGTACGGTGGTACGAGTAAGTTTGTATGACCCTGGATAAGGGTATTTGTGTAAGTTGTATGACCCTGGATAAGGGTTCTTGTGTAAGTTGATTGGATAGTATGATTTTGGCATGATGGTGCCTTGGTATGATTTTGGAATGATGGTGCCTTGGTATGATTTTGGCACGATGGTGCCTTGGTATGATTTTGGCACGATGGTGCCTTTGGTATGATCGTATGCGTATGTGCACGATATGATTATATTATGTTGACTGCTTCATGTTTGAGTTGCATGACGCATGTGATTATGAACTTGGAGTTCACCGTTTGGGATTTCCCCTACTGGGTATTTTCCTACTGAGTATGAAAATACTCACCCTACTTCTTTTAGCCCCGTTGTACGGGAGGTTTTGCAAGTTGTGCGGAGAGCTCCTGGAGATGGATGCTCGTTTCAGCGGTGGATTGATTCCCGTTGACTTAGGTATCAGCTTGACTCTATGCGAGTTCATTTGTGCCACGATCTCCTGTATTGAGTGAGATGAGACTTTAAGATGTTTTATTCTGGACTTTCGATTAGTTGAGTCTGTGGACTGTTATGGGACTTGTACTCAGGGATGCCTGGGAGAGTGATTTGTATTTAAAAGTCTATGATCATAGCAAATTTATTCGTACGTGTGTTTTCGAGTAGCGCCTGAGGATATTTGCTTTGGCCGTACGATGTTTAACCGTATGATGTTTAAAATTATAAACTGTTTATACAGGTTTTGATTTTATCGTTTTGACTCCGATTTATGGAAAAGAAAAAAATTTCTATGAGTTTTGAGAAAAAGGGATGAAAAATCTCGGGTGTTACAGTCATGGAAATGTGAAATGATACGGCTGCGCAAATCAGAAACCTCCGGTATCCACAAGCGGTTTTCCCAGAACAGAAGGCCATCCCGCCACGCAAAGAAAGGCCAGGCTGCTGGTTCGGCCTGAATGGCGTCAATAACTCCCTGCGTCCATGAATCCAAACCATATGTGCGCTGGAGCTCCTCAATAAACAGGCAAGAAAGGGTGGAGATGGTGCAGCAGGAACCCGGGGCTGGACTACGAGAGAGCGCATCAGCAACGATATTGTCGGACCCCTTCTTGTACACTAACTCGAAGTCATAGCCAAGCAACTTACTCACCCACCTCTGCTGAGCCGGAGTAGACACACGCTGATCTAAAAAATATTTCAGTGGCTGATGATTGGTGCGAATCAGAAAATGACGACCCAATAGATACGGGCGCCATTTGGCAACGGCGAGGATGATAGCCAACATTTCCTTCTCATAGACTGACATAGACAAGGAGCGACCAGCGAGTGCTTTGCTGAAATAAGCTAGGGGCCGGTGCAAGAGGAGAGCACCCAAGCCTTTCTCCGACGCATCCGTCTCCACCACAAACGGCCAACTAAAATCCGGTAGGAGCAGGACCGGGGCACACGCCATGGCTTGCTTTAACTCAGCGAAGGCTGTTTGGGCTGCCGGCGACCATATGAACGCCCCCTTCTTCAATAGTTCTGTAAGAGGACGAGCCAATTCGCCATACCGCTGGATAAACCGGCGATAATAGCCGGTAAGACCAAGGAAACCCCTCAGCGCTCGGACACATGTTGGGGTCGGCCATGAGAGCATAGCGGCCACTTTGGCCGGGTCAGTAGCAACACCGTTCTGAGAAATAATGTGACCCAAATACTCAACCTGCGGGCTGCCAAATGAACACTTCGAACGCTTCAGAAATAAGAAATTAGCACGCAATATAGAGAAAACCGACTTGAGATGAGTCAAGTGTTCATCCCATGACCGACTGTAGACCAGAATATCATAAAAGAAAACCAATATGTGCCGACGAAGGAAAGGTCGAAAAATATCATTCATCAGAGACTGGAACGTGGAGGGGGCATTGGTCAGATCAAAAGGCATGACCAAGAATTCGAAGTGGCCATCATGAGTCCGGAATGCGATCTTGTGTACATCAGAGGGCTGTACACGAATCTGGTGATACCCAGAACGAAGATCAAGCTTACTAAAAATGCTGGCACCTGTCAATTCATCCAACAATTCTTCAATCACAGGGATGGGGTACTTATCTTTGACAGTGATGGTGTTCAGAGCATGATAATCCACACAAAACCCCACGAGCCATCTTTCTTGCGAACCAAAAGCACAGGAGACGAATAAGAACTCGTGCTAGGACGAATGCTACCAGACTGTAGCATGTTCGCGACCAACCATTCAATCTCAGATTTCTGGATGTGAGAATAACGGTATGGTCGGACATTGGCTGGTGCCGCCCCTGGAAGAATGGAGATACGGTGGTCATGAGGCCAGATGGGAGGCAGCCCTTGCAGCTCAGCGAATAAGTCGTCATGTTCGGTCAAGAGTACCTGCAAATCAGAGGGAATCTAATCCTGTGGAACGCCCATAATAGCCTGCTACTGCAAAAGAATACCCTGAGGGGCAAACCTGAAAAAGGAGCCCATGTCCTGGGCCGCAAAAAGAGTGCCAGGCCAGGATCCCTCCAACCGAACCTGCTGTCCCTGGTGCTCGAATTCCATTACCATATCCCGGAAATTCCACACAACATCACCCAATTCCTGCAGCCACTGTACTCCCAAAACGACATCCGCCCCTTTTGTGGGCAACAAGAAAAGGTCGGTGACAAATATGGTTCCTTGAATCGAGAGAGCAATCTGAGCGCACACACCGGTACTCCGAAGGTGCTTACCATCACCAATCAATACCTCAAACGGTTTCGAGTCCGACACCACACATCCGAGGCGGTGAGCTACCTTATCATTAATAAAATTATGGGTGGAACCACTGTCGATCAAGATAGCTACTTGCTCCCACTTCAGGAATCCCCGCACCCGCATAGTGCATGGAGTGAAAGTGCCAGCGAATGCATGGACCGAAATCTCAGGCAGCGCATCCTCGGCGACTAATGATGTAGCGTCGGCCTTGCTGTCCACCTCGTCGTCGACCTCCTCCATGAGCAAGCTGCCCTTAACAGCGCAGCGATGTCCAGGCACGGATTTTTCATCACAACGAAAGCACAGCCCCTTGGCTCGGCGCTCGTCCATCTGGGCAGGCGTGAGGCGACGAACAATGGGCGCGGCTGCTGCAGCCGGTTGGCCTAGGCGGCCTATGGCCGGATTGCCCGAAGAAGTCACCATAGGAGTAGAGCTCAGTCTAGGCCGGGGTGGAGGTCCCAAGCACCCGCCCTTGCGCTGACGGGCCAGCTTTTCCTCTTCGATCCGTGCATGTCGCACCACATCCCACATACTTGTGCAAGGGAAGTGACGCATCTCCTCTGAAATTTCTGGTTTCAACCCACGCTTGAACATACCCACCAGGGTGGCCATAGGCCATTCCAGCAGCCTGTTGGCGATCTTCATGAAGTTTGTATAATAGGCTCGCACGGTAGTGGTCTGACGCAGGGCTGACAACATCTCATTGAAATCTTGAAATTCATTGGGGCCGAACTGTGTGCATATTTCATCAGAGAATGCTGCCCAAGTAGGATAGCGCACCTCTTTCTCAAAGTTCTGGAACCAAACCGATGCATCGCCTTCCAAATGAAAAGCCGCTATGCGCAGACGCTCTGCCTCAAAGTGCGTGCCTTGATAGGAGAAGAACTTCTCTGCTTTATACAGCCATTCTACCGGGTCATCATCCCCATTATAGAGAGGGAACTGCAAACGAGCAAGACGAGGTTCAGCCCCCCCACGGGCTCTACCGCGATGCTTTGGATAATCATCCCAATCATCCTCTACGTCCAGAAACTGGTTGGGGGTGGGCAGCATCATCTAGGCATTATCTCGAACACATGGTGTGCCTCGCATGTCCCAGGCCTGGCGGCGCCCCTCTGGGGCTAGAATTCCGGGAGGGAAGCGCGTTGGGCTAGGGAAGACTCGTGTGTCGACGTCCACCGTCGCCAGAGGGCAAGGGAAGGCGGGCTCAGCAGTTTGGGATGGGCTGCCCTTCTCCATGACCACAGGAGGCGACTCTGGCAGGATGGGCGTTGTGCGCCCCAGGGCTTCGCCCTTGACTGTATTCGCCATGTACGATGTCAAAACCTCCAGTGCTGCTATGATTTTGTCGAGTTTAGCATCGCTGGCGGTGGCAGGAAGATCGTCCTTCGGGCTGTCCGTAGAAGCAGGCGCTGACGCTGACGCTGATGCCTCCTTCTCTGTCTGAACCTCCGGAACGACAGCAGTTTGCTTTCCTCGAGCCATGTCCGAGAATCGTAATGCTCCGATACCAATGTTGTGACCGATTGCAGGCACAAACGATACCTAGGAGTACTACGCAGTGAAAGGGGAGAATTGGAGAAGAAAGGGGCGAAACTAAGATTCAATACTTTTCATAACCTCCAAAAGCAACCAAGGTCGACCCATATAGGGGACGACCAGTCCCCTAGGGAGCTGCGCCAACCCAACCCGGGCCGGCCCACTTCCCTAGGAGCGCCTAACAATCAGTGGTTCGGCTAACCCGGGCCACTGACTGAACTAACCCAAAATATATCTAAACATCCATTATACTAACTGTTACAATAGCAAATCATACGAAAATAATAAAATAAGTCTAAGCAACTAATAAGTAGTAGTCGAATTTGGTCATCATGCACAACAATGCTCGTGTGTTTATGTATAACACTACAAAAGAAGTGGATATCAGTGACGTACATGTAGCGACGTTTTCGGAATTGTCGCTGTATTAGATGTATTAACACGATCAACTGCCTCCCCTTCTTCCATATGGGCACGACACTTCCCTTCCCCCACTTCTCCCGCGTTTTCCCGTCTCCCACTTTTCAGGGATTGTTAGCGATGGGATTCTTCCCCCCTCTGTGCCAATCGACTTCCCTGACCGCCAAATCTCTTTAGCCCACTTCGGAATCATCAATTCGGTTACAGACCACCAGTTCTTCTTCGCCCAAATCCCCTAGTTGATTCGGTCTTCTTTTGACCTCTGCATCACCTTAATTCCCAAACCCCCTGCATTACCTGCAGCCCTCTTCCGATCGACCACCGCCACATCACGTTCTTCCAAACTCCTTGTCTCGCATTTAGCCATCTTCAATTTGATTACTTTGTTTCCGTGGCCGCGGGATTTTCGTCTTTTCTTCCATTTGGGTAGGCGAAAGACAAGCTGGAGAAGTCGACGGTGGCGGACAAAGATTCGGGCAAGAGCGTAATGAGCGATGTGCGAACCAGCTCCGGCATGTTTCTCAGCAAAGGCCAGGTAGGTCTACCCCAATATCATCTTGCGTATTTTTCTGAGACAAATTAAAGGATTGCTCCATTTTTGAAGAGCTAGTGTGTGTAATTCTGTTAGCTCGTAACTTTGTCGGGGGCAAATTGAACAATTCCTTTAAAATTTGAGCTCACTTTTTTTGTCGGTCGATGATCTTCAAATATAGTTTTGTTCGTATCTTTCTTAGTGTGCTAACTCTCCGGCATGAATCTGAGTTTTATGCATGTTGAATTAGTAGTATAGAATGACAACGATGAATTTGCAGCAAGATATTAAATATGTTTAGGCCATTTGTTGTGTAATGATTAAACAGTCATCTAAAACTTGTTTAGAAGCTGCACATTCGCTATAGACTGGCACATCGGTGATGAAATAGCCTCCACTCTCCGCACATTTGAACAAGTTGAAAGTGGTACTTTAGCCCAAATTGTAGACTCTGTTGGGAGATACTCAATACTAAATTTTTTGAAAGGCCTACTACATTTATTGTTGAGGCTGAATGATGATCATGGCAGGTGGTTCTTAAGTGCCTGGAGCATTTTTTTGTAATTTTCTTCTTTTCTTCCTATTGTGGTGGTTTTCATGTTAAAAAAGTGATTTGTTGGAGGAGATGTTCGATATGTCAGCCTTTATTACCTCAATATTTCAAATTCGACTTACATGATGTCTGTTGGTAAGACTAGAAGGACTTTTCTTTGCAGAACTCGCTTTTAGAATTGACATTTCTCTAGCAATCCTTCGCATTATGGATAGTATGCAGTCAAACCTTTTTGCTGCATCACAATCGACTAAATTTTGAAGCAATTCTGTAAGTGATCTATATTTTATCATTTTTTTCCTGTTGGGATTTTTCTTGGTTATGCCTGATGGTTCATTCTGGACAGATGTTCCTGTGCCCGCCTCATATGTTGTGCTGGATATATATAAAGGCAGACAATGAAACAAATTTATCACAGGTAATGATTGATGAAGCTTATCTACTAATTTATTTATCAGCAAGCATTCTCTCTGGAATTTGTGTTCTTGCTAGCTATATGCATCACATTGACCTATCTTTTTATCAACACACATTATTATGTTACCCTCTGCAAAAATATGATGTCTATATAGCAAATGCCTGGATTTTAAACATATAGATAGCCATCCATGACATATCTGTGTTAATGGCTTCTTGTGTACTATAAGGAATCAGCCTCAAATTTCAATGTTCGTAACTTAAAACGTGTCTAAATCATGAGATCTGGCGAACCTTTGTCTTTTTTCCACTTTATTAGTGTTTTAGGGGATTTCTTGTTCTTGGAATCTTTCTTGCTATATTCTGGAAGAGAAATTTCGTAGCACATGATGTTGTTTCTCCATTTTATAGCTTCTGCTTTGGTACTTCCCTTGTCGATTTTCTATTTATCTTTGCGCAAGTTTGATCTGATGCATATTTCTCGTAGGATGCACATCACTCAGAAGAGTCGAAACAGAGCACTACTGAAATGACTGCATTTGTGAGTATCTGTATGCTAAGAACATTGTATTTTAACTTTCTTAAAATTTTATTTATATCATAACTCTATTCTTTTTTTATTTGTGAAAGTGCACTCAATCTTATTGTGACAATGTCTTTTTTCTTCCATGTCTATAATTGTTCATTTGTTTGGTTTTACAGGTGCATAATCTTCTTCAGCAGATGGTAAGGATATGATTGGGACCTACTATTTTGATATATAGAGTCAACTAATGACACCTCTGTTACTTATTTTAAATTCTTATTCCTTTTCAGCAATCTAGATTCCAAGCCATGTCAGAAAATATAGTCGCAAAGAATATCCTTTCTAAGTCTGCTTGCGGTTTTGTTTAAATTCAGCAGGTTTTTTTCCTTTGTCCAAGCACTAACTATGTTGTATAGACATCTGCATTATTGACTTGAAAACCGAGATAGGACCAGAAGGCTCTCCATCTCCTTTGGCTTCGACCAAAGTGAAGTATGATGTTAAGCCTGAAGATAAAGCTTAGAGATCTACATGATACCATGCTTTAGTGGGTTTCGTTTGGAGAGTACAGTCAGATTTTAAATACCAAGTTTTAGACAGGGAAAAAGTTGTATGTTTAATTTGTTTTTTTTATACTTGAGATCAGGGAGGAGTATAGGTTGAGGGTGCTGTGTTTGATGGAAAGATCAATGTTTATATTTGTTTAGAAATTCAAACAATATGTAATGTTTATTTGCCGGTCACAATAAATGTAATTATCATAATTTATAACGCTAGTAGGTGGTCACAATGAATGTAATCAACAATTATTTTAAAAAATAATGGGAGAATTAGCGGCATTTTTGAAATGTCGCTAATGTTGTTTATGTTATATTCTCGCCACATTCGAAATGTCACTAATGTGTATGTTACTAATTATAGTGATGTTTTTAAAGTGTCACTAAATCTTTTTAATGATTTTTGTACGTGTGTAGCGATGTTTTAAAACGTCGTTACTTGTTATTGAAAAAATGTCACTAATATTTTTAACGACATTTTATAAAACGTCACTATTATTTATAATTGTGACATTTTGTAAAAACGTCGCTAATACTTTTAGTGACGTAACCTTTAGTGGCATTTGCATAAAACGTCGCTAAAAGTATTAGCGATGTTTTATATACTTTTAGCGACATGTTTGAAATGTCGCCAAAACCAAAAAAAATTATAGTGTATATTTTGCATGTTTGGGTTGATTGAATGCTTTATAGATTAATAGAGAATATGTATAGATATTAGGTTTTAGTTGTTTATGCTATATAAAAAAATTATATGTAATGAGCTATATCTTGTAGTCTTTGTCTTCATTAAATAATCAGATTAGGGATAATGTGGTGATCTGCTAAGTATTAGACAGATATAAACTCTCTAATTGGAATCTTCATAATTTTAAGAAAAATACTTGATTTTTTTGGGAATTTATGGATTTTTTTAGTTTTGTACATAAACTTTTACATACAATTAATCACATAAAAACTCAAGATTTAGCCATATATAGTAATCCTAACTCAATTTCTATAGGTATTGAAGCTCACTATCTCCTTCCCAGGTTGTCCTCTCCTCCAATTCTTGATTTCTTCATAAACTTTGTGTCAAATTTCCCCTAAATTGCCTCTCTAACATTTGAATCACCGGTATGGAGCTCAATAATTGGGTTTGGGGACGAGAATAAACTTTTATATATAATGAAGAAAAATCCAAAATGAAATAATATAAATTTTTAAGTCCATTACCTTTGTTGTCGATAGGTTGCCCCTTTGACATTGACACAATGAAGGACGTGTTGACAAACTCCTTAATTCTAAAAAATATCCAAAAAATCTCATGACCATTTAAATATTATTTAGAATTTCTTAGGTGTCACATCAAAAACCTTGCAGGTGGGCTACAATAGTTGACAAGTTGATGGATGAAAAGGTGGATGTCATGATTGCTATTTACATCATCTTAGTTTCTTATACTATATCTTTGAAAACTGGTGCCTAAACTTGGAACACAAGTCAAGTTCAAGGTTAAGTAATTTGATGTGATATTCTTTAACATTTTTTCTTGGAAATTTAGATGATAGCAAAGTCTTAGGAAACTAAGTTAGAGGTTCTTGAATTTTTAATTCTTCATATTTTTATGTAATGTTCTTATCATTGCTTATTTTTGCAAAACAAAGGTCAATAAAACAATGTTGAATATGTTCTATAAAGATGATGGAAAACTTCCATCACCATGACACCATGAAAAGATTGAAGTAGAAGCAAAAAAATTGCAAGATCATGGGGACAAATAATGAGGAGTATAACAAAAACAAAAAGCAAAACAAAAAAAAAGTGAAATCAAAAGTAAAAAATTAAGGTAGAATACAATGAACATTCACAAGTGCCTCATGTTGTATATTAATCCTTATGTATAAACATCTAGCAAGTAAGTAAAAAGTGAGACCTTTTACAATACTAGAAACCAAAGGACTAAGATTACAAGAGAATATAATTAATATTAAAGTTCTTGTACTTGGCATGAGACAAGGGGAGTTAAATGGTGATACACACACACACACACACACACACACTTAATATCAAGACTAGAGCAAGAATGCCACAAAAAATAGAAAAAAATCCAAGTTAAGGCTTTGAGTAATAAATTGTGGGTTTGATGCTCCTAAACATGAATGAAGGTGTATAAGGAGTCTTAGAATCATAATTTTTTTTGTTTCAAATCAAATATGAAAGGGAGATAAGAGGATATTAGGATGTTTAATACTTGTTAAAAAATGAGAGATAGTTATGATTGTTATGGTGAAACTACATGATTCAAATAATTGAGATAGATTTCAGCCAATCAACTACTATGTGTTAGTTAGTTACCTACACACACAATGACACAAGTCATGGTTTAAGAATCCATAGTTTTTTTTTCTCGGTAAGAAGGCTTAAGCCCCAAATTTTATTGCAAAGAACATACATATATATAGTAGCCAATAAACATTTAGGGGCTGTTTGTGTATTGAATTTTTATAAGATTCATATGATTCTGCCTCAATTCAAGTTTAAATTATTGGAATCTTGTTTGTGTATAGAAGCTAGGCAGAATTAAAATTTAGCCCTGAAGTTGATTTAAGTCGTTTCAGCCAGAATCGGCCTGAATCACCGAAGGAGGTAATTCGATCAATTTTGTCTCTGAGCCCCCGTTTTAAAAATTACAGATTCTATTATTTTTCAACAGTTATCTCTCATATCGATTTAAGCCTCGAGAAATATGTTATATCGGTAGAGCTCACTTTAAAAGTTTAAAATTATTTACCCTTGTGAAATCTTGTTTGATAGAGCTCGAATTTAGAAGTATAATAGTACCAAGAACGTACTTATCCAAGTTTTGGAGAGAAAGTTATATTATTTTAAAGTTTTAAAATTAGGTTCAACACAACATCTAAATTTATTCTAAAAATTTTCATTACCAAACATAATTCACATTCAATTGTAAAATTTTGGAATTAATTCTAAAAAATTTTAATTTTGTTTCTACAAATTTCAACACCCCAACAACCTCTTAATACAACTTAGGCAGAGCTTCTTTTAGTACCATCTTCGCTACTTCTTCGTATACTTTCTCTGATGGATGGATGCAATCCCAGAACATGTACTTGGATGGATGGGCACAGTGCTGACTTATGCTGGTGCAAAGAGGTCCAGTTTCCACATAACCAGTTCCACAACATCCTTTCTTCACTTCTTGAAAACCTGATCCCAAACACCCAAGGCATCACAATCCACGCAAACCAAAACATTAGATTCAATCATTATGCTACTGAATCTTATATTGATATATATTTCAGCGTACCGTATTTGCTGGGGTTGGTCATCATGTCCCAGGCCAGGTCGTATATATCGACGTACACAAAGGTGCTCCCTGGAAGTGAAGACTGAGTTTTCTCCAACATAACATTGAGCTTCTTGTTGTAGGCTATGGCGTCCGAGTTCCCATGCTCCTCACATGAGCGATCAAAGACGTTTCTGAGTAGAGGCGTGCAGCCAATAGGAGCCATGCCTGCCACTACAAATTTCCTTCCCCCGAGGTCGTAGATTTCCTGCAAATATATTAAATGAACAAAACGCTCTTTTGAACAAAACAAATATGTACGTAAATATTTGAGAGCGTGAGCCACCTTGAAAAACCCTTGAAGCCTTTGTAGAAGATAGTCTTCGTAGGCACCTGTTTTGTACTGAATTCTTCGGACGGGATCGATATAGTAGTTCAGAACAAAGTCATTGGTACCTGCACTAAACATAATTAGTGCATTGTTGACGATCTTAGTTGCGTTCTGGTCTCCCACCAACCTCTTGAGCCTGTCTACGTATTTTTGGAACATCTTTGGTTGCTCCGAGACCGGAATGGCCAGGGACGTCGCCGAGGTGAGGTCGTCGTAGCCGGAGCCAGCCGAGGCGAAGCACACGCCGGTCAGGACGTCCTGGTCGGACAATTTCGGGTCCAAGAACGGTGGGACGAGCTCCTTGATGCCTAAGACACTTGCGAGAAAATCTGGCACGAGCCGGCCGTCGGAGAACCGCCCGCTGGCGCTGTGGTTGACTAAATTGAGGCCGTAGGGACTGTGGTTGGCTTTGAAGGCCGTGGGTACGTAGTTGTTGTTGCCGGTGTCCACCGTCGAATCCCCGAAGACGAGGATCGCCGGGACCTTCCCTTTCGGTGGGTTAGTGCACTTGGCCGTCGTGACAAACATGCACAATAGGGCAATGGCGAGGAGGAGATTGGCCATTGTGATTGATGTCGAAGAAAGCTTTGGATTGATGGACAAATAGCTAGCTTGAGATGGCTATTGAGCACGGATGTGTGCTTATTATAGGTTTTGCGTGAGGTCGATCCCCATTGCTATAATTGGAACCAGTGAGTTGGTGGTCTTCACATTCTGCGCTGGAACTTGGTCCACTGGGAAGAACTTTGCCAAGAATATGTTGTTGTAACAAATTAACCTTCTTTGTGAGAGAAGACCCAATTTCTTGTCCGTTAATTTATTCAAATCCACGGTCTTGAGATTGTGGCCAAATTGTTCCTGGACATGTATGTTGCCGCTGCACGTTGGAAATTTTATCTCACCTGAACTCACTTTTAGCCATTTTTCCGGTAATGGTCCAGTCTTTGTTGAAGTCCTTACAGTTACACGCTTCTTGTTGGAGGTATACCGTGAAAGTGGGAAGATATAAGGATATTGTTAAAGACTGCATCTAATCAGATGAGTAGGAGATGTTGAAACCCATATTTTATGGGACATGCCCTGAATGAGCTTCCTGGTGAATGCTCAAAAGGGTTGTGTGTCTAAGTGTTGCACCCTCTTTTCAGTCTCCTTCATCCTCTATATATGGTTCTTAGGGGCTTGACCAAGTGAATATCGTTTTTTTCAATGCTTTCACATGTTGGATAGAAAGGTAGAAACGAAGAACTCAAGGAATTATCATCTTTAACTTCATTCTTCCGTCTTTCAACAACATTACTTAATTGGGAAGCAAAAGGTGGACAAATTGGTGACTCTAATAAGCACCTTTAGGACTCGGTCCAAAGCAATTCAATGAGAACAAGCAACATTAAATAATTGTGAGCCTTAATTCAACAAAGACGTAAAATACTTTGGAAGCAACATATAAACTTGAGATATGTGATCATCTATTACATATCATTAGTGAGCATGTTTCTAGTCTCAATCAACAAGTGGATGTAGTCAATTGGAAGCCAAGTTCATCTGGACACTTTACAACCAAATTTGATTATAAGGTCCTCTCAAAGCATGACGCCAATTTGAGATGGATAGCTCTTATATAGTTTAAACATCATATCGCAAGACATTCTTTTATTAGTTACTTGATGCTGCATGGACGCTTGCTTATTTTGGACAAAATCCAAGCCAGAGATGTCCTTATGGTCCATTCTTTGCAAAGCTGATCTTGAGTCGGCTCATCACAAGGTTTTTCTTGTGGTTACTCTAAATAGATCATGAATTCTATATTTTGATTCTTTAGAGTGGATATCTCTTTTCTCAACATATTCATTACTTCAGCCAAGCTATTCCGGAGTTAGGTTTATTACTTAAATTATTCATGAATTGTGCTATCATGAAGAATGAATTGCCTCATAAGAGATCCCTTTATAAGCAATGTGAAAGTCAAATTAGAAGCTATGTAATTGCCCACGCATCTTTCAAAGCTTGTCTATGAATTTTTTTCCATTATTGCTAGATGACAATTTTAATTTTCTTTCTTTCTTTACTATGATTTTGTTTTCCATTTTTTTAATTGAAGGGAGTAATCTCCCCTTTTACCTATTAAAAAAAATAAAATACTTTGGAAGCCCAAATCCATGAGAATTTGCACTCTCAAAAGATGGAGAGGCATCCTGAGAAAGTTGTTGAAAAAATATGAATGTTTTCATTTTAATAGAATTAGATTGTTGTGTCGTTAAAATTTACAATGTGGCTATTTACACCCCGTTAAACTCTTTTGTCTCCCATTTCTTATTTACCCAACCACAACTATTAAAAGCTCTCACCAATCCCCCATCTCCAACATATTTTTAATATTTCCTTAACCCCTGCCTCCCTCTCTTCATCTCCGGGCGTGGTGGCGGCACATACTCCAGCCCCACCTCATGATAGCCACATCGACTTGCCATCAGCCCCTCCTCCTCTTCTTCTTCTTTTCTCTCTTTCCCTCTTTCTTAACCCCACTTTTGGCTCCCATGGCCAAAACAGTAGCCTTCTTTACTGCGTTAGATGTAGCACTGCACTGCTTGGTGGTGCCTCTACTGGCCAGCCAGAACTTATAGCCAGCCGTAGCAGGCATGCATTGCTAAGTAGAGAAGAAAAAAAACAGAGGTAAATAAGTAGGAGGGGGGAGAAGGAAGTAGGTTCATTAAGAGAAAAATGACGAGAGAAGGGTGTGGTACTAGAGTAAAAAGAAACATAGAGCATTTTCTGCTCTATCTAGGGGCTAAAAGATTTACAGGGTACAAAATAGCCACATTCTAAAATCTATTGCATTTAACGTGAAATTCAGAAACGGCAATTATGGCTTCTATGTAAAGAATCGTAATAAGAGAAAGTTGACGTACGCCATGGCTGGTCCATGCACTATCATAAAGATAATGGATACTAGCAATTTCGTAGAAGGCCAACATTTAGACTATGTCGGTCAGAATCCCACGCTGCATGGTTATCTTCCCTGAGAAAAGTTTACTATTCAGATATTGAAAGGACAATAGTCAACTACAACATGCAATATGTTAATGCTTTTCCATATCAAGTCTACCGCGCTTGTTTATTTCCTCTGATTTGTATGCGATACAAGATATGTGAATCACTACAATAATTGCCTTCCCCCCTATATATACCTGATTTCAACTTGTTGAGCCACACACAAACCTACATAAAAATTTCCTTCTCCTTTTCTTCGCAGTGAAAACATGTTCATTTTCATGATGGACGAGTGAGATATCAAGTATGCATTGCTCAAAAGCGGACCACAAACCCAGATAGATGAGTAAGATATCTACCCTCTTATTGTTCCTGGTTTATTTCACGTTTATTTGTCGTGAAATTCGCTTCATGTTCTTTTCCTCCAAAACACGTCTTCTTTTCCTAATCCATGGCCATGGGCTTGTATGTGGACTTCTCGTTGTCTTACACCATGGCCAATATCCAACTAGAGGTGAAGAGTTGATACTACGGCGGTCTAGCATATCTAGGCTCGACCGCATGACCCTCACAAGCTCCGTTGGCTGCTGCTGATTCATTACTCCTCCACGGGGAGTGAATTGAGGGTCGAGACATGAAGCAGGCAGAAGCAGTCATGAATTGAGTATGCAGCCTTTGAGTATTGAGCTTCTTCTTGATTTGTGTCACTGCCAGTCCTTTGTCACCTACGTTCTCACAGGCGATGGCTCTTGTCTCAATTTTAAGATCCTAGACATGAAATGAACAGGATCCGTTCTTAAAACATATGGCATCTTCTCTGAGAGTGCCCGCAGAGCAGCAGCCTGCCAAAAGCCTTCAGTTCAATGACACTCCAAAGGATGAATAAACAATATGATGTTTTAATATCGAAAAGTAGTTGCTTATGTCTGAAGTTTGAGTAATCTTCCAGACCAGATCGTCAGTTGCCAGCTCTGATGCTGGGTTCTAAGTGTCAAATGATCTTTGGTAGTGGTTCATTGCGCACTATTATTATGCATGTGTCAAGGAATCTCTTGTATGTAAATTAAACATGTACTCGATTGTGTATTATATGAAACTAGTTATCTTCTTCAAAATCCCAAGTTTTAAAGAGCTTGAGCTATTGTTCTTGTTACTTGACAATTTTAGATTTCATCCGCTGCCTTTTAAAGCAGATCAAGAATTGGGAGGGTGGGCTCGGAAATGACATTCACTAGTTTAGAAAATCGGTTTTACTGTGTGGAGCATGGTTATTTTCTTTATTGATTCCAATTGCTGTTCCAAAAACACTACAATGTTAAGTTTCTTTTACACGTTTACTCGTTAATTTCATGACACGGATTGCGGGAATTCTTATTACGTTTGATTGCGCGTGAGAATAAAATAATAAATCGATGCTTGTATATTGACGTATGTTGGTTAAAACAAAGGAAACTACAAAAAAATGAGCCAAGGTGTTCAAAGTTTGCGTAGATGAGAACCTTGCTAGATCAAGTTTGGCTGGAAGTTTTTTTATACTCTTTATTGGCAATGAGCCTAGTGTAGGTTGGATATGGGAGCCCTTGATATTTAACATTGAAAGCGATGTAGTAGCACACGTTAGCATAAACATTGACGCTAACATATGTTAACATATACCCCTTGATCTCATGAATGAAAGGCTCCCAATTATTATAGCTTACACTAGGGAGGGTTATTGTCGTGGAGAGTATAAAAACCACTTCCGTTTGGCTGGTGTCATTAAGCTCCTGTAGCATTGACTCAAATTAGTCATTGTTAAATACCAAAAATGTGTGCTAAAAGCTAATATGGGAACATAAAAAATGGAGAAAATCCCGAAGACATTAGATGTACGGGGGACGGGGCAGCTCAGAGGTGAGGAGGCTACACTGATAGCTAGTGTTTCCACCACATCCAACGGCAGCCAGCAGCCATGCCTGCCTCTTTTCACCTCCTCCCAATCGCTCTTACTCTCCAGCTCCTCATGGGGTCACGCAAAGGGATCCCCCAACCCACACTTCCATATCTCCTATCTCCACCTTTGGAAGAGCCTCTTCGCCAATCATTCAACTCGTGAAGTCTTTCGAATCTACACTTTCCAGAGACGCAAAATCAAAAAGAAATTGCCCTTGATGAAGATATTGTTGAAGAAGATGGGAAACAATGGCAATTTACCTTAGTTGGACAAGCAGCTTCATTATCTAGGTCTAATGCAAGTGGTTGCTTGTATGTGGAAAACACAACAACCATTTGAGATGTCCTCACTCTCCTAAGGGTTTTTCCTCTTTAAAATTGCTTGCGAAGATGATTGCTTGAAAGTCCTTGAGTCGATTTGGGCAATCAAACGCGGTCCGCTTATTCTCAAGCGTTGTAGTGTTAACACCAAGCCGGTAAGAGATTTGCTTTCTTCAATTTCTCTTTAGATTCAATTTCCCAATATGAAAATTTGGGTAAAATTGCTAGTTCAATGGTTATTCTCTTTATGTTTATCAGTTAACACTTCAAAGGAAACCCTTAGCAAATGCTCATATTTATGTCAAAGTGAATTACAATTCTAACTTGTAAAATGAAGATTTCATATGCAGGAAAGATGACTATTGCTACGTGCATTGGAAATTTGATTAATATTGATAATGCATGCCTTGCAAACGAATGGATGGTGCACGTCTATGTATTGAAATTGATTCTTCTAAACCGCTGAGAAGACGCATTGGATTAAATATGGATGGTGTTATGAAATATCAAACTGTTATATATGAAAAGGAACTCATGTTTTGTACTAATTGCAATGTCTTAAGCCAAATTCAGCAACCGTCTACATATTCAGCAAGAGCCAGAAAGAGGCCGGTCTTCTAATAGTCAAACCCGCAGACAAGTCCGAGATGGACGTCATGATGTTGCTTCTATCAGTGATAACACTAATATTCTAGAAAGTCTACATATTCAGCAAGAGCCAGAAAGAGGCCGGTCTTCTGATAGTCAAACCCCCAGACAAGTCCGAGATGGACGTCATGATGTTGCTTCTATCAGTGATAACACTAATATTCTAGAAAGGGTCATCATGTTTCAGTACAACTAAATGTTGCATCTGTTTGTATAATCCATCAGCTGAAAATAATCAAATGGATACTCGAATGGACGGTAGTATCATTCTCTCTACTTCCTCTCCAGCTCGCTAGGATGGTCTTATAGATAATAATTATCCTGGGAATACTGGTACTGTGAATGTTGTATGTGATGATACGATCCTGTTATGGAAGAGGTTAAGCTAATTTGTTGGTAATGAATGAACCTGATCCTATGTGGGTTGGAAAATTCGGCCGTGAGTATGCTACTCTAAAATTGAATGTTCAAAATGTTTTGGATTATAATAACTCTTTGGATGATTTGGATTTATTTACTGGTAAGGCTATTAGAGTTAATAAAAACATCAGTGAATTATTAGATAAATTTGATGATGATGATGTTTTGGATGTTGGTATGAGATTTATTACGCATATTAATGAATTAGAATTTATTCCGAATGTTGATCAGAAAATTTAAATAGGTGTTGTACAAGAATTCAGGCCAGAAAATTTTCATTATTGCTTTGATTTGGAATGCCCAAGTTAAGTAGTAAGCCTATTGGTGATAGAATAATGTTGCTTGCCAGTAAGCACTCTCTTGATTTAGTTGCTATTCTTGAACTAATGATTTATTCTCTTAGAACTATGAGGATTATGCATTATATTGACTTCTCTAAAATCTAGTGTAATGATAATGATGAGAACAAAATTTGATCATTATTAATGGTGATTGTAATGGCCCATTTTCCCAATTATGTCTAACTCAATAGGTTAGGGAAAGTTATAAATTTTTGGATAAGATTTAGAGGGTTTTAAGGGATAAAATTCCCTTACATGGGTAGAGCTCAAAGTTACGAGCATAACAAATAAAAAAAATTACGTAAAATAGAAGTCAGGAGCAAAAACTATGACCTTAGAAGGTGTATCACATTGGCGAGACCTACTAAAAAAGTGTTGGATAAAATAATATGAGATAAAGACAAAATAGTTGAAGCAACCCTAACACTAATGGCTGGCATTAGTTGCACCAGGTGGTGAGCAGGGCAGGCCCGTGCTATCACGGCCATCTCTGCGTGATTGCACTGAACGCGACTGCGCTTAGCAGGATGCGTGTACCCTTGGCCATGCCACCCGCCTCAATAGCATATGACGGATGTATCCCAGGGTCTTCCCCTATAAATAGGAAACCCATGCAGACTCTCAATGGAGTTTTTTAAGTAATTTTGAGTCCAATTTTGCTCATTGAAGAGGCATTATTAGATAATTTGATGGTGTTTTATACAATGGAAGTATCAATTGCTCGAGTTGATGACTCTAGAAGGTGAAAACGGCCCAGGTTATGAAGAGGCTTTATCATACGCCCTCAGGCCCTAGAGAGAGAAATGTCCCAAAGTGAGAGGAGGTTTTGTCCTCCACCGTCGGGCCACATTGAGAGAAGTGGCCTAGAGTAAGGGGAAGCTTTATCCTTCACCAATGGGTAAGGGGAGGTTTTGTTTGTTGTCTATAGGCAATGCTAGAGAAATGTCACTCAGTAAGGGGAGGTTTTATCTGCTACTTTTGAGAACGCAAAGAGAAATATGTCTCTGGGCAAGGGGATTCTATCTGCAACTTTTGAGTGTGCAAAGAGAGATACATCCTAGGTAAGGGGAGGCTGTAGAGAGAGAAGTATGTCATGGTTAGGCAAGGTTATGTTTGTTGCCTTTGGGTGCAAAGAGAAAGGAATATCCCGAGTAAAGGGAGGTTCTAGGCGTTGCCTTCTGGTGTAATGAGAGGAACGTCCCGAATAAGGGAATGTTTGGTCCACTACATTTAGAAGGAAAAAGAAAAAAACAATCTAGAGCAAGAGGAGGTTGCACCCGCTGTCTTTGGATCTGAAGGGAATGATGCATTGAAGGAAGGAGCAACTCTAAACGCCACTATTTTTGGAAGCCCCAGGGGTATAAGTGTTTCTAACTTTATGATTTAATAAGTAATTAGATGAATGTATGTGCATCTTAAGTAGTAACTTAAGATGTAGATAAGGTATATGCTTTGCTTTGATCCTATTTTCTCATATATACTCTTCTATGATCTAATCTGTTTTGATATGCTTTGATATGATATTATCTATTATGCTACAATTTGATCTGATCCGATATAAAGTGATATGATCTTGTCTGATGTGTTTTGCTCCGCTCAGTGATAGAGTAAGATGTCTGATTCTAATGTTTTATTAGCTTTCATTTGACTTTCATGATTTTTGTCTATTCCCAAATGATTTATCGGAATATAAGTATTATAAATATAAGATTTTGTATTGCTTGATACATGTATTAGCTATTAGGGAGAATTACATTTGGATTCAATTATGTTATAATAATATTATAGATGTTATCCAATATATACGTAGGCAACCAACAACACAAAAATATTGGCCCAATCGAAATTAATTATAAAATTAGGTTTTTATTGCCTACGCGTAATAGAGTGTTTAAGTTATGTGGTGCGTAGAGGAACATTACAATTCTCGCACACTGATGTTGTTGTTCCTAGTTTTTTTTTAAATTTTATTAACTCCGATTTTTTTTTGAACTCCTGGTCCGGGTTGGAACTCGGGTCGGGGTGTTACAATGATATCAATATCAAGTTTTGCTCTGAACAACTCATTTCTTTGGAATATAATGATATCTTTTTCTCTGTTACATACACAAAATGTTCTTTAGTTGATAGAGAAATATAATGGGACCAGATTAAAGCTTTCAATATATCTATTAATACTCCTTGGATCATTTGAGGCAATTTTAATATCATTCTCGACTCTTTAGAAAAATTGGAGGTAATTCTCCTTATATCAAAGGTATGGCAGATTTTAATATATAATTGTATTAATTGTTGTGGTTTGATGGATGGTGGTCTCTCTACATCAAAGTTCACTTTGACAAATAAACAAAATGGGAATAGAAGAATTTACGAGAGATTGGATAGGGTTTTCTATAATAAATTCTAGTTAGATTACTTTGATAAGATTGTCATTACACATCTTGCTTGCACTTTTTTGGATCATGTCCCTTTGGTCATTAATGCGGAAAAACAAATCTCTCGTCATCCTTTTTCTTTTAAATTCTAGGATATGTGGCTTAGCTATGAAGGTTTTCAGGAAATTGTTGCAAAAACTTGGAATGTTCCTATTGATGGTGATCCTCTCCAAATTTTCTATTACAAGCTATTTAGACTCAATTTTTTTTTTGAAATCTTGGAACAAAATTTCTTTTGGTGATATTCTTCAAATAGTGAACCGAGTGGAGGGTGGCATGCTTCAAGCACAAGTTTATATTGATATTGATCCTTCATGTTAAATATCTAAGGTGCCAGCTATGGCAACTCTCCATTTGAGTTCTATTCTAAATCAACATGAGATTTTTTGGCATAAAAATCAAGAATAAAATGGTTACAAGCTAGTGAGAAAAATATTAAATTTTTTCATTCTATGTTCAAAGCAAAAAAAGTCATTTTTGTTATATCTAAAATTAAAAACCACTTAGGTGCTTGGATTGAAAATAATGAATTCCTAGCTTATTTTACTAAAGCATTATTTGTTGAAGATACTACTCATTCTTCTATCTTGGATCACATACCTTTACTGGTTATCTATGATGACAATGCACATCGAACTTGTATTTCAAAATTGGATGAAATTATATCAATTGTCATCTCTATGAATGTCGATAGTTCTCTAGGACTAGATGACTTTGGAGGCTCTTTTGGGGTGAAAGGAACAACCATGTCTTCAGGAATGCAAGAACTCACAAAATATCTATCTATATATAGTGCACGAATAACTTTAGAGTTTATGTTCAGGCCAATTCTCACCTTGTCAAAGTTGTTAGAGAATTTCCTTTCCTTATTGCTAGATGGAATTTGCAATTCTTTTATATTATTTTTTTTACTTTGTTTCCCACTTTTATTAATTGAAGGGAGCCCTCTCTCCTTTTTACCTTATCAAAAACCATAGAGTGAACTTTAGGAATATTCTTTATAATGTTACATACCATCTCAAATTATTAGCAACTAGTTTTTCCCTAATTACCATTTGACTTGTAAAGAAGTAGTTATTGCTGAAAATTTATTTCTTAGGATTCCTTGAGTTTGTGTACCTAAAATATTTACTGTTTGTTGGATTCCTCCCTCTATTAGCTAGGTCATGGAATTTAATATTGATGGTGCTTTCAAAGGAAATCCGGGATTATTAGGAGGTGGAGGTATTATTTTGGATATGAATGGGGCTTTACAGTTTGGATTTTAACATTTTTATGGCTCTTAAACAAGTATTTATATTGAAGCTAGGTCTATCGTAGAAGGCATTAGGTATGTGCTTGCATTCAACTTGCTTCTGCTAAACTGTTGAATCTAATTCTTTGTTATTGGTTTCTATGATTAATGCTCACCTTCGATGGCCTTGGAATATTAAAAGTATTCTTTTTGAAATAAAAAGTTTGAAGGATCTGCATCAAATTTTGATTCATCATATCTTTCAAGAAGCTAACGGGGTAGCACATTGGATAATACATCCTAGGATCTAATATCCTCATCTATTTTCTTCAATGTTCCACCACACATTCAACAGCTTAGGGGAATGATTGTCACAAACAAATGGGGTTTAAGGCATATACATATATGCTTGTAATTTCTTTGCATAGGGTTTTGGTTTTTATGTGGTTTTATGTTGTTATGTTTTCCTTTTTGTAAGACTTTTATAAGTTTTATATACTGGTAGGGGTCTGCCTAACCCCCACCATCATATATATATATATATATATATATATATATATATATATATATATATATATATATATATATATATATATATATATATATATATATATAATGGTTCCACATTCTCTCAAGTAATTTTTTTGACTTTTAGAAGTGGTTTTAGGACTAGTGCTTTTTTTTTTGTAGTGTCCTCTATTTGTGTAAAATGCAAATGCTTTGATCATGATCAAAGTCCTTGTCCAACCAAAGAGATTTGGAGGGAAGTAAATTATCATAACCACACATTGGCTAATTCTTAAAATAGTCTCACACTAGATATGGTGAATACTAACAACTCACGAATAGAAACACCCACTAAGTGTCAAAGTGATTTGGTTCATGCTACAATCTCACAAACCTCGCTAATAATGAGGAAATGACTTGCATCTCAATACCCAAGGTTGACATGTAGGGAATTTTGATTATAGTTAATCTTTTAAACAACAAGGGAAGGTAGCCAAGATATAGTGGAACATGTTTCCCCTACAACATCTAGTACTGTTGTTGGTAATGCTCAAGAGGGTCAAGATGATTTTGTCATGGAAGGATCCACACATTCTTTATAAGATGACTCTATCTCCGCAGATGGTTTCATTCCCGCACCCTCAAAAGGGCTCGACGTAAGGCAAAGGAGAAGTCTCAAAATCTGACTCAACCTATTAAGATCATGCATTTTGACCTCATCAAAGTAATACTTCCATCTTTCATTAATGGATTTAGTCTCTTGGAACACATAGGGGCTAATATGAATGTTGGAATTCTTTGTCTGAGTGAAACTAGAGTTCATAGTATAACGCCCGAGATTTTTCACACATTTTCCTTAAAATTCATTAAAAATTTTTGTAATATAACGTCTGTAAATCAGAGGAAAAATGACGAAATCAAAACCTGATAAAACAGTTTATAATTTAAAACAATAAACATCCATTTTCCATCTAAATATTTTCATCATACGGTCAAACATCATACGGCCAAAGCAAATATCATCAGGTGCTACTCGAAAACACGCGTACGAATTAATTGCTATGATCATAAACTTTAAATACAAATCCCTCCCAGGCATCCCTGAGTGCAAGTCCCATAACAGTCCACAGACTAATCCAAATGAAAGTCCAGAATAATAACATCTTAATGTCTCGTCTCACCCAATACATCGGATCGTGGCACAATTAAATTCGCAGTGAGTGAAGCATATACCTGAGTCAACGGGAATCAATCCACCACTGAAATGAGTGTCCATCTCCAGGAGCTCTCCGCACAACCTGCAAAACCTCCAGTACAACGGGTCTAAAAAGTAGGGTGATGAGTATTTTCATACTCAGTAGGAAAATACCTAGTAGGGAAAAACCCAAACGGTGAACTCAATAAGTTCATAAATACACGCATTCATGCAACTCAAACATGAAGCAGGTAGGCATATCAATATCATGCTCATACGCAAACAAACATACAAAATGCACCATCGTGCCAAAGTCATACCAAATGCACTATTGTGCCAAAATCATACCAAAGGCACCATCGTGCCAGAATCATGCCATCAAATTAAACTTACACAAGCACCCTTACCCAGGGACTTACAAACTTACTTGTACCATTATACGCATACTTGTATGACCTTACTCGTACAGTCTTACTTAAAATCATACACTTACTGTCTTACTCAAAAACAGACTCTCACAATCATACTCATACTCTTACAGTCGTGCTCATACTCATACACTTATAGTCCTTCTCATACACATGCTCTTACAGTCGTTCTCATACTCATACGCTTATAGTCGTGCTCATATTCATATAGTCATACTCATACTCATAATCGTACACATATCAACGACCACTGAAGCTCATTATAACTAATAAGCTCCAACGTCGAAAAGGAAAGGAATGCCACTTGGGCAACACCTTAACCTCCGGGGAGTGACTAGATGCCATGGATTTTTCCGAAGGTAGGCACACCAATGCTCATGGGGCACTGGATCAAACAAGTAAGAGTAGATCCATGATACTACTTACCTGAGCGCACAAACATAAACACCCACACATAAGGGGTCATACAGTTGCCCACCATAATGGGTCTTATAGTGTCATTGCCACTCTTGGGCAGAAAACATACAGTGCCACTTGGGCAGAAATGTACAGTGCCACTCTTGGGTGGAAACATACAACGCTCTCAACAGAGCATCAAACGTTTGGGCTTATACAACACGCAGACCAAATCAGAAACAACGTCGCTCTCAGCAGAGCATCAGATGTCTGGTGCTCTATACAGCACACAGACAACATCCCGCAGAATAAACACCATGGCAAGACATGAGAAAAGCTCAACCGACTCATTATCGGCTAGCTCAAATAGGAACTTAATCCGTCGAACCCTCAGGTCTCAAACTCACTACGCTATCATTAGTTCTGCTTATAATTCAAGTTTGAATTAAGTATGTTATGCGGTACAATTATGCCACACAAACTCACAGTCCTCAACTGATCAAACCGAAGCTGAGCCCGATCGAAACCCTAGTTCGTCAGAGCAGCAGACTTCACTTAATCCATCCACATCATGGACAAAACTCATCATACAACAAACCCTTACAGTCTTACATACTTCACCATCCATCTTATGGCCAAAACATCTTACACTGACATTCTCAAATGAAGCTCCTTAGAGCCAACCCAGTTGTCGCCCTCTTACTTATATCTCACTTATTATACTTACTTTTTATTTCATAATCTGTACGTTATGCTTGTACAATTATGCACACTCTTACTGTCTGAGAAACACCCAACATACAATCCAACCCAAACCGATCCATTCTAATCCTTGCCCGTCATACTCTTATCCTCTGTCCTACGCTTACACAACTGTATCCAAATTCAGACAAAGCCTCTACCACCTCTTACTATCCATTGCCATACCTCTGCCCACATACACTTACACATAACCATATCATAGGCAAAAAGCCATCATACATACGTATGTCTCACACATATGTATAACATACATATACGGTCATACATACGTAGCTTATAAACATGCTCAATAGCCATCACTAGTGCATGCATACATCAAACATACACGCTAGCCATCACTAGCACATGTATACATACGTCAAACATACGCGCTAGCTATCACTAGCACATGCACATACATTCATACATACTTCAAACATGCACGCTAGCCATCACTAGCACATGCATACGTACATACTCCAAACATGCATGCTAGCCATCACTAGCACATGCACAACACATACATACTCTAAACATGCACGCTAGCCATCACTAGCACATGCATACATACATCCAACATACTTACAACCAACATGCATGTCATATGCATTTCAACATACCATATAATCGTGCTTACATGTACATCATGCAATCAGATCGTTACTTAACATCCAAAGCATGGAATCATACAATCCTAGCATGCTACTACTCATTCAAAGCATAATATCATGAATTTACGAGTTCAAAGCTCCCCTACCTCGTAATCATGACGTTTGATGGCGAGCACACGATGGTGGCAGCGTTGGTGGTGGAGTTGGCGGTCAAAACTGTTGCCTAGCTGAGAGAGCTGCTGTTCCGAGGATTTTAGGATGCACTAGAACTAGTCACGGCCAAACGGGGTGTCAGAAATCAATGCGGTAAAACCCGCGATCCACAACAGCACACTAGGGTGGCCAGGAGAAATATCGTGCCAACAAGAATGGTGGTGCGACCAAATGTCGAGGGTGTACACTCTAAAGATCGGTCGGTGGCTAAAACGTGCTTAGCCGGCGACAAGACATCGAAATCGGTCGTGGACAGCACCCAACAGCGACGATTTCGGTCAACAATGGCCCACATAAGGGTGGAGAGCGTGGGGCAACACTCGAGGACAAAGGAGAGGTGGTGGAGGGTTGTGTCAACTTCACTCAGTGGCAAAGCCAACCGATGGTCGGGCGGCGCGAATGCGGCGCCTAAACCCAGAAGCACACTCGTGGCCACATGCACACGCGACCCAAAGGGGTGGGGGAGAGGGCTGAAAGGAGGCGACCCAAGGTTCACAAAAGCTAACAGGGCCAAGGCCCTAGCTGTGGCCAATCAAAGTGGCGACATCGCCGATCGCCACCCAAAACCAATACCCATGGTGCGGGCGGCTGTGCATCTCGCACGGTATAGGGCAATGACAGTGGCCCATTCTGGGCAGAGTGTGTAATCGGGCCAATCAGGGCTGGCCCTCACTGTCGCCGAGCCAGGGCAAAGCCCACGATGCCAAAATGGCCCATGGCTCGCCGATGCCAATGACCTGAGACGCAACCGAAGCGTCTAATTGGGCGGAGCAAGGCAATAGGGGCGAGGCGGGGTTGGAAACGATAACCCCTACCGACACCGGGTCGAGGTAAGCTGGACGGAGTCCTACCGGTGGCCGGACAACAACCAAAAACCCACCGGCGTCCAAAAAATCCCACGGAAAGACATGGAATAGTAGAAACAAAACCCGACCAAAGTGCCGGTAGCTCACCACGGAGCGAAGAAAGCATGGCGGCGGCTCTACTAGCGCCTATGGGTTCCTAGCGGCCAACTAAACATAAGTCTAGTTGAGAGCGGCCGCAAACGATGTCAAAATCGTATACCCACAGTTCAAAAACGGGATTGAAGGAGAGAAAAACCCAAAAAAAGGTTCGGTACCTCGTGGAGGAGCAAAGAGGCCGTGGCAGCGGTCATAGCCGGTACCTACGGACTCGTGGCAGTGAGGCAAAGTGGATCCTGACAAGAATCAAAGGAATCCAATGACGGAGGAGGGAGAATGGTGTGACCGGATATGTCCTCGGGTTTTCTCACAAAACCACTGGACGTCTGTAAAAGTTTCGGATGTCGAAACTTATGAAATCCACTGTATGGATTTCAGATTTATAATAAACTTTTTAATTTTTACTTTTACGTCCTTAATATGCGTTAACCTCCCAGTTACGCGTTATAGCTCCAAAATTTACGCCATAAATGCACAGCGAGGCCCGCGGCCTGCGACTAAGCCCCACACCCAACTCTAGGGGTATAAATATGGGGTATGAATACATAATATTAATACACAGTAGCGTCACATTTTCCTGCCAAAAATAACCAGAAAAATAGCAGGAAAAACCCAAAAAATCGTAAAAAAATCAGGAACCTTACACATTGTATTAATACTTTGAGATTGAGATCCCTTATTAGTAAATCATGATTTTATTATAATTATTCTTCTCATTATTTGGGTGGGATTTGGATTGGTTGGAACCCCCATTTGTGTACTTTAACTAAGATTCAGGATGGAGTACAATCTATTCATTGCAAGGCCAATGAATTGGGGACCATTTCTCATATTTTGCACCTTCATCTATGCAACTTGGTTGATTATCGTAGGGATTATGGAATAGGATAATTGATATTTCTTCTCATATTGTTATGCCTTAGTTCAATATTGGTGATTTCAATTTAATATTTGATAAAAGGGTGAAGCATGGTGGCTTACCTGTTCATGACACTTATATTGTTGAAGTTTGGGGGTATATTCATAGAGCAATCCGTCCGGAGGTTAAAACAGGTTCTGCTTATAATTGAAATAATAAAAGCATAGACACATGCTAAATAGTAGCCAAACTTAATCATAGCTTCTACAACATCCATTGGCTTAACACTATTACCAATTGTCATCTCAAATGCCTTCTACCATATGTCTAACCATTCCCCGTTGATGATTGATTTATTGCCCCATCCTTTGCAACTTTATAGATCATTCATATATTTTAATTGTTAGGCAGGTGCTGAGGGTTTTGAAGTGGTAATTAGAACTTCGTGGAATAAGCCTCTATAGAAGTACAAAAGACTAGTGAACAACTTCAGCGCATCCAATTGTTACTTTAGCATGACCCTTTTAATGATGCTCTTGTTCTTGAAGAATCTAGGGATCTTGCTGACTAGAATAGAGAACTAGATGAACAAGGCACCAAAATCACCGAGTCAGAGCATATTTGTAGGGCAACTTCCTATGTTGAGAACATTTTCACTCCGACCACGATAAGTCAGGTCCATTCCTCTTTATTAAAATAGTGTCTTTCTAATGATGCTATTAGCTCATTCATTGACCCTATTTCAAATGATGAGATCAAAATAGTCATTTTTCTTGTCCATATAATAAGGTTACTGGCCTAGATAGTTTTCCTATGGAATGTTTTACTAAAATCTGGGACATTGTTGGGCTTGACCTTCTTAAGGCCATGAAGTATTTTTTTTAATAATAAGGAAAATGTCATGGGCTCTTAAAAGACATTTCTCACCATTTTTCCTAAGGAGAAAAATGCTTGCGCTTTGATAAATTCTAACCCATTAATGCACTGGGCAACTTTCTTTATAAAATTATTACTAAGATCATGAAGAATAGGTTTCCATTTATCATCCCTCTATTGTTGATGACAACCATGGAACATTTACCAAGGGAAGGAACATATTAGAAAACATCTTATTGCGGCATGAGTTGATAGACAATTATCATCATAAGAATAAAAACATGCAATTTTACTTGGGTCTTCCACTTTTCTTTGACTCCTTGTGTTCATATGTGTTATCCTCATGTTTTTAGATTCTAATCATCTCTCGCAGGCTTGAAGAAGGAAATTATGTCATATGTAAAACTTGAATTTATTAAATCAGTTCTTAATAGCATTCATATATGTTGGTCTCTTGATTTCATGCTTCTTATTAAAATTGTTAATATGATTTAATCTATATGGCTAAGTTTCTTTGGCCCGGTGGAGATGAGGGGGAAAAAATTTATCCTCTTAATTGGAAATCTATTTGTTGGCCTAGGGAGGAGAGGGGTCATTTTCACTGTTAAAAATTGGTGCTTAGTTGGCCTTGATAAATTGTTTTGGAGGGTTATTATTGATGTATGGTGCCTATGGGTGACGATTCATTCCTATTACATTTGTGATTCTACCATATGGCATTGTGAGGATCATCCTAATGCCTCGTTTGCTTAGAAGCTAAAAATGGAGAGAGTACCCATCTTTTCGATTTTTCCATTGGTAGTGAATTTCACACTTCTCAACAACTATGGTCAATGTTTAGTTCACAAGCTTTCAAGCAATAGTGGAGCTTGAATTGTGGATTGTATATCTAATGGTTGTTAGTCTTTCAACCTTCAAAATAATTTGAGGGGTCTTCATACAATGCATATGTTGCGGAATTTTGTCCCTATTCTTGGGTCCGTGGAGGATCAAGTCTATTGGACAGCTTTGTCATAAGGCAAAATTTCTCCAAAATCTGCATACGAGGTAATTCGTTTACCTTGTCCTTGCATTGGATGGCATAATGTTGTGTGGTTTAAACATATGATTCCTAAACATTCATTCATCTCTTGGTTAAAATGCTTCATCAAAGATGCCTTATGCCAGACAAACTTCAGCACCATGGCGTACATTTAGTCAAAGGATGAATTTTATGTAAATCAACTAGTCACTACAACAAAAAAGACTATTAGCGACGCATTTATGCATCGCTAATAGTCCCATAAACATCACTAATGACTATTAGCGACATATAATAAACATCACTTTAAGCGTCGAAAATATTGCCGTTGCTATTACCAATTCGCGACGTATAACTAAAAGCGTCGCTAATAAGGCGTATTAGCGATGTATAGTTATGCATCACTAATAATAAAAAAATATTTTTTTAAATTAAAAAAATAAATTATTAGTGACATATATTATAAGCATCGCTAATAAGGAATTATTAGTGACACTTATGTATACGTCGCTAATAGAAAAATAATTTAAAAATAACTTATTAGTGACATATATATAAAATGTCGCTAATAAGACATTGTTAGCGACACTTATTAAGCGTCACTAATAATTATTTTTTTAAAAAAAAATCCCCGATGGGCCATCGGGGAAAGGAAAGGGGGCCGGAAGATGGCGGGGCACCAGACCCCCAGCTCCTCCCCCTCCTCTGAAAATCAGAGGGGGGGCCGTCGGGGGATGGGAGCAAGGGGGAGGGAAGGCGGCGGGGGGGGGGGGGGGGGCGGGAAGCTGGGGGAGGGGTGGGGGTAGAAGGGGGTGTGGGGGCGGTAGGGGGGGGGGGGGGGGATTGGAGCAGGGGGAGGGGAGGAGGGGAGGGGGGACTGGAGCACGGGGAGGGAGGGGGAGGGGGAGTGCGGGGACCAACAGGGGGAGGGGAAGGGGGCTGAGAGGGAGGGGACTGGGTGGTAGCGGGCGGCGGAGAGACGCGGCGGCCGGAGCAGGGGAGGGAGGGGGACCGGAGCAGAGGGAGAATGGGGGAGGGTGGAGAAGGGGAGAGGGGAAGTGGGAGGGCGGCAGAGGACTGCAGGCCATGGGCGAAGGGCGGCGCAGCAGCGGGCTGCTAGGAGATGCGGCGGTGGGCGACAAGGTGGCTGGAGCAAAGGGAGGGAGGGGGACCAGAGCAGCTGGAGAGGGAAAACGGGCTAGGGGGAGAAGGGGGAGGGTGGCGAAGGAAGACAAACCGTGGGTGGAAGGGAGATGGGACATAGCAAAAGAATGAGGAGGGGGAACAGAGAGGGGTAGGGGGCTGGAGGGCGGGCGGAGAGGAGGCGAGGCTGCAGGTGGTGACGGCGAGGCGGTAGGCGCCAAGGGGGAGGGGAAATGGGGGAGGGGGCAGGGGTAATTTACAGGCATCGGGCAAAATTTTTCCGTGCAAGGAAATTTCGCCGCACCGGTGGAATTTCGACCACGGTAATTTTTTTTTTACATTAGCAACGCTCACAGTGAGCGTCGCTAATACAAAATAATAGTGACATATAATCTCTATGTCACTAATACAACATAGTATTAGCGATGTATACTCCTATTATTTTTAAAAAGAAATTCATATCTCCTCCCCCCTCTCTCTCCTCCCTCTCTCTTCTCTCTCTTCTCTCTCTTCCCTCTCTCTCCTCCCTCCCTCTACCATCTTCTCTCCCTCCCTTCTCTCTCTACTCTCTCTCTCTGCCCTCTCCCTCCCTCCCTTCTCTCTCTACCCTCTTTCTCTATCCCCTATCTCTCTTTTCTTCTCTCTCTCCTCTCTCTCTCCCTCTCTCTCCCTTCTCTCTCTACCCTCTCTCTCTATCCCCTATCTCCCTCTCCCCTCTCTCTCTCCCTTCTCTCTCCCCTCTCTCTCCCTTCTCTCTCCCCTCTCTCTCCTCCCTCCCTCTCCCCTCCCTCTATCTCCCTCACTCCACTCTCTCTCTCCCCCCTCTCTCTATTTTATATTTTTTATCTAAAAAATAATGAAAAAAATATATTAGCAATGTATAGCATATACGTCACTAAGCGATGTATATGCATATATATGATTATACGTATCGAATACCTTTTTATTTTTTTTATCAATTTTTAAATAAAAATAATAAAATTTCCTCTCTCTCCTCCCTCCACCCTCTTCTCTCTCTCCTCTCTCTCCCTTCTCTCTCTTCCCTCTCCTCTCTACCCTCTCTCTCTTCCCTCTCCTCTCTACCCTCTCTCTCTACCCTCTCTCTCTCCCTTCTCTGTCTCCTCTCTCTCACTCCTCCCTCCCCTCACTCTCCCTTCTGTCTCTCTCTCCTCCCTCTCCCTCTATCTCTCCATCTCTCTCCTCCCTCTCCTCTCTCTCCTCCCTCTCTCTCTCCCTATCTCTCTCCTCCCTCTCTCTCTCTCTTCCTCACTCCTCTCTCTCCTCCACTTTCTCTCCTCTCTCTCCCCCTCTCTCTATTTTTTTTAAAAATTAATTAAAAAATAAACATGTATTAGTGACGATAGGCCTATACGTTGCTAATACATATATTTTTTAAAATTATTTTTTAAATAAAAAATATAAAACAAATATAAAAAATTTCCTCTCTCTCTCTCCACCCCCTTCTCTCTCTACTCTCTCTCCTCCCTCTCTCTCTCCCTCACTCCTCTCTCTCCACTCTCTCCACTCTCTCTCCTCCCTCTTTCTCACTCTCTCCCTCACTCCTCCTCTCTCTCTCCACTCTCTCTCCTCCTTCTTTCTCTCTCTCTCTCCCTCACTCCCCCTTTTCTCTCTCTCCCCCTCTCTCTATTTTATATATTTTTAAAAAAAAATTAATTAAAAAATAAACATGTATTAACAATGTATAGGCACATATGTCGCTAATACCTTTGAGTATTAGCGACGTATAGACCTATACGTTGCTAATACGTGTGAGTATAGCGACGTATGTCTATACATCGCTAATACATGTTTATTTTTTTATTTTGTAATTAATTTTTAAATAAAAAATATAAAAAAAATTCCTCTCTCCACCCTCTTCTCTCTCTACCCTCTCTCCCTATATCTCTCTCTCCTCCCTCTCTCCTCTCTCTCCTCTCTCATCTCTCTCTCCTCCCTCTCTCTCCACCCTCCTCTCTCTCTATCCTCTCTCTCACCCTCCTCTCTATCATCCCTCTCCTCCCTCTCTTTCTCCTCCCTTCTCCTCTCTCTCTTTCCCCTTCCCCTCTCTCTCCTACCTCCCTCCCTCTCCTACCTCCCTCTCTCTCCCTCCCTATTTCCTCTCTCCCCTTCCCCTCTCTTTTTCATTCAATTTTTTATTTACAAAATAGGCAGTAGCAACACATAGCCATATGCGTCGCTACTATTAAGGGTAGTAGCGACGCATATGATCATGCACCGCTACTACTATTAGGTAGTAGCAATGAATAGTTCTATATGTCGCTACTACCTATTTTTTTAAATAATTTTTAATTAATTTTTTTCTCCCTCCAACTCTATCTCTCTCTCCACCTTCTTCTCTCTCTCCTCCCTCTCTCTCCTCTTTCTCTCTCTCTCCTCTCTTTCTCTCTCTCTCCTCTCTTTCTCTCTCTCTCTTCTCTCTCTCTCCTCCCTCCCTCTTTCTCTCTCCTCCCTCCCTCTCTCTAATCTCTCTCTCCTCCCTCTCTCTCTCCCCTCTCTCTCTCCTCTATCTTTGTCTCTCTCTCTTCGATCCCTCTCTCTCTTCACTCTCACTCTCACTCTCAAAGCACTTTCTTCACTCTCTCTTTTATTATAAATTATATTTTAAAATTAATAATAAAATTTAATAAATAAAATATATTATATATAAATAGTGAATTATTAACACTAGTTTTTATTAAAATTTAATATTTATTTATTGTATATACAAATAGTAAATATTGAATAAAATATATTATATTTAAATTTATAATTTTTTAATATTTATTTATTAAATAAAATAAATTAATAAAGCTATTAGCGACACTTGTTAACAAACATCGCTATTAGAAATAGTATTTGTGACGCTTATTAACAAGCATTGCTACTAATTTAAAATTTATAATTTTTTTATTTTTAATTCAATACTATTAGTAACGCTTTTGTAAGTGTCGCTAATAGTAGCACTATTAGTGAAACTTGTATATATGCATCGCTATTGAGAAAACTATTAGCGATGCTTATGAAAAGTGTCGCTAATAGTTATATTTTTTATTTATTTAAAATATGTATCTTTTTGCGACGGTTATATGAAGCGTCGCAAATAGAGGAACTATTAACGACGCTTATAATAAAGCGTCGCTAATAGGATTAGTATTAGCAACGCTTTAAGCTAAGCGTCGCTAATAATTTAATTTTTTTGCAACCATTTTTTATACGTCGTAAATAGTTATTTTTAGCGATGTTTAGCTAAGCGTCGCTAATATATGCATCGCTAATACTCCATTTTATTGTAGTGAGTGAAAGTGTTGATCACTTATTCTTCTCTTGCATGCCAAGTGGATTTATCAAGGCATCATTCTGAGCGTATTCAATATTTTAGTAAGAAGAAAGACCATTTGGGCACTATTTTTCAAATTATTCTACCATGTTATTGTCAAGTTTATTTGGTAGGAAAGAAAATCAAGAATTTTCAGGAATGTGTCCATGACTTATAAGCATTTAGGGAGTTGTGTACAAGCAGTTCGCACTTATGTGACGGACAATCATCGTCTCCAAGAAATTGATTAGAAATTTCCTTTTCTCAAAGTTAGATGGTGCTTGTAGTCTAGTCTCTATTTTGTCTCTTAACTTTTATCTTACTTTTTTATGTGAATTCTATCTTAGGCTTAATAGAAGGGGTTAATTACCTCCATTCACCTATCAAAAAATAAACAATCCTAGTAGCATCCTTGTCTCCAACAACAGTCTTCACCATGTCCACAAACTATTGCAACAAGAACAACTAGTTTGGCACCAGGATTTCCCCTGAGAAGATGGTGGACTAGACATTTAAGCCAAACCCTGCGACACAAAGTATATGTGGGTTTGAATGTTGTAGTTCGACAACCTAGGTTCCAAGAATGACTAGTTAGATATTTGGGGGTGGGGTTACCCTTTTTCTCTAGTCGACTGCAGGCTTCTATGTATTTTTATATCGTAGATAGATTTCATTATACTATGGTAGGTTGGAAGAAGCACTTCCTTTTTTATGCAAGTCAGCCGGAACTCTTTAAATATGTCCTTGCGAGTATGCATATTTATTGGTCCTTTCATTTAAAGCTCCCTACTAGCATTATCAAGAAATTGGAATCTCTTATATCTAGATTTCTTTGGAGTAACGCTGATGAGGGTCGTCATTTCCATCCTATCAGCTGGAAGAAAGTTTGTCTTCCAAAGAAAGAAGGGGGATTGGGAATTAGATTAGTTAAAGATTGGTAATATACTAGTTTGGCTAAATTATTTTGGTGGAACTTAACTAAGAAAATTTTTTTATGGATTAAATGGGTTCATGGATATTATATTCATGATTCTTCTATATGGCATTGTGACATACCCTTATTTGCTTCTTATTCTTGGAAGTATATTCTTTCCATGAGGACTATCATGCAAGATTTTATCTCTTATAAGATAAATGATGGCAAAAGCTTCCTGATGGACACCTGACTAGGTAATTTCACTCTCTGTCATAATTCTGGGCAGCATCTTATAATCTAGATAAGGAGTCACATTCTAGCCTCTGTCTTAGATTGTATGATTGGTGATCAGTGGAGATAGAATCAACCTGGTAATCTAAACTATGAACATTTGTTGCAGACCATCAGTGGCCACACCCCTACTCTCAATCAAGAGAAGGATGCAATTAAATAGAAGCCTAATCCTTCTGGGAAGTTCTTAATTAACTAAATATGCATATAATTTATGCATTAAACATTTGCCAAAGTTAAGATGGACTTCTCTATTTTGATTTAAACATCACATTTTAAGACATTCTTTTATTAGTTGGTTGATATTGCATGGCTGTTTTCTCACACTTGACAAGATTCAAACTTGAAGTGTCCATCTTGTTAACAGGTGCATACTTTGTCAATCATATATGGAATCACCTCAGTGCATCTTTTTCTCTAGTAACAATTCTAAATAGATAATGACCAATATTTTCTAGTTCTTTAGAGTGGATATTTCTCCTAATCAAGCTCAGCAGGCCTTTCAGTACGTTCAGCTCTTTAGCCACTCTATTCCTAACTAGGGAAACTCTTAAAACTCTCCTTGAACTCTGCAGTCTATTACATTTGGAGGAGAGAAATTCTAGGATTTTTATGATTGAATTCACTTATAAGTGAAATTTTTGTTTGTTGTGTGAGAGTCAAGTTGGAGTATATGTCTCCGCATTATTTCTGAATTCCCTTTCATAAATGAAAGGTGGCGTATGTATTGTTTTTTTGCTTTCTTGACATTGTTCCCCCTAGTTCTTTATTAAAGGGAGTTTTCTCCCCCTTTTAACTGATCCCAAAAAACAAAACAAAAAAGAATGGCAGTGCCATCTTTTTTATGCCCAAGTGGGATGCAACTAATATCAGGCACAAGCTTTCTGTCTGAGATCCATCATCTTGAAGAATTGTATAAGGCTCGAGAAGGATCACTTTAAACACAAAATGGGGAAAACCGAACATGGAAGCTTGGGTATGCTCTTGCTATACATTGAGGGATTAAGAGGAGAACACTCCAATATGATTATAGGAGTAAAGTGTATAACTATAAGAACTATCTTAAGCCTCCTATAATAATAACGTCCTCATAGGAGTAAAGTGTATAACTATAAAAACTGTCGTAAGCCTGCTATATACAATGTGCAATATTATCCTTAGTTCTTCATGTTTCAATTAAACTATATTTCTTTGAACGATATTGTCTACGGTCCACTCTTTGTTGTTGAAGTCCTTATAGTTATACAATTGACTTCAGTTTGTCGATGAATCGTTAAAGGAAAGAGCTAAGGATATTATTGGGCATTGCATCTAATAAGATGAGTAGGAGATGTTGAAACCCAGATTTTGTGACATGACCTGAATGAGCATCTTGGTGGATGCTGTTGTGTCTTAGTGTTGCACCCTAATTTCAGTCTCCTTCAACTTCTATGTATGGGTCTTAGGGAGACCAAATGCATAGCTTAATGCAGCGCTTTCACATAGTTTTCCAAGAAGATAGTTTAAGCAAAGGAGGACTCAAGGAACTATCATCTCCAGCTTCATTCTTTCATCAGTCTTCCATCACCATCACCATAGGAAGCGAAAGTTAGTAAAATTGCTGGCTTTAATAATTACCTATAGGATACGGTAGGAAGCAATTTAACGAGAACAAGCAACATTAAACAATTTTGAGCCTTAATTCCATTAAGATATGTTTAATACTTGAAGCCCAATTAATCCATGAGAATTTGTGTCCTCAAAAGATGGAGAGGGAGATCTGGAGCAAGGTGTTGAAAAAGTGTCAACGTTGCCATTTTGGTAGAATTGGATTGTTCTCTCGTTAAATCAATCTATTGTAGTCTTAGTTGCCAACATGAAATTCAGAATAGGCAATTGGGGTTTCTTTTTCTGGACAGTTGACCAACGCCATGGCTGTTGGGATCTAACAGCTGGTTATTCACTTTCATGAAGATATAATAGATCCTAGAAGGCCAACTTTAGGTCAGAATCCCAGGCTGTATGGCTTTCATACATGAAAAAAGCTTACTATTCAGATATTCCCAGGACAATAGTCAACTACCACATGCAATACGTTAAATGTTTTTCCATATCAGGTGCCACGCTTGTTTATTTCCTCTGACTTGTGTGCTGCAATACAAGATATGGGTTCATTACAGTAATTGTCTGATCCTTTCTTACACCCTATATATACCTGCTTTCAACTTGAAGAGACAATCACAAACATGCAGTTTTTTCTTGTTCATTTGCCAGAAGATTTTCCTCCTGTTCCCTGCAGTAAAAACATGTTCATTTTCAGATTGCCTAGTCCTTTGTAACGTGTACCCTAGTATACATTGCTTTCAAGTTGAGTTCAACATGAAAAGTCGACCACAAAGCTAGATGAGTGAGATGTCAACCCTCTTATTCTTCCCAGTTTTTTCATGTTTATTTGTCGTGAAATTTTCCTTCATGCTCATTTCTTCCAAAATACGCTTACTTTTCCTATCCTTGGCCATGAGTTTGTTTGTGGACTTCTCATTTGTCCCACACCATGCCCAACCTCCAACTAGAGGTGAAGAGTTGATGCTACGGCTGTCCAGCATCTGGGCTGGACCGGCACGACTCTCACCGGCTCCATGTGCAGCTAGACCTGCTTCAGCAACTCCCACGATAAGTTCGAACTCCTGGTGAGCCCCATGAACTTGTCTATTTAAGTCCTCACTCAGAATATCAGAAAACCTTCAAATTAGTCCATTTCGAAAAGCAGTTGCTAAAGATTGAGCAATCTTCTACTTTGCTATTATTGTTGGTTATTGTAGTCATGCTAATATTGTGCACTCGTGCCCGAGTTGGTGACAAGTTCCTCATCTTCTCTGTGTTTTCCGACAAATGAAAGGGAAAGGCATGGGACCAGCTGCACAGAAGGTTGCACAGAGAAAGATACAAGAGCACGAGAAAAGGGAAGAGAAACTGAGACAGATCGGGCATCCATGCCGCCACCAGCACCACCAATATCCTCTAGTTTCAGCGTGGGTTGGGCTGGAGCCCGAATTGGTATTGTGAGGCTTCTCCATCCGGCAGCGGCTCGTTGAATTCCTTAGCCCCGACGGGAGCACATGAAGCAGAAAGGGGTTGCTTCGACTTTCGTCTTTCCTCGAAAATCCTCTGCCAGCACTCATACTGGGGTCGAGGTGTCGAATGATCTTTGGTAGTGGTTCATTGCATGCTACTATGTCGCAAGGAATCTGCTGAGAAACAAATGACATGGGGCAGGCAGAAGCAGTCATGAATTGAGTATCCATAATTTGATGAATGGGGTAAACATTGTAAATTTATGAAGTTTTGATGTAGTATTTATTGGGAAGTGAGACATATTCCTCACTGTCCCATAATGAGTTTCATTTTTATCCGACATTATGTGTCCTAATCCTCCTACTTCTTCCAATATACTAACATACTTCTTACATAATAGTAGAGTCTACGTTAGTTTTAGTTATATTTCTGTCTTTTTTTATGGTCTAAGATACTTCCCACTTTTCTTAAAATTTACACTTTTTACAAATGGGACACATAATATGGAGAAAGTATATACACTTAATTATCATCTTTGTTTGCAGAGTCATGGCTACCTTCGGCCAGGATTTTGTAGTGTAGTACATTCTTCCTACACAGGATGGAAAATGTCCACCGGTTTGCTTATGGAGATGATCTAAATCGTTCTTCTTATAAAGGTTGGACAAGGTCCTTCAGAAGGAAAAGTATATTTTGAATGTTCAGACGTCAATAATCTCCTTTTATTAAGAAATATAAAGAAAGGACAAAGTTTTTTTGTTAATTTAAAAGTAGAATAATTGAAGAATATGTACAAAAAGTTCAATAAGAGCAACCTTCCTTCCCTAACTCAGCAAACAATGAACACTCCAGCGATCACCAAAAAGAAACACAAGTCTCTTATCCCCACAACAGAGAAACTACTAATATACGATACATCATCATTTAATCCTCCCAAAACCCATGCAAAAATACACAACAATCCATAATTTTATCTTTTAACTCTAAACGCATCCATAATATGTTGCACTTTTTTCACGACAGCTTTAGTAAAAACATGTTTGTTCCTTGTCTTGTATTAAAAATTGTTAAAAATGTAGGATATGGATGTTGCTATCAGTACCCCAGAAATTTCCTACTTCCCCCATTGTTGTCTACTTCACACATTCTCATTTATTAGTCATTTCAAAAATTAAAAAAATAAAAATAAACCCACCTCACCGTTTCCCCATTTACCCCACCTTAAAAAATAATATTACCCACCATCTTCATCATCTGCTCCGGTGCCCTGCCCCCTTCCATTTCCAGCACTGCCTCTCCTCCTCCATCTCACCTCACCTCACACTTCTCAGCTAGAAGGGAGTCGTTGCTGCCCGTGGCCAAGAACTAGCCCCAGCCCACACCCCTTCTTGATCACCAGCCCACCTTCACTTTGTGACTTGAACTGTGAAAAAGGCATGACTGAGTGAGAAAGTGGTATGGATGACTCTTTTTTTAGTGACTTGAAGTGGAAAAAGATAAAACTTAGTCCCCGTTAGACTCTAGTTTATGTTGGGCTTCCATTGTTTATAAATTCAATGCGTTGTGAGTAATAGTTTCACATTTTTTTACTTTGTGAGAAGATAGAGAAAAGCATTTTTTAGGGCAGAAAAGTGAGTTTTCCCTTTTACTCTTGCTATGCGTGTTTGGTGTTTCACTATCCTTTTGTGAGGCTTTTGTCTCTTGTGTGGCTTTGGCAACTTGATAGGTTTTATCCCTTTGTCTTGTTTATGTACTTTCACACTGGTTTAAGCTTGTATTCCACTTGGTAGACATGGGAAGAGTTTAAGAACCCCTCTTGTGTGCTTGTGTGGGTGAGTACTTATAATCATCATCTGCACTACTTTTATTATTAGTGGAATTATCTGAGTTTTTTAGAGTAGGCCGCAATCGAACCACATTAAAGTATGCTTATTGCTTAGTGATATCTGCATGATTATTTGTTCAATCATCCTCTTGCCTGCAACTTGCTATTGTATGTCATTTGATCTGCAATGGCGGATCTACAATGTATGGACCACCCTGGGTTTTGAAATTCTCTAGACTACCGTTACTAATTAACCTAGGGCTTGGGTAGAAAAAAAACCCAAAATTTATTCATTGACTACTACCAAAAAAACCTTGAGCACTGACTAAACCAAACCTTTTCTTTCTGGCTAAAATAAAGCTAAAGCAAGTTTTAGAGTCCCAACCTGACTTATATAAGTTGGTAAACTTAACTAACACAAGACCCAATTACATTGGTTTAAATATGGAACCCAACCCTTTAAACCCATTTCAAACAAGTGAGGCACAATGAACCATCATGTCAACATCTTTGGACTTCAACCGGAACTTAGCTCACTCTCCCTCAAGCTCTGTCTCTTTTTCCAAATTTTCTAGTATTGATAAAATCATGCCCCATTTTTGGCTATTCGTCTTTTAAAGAGCCATGCCTTAGGTACATCCCCATCTCTTGTGTTATCCAATTTTACCTTTATAAAATAAATTCTAAGTACAAAACTATTTCTATATTTAGTTATGAAAAAAGGAATTTTATATTTAATTATTTTTTTAGCACCTTAAATAAAAATCCGGGATGCGCCACTATTGATCTACGGTACGGTTGATCAAGTTGAGTGAACATCAATCTAGTTAATTGGTTACTTTTTTTTGTTTCTTTGTCTTTGCTACCCGTTCTTGTGGGAGCAGCGCAAGGTTCCTTCTGATGTTTTGTACTGTTGCTTACATGCACGTCATCACTCAAAATAAGTGGGTCAAAGGAAGGTTCATGATTTTGTGGGACTAAGGCAGATTGTTTAATTAGTGAAAGGTTCTGCTGGGTTCATGGGCTTTGGGTTTGTATTTGACTATGGAGGAAACTTTGGGTTTTAGTGATTGGACGGTCTAGAGTGAGGGATCTTGACCGCTTTTACATGTTTGCTTGGTTTTTTATTGCTAAAGAAGTTAATATTCTATATTTTTTTGTTTTTAAGTATAAATGCTATAGAATTTGAATTTATATGATATTATAAAAAATTAGACTAAAATACCCCTGTATTAGGGTTTAGGTTTTTATATTGTGTAAACCCGTCAAACCGTTTTTTTACCCAGGAACAACCTATCCAATCGGCTCCCAAGTCCAACCAGTGAAGCAAAAACACAGTGACATGTTCGATTTCTTACCCATCCAACCGGTAATTTCTAAATACTGACACTACAATAAAATTGACTATTATCGACGCTTTTAAGCGTCGCTAATAATACTGTAAATGTCGCTAATAACTATTAAAGACGCATAAAAAGCGTCGCTAAATGTGCTGATGAAACTGCCATCACTATTGTATACTAGCGACACATATCAAAAAGCGCCGCTAAAAGTATGTATTAGCGACATATATCAAATGTCACTATTAGTATACTATTAGCGATGCAAGCGTCGCTAATTATATAGTATTAGCGATGTTTATATATATAATATATATTTTTTAAAATATAATTATTTTATTTTTTTGAAAAATATAAAATTTAAAAAAATAAATTAAAAACTAGTATTAGTGGCATTTATGTAAGCATTTCTAATTTGTATAATTATTTAAAAAAAATTATTTGTAAATAAAAAATAATTTATGACAATTAGCGTTTGAGAAGTGCGTCGCTAAAAGCATTAAAAAAACTCTTTTAGCAACGCTCCATAATAGTGTGTCACTAAAATAATTAAATAAAAAAAAATACCAAATCGAGTCAGCACCCGGTTTGGAAGGGACCATTGCTAACCCACAGTAACCTGAGTTGTGGGTCATTGCACCCGCACAGGGCTCAAGGCCCGGCACAACGGTGCAAGTCGGGGCACGGGGGTCGGGGCCCTACGCACCAACGCGGGGCGGGGTGTGGGGCTCGGGGCCCGTCGCACTGGCATGGGGGAGGGTGGGGGGCAAAGTGCTGGCAGGGCGGGGAGGGGGTGGTGGGTCAGTGACGACCCATAGAAGCGCGTTGAGGCGACCCGTTTCTGCAGGTTGTTAGAGAGGTTGAAGCAACACCTCTAGCGAAAACCTTTTGCCATCCGCCAAAGCCCGCTGGCTACCAGTCTTTAGAAAAATTTCCGCCCTAAGGCAAGGATACAACAACGAGCGGCTGAAGGATGGGCCGAAAACAAAAGGGCGGCTAGACGATAGCAGACGGTAGATGGAGGATGGAATGAAGCGAGGCAAAGAAGGTGGAAGCGGAGGAGGAGAGGAGAGAGGACATTGGGGTTCTTGGACGGCTTCCAGAGGTGTTGGAATATAAAGGCATGGCCGGAAATTCGCCCAAGCATGAAATTTCTTGTCTAGCGCAAAATTTTGCACTCAGGAGAATTAAGTTCAAGAGTAGCCTGAGTTTCATGTTTAGCGACGCTTAAGTTCAAGCGTTGCTAATACGATATGTATAAGCAATGTTTTAGCTAAGGTGTCGCTAATACTTAACGTATTAGCGACGCTTTAATCTAAGCGGCGCTATAAATATATATTTTTATGAATTTTTAAATAAATCATATAAAAAATAAAAGATAAATATTTCCCTCACCTCCTCTCTCTCCTCCCTCTCTCTCTACCCTCTTTCTCTCCTCACCTTCTCTCTCTACACTCTCTTCCCTCTTTCTCTCCTCATTTTCTCTCTCTACCCTCTCCTCTTTTTTCTCTTCCCTCCCTCTCTCCCTACTCTCTCTCTCCTCACTATTTCTCTTCCCCCTCTTTCTCCCCACTCTCTCTCTCTCCTCACTATCTCTCTTCCCTCTATCTCTCCTCACCCTCTCTCTACCCTTTCTCTCTCCTCACCCTCTCTCTACCCTTTCTCTCTCCTCACCCTCTCTCCGCTCTCTCTCAACCTTCTCTCTCTACCCTCTCTCTACACTCTCTCTTCCCTCTTTCTCTCCTCACCTTCTCTCTCTACCCTTTCTTCCCTCTCCCTCTCTATCACCCCTCTCTCTTCCCTCTATCTCTCCTCACCCTCTCTCCCCCTATTCTCTCTCATCTCTCTCACCCTTCTCTCTCTACCCCCTCTCTCTCCTCTCTCTACACTCTCTACCCTCTCTCTCCTCTCTCTGCTCCTCTCTCTACACACTATCTCTCCTCTAATTTTAGTTTTTTATTATTTTTCTTTTTTAAATTTAATTTTCAAAATAATTAAATAAAATAAAAAATACTATTAGCGACATAAATAAATATATGTCGCTAATAGTATTATGTATTAGCGACATATAGAAATATACGTCGCTAATATGTATACTATTAGCGACTTATATTTCTATACATCTCTAATAATATTTATTTTATTTTTTATTTTTAAAATATAAAAATATATTAAAAAATTAAAAATTACCCTCTCTTCTCTCTCCTCTCTCCACTCCCTCTCCTCTCTCTCTCTCCTCTCTATCTCTCCTCTCCCTCTCCTCTCTCTCCTCTCTCTCTCTCCTCTCCTCCCTCTCTCCCTCTCCACTCTCTCTCCTCCCTCTCTCTCCCTCTTCTCTCTCCTCCTTTTTCCTCTCTCTCCTCCCGCTCTCTCTCTACACACTATCTATCCTCTAATTTTAATTTTTTATTTTTAAAATTTAATTTTTAAAATAAATAAATAAAATAAAAAAAATACTATTAGCAACGTATAGAAATATATATCGCTAATAAACATATATTAGTAACGTATAAAAATACACATCTCTGATACCTATACTATTACCGATGTAAATTTCTATACGTCTCTAATAATATTTACTTTATTCTTTATTTTTAAAATATAAAAAAATAAAATAAAATAAAAATCAAACTCTCATCTCTCTCCTCCCTCTCCTCTCTCATCTCCCTCTCCTCTCTCTCTCTCCTCCCTCTCCTCTCTCTCTCCTCTCTCTCTCTCTACACACTCTCTCTATTTTTATTTTTTATTTTTAAAATTTTATTTTTAAAATAAATAAATAAAATAAAAAATATTATTAGTGACATTTAATATATATGTTGCTAATAGTGTATGTATTAGCGACGTATATAAATAAACGTCGATAATACCTATATTACTAGCAACGTATATTTTTATATGTCGCTAATAGTATTTATTTTATTTTTTATTTTTAAAATATAAAAAAACTAAAAATTAAACTCTCCTCCCTCTCCTCTCCATGTTCTCTCTCTCCCTCTCCCCTCTTCCCTCTTTCCCTCTCCTCTCTCCTCTCTCTCTCCCTCTCCCCTCCATGTTCTCTCTCTCTCCCTCTCCCCTCTTCCCTCTCTCCCTCTCCTCTCTCCTCTCTCTCTCTCCCCTCTTCCCTCTCTCCCTCTCCTCTCTCTCTCCCTCTCCCCTCTTACCTCTCTCCCTCTCCTCTCTCCTCTCTATCTCTCCTCTCTCCTCTCTATCTCCCTCTCCCCTCTCTCCCTCTCCTCTCTCTCCTCTCTATCTCTCTCCCCTCTCCTCTCTCCTCTCTCTCTCTTCTCCATCTCCTCTCTCTCTCCCTCTCTGTCTCTCTTGCCTCTCTTTCTCTCCTCCCTCTCTCTACACACTATCTCTCCTTTAATTTTAAATTTTTTATTTTTAATTTTTAAAATTAAAAAAAATACTATTAGCGATGTATAAAATACATGTCGCTAATAGTGTATGTATTACCGACATATATAAATATGGAAAAAGTTGAGGTGAGCCTGGGCTCATGCTCGACTGCGTGAGCCTAGGCCCATCGGATCGTTGGATTTATATCCGACAGCCCATGTTACTCAGGGGTAACTCACCTCAACTAAGCTCTATAAATATACGCCGCTAATACCTATACTATTAGCGACATATATTCATATACGTCGCTAATAGTATTTATTTTATTTTTTATTTTTAAATATAATAATATAAAAAAATTAAAAATTAAACTCTCCTCCCTCTTCTCTCCTCTCTTCTCTCTCTCTCCCTCTTCTCTCCTCCCTCTTCTCTCCTCTCTCCTCTCTCTCCCTCTCCTCTCTCTGCTCCCTCTCTTCTCTCCCTCTCCCCTCTCCTCTCCCCTCTCTCTCTCCTCTCCCTCTCCTCTCTCTCCTCCATCTCTCTTCTTTCTCTCTCTCTCTCCCTCTCCTCCCTCTCCCTCTCTCCTCTCTCCCTCTCCTCTCTCTCCTCTCTATCTCTCCTCTCCCTCTCCTCTCTCTCCTCTCCTCCCTCTCTCTCTACACACTATCTCTCTTCTAATTTTAATTTTTTATGATTTTTTTTATTTTTTAAAATTAATTTTAAAAATAAAGAATTAAAATATACTATTAACGACATATAGAAATATACGTCACTAATAGTGTATGTATTAGCGACATATACCAATATATGTCGCTAATACCTATACTATTAGCGACGTATATTTCTATACGTCGCTAATAGTATTTACATTATTTTTTATTTTTAATTAATAACTATTAGCGACGCTTATTTCTAAGAGTCGCTAATAGCAGCACTATTCGCGACGCTTATAAAAAGAGTCGCTAATAGTTATAATTTTTTTCTTTTTTATTTAAAATATATATCTTTTACCGATGTTTGTATAAAGCGTCACAAATAGGTTAACTATTAGCGACGCTCATAATAAAGCGTCGCTAATATCTGACTATTAATGACGCATAAATCTATATGTCACTAATAGTTGATTTTATTGCGATGCTTCTCTATGCGTCACAAATAGTTGTTTTTAGCCACGCTTGGTTTTGGGTCACTAATAAATGCATCGCTAATACTACATTTTGTTGTAGTGTGGCCAATGAGAAGTGAAAATGCGTGGGAGGTCTGATTTCTGACTTATCCAAGATGCAATTCTAAAATTTCTACTGTGAAGTGAGTTCTGGCCGCAAAGTGAGATTCAACCCAAGTGTATAATCACGCACCCTTGATAAAGAAGTAATTTTTGGCGAAGATCAGCAGCCCATCAAGGGGTTAATCTGGCTCATCAGCATCAACTAGTCGTCAACTTCTATGGTAATAGCCTATTATTCAAATTCTAGTTGAAAATTGTATGTTTACATACATGATTGTTCATATATCGTGTTATGGAACACACGATATGTAGTACTTGCATACAAATAGTACATAGTCATATTATCAATAATACGATATTGACTATATCATGTTATCAATAATATGATATATGGAATTGAGAAGTCGTCTTATCATGTATGGGTGACATACATAGCAATAACACAATATTCGATAGACAACATTGAAATGTTGTTCTATCGTGTAACCGATAACATGATAATGAACAATGTGAATCAATACGGCTCTTTGATTTTGGTCACGATCCATTGTTTATATATATATATATATATATATATATATATATATATATATATATATATATATATATATATATATATATATATATATATATATATATATATATATAACATCTTTTATAGACGAAGGCTACAAGAATACAGTCAAATGGCGGAATCAGTGAAGGCCTTAGAAGAGAAGAAGAATAAAATTTATTGGAGGAGTCCGGGTCTGGGAACTAATAGTTTCCCTGGTAGACTTCGACTATCAAAAGACCTTGTTGAATCGAGGCTAGGATCCAAGGAAATTTTGAAGGAGACTGGGTTATACTAGAGAGCAAATCATTATCTCCAGGCTGCTCCTAGACGTTCTAATAAATGAGTGTTGGGATGACTCACAAGAGGTATTTAACATCTCGGGCAAAATGCTATCCCTCTAGAAGGAAGAAGTTGCACTGATCACGGGTTTGAGGGTGAAAAGAAACCCGTTGAAGTTGGACAGCAACAACATCACCAGCCCTCTCATGAGAATAAATACCTCTTATGAGGGTTTTTTAACTTTAGCCATGCAAGTCACCAGCCCATCCGCTAGGTAGTGCTTGGGTGCCAAGTTAAGGATAATATCAAGATAGTTAAATTTAATTTGTACTCTCTCATATTGGTGCATACTATGATTCTGATTTGATTTAGATAAGAATGGAAGGAGTCCAAACAATGTTGGAGTTTACTCAACCTAGGACTCCTCCAATAAAGGAGACCCATGCCCTCTTCTCTCTTGCCTATTTCTCTCTCTAGCCAACCTCTCCTCCCTCTCTTCTCTTTCTCTTATCTTCTTCCTTTTGTTTACCCTCTTTCTTTTACATTATTCTACCAATTGTTCTATTATTTTCTATGAGATTTTGTGAACACCACCATTGAAAACCTTTGAAAAAACCTAGCCATTGAATCCTCACCATTGTATCTCCAACTTGAATTTTCTTTTTCAACTTGCACATCATTAAAGGACTGATTCATGATTGTAGGAATAGTTTCAAGGTAAAGAAAATATAGTTTTCCTTAAATCTTGAAGAATTGTTGCACTTTGAAGTTAACGCCTAAGTGTTTTCTCTACAAAATAGGGTTTCAAGCAAGGAAGGGTTTTTCTTTGTTTTAAATCTAGATTTTTTTATCAAATTCAGAGGTAAGTGATCCAAACCACTATTTTGCATGTTTATGCATGTTTTGAATGTCGTTCTTAAATGACATGCTATTTAGGGTTTCTATTAGCATGCTAAAGTTATTGGATTTTGATACATGTTCTTATGGATTATTGACATATGATGATTAGAAATATGTTTCATATGATTTTAATGACTAATTATGATGTATTTTAGTGTTTGAAGTCATATTCTTGCTATTTCAATTGTCTATCTTTATTGGGAACTTGGTTAACCTTTGATCAAGTTCTTCAATCTTCTGAGTTTTTGCCTTAGTTTTTTCTGCATACTTAAAAAGCTCAGATTTGGTTGATACCTTCCAATAAGATTTTTGTTCCAAATTTTCTCTGAGACCTTCATGATTAGTTAATCTAGTTTTGGGGAAAATTTTAAGTATTTTTCCAAGGTTTACCTATTCAATCGTTTGTATTTTCCTTGTTTTTGGCAAGTTGGCACTATTTCGGATTTTGGACTTGATTCCAAGACTTTTTATTCTATGTTTCATGTATGGACAATTTTTAGAGACTTATTGACATAACTAGTTTCATATTCTAATTTTGTGGATTTTTCTTGATTAGTCTCTAATTATTGGATTTTCTTAAGGCAAATAGGTCAGATTGCACAATTATGTGATTTTGTATTCGAATATTTATGTCTTCTGCCTTCATATTGTGTCTCAAATTTCTTGAGGGTAAAACTCAATACGTTATCTATTCATAATAAAAAAAATTTAATTGATTTGGAGTGTCTGACATTGAGTTATACTATTTTGATTCCAACTACTTATGTAAGGTCTCTGATCTTAAACCGGTTTTTGTTTCACTTTAATTATCGGTTATCGTGAGGTTAACACATTTTCTAATTTATTCGGTGATTTCGTAAATAAATAAAGTTTATAGTGGTTTTAATCAAAATCAACTTTATAATTAGTGGTTTTAAGTAATTTTGAGTCAAATGTGAATTTTTGGGATTTTTCTGAATTTTTACTATTTTTCCAAAAAACTAGGGTTTGGCAAGACCCCCTATGGGCCCCACCGTCGAAATTTGGGTTTTTGGACCAAATGAACCCAGACATAAATACAAGACTTTACAAAAATTTTCATAATTTTTTCAGGTTTTATTAGCACTCAAATAACTAAATTACCCATTTTTAGCCTATTTTTCTATTCATACCCCGCAATTTACCCATACACACCCCAAGAGCTTACTATAAAAGGCCAGACCTGAGCCATTCCCATTTTGGAAATAGGCTGAGAAAGAGAGGTCAGGCCTAATCCCCAATTAGGCCCGGATTAGAAGGTGTTTAAGGTAAGTCCATTCTAATTAAGCACCAAATCCTAGCTTTTCTCTTAATCTCTTCTAAATCTACCATTTTTCCTTTGTTTTGATTCATTTTTAAACATCAAAACTACTAATTTGCATCTTTACTTCAAACCCTAGCTCTAAAAATCCAATTTTTATGTTCAACAAGCCATATATCTAAGTTTTTAATTAGGGTTTTCTATGTTAAATCGGTTTTAATGGAGTTTATTTCAAACTCTATGTCTTTGTAAGGTTTTCAAGAAGGGTGACCATCAAATCCAAGCCTAATCAAGGGATAAGGTAATGGACTTTCAAAATTTTAATCTTCCTATGGTAAAACTCTTGATTTTGTGGTTTATTTTGAATGGAGTTACTTGATTTAGTGTTCTAATGACATAATTAGTAAATGGTAATCTTTAATCCCGATTTCATAGGTTTTTATCTTATTATGATGTGGATTAGCATTCTGGAAGTTATGGTGGACTTTTAATGGCATTTAGGTTGTTAGATGGTGATTTTGAGTTTTATCAATGGAGTTTTAGTTTGAAAATGCGAAAGGAAGAAGAAGGTCGAATCTGCCTTGTTGGCGTTCGAATGGCCATGCAGGGCGTTCGAACGGCTACACTGCAGAAATTGACAATTTTATGTATGATGCTTATTTTGACATATCTACTTCAAAATATCATTTTTATGTTTATGTGGAGTATTTTGATGTATAATAAGCTACTTGAAGAGCATTCTATTGATGTTAGAAGTTGTGGTATACATATTTAAAGTTATGTGGAATGACTTGTGGTTGGTTATATAATGTTGGAATTACCATCTTGAAGTTATGAATGGTTGATTCTCTATGGTTAGGTGTATTTTCAGTAAGGCTACAATATACTAATGGGCTGATATGTCATGTTAAGATGTGGTTAATTGATGTGTGAATACTAGTGTTATGTCTTGACTCAAGTATAAAGTGAATGATCTTATATGTGGTTAGTTTGTGGTTAAGCTTTGATTTGAGTTACGATTTTAATGATTCTTCTCCTATGATTTTCGCTAGAATTCATGATTAGATGTTAATGCTCATGTGTAGTGTGATGGTGAGTGAATTACAAGCATGTTGATATGCATTGAGTGAAGTGTTTCTACTATGTGTACACACACATGTGGGGTTTAATGATGATGATGAGGTTTGCTATTATGATTATGAATGATGCATGAAGGGCTGATGAGAGCACCTATAATGAATTAGAATTCATGTATGCTTTGCCCACGTATGTACCATGTTGCATACATTATGAAAATGTATTCCCAGTTGAGGTTTTACCGTTAGTTAACTGGAATTGATCGGCTATGTGGAACAACTGAAGAGAAACCATTAGACACTTGCGGTATGGGACGCATTATGTCGATGGATAGCTCTAAGGTTCGTTGCGCTAGTGCTTAGTTAAATTTGCTTCTATGGCATCACAAATACTCATGGTATGGGACGTGAGGACTAGAGTTGACATAAAAGTATTTTTACGTGCACACTCCGAGGCGAGCTGAGTCTAGTTAAGTGGATGCAAATGTATTTCCAATTGAGGCTTTATCGAGATTAATCGAATTTGATCGATTGGATGTAATGTGGTGAAATTGCGTGTCGGTTTAATCAGTCGTGGCTTAATCGAAACTTGATTGGTCTGAAAGGACATGTTTTGATTTGAGTTCATGTGTGGAACGAGTGCACTCCCCGGGTTGAGTCGAGTCAAGATGAGATTATATGAGGACGAGTCGTATACTTGTTGCGGTTGAGATTTATTTATTGAAAATAGTCACATCTGGACACTGAGCACCCAAAGTGGTATGCCTTCGTGTACTGGCTACCACGTGTTCTAGGTTCCCAATGCGGGAATTTGGACTCTCCCCACCGCAGAGATGTCCTTAGCGAACACCCTGCTCTAGGTTCCCTACGTGGAATTTGGACGTTCTTGGCCAGAATTGTCTTGAGCGAGCAGACCTGCTCTAGGTTCCCTTTGGGAAATTTGGATTTCCCGTGTGGATTATCCTTGGCGAGCAGAGGGGCTGACTACCCCTACACCTTAGTTTCTCTTATGGAATTCGGACTGTGTCTTGAACGGGCAATGCCCCCGGTGTCCAGTTAGGACATTTGGACCACATCCAGCCTTGCGGCAATGATTGTGTTTACTCCTTGATAGAGGTATGCTTTATATGATGTGATGCATAGTTAGATATGTATGTTAGAGATACATTTTATGCAGGTTGATATGATGTGATGCATGATTGGATATGTATGTTAGAGATACATTTCATGCAGGTTGATATGATGTGATACATGATATGATATGTATGTTAGAGATACATTTCATGCAGGTTGATATGATGTGATGCATGATTGGATATGTATGTTAGAGATACATTTCATGCAGGTTGATATGATGTGATGCATGGTTAGATATGTATGTTAGAGATACATTTCATGCAGGATGATATGATGTTGAGGCATGATTTGATATATATATTAGAGATACATTTCATGCAGGTTGATATGATGTAAATGGCACTATGTGGATTATACACTATGATGCAAGTTTAGGTGATGTGTATGTATGATCGGAAAATGTTACATCTTGTCAATCTTTGATCTGAATGATTATATTGTTATGCTATCGTATTTTTGATGATGATAGTTATATTAAAAACCATTGCTAAGTTTGTTTAAACTCACCCCTCTTTCTTGTGTTTTTGCTTTGGGGCTGCGTGGTGCGACACGCAGATGGACAGGATTTCCTCTTTGAGGAAAGATTGGAGACAACTTGGATGTGACCGTGGAGACTCTTATGTGATTTATTTTCCTTGGTTCATTCTTTATGTTTAGAACCTTTGTGTATGGTTCTCTGTTGGATTTATGCTACTTTATACATTTATGTTGCTTAAGACCTATTTTAGAGCCAGTGTGGGCTATGGTTGACTAAGTTTGTGGGTTTGAGACTAGTTGTTTATTTTGAATTAAGCGACTCTCTTTCTTTTCTACTTATTTACTCTTGCTCAAAGGAATGTGTGTACTCCGAAATTCTGTTAGATCGCCCATATTTAGGGTTAAGTATTCCGCTAAACCGTATCTCAATTTCCCTCGTCGCCCCCGCGCGCTTGACCGGCCCCTAGACCGGGTTCGGCTCGGGTCGGGCAGCGCCGGGGCGTGACAACTTAGGTTTTCCAAAATTGTGTAGTAATTTATATAATTGTAAATTAGTTACATTTTGAAGTTAGTTTGGCTCCATAATTTAATTTTGTGTTAGTAAACCTATCATTTGACTATGATTAAAATTTCTTGATCATATGACATCAAGAAGTATTTTACCCAAAAATCTAATTAGTCATAGTGTCAAACTTAGGGTTTTAAACTTTCGCATATCAATATGTAGTTGACTCACGTATGATTTTGAGGTTTTATACTTATTTTTCTAACATGTTTTTCCACCATCATATATGTCATGGGGTGGAAATGAGGTTATTCATGTTTGGGGTAACAAGATGAAAATCAATAAGTTGTATTTATGTCGTGTGCACAAAGGAAATTGTGAGGAATTGGTCTAAGCAAGCTCTAGTGGATTTTAGAGGCACGGTATCTATTGCCTTTAGGACTAGTATCAGATGTATATAAGCTATCCAGGACGCAAACCCTTTGGGTCAAAGGTGTCCACATAAAGTGGATGACCATGGTTAATTTTTGTCGATCAAGTTATGGTTTACCAAAAGTTTATTTAGAAGGTGGAATGTCTCCAATGTTTACTTTTACTGCTATTTATATTTATATTTTATGTATATATTTATGTTTTCAAAACATAAGTTTTTTATTTTGAGCGTATATGTGTGTGTTATCTTACTGGGCATAAGTTGCATGTAGCTTTTCTTTTGCATGGATTTTCCATTGTGTTTGTTCATACACATAGATGCCTTCAAGTATATTGATGCTTAGCCAGGAGATGTGAGCACTTTTGTTGAATAAACACCGGTTTGTGAGAGACTTAGGTTGTTGCAGCAAAGGAATTTTAGTTGTTTTATTTATTTGGAAGATTGTAACAATTTTTCCATGTGGTACTTCATTCCGCAAGACAATTAGTTGTAGTATTAGATTATTCCCAACTTCTGACTAATTTTACTTTAATGACTATTGTCTTTCAATGATCTATACAATTGGGGTTGGGGTTGTGATAGATAGTTGAGTACCAAAATTGGAAAAAATTTCAAAAGTTTAACTATGGCAATGGTCAGTTGATGACAATCAATTGTTGACTATCAGTTTAGTCGTATGTTCTTATGCTGTAAGCTTCTTCCTTATTAGTGCTAGAGATAAATGAGTCATCAATGCTGAAGAAGAAGGTGACAGTCGAGGACCTTATTTTTGTTGTCGGTTGCAGGCTCTCAGGCTCGTGTTATTGTGAGATGCTAGTAATGGAAGAAAGGTGTGGAAGTAGAATCAAATAAAAATAAAACTCATTGTTAATTTTAAGTAGTTGAACATGTTTATGAGTTCATTTTTAGATATTGTACTTTACAAAGAAAAAAAATAAACTGGTAAATGGATGTACGGCTGATTTGCAAGGCAGGAGTAGCAGCAACAGAGGAGGAAGAAAAGGCGGTGGAGGAGCTAAGAGGAGGATCTGGCCAAGGATAGTTTTAAGATTGAGTGGATTGTTGGAGATGAAGTAGAAGGGAATAAGGATACGTAAGTAATATTTAGGGGACGTTCCCATGTGTGTAAGGTCATTTCTACTATTTTGATGAAATTACAGGCATTTCTATGGTTCAGCCAATTCTAGGACTAATTCCAAAAATTTCTCTTAATAAAAATAACAGTTAAAACTATTAACAATATTTAAGCTACAAACGGTAAATACTGTTCCACTGTTAACTAGAATTAATCTGAACATGCCTCTGTTAATAACGTGGCTAATTAAAAGATCAATTAGCTACATGCAACGTTTTAGTTTCAAATTAACATTAATTCAGTTAGAATCGTGTCCCGTGTCCCTGAATTAATTCCTTAAATGCCCCCGACAGAATTCGGTTTTTCAATCGAAGGATGTTGTCCAGGTTTGGTACTAACGATCAAAATTTACTTGGATCAACTCTTTTGGGATCCAAAGTGATATGACAAAGAAAAATCTTATCATATCTTTCCCAAAGCAGAAGCTTGACGACTCTGAAAGGAAGAGCAATAATATTGGTCGTCTTTGCTAGAAGCTGCTCTTTGTAAAGTCGTACTCCAATAAGGATTCTATTGTTCCACACCGTCAATATAAGAGATATAGTAATGCATAAGGAGGAGCACTAATAGGAATACAATAAGCTGATTCAACCCTAATTTGATGATCTTAACTTATCCTAAGCATAAGGCCCATCAAAACCAACTGATAATTAGTCAAAGCTCGGAAAGCACTTTGTCAAGAATCAATTTGACGATCTCCTTGTAGACACCTTCAGAAGGGTGAACGGCATCCCAAAAAACGAACTTGGATGGATCCTGGCATGGAACTGTGAAGCTGTTGCATAAGGGTCCCACTTCAATCAGCCCAGTCCCACAGCATCCTTTTGATGCTTCCTCAAAACCTGATTCTCATCAATAACTCAAGTCAGCTCATGTATATTGAAATATTTGCAGATACATAAGTTCCAGCACACATGCATGCATATATGGCTACAGCAACCTGCAAAGGGATTCAGCGCCATGATAAACATGCAGAAGGAAGAAATGGTTGATTACCATATTTTTTAGGGTTCGTCACCATGTCGTAGAAAGGACCATAAAGGTCTACGTAGACCATTTTGGTCCCTGGCAACGAAGATTTGGACTTGTTCACAAGATTGATGAGCTTGGCATTGTACACGATGGAGTCCGAGTTGTGGGTGTGATTGCATGAACGATCATCAATGTTCCGGTTGAATGGCATGCAACCTATTGCTCCAAGGCCGGCTATGGCAAATTTACGTCCACCTAAGCTATATATTCCCTGCAAAAAGTACATAGAGGAAATAAAAACTCAAAGGACAGAAAACCCAATTTGACTAGCCAACTTAGCTGTCTCCTTTAGTCTATAATGGACCCAACAAAAGGATCCATTGGGGGATGGGAAGGCCACAGTTGTCATCACAAAGCCCACTTCAAAAGGATTACATACAATTGCCTGGGCATGTATTTGTTGTTACTAACCTTGAGCATATCCGCTGCCTGGTTCAATATGTAGTCTTGATAGCCAGTAATGTTGTATTCCAGTGAGCGGCCTGACAACTTGTAGTAATTGAATATGAAGTCATTGGTTGCTGCACTGATAATTATCAAGGCGTTGTTAACAATCCTAGTAGCCTCCTCTTCTCCAACGATGGTCTTCAGCCTGTCCACATACTGCTGGAACATGAACAACTGGTTTGGCACCGGGATCACTCCTGAGAAGATGGTGGTCCGGACGTCGAAGCCAGACCCTGCCGACGCAAAGCATACGCCGGTTCGGATGTCGTTGTCGGACAAAGTAGGGTCCAAGAATGGCGGGACCGTCTCCTTGATGCCTAATTGGGATGCAACTAAATCAGGCACAAGCTTCCCATCGGAGAACCGTCCGGTGGGGCTGTGATGGGGGAAGCTTACACCATAGGGAACATGGTCCGCCCTGAAAAATGTGGTGATGAAGTTGTTGTTGCCTGTATCAACAGTGGAGTCACCGAAGATCAAAATGGCTGGGAATTTAGAGGAAGGATTTGTATGGCAATTGGTTAGGGAGATGCATAAGTGCCAGAAGAATAGGCAGAGGAGCAATTTTTCCATGGTAGGTACGTTGAAGTTTCAGTTCTAGCTGAATTGTAGAATGAGGATTACACATTTGTAGTGTTATTACGATGTCAATTAAAGAAAAAAAAGTTGGGAAGTTAGATTTGACTAAGAAAACCGTTACCTAAGAAAAATTAAATTGATCGCCCTTCAGTGCCGGACTCTCTAAATGAATAAATCAAAACTAAATGGAAATCAAGGCACATGGTCTTTGAATCACATTCTTCCATTTTTAATAACAAGGGGCGTTCAGAGTGAAGAGTCTCATTAAGAAGGCTAGGACTAATGAATAGCTATTAATTAATCTGCATATACTTTTAAGGCTGCCTATCATCATTCATTTTGCAAGAGCTACTGTTATGGAATTCCTTGCTGTTTGTCGTTTCGTTCTCATTTTTCCTGCACTATTTACATTTTATTATTCACCAACTACATTTTGCTTAAAAAGTTGGGCCTTTTGCCACGGGTTGATTCAGTTGAGACTAATCGGTAATTGAGGGCCTGTGGAAAGTGGGCCTCAGCCTCACTACAAATGTGATGTCTGATTAGAAATTGGGAAAATACTGCTTCTCCCACTGTATTTTAGAACTCACTTTGGAACCCAGTATACACGTATTTCGAGATGGTGGACCTCGCAAATCAATGCCTATGATGCAAACACTAGTCTTTCCGTAGATTTTTTATGCAGATAATGTTACATCGAGGTGTAACGGGTAAGGCTCCATCTTAGGTTGGGTTAGGTCAGGTTTTATAGGATTCGACCTCACTCGAGATAGGAACTGAGTTCCTTAGACCTGACCCAAGATAGGAACCGAAAAACTTAACTTTACCCGAAATAAGAACCAAAATAGGAATTAAGATTTGACCTTGGGTCAGGTTGGTTCTAATAATTCAAACTAATTTAACATTATATTGAATTAATTTTATCTATAAAAAATTATAAAATTCATATAAACTGGGTTAAATATAATTTTATAAATTAATTAGGAACTCAGGTCGGGTTAGGTCGGTTCTTAGGCTTTCACATACTAGACCTAACCTGAGATTTACCTAGGTATTTTTTTTTCTTGGACATGACCTAACCCAAAATAGGACTTGACCCAACCCGACTCTAGTCAATCTTAGGTCGGTTCAATCCAATCTGTTCGGGTTCCGGTTTTCAATGTAACCGTAATAAAAAGCCAAGCCTCATCAAATTGTAGATTGTTTCAGCTTGAGCTAAAAATTTTAATTTTGAGTTCAAGTCAAGCTCGAGACAATTTGAGTTGCTTTAGCATGTGATAATTGCTTTGCTTTGTAATTGGTAGCCTAAAGGAATTTAGAAAAAAATTTACTAATATGAACTTATAAGAAAGCAGTTTGATGTGTAAAGATTAGTAAACCTAATGAACTAGATTTAGTTGCTTTTTTTATTTCCTTATCTAGACTATTAGTACAGAACAGAGGGGTTTTTTTAAATTCTATCTCATAATACATATTATCTATTTCCTCTAACAAAAAAGCTCAAACAATTGTACTTAAAAAAAGTGAAAATGATATATTTGATGGAAGGAATTGAAACTTAGTAATATATGCATGTCTATTATATATAATATATATAAAAGGTAAGCTCAAGTTAACTTGATAAAATAGTTTATTAAGTTAATTTTTAAAATGTAGATCTTACCAATATTTGTTGAGCGTGGGACCAAAGAAAATAAAAATAACACAATAAAAAATAGAGGGCCATAAATTTTAGGCCCATTTGGACATATGGCCCCCTTCAACATGACACTTCAATCTTATCATCAAATCAATAGTTGATATTAAATTTTCTAATTTAGGTCATTAGAGCCGAAAATAGGTTTGGAACCAAGTAGGATTTAAGCATCTCATTTGAAGATGTGGGTCTACTAAATTTGGGGTTATTTCAATATGTGGGACTATTTATTTAAAGCACTTTAAATTTATGTCATTAATTTATGGTTGAAACTTTAAAAAGCTTTGATGAGCAGGTTCCACTTATCAAAATTGGCCTAAAATATATTAATCTTATTTCCACATGATTTGTTATGCATCCTCTTTGGTCTAATACCCCCATTTGATGTAGCCTACAAAAATGAGCTCTCTACAAAATTCAACTTGATATAAAGTTTATCAAGTTCACTTGATACTACCACCTCTCTCTCTCTATATCAAAAATGTCTCTTTGAAAATTTTTGCCTTAGGCTTCGTATTGTATTGAGTCAACCCTCATTACTCTAAAGAGTGGGATGCAATCTAGAAATTGGGATGATGGAAGATAAAGATTGGTCATTCACAAAAGCAATTGGGCATCTTATATCAAGAAAAACAACAGCCCCTAAGCACTAAAATCGTTGATTACGTGTCAATGGTCAAGAGCCATCGATTGTGCAGGGATGAACCAAGTTATAAACACATAAGTTCTAAAATTACTATTTTTATTTAGCTTTTTGGTATGTTCTTTTAGAGGGGATTGGTTGTATTGTTTGATTTTGTTGTTCCCTCTTTCTTTTGCTTAATAAGTTTTTCAATTTTAAAAAAGAAAATTGTTCTTAAGAATTAAATGTTATATTTGATGTTACTAGAACTATTTTTTCTTTTATTGTTTTCTATTTACTATTTGTTGACGAAGAAGACAGCCAAGAACTATGGGGATTGCATAGCCTAAATTTCCAAAAATAGAACCAACACACTTCTTTTAGGCATAAAAAAACAAGATTACATAGTTGTTTTTGTCATACCATATATTTGTTTTTATTTAGAATAGTGTCACGCCCAAACTTTGAGTAAAGTTTAAAGACTATCAACACCATCAGAGTGCACCTAAACTCGAGCTGTGACAAAATAATAAAATATTTTATAAAGGATAAAAAATTAAAAATATAACTTAAATAACCTTCCTACTAAGCTTTTATTGAATCAAAATAAAATGAGTTTCACCTAAAGGTGTTCATTTGCAACTATAACTTAAACACTTGATCTCATAATAAAAATAATCAAACTACTCCTAATTCCCTGATCATCCATGTGAACTAAAACTCTATCCTTTCTTAGCGTTCGTATGCATCCAAATCAACAAATAAACATGCACACAAAAATACGCTCGGTGGAATAGACATTCCACCCATGAGCCAAAGCTCTGTGATCGTGCCTCAAATAGAATATGTATTATAATTTACCAATCACCGATAATAAAATGACAAGGATTCAATATTCAAACTCAACATGATATATCTAAACATAGACATTATATATGCATGACAATTTACTTCACATTCATGTGATCATTCCTCATGTCATACTCCTACATAATCACCATATGCATCATTTCTCAAAGTATACACACATCCCATTCCCTTTATCACCTAGAGAACTAACTATGTGATCTGTAAGTTGCGTCAATGCAAAAGCATTGTGGGTGGTCATCCGCATGCACTCGGTATGACCCGTAAAAACCAAAAGGGAACTGCTAAAGGTTGGGGTCCACCCTTATCCCTACATGGTACCTAGGTAAAATTATTATCTTGCTCCTTAAGTTAAGTCACTACACCCTGACCTTAACTCCCTTTGTTCAACCTCTCACTCTTAGGTTGGTTCTTAATCCTTACTCTACCATTTATATAAAATGTTCCTCTTATATGCCCATAAAAAGATCAAATAGTAATTTGATAGCCCCCAAAACCAAGATATGCCTCATGGCAACAAAATTTTCTGTCCTTAGGCAATATTAAGACACCCATCATTCACCAACCATAGACATTCATGCATTAATATGGCTGCATAAACATGAAACAAGAAACAAAAATGTACCTGTGAAACACATAATTGAAATACCTACGTTAGATGAAGGTAGGTAGACAACATTATAGAAAACCTAGTTCTCCAGTATGAACCCAGAATACCTTTTAAATTTTGTCAATAGCTTCTATGCAACCATGACAAAATCATTGCATACACAAGCAATAACAACTTCTAGAAATTTTTAATTCAGTTAGAATTATTTTAATTAAGACACTTCTTATTCTAAAATAAACATATATATATATATTGAAAAAGTTTATATGAGCCCGGGCTCATATAAATCTACGTGAGCCAGGGCTCTATGGGCCGTCGGATTTACATCTGGCGGCCCATAATAATCATAGGTTTAACTAATGAGTATAACCCATGAGTATTATGAGCCGCCAGATGTAAATCCGACGGCCCATAGAGCCCGGGCTCATGTAGGTTTATATGAGCCCGAGCTCATATAAACGGGTCTATATATATATATATATAGGTAGGTAGGTAGGTTAAAACATATTTATAACTTATAATGTTCCACAATTAATTCACAATTTCGCAACTAATAATAATTAACCACCTATCATACATCATGCCACTACCTCATACATAAATCACCCTAGCAACACATGAGGCCATCTATAATTTTTCTCAGTAGCAGCAGGAACATAGATGAACAAATTAAGCCTTATATAAGTCACAACATGCTTTACTATTCACACATATTAGTCCAATAAAATCATTGATATCAAAATAAATTTATATGCTTAAAGCATACTCCTAGCATAACTAAAATCAGTCCTTTAAATATTACCTGGATCAAATCTCCTAATGCTTACATCAAAACATAAATTAAGAGATGGTGCACAAGATGTATATTAGACAAATTGACCAAAAATAAAATAAGATAGTTCTAAATAAAGTACGTATTGAATAATTTTTTTCTCAAAACATACATACTCAAATTTACTTCACATGCATACATCACAAAAAGGCAAACATAACGATTCACGCTATAAAAATAAGTAATGTTATATGTGAGGGTCCTCACCCACTACAACAAAATTAACTATTAGCGACGCTTTGCTAATAATACCATAAACATCACTAATACTTATTAGCGACGTATACAAAATGTCGCTAAATACGTCAATAAAATTGCTGTTGTTATTATATATTAGCGACACATACCTATATGCGTCGCTAAAAGTATGTATTAGCAATGCATAATAAACGTCACTATTAGTATATTATTAGCGACGCTTAATTACAAGCGTCCCTAATAATATACTATTAGCGTCCTTTGCAAATCGTCGCTAAATAAATTATTTTTTTATTAAAATATAATTTTAAATTTTTTAAAAAATATATTTTAAATTTTTTTAAAAAAAATAATTTATTATAATTAGCGACGCTTAGATATGCGTCGCTAAAAGTATTAAAAAAAAACCTATTAGCGACGCTCCGTAGGAATGTCGCAAAACTATTAAAAAATAAAAAAATAACCTATTAGCGACGCTCCGTCTAATAGAATTTAAAAAAAAAAACAAACCGGGTCACTACTTGTGTGACCCGGTTTGGAAGATTCCGGGTCACTGCTGACCCGGGTCACTGCACCCCATGCAGAGTGCTGCACCCTGCGCGAGTGTTGCTGCATTTGCGCAGGAACTCCGGGATGGGATGGATTGCAGCCGGGACAAGACTGCGGCCGGGACGGAGCGGTACAATGGGTCATGGCGGGACGGTGCGCTCGAGGCGGGGCGGTGAGCACGGGCGTGGGGCAGGACGAGAAGGCAGGCTCAGAGCGGTGCGGTGCAGGCCGACATGCACAGGGCTGGACGACAGGCAGGAGCTGGGGCGGCATGCTTGGGGCGGGTTACGGCAGGCACTGGTGAGGATCTGCGGGGCGTAGCGGGTCTGTGGGACACAGCGGGACTAAGGGGTGGCAGGTCTGTGGGACGGAACAGGACTGCGCGGCATGGAGCGGGGCCGAGGTGGGACAGTGGCCAATGAGCCGGGGCGGGATGCGGCGAGCACCGGCAAGGATCTGTGGGCGGAGCGGGTCTGTGGGATGTGGCGGGACTACAGGGCGGCGGGACTACAGGGCACGGCGGCATGGTGCGGGGCTGAGGCAGGACCGTGGCGGAAGGGACAGGAGGCGGCTGAGCTGGGACGGCGGTGGAAGGGAGGAACCATGGCGAAGAGAGGGGTGGAGAAACTGTGGAGGAGAGGGATATAAATACCGTGCGTGCGAATGAAAATTCCCCCTGCGGTATTTCATTTTAGCAATGTTTATAAAGAAACGTCGCTAAAAGACATTCCTATTGCGACGTTTATAGCGAAACGTCGCTAAAACATATTCCTATTACGACGTTTATCTATAAACATCGCTAAAAGATTAATTTATTGCGACGTTTCTATGCAAACGTCGCTAAAATATTAATTTACTGCAACATTTGCATAAATGTCGCCATTTGTGACTATTTGCAACGTCCAATATAAATCGCAAATAATTTAGTCTTTTCTCTCCCTTCCCCTTTCTCTCTCCCGCCTCTCCCCCCTCTCCCCTCCCTCTCTCTCCCTTTCTCCTCTCTCTCCCCTCCTCTCTCACCTCTCTCTCTCCTCTCTTATATCCCTTCTCTATCTACCTTCTCTCTCTCCTCCCTCTCCCTATCTCTCTTCCCTCTCCCCTCTCTCTCTCTCTCCCTTCTCTCTCACTCTCTCTCTCTCTCTCTTCCCTCTCCTCCCTCCCCTCTCCTCTCTCTCTCTCTTCCCTATCCTATCCTCTCCTCTCTCTCTTCCCTATCCTATCCTCTCCTCTCTCTTTCTCTCTTCCCTATCCTCTCCTCTCTCTTTCTCTTCCCCCCTCTCCTCTCTCTCTCCTCCCTTTCTCTCTCCTCTCTCCTCACTTCCCTCCCCTCTCCTCTCTCACTTCCCCCCCTCTCTCTCTCTCTTCCCTCCCCTCTCCTCTTTCTCTCTCTCTCCCCTCTCTCTCTTCCTTATCCTCTCTCTCTCCACCCTTTCTCTCTCCTCTCTCTCTCTTCCCTCCCTCTCTCTCCTATCTACCTACACACTATCTCCTCTAATTTTAAATTTTTAATATTTTTTATTCTTTAAAATTAATTTTAAAAATAAAAAAATAACTAAAATAAAATACTAATAGCAATGTATAAATATATATGTTGCTATTAGTATTTTATTTTAATTAATTTTTTTTATTTTTAAAATTAATAAAAAATATTTTAAAATAAAATAAAAATTCCTCTCACCCTCCCTCTCTTCCCTCCCCTCTCTCTCCTATCTACCTACACACTATCTCCTCTAATTTCAAATTTTTAATATTTTTTATTCTTTAAAATTAATTTTAAAAATAAAAAAATAACTAAAATAAAATACTAATATTAGTACACTTATTAGCGACATATATATCTATACGTCGCTATTAATACACTTATCAGCAACATATAGATATATATATATATGTCGCTAATAAATGTACTAATAGTGACGTATAGAGCTATACGTCACCCTCATCCGCCTCCCTCTCTCTTCCCTCCCCTCTCTTCTCTCTCTTCCCTTCCCTCTCCTCTTTCTCTCTCTCTCTTCCCTATCCTCTCTCTCTCTCCACCCTTTCTCTCTCCTCTCACTCTCCCTCCCTTCTCTCTCTCTCTTCCCTCCCCCTCCTCTTTCTCTCTCTCTTCCCTATCCTCTCCTGTCCTCTCTCTCTCTTCCCTCCCCTCTCTCTCCTATCAACCTACACACTATCTCCTCTAATTTCAAATTTTTAATATTTTTTTATTCTATAAAATTAATTTTTAAAAATAAAAAATAACTTAAATAAAATACTAATAGCGACGTATAAATATATACGTCGCTATTAATACACTTATTAGCAACGTATAGATATATATGTCGCTCATAAGTGTACTAATAGCGACATATAGAGCTATACATCGCTGTTAGTATTTTATTTTAATTAATTTTTTATTAAAAAAATTAATAAAAAATTTTAAAAAATAAAATAAAAATTCCTCTCACCCTCATCCCCCCTCCCTCTCTTCCATCCCCTCTATCTCTCTCTCCCCTCCCCTCTATCTCTCTCTTCCTCCCCTCTCTCTCTCTTCCCTCCCCTCTCTCTCTTCCCTCCCCTCTCCTCTTTCTCTCTCTCTCTCCACCCTTTCTCTCTCCTCTCTCTCTCCACCCTTTCTCTCTCCTCTCTCTCCACCCTTTCTCTCTCCTCTCTCTCCCTCCCTTCTCTCTCTCTCTCTTCTCTCCTCTCTCCTCTCTCTCTTCCCTCCCTCTCTCCTCTCTCTCTTCCCTCCCCCTCCTCTTTCTCTCTCTCTTCCCTATCCTCTCCTCTCTCTCTCTTCCCTCCCCTCTCTCTCCTATATACCTACACACTATCTCCTCTAATTTCAAATTTTTAATATTTTTTATTCTTTAAAATTAATTTTAAAAATAAAAAAATAATTAAATAAAAATACTAATAGCAACATATAAATATATATGTCACTATTAGTATACTTATTAGCAACATATATATTTATGCGTCGCTAATACATGTACTAATAGCGACGTATAGAGCTATACGTCGCTATTAGTATTTTATTTTAAATAATTTTTTTTATTTTTTAAAAATTAAAAAAATAAAATAAATTTTAATAAAAAATAGGTAGTAGCGACGTATAGTATATGCATCACTATTAGTTCTTATTTTTTAATTTTTTTTAAAAAATTGAGAATTATTAGCGACGCTCATTTTTAGATGTCAGTATTGTTGAAATTAGTAGCGATGTTTGTAAAAATACGTCGTTAAAAGTTTTGAAATTTAAAAAAAGAAATTAAAATATATATCTTTTAGTGACGCTTATAATAACATCGCAAATAACGTAAGTATTAGTGACACATAAATTAAAGAGTCGCTAAAAGGTTACATATTAGCGACGTTTGGAGTTATGCGTCGCTAATAGACTACCATTAGCGACGTTTAGCATTATGCGTCGCTAATACTGGTATTTTTTGCGACGATTTAGTATATGTCGTTATTATTACTTTTTAGCGACGCTTATATAAGCGTCGCTAATACCCAATTTTGTTGTAGTGACCTTAGCATACTCCAACACCTAATGTCTAAAAACTAATGCTCCTCTCTAAAACTTAGCATAAAAATTTTAATTAAAACCTCTAATTAGTAGCTAAGAAAACACAAATTTAATTGACTAAAATATAATAGATGGGACAAGGTTATGAGCATTCTTTTGTGCCCAAAAGCCAGCTATGAATGCTAATTTCGAATTTGGAGGAAGAAGAGGTTGACCCAAATCAGAGAAAGAAAGAAAAATTTCACCCAAAAAGCTTACCTGTTTGTCTTCCCTTGCAACCCAACCCTCTAGCCACCCAACCCTCGCCTCCAAAACTGTCGCCGGCTGCCTCATCCCACCGGAATCCTCCCAAAGCTACTACCCGCTGGTTTGAGAGAGAGAAGGTGAAATGGGGGCGAGTTGTGTGCAAGGAAAGAAGGAAGAGAAGAGGGAGAGATGGGTTGAGAGAAAGAGAGAATGCGGGGAGAAAGAGTGCAATCCGTTGCCTGGGAGAGAACTCCTTCTCCGTCTCCCCCGATCCCTCCCAGAAGATAAACACCCGACGGGTCTGAGTTGATCTCAGACCCGGACCGGGTTCAAGATGCATAAATAAAAAAAAGAACACCGGTTTACAAATAGAGGCTCCAAATTATGGGTATTCTGAAAGCCCTTTTAAAGATAAATGATTTTTTCACTTTTCATTGTCCAATTAAAATTAACCTCATGATTGGATTTTAATTTATTAGACAAATTCGGTGTAAGATTAAAAAGATTAACCGTGCCTTTTTAATTTTGTTGCTGAAATCGCTAAAAAAAAAACAAACAATGGGTAGCAAAACTACTATTGTTTGTTCTTACATTGGTGTTTTCTTGGTTTTGGATAAGATTGCGCTTACATCAACTTTGCCAGTGTTGGAGTATCTCCACCACGTAGTGTATGGGGCATATGGCCTTTGGGTTGGATTTGGTTATACTGCCTTTCCCAACCGTTGAAATGGCCAATCAGCTTTGCCGTTCAGAAATAGAGATGTTCTAAGATGTTACACACGAGAGGAGCAGTTTTAATGGCTCAGTATACTGTCTAGCTTAGGCAAGAAATATGAAAGTATCTTGGCATAAGAAGAAGCTTAATTCTTGAAAACTCATAGCATTTCTTGAAGATTTTTTACACTAAGGCCCCGTGTAACTCATCTACATATCTACAGTGCGTCAGTAATTCCATGTCCTCAATTAGGACCCCAACAACTCAAGTACATAACCTTTCTGAATGACTCCTCAGATCGGTTCAACTTTTCTTTTGCACCCCTGGATGCAGAGGCAGCCTCTAGAGAGGAAGACAACCTCATGAATTGGCTGTAAGGCCCCAAATTTGTGTTCATAGTTCGTTGTTGGAGAGACTGAAAGGGGTAATTCCATCTTGCATACCCTTGATCCTTCAATGCTTCCACTGCCTCAACGCTGGCAGCTACGATCCAATCTCTGCTAGTTGAACTCATCTTCTCAATGCAATCTAAAGCATTTCTGTAAAAAAAAAAAAAGCTATAATGGGAAGAGATATTAGCCTTTTGCTTCTGTGCCTTGTGTGGATTCCTGAGTTTTGTTGCAGGCAGAGGAAACGACTGGTATCTATATAGACGACGGAGCCTCGGTTTTTGCAAAACATGGTGCTCGAAACCGTATTAGCTTTTGACTGACGTAATAGCGGAAAAAGACAGGTGTCGTCGAACTGGGTGAACCACGAGTCCCGACCTCGATGGCGCTGTGGGAAGTACGAAAGGTTTTAATTGGCTTGTCGCATTTTACCACAGCAATCGTTTTGTTTTTTACGTAAAACTGGAGCGGGCTTAGGAAAGGATAGTGATATTTTTTCAACAAAAAAAAGTTATATAATAACTTATATAAGAGTTTTGATTAGAATTAACAAATATGTTCAACCTAAAGTTCACATGGGCTCTCTTATGTAAATTAATTAAAATTTATATGTACGTTTTTATATGTGTTTTTTATTATAAAAATATTATTTTTCTTCAACAAACCGGACTGACATTAATTGACTTGTGTTTTAAAAGTACGCATAGCCTGAGCATGCTATACGGCTCTTAACATCTTACACATAAAGCTAACACGAACTTTATGTACTATGTCTATGTGCATTGGCCTTATGAATCGTGGAAGGTGCCCCATGGAACATGGTCACGAACATTGGTCGTGAAACTGGTTTAAAAAGTATTTACATTTTTAAAATAAAAAATAATATTTATACATTAAAAATACCTAATAAAAACTTTTATATGAGTTTTGATTAGATTGGATAAGTGAGCTTAAGTGAATATTATGTGAGGCCCACTTGTTAAGTTCAACCAAATTTTATGTATGTTTTTGTGGGTATTTTTTTGTGTGAAAATCACTATCGGAAATAAAATACTTTTTAAGTTTACAATATTTATTCTTTTGGACAAATCTACTCTTATTTCATTTCCTCTTCATTTTTTCTTTGCTTCTTACTCTCTCCACCATCTCTACCTCCACCATGGTTACTTTGACTTTTAATAAATTATTTGCTAGGGATCTACCCTATGATGGCATGATTGTGTCCTGCTACTAGTAACCAACACGCACAACTTTCACCCACAATTTAGCAACCCACACTTTAGGAAAAGAGTTGCTGAATAAATATCTCACAACTCTCTAGTTTAATGGTTCTCCCCTTAATCAGCCAGTAGTCCCTTTTATATAGGCAGTAGGGTCTAGATAAGTTGGGATAAAAGCAGCATTAATATTATTACTATTAGCTATGTTTACAAAAAAATGTCGCCAATAATTTTTTATTTTATTTTATATAATATTTATTATTTAAATATATATAATAGGGTAGAGAGGAAATAGGGTAGAGAAAGAGGAGAAGATAGAAAGATGAGAGAAGAGAGGAGAGAGAGAATACAGAAAGCAAGAAGAGATAGAGGAGAGAGAGAAGACAGAAAACAAGAAGATAAAGAGGAGAGAGAGAAGACATAAAGCAAGAAGAGAGAGAGAGGAGAGAGGCTAGAGAGAAAGTGTGTAGAGAGAGAGGAGAGATAAAGGAAGAGATAGAGGGGGTAGAGAGAGAGGTGTGAGAGACTAGAGAGAGATGAGAGAGGGAGAGAAAGAGAGTGAAGAGAGAGGAGAGAGGGGCTAGAGAGAGAGGAATTAAATTTTTATTTTTTAAAATTTTCTAATAAAATATTATATTTTAAAAATAAAAAAATAAAATAAAAGTTATTAACGATAAATATGTGTCGATGCTTATACTAAGTATTAGCAACGCATAATATTCTTATGCATCACTAATACCTAGTGTGTTAGCAACGATTATAATTATGTGTAGCTAATAATTTTTAATTAATTTATTTTTATTATTTTTAAAATATAATATAAAATAAAAAAATTCTAAAAAATTAAAATTAGAAGAGAGTGTGTGTGTGTATAAAGAGAGAAGAGAGAGATGGTAGAGAGAAGAGAGAGGGGGACATAGAGAGAATCGGTAGGGAGAAAGGAGAGAGGAGAAAGAGAGAGAGTAAAGAGAGAGAGAGAAGGGGAGAGAGTCAGTAGAGAGAATGGAGAGAGGGGGAAAGAGAGAGTGAGAGAGAGTGGAGAGAGAAGAGAGAGGAGGGAGGGAGAGTGAAGAGAGAGAGGGGAAAGATGGCAGAGAGAGAGAGTGAAGAGAGAGAGCAAAGAGTGGCTAGAGAGTATGGAGAGAGGAGAGAGACAGAGGAAGAGAGAGAGGAGAGACAGAGGACGAGAAAAAGGAGAGAGAGGGTAGAGAAAGATGAGCGAGACAGAGAGATAGAGTGAAGAGAGATAGAAATTTAATTTTGATTTTTTAATTTTTTTATAAAATATTATATTTTAAAATAATAATAAATAAATAAAATATGTGTTGCAACTATACTAGGTATTACCGATATACAATTCTATGCATTACTAATACATAGTGTATTGCCGACATTTATATCTATGTGTCAATAATAACTTTTAATTTATTTCTTTTATATTATTTTTTAAAATAATTATAAAAATAAAAAAATGATAAAAAATTAAATTTGAGGCGAGAGAGTGCTAGAGAGACACTACAACAAAACTGACTATTAGTGACGCATTTAAGCATCGCTAACAGTACTATACGCGTCACTAATAATTATTAGTGATGGATAAAAAGCATCACCATATGCATCGATTTGTCACTACTGCTCATTAGTGATGCTTAACTATAAGCGTAGCTAAAAGTCCACATTAGCAACGTATATTTATGCGTCGCTAATGAGTTTTCTTTTGTGACATATAATTAAGCATAAAAAATATTCAATTATTAGCAACGCATAAAATTATCCGTCGCAAATTTTTTGGTTAATAACGACACATAGTTATTCATAATAATAATTTCATAATATGTAAAAAAAATTAAAAAATATTATTAATGGCGCATAATTGTAAGCGTTGCTAATGTAGTTTAGTAACAACGCTAAAGTATGTCTTGCTAAGATTTAATAATTATTTTTAAAAAAATAAAAAAAATATTATTAGCGATGTATAATGATATGCATCGCTAATGAAAACTTATTAACAACGCATGCTATGAGTCGCTATTATCAAAATATTTTAAAAAATATATATTTTTTAGCTATGCATAATGATATGCACCACTAAAAACAAAACTAAAATTAAAATAAAAGCCCGCCCGTGGCTAGCCCTGCGGGGAAGAGGGAGGTGGTTGGATTTCGATGGGAAGTCGGAATCCATCCCCCCTCTTCCCTCCCGCTCCCCTCCTCTATCCCTGTCCCTCCCCCCCTCTCTGTTACAGAGAGGGGAAAGGGGGGGAGAACTGGGAGAGAGGAGGGGAGCGTGAGGAAGGAGGGGGCCGGCCCCCTCCCTCCCGTTGCCCCCCTTGCTCATCTTCCCCCCTCTCTCACCATCCCCCCCTCCTTCCCCACTCTGTAAGCAAAGAGGAAGGGGGGACGGGGAGAGAGGAGGGGAACAGGAAGAAGGAGGGGGGCCGATCCCCTCCCTCCCGCTCCCCCCCTCTCTCGCCGTTCCCCCCCTCCTTCCCCTCTTTGTACGGAGAGGGGAAGGAGGGGGTGGGGGACTAGGTGGCCGGGAGGGTGAACCGCGCCGAAGAAATTGCCCGCACGGTAAAAATTTCCTGCCCGCACAGGTATATTTTCGCCCATGCGGGACTAAAACAAAAGTTATTAGCAACGCATAAAGTATTTGTCGCTAATACAACAGTTATTAGCGGTGCATACTGTATGCGTTGCTATAGTTTCTTTCTCTCTCTTCTCTCCCACCTTTTTTCTCTCTCTTCCTCACTCACTCTCTCTCCTCCCTCCTCTCTCTCTATCTCCCTCTCTCTCCTCTCCTTCCTCTCTCTCCCCTCTCTCTCTCCTCTCCTCTCCTCTCTCTTTCCCTCTCTCTCTTCCTCTCTCTTTTCCTGTCTCTCTCCTCCTTCCCCTCTCTCTCTTGTTTAATTTTTTTAAAAAAAAATTGTACTAGTGGCACATAGAGGTCGCAACTACATAAGTTAATAGCAATGCACACTAATATGCATCGCTACTATACTTGGCTAGTAGCGACGCATACCACTATGCATCACTATAATACATTTTTTATTTTTTTAAATTATAAAAAATAATGTATAATTAAATTTTTTTGCACCCCTCTTTCTCTCTCTCTCTTCATATCTCTCTCTACCCTGTCTCCCCTCTCTCTCTTCTCTCCTTTCTCTCTCTCTTCCTCCCTCTCTCTCTCTATCTCTCCCCTCTACTCTCTCCCTCCCTCCTTCTCTCCTCTCCTCTCTATATCTCTCCTCTCCCTCTCCCTCTCCCTCTCCCTCTCTCTCACTTTTTGCCCTCTCTCTCTCTTCCCTCTCTCTCCTCTCTTCCTCTCTCTAGTTTCCTCTCTTTCTTTTACAAGCATCGCTATTAGTTCTAAAGTTTTAATTTTTTATGTTCAATTCATATCTATTAGCAACGCTTTCTGTTAGCATCGCTAATAGTCTAATTTTTAGCGATGATGTTGCACAAGTGTGTGTGTGTGTGTATGTATGTATATATATATATATGTGTGTGTGTGTGTATGTGTGTGTGTGTGTGTGTATTAGCGATGCTTGTTCAAAGCATTGATAATAGTATAACTATTAGCGACACATAATATAAAGTGTCACTAATGTGTTTAGTATTAGTGACGCTTAATATAAAAGCGTTGCTAATAGTGATTTTTTTGCGATGCTTTTTTATATGTTATAATTAGTGGTTTTTAGCAATGTTTGTGTGTGCGTTGCTAATAAAAACATCACTAATAGTACACTTTATTGTAGTAAGAGAGAGAAAGAGAGAGAGAGGAGAGTGAAGAGAGAGGAGAGAGTGCATAGAGAGAAGAGATAGAGGAAGAGAGAGAAGAGAGAGATGAGGGAGAGGGAGAGAGAGGGGCTAGAGAGAGTGTGTACATAGAGAGATGAGAGAGGGGGATTTAATTTTATTTTTTAAGATTTTTTATAAAATACTATATTTTAAAAAAATAGAGGGTAGATAGAGAGTGGGTACAGAGAGAAGAAAGGAAGAGAGAGGAGAGAGAGAGAAAGAGAAGAGAGAGGGGTAGAGAGAGAAGGGAAAAAAATTAAATAAAAATAAGGCTATTACCGATACTCGGTAAAGAGCGTCGCTAATAGAACATGTAGTTGGGACGCTTATTCTTAAGTGTCGCAACTAATAATGTTATTAGCGACACCCATTACTAAGCATCGCAAATAGCTTTAACTTTTTTTAAAAAAAAATTGAGCTATTAGCGATGCTCGGCAAAGAGTGTCGCTAATAGCATAAGTATTGAAGACACTTATTCTTAAACATCACAACTACTTATACTATTTAGCGTCGCTAATGGCTAATTTTGTTTTAGTAAAACTAAGGCTATTTGCGACGCTCTGTAATGAGTGTCGCTAATAGCATGATTAGTTGCAATGCTCAAGAATAAGTAGCACAACTACATGTTCTATTAGCAACACTCTTTACTAAGTGTCGCTAATAGCTTTATTTTTGAAAAAAAAATTCTTCCCTCTCTCTCCTCTCGCTCTCTACCCCTCTCTCCTCTCTCTCTCCTCTTTCCTCTCTCTCTTCTTTCCTATCCCTCTCTCTCTTCTCCCTCCCTCTCTTTTCCCCCCAGCCCCACTCTCTTTTTAGATTAACATCGACCTTTAGAAATAAACGTCTCTAATAACATTTTAATGGTGACTTTTAAACAGAAATGGCTCTACAAGGTTATTTTGTGACGCTTTCTAAGCATCGCAAAATTGAATTGATGCTTGCAAAATTTCTCTCGGCCGCTCTTCAAATACCCCCCCCCCCCACACACACACACTTGAATCCACGCCCCATCTCTCTCCCTCCGCCATGTGTCCACACAAAGCCTCCGTTCATCACCGCCATTGTCAGTCCGCCGTAAATCCTCCCAAAAGCCAACTGTCCTTCCCTACTCTTTGCTGCTCCTGCCCTCTCTCCCTTCCTCCCGGATGCACAGTCCATTTCGGGGCACCGGAGTTTGGATCCTCCCTTCGGTCTCCAACGGCCCACCTCGTCATCCTCCGTGCTTACCCTCTCTCTCCCGCCCCCCTTCTGTCCCACCCTCTGTTTTCCTTTTCATCCCCCATCTCCACTATAGCCACCGGATTCCCCCCCCCCCCTCCATCCTGCTCCCCCTCTCTCCCCGGTTTCCGCCCCTCCTTCCCCTCCTCTATTTTCACCACCCCCCCCCCTCCACTAAAGCTGCCACAGAGGGGTCTCTAGGAAACTAGAGTCCGGCTCCCCACCCGCTCATCCCCCCACTACCCCCCCCCCGGTCCCCCCCTTCATGTCTATTCTCTCCCCCAGCTCAATATCCTCCCTAGGGCCGGTCCGACTCCTCTTCTTCCCTTCCCCTGTCCCCCTCCTCCCCCACCTACCCAGCTGCCCCCTCCCCACCCCCTTCTCCGGTCAAAGGCAGAAAATTATTCCCCCCTCCCCTGCCCTTACTGGAGGAGGGGCGCTATACACTAGTGCCCCTCCCGTCAAGGCAGTTTTTTTTTAAAAAAAAAATTTATTGTTATTAGCACCACTAATTATGATTTTTCTTTTTTATATATTTTTATAAATTATAAATGCTTTCAAAAGTGTCACTAGTACATTGTTTTCTTTTTTAACTTTATTTTTTATTAGGGATGCTCTAATAGAGCATCACTAATAATGTAATGATATTTTTTTATTTTTATAAAAATTATTTTCATATTAGCGAAGCTTTATAAAGCGTCGCTAATAATTATATTTTAAATTATTTTATTCTTTGTTATTTTTTAAACAAAATTTCATAGTAGCAATGTTTAATATAAAGTGTCGCTAATAGCATAGTATTAGTGATGCAAAATAAGTGTTGCTAATAGAGACTATTAGCGATGCTTTGTCTCTATTAGCGAGGTTTCGTAAGCATCGTTAATAGTCATTAGCAAAGCTTTTAAGACTATTAGTGTCGCTAATAGTTCTTTTTTTATAGTGGAAGAAGAAAGTGAATTTTGTTTGAGGAGGAAGAAGGAAAGCATGATGTTTTTTAAGCTCAAATTGTTCATCTTAATAATGAAAAGATAAATCAAGGTGATTTGTATTGGTAAACATTTCCTTATCTCTTCTTTATTTTATTTTTTTACATTTGAGTTAGATATTTCTATTGTATTTAAAGATGGTATTGATCTGTAATAATGTAATATCTATAAGGTAAAGTGTATCCCTATTGTTAATAATAGAATTGATTTTTATAGACCGGGGATATAACCATTATTTTGATGGTGAACCACGTAAATCTTGTATGTTCTATGTGTTTGATGAATTATTTCATATGTGAACTTGTTTTGTGAGTGTGTTAATTTGTATATACACACATAAGAAGTGCAAAAGACATACTAACATAATTTTGTCTGTGAAAGTGTGTGTTTTGTAATGTTTATTGGCTAGCACAAAAATGGGAAGAGGTATAGTTTTCCCAACAACTAAGTATTACTATCGGTTACATTTGATTGATAGAGGAATGAGATGGTTTTTTTAGTTGGGTCAGATGGGTTTTTATTACCAGGGTAATTTTTTGTTTCATATGATCACCAGACTGCTTTAGATGACGGTGGGCTTGTGAAAATTAGGCGTCGGTCTCACTGCATATGGTTAAAAGGGAAAATGAGATTGATCAATCACAAAAGTATCTAGAAAGGCAAATATGCAATGTTCCATGTTAGGAGAAAATTTGTTTTCTTTAGTTTCTCCTACTGTTTACAGATGAAGAAGCCAGAGATTAGATTCCAGAAAATAGATCTGACAGTCTAATTTTAGGCATAAAAAATATGATTACATGGTGGTTTCCATATCATCTACTCTTTCCCCCCTTGAAGACAGCCCAGCCTCCAAATAATGGGCATTGAGATTAGACTTTCTTTCACAAATTATTGCTGAAATAGCTGGAAAAAAGGGAATGTGGATCACAAAACCTTTCGTTTGCCCTTACACTGACATTTTTTCATTATTATTTTGGTAGCTAGGATTATTCTTAAATTGATGTTGCCGCTACTTAGGCTACAAATTTGGTCGTGTCCTGATAACTGAAGAAACTCAATTGGTAAAATCTAGTATCATTTCTTGAAGACTCTTTACAATATTACAGCTGTGTGTACCCCATCTTATAGAACTATTGTACGCCAGTAATTCACTTTCCTCAATTAGGCCCCCAACAACTCAAGAACATAACCTTTCTAAACGACTCCTCTGATTGATTCAACTTTTCTTCTCCACCCTTGGCGGCAGATGCAGACTCCAGAGAGAATGACAACGTCTTGAATTGGCTGCAACGCCCCAAATTCCTGTTCCTGACATGCTGTTGGAGAGACCGAAAGGCGTAATTCCATCTTGCAAACCCTTGATCCTTCAATGCCTCCACTGCTCCAACGCTGGCAACGGCGATCCAAGCTCTGCTAGTCGAATCCATCTTCTCAATGTCAATTATGAGTTTGATCTCTCAAAGAAAAGCTGTCGATTTCTGTGTTCGGTTGAAGAGAACGGTGAGCGATGGAAGCTTTACATATAGGATTGAGCCACAGGATTTTGTAAACCAGGGGCTGGAGTGGGTAGTAAACCCCGCTCGCTTTTATTTTTTTGAGAAAAGACAAGTTTCTTTGAACTGGACAACTCAGAGAGAGCAGGAAGTTTGTGCTCCAGGTTTTCAGCCAGAACCACGAATGCGGGACCATATGGTGTTAGATAATTGCATGCATTAACTACATTGATTTAAATAAAAATTCTTATTGGTTCTATTCCTATTCTGTTAGTCTCTCATGAACACTCTATTTTATTTAAATTTTATAAAAGACTTCACCTACTATATATCAGAATGGGTGCGGATAACTATATACTAAATCTTTATATTATTAAATGTATACACACGTGAGGTGACACATTTTTGTTGGATATTAAAATTGGGTCCTACATAATATTACTATTTTATTGTCTAAAAACACCTGCCACCTCATGGATATATAGGTTTGTTGTAGAAAATAAACATATACAAATAATATATTAACACTTCTACGCCTTCTCAATCCCACGAGTTTCAAGTGTCTCTTACGTGCACCATAAATAAGACTGAGTGTATTAAATATACTAAGTGAGATAAATTTATATAACTATAATATTATATTACACAGAGTAATCAATCACATCAACATAAATAGTATATGAATGTCCATCCAATCCCTAACAGAGGTTATAAAATAACAAACTCTAAAATTCAAGACAACGTCAAAGAGAACATCGAGATTCCTAGAAATATTTATTAACTCTATAAAATAACTTTTTATTTTTAATTAAAATTATAATTATCTATATTTATGTCATAAAGTTAAGGCCTACAAAGGTTCATGAATCCAACTAGTCAAAATTCTTAGCCTTGATGATTGTCTATAACTCTTTTGTTGCATTATGCTAGAGTCATGCTACTTTAAAACTATAACCTAATTAAACCAACTCCCAAATTTAGGGAAGAGGCTCTACAAACAATAGCTCTTAAGCCTAGGGAAGCCAAAAGCCCATAGTCCTTTTTCATATTATGAATTTCCTATATGTTGCTAAATAGATCCACTCATAGAGCCAAGATTGACACCTTGTACTCCTATCCTTTAGTGTCACACACATGGTAAGGTTTCTATTATCTTGATATGCCCAAAGCTATGGTTTACTTACCCTTTATTAATATATTTTTTTATCATATATATTTTGATAATTATTTACATTTATTATGTAAGTTAAATGTATCATAATACTCCTTATTAATTAGACAATTGCACCAAAAAATCTTTATTTAAAATATAGACCAAGGCACCAACATGTTGGTGTCAGTATTGATGGCTATCAAAACATTCATCAACACATCAGTCTTTGTCGATAGTGAGAAGGCTTACTTTAGCCTTAAACACCCACATAGTCATCGAACATCGATCCTCTATCGATGCCTATTGTTCAGTACAATGATATGCCTTTGGCAACCTAGTGAAGGGAACTATATATTTTTTTCCAACCAATGCTTAACATAGCCAATTTATGATGCTACATACATATATCTTGTTATAGTCAAAACATGGAAGTTCATGTTGAGATTAATATATCCTACCTTCAAACCAGAGTTCACTGAAGAATTCTCCTTCTCTCTTCTTCAATCACTTTGTGAGAGTGCTCAACCAAAAAAATCCATCTTGAAACACTTGATTATAATCTTGTACTCCTCTTAGGGCTCTCTAGATTTTTTGGATCAACGGGAATCCATAATTTCGTGATCTTTGCTCGTTTTAAGGAGCTTAACCACATCCACAAACCCATAACCAGGAAACTACCCATAATTTTAGCATACCCAACTATACCAGTTTCACTAACACACTCACCATCGCATTAGTGAGTTTCCGATGATCATAAATTCTCAAAAATTTATTGTTAGAGATTCCTGGGTGTTACATTCTTTTCTTTTTGAAACAATTATACCCTGATGACCACCCTCGGCCGATGGCTCCCCTTTGACTTCCTCTGCCCTGGCGACTGGCCCCAACATCCCTTCCTCTCCTCCCCATCTCTCCCTGGTTCCTCTCCTCCTTCCCTCCCACTCTCCCCTCTCCCTGGCCAGTGGCTTATGAGGCTGGATTCCGGCTCCCCGCAAGAAACTGGCCTCGAGACGGCCACCCTACTCCACCCCCCCCCCCCCCCCCCTCTATTTTTCAGAGGAGGGGAAAGAGAGAGGGGGGGGGGGTGGAGAGAGAGGGGATGAGGGGGTGGAGTATTGGGGAGAGAGGGGCAGTGGAGGGAGGGGGGGAGGATTTTTTTAAATATTTTTTATATTAGTGACGCTTAAAATAGCGTTGCTAATTACAACTTATTAGCAACGCATATTGCTAATAAGCTATTTTTATTTTTTAAAAAATATTTTTTATATTAGTGATGCATAAAATAACGTCGCTAATAATCGATCATTGGCGACACTTATAATTATATGTCGCTAATAATTAACTATTAGCGACGCTTTTCTATTTATCGCTAAAGTAAAATAATAAGTGACGCATAAATATGTGCTGCTAATGGAAAACTATTAGTGGCGCTTTGTGTTAAGTGGCACTAATAAGTAATAGTAATTGTAGTTTTATTGAAGCATGTAACAACACTTTTTATGCGACATTTTAAAGCATCGCTAAAAGTCATTTTTGTTTTAGTGCCTCAACCTCGTCCCGTACATACGAAACAACCCTACACTCACATTGGAGTAGTGTTCATGTGAATTAGGACACTGCCCAACTTGTCTCACAACTCTCTAGTTTTATGGTTCTCCCCTTAATCAGCTAGTCTTCCCTAGGGAATAGGGTCTGGACATAGCCTCATTCTACTAGAACCCGACTTGCCCCTTACAAAGTAGATTTACAAAAGTCCCAATATGAATGCAACTAGGAAATATATTTCCAACCCACTCAAGGCTGATATTCGGAGTCCCAGCATGCCAGGATTTGGCTTGCACCATCCTTCTTGAGTCCCACTTTGTCTATCCACTTGTGGTTAAGTGAAAATAGAGTAGGTATATCGGTTTTTGGTAATAAACCTGGTCTTCTTGAGATAAACTTAAAAGAAAAAGATTTTCTTTTCAAAAAGAAGTAATTGATGAAACGACTTTAAGAGAGACTTTAAAAAAGAATAAAGTGAGTTTTGTTTAAAGAAGAAGGAATGTATGACATTTTTTAAGCTCAAATTGTTCATCTTAATAATGAAAAGATAAATCAATGTAGTTTACATTGGTAACCCTTTTCTCATCTCTTTTTTATTTTTTTATATTTGGGTTAGATATCTTTATTACATGTAAAGATGGTATTGACTTGTGATTATGTAATTTCTACAAAAGAGTGTATCCATATTGTTAATAGTAGAATTGATTTTTATAGACCCCATGAATATAACCATTATTTTGATAGTAAACCTCTATATATTTGATGAATTATTTTATATAAACTTGCTTTGTAGGTGTGTTAATTTATATATGAGTCCCGTTTATATGAGCCGGGCTCTATAGGCTGTCGGATTTACATCTGGCAGCCCATATTACTCATGAGTTTATAATACTTATAAAACCCATGAGTATTATAGGCTATCGGATATAAATCCAATGGCCTATAGGGCCCGGGTTCATATAAGCATATATGAGCCCGGGCTTATATAAACTTTTTCCTTTATATATGTACACATAAGAAATACAAAAGACATACTAAAGATAATTTTGTGTGTGAAAGTGTGTTTTATAATGTTTATTCCCTAGCACAAAAATGGGAAGAGGTATAGTTTTCCCAACAACTAAGTATTACAATCGGTTGCATTTGATTGATAGAGGAATCAGATGATTTTTTTCAATGGGTCAGATGGGCTTTTGTTACAAGGGCAAATATATGTTTCACGATCACCAGGCTGCTTAAGATGACGGTGGGCTTGTGAAAATTAGGCGTCGGTCTCATAGCATATGATTAATAATTGAGATGCTGAGAAAATGAGACTGATCAATTAAAATGGCATCTAGAAAGACAAATATGCCATGTTCACTGTTGCGAGAACAATTGTTTTCTTTAGTTTCTCTTATTACTGTTTACAGATGAAGAAGCCGGAGATTAGATACCAGAAAATAGATCTAACAGGCTAATTTTAGGCATTAAAAGAAAATTTGATTACATGGTGGTTTCAATATCACCTACTCTTTCCTCCCTTAAGAGACACCCCAGCCTCCAAATAATGAGCATTGAGATTAGAATTTCTTTCACAAATTATTGCTGAAATGGCTGGAAAAAAAGGAATGTCGATCACAAAACCTTTTGTTTGCCCTTACACTGATGTTTTTCATTATTATTTTGGTAGCTAGGATTGTTCTTAAATTGATGTTGCCGCTGCTTATGCTACAAATTTGGTCGTGTCTTGATAGCTGAAGAAACTCAATTGGTAAAATCTAGTATCATTTTTTGAACTCTTTACATTACAGCTGTGTGTACCCCATTCTATAGAACTATTGTACGCCAGTAATTCACTTTCCTCACTTAGGCCCCCAACAAGTCAAGAACATAACCTTTCTAAACGACTCCTCTGATTGATTCAACTTTTCTTCTCCACCCTTGGCGGCAGATGCAGACTCCAGAGAGAAAGACAACGTCTTGAATCGGCTGCTACGCCCCAAATTCCTGTTCCTGACATGCTGTTGGAGAGACCGAAAGGCGTAATTCCATCTTGCAAACCCTTGATCCTTCATTGCCTCCACTGCTCCAACGCTGGCAGCGGCGATCCAAGCTCTGCTAGTCGAACCCATCTTCTCAGTGTCAATTATGAGTTTGATCTCTCAAAGAAAAGCTGTCGATTTCTGTGTTCGGTTGAAGAGAAGGGTTGAGCGATGAAAGCTTTACATATAGGATTGAGCCACAGGATTTTATAAAACCAGGGGCTGGAGTGGGTAGAAAACCACGCTCGCTTTCATTTATTTTTTGGGGAAAAGACAAGTTTCTTTGAACTAGACAACTCAGAGGGAACAACAAGTTTGTGCTCCAGGTTTTCAGCCAGAACCAGGTATGCGGGACCTAGTTTTTTTCTTAGCAATCTTATGAGACGCGGCCACATGGTGTTAGATAATTGCATGCATTAACTACATTGATTTAAATAAAAATTCTTATTGGTTCTATTCCTACTCTGTTAGTCTCTCACTTATCCCTGAACACTCTATATTATTTAAATTTTATAAAAGACTTCACGTACTATATTTCAGAATGGGTGCGGATAAGTATATGCTAAAACTTTATATTATTAAATTATACACACGCGAGGTGACACATTTTTGTTGGATATTAAAAGTGAGTCCTACATAATATTACTATTCTATTATTTAACAAAAACCCGCCAAATATGTAGGTTTGTTGTAGATATTGGATGTAACATAATTACTTCCCTTTAGAATTGTTGGGAATACAACTCGTCTCGATGAGTTAGTGCAAACCGGTCGAATTGTCATCTAATCACTCTGTCACTTTTTGCAAATCACCTAGCACACCCCCTAATTGTTGTTGAACCCCATAGTTTTTAAAAAAATGACAATTTTTCTCTTATAGCCATGCTATGAAAACATCAGCATTTTACAAAATCAAAAACTCAATGTTTTTACGAAGCTTGAGGGCATGATTAATAATTTAGACAACACATTTGCATGATAATCATATAGAAAATATTACTAGTATCTAAATTAAAAATAAAGATTTAGAGGACCTCATGTTGGACACTTGTTTGCCTTTACAACATTTCAACTCAGTCAAGAATAAATTAGCACACTAATGTGCCAATATTTTATGTACTAAAAAGGACAAGAAAATACATATACAGTTAATATATTAACACTTCTATGCCTTCTCAATTCTAGCGGTTGCAAGTGTATCTTACCTGCACCATAAATGACACTGAATGTATTAAATATGCTAATTAGTGGGATGAACTAATGTAACTATATTATTATATAACACAAGTAATCAATCACATCAACATCAATAGTAAATGAAAGTCCTTCCAATTCTTAGTAGAGGTTATAAAATAAAAAACTCTAAGAGTCATGACAACGTCAAAGAAATCATCTAGACTCCTAGAAATGTTTACTAACTCTACAAAATAATTTCCGACTTTTGACTAAAATTATAACTAACTCTATTTATGTTATGAAGCTAAGGCCCACAAAGACTCATAGACCTAAGTAGTCAAAATTCTTAGCCTTGATGATTGTCTATAATTCTTTTGTTGCATTATGCTAGAGTCATACTACTTTAAAACTATAAACTAATTGAACCAACTCCCAAGTCTGGGGAAGAGGCTCTACAAACAATTACTCTCAAGCCTGGGGAGGCAAAAAGCTCATAGTCCTTTTTCATACTATGAACCTCCTATATGTTGCTAAATGGATCCACTTATAGAGCCAAGATTGACAGCTTGTACTCTATCCTTTAGTGTCACACACAATATGTTTAGGTTTCTACTATCTTGATATGCCCAAAGCTACAGTTTACTTACCCTTTATTAACACATCTTTTATCATATGTATTTTAATAATTATTTATATTAATTATGCAAGTAAAATATATCACAATACTCCTTATTAATGAGCCAATTGCACCAAAAAATATTTATTTAAAATATAAACCGAGGCACCATCGATTGTAGCACCAACACATTGGTGTTAGTATTGATGACTATCAAAACATTCATCGACACATCAATCTTTGCCGATAGTGAAAAGACTTACTCTAACCTTAAACACCCACGTAGTCATTGAATATCAACCCTCTATCGATGCCCATTGTTCAGTACAATGATGTGCCTTCGGCAACCTAGTCAAGGGAATATTTGTTTTTTTCCAACCAATGCTTAACATAGCCAATTTACAGTGCTACATACATATATCTTGTTATAGTAAAAACATGGAAGTTTATGTTGAGATTAATATATCCTACCTCCAAACCATAGCTCACTGAAGAATTTTCCTTCTCTCCTCTTCAATCACTTTGTGCCGGTGTTCAACCAAAAAAATCCATCTTGAAACACTTGACTGTAATCTTGTACTCCTCTTAGGGCTCTCTAGATTCTTTTGGATCAAGGGGAATCCATAATTTTGTGATCTTTGCTCTTTTTAAGGAGCTTAACCACATCCACAAGCCCATAACCATGCAACTACCCACAATTTTAACATACCCAACTATACTAGTGTCACTAACACACTCACCATTGCATTAGTGAGTTGTTGATGATCATAAATTCTCAAAACAATGTTGTTAGCAATTCCTGGGTGTTACATTATTCCCTTCTTGAAAGAATTTTACCTTGAAAAATCGGTATTTCAATTCAAATTCATAGAGGTTGTGAATTTTTCTAAAAAACTTAGAAATTTCAACATAACAATCCATTGAAACATCGACGGAGCTACTGACAAGTTGGGGTAGCCCTAATGTGGAAGGCATGCGACACGCGACATGTGTATGCATGTTTCTATAATTAAACATAGCAGTTGACACCAACATGCTATGCGTGTATGCATGTTACGCACAGTGCACTGGATCTCATGTGCAATACGCAATTAGGGTCCACGTCATGCGCACCTGGCACATGCAAACTGCTAGGGTTTTTGAAAGGATAAACATTAGAATGAATTTGAAAGAAAAACTATTCTTTATGAGTTTGAGGATTTATGATTGATTTGTTTATCCGAACTTGTTGTTAGGCACCTTATTAGAGATCTATGGATTAGAAGAGAACATAGCTATAATCTAGTTTGGAATCGGATTCACGATATAGCACTCTTTAGTAGGGATGCCACTCGGGTCGGGTAAATGGTAAACCCGACCCGACCCTAATGGGTCGGGTCGGGTTTTAGTGATCCAACCCGACCCGACCCGAATATAAATATAAATATAAAACTTATATTTTTTAATATTATTTTTTAAAAAAAATTAAAAATAATAATAATAAAAATATATAAAAATTATTTTTTTTAATCTATTCGGGTCAAACGGGTCGGGTTCGGGTTCAGGTCACAGCTTTGTGATGTGGGTTCGGGTTTGGCAAAACCCGACCCAGTGGCATCACTACTCTTTAGCTTGGTCAACCCCTAATGAAGAGCGGGAACCCTAATTAGCCCCTAACGAAGAGCACACATTACTAAATGGCTACGCAGACTAGGGTAGTGAGTATCATGGGAAAACTCTATATTCTCTTGATCTTGTTGCCCCATAAGCATGGGTAATTCTTCTATCAATAAGCATAAAGTTTTTTGTGATGATCCATGGAGGAGTACGAGGCTGCTGCTTTTGTACCTGCAATAAAGTCTTTAGAAAAGTGAAGGTATCTAAGACACTTGTAGCAAGCTATGAGAGCTGACAAACCTTGGGAACATCTTTGATTTATAGGAAGAAGTTTTAGGAGGGGTTTTTAGTGAGAGGAATACCTTGTTTTATTAAAAGTATTATTTATGATATGTGCTTTGAAATTGCCCTTATTACTTTATGCTTAATAGTATAAACTCTCCCATTGAGTATTTTAAAATACTTACTACCCGCAAGACCTTGCTGGACCTAGAGAAGCTTAGTGTGCTGGTAGAAAGGCTTACTTACAAGTTTTCGTGATGATTTTAAAGATTTTCTGCTGCAATTAAATCTAAGCAAGTGCTCTTATTATTTTTCTCCTTGTGTGTTTGTACATAGGCAATATTTTCCTAAGAATTTATATTTTATATCATGCTTATGGTGAATCCTCCAGTCGTGGGCCCGAGTGAACTCCAACAATATTTTATTAAAACTTTTATATATGTTCTAAAATCCTGGGCAAGACATGGGCGTCGAGATGGGGGAGGGGGATGGGGATGAGAGGGATTGTTTCAATGGGAAAGAGGAAAAATGGGGGAGGGAAAGGGTGGTTGAAGGTGTAAGTGAGGTGATCATCAGTGACAGTCTTCTGTAGTTGTCGATGATAATCATGTACTACGGCTTCAGTGATCGTAGATAGCACTAATAACAATGGTTGCAGATCATGCATGTTGTAGATAATATTAAAAGCAATGGCTACATTTAGTCGTTGTTGTTTCTCGAAATGCTACTACAACACAAAAGTATAATGGGGGAGGGTGAGGGGGATCATCAATGACCGCAAATGAATGGTTGTGATCATCTGCAATGGCTTCATCCATTGTAGATAATATTAATAGCGATGTCTAATAATGTGCACGTCACAGATAGTGAATAATAGCAATGACTAAATGTAGCCATCACTCATTCTAAAAAATGTAGCCTTGAGAAAGAAGAGAAATGGGGAGGGAAATCCTGAGAAAGTAGCATCCAACCGTCACTGATGGCCATGATCATATGCAACAGCTAAAGCTGTCTCAATTGCATAGGGACGAATCTATGTTGGAGGCTTGGAGGTGACCTCCTTTATTTTTTAATTTTATTAATAACCCCTCCTAAATAAACTATTGGGTTGGGCTAGAAAAAAAAACTAACTATTGACCCCCTTCTCAAAATCCATTGACCCCTATTGGGTCAAGTTAATTTCACATCAACTAAATAAATCACCCAATGAACCAGTAAATTGGAAGAGCGGCTTAGACCAACCCATTATACCTAACATTATAAGTTTTGGTTTGGGTTATTAGATTATTGGGTTGGCTTTTGATTTTGGCCTTTGGCCCTTTGGGGTTTATCAACCCATGTCCATGACTCAATCGGGACTAACTTCTTCATCTAGTTTATGCCTCCATTATTCCCCAATATTGTATTTTGAAGCCCTAGCTCATCGCAATGCCTCCTCCTTCTCAAGTATACTTGAGGCTAACAAGTTCATATCTCCTCCTGGCTATCATCCTCCAACCATCGATTTTCTCCTAAGTGCCTACCTTCTGACCTTTGTCCTCCATCCTCTACCGTGGTTCTAGCATCCTTCATCCCCCAGGCTCAGGCCTTTGTCAACGAATCTTCCCCAAAATTCTAGTTGGATCTCTAGCTCATTGCATCACCTTATTCCTCCCAAGCCTGATTATGGCCGAGGAGTACATGCCTCCTTCCAGCTTCCGACTGCTAATTTTCTCCTCTACTCCCGCCTCCCGGCCTTTGTCCTCCACCATTCTCTTATGATCCCAACATCCTCTACTCTTCCCTCAAGGCTTTGGGCTTCGAACATGATCAAAATGTACCAATTTTCTACCAACCTCTCTCAATTGCCTTTTCTCCTTGACCGACAAGTCCTAATTATGAGCTAGTTGGTGAGATGTTAATTTGTTCTTTTTGAATATGTTATCTACACTTCTTAGTTTGCTCTAGAATTTAAGATAATTGTAGAAATTGTTCTAGACAAAATTAACTAAATGTTGATTGGTATGTATTTAACGCATATTAAACACTTATTATTTTTTTAGTAGTTAGAATTATTATTTATGTTTAATAATATTCTTATGTTTTGCATTAGTACAATGTAATTATTACTTTGCTAGCTTAGTTATTTTAATTCCGAGACTTTGTTATTTTATAGCCCCCTTACCAAAAATCTAGCGTCCGCCCCTACAATTACATACAATAGTAACGGCTTAATGATTGCACATCGCAAACGTGAATAATTGCCACGGGCCCACGGCTGATGCTAAGCCAGTGTTTTTTTAGTGCATAGATCCGCAAACCTATCAACTCAGTCAAAGTTATGTAATGTATGTTAGGTAGGGCAAAGTTGTATAATGTATACACCCATCTTTTGATTATTAAAATTTAGCTTCGGCCACTTATCGATAAAAAAAATTTAGAATCAGGAAACACGTTAATGTTTCGAGTGTTTTTAATGTTGTCTGTTTTGACCGTTTTTCTTGACTTTGATTGCACCATACAGGACAATAGTATCTTAATTTTGACTGCACCGTACAGAAGGACCATTCTATCGTTGTAAGTTAGATACCATGTACATCTACCTCGTCATTGTAAAATACTCCTCACCCCATGTTGACAGGGTACATTCTTAGTTCTAGTCAAGAGATGGCATAGTATGCAATACTATGCATTATAGACACCAAAAGACAAGATCATGAATTTTGTAGCATGTAAAATACTGTCCTTTTTCTCGTGATTCGAATGTTCCCAACTCGAGATCCAGTGAGGCCCATCTGACAATTGGGCCGAATAAAACTGGGGGCGATTAGATAAAAATTCGTATACTGAATCCGGATCGACCCGTGTATAACCCCCCCTGGTTCTCCCCAAATAATCCCTGAGACCAATCAGGGAAGTTCAACTTTTGTGGCAAGCAAAATTTCCTCTGATTCTAGAGATTTGTTAGAAGGTAAAGATTCAGGCACCGTTCACCTGAACGTGCGCGTCCATACAACGACGGCCAGTCGAGCTCTTAAAATTGGAGCTCAAATAGCCATGAGTTGACCAAACAAACAAGATAAAGGGATCGATCGACCTTGTGGGCAGAAGATAACGTTCAGCTAGAAGTACCCATCTCGCAGAAAGCTCTAGTACAGTGGTTGTTATGGGTTTTTTACCCATCAATCTAACCATATCTAAAGTATTAGTTAGCACTAGGATTGTACAAAAGTTACATGGCCTCAATTGGGTCCCCAGCAGCTCAGGTACATGACTTTCCTCAATGACTCCTCCGACTGCCTCAATCTCTCATCTCCACCCTTTGACGCAGAAGCAGCCTCAAGTGAAGAGGAAAACCTCCTGTATTGGCTGCAAGGCCCCAAACTCTTGGCCCTTGCGTGCTGTTGCAGAGACCGAAAGGCGTAATTCCATCTTGCAAAACCTTGATCCTTCAGTGCCTCGACAGCTCCAACGCTGGCCGCAGCAATCCAAGCTCTGGTGCTGGAACTCATTTTCTCTCAACCTCAGCTGATTCGGTTGGAAGGAAGGTGCTGGTCAGTTGTCTCGTCTTCTCAGTGATCCTGAGCTTTGATGAAGAGCAAAGATGGGCTGGTGACATATATAATGGCGAGGATGGGCACTTTGGATTTAGCAAAACCGTGGGTGGATAGAAAGCGAATCAATAATTCAAGTGAGGTGTCGTTGTAGGAGTAGGGACCGCCCTGAGGAAAAAAAGAAAGGCATTACTGTCCTGGTATTGAGGTGGACACGAGTGTTTCCGCCCATGGTTTTTAAGCAAAAACCACTTCATATAATTCTGGAGCTGGAGATGTCGAAAGGACGCGGTACATAGTTTTCTTACCTGCCGCAGTACATAGCTTTCTTACCTGCCTCTGGTAAAATGTTGGTGTCCTACACGTTTTTTATGTTAACGTCAAACTTACGGCTGCACCAAAAAAACCCAACCGAGTTGAGCCGGGTAAAATTGGACTAAAATTAGTTGGTTCGGTTTGGTTCGGTTCGATTCTAAATTTAGTTTAGTTTGGTTCTTTAAGTTAATAAATCGATGCATTTTCAGATTGGTTTGGTTTGGTTCTTTAAATTAATAAATTGATGTATTTTCGGTTCGGTTTGATTCTCGCTTATAAAAAACCGAAATCGGAACCGAACCGAGTATCTTTTAAATTTTTAATCTAATTTCAACCATTCATTTGAAGGAACGTTCGGTCGAGATGAACCTCCTCTTATTAACCCTAACCCCCCCCTCCTTCCACACTTCGCCCACCCACTTGCCGCCCTCCTCCTCTCTGCTGCCTCGTCCGCCTTCTCCGCCACTTATCCGGCCAACGTCTCTGCCCTAAGATACTCCAGTTGAAATTGCCGGCGGGAGGCTGCTCCTTCAGTTGTTCTCCTTCATTTTCTTCCTTGCTAGCTCTCTCCATGTGCTGAGATCCAGTCGGCGGTGCTCTTCTTCGTCCGTGTGAGTGAGGGCTGGTTTTTGGCTGGGTCGTTAGAGCTAGATTTTTCGGCGGCAAGGGGGTATTCTGCTTGATCCTGTGCTCCTCGGCTGCAAAATTGGGGCTTTGGTTCGCTTCAAATGTGCTGCTGTGATTTTTGTCAAGATCTGGGGGCGGGTTTTGTTGGTGGATGATGTGGTACGAGGTTCTGAATCCTCATTCTTCTAGAAAGTGGTTGCCTTTTTGGGCAAATCTTTGAGTTATTTCGAATTGCTTGGGCTTGTTGTCTCCTTCTCATTCAGTTTCATCTCTAGCAACAGCAAAGGTTCAACTTTTTGTTTTTGCTACTTCGGCTTGGATATGATAGTTAGGACCGGGACTGTGTTTTGATTGGATTTTGTTTCGTTACTGCTGATTACAGTGATTGTTATTTCTTTGCCTTCTTTTGTTGATCTATATTGTAGAATTCAGAGTTTTTATTTTTTTGAAATTCAGGTAAAAAGTGACAAGTGATCTTCAATTGAAGAAGTTCTGGTGCAATGGGAATGTAGAGAGAATTTTATTTGAGTGATTTTTTTTGTTATTTTCATGTATCTAATGCTATTGGCGGTTCAAATTCAGTGCTTGCTGATTATTTGTGCGTAATTTGTTTCTGAAACTTTGACTTAGTGCATAATTTGTTAATGAAATTTTTGTCCTTGCCGATGATTGTTCATCTTAAGTACGGATTTTATTCATTCTAAGTAAAATATAAGCTTTGCATTTGTCTTTGTTGACAATGGTCGAAGGGGAGGCCGGGGCATGGGCATGCTCAACCGAAACTTTGGTTCCAAACCGGTTCTCGGTTCGGTTTCAGTTCCATTTCGGTTCCAACGAAATCGGTTTTTTATTCGGTTCGGTTCGGTTTCAAAAATTTTGGTTTTGATTTCGGTTTTGGTTCGGTTCGGTTCCTATAAGAACCGGCCAAAACCGAACCAAGATGCAGCCCTAGTCAAACCCACCGACCGCTTCAACCCCAGGGGAAGCCGGGCTAATGACATTGGCATGAAAAATATGGAGTAAATGATTCTTTATAAGTTATATGATGAGTTTTGTTAATAGACGCATATTGGCCATACTATTTACATTGTGTAGCCATGGGTTTTAAAAACCGATCATGATTAACTATTTGTGTATATTATTTAAAAATATTTTGATTAAATATTATATGTATCACAAATTTAATATTGTGAAGATGGTTAGCGACATAGTTTAAGGGGCTATTTCTATACTAAATATTTGTAAGATTTTATTAATTTTATTTTAATTTTGGCTTAAATTATTAGAATTATGTTTATGTATAGAAGGTAGGCAAAATTAAAAATTTCACTCCAAAGTTGATTTTAAGCTATTTCAAGTTGGAATCATCAAATCATTTCATGCTTCTCGCCTTTATTTAAAAAATTATATATTTTTTTATTTTTTAACGATTACCTCTTATATCGATTTGAACATTGAAACACGTATTATATAAGTAAGGTCCATTTTAAAAATTCAAAATTACCTACCCTTACTAATTCACATTCGGTAGTACATTTTTAAAATTATTTCTAAAATATTTTACTTCTATTTCTAAAAAATCCAACACCCAAAGTATTTAGACACTTCAACTAAATGGGCTAGTATCGCCCGACAATCTGGATTGACTAGACCGGTTTATTCATTGGTTTAACCCCTACCCCCAATTAACCCGCCAACCTGACCAAATGGGCTAGTATAATTTAGCTAGGTCATACTAGTGTTTTAAAACCCAGCCCGGCCGGTTGGAATGGGTTCAATTGGACCCAGTTAAAAAAACAAGCCGGGTCATCTCTATTTAAGATTCTATGCAAAAATTTTTGTTGCAACCGGGATTCGAACTCACTTAGTTAAATCCTTACCCATTGGGCTACAGAATTTTGTTATATATGTTTCTATTTTTATTCTATTTAAAAGTTCTTTTACTTTATAATGCATCAGAAAAAAAAAATCATTTGGGTAGGATTCGAACCTAGGCATGGAAAAAGAGTACACACACTCTACCCACAGAGTTACGATAGTTTTGTATGTAAATATTATACTTAATATTATATTTAATATAATATATAAAAAATAGGTCAATCTGGGTTGGCCCGTGGTTGAACCTAGTTAAATCGACCCGATAACCAATCTGGGTCAATGGCTGAGCTAGTTTTTAAAAGGGTCATACTCGCCCAACAATAAGGATGGACTGGACTAGTTTGACCATCGGATCATATTGATCCCTCTTAGTCTAGTTTAAGTATTAAAATATTATATTTAAATAATTATTATAAAAAAAATTAAAAAATTGAGGCATAATTTATTTTTAAAAAAGTAAGAAAGCAAAGTGATCCAAAAAGTGGGATTTATTTAACAAAATCATCGGTGACTGCAAATGGATGGTTGTGATCATCTACGATGGCTTCATCCATTGTAGATAATATTAATAGCGATGTCTAATAACGTGCACGTCACAGATAGTGAATAATAGCAATGACTAAATGTAGCCATCACTCATTCTAAAATATGTAGCCTTGAGAAAGAAGAGAAATGGGGAGGGAAATCCTGGGGAAGTAGGATCCAACCGTCACTGATGGTCATGATCATGTGCAGCAGCTAAAGCTGTGGCAATTACACAAGGACTGATCTATGTTGGAGGCTTGGGGGTGACCTCCTTAATTTTTCAATTTTATTAACACCCCTTCTTAAATAAACTATTGGGTCAAGTCAATTTCACATTAACTCAATAAGTCACCTAATGAAGCAGTAAATTGGAAGAGTGGCTTAGACAAATCCATTATACCTAACATTGTAAGTTTTGGTTTGGGTTATTAGATTATTGGGTTGGCTTTTGATTTTGGCCTTTGGCTCTTTGGGGTTTATCAACCCATGTCCATGACTCAATCGGGACTAACTTCTTCATCTAGTTTATGCCTCCATTCTTCCCCAATATTGTATTTTGAAGCCCTAGCTCATCACAATGCATCCTCCCTCCCAAGTATGCTTGAGGCTAACAAGTGCATATCTCCTCCTAGCTATCATCCTCCAACCATCGATTTTCTCCTAAGTGCCTACCTTCTGACCTCTGTTCTCCATCCTCCACCGTGGTTCTAGCATCCTTCATCCCCTTGGGCTCAGGCCTTTGTTAATGAATTTTCCCCAAAATTCCAGTTGGATCTCTAGCTCATCGCATCACCTCATTCCTCCCAAGCTTGATTGTGGCCGACGAGTACATGCCTTCTTCCAGCCTCCAACTGCTAATTTTCTCCTCTACTCCCGCCTCCCGACCTTTGTCCTCCACCCTTGTCTTATGGTTCCAACATCCTCTAGTCCTCCCTCGAGGCTCTGGGCTCCGACCATGATCAAAATGCACCAATTTTCTACCAACCTCTCTCAATTGCCTTTTCTCCTTGACCGACAAGTCCTAATTAAGAGCTAGTAGGTGAGATGTTAATCTTTTTAAATATGTTATTTATATTTCTTAGTTTGCTCTAGAATTTAAGATAATTGTAGAAATTATTGCAGACAAAATTAACTAAATGTTGAATGGTATGTATTTAACACATATTAAATACTTATTTTTTTTAATAATTAACATTATTATTTATGTTTAATAATATTCTTAAATTTTGCATCGGTACGACTTAATTGTTATTTTGCTAACTTAGTTATTTTAATGCTGAGACTTTGTTATTTTATGATCCCCTTACCAAAAATCTTGCGTTGGCCCCTACAATTATACACAATAGTAACGGCTTAATGATTGCGCATCGCAAATATGAATATTAGCCACGGCTGATGCTAAGCCAGTTTTTTTAGTGCATAGATCCGCAAACCTATCAACTCAGTCAAAGTTACGTAATGTATGTTAGGTAGGGCAAAGTTGTATAATGTATACACCCATCTTTTGATTATTAAAATTTAGCTTCGGCCACTTATTCGATAAAAAAAATTTAGAATCAGGAAACACGTTAATGTTTCTAAGTGTTTTTAATGTTGTCTGTTTTAGCTCCAGGACCGTTTTTCTTGACTTTGATTGCACCATACAGGACAATAGTATCTTAATTTTGACTGCGTCATACAGAAGGACCATTCTATCGTTGTAAGTTAGATACCATGTGCATCTACCTCGTCATTGTAAAATACTCCTCACCCCCATGTTGACAGGGTACATTCTTAGTTCTAGTCAAGAGATGGCATAGTATGCAATACTATGCATTATAGACACCAACGGAAAGACAAGATCATGAATTTTGTAGCATGTAAAATACCGTGTCCTTTTGCTCGTGATTCAAATGTGCCCAACTCGAGATCCAGTGAGGCCCATCTGACAATTGGCCCGAATAAAAATGGATAAAAATTCGTTTACTGAATCCGGATCGACCCGTGTATAATCCCCCCTGGTTCTCCCCAAACAATCCCTGAGACCAATCAGGGAAGTTCAACTTTTGTGGCAAGCAAAATTTTCTCTGATTCTAGAGATTTGTTAGAAGGTAAAGATTCAGGCACCGTTCACCTGAACGTGCGCATCCATACAACGACGGCCAGTCGAGCTCTTAAAATTGGAGCTCAAATAGCCATGAATTGACCAAACAAACAAGATAAAGGGATCGACCTTGTGGGCAGAAGATAATGTTCTGCTAGAAGTAACCATCTCGCAGAAAGCTCTAGTACAGTGGTTGTTATGGGTTTTTTACCCATCAATCTAACCATATCTAAAGTATTAGTTAGCACTAGGATTGTACAAAAGTCACATGGCCTCAATTGGGTCCCCAGCAGCTCAGGTACATGACTTTCCTCAATGACTCCTCCGACTGCCTCAATCTCTCATCTCCACCCTTTGACGCAGAAGCAGCCTCAAGTGAAGAGGAAAACCTCCTGTATTGGCTGCAAGACCCCAAACTCTTGGCCCTTGCGTGCTGTTGCAGAGACCGAAAGGCGTAATTCCATCTTGCAAAACCTTGATCCTTCAGTGCCTCGACAGCTCCAACGCTGGCCGCAGCAATCCAAGCTCTGGTGCTGGAACTCATTTTCTCTCAACCTCAGCTGATTCGGTTGGAAGGAAGGTGCTAGTCAGTTGTCTCGTCTTCTCAGTGATCCTGAGCTTTGATGAGGAACTGGTGGCATATATAATGGCGAGGATGGGCACTTTGGATTTAGCAAAACCGTGGGTGGATAGAAAGCGAAGCAATAATTCAAGTGAGGTGTCGTTGTAGGAGTAGGGACCGCCCTGAGGAAAAAAGCAAGGCATTACTGTCCTGGTATTGAGGTGGACACGACTGTGTCCGCCCATGGTTTTCAAGCAAAAACCACTTCATATAATTCTGGAGCTGGAGATGTTGAAAGGACGCGGTACATAGTTTTCTTACCTGCCTCAGTACATAGCTTTCTTACCTGCCTCTGGTAAATGTTGGTGTCCTACACGTTTTTTATGTTAACGTCAAACCACCCTCCGACCGCTTCAACCCCAGGGTAACCCGGGCTAATGACATTGGCATGAAAGATATGAGTAAATGATTCTTTATAAATTATATGATGAGTTTCGTTAATAGGCGCATATTGGCCATACTATTTACATGGGTTTTAAAAACGGATCATGATTAATTATTTTTTATATTATTTAAAAATATTTTGATTAAATATTATATATATCACAAATTTAATATTGTGAAGATGGTTAGCGACATAGTCTAAGGGTCTATTTCTATATTAAATTTTTGTAAGATTTTATTAATTTTATTTTAATTTTGGCTTAAATTATTAAAATTATGTTTATATATAAAAAGTAGACAGAATTAAAAATTTTACTCTAAAGTTGATTTTAAGCTATTTTAAGCCGGAATCAACGAGTTACTTCATGCTTCCTGCCTTCGTTTAAAAAATTATATTTTCTTTTATTTTTCAACGATTACCTCTTATATCAATTTGAACATCAAAAAACGTACTATATAAGTAAGGTCTATTTTAAAAATTCAAAATTACCTACCCTTACTAATTCACATTCGGTGGTATATTTTTAAAATTATTTCTAAAATATTTTACTTCTATTTCTAAAAAATCCAACACCTAAAGCATCTAGACACTTCAACTAAATGGGCTAGTATCGCCCAACAATTTGGATTGACTAGACTGGTTTATCTACTGGTTTAACCCCTACTTCGAACCAACCCGCCCACTTGACCCAGATGGGCTAGTATAATTTAGCTAGGTCATACTAGTGTTTTAAAACCCGGCCCGGCCAGTTGGAATGGGTTCAACTGGACCCGGTTGAAAAAACAAGCTGGGTCATCTATTTAAGATTTTATGCAAAAAATTTTGTTGCAACCAGAATTCGAACTCACTTAGTTATAGCCTTACCTATTGGGCTACAGAATTTTGTTATATATGTTTCCATTTCTATTCTATTTAAATGTTCTTTTACTTTATAATGTATAAAAAAAATCCTTTGGGCAAGATTTGAACCCAGGCATGGAGAAAGAGTACACAGACTCTACCCACAGAGTTACGATAGTTTTGTATGTAAATATTATACTTAATGTTATATTTAATATAATATATCAAAAATAGGTTAATCTGGGTTAACCCGTGATTGAACCTAGTTAAACTAGCCCAACAACCAATCTGGGTTAATAGCTAAGCTAGTTTTTAAAAGGGTCATACTCGCCCAACAATCAGGATGGACTGGACTAGTTTGACCATCAGGTCATAGTGATCCCTCACAGTCTAGTTTAAGTATTAAAATATTATATTTAAACAATTATTATAAAAAAACTAAAAAATTGAGGTATAATTTATTTTAAAAAAAGTAAGAAAGCAAAGTGATCCAAGAAGTGGGATTTATTTAATAAAATCATCAGGCCCATGCTGGGGCATATTGTACAGCCGGATGGAAGAGAGAGGGAGTGTTGCCAGAACTAGTGAAGTAGTGATCACGAGAATAAATATTGGAATGAAAGGTCTCCTAGTCACTCTTTTCGTCACTCATATGTGTTTATTTAGATTTATTTGGTGCGTATATTATATAAATCAAATACATACCTTATCTAATTGATGGTAAGATACAGTGCTTCATGAGATTGCTTGCTCTATGTTTTCTAATCGGGTCCTAAGAACTTGCACAACACTGTTAGTATTGAAAACAATGAAGCCACTTTTCATCCACCCCCAAACGCGAACATTAAAAAAATATTTGTTTTCCTAAGGGCATCTATGTTCAGCAACGCCAAAATTGTGTTTTTTAAAACCCAACTTTTATTAATGCTCTCTCTATTTTAAATTAATAATTTTAATTAATAAAATATTTATTATATATTAATATTTTTATTTTGCTCAATTTAACTGGTTAAAATTTAAAAAAGAGTGTTATGAACTTAATTTCCTTTTTAGTTTCTACATTTAATAAAAAATATTATTTTTTTAAATATAATTACTAATATAAAATAGTGAGAGTAATAAAAAAGAAGGGGGAAAATTTCTTTTTTATTAAAATTATCTTGATATGTGGCACTTTGTTAGAAGTTTCTAATAAGTACAAACAGAGGCACTTGGGTGTTGTGATGAACCACACTTTAGCTTGCCCACAATAGTAGCACTCCACGCAGGTAATCAATTTTGCCTAATCATCTTGTCTTAAGCACTTTGAGCACTATCGTTCAAGGGGTTGTTTGGGATGCACTTTCCACTATTGGAAAGTGCTTTCAGTGAGAAAGTACTTTAAGGGGAGGAAAGCATTAGGATGACTCATTTTAATATAAAATAACTTTTTTGCCTGAAAATTACCTTTTGGGTATTTAAATTGATCTAAAATTTAAATTTTTTAAAAAAAGTTTTTTTAAATGACGTAAAAAGATATTTTACTCATTATTTCTTTTGTATATTAATTATGTTAGAAAATATTTTTATTATTTTATATATAAAAATAAAAATTAAGCTAAAATCTAACTTCTCTTTAAATCAATTTTGCCTAATCATCTTGTCCTTAGCACTTTCAGCACTATCGCGAACATTAAAAAAATATTTTTTTAATGTTAGTATTGAAAACAACGAAGCCACTTTTCATCCACCCCCAAACGCGAACATTAAAAAAATATTTTTTTTCCTAAGGGCATCAATGTTCAGCAACGCCAAAACTGTGTTTTTTAAAACCCAACTTTTATTAATGCTCTCTCTATTTTAAATTAATAATTTTAATTAATAAAATATTTATTATATATTAATATTTTTATTTTGCTCAATTTAACTGGTTAAAATTTAAAACAGAGTGTTATGAACTTAATTTCCTTTTCAGTTTCACTATTTAATAAAAAATATTATTTTTTTAAAATATAACTACTAATATAAAATAGTGAGAGTAATAAAAAGGAAGGGGGAAATTTTCTTTTTTATTAAAATTATCTTGATATGTGGCACTTTGTTAGAAGTTTCTAATAAGTACAAACAGAGGCACTTGGGTGTTGTGATGAACCACACTTTAGCTTGCCCACAATAGTAGCACTCCACGCAGGTAATCAATTTTGCCTAAGCATCTTGTCTTAAGCACTTTGAGCACTATCGTTCAAGGGGTTGTTTGGGATGCACTTTCCACTATTGGAAAGTGCTTTCAGTGAGAAAGTACTTTAAGGGGAGGAAAGCATTAGGATGACTCATTTTAATTTAAAATAACTTTTTTGCCTGAAAATTACCTTTTGGGTATTTAAATTGATCTAAAATTTAATTTTTTTAAAAAAGTTTTTTTAAATGACGTAAAAAGATATTTTACTCATTATTTCTTTTGTATATTAATTATGTTAAAAAATATTTTTATTATTTTATATATAAAAATAAAAATTGAGCTAAAATCTAACTTCTCTTTAAATCAATTTTGCATAATCATCTTGTCCTTAGCACTTTCAGCACTATCGTTCACCAAAAAAGCGTTATCTATGCTTCCTACTAGCAATACCCCTAATATAAGAGAGAGTCTTTTATTCATAAGATTCGTAGCATTGTGTACACGTCAGTTTCAAATATTAAGGGCTTTTATGAGTTCCTTTTGGCTCACTGTCATCAGGAGCGCCGTGCGCAATTAAAATGCTTCCCTCGACTAAAGACTAGAAAACAGTGAAACCAATTTTATGTAACCTCTTCGAAACCAAAAACGGAAGAAAAATAGATAGCCAAAAAACCAAAAAGATTGAAACTTGCAAGGAGGATAAGGCCCATAATTCACCAAATTTGAATTACAGTGTGACTCACTAGAGCCATCTTATCTTACGCAATTTTGGTCGTCATCACTGGGTAGGTTTTTGAACTTGTAAGGAAAAGTTTGGCAACGGTTAGAGACCACGTCAACTTGTGAGGACAAGTTTGGCAGCGGTTGGAGATCATTGATGCTCCGTTCTAGGCTAGGCATTTAATGCATTTTTTTAACTCAAACCCGGGGTTCGCTAAAATTTGGGGGCACATTGGTTGAAATCAGAATGTGTGCAATTCTCTACGGAACTTGCTGAACAGAATCGGCCATACAGAGTGAGTACCCTGAAGAATGTGTTGCAAACCCAGAGCTTTGGCCAAGGAAAGGGTAGTTCGACAAGTTAAAACTTCAAGCACCAAAGCCGAAGACGCAACAGAAGATGCTGCAAACCGACTAAGATTTGGTCTATGCCAATCTTATAATCATCAAAGATAGGAATAATCCTGCATTTCCCGGTGAACCACATAAGATAGAGAAAACTGCCATGAAGTTTGAAATCATGGTCAGACGCTTTGGGGCCAATGCCGACAACTTGGACAGCATTTCCTGCAAAGGTGCTTAACTCTAGTCTTCAGATAGGAACATCCGTTGGGAGTGGTTCAATAGGCAAGGCGGAGATTTTCTTGCCTATATTGGAGGGCCAAATTTGGTTTACCAGTTAAAAGTTCCTGGATTTGTTGTCCTAAACTATCACTCTTATCAGATCACTAACACAAATGATGTTAAGATGGTGTGGGAAAGGAGGCAGTCCTGGCAGTTCCAGAGGCCATTGCCAATTCTCCACCCCGTAACTTAATCAGATGTCGTGCAATCTGTAGATTGGATTTCCAAGGGGAGTCAGTAGGCTTGGCAATCCAATTTAAGAGATAACAATCGGATAATGGAAGACCAGAAAGTCAAGAATAATGGAAGACCAGCACCGATCATAACTTCTAATTCATCACAAATGTGCAGTTATATTGCTGAACTTTATACAAGATTTTTTTTCTCGGCTATGTGCCAATCGATCAAAAATTACAGAAACAATGAACTCGTCAATTGGGTCCCCAACAGCTCAAGTACATAACTTTCCTCAGTGACTCCTCTGATTGCTTCGACTTCTCTTCTCCTCCCTTGGAAGACGACTCAATATAAGAACGCAACCTTCTGAATTGGTTGCAAGGACCTGGAATCCTGTTTCTGCTATGCTGTTGGAGCGATCTGAAGGCATAATTCCATCTGGCAAAGCCTTGATCCTTCAAGGCCTCCACTGCTCCAATGCTGGTAGCAGCAATCCATGCTTTAGCGGTGGAACTCATTCTTGAACTGATTTTAGATGCAACTCACTTGTGCGCTTCAATTGTTTTGAGGCTAACTGGATGAAGAGCTGCAAGGGACTCGAGGCCTAAGATATAAGGGAAATGGGAGAAAAGCAGAATGATTAGTCCAAGAAACCGGATGCGGTGGTTGTAAGAAACCAGATGCGGAATGGGAGGCAAGAGAAGTGGTTTAAAGTGGGATAGCTGAATGAGGACAACTTCGGCGCCCAAGAAGTTAAAGCTGGATTCTATCAACTCAAATGCTGGATTTGCAAGCAAAGTGGAAGTTGGTTGTTCTATGTTAAAACCACTAGCGCTCATTCCGTACATGGGAAGGAAACTGTATTTTGGACTATTCATTTGCACGTTGCACGGCTAACTCGTGATGCAACAGAATGTGGTTTCTATTAGCAGTGGATTATTGGCAGGTTCTGTCGTACGACAGGTAGGGCTGGAAATTCAACTCGAACCGCACCTAGGTCGCATATCCTGCACCCAGGAGTGTTAGCAAGAGCCAAACCAGTCTCCAGAGGAGATCTTATTTTTTTAATTGAGTTTGAGCGTACCTAGATCGATTCGACTTAACTCAACTCAACTCGAATAGAATTGAAATTCGACTCAAACTCAATCTTAAATTAAGTTTATAAATACATCTTATATAATCACGTAATCAAGTCTTGCGCAAAGTGTTTATTTTGAAAGACCATATTTCCCTTCTCCGAATTCTTATTTTTTCACTTTGTAGGAACCATTACGATTGGCTCTTTATTTATTTTCTATCTATATTACGATTTGCTATCATATGAAAAAAGAGGATAAAAGAACAACAAGGTTTAAAGAGGCAAAAATTAAATAATAAATTTATTTTTTTATTAATTTTTAAAATAATGAAATATGGCAAAGGCTCAACATATTTATAAATAATTAATAACCCTAATTCTAATAGAATTTATAATTATAATAAATCTCTAACATTGGCCTAATTTTAATAAAAATAAATTTATAATTATACTTAAATATAGTTATTAATAATTAAATATTAATTATAATAAAGACTCTGAAGATAGGGCCTGACAGTCCACTCCGTACTATCTTATCTTTGACATGGTCAAAGATGGTCCTTGGTTTGTGCAAATTAGGTTTGAATATGCGTGAAACTCAACATTTGGGCACACTACACTCCGAAACACATGGATGTGCTCTTGAACCTCCAAAGATGGCTCTGGTAGACTCTAGAGTAGATGTGTGTAAAATTGCGTGAGACGGCGTACATATGCATATAACATGTGAAAAGAATAGCATAATTGGGTGGCAGCGGGTTGGATTTCGGGTGGGCCTAAAGTGTACCATCTAGCAAGAAACGAGGTTTGTCTCCTTGTAGCGATAGGCTAAAATTATTGGAAGAGTCCTAGTCGAAACAGGGACTGAGTCTGGCAGATAGAAATTGTTGCTGGGAGGAAATCCAATATGTGAGGCGTTGGAAACTTGGAGGCGTCTGCCATATCACGTACACAAGACCCAAGTGACCATCACCCGAGAAGATCGAAGGGGTATGGTGTGAGTGGGTTGATTGCTCAGGAATCCGAATCCTGGCGATCAAAGCTTTTGTCAGTGTGAGGCTACTGGTTGTCACCGGATTTGAGTCATTAGAGAGCGGGATTAGGGTCATAGCTAACCAATTTTGGATCTCGCCTGACATCTAGTGGCGTTGCACCGAGACTAGCTTCCCTCTTGGCTGCCTTTCCCAGGACTGGATCCACTACAACCCTCGTCAGACCTTTATTAAAGGATTTCACTGAAGGGAAATCAGACTGAAAGGACGGGGGTGGCTCGATCTAGCCCAGGGAGTCGACGTAAGAGGAAGGAGAGGAATTAGCCACTCCCGTGCTTGTCTAAGTGGTAGAGCAGCCACCGAAGCACAACTAATAAGGCTATCTTGAGGATTGCCTTGGAAAGAGGAGGTCAGAAGCGTCCTCAAGTTGTAATGGACGACAGAAATGCCCCTAGAAATATAACAGATATTCGATTTAATGATAAGGGTAGAATGGTAAATGCGCAAGTTGATGAGCTGGATTAGTTGAGCTGAAATCCGTTTTACCGGTCAAAAGGCCATTTCAAATGAAGCCGAGACAGTTATAAAAGGAGCAGAAAGGAGCCATTTGAGGGGGACTTGGATGATTCAAAATTCGAATTTCGTGGAGGCTCTTTGAAGCTGATTTCCCGGTTAACTTCAGATCTCATCTCTCTCTCGTGGAATCGAGGAAGTAAGATCTACTTTGTTTTTGTGAATTTCTGCGTTTTGATGGATTTCAAACGTGAAATTCATACTCTGTTTTTCTGAAGCTTGTAATCTGAACTGTGAAAGAAAATATATGTAGAATTTGGTTCAATGTGAACACAGTTTTACTTGTAATTTTCGTACAATGTTTACAGAAAGAAATACATAGAAAATTTCTCAGTTGTTAAGTTCATACATCTGTAATCCCAGCTGTATTTTGTTCAAATTCTGTTGAATCTTCGACTGTTTCTGAAATTCGAAGTTGAGAGCTTTGAATTCCCTACTTGCTGCTACATCAAGTTGCCATGGTCGTGTAACACTGGAAAGGAAGAAGCTTGGAGGAAGAGGACCCCTCAGGTTGTCTGCGGAGCAGCAACCATCACTACTAGGAAAGAAGAAGATGCCGCTTAAGGAGATTTGTAGTTGAGTTGAAGGCCGCAATGGTGAAATGTGTCTGCGGCTGCTAGTGTAGAATTGCAAACAATGATGGATGCGAAGGACTCGGCATCTGCGGAGTATCCATTGAGGAGGTTGCTACTTACGAAGAAGATGGGTGTGCAATGGAAGAGAGAAATAGGTTGTGTTTTTACAAAAGATGAGGTTTCTTTGTAACGCTTCGACCCCGAAAACTCGGCCCGGATCCGTTTGAAAAATAAATATGAACCGGAGTGTATTAAATAATGACAAAAAAATTAAAACAAGACTAATTAGGAGCAGCAGATTCTGAGTGCGCGATAGTCATAATGTTTATCTATGTACTACAGATTTTTAATGTTCTATTATACATAACTCAAAACAAACCTAATTTTATAACTATTTTAGATTGGGCTAACGTATTTTTACTGTAGGTTATCTACGTATGTATTTGATACTATTTTTGACGTTATTTTAATATTATCGGATCTGAACATAGTTCTGCCTAACGGCTAATACATACATCAGACATCACATAATCATATATGATAAAATACATATATTCTTATATCCAAATAAATTATTAAAGATCAAACAAAAATCTTATAAATCATTAGAGTCAAATAGAAGCCAGTAAATCAACAGTTATACATCCTACTCTATCATAGAGCAAATCCAAATAAACCACCTTCACACATCTCGCTCTATCATTGAGCCGAGACCGAACACACATCACACGTCTCGCTCTACCCCAGAGCAAGATTGAGCACAACTGTTCATATAAACACATATTATAACTATACATATTAAAACACACAAATCATAGCACAACATACATCCTAATTAACACATGCAATTCTATAATTAAAATGGGAGGTAAGAAACACTTGCTCCCTTGATGTCCCACGAGGTAGCGGTAGTTGGGATTACTTGCTCCTTCTGGGTGTATTCATCTTTAGATCTGGAGACAGCGGATGGAGCCTTTTTTAGCTTTAGCACATTTCTCGCCTTGCGCCGGAAGACGACTAACAAAACTTTCTCATAACTTGAGACTCTACACTTTCCATGCCAGTAAGCAGTGGACAGAACCTCCCCTACTTGGAGACACTTTTGCTCGTACGCGTCCGTGAACGTCAAACATAACTTCCCCTTACCTGGAGATACTTTTTCCTTTACGCGTCCGTGGACGATGGATAGAACTTCCCCTTACCCAGAGACACTTTTTCCCTTACGCATTTGTGGGCAAGGGATAGAACTTCCCCTTACCTGGAGACACTTTTTCCCCTATGCGTCCGTGGATGATGGACATAACATCCCCTTACCCGGAGATACTTTTCCCACTACGCGCCCGAAGGCAAGACGACGTACAAAACTTCCTCTTACCTAGAGACACTTTTCCCACTATGTGCTCGAAGGCAATAGATAGAGTCTCCTCTTGTCCCAGGGCGTTTCTCCCTTATAGAGTTACCAACTCGAGGAATGGACTCATCTATTGCATAGAACACCCTCGAAGTAGCTAAGAATACTTTTTGAACGGAAGAAAATGAAATCAGAACAACTCTAGAAACTTCATCGGAAGTTTGAATGGAAATGAGTAATTATAAGCGAATGGCATGTGAGCGAACAGAGGAAGGCAGATACGCACACATGTGCTCACCCCACGTGGCGCATTTTCGCTGAACTGCGCTACTGGTTGGTGCACATCGATGACGAGTGGTGTGCGTGTCTGCGGCATGGCTGGCACGTCGATGTGCATCACACGATCACGTGGCCCCATGACATCATGGACAACAACTATCACACCACGTGGCGGGGCACAGTGGCTCCAGCTCGGCTGACATCATCCATTCAATATTTTATTATTATTTTTATTAAATACAATTCCAATTTCAAAATGCAATAACTTATCCCAAAATTGGAATTGTGCGTTCTTGATACTGATAGACTCATATTGACGAACCCTTCGAAACTAGACCCTACATGGGTAGGTTATTTTACTTTTTAAAAGTGCATCCCGCCCATGTAGCACATTTTCTGAGGTCATAACTTTCGTTTCCGACCTCCGTTTTGCATGTTCTTAGGTTCGTTATGCTTATTACTTCAAATTCTAAGGGTCTGTTTGGATTGGTGAAAAGCAGGGGAAAAGAAAGGAATCTTCTTAAAATCTCTCAGTTTTCATTGTTTGGTGCAACAAGGAAAGAGAAACTAAAGTGAAAAGTGAGAGAAAATAGATAAAAATTTGGCCCAAAAATTTTCTACCCATCAACCCATGGATTTTGGGAGAAAATTATTGTACTAAACATTTATGTCTTACTACTACTACCACCACCACTATTGCCATCACCGCTGCCACCACCGTCACCGCCACTGTCACCGCCGCTGCCGCCACCACTATCGCCACTGCCACCATCACCACCGCTGCTGCTACCGCTGCTGCTACCACTGCTGCTGCCGCCACCACCGCCGCTGCCACTGCCACCACTACCAATGTCATCGCCACCACCACCGCCGCCACCATTGTCGCCGCTGCCACCACCACCACTTCTGTTGTCGCCGCCACAGCCACAGCCACAGCCACCGCCACCGTCACCGCCACCGCCACTGTCACTGTCAATATTCTCTAATATCATTTGTGTAACCAAATAGTAGAAAATATTTAGGAATCTCCTAGTTTCTCTTTCACCTGGATTCACTTTTTCTTTCTCTTTCTCCCCATTTCCACCAATCCAAACGACCTCTAACTAAATGCAAGAATTCTATCCTTTGAAACCCCCTAAAATTTAATTAAAAATTATATAATTACCCCTAACCCATTGGTTTAGGCGTAATCGGAACACGGTTGTCACATTCTTCATTGCCCACAAACGGATCATTGGCTCAACGGGAGTTTGTAGGGGAGCTGATGGCCCTTTGATGGATGTTGATAGGGGAGGGAGTTGTGAACCACGAATAATTTTCATCATGGCCTCTTTATAGCCCATAATGATCAATTTAATTTTGTAGATCACCTTCTCCAAAGCATGTGCAAAATTCATCCGCAGCAAGGGAGGGTAGGTGGGGGCGTAGAAAATCAAAACTAGCTTCGATCCAATGTTGTAGACTGGTTGTTTACAAGGGCTTTCCATCATAGGAGAAAAGAGATAAAAGGAAGATAAGGGCTAAATAGGCTAAGTTAAAATGACAAATATACTCTTTCATTGATTTTCTTAATAATGAAATAGGGCAAATGCCCTATATATTTATAGACAATTAATTAATAATTATAATCCTTATAGAATTTATAATTATAATAGGCCTCTAACATTAGCCTAAATGCAATAAAAATAAACTTTTAATTATATTATAATATATACTCTTACTAAAAATTAAATTATAATTATAATAGACTATGAAGGCATGACCCGACCCCCTAGGGTGGGTCATAATATATATTTATAAATTAAATTATGTGTATCTTAGGTAATTAATTCAAGAATAAATAAATGTTAGAAATTATAAGTTGTCACAAGAGGTGATTGCCCTCTAGTTTTCATAAAACACTCTATCTCAACCTACATCTTTTTTGGGCAAAGTCCAAGTGTTCTAAAGGAGAAAATTTTAGGTGTGCATCACACACCATGCTGGTCATGTATTTCACCAATTACGAAATAACCTATCAGCATAGTGAGTGAGACACTAAGGTATCAATATTATAACATGCTGATGAGTTGTGTCTTGAGTGGTAAAATACACTACAAACACGGTGTGCGCCAACCATTTATCGTTTTGAAGGCATTATTCCCATGTGATATTCAAGGTATTAATCTAGGGCACATTGTTCAAGATCTACAATGGCACAATCTACTCCTTTTGAGAGTGAGGTTATTTGTGTCCAAACAGTTGGTCAGTCATAGTTGTCGGCTCAGTGCAAAATTCTTATAGTCGTATCTTAACATCCTGAATTACAATGGTTGTACTCTTGGATGCATTGACACTGGCCTTTTCGAGGGCCACATAACTATAGTAGTTAATGGTTCTAATTCCCTGAATGCTTATGGTGAATTCTTTTATAATTAGTTTAATAATTAGGTAATTTAATATATGTACAATTTAGGAGTTGTATACACATGCTTATGCAAGATAAACATGTTTTGTATATGATTTTGGATGCATGTGTCTACATTTCTAGTGCTGCATGTTAAACTTATACATTTTACATATAGACGATATGGAGTGCATATTTTCTACATATCATTACGGTATTACTACAAGGATGCTTCACACATGTATATATGTTAGGTACTTATAAAAAAGATAGGTATGGTGTTGTGACATCAAATTAGATTAGATTAGATTCTTATTTTTAGTCTAATTCTTAATAGTTAAACTTTCTTTTTTATTTAGAATTGAATTAATGATTGTCTCCTAATTTTATTAGGATTAGTTTAAATTTTCTCCTTATATTATGTAATTCAAAGAAGATTAACAATTTAGAAATCATTTTTAGAAGTTAGATTAGTTTAATTTATCTTTCAGTTATTTTCTTCTATCTCTCTTTAATTTATCTTATGTAGAGATCCCCGCCCACGAATTCTCTATGCTTCTATAACATACCTGTCTCGGAATCCTACTTTGCTGTCTTCATGCATGCACACAAATTTAGAAAAATAAAGTAAAACCAACGGTTTGAGAGGTTACCAACACGAAAAACGCTCTTGCTGCTACCCAACCTCTCATGACCATTGTTTCGACATGAAGAATGAGTGAAACAATCGGCACCTTGATGAGGTTCTATGTTCCATCTCTTCACTCATGTTAATCGTTCAATCACTTTAATTGCATTTGTCAGAGACTTTGTAGTGCCTCGTCAGCTGGATTGACCCCTCTTTGTCACTAGCCATGTCCCCACTGCCCCAACCAATTCTGTACCTCTGCCAGCCGCCAAGAGCCCAGATCAGTCCATCACCACCTGTGGCCCCTGGCCTCTGTGGTGCATGCCCCCTTCCACTTCCTTCTCTTGCATTGACAATGTCCTCTGCCCACTCTTCCCTCCCTTTAGTAGATATGACCACCGATTCGGTCCCTGATACGTCGGCTACCTCACATGAGCAGTCGAGTTCGGGCATTGTCATTGGCTCTCTGCTTCTGCTTCTCCTTCTCCTTTTGCCTTGGATTAGGCTACCGTGTTATCTTTTACCTGCCAGATCTGCCTAATCGCCAGTATTCCCTGTTTCACTGCCGTCCATGGATACTCCTTATTGGGCAGGTGCCTCTCAGTTGGTGTGGCTTGCGACTATGGCTTCTTGACACCCCCCTTGATCTGCATACACTCCAATTAGCCTAGGTGATGGCTTCCTTCAAGTGTCCAGAAACCCTCATTCCATCCACACTCCTCTACCAGCCGATCGCCTCACCGCCACTCCAATGGACTTGCCTCTCTCCCTTCTGGCGCATCACTCCCTCATATCGGTTTCCCCCCTCCCAAAGAATTGTTGTGGAGTTAAGGCCTTATTTTTAGGCCGGTTCAAACTGGCCTTTCCAGGGAACCCATCACTCACACACCCCGTTTGCCCATATGGCCCCACTTGTGCCTCACCTAGCACAGCTAGCTCAGCCGTCAGGCCATGTTTTAAGAGCCTGCAACCACTATAATGCTGTTGTAGCTCCTTATTCTTTGGGTTATACCCCTCTCAAAGATCAACTTGACGATGATGATGCTTTTATTGAAGAGATAGACTATTGACAACACACCGATCATCTTCGTGGTTTAATTCTTAATGGTTAGACTCTTTTTTTAGTTAGAATTGGATTAATGATTGTCTCCTAGTTCCATGACGATGAATTTAGATTTTCTCTATATATTATGTAATTTAAAGAAGATTAACAATTCAGATATCAGATTTAGAAGCTAGATTAGTTTAATTTGTTTTTCAATTATTTTCATCTATCTTTCTCTAATTTGTCTTGTGTAGATATCAATCCACATCATATGAATACTATGTACTTATATTATATGTAAAAATTAATGAATTTTTTGTTATTATGAGTCTAGGTTCACGCGTGACACCATGAGTCCGACCATTTTTGGCTGTCAGATTTTGATCCAATGTCAGACATTACTCAAGGGGCAGGCAGGTTGCATGCCCCCTTGTGCCGTCTAATCACGATCTAACAACCCATAATGCCCAGGCTCACATTGATACTCATAAGCTTGGGCTTATACTAACTTTTCCCTAAATTAATAGTAATCATAAATAGTAAATATGACAACCCATGATGCTAGGTTTACACTCACAAGCATAAGCTCTGGCTCAGACTAACTTTTCCTTAAATTAATAATAACCATGAATGGAAATAAATAGTAATGCGAATGGTGTCATGAATAGAAATGTGTGAATAGTATTTTTTTTAATAAAAGATTCATTTTTAGTTTATAAGCTAGGATCAATGGTTGTCATTACTTTTCAATTGGCAAAATTATATAAATAATGTTAAAAAAATTATTTACTAAAATAGCGAAGAGAGAAAAATATTTACCAAAATGGAGTTTATTTTGGCCATATAGGCATTAACCAAGTGTCCGCACCCATGTGACTTTTTTTATTTTTTATTTTATGATTTTATCCTTCAAAATGACGAAATCAATACAATGACTGATTTGTCCTCTCTTCTCTCTCTATGCACTCTCTCTCCTCTCTCTTCGGCTATCTCTCTTCTTCTTTCTTTCTCTCTCCTATTTCTCTCTCTTATCTTCCTCTTCTCTCTCTCCTCTCTTCGAAAGGACAAAATCATGAAAATTTTAAAAAAACATATTGATTTCGTCCTTCACAAAAAAATAATTTTATTTAAAATTTATTATTTTAATAGATAATAAATAAGTAAGAAAAAATTTAATTAAAATTTCTTACTTTCTCCCCTCTCCTCCTTGGAGCTTGAGATCACGCTCACGCGCATGAGAGAGAGATAGGATAATTGAAAGAGAAAGAAGAGAGGAGAGAGAGTAAAGAGAGAAAGAAAAGAGAACAAGTGAGAAGAAGAGAAAAAGAGGAGAAAGAGTGAATAAAGAGAGAAGAGACAAAAAAAGGAGGGAGAAAGAGTGAAGAGAGAGTATATAGAGAGATAAGAGAGAGAAAGAGAAGAGAGGACAAATTAATCCTTATGAATGATGAATTCAATACTGTAAAGGATGAAATCATAATATTTTTTAAAAAGCCACGTAGGCACGTGACCAAAGTAAACACCATTTTGATAAAAAAATTTCTCTCTCTACTTAGTAAATAATTTTTTAAACATTATTTATAATATAATTTTTCTTTTTTAAAAAGAATTTCTCAAACTCCTCATAATATTTTCTCTCTACTTAGTAAATATTTTTTTTAACATTATTTATAATATAATTTTCTTTTTTTTAAAAGAATTTCTTAAACTCCTCGTAATATTTTCAACATTATTTTCACATGAATTTCTTCATTAAATCTTAGATTTTAGTGTTTGAAAGCTCAAGGGCAAGCAAAAGTGCAAGCGCATAGAAAATACTGCATGATAGTGGCCCTAATTGAAAGTTCTACTTGATAGCGGCCCTAGGAAAACAAAATGATAATTGTACACAATCAATAAGTAGGTGTGTGCAGGTTGGGCCACGTATGTCATGAGGTCCAGCTTATCTGCCCTAGCTGATGCATATGTGATATGACCTTCCCTATTATAAGACAACATGGTGCACTCCATCGGTACACTAGTGATGTGACCTTCACACCTCTTTAGTATTGGTGAGTGGTAGGATCTTGGGACCTAACTGAAGGAACTATGTCTATCAAGGATATATTCCATCCATCTCATAATAAGCATTGGGATTAGAAAAAATGAATTTTAATTAATTTATTTAGTTTCCCAATCTTAAAATTATAGGACAAAGTTAATATATGTTTTTAATGCTTTATTCTAATAATGAGCTTATTGCAAAGATCTATGAGATCGATGATGCATATGCATGCTAGTGCACATTAGCAACAATTATATTGGCATTAACATACACTAGCGTATATGTCATTGATCTCAAATATCAATGGCTCACATGCGTTCTTTACACTGGACTCATTATCAGAGAAAAACATCTTTTCCCACAATAAATAGGCGCCACACCTTACGGCATGATGTCCAGGGAATTCCAGCTTGTCTGCCCTCCCCAATGCATATATGACCTCTCTCTTATTCTCATGCAACTTAATGCACCTGACATTTGACAATTGGTATATTGCCTTTGAACCTCTCTAGGATATGGTAGCGTTAGGACCTTGGGATCTAAGCGAAGGAACTGTTTCAATTAAGGATATATGTCAAGGTCCAGTACGCAAGTATAACTATAAGTTAAATACTTAAAGAGTTTCTTTTTTTTAATGGCTAGATGGCAATGTAATTCTTAAGGGGTTCTCCCCCTTTGTTTTTTCCTTGGTGGGTTTTTCAGCTTAATAATATTCACATATAAAAAAAAGTACAAGTCAAATAAGCAAGCATAGACCCTTAACCTGTCAACTCAATCAAAGTTGCATAATATATGTTAGATAGGGCAAAGTTGTATAATGTAAGTGTTAAATCAAAGCTTGTAAGCTCTATTGGACTTGCGTTTGACTCAGCTATGCTCGAGTTTGAGTTTGAACTAAAAATTAGTTAACTCGAGTTCAATCATAGCGTTTCACTCGGCTTGAAGCTCGAAAAAAACTTATATTCATAATATTTATATATATATTTCATGTCTTCTACATTTTAACTTATTTTATAATATGTATCATTTTTCATTTTTTTTCATGTATGATATAAGTAAAACATATCACATGAGAATTAGGATTTTTTTATTTCTATAAATTCAAACTAATTAAAACATACATATAATAATCTTCCATCCTATGTTAATAGCGTAGGATTAGAAATGAAAATAAACTAATATTAAATTATTTAATTTTTTAATTTATACCTTGAATATGAGCAAGGTATAAATTAGGTTGATGTATTAAGAGTTACAATATTTATATTTTTCTACTAAAATAATATATTATAGAATGATATAGTAAACACTGATTACAAAATCAAGTCATCTCATAAGCTAAAACAAATCGACTCAATCTCGACTTAAACTCGAAGTTGAAATTTTAAGCTTAAGCTGATCTACCTAAGGCTCAACTCGACTCGTTAGCACCTCTACTATAATGTTCGTTAAATAAGACTCTAAACATTTAAGAATAAGAAAACACGTTAATGCTTCTAAGTGTTTTTTATGTTGTCATGTGTTCTTCAGTAGTTCATCTTAATTTTGATTGTACAATACAGAAGGATCTTTTTTAGTTCAAAGGCCGTGCAAATGCGTACTCCTGTTGGCACAAATTATGCCGTTCACTCCCCACCTAGGGAGATGATGGAACAACTCTTGTCTGGCATGTGCAATGGAGGCAACTGCCCTTAGCCTTCGGCCTTCTTGATCACTAATTGATCACCAAACAGAAGGACCACACTATCGTTATTGTTAGTATCTCGTCATGTTAGATACTCCCCACTACATGTCAATAGGGGGGATTCTTAGTTTAAGATGGACTCAACAGATTGCATGGCAGGCATTAAGGACGCGGGACAGAAAGACATGATCAAGAATTTTGTAACATGTAAAATATGTGCTATATTGCTTGTTATCCAATTGAACCCAACTTAAGATCCTGACATCCTGTAAAGCCCCATGAATGGAGTTTTTTTTTTTTACATATTTTTTCAAGGGCAAGCTCATAATCCTCAGCCCTATGACTATTGGGCCCAACCTAGGTGGTATAGAGTTGGGGGTTTGACACCTAGCTAAGAGCATAGAATTGGGGGTTTGGCACCTAGCAGCTGTTTTAATAAAAAATCATGGGTTTATTGAATCCGATTCGATCAAAATTTAATTCCCCATTGGTTGTCCCCACATTAATCTCTGAGACAACATCAAGGAAGTTCAACTTTTGTGCAAGTAAAATTTTTCTCTGATTCTAGAGATTTGTTAGAAGGTAAGAATACAGACCACTGATCAAGAAACAAAGAAAAGTCGAGCTCTAAAAATTGGAGCTCAAATAGCCATGAATTTAGAAAACAAACAATTTTGATACTCAATTTAGATTATTTCTTTACCTACCATAGTATTCTCCTCCTCTGTCTGATCTAATAATTTTGATACTCAATCTAGATTGTTTCTCTACCTCTGACTTATAAGTCTTGAAAGCATTAAATGCTTTAAACTTTTCATTTAAGAGATAAAGATACATGTATAGAGTATGATCATCTATAAAGGTAATGAAATACCTTTGACCATTTAGACAAAGAGTACTAAATGGTCCATAGATATCAGTGTGTATGGTGCCTAATTTTTCATCATGCCTCTTAGCACCCTTAGAAGACTTATTAGTCTGCTTTCCCTATATGCAGTCTATACATGTCTCTAGATTAGTAAAGTCAAGAGTTTTTAAAACTCCTTCTCTTACTAATCTTTTTAAGTGGTCAATGGAGATATGCCCCAACCGCCTGTGCCATAACATAGAAAAGTTCTTTTTAATAACACTTCCTTGCACAGACATCATAGATTGTTTAAAGGAAACATGCAAAGAGAGACAATATAATCCATCAATTAAAGAACCAGAACCAATGGTGACAGAATCTTTAATAATTAGAAATGAGGAATTCATAAACTGAAAATTAAAGTCATGAGGTACTAGTCATGATACATAAACTAAGTTTTTAGAAAAACTTGAAATATAAAAAACTCTCTCTAAATCTAAGGTATATCATGTATGGAGAACAAGTCTATATGTCCCCACACCTTCGAACACATCTTATTTCCAGAATAGATGTTGTGCTCCCCATTATTTGGTTTCCTTAGATTGAGAAACCCCTGCATGACAGTAGAAACATGAATTGTAGAACCAGAGTCAATCCACCATATGTTATTATGATACTTAGGGCAATCTTTCTTCATGTGTCCTTTCTTCTTGCAGAAAAGTATTTAGTTTCCTTAGTGACAACAGTAGACTTCATTGGCACACCTTTACTAGCTTTTTTCTTTGAAGCACCATGATTACCCTTCTTTTGTCATTTATGAGAAACTAGATGGGCATTCTCTAGCTTCTCTTGCTTAAGTCTCATTTCTTCTTGCACACACATACTCAGAAGGTCATTAACTGACCACTGAATGTTATGTGTGTTATAAGAGATCTTGAATGACCCATATTGTGCAGGCAGGGAGTTCTGAACAAAGTGGACTAAAAAAGTATCATCAATCTTTATTTTTATGGTTTAGGGTACGCATCTACATTATATGCTCTATCACCCCTTTGTCATATGTTAGCCTTATGGATGACAACTTGGACATTAATGTGCTGGTCAAAGCTTTATCAAAACTCTTGAATTGAGCTTAATTAGCTTTCAAAAGTTCTTGGACTATAGCTCATTCTGGGATGAATCCCCTAATGCTTTTATTGATGTGAGACCTCATGAGCAACATGTTTAGGCGGTTAGACTACTCCCACTTTCAAAAGATGCTACCTCACTTGGCATACTTTTTTCTATAGGAGTGGTGGGTGCATCCATACGAAACGCCAAATCCAAGTCCATGCACCCTAACAGTAAGAGAACTTTTTCCTTCCAATTCGTAAAATTGTCCCCTGACAATAATGAAAGGTGCTGATTAGGGTTAGAAATAAAAGACGGATAAGCTGCAATAAAAGAATAAATACATGTAAACATTAAAGAGGGCAAGAAACAATAGCATAAGTATGAAATAGCCAATGTTAAAATCATGTAGTAAAATTGTAAACCTCCCTTTTGGCAAATGTTGCATTCTGCATCAAATTTATTAAGCTGTATAGAAACAAATGTTTATTTTGTCTCATGATAAGGCTAGTGGGTTATACATAAAACATTACAAGAAATTCCCACACATTTGGGATTCACCAATGTTAAAATATATAACCTTCCACCCTATCCTATTTATGTAATGCTAACTACCACCTCCCTTTGGGGCCGAATGATAGTCTTTGTCACATAATCAAAATTTGATGATATCACAATATTTTTATGTATGTGAATCTATATACCCCATGATAACATTCTATATGATTCACACGTTGACAAATAACTTAAGATGCTTTGGCCATTCCTAAATCATCTCAACAAACGTGAAAACTAAATTTGTGCTATTCACCATTTCAAATAACAAAATGAATGTAATTTACATATAAAAATTACGTGCCCTCAATTGGGTCCCCAGCAGCTCAAAAACATGACTTTCCTCAACGATTCCTCCGACTGCCTCAACATCTCATCTCCACCCTTTGATACAGGAGCAGTCTCAAGTGAAGAGGAAAACCTCCTGTATTGGCTGCAAGGCCCCAAACTTTTGTTCCTTGCGTGCTGTTGCAGAGACCGAAAGGCGTAATTCCATCTTGCAAAACCTTGATCCTTCAGTGCCTCGACAACTCCAACGCTGGCTGCAGCAATCCAAGCTCTGGTGCTGGAACTCATTTTTTCTGAGTCTGTAATCAATGCTGATTCTGTTGGAGGGAAGATGCACCTCAGTTGTCTTGCCTTCTTGGTGATCCTGAGCTATGACAAGGAGTGAAGAGGGGCTGATAGCTGATATATAATGGAGAGGATGGGCCCTCTGATTTGAGCAAAACCGTGTGTGGGCAGAGAATTCAAGGGAGGATGCCCATCATCTTTTGGCTGTTTCCGCGTGGAAAGGAACAGCATCTTTAAAGTAGGGACCCCTCCGAGGATATAAAAACAAAGCATTGCTGTCTTGGTCCTGGTATTGGGGTGGACACGAGTGTGTCGACCATGGTTTTCATGCAAAAGCCACTTCAGATAATTCTGGATGGAGACGTTGAAAGGACGCGACACACATTTTTTTAATTCGATACCGATATATACCTAACAAAAATCTCCAAAAATATATGTGAACCCTACAGTGGGACCACGTATTTTGTCCATTGATAATTAGAATAGTTGGGTAATTATTATTTTTCTATTTCTTATACTATTGTAAATATTATCTATTTATTTTTAATATTCTTTATTAATATTAAAGAAAACATGGAATCCATCAAATTAATAGTACACACTAGCACATATTATTTTGCATAGGGCTATTGATATGAATATGTAATAGCATGTGTATCGTTGATTTCAAATATTAATACCTCTTATGTATTTTTTATACTAGGCTCATTATTACATGTCTAATCACACAATGACCACTTTCCAAATAATTATTTTCAAAAAACTTTTAAAGCGAATTGGGCACCAAATTTGATTTTTTTAAGAAAAATAACAAAGCAAATTGAACCAATATGGGGTTTATTTAATATAATCATCAAGGTCATGGTGGGAAATATTGTAGAGCCATGTAAAATAGAGTGATAACTATGACGGATCTAGTGCACTAGAGGTGAAGCCACAGGAAAATAATAGGAATAAAACATGGATTATATATCGGCTTATACCGAGTATATGTTATATAGATCTGTGTATGTTCCATAGGGTGAGATATATAGTGCTTTTAGAGATTGATTGCCTAAGTTTTTTAATCGGTGATCCTAAGAACTTGAACACCACATGTTAAAAAAATAAATATAAGAAGTAGATTGAATTTAGTTATACAAGTAGTATAGAGCTTGTACAGATTATATTCCATTCGTTTCATATTAATAGTTGCATTTAGTTTTTTAAAATAAACTATAAGTAATTTATTTAAATAACTAAATGAAGTTATTAATGTGGAACAAAGGGAGTATCTCTTAAATGTGGTATGAATTATATCACCACTTATTCACTGCATATATTATGTACATGTTATACATATGCAAGGGATGGTTACAAATTATGGTATTTTAAGTGGCTGATTGCCCAACCCTTTTTAATTGGGTTCTAAGGAGTCGTAAGCCACTCGTTAACAAAAAAAATGATACGAGGTGCTTTGGATTTAGTTATAGCATAAAGCACATACTCCCTTTGTTTCATATTTATAGCTACATTTGAAAATTTTGTGGTTTTTTATTGAATGGTGAAACCCACATCGAAAAAATAAGCTTATAATACTCTTGTTTAAGTAATCAACCACTTAAATTTATTAAAATGAAGCTTTTAATACATAACCATTTTTCTTCTTCAAATAAAGCTATCAATTTATATCAAGCCTGAGGTTTTTTCACATATTCATTTTAAAATTTCACTAAAATTTTGTTTCAAAATACAGATGTAAATCAAAAGAATCAATGAAATTCAGAAATGTGAAAATAATTTTTTTATAAATTAGTCGATCATACAACCAAACCAACATTCTCAGGTATAACCTAAAACGAAAATATAAAAGTGGAACCTACCATGGCCATAGTATTTAAAAACATAGACATCCTAGGCATCTCTGAGTATAAGTTTTTCAACAATCTGAGTTCTAAATCATACATATATGCACAAGGCCAGAAAAATAACACCATGAGCTCTTACCTTACTCAATACATGAGATCGTGTGACAACAAAAATACTATATCCTCACTATGAGTCCACCACACACTGAAGCCAAGGAAGAGCAATCCATCATAGGGGACAAGATCAAATCCAAAAAACTTTCGATCAAACTTGCAAAAGCCTCTAGACTAAGGGGCTAAAAATAGGAAAAATGAGTATTTTTATACCCAGTAGGGGAAAACAAATCAATGAACGTCGTAAGTCCATACATAAATGGGCTCAAGAAACTTTACATTGAAGTAAGAAATACATACCACATAAAAAGAGTATCTCACACACAATCGATCAAACTAGCTGAATTTAAACTTACTCTTACGCTTACTCATGTGACATCCTCTTACACTCTGAATCAGAGTTTTACCAACTTACTTGTATAATTATATGCTTACTCATACAACTTACACATACTCGTATGAATTTACTCATACAATCTGACACATATAGTCTTACTCGTATTCAGAAGCTTACTCTTACCATCTTCCTTAAAAGCTCACACATACACTTACTCAGAATCTTATACATACAACTTACTCAGAGTCTGATACCAACAACTTACTTTCATCGTCAAACACATACTATTGAAAACTAAAGCTCATTACTATTAATTAGCTTCAACATAAAAAATGAAATGAATGTCACTGAGGCGTCACCTTAACCTCCGGGGAGCAACTAGATGCCATGGACTTTTTCAAAAGCAAGACACACTTATACTCATGGGGCATAAGATCAAATAAGTAATAGTAGATCTATGATACTACTTACCTGAGCACGCAAATGCCTACTCTGTGGGGCTATACAATACCAACTAAGGGCCATATAGGGCCAATTAAGGGTGGAAATCTTATAGTGCCACTATTGGGCAAAAATCTTACTGGTGCACTCTTAGGCATAACATACAATGAATAGGAGCATTAGAAAATTTAAAAATTCAGTAACAAATGCCCAACCATACATAAATTGTTGTCTCATCTAAGTTATGAAGATTTTAATTCTAATGATAATCTCAAAACTGTGCATCCAAATAAAAGACTACATGAAAATAATTGAGGTGTTTTTACCCTATTTGATCCAAGAAATCTCACAACTATTGAGGACTATTTAGTAAAATAAATATAATCAAATAGACATGTGAAAGTGTAAAAGGCTAATGTTCGAAGAAAAATGCTCTTCTTTAGCAAATAAAATTTTCAAGGATTTACGCTAGGACAAGTAAAACGGTATGTGCTGGGGGATGCTAGGTCGAATATTAATGATGTAAGGACTCTCATTTTTGAACAGGTTTATTTTAATATTATTTATCAGTTAATGTGTGATTTACACATTTTTTTGATTTAAATTCTGAGGTTTCCAAAAATAAATAGGATTTCTAAAGGTTTTAAGCAAAACTAACTATACATTTATGAGTTTTAAGTAGTTTTTAGCCAATTCTGAATTTTTGGGATTTTTTACTAAATTTTCAAAAATTAGGGTTTGGCGGGACCCCCCCTGTGGGCCCATCGACAAAATTAGGATTTTTAGACAAAAATGCCCCGGACATCAACATAAACTCATACAAAAATTTGTAGAATTTTTTCATATTTAATTAGTGCTCAAATTTATAAAATACCTATTTTTAGCCCAAAAATTTATTTACACCCTATTAGTTCATTAAGTATACCCCAAGCCCTACTATAAAAGAAAAATAACTGAGTCATTTCTATTTTGGGAATAGGTTGGGAGGAGGTGATTAAGGCCTAGTTCCCTAATTAGGCCCGGATTAGAAGGGATTAAGGTATGTTCTTCCTTAATTAAGCTTAAACCTTAGATCTTCTCCTAATCCATTCTTAATCCTTCATTTCCCCTTTGATTTGATTCGATTTCAAGCATCAAAGTTACTGATTTACTCCTTTACTTCAAACCCTACTTATCAAAATTCATTTTTTACGCTTAACAAACCCTAGATCTAAGGTTTCTTTAAGGTTTTCAATGTTAAACCGATTTTTAATGGAGTTTAACTTAGACACTATTTTTTTGGAAGGTTTCCAAGAAGGGTGAAGGTCAAATCCGAACCTAAATAAGTGACAAGGTAATGGGTTCTTCAATCTCAACTTTGGGTAGCAAAAATCTTGATTTTTATGATGTTATTTGAAGTGGTTTTTACTTGATTTAGACTCTAATGGTGGGTTTAATAAATGCTAATCTTTCATTTCGATTTCTTAGGGTTTTGTTTTAGAATGGTTTAGATTAGTGTTCTAGAAAGTTTGATGAGTTTTTGATAATGTTTGGTACCATGGATAAAGATTTGAAGGTAATTTTATGGTGTTTCGGTTTTGCTTTTCGAAATAAAGAAGAAGGGCGATCGATTGGCAACACTATATTTTTGGTAAATTTTTAGTTTAGCCGATCAAACGGCCTTGCAGGGCGATCGAACTGCTACACAGTAGTTTTTGCTATTTTTGAAACTTATGTTCATTTCAATGTTTAACTCCATTTAATGATTCTAATGGTTATGAGAAGTGTATTATGATGAAATTAGGCTACTGGAGGTGTAAAATTGATGATGAAAAGTTTATGGTTTATGTTTAAGTGATTATCACGGGGTATTATATTATATATTAACAATTATACATATTGATATTGAAGTACGTTAGAACTTGGAATGTTAGAATTCTTGTAGTTAGAATATGTTTCCAGTAGGGATGTTATATAGCAAATAGTGAAATGTGTTCTCTTATAACATGGATGGTTTATGAGTAATGAATGTGATCATGTTGTGGCTTATTGTGTGGAAAATCATGCTTGTGGGAATGAGTGTTTGATTCTACATTGATGGATTTAAGTTTTATGGTGGATTTTGTTTTGATTTCAGTTAGAATTCATTATTTCAAATGTGTTGAGCATGCATAGGTTGCTTTATGAGTTTATATCAAAACATTGATTGTATGCTTAGGATATGCATGAACACACGCGTATGGGGAATCTACTATGAAATGGTAGTTAATTATGCCTTTATTATTATGCATGAGGGGACTAATTGGGAGCACGTTCCATGTGTTGGAACCCACATAGGTCTTGCTCATGGATGTATCATGTTATCATGCATCATGGATCGGTATTCATGGACGAAGATTTTATTTATGTTTAACCGAAATTAATTGATTGTATGCAATGTTTGAGATTGCTTGCCTGATTAATCGCTCGGTGAATTAATCGAAACTTAGTTGGTCTGAAAGGACATGTTTTCGATTTAAGTTCCTGCGTGGAACGTGTATACTCCCCGGGTTGAGTCTAGAGAAATGGAATCATGTGGGGACGAGTTGTGTACTTGTCTTGCGGATTTGAGATTATTATGAGTGTCATTTGGACCATGAGAATCCAAAGTGGTACGCTGTGTACACCCGCTACCACGTATTCTAGGGTTCCCTGTGTGGGAATTTGGGCTCTCCCCTCTGTAGGAGATGTCCCTGGGCGAACACCCCTGCTCTAGATTCTCTATGTGAGAATGAGAATCCTTGGCCAAGATCGTCCAGGGCGAGCAGCTTTAGGCGACTCTTTTTCATTTCGTGTGTGGAAATTTGACCGTGTCTCACCTTCGTGGCCTTGACCGCTCCTTGCCTGTGTGGCAATACTTGTGTTTACTCCTTGAGGGATGCATTCACCATTTGTATTGATGCATGTTGATGATGAATGTTATGCATGATCAGAAATGATGTGATTGAGACACTATTATGCAGGTTTATGTGATGTGAATACATGATCAGAAATGGTGTGATTGAGACACTATTATGCAGGTTTATGTGATGTGAATACATGATCAGAAATGGTGTGAATGAGACACTATTATGCAGGTTTATGTGATGTGAATGCATGATAAAAAATGGAGTGAATGAGACACTATTATGCAAGTTTATGTAATGTGAATGCATGATCAGAAATGGTGTGATTGAGACACTATTATGCAAGTTTATGTTATATGAATGTATGATCAGAATGGTGTGATTGAGACACTATTATGCAGGTTTATGAGATATGAATGCATGATCAGAAAGTGTGTGATTAAGACACTATTATGCAAGTTTATATGACATGAATGTATAATCAGAAAGTGGTATAGCATGTTAGGCTTAGATCTAAATTGCTTCATTGCCATGTCGTTGTGTTTTCTAGTGATTATAGTTATATTCAAACCATTATTGAGTTTTTATACTCACCCCACTTTCTTGTTTTGTTTTGGGGTTGCGTAGCGTGACACGCAGACGGACAGGATCCTCTATATGAGGAAAGGCCGGAGAGAGCTTGGGAGTAGTCATGGAGGCTCCTAGTTTTGCATGTCTCTTTGTTTATCTTGTTTTGATGTTAGGACCTTGTGGATTGATCTTTGTTTTAGATTTGTGATATACTTTGTCTTAGGTTTCATTTGAAACCTTGTTTTGGAGCCAAGTGTGTGGCTATGAATTATTAGTATGTGGGTTTGAGATTATGGTTTAATTTAGAGTTTAAATCTTTTGGTTCTACTTATTTGCTTTTCCTCAAAGTAGTGCGTAAACTCCGTAAATTAGATCGTCTGTATTTGGGGTATAAGTCTTCTGCTATTTTCTCAATCGTTTTTAAACCACCACCCCTGCGCATTGGTCCGGCTCTTGGACCGGGTTCGGCTCGGGTCGGACTGTGCCGGGGCGTGACAAATGAGATGTACCTTCCCCTCATAAGATTAATGATTTAGAATTGGACATCAGCCCAATTTACAGATAAAAAAGAGGTTATCGAGAAGTTATAGAAGCTCCATAAGATATTGATAGCTATGGGGTGCAGATGCAGCTTATTCTTATGATGCATACTACACCTTTTTATATGAGAACGAAAACTAGGTGAGTTTCACTAATTACTCTGTGCATAAGTAAATAGCTAGGGTTGCTGACAAACTATTAGGTTGAGTTTTTTGTGGATCCTTTACCAAGTTATTTCAAAAGCAATCTGACAAGGTAGATCAAATGCTTTAACCCAGACAGGTGACCCTTTTCCCATACAAATAACAGTAAAAAGATAGATTATAATAAGATCTACAACTAACTATGCACTACAGGAACCTGCCAATGCACTATTGTTTCTTGTATTCTATTAACTAATGTGAACAAAGAACAATGAAATAACATAATCTCACACATTCATCAAGCATATTTTCCATTTTTATTATATGCTTTATACGCTACTTGTAAAAACTTCTAACAATTATTTTATCAACTATCAAGCTGGGTATTTTCAAACATTGATGTTTTAAGTTTTAAAAAAACTGTAACCAAACTATATGTGGAAAGAAGGGAAAGGGAAGAAAGGCTACTTTAAAATAAAGGCTACTGATAGAGGAAAATGTAGACAAGATAGCAATCTGCAATGTTAATACCCTTTCAAATATCTTGTACTTTAGAAGCTTTAATAACCAACGTCTAGTTTTGTGTCCTGCCTTTCTCTGGATCTAGAACAGGTACCAATGGGAATGCAATAGGAGTTACATTTGTATCAGATGACTCTGCTAGCAAATTTCTTGCAGGGGAAATGTCCCCCAATTGAAATTAAAATATGATTCTTAGATGCCAAAAATGCTCAATTTACCCAAATGAAGATATAGTGCATTTAGTATTTCAATTTAGTGTCATTAAAGGAAAAATAAAGCATACAGAGAGAGAGAAACTAAGATAGAAACACATCTTAATCAATTAAAGTGAAGCAGGGAACTCTTGTAGACACGAAATTTCTGCCGATAAACAAAGCCAGCAATAAGAAATAATGACATGGAACAATTAATGCTAGTAGCTTTCTTTTGATTGGCTAGTAAATCAAACAATTTAATATAAAATGATAGAATAATAGCAACAAACATCAAAATACATAGAAAAACAAGCATGACAAATGCTATGTAGACATTTTTCTACACACAAAATATCATGAGTAAGCAACTATCCATAGTCAATTTTGTAGCTTTTGTTAAAACCAAAAGCTGGAAAAGCTTGTAAGGGTAATAAGAATAAAGAAAGGGACTATGAAGTAGATAAAAAATAAGTTGAATAAAAATATAAGACTCTTAAAAGAGAAAGGAATTTAAAATTGTAAGAAAAAACTAAATATTATTTTCTCAATCATCAAAATCAGTTTCATTCTAGTCTGCAAAATTTGTTAGGTCATTTGTTTGTGTGGCAAAATCTTTTGAAAATGTATTGATAGTGGCTCCCTCAGCATTTGGTCACGACCAGTTTACAAAGTTTGTATCCTCGTCTTGAAAGTTGCCCCGAGGTTGCTAGCCAAACAATGCATCTAGCGACACTTTTGAATCATCATCACTAATTTCTTTTAGCATGTCATAGTCTAAGAACAAAAGATAGCTTTGTGAATGTTGTACACCCTGAAATCACCTCACTCTCAACCTCTTCTAACAATTATAAAAGTTGGGTAGATGATCCATGGGTGTGTCATTTGTGCCATAATCAAAACTATCTATTGGATATTCATGGACTCCAAAGGCATCATGCAAAATAGACCGCATATCATCACCCATGTCACGAAAAATAACTCTAGCATCCTATGCATTTTTGCAGCTTGAACTACCTATTTGGCTAGATGAGTTCTCCCTATAATAAACCCAAATGGTGTAGCTTTGTAAAATACCATTGCATATCAAGTGTTCGAAGGTTATAAGCCTATCTTGATACAATACATTGTTGCATTTATTACATGGGCATTTCAACTTCCCATTTATGCATGCCCCACGTTCTATGGCTAGATCTATGAATCTTTTCACACCTTCAAATTATTCAAAAGAAACCCTAGACTTATTAATCCAACTCTTATCCATCAACTACATTATTTACAAAATTATATCTACTAGTTTAGTAAAAAATTATCAAAATAAACAATCAACATAAATGACCAAGTCAAATGATGGAAACTATAAACTAATACAAGTTCTTCATAAAGCATTTTCATAAAATTTGAGGGAAGGTATCTTTGAAATACCAAAGATGACTTAAGAAGATACTTATATATTCCACACACACTCATGCTTAATTAACTTAATTTTTAGTTAACTTCTTTGCATTACACACATATTTCTAGTTAACTTATTATGTTGTATATAATGATGTAACTTGCTACACTTATTGAGTTAAAATTCTAACTTGCGTTTAGATCATTGAAAGAGACAGATATCCAAGGCCAATATCAGCTTAATGCTTAATAAAGAAAAGGAAAAAGGGTGAAGCATTATGTAAAATAGTCCATCATATTAGTATATGAATATGCATGTTGTATTGATGAAACTAATCTTCTTTTAACATAGAGCTTATAGTCATTACTGGAATACTCCAGTATAACTTTTAATCATACCTTGATATTTGTAAACCGACATGAATTGAATTATGAATAAAAATCAAACCATAACAATGTTGTTGCTTTCAAAGATATAGAATGATTACAACTTACTTTCAATGTCATTTTAGCATACATCTTGAATAAATAAAAACCTTCAAGTTTTAAAGCAAAGTTTTTCTTCAGGTAATTTAGCAATTTACTTGGCCAAATTATAGTGTCTTTATATGAAAAATCATCTAAGGAATTGCATATCAAAATTTACATAAGACAAAGGAACCAAAAAATTTCTTAATTTTAGGTGTTTCATATACAGAATGCACTTAGAATATTTAGAATTAAATGTGGCTTTGGAAATAACTTACAAGTATAGATAATTCACACCAAATATTACAAAACAAGAATAACCGGACCAAATCAGATTAACATCAAGCAACTACACTAGCTTATGTATTGTTCTTTTGTTTTCTAAGCAACTATTCTTATTGGTGGGGATCTTGTCCCTAGGGACTCATTTAAAATGAACGAGGTAGTTCCATTTTATGGGTTTTGAAATATAAGTAATCCACAAATGTATTAGAGGATCATAATTCAAATGCAACAATGAAGCCCACTTTGATGACCCTAATAGAAAATTTTATTTAGGATAATAGGAATTGGTATGAAAATTGGCAAAGTTAAAGAAAAGTAGGGACCTAAATTCTTTTTGTCCTTGATTCTATTAATGAAAACAAAAATAGATATGAGCTCTTTAACAAAAGATGTTACTAAAGCATAGGCAAACAACCAATGAAATATTAAAAAAATCAACTTACAAAAGTTCTTGGCGTAACCTAGACAAACCATCATTGACAGAAGTACATGTATAATTTTTTCATTCTTTTCACTTGATCATATTTCCTTTAATATGTTCATTTCCCACAAAAAACATCTTTAATATAGTGAGATAGAAATCGAAGGAAGTTCATGGTCCTGTTACTAAAAAAACTGATTTGAAACAAAGGAAGTAAAAAATGTACGACGATTCACATACTTGTAGTTAGCAGCAAAGAATATAGAAATGGCCACCTTCAGTATCCTTTCAGCATCTTCAGTCCTTGGCCACCATTGTTCTAGCATAATTGATGATAGCAGTAGGGAGATAACCAAATTTGGATCTTCCTTGAAGATGGCGGGAGAGTTTACTGGGATTGAGATTGCGATTTCCCCATGTTGCACCAGTTTCCTCATTTTCAGCAGGGATTGAGATTGTGGATAGTTTCTTTAATGGCGCGCAATTCCTAATCCCCCGTTGGAGTCGCCACATTTGGTTTTTATATACTTGAGCAGATTGTTTCCAAGACTTTGCGATTGAAATAGGGCTTTTTAAGTGCTTGAGCGGCCTCTACTCTCTTAAATGGCAGCAGGTTATGAACTACCCCTGCTAATTAAATGCCGTGAAGTCACTTAAGTAACTTTAGCAGGGGGGCACGATAAACCCACACTATAAGTTTGTTTTAGCGAGTATATTTTCTAACCCTCGCTAAATGATCCCCATTAAAGCCTTCTAATTTTGTAGTGAGTTAAACCTCAAAAATAAATAAAGAAGATGAGAAAGAAGGTGATTCATTAAGTCATCAAACACTAAGTGGATCATAACTACAAGAGTATGGATCTCTTCACTCAAACCATGGCTCAACACAAGATTAAAGTATATGACAAACTAGTCCAAACAATGTGGACAATTAAATTATTCACCTCTAAGAAAGGTACACTTACTTCAAAAAATTTATGATGAATGCGATGTTACATTTATTTCTTGTGATCCAACAAAATTTGAAGATACTTGAAAAGAAAAAATTTGAATGAAAGTGATGAATAATGAAATGAATATGATTGAGAAAAATAAGTTATGAGAGTTAGTTGATAAACCTTAAAACAAAGATGTGATAAAATTGAAATGGGTGTATAAATCAAAATTCAATGAAGGTGACTTAATTCAAAAGGGTATTCATAACCCGATATTGACTTCAATGAAACCTATGCTTCCATTGCAATAATGGAAACCATAAGAATTGTATTTGTACTTGCTGCTTAATTGAATTTACAATTATATCAATTTGATGTCAAATCAAGTTTTTTAATGGAGAACTTGAAGAAGAAGTCAATGTTAAGCAACCATAAGAATACAAAGTTAAAGGAAAGGAATGAAAAATCTATAAATTCTACAAAGCCTTTTTGGACTCAAACAAGCTTTAAAAGCATGAAATAGAAAGATTGACAAGTACTTTAAACAAAATATATTATGAAGAAGCCCAAGTAAAATTATCTCTCTATGCTTATAAAGAATGCATGCATGATTGTCATTATTTACATTTATGTTAATGATTTAATTTACATTAGTAATAGTTTAAGGATGATAAAATAATTCAACTATGTTATGAAAAGAGAATATGAGATGACTGATTTGGGACTCATAATATATTTTTTTAGGATTCAATTAAAACAAAAAGAAGATGAAAAATTCTTATTTTAAGTGAAGTATATGGATGATTTGTTGAAAAGTTTAATTTGACTAATTACAAAGAAATTGTTACTTCTATAGCTATGAATGAAAAGTTTTGAAAAAATGATAGATGCAAATTGGTAGATAAAACATCTTATAGAAGTCTTGTTGGTTTATTGATCTATTTGATAAATACAAAAACTGATATTGTGCATAGTATGAGTATTGTTACAAGGTACAAGAGCAAACTAAGTAAAAATTACTTTAAGACGATAATGAAGATTTTGAGATATATGAAAGGAAAAAAATAGGTTAAAATTTGCATTGTTGATAGAAGAAACACTTTCAGTGATATTTTTATGTTGGGAAGCAAAGTAATTGATATCATGGTCATTAAAGTAACAAAACACAATTACTCTCTCCTCCATTGAAGCTGAGTATGTTTCATTTTAAATTGGATCATATAGAGTAAATTAGTTAAAGAGTATTCTCAAAGATCTCAAATATGAGAAAACATATCAAATAACATCTTTTTGTAAAAACATTTCAGCCATTGAAATAACTAAAAATTTATTTTTTTTATTAAATGATAAAATAGATTAAATTAAGACATCACTATATAAGAGAACTAGTGTACAATGTTATAATTGAGTTAACATTTATTAAGTTCAACGATCAATTAGATGTGTTCACCAAGGTAATAACAATTGAAATTTTTATTTTTTAAAAATTATAAATTAAAATGAGGTATTAAAAGTTAGCCATACTAAAAAGGGTAACTTGTAATTTTTATGTATGGGTATTCATGAAAGCTTACGACTAAAATGTTAAAAACAGAGCTTATTATTGTACCATATATGAGGTTAAAAGCTACAGTAAAAAGCCTATTTTCTTCCCCCTTGTTCTCCATCTTGCCAAGAGTAAAGCTTTCAATTTTTTCATTAAAAAACTTTATATTTTGCATCTCTCTTTTTTATTTTACAATAACACATTTTATGACAATTAATTATCGTTTTTTGCCATAAAAGTTGGAGAACTGAACTCTTCCCCTACAAATCTTAAATTTTGCTATGTAAGAAATAACCCGCAGGTAGCCGGAGTTTCATTTATGAAGAAAGTTCTGGTGCCCTGGTGACCGGGTTGTTTTGGGTCTTCATACCCAACAATCTAATTAAATCTACAGTATTAATAACATGGTTATATAAAAAATACATGCCCTCAATTGGGTCCCCAGCAGCTCAAATACATGACTTTCCTCAACGACTCCTCAGACTGCCTCAAGCTCTCATCCCCACCCTTCGATACAGAAGCAGTCTCAAGTGAAGAGGAAAACCTCCAATATTGGCTGAAAGGCCCCAAACTCTTGTTCCTTGCGTGATGTTGCAGAGACCGAAAGGCGTAATTCCATCTTGCAAAACCTTGATCCTTCAGTGCCTCGACAGCTCCAACGCTGGCCGCCGCAATCCAAGCTCTGGTTCTGGAACTCATTTTTTCTCAATCTCTGTAATCTCTGCTGTTCCGGTTGGAGGGAAGATGCACGTAATTTGTCTTTGTCTTCTAGGTGATCCTGAGCTTCGATCGATGAGGAGTGAAGAGGAGCTGATGGCTAATATATAATGGAGAGGATGGGCCCTCTGGATTGAGGTTGAGAATTCAAGTGGGGGTGCCCATCTTCTTTGAAGGCGGGACCACTCTGAGGATATAAAAACAAGGCATTGCTGTCATGGTAAAATAGTTTGTCGACCATGTTTTTCAAGTAAAATAGTTTTCTAATTCTGGAGCTCGAATGGACGCAGCGCATAGTTTTTTAATTTGGAGATATATATATATATATATATATATATATATATATATATATATATATATATATATATATATATATATATATATATATATATATATATATATATATATATATATATATATATATATATGGAAAAGTTAGTATGAGCCCGGGCTCACGCGCGCCGGCGTGCGCCCGGGCCCAATGGGCCGTCGGATTTACATCGACGGCCCATCAAACTCACGGGTTAAAGTGCCCCGTGAGTTTGATGGGCCGTCGGATGTAAATCCGACGGCCCAATGAGCCCGGCGCACGCCGACAGCGTGAGCCCGGCTCATACTAACGGGACTCATATATATATATATATATATATATATATATATATATATATATATATATATATATATGAGTCCCGGTTATATAAGCCTGGGCTTATATATACTTACGTGAGCCCGGGCTCTATGGACCATCAGATTTATATCCGGCAGCTCATAATTTTTATGACAATACTCACGAGTTTAAACCTATGAGTATTATGGGCCGCCGGATGTAAATCCGTCGGCCCATAGAGCCCGGGCTCACATAAGTGTATATGAGTCCGGGCTCATATAAACTTTTTCCCATATATACACACACCGATCAAATTTGTCTAACAAAATTTCTCAAAAAATAAGTGAAAGGTAAAATTGAGGGTCTTTACTGGAAGAGGAAGAGCCGAGATCATTAGGAACAACAGGATGAGAAAGAGACGGAGAGTATTTAGTCTTCCTCATCTTCATCATCGCTCATAAAGAAAAGAAATTAGACAAAATTGTCAAAATAAGCCACAAATACGGGGAAGGGAATTACGGAGGCACGAGGTCGCGAAGGCAAAATTGTCAAAATAAGCCACAAACATCAAAATTGTCAATTCCTGCCGAAATTGCTAAATTTTAAAAATTCTTTACATAACAACATAAATTTTGGTAAAACCTTACCGTAGAATTGGGGATCTGGAACCTAGGAGCTGTTTTAATAAAAATTCATGTGTTTACTGAATCCGATCGAATCGACCGAAATTTATTTCCTCCTTGGTTCTCACCACATAATCTCTGAGACAACATCAGCGAAGTTCAGCTTTTGTGCATGTAAAATTTAATCTGAATGTATACGTCCAACAATGAAAAGTCAGTCTCTAAAAATTGGAGCTCAAATAGCCATGAATTGACCAAACAAACAAGATAAAGGGAATCAGGGCCTGAATTGACATCCCATTTATGCCTTTTGGGCAGAAGATAAAATCAGAATATTCCAGCCACTATTTTGTGACAACTAGTCATATTTTTTTGCAGTTAAGGTGGAGAACTGTAGTCTACCTACCCCTACAAATCCGAAATTTAACTATGCAAGAAGTACCAGGAGATAGCCGGAGTTTCTTTGTTGTAGAAAGTTCTGGTCATACATGGCTTGTCATGGGTTTTCTTTCCCATCAATCTAACCATATCGACAATATTAATTAGTACCACGGATATACAAAAATTGCATGCCCTCAATTGAGTCAATTGGGTCCCCAGCAACTCAAATACATGACTTTCCTTAACGACTCCTCCGACTGCCTCAATCTCTCATCCCCACCCTTCGACACAGAAGCAGCCTCAAGTGAAGAGGAAAACCTCCTGTATTGGCTACAAGGCCCCAAACCCTTGTTCCTCGCGTACTGTTGCAGAGACCGAAAGGCGTAATTCCATCTTGCAAAACCTTGATCCTTCAGTGCCTCGACGGCTCCAACGCTGGCCGCAGCAATCCAGGCTTTGGTGCTGGAACTCATTTTTTCTGAGTCTCTGTAATTTCTGCTGATTCGGTTGGAGGGAAGATGCAACTTCTAAGTGATCCTGAGCTTTGATGAGGAGTGAAGAGTGGCTGATGGCTGATATATAACGGAGAGGATGGGCCCTCTGGATTGAGCAAAACCGTGTGTGGGTAGAGAATTCAAGCAGGGCCGCGGGGGTGCCATCTTCTTATGGCTGTTTCCGCGAGCTGGAAAGGACCAGTATCTTTGAAGTCGGGGCCCCCATGAGGATATTAACACTAAGGCATTGCTGTCGTGGTATTGAGGTAGACACGAACATGGTTTCAAGCAAAAACCACTTCGTATAATTCTGGAGCTCGAAAGGACGCAGCACATATTTTTTTAATTTGGATATATATACCGAACAAATTTATCTAACAAAATTTCTCAAAAATAAGTGAACTCCACGTATAGAAGGACCACATATTTTATCTTTTGATAAATAGGGTGGTTAGGCAATTATTATATTCCTACTTCCCATGTGTAAATGTTGTACCACATATTTTTTTAAGGCCTCTACTTACGGCTTACTTAGTGTAAGGAATGCACAGAAGTTATCCATCTAAAAATTGATGGTTCACATGTTAATTTCTATTAGCATTAGAGCTAGTTATGCTAAAATACATTAGTATTTCCGTTATTGATTTTAAATATTAACTACTCTCATTCATTCTTTACACTGCTACATTTAACCTATTAGTAAGAAATATAAAAAAAAAACTTTTGTATTATATACCCAAATAAGCACTCACCACTTCAAAAAAAAATTATTTTTAAAAAAACTTTTAAAGGGAATTGTGCACCTGATATGTTTTTTTTAAAAGAAAAGTAACAAAGCAAATTGGCCCAATGAAGTGGGATTTATTAAAAATAATTGTCATGGTCATGATGGGAAATATTGTAGAGCTATGTCAAATATATAGTGACAATTATGGTGGATTGATATGTTCGTAGTTATACTACTATCCTAATTCGATTATTTATTTTACTCTTTTAAATTAGTTTATTTCTTAATTTGAGTAAGATTAGTCTTTCTTACTTTATTTCATTAGGAATATTATTTTATTTTTTTATAAATTATAGTGCTCCACTTATTCTGAACCAGATAATAGAAATTAAATTATTTTTATTTAATTTTTTACTTTTGTCCTTCTCTTGTCTATCATTTCTCTTTAATTATTCCTATGTAGACCTATTAGTCCATACCATTAGTAGCTAAGGGACATTTTTGCTACCTATTCCTGCCCACCCTCCTATCATGAGATAGTCGCACCAAAAAAGTCTACCACTCTGCGCTGCGCCACTCCTCGTGGCAGTAGATTTTTTCTGCCTTCGTGTTTTTTATTTTTAAAAGAATTTAAAATAAAAGAGATAGCAGGTAAAGAGAAAAAGAGAAAAGGGAGAGAGAGGGAGAGGAGAGAGAGAGCGGGAGGAGAGAGGAGGGAGAGAGAGAGAGGAAGAGAGACAGGGAGGAGAGAGAGATAGAGATAGGGAGAGAGAATTAAAAATATTATTAAAAGTTATTTCTTAAAATTTTAAAAAATAAAAAAATATATATTAGCAACCCATATCCATATGCATAGTGACACATAAGTGTAGCAGTGGCGCATACTCGTATGCATCGCTACTAACTAGTGTAGTAGTGATGCATATAGTTATGCGTTACTACTAGTTTTTTTTATTTTAAAAATATTTATAATGAAAGAGATTGCAGGGAGAGATAGAAAGAGAGAGAAGGGAGAGAGAGTGGGAGGAGAGAGGAGAGAGAAAGTGAGGAGAGAGAGATGAGAGAAAGAAGAGAGAGAGAATTAAAAAAATTATTATAAATTATTTTAATTTTTTTTAAAAAAACTATCTATTAGCAACGCATATCCGAATGCGTTGCTACTACCTTAAGGTCACCTTAGGGTAGTAGCGATGCATAAGTGTATGGCTCGCTACTACCCTAGTGTAGTAGTGATGTATACTCTTATGTGTTGCTACTAACTAGTGTAGTAGTGACACATATAATTATGCATCACTACTTTTTTTAAAAAAAAAATTAATATAAAAGAGATAGCGGGGAGAGAGAGAAGGGAGAGAGAGGGAGAGGAGAGAGAGCGGGAGGAGAGAGATAGAAGAAAGAGGGAGGAGAGAGAAATAAAAATGTTATTATAAATGATTTTTAAAATTTGAAAAAAAAATAAAAAATATCTATTAGCTATGCCTACCCATATGACTGGCTGTGAGTTTTTTTATTTAAAAAAAATTAAAATAAAAGAGTTAGCGGGGAGAGAAAGAAAGAGAGAGAAGGGAAAGAGGGAGAGGGAGAAGAGAGAGAGGGAGAGAGGGAGTGAGGGGGAGGAGAGAGAGGGAGAGGGAGAGGAAGAGTGAGAGTGTGTGTGAGAAGAGAGATGAAGAGAGAGTCTAGAGACAAAGAGAAAAGAGAGAGAGTGTGAGGAGAGAGAAAATTAAAATTTTATTATCAATTATTTTTAAAATTTTATAAAATTAAAAAAATTCCAAAGGAGAGGAGAGGAGAGAGATTGGAGAGAGAAAAATAAAATGTGGACAGAGAGAAGAGAGGAGAGAGAGAGAGTGGAGAGGGATAAAGGTTTTTAATTTAATTTGTATTATTGACAACACTTATCAATGTATGTTGTAAATAGCATCCCTATTTGCGACCCATACTATAATAAGCGTCACTATTGGTAAACATATTAGTGATGCTTAACCAAAAGCGTCACAAATATCATATCTATTTGTGATGCTTTTGACTAAGCATAACTAATATTTTTTCGCCAACTCGGGCGAAATTTTTGCCCAAGTGGGTGAAATTTAAACTGTGTGGGCAAAATTTTTTCATGCGCAGTTATTTAATTCCCTTCCCTTTCCTTATGGGGCCACTCCCCTCCGCTAGCTGCCCTCCCCCTCCCCCCTCTTCTTCTCCCCTCACACCCTTCTTTCTCTGCTCTGGCCGGAGGTGGCTGGAGCACTCCCTTCCCCCTCCCGCCTACCCCGTTTCTTCCTTTGCCCCAACAGCCTCCGGCCAAAGCCCCCTTTTCCCCCCACCCCGTCTTCTCCTCTCAGGCCGGAGCCCCCGCCTCCCCTCATCCCCCCTTCTTCTCCTCTCCGGCCACCTTCCCCCCCCCCCCCCCCCCCCCCACCCCCACTCTCATACCGCTAGCCCTCTTCCTCAATCCCACCGTAGGTGGGATTTTAATATTTTTAGTTATTTTTTGTATTAGCGACGCTTTAAAAGTGTCACTATTTTTTTTATTAGAGATATTTTTAGAAACGTCGCCAATAACTTTTTTTTCTTCTTTGTTAATAGTGATGCTTTCGAAAGAGTCGCTATTATTTTTTTTCTTTTTATTTAATTTTTTTATTAGTGGCATATGTTATTCAACAATGCTAATAATGTCTTTTTTGTGATGCGCATTTAAGCGTCGCAAAAACATTGATATTAGATATGCAAGTATAAGCATCGCTAATAATGCACTATTAGTGACTAATTAGCATTAGCGTCTAGAATTTTATCGATGTTGATGGTGATATTTTTTATACATTGTTAATAGTCATTAGCAATGTTTATAAGACTATTAGTGACGATAAAAAGCGTAGTTAATATCCCTTTTTGTTGTAGTGGAGGTCCTGCCTTCCTTGCATGCCTTCTTTGTGATCGGATTGTCCTCACCTACATCCGCCATTCTTCCAGTGGCCGCTTCATCTCGAGTGGATAAATCCCTCATTTCTACTGCTCAACCATGGTTGCAAGAATCCTTGGTTCCCCCATGCTAGCGAGCTCCTCTAGCGGCCAATCTTCCACTAGTTGTTTGCCTCATTGCTGAGTTTCTGCATCGAACTCCGGTTAGTCCCTACCAGGATTGCTTCCCGCCGATTCTTCTCTCCAGTCCATGGATCTAGTCCTTGGACCCTCAGGCTCACTAGCCCTTCCACTAGCTGCCTTTAGGGTTCCGCCCCTTCTCCTCTGCTCCAGCCGTCGCGGAATTCCTCTGTGTCCGTCGATGCTACTGCACAATACCAAGGCGGAACCATTGCTGCTCAAGCTGCCACCTTCGCCCTTCCTTCTCTTCCACTGGCATTGTATCAATCTCCACCACCACCTTTTCCCTTCCTTCTCTCGATCCATCATTGAGCAGTAGATTCTGTTGTCTCTGGCCTCCTCTGCCTCCGTTGGATTGCCTACATAGTTGCTGGATAGCGCCACCACCCTACCTTAATATGCCTTTTCTGTAGGTCAGCCCTCCACTTCCCTCTTCTTGGCCGATCTTGGTCAGTCAACCATCTGCTCGACTATTGCACAGCCCCCTCATTCTTGTCCCTTCCAGTGTTTCACTTCTCTCAGTCCTAGATTGATTCTTCTCCTCTTAGCAACTTCTTGCGGAGTGAAGGTCTTATTTCTGGGCCGGCTCCTCTTGAAGACCAACTTGCCACCGATTATGCTTTTATTGAGGAGATAGACTACTGTGAATGTGTCTATTGTCCCTGTGGCCGTGGTTAGGGCCATGCCAACTACCTTTACATCAGCATATTTCTAGATCAGAATTTGGCTATTCAAGCTTGCCCAATTTAGTGTCACTTTCCCGGTCTTCAAAGGTGATGACTTGGATGAATGGGTTTCTCGAGCAAAGCATTTCTTTCACTTTTATCGCACTCCGGCTCACAAATAGTGCTAATTAGCCACTTTTTATATGGAGGTCCTGTTATGCATTTGGTCAACCAGTTCCTTACCCAGCACCCGGACGCTACTTGGCCTAAGTTCGAGCATGCTCTTCTCCTTCGTTTTAGTTAGACTCCCTACCAAAATTTTAACAGTTTGTTGCCTCAAATTCTACAACAGGGTTCTCTAGAGGATTGTAAAGATGAGTTTGAGTACTTGGTGAACCGCATGCAAATATGGTCTGAGCACTCTTATCGGTGTCTTTGAAGCTAGTCTTAACCTCATATTAAGGACGATTTGTGTATGGCTTGTGTATGTGAGGAGAAGATAACCTAGCTCAGTTGTTCTTCTTTCTTTCACTCATTGGCCTCTTCCCTTCTATCCCTCCTTGCTTCATCTTTCGATAAGCCACGAGGTGGTCATCCTACATATACTTCTTCATCCACTCCTCTTACTCTTCTTATTCCTCAAATAGCCAATTATCTTTCTAAGGGTTTATGTTATAATTGTAATGAGAAATACACCTCAACATCATTGTACGACTCAAAAATTATGTATGATTGATGAAATTTTTTGATGAGGACTTTGTGGGGGATGCTTATGATGATTTTGAGGAGATTGCTTCTGACACTATTGAGACCTGTGATATAGAGATTACCCTCTAAGCATTTGCCAGTACTTATACTCTACACACTATGTGTATTAAGGGTTTGATTAAGAAACAACATGTTTCTAGTCTAATTGATAGTGGGATTACTCATAATTTTGTTGATGATCGAGTTGCTCTTCGTCTTAGCTATTAAAGACTATAAGACATTTGATAATGTTGATTGGCAATGGAAACCATATCAAGAGTCATGGTGTTTTTCTAAAGGTCAAAATATTATTTCAAGGTCATAATATGCTATGGGTTTATTTTTGCTTCCTACTAAGGGGCCTGATATTGTTTCTTGGTTTTGAATGGGTTGAGGATTAAGCCCTGTTTCTTGGGACTTCTGTCGTATGAATATGGATTTCACTTATGGAGGCAAGTGAGTGTGTATTACTACTCATCCACTGGGCCGCTTCTAATTTGCTAAGTCATTGGAGACTCATTCTCATTATCATTGTCATGACCTCTTACTCTTGCACTTCTCTTCAGTTGTGGTTCTGTTTACCGAATTTCTTTTCCCAACTTTGGCTACTATCTTTGATGAGCATTAGTCCAAGATACAACTCACTTGCACTTAAATCATTTTTAGGCTAGCTGGATGAAGAGATCGAAGGGACTCAAGGACTCATATATATAAGGGAGGGGAGAGATTGTCTGAGGTATTGTAAGATACCAGATGAGGTATGGAGCATCTGAACGGGACAACTTAAAAGGGCACACCAAAAATCAATATAGAGAATAGAAAGATGGATTCTATCTGCTCACAGGCTGCATTTGTAGGCAAAGTGGAAGTTGGTTATTTTGTGACAAAATCACTAGCGCTCGTGGGGGAAATAACAAATGTATTTTGGATATTCTAATCATATGCTCATTGCAGTGCATCCCAGGTTGTGGAAAGTTGATAAGAATTATTTTCAAAATCCAATGACCAATTGGGGATAATAATGTGCCTCATTTGGCTACAAAGGGTTTCTTTTGTTTTACTTTTCTCTTGCAACTTCTAGCTAAAGCAAGGACCCATGGACCAACTCGTGGGAGAAATTTGATTTTGGCTAAAGAAGCAACTTGTGGTTGGTAATGAAGACTTTTAGAGTTTTTAATTATTTGAAAAATGAACATAATGCTACGACCTGCCTTGGGGTCATGTTGAGCATTTAGAGTCTATTTTAATCAGAATTTAATTATTAATAATAATATTTTAGAATAATTAAGAATTTATTCTTATTAAGCTAATGTTAGAGACTCATTCTAATGAACAATTTGATTAGGATTAAAATTCTTAATTGCTTATAAATATGCATAGACTTATAACTTAATTTGTCTACCAACTAACAAAAATATTTTAACAATTATGTTAAAATAATTTGACATAAGTATTAAAATAGTTTAACAAAATATTAAATCATTTTAAGAGTCTTAACCCCTAACTTGACTACAATGTTAAAACATTTTGAGATAGTGGTTTAAATGATTTGAAAAAAAAAAGTTCAAAGACTTTTTGATCAAAACATACAAATCAAACAATTGAAAAATGGTAATCCAATATGTCAAAACATTTGATCCATAAGGTTGAAATAAATTGAAAAAAGTACAAAATGGTAAGATAATTTGGCCAAAATGATGGTCATTTCCCATGCCCTTTTCTTCAGACAAATCCATTGATCAATCCGTCATTTAGGCTTAATATTCAAACACAATAGCTTGTTGTCCTAGCACGAGCTGCTCCACTCATACTAGAAACTTTTCAATGGAGACTCTATGGACTCTAGTGAGGGTATATAACTAAAAATTAGAGTTCTTTGCTAGTAAATTTTTATTTAGTCTTCCTCATTTTCATTATTGCTCGTATAAAAAAGAGACTAGAACATCTAATCTCATTGTATCAGGCTTGGAGAAGCGTGCTCGTTTAAAATTTCTCTTATACAACAGAAGCATTATATGGGGAGGACGCAAAAAGGGGAAGGGAGTAACACTACACTAACTGTAGAGGCATGGGGTCGTGATAGCAAAATTGTCAAAATAAGCCACAAACATGAAAATTGTCAATTTCTGCCGCAAATGCTAAATTTTAGAAATTCTTTACAGAACAACATAAAATTTGGTAAACCCTTTGGGTATAGAGTTGGCGGTTTGACACCTAGGACCATAGAATTGGGGATTTGGCACCTAAGAGCTGTTTTAATAAAAATTCATGTGTTTACTGGACCGAAATTTATTCCCTCCTTCGTTCTCACCCCATAATCTCTGAGATAACATCAGCGAAGTTCAGCTTTTGTGCAAGTAAAATTTAATCTGATTCTAGAGATTTGTTACAAGGTCGATTCAGGCACCGTTCATCTGAATGTGTTCGTCCAAACAATGAAAAGTCGATCTCTAAAAATTGGAGCTCAAATAGCCATGAATTGACCAAACAAACAAGATAAAGGGACTCAGGGTCTGAATTGACATCCCATTTACGCCTTTTGGGCAGAAGATAAAATCAGATTCCAGCCACTATTTTGTGACAACTAGTTATATTTTTTTGCAGTTAAGGTGGACAACTGTAGTCTACCCCTACAAATCTGAAATTTAACTATGCAAGAAGTACTCGGAGATAGCCGGAGTTTCTTTGTTGTAGAATGTTCTGGTAATACACGGCTTCTTATGGGTTTTCTTACCCATCAATCTAACCATATCTATAATATTAATTAGTACCACGGATATACAAAAATTACATGCCCTCAATTGAGTCAATTGGGTCCCCAGCAACTCAAATACATGACTTTCCTTAACGACTCCTCCGACTGCCTCAATCTCTCATCCCCACCCTTCGACACAGAAGCAGCCTCAAGTGGAGAGGAAAACCTCCTGTATTGGCTACAAGGCCCCAAACCCTTGTTCCTCGCGTACTGTTGCAGAGACCGAAAGGCATAATTCCATCTTGCAAAACCTTGATCCTTCAGTGCCTCGACGGCTCCAACGCTGGTCGCAGCAATCCAAGCTTTGGTGCTGGAACTCATTTTTTCTGAGTCTATGTGACCTCTGCTGATTCGGTTGGAGGGAAGATGCAAGTAATTTGTCTTGTCTTCTAGGTGTTCCTGAGCCTTGATGAGGAGTAAAGAGGGGCTGATGGCTGATATATAATGGAGAGGATGGCCCTCTGATTGAGCAAAACCGTGTGTGGGTAGAGAATTCAAGTGGGGGTGCCCATCTTCTTTTGGCTGTTTCCGCGAGCTGGAAAGGACCAGTATCTTTGAAGAGGATATAAAAACAAGACATTGCTGTCCTTCAGTCCTGGTATCGAGGTGGACACGAGTGTGTCGACCGTGGTTTTCAAGGAAAAACCTCTTCATTTAATTATGAAGCTAGCTAGAGATGTTGACAGGACGCGGCACATAGTTTTCAAATTGGATACCGATGTATACCTACAAATTTACCTAACAAAATTTCCTAAATATATATAGTAGGACCGTCCTTTGATAAGTAGAGTTGTTTGGTAATTATTATTTTCCTACTTCGCATACTATGTAAATATTGTATCATTTGTATTTTATAATATTTATTAATAATGTGCCTAGTATAAGGGATGCACGATACATATTTGCTCATCTAAAAAATTAATATCATATATGTTTTTATAGTGTAACGTGCACTAACGTATATGCTATAAATTTTAAATACTAATGACTCTTATTTATTCTTTATGTTGTGCTCACTATTAGTTCTATGCTTGTGTTACATGTCCAAATAAGCATTGAATTTAATTTTTTTAAAGGAAATTAGACACCTAATTTGATTTTCTTAAAAAAAGTAGTAAAACAAATTGGCCCAATGAAAGTGGGATTTATTTAATACAAAGATAGCGACTGTCACATACCCACTTTCTTATATATACGTGTAAGCCTTACACGATTTATGATTAGATAGAAAAAATAAATCTCATATTGTTAAGTGTAACCTATTTTTCTTATTTAATAAAATGTAGTATAAGGGCTTATCCTTATAGTATACAGAAATTTTTCTTAATACAATCATCATGGTCTTGGTGGGAAATATTATTAAGGAAATATTATTGAATCATGTCAAATATGCAGTGATAATGATGACGGAACTAGTGGAGTAGTGATTAATCCACGAGGAAAATGATTGGAATAAAACATACTCTGGGCTATTTACAAAGATTATATCTTGACTTATACCGTATATATCTAATATAGATTGTGTATGTGCCTTGGGGAGATGTATATCGTGCTTTAATTGAGAGATTACTTCTCTAAGTCTTTTTAATAGGTGATCCTAAGGACTTGACACCACTCATGTAAAAAATAAATATAATATCAAGGGGATTAGATTAGTAGTATAAAGCTTGTATAGATTATACTTCATTTGTGACATATTAATAACTCGATTTAGTCAAAATAAATTACCATTAATTTTATTTTAAAAAACTAAATAAAACCATTAATGTGGGACAGAGGGCGTATCTCTTAAAAGCGGTGAGGATTATATCTCCACTTAATCGGTGTATATCTTGTATATATATATATATATAATCGGTGCATATCATATATATATATATATATATATATATATATATATATATATATATATATATATATATATATATATATATATATATATATTGGCTACAAATTATGGTAATTTAAGCAGTTGATTGCCCAGCCCTTCTAATCCGGTCCTAAGGACTCGGAAGCCACTCGTTAAAAAAAAAAAATGAAACGTGGTGCAATGGATTCAGTTATACAGGTATTGTTTAAAGCACATATAAGTTTACCTTTTTCGCCTATAGCTAGCCCTACGTCTTTTGCCGGACTTTGTTTCTATGCAATACGCAGATTTCGAGGACAATATTGGAGGGAAGTCACTAGCGCGAGTGATGTCAAGATGTGTGGGATGGGATGAAGTCCTGGCAGATCCAGAAGCAGATGCACGTCATGTATGGAGTTCTGTAGAATAGATTTTTGAGGGGCCAGCAGGCTTGTCAATTCAATTTAAAGGATTACCATAGGGTAGGATAGATACTTTCTATGGATTGTGGTATAATTCAAACTTCACAAAGTAAAGAATAATGGGAGAGCGCCACTGATCATAACTTCTAATTCATTAGTAATATGCAATTCTATTGTTGAAGTTTTGTACAAGATATTCTTCTCGGCTATGTGCCAATCGATAAAAAATTACAAAAACAATGGTCCATCAATTGGGTCCCCAACAGCTCAAGTACATAACTTTCCTCAGTGACTCCTCTGATTGATTCGACTTTTCCTCTCCTCCCTCGGAAGGTGACTCATTATAAGAGTGCAACCTTCTGAGTTGGCTGTAAGGAGCTAAGTTTCTGTTTCTGGCATGCTGTTGGAGAGATCTGAGGGCTTAATTCCATCTTGCAAAGCCTTGATCCTTCAAGGCCTTCACTGCTCCAATGCTTGCTGCAGCAATCCATGCTCTAGCGGTGGAACCCATTCTGTTAAACTAATTACAGATGCAGCTCACTTGCGCGCTTCAATTGTTTTGAGGCTAGCTGGATGAAGAGCTCCAAAGGGACACAAGGGCTCGTATATAAGGGAGGAGAGAAAAAAAGGGGAGTTATGAGTCTGAGGTATTGTAAGAAACCAGCTGCGGTATGGAAGGCGAAGAAGTGGTTTAAAGTGGGACAGCTGAATGGGGACAACTTTGGCATCCAAGGAGTTGAAGCTGGATTTTATCCACTCGAAGGCTGGATTAGCAAGAAAAGTGGAACAAATTTATTTTGGATATTCTATTCATTTGCACGTTGCACGTCGAAATCATGATAAGTGGCCTTTGTACGAAGCTGATTTTTAATTGGCAGGGCCCGTCGCGGCACAGGCTGTTACAGCGGAGAATCCGTGTCCCAAGTTGTGGGTTTTGGGGATTTATTTAACTATATTCCTTTTTATGAGACCCTGGATGCGACCGAGTGAGCTCAGGTTCTTAGGGCCCTCAGATTTAAAATCGAATAGCTTATAATATACAAGGGCATTTACTCCCTACGTAAACGTATATATATAGATTTAGAGTCTTTGCTCATTCGATTGTGCATGAAATTCTTATAAAATTTTGCTTAATTTGGCTCGAAAATTCTTTTGTAACTTCTAGCTAAAGCATTTATGAACCCGCCCGAGAAATTTGATTTGGAATAAACAAGTAGTTTGTAATTACTTTTAGAAGCTTTATACGAAAAAAATAAGCATGAGTGAAAGAGCTCAAGAGCCTTTCAAAAGTCTTAGGTATGAGCTTTTTATTGGGAGATATTTTACTAGGACAAAATGAGTACAATATGTTGTTTAGTTTGTTAAGGATATAATTTCTACAAAGAAGATGAGTGGGAGGGAGGGAGCGAAAAAAAAGAGATGTAAAGCCTTACCCCAAAACATAATGACTAAGTGTATAATTATGAAGTTCTATAATTGTCATGACCCAAAATTTTAAAGTTTATTTAAAATATTACACAATAAATAATATATTTTTTTCTTAAATATACAAAATTATTCGATTAAATATATAGGTCAAGATAATTGCGGTTCACAAATGAGCATATCAAAATATATGATATCACTATACATTTCAAAAATTCAAAAATACTATATTATCCATCTAAGTATAAGTCTGTTATCTATCTAAAAATAAAATTAAAGTTGGTCACGTTAGTAAATATAATTATGTACAAAATTACAAAAGTAAGAAGCTAGATCCTACTAGTGCAATATTGTCACCTAGTGGAATCACCTTATATGTGAGATAGTCTTCTCCTTTTTATCCAAGATACGAACTAGTGCTTCTACATAAGAAAGATCCTCTTTTAACTCCAAAGGCTCAAAATCCAATATGTGAGAATGATTGGGCTCATACTTCCAAAGAAATGACATGTAGAACACATTATTGATGTTCTTAAGTTGAGGAGGTAGAAACACCTGATAAGCTATGATGCCAATACACTCCAAGATCTCGAATGGACCGATGAATCTAGGTGACAACTTGGACAAATTATACCACATCACTAGATGGAGATATTTTGAAAAATACATGATCATCCACATTAAACTCCAACTATCGCCGTCATTTGTCAGCATAGCTCTTTTGCCGACTCTGCATCATTTACAATCTCTCCCGAATAAGTTGGATCTTCTCAACTGATTATTGAACAAAATCAGGACTAATAAGGAGATGTTCCCTGACTTCACTCTAACAAAGGGGAAATCGACACAGATGCCCATAAAGTGCCTGAAGTGCCATGTTAATGCTCGCCTGATAACTGTTATTATAAGCAAACTCCATTAAAGTAGGTGCTGCTCCCAACTACCCTTCTACTCAAGTATACATGCCCAAAGTATGTCCTCATGTGTTTAGATAGTCCTCTCGGATTACGCATCAGTTTGGGGATGGTAAGCTAAGAAAAGATGTAACTATGTACCCAAGGCTATTTGAAAACTCTACCAAAATCAGGAAGTAAAGCGATGATCATGGTCAGAAACTGTAAGGACCCTCATCTCTAAACCGGTTTTTGGTTTTCTTTAATTGTTGGTTATCGTAAGATTAATGCGTTTTCTGATTTATTCGGTGATTTCATGAATAAATAGTGTTTATAATAATTTTAATTAAAATCAACTTTAAGATTAGTAATTTTAAAATAAATGTGAATTTTTGGGATTTTTTTGAATTTTTACTATTTTTTCAAAAATTAGGGTTTTGGCGGGACCCCTGTGGGCCCCATCGTCGAAATTTCGGTTTTTGGGTCAAATGAACCCAAATATCTACTTAAGGTCATACAAAAAATTTTAGAATTTTCTTAGGCTTAATTAGTGCTTAAATTTGATAAATACCCATTTTTAGCCTCCTTTTCCTATTTACACCCCATAACTTACCCATGCATACCCTAACCCTTACTATAAAAGGTCAAACCTGAGTTATTTTCATTTTTGGGACTAGGCTAAGGAGGAGAGGTCAGGCCTAATCCCCAATTAGGCCTGGATTAGAAGGCGATTAAGGTAAGCCTACTCTAATTAAGCACTAAACCCTAACTTTCTTCTTAATATCTTCCAAATCTACCATTTCCCCCTTGTTTCAATTCATTTTTGGATTACAAACCCTAGCTTTTAAATTTTGATTTTTATGTTAAACAAGCCCTAGATCTAAGTTTTAATTAGGGATTTCTTTGGTAAATCGATTTTTAGTGGAGTTTAATTCAAACTCAACGTGTTTGTAAGGTTTTCAAGAAGGGTGATCCTCAAATCCGAGCTTAATCAAGTGCTAAGGTAATGGATCTTTGAAACTTTAGTTTATCAATGGTAAAATTCTTGATTTTTTGCTTATTTCGAATAGAGTTACTTGATTTGGTGTGTTAATGGCATGATTAGAAAATAGAAATATTTAATCCCGATTTCTTAGGGTTTTGTATTATTATGATATGGTTTAACATTCTGGAAGTCATGAAGGACTTTTGATGATGATTAGGGTGTTAGCTGTTGATTTGAAGTGTTATCAATGATGTTTCGGTTTGGATTTGCGAAAGGAAGAAGATGGTTCAGTTCTACCTTGTTGTCGTTTGAACGGCCCTCCTGGGCGTTCGAACGGCAACACTGTCGGATTGATAAATTTTCAGTTCAACCAATTGAACGGCCTGCTAGGCGTTCAAATATCCAAACTATGAAGTTCAAATTTTCCCGTTTAGCCAATCAAACAGCCTGAAGGGTGTTCGAACGGCTACACAACATAATTGTGTTATAATGCATGATGTTTATTTCGATGATTCCACTTTAGCTTCCCAATTTCTTATGAATGTGGAGTGTTTTAAGCTATATTATGCTACTGGAAAGGCATGCTATTGAGGTTATGAAGTTGAGATATATGCCTAGAGATTTGTGGAATGACTTATATTTTGTGGCATGATGTTGGAACTGTCATCTTGAAATTATGAATGGTTGATTCCCTTTGGTTAAGCATATTTTCAGTAGAACTACAACCTATTATTGGACTGATTTGTCATGATAGAATGTGGTTAGTTGATGTGTGGATGTTGGTGAATGCCATGATTCAAGGATGAAATGAATGATCTTATATATGTTTAGCCTTTGTGGTTGAGTTTTCATTTGAGTTATGATTTCAACGTTTCTTCTCCTATGATTTTCGCTGGAATTCATGATTAGATGTTAATTTACATGTGTAGTGTGGTAGTGAGTTTCATTTCAAGCATGTTGACATGCATTGTGTGAAATACTTCTACTAGGTACACACACATGTGGGGTTTAATAATGATGAAGCTTGATATTATGATTATGAATGATGCATTCAGGGCTGATGAGAGCACTTATCATGGATTAGGATTCTTATATGCCTTGCCCACGTATGTACCATGCTGCATACATCATGAAAATAGATTTTCAATTGAGGCTTCATCGAGTTAATCGAATTTGACCGATTGGATACAATGTGGTGATATTATGTGCCGGATTGATCAGTCGCGGATTAATCGTAAGTTGATTGGTCCGAAGGGACATGTTTTGATTTGAGTTCCTGTGTGGAACGAGTGCACTCCCCGGGTTGAGTCTAGTTAAATGGAGTTAAGTAGGGATGAGTTGTGTACTTGTCTTGCGAATTGAGATTGTTTATGATTTGCTGGACCCTGAGAATCCAGCTGGTTTGTTCGAGTGCACCGACTTGCTAGGTGTTGTTACTTGGGATTTTAATCTTGACAAGCATGGTTGCCCGGGAGTTTAGACTTGATTGGGCAAGCGTTGCTCGAAGGCGTTGGCCTTGAGGAGCAGGAGTTGCTCGAAGGCATTAGCCTTGAGGAGCAGGAGTTGCTCGTAGGCGTTGGCTTTGAGGAGCATGTCTATTTGATAAGTGTTTATTCGAGGGCTCCAGTCTTGAAGAGCAAGTTTATTCTCTATGTGTATGGACTTGCATGATGGACTAGTGTGTGTATGTGACACTTATACATGCATGGTGAATGAGAATGATATGATGCATGATGGTATATGTATGTTAGAGATACATCCATGCAGGTTGATTTTGATGTGATGCATGTGGAAATATGTATGTTAGAGATACACCATGCAGGTTGATTAGGATATGATGCATGATGAAATATGTATGTTAGAGATACATCCATGCAGGTTGGTTATGATGTGATGCATGTGGGAATATGTATGTTAGAGATACATCCATCAGGTTGATTTTGATATGATGCATGATGGAATATGTATGTTATAGATACATCCATGCAGGTTGATTATGATATGATGCATGATGGAATATGTATGTTAGAGATACATTTCATGTAGGGTGTTATGATGAGAATGACATGATGTAGATTATGCACTATGATGTAGTTTTAGGTGATGTGTATGTGTGATCAGAAAATGATGCACCTTGCCAATCTTTGATCTAAATGATTATATTGCTATGCTATCGTATTTTTGATGTTGATAGTGATATTAAAAACCATTGCTGAGTTTGTTAAACTCACCCCTCTTTCTTGTGTTTTGCCTTGGGGCTGCGTGGTGCGACACGCAGACAGACAAGATCTCTTCTTTGAGGAAAGGTCGGAGATGGCTTGGATGTGATCATGGAGAACGTTGTGTAACTTAATTTCCTTTGGTTTTATGTTTTATGTTTGAAACCTTTGTGTAGGGTTTCTTTGTTTTGGATTTATGTCACATTTTACAGTTATGTTTGCTTAAGACTTATTTGAGCCAGTGTGGGCTTTAGTTAACTAAGCATGTGTGTTTGAGATTTGTTGTTTACTTTGTGATAAACAACTCTCTCTTTCTTTCCTTCTTATTTACTCTTGCTCAAAGGATTGTGCGTACTCTGTAATTATGTTAATCGCCCATGGTTAGGGTTAAGTCTTCCGCTAGATCGTTTCTCAATTTCCCCTTCATCGCCCCCACGCACTTGACCGGCCCTTGGACCGGGTTCGGCTTGGGTCGGGCATCGCCGGGGTGTGACAGAAAGAAAAGACATCAGAATACCTTGCAACTGTACAACCTCCTTCACATACAAGGCAGCTAGTACATCAGGAGAAGTAGTCATCCTCATCGCAAGAAAGTGTGAGGACTTGATGAGTCGATCAACAATGACCCACACTGCGTCATTACCGCTCGGCGATCTCAGACGTCCAGAAACAAACTCCATAGCCACATTCTCCTGCTTCTACTCAGGGATAGGAAAGGCTGTAGCAAACCACCCGGATGATGATGTTTCACCTTAACTTGTTGATAAATAAGGCATTTGGACACGAAAGAAGCAATGTCCATCTTCATACCACACCATCAAAAAGTCCTCTTCACATCATGATACATCTTGGTTCCTCCTGGGTGGATGGAAAACCTAGAGTAGTATGCCTCCGACAAAATGCGCTCATTAAGCTCTAAGGAGTTTGGCACACACAACTGGCCTCTATAAGTTAAGCTCCTATCCGAACTCTCCTCAAAGTCAATCACAGCCTTCTCCCTTAATTTAGCCTTAGAGGCTTGAGTCTATACATCCCTCTTTTGAGCTTAAACCGCCTCATCAATTAAGCTAGAGCTTATGGAAAGGTTGACAAACCAACTACATGTATCCTCCATAGCTAAATCCAGCTTAAGCTCAACGGCTTCCTCATACATGAGCCATTCTTGGAGCCACAAGCTATCGAAGTGGCTGATTTTCTACTCAAGGCATCCGCCACTATATTAGCTTTACCGGGATAATAAGAAATAGTGATGTCATAATTCTTAAGGAACTCTAACTATCTCCTTTGCCTCATGTTGAAGTCCTTTTGTATGAATAGGTACTTCAAGCTCATATGCTTTATGAACACCTCAAACTTCTCACTATAGGGATAGTGCCGCTAAATTTTCAATGCAAATACCATGGCCGCTAACTCTAAGTCATGAGTGTCATAGTTTCCCTCGTGAACTCTAAGCTGTCAAGATGTATAAGCTAACACTCTTTCATCACTACAACAAAATGTAGTATTAGCGATGTATTTATTAGTGATGTAAAATTAAATGTCACTAAAAATTACTACTTACAACGCATAAACAAGTGTCGCAAAAAAATGAACTATTAGCGACACATTTTTTTATGCATCGCTAATAGTCATATATTAGCGACGCTTAATTAGTTTAATGCATCGCTAATACTAATCCTATTAGCGAGACATTATAATAAGTGTCACTAATAGTTCCTCTATTTGCGACATTTTACACAAATGTCGTTAAAAGATATATATTTTAAATAACAAAAATCATAACTATTTGCGACGTTTGTTTTTAGCGTTGCTAATAACTTTCACAATAGCAACGCTTCTACAAAAGCGTCGCTAATAGTCCTACTATTAGCGATGTTTAATAAAATGTCACTAAAAGCTATGAATTTAAAATAAAATAATAAAAAATTTAAATTATTAGCGATGCTTTAATAGAAACGTCGCAAATAGCATTCCTAATAGCGACACTTGTTTATAAGCATCACTAATAGCATTATTAATTAATTTAATAAATAATAAATAAATATTAAAAAATTAAAATAAAGTTCCTAAATATAATATATTTTATTCAATATTTATTATTTATATATAAAATAAAAAATATTATTTTTTTAATAAAAAGTAGTGTTAATAGTATATTAAACTTTCAATATTTATTTCTTGAATTTTTTTATTAGTTTTAAAATATAATTTATAATAAAAGAGAGAGTGAGAGTGAGGAGAGAGAGAGGTGGAGGTGAGAGAGAGAGAAAAGGAAGAGTGAGATGGGGAAGAGAGGGTGAGGAGTGAGAGGGAAGAGAGAGAGGTGGTAGAGACAGGGTGAGAAGAGAGAGAGTGGAGAGAGAAGAGCAGGGAGAGAGGGAAGAGAGAGAGAGAGGAGAGAGAGAGAAGAGGGTAGAGAGAGAGGGGTGAGGAAAGAGAGGAAATTTTTTTACTTTATTTATTTTATATTTTTTATTTAAAAATTAATTAAAAATAAATAAATAAAATATATTAGCAACGTATAGAAATATAGGTCGCTAATATATTAGAGTATTAGCGATGTATATGCATATACATCACTAATACTTTAAAGTATTAGTGACATTTAGGCATATACGTCGCTAATACCTTTAGTATTAGCGACACATAGTCCTATGTGTCACTAATATATTTTAATTTATTTATATTAAATTAATTTTTAAATAGAAAATATAAAATAGAGAGGATATAAAGATTGAGAAGACAGAGGGAGGGAGAAAGAGGGAGAGAGAGAAGAGAGAGAGAGAGAGGGAGGAAAGAGAGAAGATCAGGGAGAGAGGGCGGAGACAAAGGATAGAGGAGAGAGAGGAGATAAGGGAGAGAGGGCAGAGAGAGAGAGGATAGAGGAGAGAGGGGGAGAGAGGAGAGAGAGAGTGGAGAGAGAGAAGAGAGAGAGTGGAGAGAGGAGATCATGGAGAGAGGGATGAGAGAGAGAGTGGAGAGTGGAGAGAGGGATGAGAGAGAGAGTGGAGAGTGGAGAGAGGAGATCATGGAGATAAGGATGAGAGAGAGAGGAGAGATAGGGAGGAGAGAGAGAGGAGTGGGTAGAGGGGTGATGAGAGAGGGACAGAGGAAATTTTTTTATTTTATTTATTATTTATTTTTTATTTAAAAATTAGTTAATAAAAAAATAAATAAAATATATTAGCGACGTATAGGAATATACATTGCTAATACCTCAGAGTATTATCAATATTTAGACATATATGTTATTAATACCTCAGAGTATTAGCGACGTTTAGGCCTACACATTACTAATATCCTTTATATTTTAGTGATACATAGTTCTATGTGTCGCTAATACATATTAATTTATTTATATTTTAATTAATACCTATGTATCACTAATATATTTTAATTTATTTATATTTTAATTGAGAGATTAGTTCCCTAAGTCTTTTTAATAGGCGATCCTAAGGACTTGGATACCACTCATGTAAAAAATAAATATAATATCGATTGGATTGGATTCAGCTATATAGGTAGTATAGAGCTTGTATAGATTATACTTTATTTGTCGCATATTAATAACTAGATTTAGTCAAAATAAACTACCATTAGTTTTATTTTTAGAAACTAAATAAACCCATTAATGTTGGACAGAGGACGTATGTCTTAAATGTAGTGAGGATTACTTCTCCACTTAATCGGTGCATAACTTGTGTAAATTGTATATATATGCAAGGGCATTGGCTACAAATTATGATATTTTAAGTGGTTGATTGCGCAGCCCTTTATAATCCGGTCCTAAGGACTCGGAAGCCACTCGTTTAAAGAAAAAAACAATGGATTTAGTAATACAGGTATTGTTTAAAGCACATATAAGTTTACCTTTTTCGCCTATAGCCCTACGTCTTTTGCCGGACTTTGTTTCTATGCAATACGCAGATTTCGAGGACAATATTGGAGGGCCAAATTATGTTTAGGTGTGAAAAGTTCCAGGATTTCTTGTCCTGAGCGCCAGCTATAAGTCACTAGCGCGAGTGATGTCAAGATGTGTGGGATGGGATGAAGTCCTGGCAGATCCAGAAGCAGATGGACGTCATGTATGGAGTTCCGTAGAATTAGATTTTTGAGGGGCTTGTCAATTCAATTTAAAGGATTACCATAGGGTAGGATAGATACTTTCTATGGATTGTGGCACGAAGTAAGGAATAATGGGAGAGCGACACTGATCATAACTTCTAATTCATTAGTAATATGCAATTCTATTGTTGAAGTTTGTACAAGATAATCTTCTCGGCTATGTGCCAATCGATAAAAAATTACAAAAACAATGGACCATCAATTGGGTCCCCAACAGCTCAAGTACATAACTTTCCTCAGTGACTCCTCTCATTGCTTCGACTTTTCTTCTCCTCCCTCGGAAGGTGACTCATTATAAGAGTGCAACCTTCTGAGTTGGCTGTAAGGAGCTAAGTTTCTGTTTCTGGCATGCTGTTGGAGAGATCTGAGGGCGTAATTCCATCTTGCAAAGCCTTGATCCTTCAAGGCCTCCACTGCTCCAATGCTTGCTGCAGCAATCCATGCTCTAGCGGTGGAACCCATTCTGTTAAACTAATTACAGATGCAACTCACTTGCGCGCTTCAATTGTTTTGAGGCTAGCTGGATGAAGAGCTCCAAAGGGACTCAAGGGCTCGTATATAAGGGAGGAGAGAGAAAAAGGGGAGTTATGAGTCTGAGGTATTGTAAGAAACCAGCTGCGGTTTGGGAGGCAAAGAAGTGGTTTAAAGTGGGATAGCTGAATGGGGACAACTTTGGCACAGAAATAGTTGAAGCTGGATATTATCTACTCGAAGGCTGGATTAGCAAGAAAAGTGGAACTTTTTTTGGTGCCAAAACCACTGGCGTTCATGCTATTTGTTGGGAAAAGACACACGTCGTAATTATGATAAAAAGAATGTAGACTTTGTATGAAGCTGATATTTTTGGCAGGGCCCGTCGCGGCGCAGGTTGTTATAGCGGAGAATCCGCATAGGGATTTATTAAAGAGAAATTAATTAAAATAGATTTTTATTTTTATGAAATAATTAAAAAATGAGAAAGCTTTTATTATTTATTAAAGTAGATTTGTTCACATAAGAATTTATATATGTAGGAGTATTTTTGATTGAAACACTCTTCTCATAGTATTCTCTCCACTTCTTAGTGTCGATTTTTGCTCAGTCATGTTTTTTTTCCCTCGATTGTGACTGTTTATCTCCCTCACCACCTTCACCTCTAAGAGAGCATCATATTTTCTATTTTTGACTTCATCTTTTCATTTGTTTCGCCTTCATCAGAGAGTTTTTAGTCTTCTTGGCCTCATTTTCTTTTGGAGCTGTCATTTTGCCCTTGCCTTCAGTACCCTTACTCCCCTCATCTCGCCGTCGGCCATCTTGCCCTTGCCCTCACCACTCTCATTGCCCTCATCTCGGCCTCGGCCATCTTCCCCTCGCCCTCACTGCCCTCGTCTCGGTCTCGATCTCGGCCTTGCCCTCGCCTACAGTGCAATATCTTGGCCTCGCCCTCTCCCTCATCTGAAGGTATGATTGTTCTTATAAATTTGCTATTTTTTCTAATTTTAGTCATTCGATTTTGCTTGCACTTCTTATATGTAATTAATTAACAAATTTCCTCAGTTAGTCTTATTTGGGTTTTGTCTGTATTTCCTATTTTATTGTGATTATTTCATAAAAAACTACGAATTGAATAACAACAAAACTAGTTACAAATTGCTTGCTGTGATTAGTACATAATGATTAAATTTTATATTTTTGTTATGAGTAAGCATCAATTAGTCTCAAATTGACCGTTATGAAGAAATTTTGTTACATGTTATTATCAAACTGCGAACTGAATAACTACAAAATTGAAAAAATGTAAATTTAAATTAAATATACGTGGTTAAATAAAATTAAATAGAATTAAAATTAAATTAAATTAAAATTAAAATTTTTGGTTATTTGACATAAAATATGTGGATAAGTGGAAAAACATGAAACACAATAATTAGAAACCTATAAAACCGGATAACTGTAAAACCGGAAAACTATAAAACTGGAAAACTATAAAATTGGATAAGTGTAAAACTTGAAAACTATAAAAGTGGAAAACTATAAAACGGGATCATTGGATAATAAATAAAAAATTTTCTCTTTATTTTATTTGTGCATTTTCTTTATTAACATCTTGATTATACAATATTTTTATATTCTCTTTTCATTGATTTTTAATCTAACATATTTGTATAGGAAATATGTTTACGGTTGTAGGAAAAACAATGAAAAAGGGAAAACTGCCGAATAAGCTTTATGAAGGGGACCCCCAATGCAAGTCAAGTTATTATTATATTGGTAAATTAAAAGACCACTTTGACATGACAAACTGCAGAAGAAGTTGTTTGAGAGGACATGTTTTGGTATGTTTATGGAATGTGAGGTTATGCAAAACATATTCCCTGCCCAAGCCTTCTACCATCTCTTTAAGAGGCATAAGGGAGATTACCTATTTCAAGTGAGTGAGAGGACGAGCATAACACTTTCTCCAAAGGAATTTTGTATGGTTAGTAGCATGAAATTTGCTGACTCTACCCCTCCTCTTCCATCAGTGCCTAAATTCTTGAAGAAAGATAGCCTCTTATTGCTAATATTTGGGAGGTCAAAGTTCTTAATAAGGAAGGATGAGTTGTTCTAGAAGATTACAGTATGTGAAAATGACAAGGATGTCGTAACATTGGTGTTAGTTATTGTATTAGAAAGTTTATTGATGGGTAGAGGGTGGAATAATAAAGTGGATATGAGATACTTGCAACTTGTAGATGACCTGGATGGTTTTAATGAGTATCCTTGGGAAAACCTTTGCTACTGGGACACATTGCGGGGTTTAGAGCAAGCTGCGAGGTCAATGGGCAATGTAAATTACTATGTCTATGGTTTTGTGCATGTTGTAACGGTAAATTTTACTTATTTATTGAATTTGTTAAAATATTTTAGAAATTAACTGATGGAGAGTTATGTTTTAGATGTGGACAATGGAGAAAATTCTGTTGTTGGGGGATTGTTGTGCAAGCAAAACGAGGAGTAATTTCCTCTGATATGTAGCTGGGCATCTTACAAGAAGCCTAAATTCGATTATCTTGAGGAGGTAGTATTTAGTGGGAAGGTATATACTAACTTTTTATTCGTTTAGAATGACTTATACTATACACATACATGGTACATTTACCTTGCGATATGTATTGATATGTAGGTAAAGGTTTTAAAGGCTATAACTGTCGATGCAGAGGACAAAGAGTCCAAAGCACTTATTCATGAAGGTGAAAGTTTGAAGTCTTTCTTGACAAATGAGAGAGTAATATTTATATCATTTGTTAGTCTTCAAACAGCTTCTGATGGTGAGGATGTTGATGGGAAGTCTAACTCCGATAATGACTCTATGCGAAAACAGAATTCTCAAGAGGTGGCTCAATCTTTAGAAGAAGATGTAGATGAAAATTTTATAGTGAAATGCAGAGTGGCTAGGGAGACTTCCAATTGGAAGGAGGGTAGAAAGGGGAAACATAAGGTGAGGGGTGAGGGTTTGCATGCCACATTGCAGGATATATTGTCTTCCTTAAGAATGATTGAAAATAAAGTAGATAAATTAGAGTCAGAGGTTATGAATAAGACATCTAAGGAAAAGGTAAAGAGACTATGAGGTTTAAGTTTTTATTATAAATTTTCCAATTTTTATATTTGAATTAAAATGAGCTAGAATGATGTGTTTGTAGGTTCCTGTTGTTGAAGAAAAGGCTTCTTGTCAAATGGATTGTGATTTGCCGCATGTTGATGAAGTAAGTACAATGTAAAATAGTAAAACTGGAAACCTATAACATAGTAAAATAGTTCTAATTTTTCTTCGCTATTTTTATGTAGAATGTGGTTAAAGAGATGGATGGAGAGGCGGAAAAGGCAGTGGATGTGGAGGATGAAGAGGAGGACAATGAGGCAGAGGTTGAGGAGGAGTGGGAGGAGGAGGAGGAGGATGAGGAGGAAGATGAGGATGAGGAAGAGAAGGATGAGGAGGATGAGAATAAGGAGGAGGAAGAGAAGAAGGAGGAAGAAACCAAAGATGAGGGTATGGAGGTGGATAAGGATGAGGAAGAGGAGGAGGATGAGAAGTAGATGGAGGAGAAAGGTCAGGATGCAAAGGAGGATGATAAGGGTCATGATGTAAAGGAGGATGAGAAGGAGGTGAAGGGGGAGGATGCAATGGAGGCTGGGAAGGAGGAGAAGAGGGAGGATGCAAAGAAGGATAAGGAGGAGCCTGAGAAGGAAAAATAGGAGGAGAAGGGAGAGGATGTAAAGGAGGAGGAGGAGGAGGGTGTCGTGGGGACTATTGTTGCTGTTGAGGTACAGATAATTTTTGTTTATTGAAGGCACTTGTATATAACAAAAACTAATATTTTTCTTATCTTCTTATGTAGGACAAAGAAGATGACAATAAGCCTTTAAGTCAGCGTAAATTAGAAATTGCATCAGTAGGAAGGGTGAGGGCTAAGAGTAAATATCGAAAACCCCCCTACACAGACCTACAAAAAAAGGGCAAAAAAAGAATGGCTACTGAGAATGATATGTATACGTGGCCTGAACCCCTAAAGATTGATACTTCTACCATGAAAAAGGTGAAGAACAATAAATTGGTCATGCTAAGCAAGGCTACCCGATTGGATTTTACTAACCAGGTTTTATTTGGGGTAACAGAGGAAGACAAGTCAAATAAGTTTTTAGAGAAGGGTGCGAAGAAGATTTGTTATTATTCCAAACGGGGACCTTTTATTTTTAATACTATTTACTTGGCATTGTATTTGATTTGAGGGTTCGTATTTATAATAAGCAGATATGCAAAACTTGGGGGTATTCTTATAACCCTAGTATTATTGAAGGGTTTTACAAATATTCGAAGATGGCTAGGAGATGAAGTATGTGTATTGATTTATGTCGTTTTAATATACGTTTGTAAGAGCTAGGGAAAGAATATGTATTAATTTATTGTGTTTTTGTTTCTATATAGCACATTGATGCTTATGTGACACTCATGTGCAACAATAAGCCTCGATGGGTGAGGGACCAAGCATTCCACTCAGTGCATTTCCTGGTAAGTCATCATTTTTTTTAATACACTGAACTATGAACTGTGAAATGTATAACTATCAATAGGATATTGGATAACTGTCAATAGGATAGTGGATAACTGCCAATCAGATAGTGGATAACTATGAGGATGAAAGTTAATTTACTATGTGTTAGCAGAGATTGCTTGTGCGTGACTGCAAGGATGCACTAGATAAGTGGATGAAATTTAAATATGCACATGGCACATTGCCAAAGTTAGAGGAATGGGCCAACATGTGAACATATGTCCTTGACTCTTTGAAGAGCTTGTTGAGTGCCAAAGGAAAACCATCTTCTGAATTTTCACATAATTACTTCCCACTCAATGTCAACAACAATTATTGGATTTTGGTAGTGCTTCGCATTTGGGAAGGTGATATTTAGATTTTTGACCCTCTTTACTCAGGACAAGATTTGGAAAAGTATGGCACGGAGGTAGGCAAGCTACAGGTCCTTATACCTCTAATCCTCTATAAGTTTGGATGGTTAGAGTGCGCCAAATGGTGGACAATGGATAATGTGGAGGTAGTAGGTCACCCTAAACAGGCTAACTGTGATGATTGTGGGGTTCTTGTATGCTTATACATGTGATATTTGTCACATCGATATGTTTTTTACTTCACTGGTGAGGATGTGCCCCAGCTAGGGAAGTTACATGCGTACCAGTTTTGGACCAAAGAAGGGTTACAGTATGAATTTAGTTATTCATGAATTATTTTCTTTTCTTAACATTTAATTGAGGGCTTTACTAATGCAGCTGATGAACCCTTTTTCAGAGTATGATGACGGCCTTCCGAAGACATAGAAGCAAGCATAACCCCTGCCAATTGTTGTATTCAGGTGGATATTATTATCTACATATGGTTATTTTATGGTGTATAAAAAATATAAACAACACACATTCAGTTATTGTTCTTTTATGGTGTATTCGGGTGGATATTGTTGTCTATAGATGGTTATTTTATGGTATATTAAAAATATGAACAACACACATTCAGTTATTGTTCTTTTATGGTGTATTCGGGTGGATATTATTGTCTATAGATGGTTATTTTATGGTGTATTAAAAATACGAACAACACACATTCAATTATTGTTCTTTTATGGTGTATTTGGGTGGATATTGTTGTCTACAGATGGTCATTTTATAGTGTATTAAAAATACAAATAACACACATTCAGTTATTGTTCTTTTATGGTGTATTCAGGTGGATATTGTTGTCTACATATGGTTATTTTATGGTGTATTAAAAATACGAACAACACATTCAGTTATTGTTCAGTTAAAAAATATTGGTAGCTAGAATACTATCAGCTGGGTACTGGAATACTGTCAGCTGGGAACTATAACATTGTCAGCTGGGAACTAGAATACTTTTAGCTAGATAAAATGACAACTTGGAAACTACAAAAGTCTACAGTAAACCTGTGAAGCCAATTTGTCTTTGTACACCTTTTATATTATATCCACAAGAATACTTTTTCTCTGAACGTAATGTAGACATAATATAACCGATGTAGTTTTTTCCTATATAGATGTCATATGATGAAGAAGAGGGTAAGTTCGGTCAAAAGCCATCATATATTTGCGAGTTCCCAAATGAGCAAGTCTTCATCATATGACAACCCAACGGGAAAACACAACATCGTTTACTTAGTCCAGGAAAATGTCTTCATCTTCTCCGATACAACTTCATCCTGAGGTGGTTTTATCTCTAGTAAGGCTTCCTACCTGGGTTGGTTGATCTTTCGACCTACTTTTGTTTGGGCATTTGTTTCCTTCTTCACAACTTTTCTTTGGCAAATTACTAGTGTATAGCTCCGTATAGTCATTCCATGTAGAAGATTCATTCATGTGATTTGGGATGATGAGAAATGTGTTACTAGATGAAAAATGGTATTTTGGGTTGGTTATATATTGGTCATTATGTAGTTTATGATAAAAATATTTCTGGCTATCTAGAAAACTAAAAATGGGAAACTGAAAATTTGGAAGACTGGATAACTGTGAAACTGGAAAAGTAGACAACTAGATTGCTGATATGATATGAGAAGAGCATGGAAAGGGATACACTAAGTTTGTTGTGTGTTTGGGACGTACATTGGGATGCAAGTTTTAGAAAATATAATTGCGACAATGTAGAATCAAAACTAATTGAAGTTCCATGCATGGTGACTTATGTTGCTCTCTTGGATATGTTGTACGAAGTGTGTCAATGGTCAAAGAAAGGGTACTTATGAAAGTTAAGTTTCATATATCTTATTGCAGTGCCTATTGACCTTCCACCTTATCAAATAAATGATAATGGAACTCTATATTGCTTCCTTCAAGAGACTAAACTGAGGTTGAATGAAATACCATTGATGATAACTAAAGTATGGAAAGAGAATATTACTGAAGGTAATATTAGTGTCAAAGTGCCGACATGGCACGAGGAGATGATAAGAAAAAGTGCAAAGTGGGAGGAGAATATAGGAAGAAGTGCAGCCATGTGGGAGGAGAAGGGCACATTTTCTAGTGTACCATACAACACAACTGTTAATCTCAATTGTGAGGAAGATAAACTCCAAGTTGATGAGCTATTTCATTTAGAGGAGGAGAGTAGGATAAAGAAAACACAAACATCCTAAATTGATATTGAGTTAAAAGCAATACTCGATGACCTTGCAAGTGTAAAGGAAGAGTTCGATATCGATTCAAGCATTAATGAATATGTCCTAAACACGAATATAGATGACTTTCAATTTGGGCAGGATCCTTATTATGTTTCACCATTAGCATATGAAGATGAACCTATAGGCGAGAAGAATAATGGTGCAGAAGACCATGATATGAGTGCTCTAACACCTGAAGATCAGCCTTGTCCTAATGATCAAAGGTACATTCAATATTGTGAATCCGGATTTGTAAGTTTGTATTATGTATGTATATGTATGAGATTATTAATATAAAATAAATTATGTAGATCAAATGGAAGCAACTATAGTCATCAACTGCCTGTTGACAAAGATGTGGAAAACATAGATAGTCCAAAAATATCAGTTCCAATTCTAGTTGAAAGAAGGTAAGTTTGTTTTTTATTTTGGCAATTTATAAGTTCCGTAGTTTTATAGTGTGGTAGTTTTTGAGTTTGGTAGTTGTTCCATTAGCAGTTTTTCTGTTTGGCAGTCTTTAAGTTTGGCCGTTTTTCAGTTTGGCAATTTTTCAGTTTGGAAGCTTTTCTTTTGGTAGTGTTTCAGTGTGTGGCGGTTATTCTTTTTGGAAGGGTTTACTTTTGGCAGGTTTTAAGTTTGGCCCTGTGTTAGTTTGGTTGTTTCTAGTTTAATAATTTACATTTATAATTTTGAGGAAGAATAAGAGATTGATAATTGTTGAAGAATCCCCAAGTTTGGTGTACAAAATGGACATTACTGGGGAGGATCCCTATGTAAATAATGACTTTGGTGTTCAATTAGGGAAGGCCTTCTATGATCGCGAATCGATAGAAATTGGTCAACAGTTCAAGGACAAAGCCATGCTTCAACTTCACCTTCACAACATGACTATGTGCACCAAGTTTCAGTTTATGGTTATATATTCAAATGAATCAAGGTATACAATCAGATGTGTTGTTGAGGACTGCCTGTGGAGACTTCATGCCTCTAGAATTTGTGGATGTTTCATGTTCAAAGTGAAGGAAATGAATTCAGTACATACATGTTCGAAGACATTACTTGGTGAAGATTATTGTCAAGCAAAAAGTGGGATTATCACTGATGCTATATACAGTTGTATGGAGGGACGTGGGTCTTACACACCTGACGATATAAGAAAAGATATTAATGTCAAGTATGGATTTCTATAAGTTACCGTAAGGCTTAGAAGGCTAAAGAGGCCGTTGTGGAGAAGTTGAGGGGAACGTTTGAGGAGTCTTATGCGGACCTTCCAGCATATCTACACCAATTGGAAAGGATGAATCCAGGGACTACCACAAATATCCAATACGACATTAGAGACAAATATTTCCAAAGGTGTTTTGTATCTTTGGTGTGTGCGTTGAGAATTTCAAGAGGCACATGTATAAGGTAATTGTCATAGACGACACACATTTAAAAGGACGGTACAAGGGAATCTTATTTGTGGCATTAACTTTGGATAGTGACAATCACTTGTACCCCATTGCATTGGGGATAGGAGATTTAGAAAACAATGATTCATGGGAGTGGGTCCTTAAACTTCGGAAGCATGTCTTGGGCCACATTGAAGGGCTGATTATCATATCTGACAGAAATAGTTTAATCATTTTACAGGTTCAAAAAGTATTTCCGGCTTGTGTACATGGGTAATGTGCTTATCATGTGTGGTCTAATATGCATGCAAAATTCAAAGATCCAGGCCTCTCCCCCACTTCTACATTGCAGCAAAGACAAATTTGCCACAGGTATTTAACAAACAAATGGCCATCATACAACGGATTAATCCAGATGCGCACAATTGGTTAGTGGATGTAGATGTAACTAAATGGGCAAATATACACTTTCCTGAGAAGAGGTATAATGTTGTGACATCTAATGGGTGCAAGAGTTTTAACTCCATGATTAAAGAGCATCGGGAATATCTAATTTCAGCTATATTAGAGGGTATACGCTTAAAGATGCAAGATATGTGGTATCAACATATCACATGTGTAGGGAAGTGGACTAGTGAATTAAACTTGTGGGCAGAAAATGAGATTGAGGCAATGGCTAAGGAAGCACGTGCAATTGCATGCTATCCTATTAGTGCTCATGAGTTTTATACGAAGTCATATCCATATGATGATAAAGTTGATTTAGAAGGTAGGACATGCACCTGTGGGAAATTCTAGGCTATGGGTCTACCATGTGAACATGCACTAGCTGCATGCTAAAAAAGACACATTGATTATCATGCATATTGTTCACCATTTTATAGGGCTGATACATATAAGGAGGTTTACAAGTGTGACATATACCATGTTCTACATAAAGGTTAATGGGAAACACTGGATTTTATTAGTGCAATTCAATTGAAGCCTCCACATTCAAGGATTCCAGCCAGACGACCAAAGAAGAAGTGAATACTCTTGCACAACGAAAAAAAGAGAACAATGAAGTGTAGTAAATGTAAGGGGTTTGGCCATAACAAGGCTACTTGTCAGTTCCCAGTTAGGCATCATGAGCGCAAAGACAATGAAGACCATAGTAGAATAGATATAGGTGAACCACAGATAGTTAGAAATCATGTAGAAAAGAGACAAGTCCCTCCAGCAAAGAAGAAAAAGACAATAACTCCTTGAAATGTGTTACATGTTTAGAGCAAAATGTATTTTTGTAGATATAAAAGGTGTACAAGGACAATTTTTTGTTTATATTATATTTTTTTGAGGTTATCATGTTTTTGTTCAGGTTTCTAGTAGACATTGCTTGTTTTCAATTTGACAGTTTTCGGTGTTATAGTTGCCAGTTTTCCAGTTATCGGCTTTCAGTTTCCCTATTTTCGGTGTTACAATTGCCGTTTCCAGTGTTCCATGTTGTCAGTGTTGAAGTTGCCAGATTTCCAGCTAGGTCCATTGTTACATCTCTTTCTGAGATAGAAAATTTGCACATTTGTGCGATAGAAAATGGAAACAATGAAGAACTGAATTTCTTGTATTAGTATTTTTAATACAAGATAAGACAACCATCTGAACATAATTCAAAAACATTGAATTGAGTTTTATGATAGCGAAGATAGTTCAAAAACAGTCAGTTCTATTTACAGCGAAGATAAATTTTATAATTCTACTTTGGTCACCAGGAGAACTAAGCATATATGCAGTCTAACTTTGGAGCTCCAGAAAGCGTAGACATCAGTTGAGCTCAACTATCATGCAATCAACTGGGGGATCACAATAGGTGAGGCACGTCTCAACTGGGGATCTTCCTCACTGACGTTAGCAAGAATGGCCTATGCCAATTCCTGTCAGTGCACCATAATTTTATACTGCGCTGAGAGAAATTGTCATAGACCAATTGGCTGTCGTCTGTGAGGAAAATCCTCAGTTGAGACATGCCCCACCTATTGTAATCCCTTCATTGATCGCATGATAGCTGAGCTTAGCACATGTCTAGGCTTCCTGGTGCTCCAAAGTTAGACTGCATCTATGCTTAGTTCTCTATCTTCGGAAAGGCGTTGTCATCCTCTTCATATAGCTTATTCGGCAGTTTCCCCTTTTTGATCGATTTTCTTTTCTACAACCTTTGACATTTCCTATACAAAGATGTTAAATTAAAAATCAATTAGAAGGGAATATACATATATTGTATAATTAAGCTATTAATATATGGAAAAAATAATGCCTAAAAAATTAAATTATTGCTCACTAATAAAGCTCTTTCTTATCCAGTTTTCTAGTTTTTTCTAGTGTTATACTTTTCCAGGTTTATAGTTTTCCAATTTTATATGTTTCCAGTTATTCAGTTTCATACTTTTCCACCTATTTTATAGCAAATGACCAGTAAAATTCCTATCAATTTCTAATTTTTTGGTTTTATAGTTTTATAGTTTTGTAGTTATTTAGTTCACAGCTTCATATTAATATTTATCATACATACTAATCACAACAAGCAATTTGTAAAATGCTTTATTCTCAACAAAATCTAACTTTTCATTATTATGTGACAATCACAATAATATGGGAACTACAGGCACAAAACAAATAGACCAAAGCATGAAAATTGTTCAATATTCATTTCAATAATCATGTATGGGACATGCAGGCAAGATCGAATGACTATCATTAGCAAATATATCAATTTTGTTTAAAAAAATACCTTTAGATGTGGGTGAGATGAGGGCAGTGAGGGTGAGGGCAGTGAGGGGGACAGATGAAATTATAAATGACAAAGAGGAATAGATGACGAGGGAGACGAACAGATGCAATCTGGGAACTAGAGGTGGCGTGGGAGACAAACAACTTGTCATGGACGGGATTTTTGGGGCAGCCGGCCGTGCGGCGCTTGTAGGCGAACAACCCACTAAGCAAGCCTTTGATGGGACAAATGGTTTGCTTTGCACTAGTACGTTGCGCAATCACTTGCGAGCGCATGCAAAGCAAAATGGTATGGGGCAAAAGTGAGTCACATTGCAAGGAAATGAATGAACACAAGCACGGAAGATGAATGCATTCACTATCAACATGTTTACAAGCAATGGGGGCAACAACACTAGCCAACTTGCACAACTACTTACTCCCCCCTATATAACATAAGAGATTTTTTGTATATGGCTGGAGTGATAGCATAAGTGGCTGTACGGGCATGGTTGCACCCAAAAACAACAATAAGTGAAATACATGAAAATAAAGAAAGTACATGAAAGGAAACTAAAAAGGAAGTTGGTGGGGTGTTCGGAACGCAGTCCGTGACAAGCTGCTCACCAGGAAGTGGTGGTAGAGAGGGAGACAAAGAGACACCATTCACCGGGAAGTATACTTTGGGGAGGGTATTTCAGTGAAAAACACTCCCACATGTACAAGTTCTCATGTGAGCAAGTCTACTTTGGTAAATAGTAAAAACTTGCTCACATTTCAGTTATTTCACCAAAGTAGGAGTCTACTTTAGTCAATTCCTCTTTATTTAACTATGGTCCCATTTAAGAGAGCCTAGGCCCGTACACAACGGAGTGGGCCCAGGTTATTAGGCCGTCAGATTCAAAATCCGATTGCTTATGTTACACAAGGTCATTTACTCCCAAAGTAACGTAGGTCTATGGATTTAGAGTTTTGGCTCATTCGATCGTGCATAAAACTCTTATAAATTTTTGCCTAATTTGGCTCTAGAATTCTTCGGTTAACTTCTAGCTAAAGCATTCACTGACTTGTGGGAGAAATTTGATTTGGAATAAACAAGAAGTATGTGGTTTGTAATGACTTTTAGAAGCTTTATACAAAAAAAAAACGAGCATGAACGAAAGAGCTGAAGAGCCTTTCAAAAGTCTTAGGTATGAGCTTTTTATTGGGAGATATTTTATTAGGATAAAATGGGTACAATATGTCATTTAGTTCGTTAAGGATATAATTCCTGCAAAGAAGAAGAGTAGGAGGGAGGGGGCGGAAATAGAGAGATGTAAAGCCTTACCCCAAAAACATAATGACCAAGTGTATAATTATGAGGTTCTATACTTGTCATGACCCGGATATTTAAACTTTATTTAAAATATTGCACAATAAATGACATAAATGTTTTTATATTCTTAAATATAAAAAATTAACCGATTAAATATATAGGTCATAATAATTAAAGTTCACAAATGAGAATATCAAAATATCTTATATCACTATATGTTTCAAAAATACCATATTATCCATTTAAGTACAAGTGTGTCATCCATCTGAAAATAAAAGTGAAGTTGGTCACGTTAGTAAATATAATTACTTACAAAATTGCAAAAGTAAGAAATTAGATCATACTAGTACAATGTTGTCATCAATCCCCCATTGACAATATTAGTGGAATCACCTTATATCGGAGAGAGTCTTCTCCTTTTTATCCAAGATACGAACTGATGCTTCCACATAAGAAAGGTCCTCCCTCAACTCCAAAAGCTCAAAATCCAATATGTGAGAAGGATTGGGCTCATACTTTCGAAGAAGTGACACGTGGAACACATTATGGATGTTTTGAAGTTGAGGAGGTAGAGGCACCCAATAAGCGATGGTGCCAATACACTCCAAGATCTCAAATGGACCAATAAATCTAGGAGACAACTTGCCCCTTTGGCGAAATCGTACCACACCACTGGATGGAGATATTTTGAGAAATACATGATCACCCACATTAAACTCCAACTTTCACCATCATTTGTTAGCAAAGTTCTTTTACCGACTCTGCACCATTTGCAATCTCTCCCGAATAAGTCGGATCTTCTCTACCAATTATTTTACAAGACCAGGACCGGTAAGGAGATGTTCCCTGATCTCACTCCAACAAAAGGGAGATCGGCACAGACGCCCATAAAGTGCCTCAAATAGTGTCATCTTAATGCTTGCTTGATAACTGTTATTATAAGTAAACTCCATCAAAGGTAGGTGCTGCTCCCGACTACCCTTCCACTCAAGTATACATGCCCGAAGTATGTCCTCAAGTGTTTGGATAGTCCTCACAGATTGCACATTGGCTTGGGGATGGTTGGTTGAGCAAAGATGTAACGATGTACCCAAGGCTATTTGAAAACTCTGCCAAAATCGGGAAGTAAAGGGATGATCACGGTCAGAAACAATAAACATCGGAATAGCATGAAATCGTACAACTTCCTTCATATTCAAGGTAGCTAGTACATCAAGAGAAGTAGTCATCTTCATTGCAAGAAAGTGCGTGGACTTGATGAGTCGATCAACGATGACCCACACTTTGTCATTACTGCTCGGCGATCTTGGAAGTCCAAAAACAAACTCCATAGCCATATTCAACCACTCCTACTCAAGGATAGGAATGGGTTGTAGCAAACCACCCAGATGACGATGTTCTGCCTTGACTTGTTGACAAATAAGGCATTTGGACACGAAAGAAGTAATATCCCTCTTCATACCACTCCATCAAAAAGTCCCCTTCACATCATGATACATCTTAGTTCCTCTTGGGTGGATGGAAAACCTAAAGTGGTGTACCTTCGACAAAATAAGCTCCTTAAGCTCTAAGGAGTTTGGCACATACAACTGGCCTCTATAAGTTAAGCTCCCATCGGAACTCTCCTCGAAGTCAATCACCGCCATCTCCCTCAACTTAGCCTTAAATGCTTGAGTCTCTTCATCCCTCTTTTGAGCTTCATCCACCTCATAAACCAAGTTAGGGCCTATGAAAAGGTTGGCAAACCAACTACATGTATCTTACATAACTAACTCCGGCTTAAGCTGAACAGCTTCTTCATACATGAGTCATTGTTGGAGCACACAAGCTATCAAAGTGGCTGATTTTCTACTCAAGGCATCTGCCACCACATTAGCATTACCAGGACGATAAGAGATAGTGATGTCATAATCCTTAAGGAACTCCAACTATCTCCTTTGCCTCATGTTTAAGTCCCTTTGTATGAATAGGTACTTCAAGCTCTTGTGATCCGTGAACACCTCAAACTTCTCACCATAGAGATAGTGATGCCAAATTTTTAATGCGAATACCACGACTACTAACTCCAAGTTATGAGTAGGATAGTTTCCCTCATGAACTTTAAGCTGTCGAGATGCATAAGATACCACTCTCCCATGCTAAATGAGCACACATCCCAATCCACAAAGTAAAGAATCACTATAGACCACATATCTACCACTCCCGAAAGGCAAAGTCAAAACCGAAGTTGAAGTCAACCTCTTCTTCAACTCTTGGAAGCTTTATTCACATGCTTGGTTCCACTCAAACTTCTCATTCTTCCTTGTTAGCTTGGTTATGGGGCTTGCAATGCTAGAAAAGCCTTCGATGAACCGACGGTAGTAACCTGGGAGCCCTAAGAAACTGTGAATCTTGGATACCCTCCTCGGTTGTTCCCATCTCAACATGGCTTTGACTTTCAAAGGATCAATTGCCACACCATCTTTCAATATAACATGATTAAGAAAATGCATCATCTTCAACCAATATTCACATTTATCAAACTTTGCGAATAGTTAATGCTCCCATAAAGTTTGCAAAATAACTCTCAAATACACCTCATGTTCCTCCTCACTGGCTAAATAGATCAAGATATCATCTACAAATATAATTATGAATCAATCCACATATGGCCAGAAGACTCGGTTCATTAGATCCATGAACAACGCTGGTGCATTGGTGAGACAAAAAGGCTTCACTAGGAACTCATAATGCCCATATTGGGTATGGAATGCCGTCTTTGACACGTTGTCTAGACAGATACGAAGCTAATGATAACCCGATCTCAAATCAATCTTAGAGAAGACCTGTGTTCACTGCAATTGATCAAATAAGTCATCAATACGGGGTTAGGGGTATTTATTTTTTATGGTTACCTGATTTAACATTCGGTAGTCGATGCATAACCGAAAGGAATAATCTTTCTTCCTTACAAATAGGACCGATGTGCTCCAAGGAGATGCACTCGGTCAGATATATCCCTTATCCATCATGTCTTGCAGCTGAGCCTTGAGTTCCTTGAGTTCAGCTGGAGCCATACGATATGGAGTTGTAGATATAGGGGACATGCCTAGAATAAGATAAATATAGAACTTGATCTCCCTCTCCGGAGGCAACCTAGATAAGTTGCTAGGAAAAACATCTGCATACTCCTCCACAACTTGCACTGACTCAAGAGATGGTAGCGTCACGTTCATCCCCAAGATGCTTCAAAGGAATGTTTCACACCCCTTGTCAATCCACCTCCTGGCTTTAGAAGAAGACATCAAGAATTTCCCACTAGGACACTTAACACCCTGGAAAATGAACAGCTCCACAACTGGTAAGGTGAACATTATCTTCTTTCCCCGATAATCCACATGTACATGGTACTAAGACATTATGTTCATGCATAAAATCACATCAAAATCAATCATAAGCAAGATAATTAAATCAACATGTAACTCATGCCTATCAATCTGTATAAAAACCATCTCAAGGTATTCCTCCATCCGAAAGGAAGACGAAGGAGTAGAGACACGCAATGGAATTGATCGCAACTTATGATCAACATCAAGCTCATGAGCAAAATGCAGATAGATGAATGCGTGAGAAGAACTGGTATCAAATAACATCATAGCATAGTGAGAGGCATTGAGGATCATACCTTCTACTATGACTGAGGAGTTTGCCGCCTCATGTGCCAATATAGCATATACCTTCCTCTCGTCAGCCAATCTCTTCCCCTTAGCATCCTGCTACCCAGTGGGTGGTCTAGCTTGGGCCTCGCGGTGGTCCTCCCTGCTGCCTAGTACCAGCATTAGGTGGCACTGGTGGACGTCTCTGTGCACCACCCTGAGTGTTACGAGGACACTCCCTCTTGTAATGCCCTTGTTGCCCACAAAGGTAGCAAGTGGCATTGGCCTTTTTGCCTTGGCCATCAGACTGCACATGGGTAGTGTGGATCTTGGCATGATGACCCTCACGACTTATGACTCCGGCGGGTATGGGAATCCTTCTGCCTCAGCCTCTTGGGCTGTTGCCACCTCTTCCTCATGTAGTCCTCCGAGTCCCATTCCACGATGATAGCAGTCTCAAGCACCTCTGCTAAAGTCTTATGTCGAAAGGGTACCACCCGACCTTTGATGAAGGGCCTTTGTCCATCCTCAAATGAGGTGCGAAGCGTTCAAGCTCCATGAACTTATTCTCATAGGCTAAGACTGTCATGGATCCCCTGCTGAAGACTTAAGAATTCATTCTTCTTCTATTTTCGCACATGAAGAGGAAAATACTTATCATTGAAGGCAAACAAGACTTCCTCCTAAGGAATATCCATACAACCCTGGAACCTTTGCCACTCCATAGACAACCACCATCATTGAGCCTCGTCCTCAAAAGTGAAGACTGCAAGGCGAGTCTTCTCCTCCTCCTTTGCGCATCATTGGGCACTGAAGATTTTCTTTATGTGGAGTCTCTAGTTATCTGCCTCCGAAGCATCAAACCAGCCTTTGAAGCTAGGAGGGCTAAGCTTCTGGAATCCCTCAAGTAAAAGAGATTTAAACCCGGCATCACCTGTCTGCTTAGCCTAGATGAACTGTGTTAACTCCTCGATGGCAGTTAGCACATTGTCAACCCTAGGGTCATAGGCACCCCGATGGTTATTAGTACCTACATAATTAGATCCAGACATCAACACAATAACTAGACATTAAGTATATAGCCTAATAACACAAGGCAACATGAGTAAACAAACAAAACAAACAATACACTCAAGTAAGCAAACATTTAAGATGAACAACCAATGAAATTCCACATTGCTAGTTATGTCTAAGTCTTTAATCATCTCACACCCCTTTTAACCCTTAAAACTCATCACCTAACCTTATTTACACTTGCACAAAGAGGTGCTCTGATACCAAAAACTTTCTGTGACGCCCGACACCGGGGACTTGACCAAGGGACGGTCGAAGCACATGGGGGTGACGAATTATTGAACTGCAGAAGACTTGACCCCTCTAGAGGGTAAATTATACATATGGAGTTATGCACCCTTAAATCTTTGTGGAAGAGAAATAAGTAAAAGTATATAGGACTTTAAAGTAAAAATAGTCCTCAAATTTTAACCCACAACTTAGAATACCGAGCTAACAAACATGGCTCAAATCAGAAAGTCATATACAGGTCTAATACCACAAGAGTTACAAGAGTTTAGAACAAGGTCAACCATATATAATGTTCTAACATCATAGCAGAATAAATCAGAAAAGATTATTAAATCTCAAGGCATCCACGTCTACTCCAAAGCACTCCCCAAATGTTCCTCATATAGAGGATCTTGATCAACTGCATATCACACCATGCAGCCCCAAAACAGAAAATACAGAAAGCGGGGTCAGTATAAACTCAGTAAGGTTTTGAATACATAAACGATAAATCAGAAAATAGCCACTGTACATCAACATTGTCTATTATATCAACATATCATATGATATCCCATTTGTGATTACTTTCCTTACCATAATCATACTTACTAATAAATATTTATCTTACATGCAAATATCTTAAACATATTAGTCCTAGCATGAATAATCACATTATGACATAAACATCCATCCTGCATGAAGAATGTCTCAAGCATAACATATACATATATATCCATGCATACCCATTCTCCTTCATAACATTCAACCTGCACAATCACATCATGCATATCCATAAACATTAACCTGCATGAGAAGTGTCTCTACCACATAATCACATCATGTATATCTATCACATTTAACTTGCATGAGAAATGTCTCTACCACACAATCATATCATGCATATCCATCTCATTTAACTTGTATGAGAAGTGTCTCTACCACAAAATCATATCATACATATCCATAAGTATGTTAATTGGATGTTTATAATGCATGTCTATATGCTTAGAATTGAATTTTTTTACCATGTACACACACATATGTGGGGGTTAATTATGGTGATTGTCGATACTTATGATTAGAAAAGATGCATGTATGATTGATGGGGAGCACATTTCATGAATTAGAATTCATGTAGTCATTGCTCATATATATACTATGTTGCATGCATCATGAGATAGATTTATAAATGAGACTTTAACGAGATCAGTCGTATTCATCGATTGGATGCAATTGTGTGATATTGCTTGTTGGATTAATCGATTGAAGGCTTATCGATTCGGTTTTACATCTGAAAGGAAGAGGTTTTATGTCCCTTGAGGATGAGTGTTCCTCCCCGAGTTGAAAAGAGCGGCAATGCTATAAGAAGACAAAACTATTGAGACCATCTGAACCCTGAGAATCCAAGCTAGTGTAGTCGAATGTACTGGCTTACTAGGAAGTATTCTTCCCTGTTAGGGAATTTACTCAAACTATATAATTCCTTTAGACTTTCTAATTAGGGATTGTTTGGAGTGAGCCGGGATTGCTTAAGCTTCAGCCGATTAAGCAGGGTTATTTTATCGACTTGCATGGTGATGATTGTGTATTAGAGACACTTGATATGTAGTTTGATTCCATGCTAGAACGACTTGAGTAAACATAGTCATAACTACACTTGAAGCTAGACATGACACCATTATTTACCCATAATTTAATCATTATATGTGAAGACATACAAATCCATTTTCTACTTAAAATATGACGAATCATTCAACATGGATTCAAGACAAGAAATTATAATATGCTTAGCCGAATAACATGTAATCCACTTAATGCTTAAACATTCATCATAGCTTCCAACATCAAATTCATATCCTTCCAGTAGCTTTAACTAGCCTATATTACTCATCATAATCATAAGAAATCGTTCTTAAGAGGAAAATATGAAGAATGATCAAAATAATAAAAAATCATAGAACTGTCGTGTTGGTGTTCAAACGCCCTGCAGGGCCATTCAAATGCCTAGTCGTTTGAATGCCAGAACTGAATTCTGGTTCTTATTCTTCCTTTCGAATTCAAAACCAAAAATATACATATATCTTAAACCATCAAATCTCACTCCCAATCTTCATAATAATGAAATCCAATCTTAGAAAATAGTAAATCTAGCCATTTACAACAAAAAATACCATGAAATCGAAAAAAAGATTAAACTTTTCTAAATCCGCCATTAAAGCTCAACTCCATGAAATCGAAAGAAAGATTAAAAAATTCCACCACATTTCAAATATGAAATCACATACCTATTTAGAACAAAATCCCTTACCTTCAAGGGCTTTCTTGAGTTGAAATCGATGCACTAACACCTTCAAAATCCTACCCATAATAGGGTTTTGTTAATACTTGTATAAATTCGATTAAAAATACCTAAATCACTATAAAACTTGTAGATCAAGGGTTAATTGAGTTCAAAAATGAAATTCCTTTCATAAGGGTTTGAAATAGAGGTTAAAATTAATAGCTTTATGGATAGAAATCAAGATTGAACTTTGGCAAAGAAGACATTTAGAAAGTTTATGAGAAACCCTAAAAAATTAGTGAAAGGTTAAGCTAATCTTACCTTAATCACATTTTCTTCTTTAGAAAATGGGGAATAGGGTCTCTTAAGCTCCAGATTCCAATCATTCCCAAATGGGAAAGTGGTTGTGCTATTCTATTTATATTAGGTATTGGGCTAGAGCTAACAAATAGGTGGAGTATAAATAGAATTTAACACTAAAAATAAAAAACTTGCTTATTTTAAGCCCAAATTGATGTCTAAAAATTCTAAAACATTCAATTATTGTCATAAGGTATTTTTAGGGTCATTTAGGACCTATCATCTCAATTTCACACATGAGGCCTATGGTGGGTCTTGGTCCTTAACTATTCGGGAAAAATAGTCAAAAATTCTAAAAAAATTTGTATTGACTTATATTAACATAAAAAACATCCAAGTGAACAAAAATTAATTTAAACCATTGTTAACCACCTTAAATTAAAAAATAAATCAAAATCGATCAAATTTGACATTAAACCACACAATACCAACTAAATCAAATTAAATAAACCGGTTAGAGTTTAGGGATATTATAGCTCATGTGGGGAAATAACAAATATATTTTGGATATTCTAATCATTTTCCCATTGTCGGTACATCCCATGTGGAAAGTCGATAGGAATTATTTTACTAATCCAATGACAGATTGCGGATAATAATTAGCCCAATTAGGCTACAAAGGGTTCCTTTTGTTTTACTTTTCTCTTGCAACTTCCAGCTAAAGCATGGATCGATGGACCAACTTGTGGGAGAAATTTGTTTTTGGCTAAAAAAGCAACTTGTGGTTGGTAATGAAGACTTTAGAGTCTTTAATTATTTAAAAAATGAGCTTAATGTTATGACCCGCCTTGGGGGTCAAGTTCAACATTCAGAGTCTATTATAATTAGAATTTAATTATTAATAATAATATTTCAGAGAAATTAGGAGTTTATTTTTATTAAGCTTAGGTTAATGTTAGAGACCCATTATAATGAATAATTTTATTAGGATTAAAATTCTTAATTACTTATAAATATACAAGGACTTATAACTTTGTCTACAAACTAACATAAGTATTTTAACAATTTAGGTAAAATAATTTGACAGAAGTATCAAAATAGTTTAACAAAATATTAAATCATTTAAAGAGTCCTTAACTTGACCACAATGTTAAAACTTTTTTAGATAGTGGTTCAAATGATTTGGAAAAAAAGTTCAAAACTTTTTGATCAAAACATACAAATCAAACAAATGAAAAATGGTAATCCATATGTCAAAACATTTGATTCGTAAGGTTCAAATAAATTGAAAACAAGTACAAAAAGGTCAAATAATTTGCCCAAAATGATGGTCATTTCCCATGCCCTTTTCCTCAGATAAATCCATTGATCAATCCACGATTTATGCTTAATATTCAAACCCCAGAACTTGTTGTCCTAGCATGGGCTGATCCACTTAGATTAGAAACTCTTCAATGGAAGCTCTAAGGACTCCTTGGTGAGGGTATATAACCAAAAATTGGGGTTCTTTGCTAATGATTTTTTACAGTTACCTTTACTAGAAAAAGAAGAGCTGAGATCATGAGGAATTGTAGGATAAGAAAGAGACGGAGAGTATCTAGTCTTCCTCATCTTCATCATCGCTCATATAAAGAAGAAGAAAAAAATATCTAATCTCTTCGTCTCAGGCTTAGAGAAGTGTGCTCGTTTAGATTTTCTCATATGAAATGGAAATATTATACGGGGAGAACACAAAAAGGGGGAAGGGAGTAACACTAAACTAATTACGGAGGAATGAGGCCGTGAAGGCAAAATTGTCAAAATAAGCCACAAACATGATAATTATCAATTCATGCCAAAAATGCTAAATTTTAGAAATCCTTTATACATAAAACAACATAAAATTTGGTAAAACCTTAAGGTATAGAGTAGGCGGTTTGACACCTGGGACCATAGAAGTAGGGATTTGGTACCAAGGACCTGTTTTAATAAAAATACATGTGTTTACTGATTCTGATCGAATCGAACCGAAATTTATTTCCTCCTCGGTTCTCACCACATAATCTCTAAGACAAAGAAGTTTAGCTTATGTGCAAGTAGAATTTAATCTGATTCTGGAGATTTGTTAGAAGGTCGATTCAGGCACCGTTCATCTAAATGTGTACGTCCAAACAATGAAGAGTCAGTCTCCAAAAATTGGAGCTCAAATAGCCATAAATTGACCAAACAAACAAGATAAATTGTCTCAGGGTCTGAATTGACATCCCATTTATGCCTTTTGGGCAGAAGATAAAATCAGATTGCAGCCACTATTCTGTGACAACTAGTTATATTTTTTTGCAGTTAAGGTGAAGTAACTGTAGTCTACCCCTACAAATCTGAAATTTAACTATGCAAGAAGTACCCGGAGATAGCCGGAGTTTCTTTGTTGTAGAAAGTTCTGGTACTACACGGCTTGTTATGGGTTTTCTTACCCATCAATCTATGCATATCAACAATATTAATTAGTACCAAGGATATACAAAAATTACATGCCCTCAATTGAGTCAATTGGGTCCCCAACAACTCAAATACATGACTTTCCTTAACGACTCTTCCGACTGCCTCAATCTCTCATCTCCACCCTTGGACACTGAAGCAGCCTCAAGTGAAGAGGAAAACCTCCTGTATTGGCTACAAGGCCCCAAACCCTTGTTCCTTGCGTACTGTTGGAGAGACCGAAAGACGTAATTCCATCTTGCAAAACCTTGATCCTTCAGTGCCTCGACGGCTCCAACGCTGGCCGCAGCAATCCAAGTTTTGGTGCTGGAACTCATTTTTTCTCAGTAATCTCGGCTGATTTTGTTGGAAGGAAGATGCAAGTTGTCTTGTTTTCTAGGTGATCCTGAGCTTTAATGAGGAGTGAAGGGGGGCTGATGGCTGATATATAATGGCGAGGATGGGTCCTCTGGATTGAGCAAAACCGTGTGTGGGTAGAGAATTCAAGTGGGGGTGCCCATCTTCTTTTGGCTGTTTTGGCGAGGAAAGGACCAGTATCTTTTAAGTCGGGACCCCTCTGAGGATATAAAAACAAGGCATTGCTGTCCTTCAGTCCTGGTATTGATGTCGACACGATTGTGTCGACCATGGTTTTCAAGCAAAAACCTCTTCATATAATTCTGAAGCCACTGGAGATGTTGACAGGACGGAGCACGTAGTTTCTAACTGGATACCGATGTATACCTAAAAATTTACCCAACAAAATTTTCCAAATATAGTAGACCGCATAGAAAAATGTTTTCATGACCTTGAGATTCAAACGCCAAAACGCTGCTACTTCATCCTTCCCATTGCACACCATTGATGAGTGGGGACCCCACCCCACTCATCAATGGTGTACTAAGGATAAAGTAGTATTTTTATGTGAGAATCATCACGACAAAATAGCATTACTGGGACCACATATTTTGTCCTTTGATAATAGAGTGGTTGGGTAATTATTATTTTCATACTTCCCATACTATGCAAGTATTGTGTCACGTATTTTCTAGGCTCTTTACTAATAAGTTACTTAGTGTAATTGATGCATAATAGCCGTCTATCCAAAAAATTGACACCACACATGTTAGTATATATTAGCATCAGGGTTAGTGATGTTAACGTGCACTGCTATGTGTATTGTCAATTTCAATATCAACGGCTCTCATTACCTTCAGCACACCATTAGTTCTATATTTTTGTTTTTGTGTTACATGTCCAAACAAGCATTGGCCACTTCTAAAAGAAATTGTTTGAAAAAAACCTTTTAAAAGGAATTGGGCACTTGATTTGATTTGTTTAAGAAAAGAAGCAAAACAAATTGGCCCAATGAAGTGGGATTTATTTAATACAAGGATGGTGATATTTCTTCACCCTCTTTCCTATACCTATAGGCTTTACACTACCTATCATATCATGTAGAGAAAATAAAGTATAAATATCATTTTTCTTAATACTATTATCATGGATATGGTGGGAATTATTGTAGAGCCATGTCAAATATATAGTGATAATGATGACAGATCTAGTGAAGTAGTGGTTAAGCCACGAGGAAAATGGTTGGAATAAAACCTACTCTCTTGGCTATCTACAAGGATTACCGAGTATATGTTGTATAGGTCATGTATGTTCCTTGGGGAGAGGTATATATTGCTTTAAGTGATTGGTTGCCTAAGACTTTTTAATAGGTGATCCTAAGGACTTTGACACAACTCATTTAAAAAAAATAAATATAATATCGTGGATTGGATTTAGTTATATAGGTAGTATAGCGCTTGTATAAATTGTACTTCATTTGTCACATATTAATAGTTCTATTTAATCAAAATGAACTACCATTAATTTTAATTTTAAAAAACAAATAAAGCCATTAATGTGGGACATAGGGAATTTCTCTTAAATGTGGTGAGGATTATATTCCCACTTATTCAGTGCATATATTTTATAAATCATATATATATGTAAGGGAATTGACTACATATTTAAGTGGTTGATTGCCCAACCCTTTTTAATTTGGTCCTAAACACTCGGAAGACTGTCATTAACCAAAAAGAAAAGAAAAAACTGACGTCTAGTCTCATCGGCAAACTTTATCTGACGTTATGTCTGACAAACTTGAAAATTTTCTATCAAGTCTACACAAATTTAACCTCCTACTTTTTTCTCCCTTTCTTCTCTAGTCCCCTTCTTCTCTGATGTCTCCTCTACTCTAGAGTCATTTTTTTTGTTTTCTTTTCTTCTCTTATGCCTCTTTCGTTTATCAGTTTTCTTCTTCTTTTTTTCTCTTGTGCCTTCTCTATTACTGAGTATATTTGCCTCGTACTCCTCAAATCTCTCATGTTTTGGTCTAAGTAGTCCTCTATCATCTTTGTCACTGACATCACCTCTGCCTCTTTCTTCTCCATCTTGTTCTCCATCCATGGTAGTTCTAGCTCCTCCTCCACTGCGACCTCCTCCCTCCACCACATGCAAGCCACTCACCTCCACCTCTCGGCAAACACCTCTTCCCTGACAACAGCCTCACTACTCCTGCTACAGCCAGCTTCTAGCCCCTCCCCATCATCCCTAACTTCAACAAGATTTGGAACTTCCTTGCCCTTGAGATCGTCGTTCACAGCTCATTATCCCGCATAATAACAATAGTAAATATTTTCTCTCTTTGTTATATATAAAAAGAGTAAATTACTCTTTTTGTATATAATAAATTGAGTAAATATTTATAGTTTCTACTAATAAAAATTTGCAAGGACTCATAGATAAAATAGATATTAGAAGTTTTTTGGGGAGGATCTAATTTAAGGAATTTCAATTTTTAAATCAAACAAATTTATGTGATTTGAGAGAAGAAAATGACGCTTCTCTCAGCATAAGGGGGTTCGATTGAGGTGGTTGATTAGGAAGAGGAAAAGGACTCCAAGCAAAATCCACTGGAGGCGAATTTGACATCTGAGGGCCCTCGGAGGAGAAGAAGGGGAATGGGTCAATGGGCAAATGTCAAAACAGGTGGGTAGGGGCTTTAAGGCTTGTGGGCACTTTAAGAGCAGGGAAGATGACTAACAAGGCCAATAGAAAATGAAGTAAGTTTGGAAGCGGCAGAATAAAATTGAAAAGGAGCAAAAAAAATAGACTCGAGAACTGGGCAAGTGATACAAAAAGAGGAGGAAGAGGGAGGAGCAGAGCAAGTGCGTCGGAAGAGGGGGCATTTTTGTCTAAATATAATATTTAAATTTAATATCAAATTAGTAATTATTTTTGTAGTTAGCGCCTAAAACCCCCCCAAAAAACATGAAACGAGGTGCATTGGATTTAGTTATACACGTAGTGTTTAAAGAACATATAAGTTAATGTTTTTTGCCTATACCCCTACGTCTTGGGTACCACTTCTTTTTAGCCGGACTTTCTTTCTATGCAATACTCGGTGCTATGATCTCGAGGACAATATTGGAGGGCCAAATTTTGTTTAGCAGTGAAAAGTTCCAGGATTTCTTGTCCTGAGCGCTAGCTATAAGTCACTTGCGGGAGTGATAATATGTGTGGGATGGGAAGAAGTCCTGGCAGTTCCAGAAGCAGATGGACGTCATGTATGGAGATCGAGAAGCCATTGCCAATTCTCCATACCGTAACTGAAGGCAGATGTTATGCAATCTGTAGAATGGATTTTTGAGGGGCCAGCAGGCTTGTCAATACAATTTAAAAGATTACCATAGGATAGTCTGTGGCATAATTCAAACTTCAGAAAGTAAAGAATAATGGGAGAGCGACACTGATCATAACTTCTAATTCATTAGTAATATGCAATTCTATTGTTGAAGTTTGTACAAGATAATCTTCTCGGCTATGTGCCCATCGATAAAAAATTACAAAAACAATGGACCATCAATTGGGTCCCCAACAGCTCAAGTACATAACTTTCCTCAGTGACTCCTCTCATTGCTTCGACTTTTTCTCTCCTCCCTCGGAAGGTGACTCAATATAAGAGTGCAACCTTCTGAGTTGGTTGTAAGGAGCTAAGTTTCTGTTTCTGGCATGCTGTTGGAGAGATCTGAGGGCGTAATTCCATCTTGCAAAGCCTTGATCCTTCAAGGCCTCCACTGCTCCAATGCTTGCTGCAGCAATCCATGCTCTAGCGGTGGAACCCATTCTGTTATACTGATGCAACTCACTTGTGCGCTTCAATTGTTTTGAGGGTAACTGGATGAAGAGCTCCACGGGACTGAAGGGCTCACATATAATGGGGGATAGAGATAAGGAGAGTTATATGAGTCCGAGGTATTGTAAGAAACCAGCTGCTGTGTGGGAGGCAAAGAAGTAGTTTAAAGTGGGACATCTGAATGGGGACAACATGGGTACACAAGAAGTTAAAGCTGGAATATTTATCTACCCAAAGGCTGGATTAGCAAGAACAGTGAAACTTTTGTCTCGTGCCAAAACCACTGGCGTTGATGCTCTACGCGGTGGAAAGATAAATTTATTTTGGATTTTCTATTCATTTGCACGTTGCACGTCGAAATCATGATAAATAGAATGTGGCCTTTGTACGAAGTTGATTATTGGCAGGGCCTGTCGCGGCATAGGCTGTTAAACCGTAGAATCCGTTTCCCAAGTTGTGGTTTTTGGGGATTTATTTAACTATAGACCTGTTTATAAGAGCTTGGGCTCTTATGCAATTCATTGAGCCTATGTTGTTAGGGCCATCGGATCTAAAATTTGATGGCTTACGTTACACAGAAATATTTATTCTCTAAATAACATAGGCTTAGGGATTTAGAGCTTAGGCTCATTCAATTGAAGTTCTTATAAACTTTTACCTTAATAATTTGCCTAATTTGGCTATAGGTTTTTTTTTGTAAATTCTAGCTAAAGCTTTGAGAGACTTGCGGGAGAAATTTGATTTGGAATAAATAAGATGTTTGGTTGGTAATGACTTTTAGAAGATTTATACAAAAAAAAAGAGCATGAACAAAAGAGCTGAATTGAAGAGCCTTTCAAAGGTCATAGGTATGAGTTTTTTATTGGGAGATATTTTAGTAGGATAAAAATGGGTACAATATGTTGTTTAGTTCATTAAGGATATAATTCCTGCAAAGAAGATAAGTGAGAGGGAAGGCGTGGAAACAGAGATGTAAAGCCTAACCCCAAAACATAATGACCAAGTATATAATTATGAGGTTCTATAATTATCATGACCTGGATTTTTAAACTAATTTTTTAAAAATATTGCATCATAAATGACATTATTTTTTTTATTTTCTTGAATACAAAAAAATTATCTAATTACATATATAAGTAATGATAATTGGGGTTTACAAATATGAATATCAAAATATATGATATTACTATATGTTTCAAAATTTTTAAAATACCATATTATCCATAGGTATGAGTTTGTCATGCATATAAAAATAAAAGTAAAGTTGGGTCTCATGTTAACAAATATAAGAAACTAGATCTTACTAGTCCAATGTTGTCCTCGGACCATTGATGATCCTAGTCTCATTAGTGCTCGCATGAAAAACCAGCAACCACCAAACAATATGGAATATTTTCTCCTTCAATATTAGAGTTTCTAAAAGAATAAAAGGATAATTTATTATATTCTTAAGATAGGGTCAACATCATTAGACGTCAGTTGCCTATGTAGATACTGAATAATATCTCTAATGTTACTTCTAACAAGATCAGATCCATATGTAGTTCTACATTAAAACTAACTTCATCTCATAAAATATAACTTCCTCAATGTAATGTTTAAATATTTTGAACTAATATATATTTTATGCAAGTCCTTCAATTGTTCTGCTTGTTCTAGTTTAACAATCAATTTTAAAAATCTTCATTAATTATCATACAAGTCCTTGTCTATTAATTAACTAATCCTATATACAGACAAACACATCAAATGTGATCCTAAGTGACATATGGTAAATTAAAACTCATCATGGACTATGCTTGAAAGTTCACCTCCATAGTGTCCATAGAATCTAATAGGAAGTGTCATCACCGAATCTAGCCTTAAGAATATGACACAAATGGAATGGTTAGGCCTGCAACTGTAGCTAAATAAAAGTGATGAGAGATGCTAGCCAAGTAGGGTGTCAGCTAACCCTAATTGTATACACACTAAATAATCATGTGAAGAGATTCTACCAATGGGAAGGTGCAATAATGAGGCCAAATCAACAACCCATTATAGTATTAAGACTCTGAAAAATCATCCCAAACCCAATTAATGTTCATTCAGCCAGTGGGGACATTGAATAACCATCGAGAACTCTATCAGTGCTACAAATGACCAAAAACTAAGAATAACTATCCCTAAACCTATTAGTGCTCATCCAACAAGTAAGAATTTAGAATAACTATCACAAACTTTATCAGTCTCTATGAAACTAGGGTCAAAACCTAAAACTTTCATTAGTTCATTAACAAAGGTAAATTACTAGGTTAAGAGGCTTGCTCACTATATGAATTATTCCCATACCCTAATAAGGGTATTTTAGTCTTATCTTAATTAGGTATTTTACCCAATCCATCGCTATAAAACCCCTATTAACTAATTTTTAATTAATCTTAGCTTAGTGTTGAATTATTTTCACAATAACAATTTCAAGAATCAAAACAAATAAAATCATAAATGATACGGGTCCACACAAAACCCATCAAAGTCTTATCAAGACAAGCCCAATTATATCATTTGAGACCCCATTGTACTTATTGGATAGGGCTAAACAATTGACAAATTGCAAGCCCCCGATAGAAAATAGTTCCCATGTACAATAATAAGCACACATATACAATCATGGCAGTCTCATATTATGTTGCAAACACCTGTATTAAACTACCTAAAACCCCATAAAAAGGGTTCTCCCCTGTTTCCGACTATGCCTATGACATAGTGACCTCTAGAGGTCTTTTTGTCATTTTTCAATCCCCTCCCATTTGAAGGCAATTACTATCATTAAAGTCGTGATCAAACTCTCCTATGGTTAGGGATATCTTGCAACACCTTGTGCTCTAATGCACCTAAACCGAGGGGTTTGGGGTAGCTATATAATTTTTAGTTAAACTTTAAGGGGTTTCATGGGATGAAATCTCACTATATATGTAGAACTTGAAATAACGAGTATAACTAGGGCTGCACCAAAAAATCGGAACCGAATTGAACCGGGTGAAACCGAACCGACATTTAACAATTCGGTTTGGTTCTTATTTTGGTTTGGTTTTACAAAAGAAGAAACCGAAACCAAACCGAACCGAAATATACCCCCATATTTCACTTTCGGCTTTCACCATTCCCAACCCTAATCTTATTCTACCCAAATTTCTCCCATTCCTAGCGGGTGGTGGTGCTGTTGTGGCACGATGGATCCCTCCGACTCTTCATCTCCCTCTTCTTTGGAGGGTGGTGGCACCGCAGTGGTGTGATGGCTCCCTTCAACTCTTCATCTCCCTCTTCTCCGACCATTGTAGAGACGAAACCCTTATTGAAGGTCGAATCACACACATGAGCCTCGCATCTGTAAGCAGTTTGTTGCGGTTAGGAGAGGACAGAGAGAAACAAAGAGAGGGAGTCAGCCACCTCCCAAGTCCTCCTAGCACATCTTCCTTCCTCCGCCAGTGGTATGCTCCTTTCCCGAAATTTCTTCCAGGCCTATTTTTTGCATTTGCTTACATCTACGTCGACTTGAATTCCTGTTCTTCCCCACTTGTCCTCCCCTTTGGTCCCTTTTTGGCCTTGACTTCTGCCTCTCTCTTTTTCATTACCTGTTGTCTTCATTCTTTTTAATTTATTTAAGCATATTGAGCCCGGTTTTTGAAGCTTTGATTAGGGGTAAGGATTTGATAGTGCACTGCATCTCTCTCTTTTTTATATATAATTTTAATTTTTTATCACTATCCAGCCATTGCATTGCAAGGAGTAGTTGGGAAGTTGGTTTTGATTCTCATGATGCTTAACCGTTTGAATATGCACTTGTTTTTGTAATTATTTCTTATTATAAATGAATATATATGGTTAATTTTGTAAAAAAAAATTGTGTAATTTTTTTGACAGCAAATTGGATTAGAAGGGAAGGTAAAATATGTCTAAGAACCTTGAATCTATTAAATCTATAGAACTGTAAGCCTGCAAAAAAGGTTTATCATTATTTGGGTGTTTCTTTTTGTAGAGTTTGAAACTATGAGTGGTATATTGTTTATTTTGTTTTGTAATTCTTTTGGCTGCAATAGGTAAGTTCAAGTATGTGTGCGGTTGTGAAATTATAGATTTGCTTGAGTTTCTAGCTGATAGACTCCATTTAAAGCCTAACAATCTATGTTAGACATCTATAGCTTAAAATGTTCGGTTCTTATATTCGGTTTGGGTTTGATTTCAGTTCTCATATTTGGTTTCGGTTTGATTTTGGTTCTTGTATAGGTTCGGTTTGTTTTCTTTATCTTGATTTTATAGTTTAGTTCGGTTTGGTTCCTATATCTCGGTTCTAAAATTCGATTCGGTTCAGTTCCTATTGGAACTGCCAGAAACCGAACCGAGATGTAGCCCTAAACAAAACAAATCGAAGAACACGCGAAATGGAGGCCAGGAACAAAAGTTAAGACCTTGGGAAGTGTGTCACATGGGCGGAACCCATGTAAAAAGTATCAAATCAGATACAAGTACATCAGTACAAAGAAAGCGTGATTCTGATTTTAGGGTAAGAAGTTATCATGTTTTAAAGTTAGGATAATATTTGATTAAAATAATAATAAAAAATGGAGAAAAAGATGATATTAGTGAGAAAAGCAATGCAGAACCATGGTCGCATGACGAGCAGTAGGAAGTGCAGCAGGCACTTGTGAAATTGCATAGCCCACGTTGTACGTCGCGTGTTGATGCACCTAATGACCGTGACATTGCATCACGAATGCACTACGGAAGGCTCGCGCAATCGCACATGCATTTCCGTTCGCTCACAAGTGTTCCTATGAATTCCAATTTCTTTCCAAACTTTAAGGTGAGTTTTCTGGTTCATTCTGATACTATTTTTGTCCTTTCAAAAGGCGCTCTTAGCTAATTCGAGGGGGTTCTACGCAATAGAAACATCTATTTGTCGAGTTGGCGACTATATGAAGGGGGAATGTCCCAAGGCAAGAGGATATTTCGCCTGTCTCCCTTGAGCCCCGAAGAGAGCGAAGTGGCTCGGAGTAAGAGGGGGCTTCGCTCTCCGTCATTGGGCCATAATGTGGGATGTGGCCTAGAGTAGGGAAGGCTATGTCATCCACCGAAGTCCCACGCACTGAGAGAAACATCCCTGGGTTAAGGAGTGGTTTTGTGTGCAGCCTACGGTTGCATAAAGAGGAAATAGTCTCCGGGTAAGGGGAAGGTCTGTCTATCAGCTATAGACACATAAAGAGAGAATCATCTCTAGGTAGGGGATATTTTGTCTGCCGCCTATTGGCTTGGAAAGTGTAAAGTGTACTGGGTTAAAGGGAAGGTGTGTTCGTCGCCTTTGAGCCGCAAAGAGAGAAATGTCCCGAGGTGAAGATAGGTGATGTCCGCCATCTTCGAATGTAAGGAGAAAGATGTACCAGTACAAGAGGAGGTTCTACCTGTCATCTCCAGACCTGAAGGGGAGGACGCCTAGAGGAAATGAGCAATTCCGAGCTCTCGACTTCCAGAACCATAGGGGAGTAAGCATTTCTAACTTTCTGATTTAACTTTATTTATATGCATTTATATCTTAATTAGTGATATTAATATATTAATGAAGTTATATGATTTGCTATGATCTGATGGATTTCTGATATGTTTTGATTCGATTTGTATTAATATGCTTCTTTTAGATTCAATCTGCTATGAAATGTCTTATTTTTATCTGATATGATTTGTTATGGTTGGATGAAATCTAATATGATCTAATATGATCCAATATGCTATGTTGTGTGTTCTGCTTCGTTCTGTGATAAGGTGGCATGTGTTATTCAACTAGTGTTCTGTTAATCTTTGTGATAAGTGAAATTTTGCTGATTATTGGTTTTCGTTAGACTCCGATGATTTATGAGATTTTTGTTTTGACTCTGAATTATTTACATGGATATAATGATATACGTACTATAACATATATGATTTTGTGATGCCGAATGCATGTTTTAGTCCTTAGGCAAAACTATGTTCGGATTCGATTATATTAGAATAATATTGTAAATGTTATTCAATATGTATGTAGGCAATGAACGATAAGGCAACATGGCGTGATCTAAATTAGTTATAAATTTTGGTTTGTTCTGACCTACGTGCAATAGAGTGTTTAATCTCCATAGTGCATAGGGGAACTTTATGACTCTCCAATTTATAATATGTTGCTCTTGGTTGGTCTCATTTTTTTATTTTTTAATGTAAATTTAATTTACTCGGATTTTTTTCCAAACCCCCTGTCTAGGTCGGTTTCTTGGTTAGGGTGTTACATATCTATTTTTATAAAAATAGGTTAGGCTGCCCTTAAGGCCATTGAGGTAATTATCCCACATTGGCTATGGTCCTCTCCTCATACGTTGGCCCATTTGAGGCCCACAAAAGTCAAAAGCATTATTTAAGCCCATAAAGGGTTATTAGGGAGCCCATTGCACTCCTTAACAAGGCATGGGTCTAGAAAAAATGGTGTAATTTAGCCCATATCTAAAAATAGTATGTGTATGCTATATTAGACTTGCATATACTATAAGATCCCTGAACATGAACCGGTTTTAAATTTATTTTGTTTAATTACTTTTATGTGGTTTAAGCTATTTCTTATTAATTTCAATGATTTTAAAAAATAAAGGTGATTTCTAAAAGTTTTAAATGAAAATAACTTCATATTTGTGAGTTTTAAGTAATTCCAAAGAATTTGTGATTTTTTTTGGGAATTTTTGGTATTTTTGGATATTTTTTGAAAATTAGGGTTTGGCGGGACTCCCTATGGGCCCCACGCTTGAATTTGGGGTTTTTCATCCAAAACATCCTAGACATCAAATGAAGTTATTACAAAAAAATTTAGAATTTTTCTAGCCCTAATTAGAGTTTAAATGGCCAAAATACTTACTTCTAGTTAAAGATTTTATTATCACCTAAAGTTTTAATTAGGTATAGACCATCCCTTCTTATAAAAGGAAAGGGGATGACCCTTTTTTATTTGGGAAAAAGGCTGAGCTAGGAGATTTGGAGCCTAATCCCCAATTAGACCCAAAGAGGCAGTGATTAGAGGTAAGATTTCCTTAATCCTTACTTAATCTTTAGGGTTTTTCTTAAAATCCTCTTAACCTTGTCTTCCTCCATTGATTTAATCCATTTTCAAAGTATAAAATCATTGTTTTACTCCTCTACCTCAAACCCTAACTTTCACAAATTCGATTTTATGCCTCCTAAGCTCTAGATCTAGGATTTGTTTTATGATTTTCAAGTCTATATCGAGTTTAGGTGTGTTTTAACATAAAAATCTTACTTTTTGAAGGTTTTGGGGGTGATTAAAGAGTAAATCTAACTTAAATCAAGTGGAGAGCTAATGGGTTTTCATATCAACCATAATATATATGCAAATCTCAATTTTTATGTGTTTTGATTAAATGAGTTTTATATTTAGGGCTTTAATGGTGGATTTGCAAAAAGTTAATCATTTGACTTGATTACTTAGGGTGTTGATTTTAAATGAGTTGATTTAATGTTCTGGGATGTTTAATTTAATTTTGATGGTGTATGAGGCTTGAAATGAAGATTTTAAGCTCTATTAATGGTGCTTCAGTTTTGAATTTCAAAAGGAAGAAGAAGAATTCGATTTGCCTTGTTTGTGATTGATCAAGCCTAGTTGTCGATCGATTGGGCCAATTGAATAGGCTGATCGATTGAACACACATCAAATTTGGATGATTTCAGGCCAGACGATCAAACAGTCTTGTTTATCGATTGATCTGCTACACAACAGATTTGGTCCTTTTGCTTGTTATTCTCATTTCGATGTTTTCTTCCCAATTGATGTTTTTAATGTTTATGAGGAGTGCTTTATACTGGAATTAAACTACTGGAAGGCTGTAGAATTTGTGATGGAGATTTATGAAGTATGCTTAAGTACTTGTTATGTGGGATTATATGTTGATAGTTATACATGCTAACATTGAATTATCTTGAATCTATGGATGATGTAATTCTTATGATTGGAGCATGTTTTCCAGCTTGGATATTATAGGGTAAATGATAAGATATGTCATCATAAAATGAGAATGGATTGTGGGTGAATCATGTTATTATGTTATAGCTTCATGTGTAGAATAAGCATGCTTGTTGGAGTTAAGCATTTGATTTCACATGAACGGATTTATGGTTTATGGTAGATTTCACCTTAGATTTCAGTTGGTAATCATGATTTGAATGTGTTTAAGCATGCGTGTATTGCCTTATGAGCTTATGTCAAAGCATTGGTCATGTACTTAGGAAATGTATGAACACATACATGTGGGGAATTTACTATGAAATCATGGTTGTTTATGATTCGAATATGATGCAGTGGAGACTAATGGGAGCACGTTCCATGAGTTGGAATTCATGTAAATTTTGTTCACGGATGAATCATGATTTCATGCATCATGTAATGGACTTAATGAATGAGATTTTACCAATGTTTAGCTGTGATTTATCTATTGTATCCAATGATGTGAATTGTGTGCCGAATTAATCAATCGTTCGCTTAACCGAAACTTGGCTAGTCCGAAAGGAAATGATTTTGACTTGAGTTCTTGTGTGGAACATGTATACTCCCTAAGTTGAGTCGATCTGAGTTGAGTTAAGTTGATTTGAGATTTATTGAGATAGTCACATTTAGACATTGAGCACCTAGAGTGGTACACCTTCGTGCACCGGCTACCATGTGTTCTAGGTTTCCTATGTGGGAATTTGGACTCTCCCTACCGTAGAGATGCCCTTGGCGAACACGTTGCTCTAGGTTCCCTATGTGGGAATTTGGACATTCTTTGCCAAAATTGTGTTTGTTGAGCAGGCCTGCTCGAGGTTCCCTTTGGGAATTTGGATTTCCTGTGTAGATTATCCTGAGCAAGCAGATGGGCTGACTACCCCTACGTCTTAGTTCCCGTGAGGGATTCGGACTGTCCAGAGTGGGCAATGCCCTAGGTTTCTGGTTAGGAAATTAGACTACGTTAAGCCTTTGTGGCAATGATTGTGTTTACTCCTTGATGGAGGTATTCACCATTTGTTGATAATGCATGTGTATGAAATAATATTATGCCCACATTGCACAGGTCATGTAGGGATATTTGAAATTATGTGACACATGTAGATACGATTTATTATGCATGATTTAGAATAGTGTGATTGAGACACTTATCGTGTAGGGTGAATGATTTATGAATAAATTATATGAATCTGTATTATATGATTATGTGTGTTAGAGACACTATTATGCGAGTTTATGTGATATGAATGCATGATCAGAAAGTGTGTGATTGAGGCACTATTGTGCAGGTTTATATTATATGAATGCATGATCAGAAACTATGTGAATGGGGCACTATTATGCAGGTTTATGTGATATGAATGCATGATTAGAATGTGTGTAAAAGACACTTCTCATGCTGTGTATGTGTGATATTATGCTTGATTTGATTAGATATGAACTATTACCTATGCAGGATGGATGTTAGGTTATAACTTTATACCTTAACTTCAATATGTGTGTCATATGCATGCTAGCTCTTACGTTTATGGATAAATAAGGGTTTAACAAGGGAATGATCCGAAAAGGGTATATTGTCATGTCATGATGGTTTTCTGATTAAATTCGCCGTATTCAAACCTTACTAAGTTGTACTCACCCCACTTTTTGTGTTCTTGTTTTGGGGCTTCATGGTGAGACATGCAATCAAGCAGGACCCTCTGTATGAGGAAAAGATAGGGAGAGCATGAGAGTAGGCATAGATGTCTCTATACTTTGTTATGTTTTTTTGATTTACTCTGTTATGGTAATAGAACATCATGTATGGTTGCTCTTGTTTCAGACTTATGTATATCTTATGTTTTTAGATTTGTTTGAAACCTTTTTTATTCGAATCATGTGTGTTGGTTTGGGATTCTAAGTATGTGGGTATAAGGCTTGTGGACTAGTTTAGTGTTAAAGTTCTCTTTTGTTTTACTTATTACTCTTGCTCAAAGGATTTGAGGTGCGCAACTCCCTAGTTGATACGCTTGTAGGAGGGGCTAAGTCTTCCACAAATTCGTTAATCTCTTTCAATTCCATCGCCCCTGCATGCTGCCCAACCCTTGGACTGGGTTTGGCTCGGGCCGGGCAGTGCTAGGGCATGACATATACTATGTTGGATGCTATATATACTATGTTGTAAATGCTTATACCATATTGTCTAGTCCAATTCAAAATCATTAGAGGGTGATCATGGACCACCCAAGGTTAAAGGCGTCTACAAGTGGGCCTCAACTGAACTTGCACATGTGTGTGTAGGCCTAGCCCAAAGGCTTGGCCAAGCCCTGACCTAGCATCCTGGTTGTAGGCTTAGTCCATTGAGGGTCATGGGCCAAACCCATTGGCCTGACCATCCCTTCCTCCACTCTCCTCTTCAGTTAGAAGGAGAGATGTAGGGGAAGAAATTGGAGAACATTTCCCCCACGCCCACAATGGTTCGTATAGCAACTGGCAAACTTCACTAGTGCAAGCAAAGGGGAAAGGATGAGATAGAGGCACACCTATTTGCCTTTGGGCTAAGGGTAGCACCCCACCCCTTCTCTACCTCAACCTACAATGGGGAGGTGCTCCAAGAGTAAGCTAGCAATTCACATGTCATGTCTAGTGAAGGCCTCCCCTGATAAGATTGGGGAGGGCCAGTGGAAGGATGGAGGAGAGTGACCTATCTACTAGCACTTAGCCACCCGCGGAGCTAGTTACTCTTACTATTCTATCGAACAGTCCTAGGAGGAGGAGGAGGAAAGAAGCAAGGAAGGAGGAACGACGCCAATTGTGGAAGCCCCTAGCAGCCCCTTATGTAGTTACATGAAACAAGCGAGAGAGGAAGAAAGCACATATGCATGTATGCAGGGTCATGCATGCTCATTGATCACTGGTAGTGAGACTGTCATGTTGGTGTGGCGTGGGTGAGGTGGATTGTCCTAGCCAACCCACTATCAATAAGGGTTTGACACATCAATGGGACATTGATGGTCATTGACACCATGACCGACATGTCGGTGAGGTTACTAATGGTACCTCCAGTTATAAGATTTTCTGAGATGATTTGTTCCAATCCTCTGCTATTTAATAACTATAATAGTTTGTTTCATTATATTTGAATGCATAATCAGATGTTAAATATATATTACGTAGGGATGAGTAAACCTTAATACATGTGTGTGAATCCTTGTGATGAATGGTTATCCTAAACTAATACATTAGATACTTAATGACAAAGGATCCTTGTGTTAGGTTGGCTCCTAAAGTAAGTAGTTTTAGAAAAGTATATGGAAGGGTATGAAATAGGATCATGATCTTCCAGCTCTCCAAAGGTGGGAGTTGTATGTAGAGTTGCTCCCCTGGCCTGGGAGTTAGATTTGAATGAATCAGAGCATAAAAATATGACTATTCTAACATAATGCAATACATGAGGTTTCGATGATCATAAAAGTTGGGATCCCAATTACTAGGGTTCATGAACCTTAGTAGGCATTTATTTCGTGGCGTGGATAGAGCGAGGTAAGGTTCATGTAGAGACTAAAGTTGAGTTTGTGGTAATCCAATATCTAGTGTTAATTGAAAACTCCTAAATAAGGCTATTGTGTCTAGAGAAGATTTTGATATTGGATTCCTTTCTATCATTGTGCTATTGAAAGGTATATTTATTCTAACTTGATTTTTTATTAAATTATTCGCTTAAATGATTCTTTTTCAAAGTACATTTGTCGAAATATTTATTTTGGTTTTGCAATCCTACTGAGTATACTCATATACTTAGCATCATTTGTGGTACAAGTTTCTCTGGAAGAATAAGTTGTGTAAAGGATTTAGAAAGGGTGTAGCTTTAGTGAGGAGTTTTCCCTTTCAACTCTTGATCAATTTATTATTTCATAGGTTCATTAGGCACATATGGGTGTTAGTTGTTGTTTATATTAATTAAAGCATGGGTGATAAACAAGTGCGCAATTACAAATTTTGTAGTTATTTTAAAATTACATTGATACTCTAAAATTATAATTATAATAATATCACAAATCATAATTTGTGAAAAATATTGATATCATATCCCTACTTTAACTTTCAAAAAATTTTATACTTATGACAATTGAACTGCTTTGTTGCATATTTTTAATGTGTTATGATGTCTTTCAAAAAGAATTTTTTTTAAAATATAGGTGTGTAATATTTGAGGTGTGCTAGTTCCACTATATAATATTTCATATTTCTTATATATATATATATATATATATATATATATATATATATATATATATATATATATATATATGGGGGCGTAACAAGATATGTCGATATGAGTATCAAATAGTGCCCACATAGAAGAGAATAGGAAAAAGAGTAACCAAGAAAAATGTTTTAACGACGTCAATATTTACACGTCAAAACTCCACTTCATCCTTCTCACACAATTAATAAGTGGGACCTATAAAAGTAGGCCCCACTTATAAAAGTAGGCCCCACTTATCAATGGTGTGAGAAGGATGGAATTGAGTTTTGATGTGTAAATGTTAACGTCACAATAGCATGATTGAGTTGACAAACACTCCCCCCATTAGGTAGAAGCGACCTTGGGGTCTGTTGACATTTGTCATCAGAGTCCCTTTCGATTGGTCAACACATGTTGATAGGTCCTCAATGGTATGTTGATATCCAAATGCTTTTCGGGTAAAGGTTCGAGATATGGTGGATGAGGAGGGTTTATCTCTGTGGAGTCAAATGATGCAGTAGACATGAAAAGGATGCAATGCTAAACTACTATGTCAAAAAGAGAAGCCACTGGCCAATAGAGGACGTTAGCTGCCAAAAGACCGACCAAAGTGTCGGGGAAAAGTGTGGTGTTGCTGGCCCTAGGACACCCTAATCACCTTACACCCTAACAACAACCATTAGGGAATCCATTGCTATTCAACTCGAATTAAAAATAAACCTGGTGGGTGTAAGATTTCTTTTAATACAAATTGCCATGGCCATTTTAGCCTATTTTATACCAATTCTATGATAAGAGAATTACATATAGCCATATCCTTTCTCATTACTTTATCTAAATTTTCTTCGGTCTTCTACTTCTTCATACATATTCAACTAACATCCTTTCTAAACTTTTGATAGGGTGTCTCTTTCTCCTCTACTTATGTGTATACCAACAATGGCTGTTGTTACTAAGCGTCTCGGCCATTAGTATTTACACCCTATATCAATTTAGCAACAATCAATCAATTATGTTTCTTGTACAAGAGAATTGAAACACTGATGTTGTCCATAGTTAAATACTATCACCAAGCATATGCCCTGTGTGTGTTTAAATCTATGTCTGCATTAAGGGGTTATTTAGTTATGGAATTTCTGTAAGATTCCATCAATTTCACCCTAATTTAGACTCAAATTAACAGAATCATGTTTGCGTGTTGGGCGAAATTTTTTTAATTCTACCCAAAAGTTGATTCTAAGCTGTTTCGAGTCGAAATTAACAAATCACCTCATGAGGTGAATCTTTCGATTTTGGCACCTAACCCTTATTTCAAAATTACATATTATGTTATTTTTCAACTATTACCTCTTATATCGATTTGAGCATCAAGAAGTGTACTATATAGGTGGGGCCCACTTTAAAAGTTCAAAATTATCTAATCTTGTGAGATTTTTTTAATAGGGCTTGAATTTATGAATGTAATAGTACCAAGAACATGCATATCTAAGTTTGAAAGAGAGTTATATTAGTTTAAAGTTTTGAATTTGGGTTTGATGCGACATTTGAACTTATTCTAAATTTTTTTCGTAATTCAGATTCAGCGGTGAATTTTTAGAATTAATTTCAAAAAATTATACTCCCGTATCTAAAAAATCTAACACCCAAACAACCCCTAAATTGTTCATAATAACCACCAAATTAATCAAGTAAAATTTCCTCTAATGCTTCTCTTTAAATGCATAATATTAAAAGATCTCAATTAAACTATTATTTGTAAATAACATTCAATCTCAGGAATTCATTGACATTTTTAATAACGATTTTGGATGTGAGGAAAGTTTCATCAACTACTCTAAATTTTCTTTAATAGCAAACATTAAAAAAAAACCAAATTTTTGGAAGAGAGTGGAACTTTCCACGAGTAGAAAGTATTTAAACATACTTAAAAAATGGGGTAAATATCGTTGACCATGAGCCAAGTTCCACAATTTTTTTTTGAGACCCCAACTCCCTTGCAAACCTATTTAATCACCAAGGTTTTCAATTTGATCATAATATTTTGGCATCTTATATACCTTTTAAAGACGTATGAATTATACTAAGAACATGACAATTGAACATCTTGGATGAGGATATTGCAAACTTAATTTGGCTGCTAGATATACTCCCTTCCCATGTTGATAGTTCCATTTGAAGAAGCAAAGAGTTATCATATATTAATAGCTTCATTTAGTTCAATTTACGTAGTTGGCTAATTAACTTAAAGTTAATTTTATTTTCTTAACACAGTTAATTTTATTTTCTTAACACAGGTTCCACACTTCCACTATTCAGTAAAAATTACTATTTCTCCAATTCTCCAAATAGTTATTAATATAGGATAGAGGGAACAGAGGGTTTTCACCATTTCCCCCAATAGAGTAATAAATATGGGACAGAGTGAATATATCGCAGTAATACCCAAATAGTATTGGTTTAACCTTAAACTCGATCTATCTTTACAAATTTTTATCACGATATTGATCCAACGCTCTATGTGTATATTGCATATTGTGATTTCTCCACATCTTGTTTCTCTTCATCGTCTTCAATCTTCATTAACAATCATGACAGAAAAAAGTTGGCATTACAAGCCACAATTCCAAATAGAAATTAAAGACAAATGGGAGAACGCACTCGCGATACTTCTAATTCTTCAGTAAAATGCATTTATATTCGTAATGTTTGTACATTATTTTTTTCCTGGCTTTGTGCCAAACGATCAAAAATTACAAAAGTTAGCAATGGACCATCAATTGGGGCCCCAACAGCTCAAGTACATAACTTTCCTCATTGACTCCTCTGATTGCTTCAACTTCTCGTCTCCTCCTTTGGAAGTCGAACCAATAGAAGAACACAACCTTCTGAATTGGTTGTAGGAACCGAAGTTCTTGTTCTTGGTATGCAGCTGAAGCGATCGGAAGGCGTAATTCCATCTAGCGAAGCCTTGATCCTTCAAGGCCTCAACTGCTCCAATGCTTGCAGCAGCAATCCAAGCTCTAGCGGCGGAACTCATTCTGTTGAACTGATTTTGGATGCAACTTAATTACTCGGGTGCTTCAGTTGTTTTGTGGTTGGTAGGAGAGCTCGAAGAGACTTGAAAGGTCATTATATAAGGGAAGAGGGAGACAAGTAGAGTGATGAGTCCAAGGTATTGGAAGAAACAGGATGCGGCATGGGTGGCAAGCGGATTGGTAACATCTGAATGTGGACAACTTGGGCACACAAGAAATTTAATAATGCCGTGGATAGAAAGTTGGATACTATCTACCCAAAAGCTGGATCTGCAAGCAAAGTGAGGGTGGTTGTTTTGTGTCAAAACCACTGGCGCTCATGCCATTTGTATGGAAAGAAACAAATGTATTTGAATATTGTACAAGTATGCACGTTGCACTCACGATGCAACAGAATGTGGCCTTTTTAGCAAGTTGATTATTGGCTGGGACCTCGCCATACACACCGTGAAAACCGAGTTTTCGTGTTCCAGGGTGTGGATTCGAATTAGAGCTCAAAGCAGAATGGATTAACAATGGATAATAATTTGCCTAATTAGTCATTACAGAGGTTACTTTTTTTCTTTCAGTAACTTCTACATAAGTCTGATTTCTATATTGGATTACTAATTGTTACTTTTTACCATCCCCCTTAGCCTCCACGTTAATGTGATTTTATACATTTTTTAATTTAAAGGCACGGTGAAGCTCACTTGTAGCAATCACAATGTGTCCCCACTCCCAATGTGCCTTTTCTAACAACTATAGATCGGCGGCGACAGAATGTGCACCTTCACTCACTCTAGCTTGCTTTATACTAATATTTTTGTAAAAAATGGCATAATACTAATGATTTCTCATAATTCCATACGAAGAATATTTTTGGCTCCTTGTTAACAATGAACTTAGCGTAAGTTATTTATAGGAGCCCTTCATCTATGAAATTGACAACATACACTTTAGCTATTGACATTAACATGCACTAGTATGTGTGTTGTCAACCTTAGATATCAAGGGCTCCTATGCATGTGTGGCTCACACTAACCTAACATTCTTCGTAACTAGTCCGTATATTTCGGATCATCATTTAATTGATGAAATGATATGGTGATTATCATATTTAATAAGTGCTTATGATATTTAAGTTTAATTTTGTGTTCGATTTTGGTTTATTTTGTATTATGCAGTTAAATTTAGGTTTTTCTATATTCACTTTTGCTACATGTATGTTTAAGGTTGGTATCAGGGTGATAAAGTATCACATTTGGTTATTTACTTAGTTTTTGTTATTTTTGTTTAAGTTTGGCTATTTGGTATTTTGCTTATTTGCCTTTTGGTATTTTGGTATTTTTTTACTTTGCACTTTTATTCTACACTTCTCCCTATATCACTGAAAATCTTCACCAGAGTCCCGCCTTGTCCATTTGGAAATGGATGTACAACAAAACTTTCGGACAATAGCAACACTTCTAAACCAGAAAAAAGATATATGGGATTTCAAACCAGAGTTCAGTTTTATAGATATGCAATCACAAGTTTTGAGAGGGATATGTCATATCAAGTGATTCAAGCTTGCAGGGTGTTGCTAAACAGGTGGGTGTTTTTCTAATCAAAGTGCGGTGGCAGCGAGGACGAAACTGGCTGTGGAACTTCATTAGACTGGGCTGAAATGTTTCCAGTAGTGGCACGCGAGGGCTGAAATGTTTCTAACACTGGACTTACTATCTTGGCAAGCTAGGGGTAGACAAGGTCACTTTCTTACATGAGCTGCCAGCCTCACATGTGTGCAGGTCTACTTTGGGAATTACAGCAGGTTTACACACATATTTGGTATTCCTTGGAACTTCAAGTCTATTTTGGTAAAATTTTCTCTCATCAATTACATCAACAGTTCTGTTTAGTAAGTTCCATATTGAGAATTGATGGCATGGTTCAAAATATCAAACATAGCCTACAATCTTTCCAATTTGTTGTGATTAGCCATGTCTACCGGGAAGCATTTGATGTTGTTGTACTCCTGCAAATTCCACTTTAGTGTTTAGAGGAACCTTCTTGCTGATGGGTGGAGTGACCCCCACTGTCCTCTGTCCCAACCTCTTTGCTAACTTCGTTTTGGGGGGCGGGGGGGTCGCACTCAAAGAGTGACACCCCATGTTTTTTTAAAAAGAAAATTCACTCTTTTTATATTAAAAAAATTATTTTATTTATGTGTCGGTGACCATTAACACATCGATGAAGCTACACATGGAAATGTAAATTCACTGTCGGTAAGCATTGATGTGTCGACCAATTGTCAATGATAATTGCATGCATGCAGTTCCTAGAATGCGAAATGGTTGAGAAGTTTTGGACTTTGGGAATAATATTTAAAGGAGTAGAAATTGACCGAGTAGAAAAAAAGAGTCCACAGAGAGGCCAATCGCCCATGGGAGAACATTCAGAGGCCATGTGGGAAGAATGTGCACCAGTGAGAGAAGGATTTTGCTTCGAGGTTAGATTGCTATTTAAATTTGAAATCTTAAATGAAATGTTGTTTATGGATTTTTTCAAGTTCTTCATAATCATGAACTTGTATTTTGGTTGTAATTATTAAAATTCTAATGATTGACATAGTTTTCACGGTCACTTGGGATTTTATTATTTTTAGTTAGAATTTTGGGTCCAAGTGTCTTAATTCTTCATTATGGAACGATATCTACTAAATTTTCATGACTATTATATTAGTTTAGAAAATGATATTCCCACTCTACTTTTTCTACACCAAAGCCATACTAGAGCCTTTGACTGGACTGATAAAAGTAGATTCTCTTATTGTTAGGTGAGACTCACCTTTCTCTCCTCAATCAAAGGCTATAGTAGGATTTTGGTGTAGAGGAAGTGGAGTATGAATATTAGCTTTCTATATGTTTTACACTGCATGTATGACTAAATCCAATGTGCCTTTTATTATGTTTTTTTATTAGCGAGTGGCTTTTGAGTCCTTTGACCTTATTAGAAAGGGCAAGGGAATCACCATCTAAGAATATTGTACTTTATAGCCAATTCCCTTGGGTACGAACATAATTTGCACTGAATAAGTCAAAGTATACTTGTTAACCAAGTTTCCCAAAAGCTGGAGTTGTAAAGAAACGATTATCATAATATATAGCTCAACTCCACTCCCCTAGCACATGAAACACCCACCAAAGCTTAGTATGTGGACATAATAAGAAATAAGAGGAGAATAAACTACGATTTTGGAAAATGTGCCCCAAAACATAAATAGGAGAAAATTTTCTCCCTATGGGATTTGAACCCAAGTCCTTTGCTCTAATATCATGTTAAATAACCAAGTTTTCCAAAAGCTCAAACTGTTAGTAAATGGTCATTATAGTATTTAATTCAGCTCAACACACCCTTTCCTAATAGTTTGAACTTTTTGGAAACTTGGTTATTTAACAATACTCCATACCACATCTAAGAGATATAATCTATACAAGCTCTATGTTACCTGTGTAGCTAAATCCAATGCACTTGTTATTATAACTTTTTTTCATAACAAGTGGTGTCCGAGTCCTTAGGACCACCGATTAAAAAGACTAGGGCAATCAATCTCTTTAAGTATTGTATAATCTCCTTTGGGCACATACACAATCTACACAACATATACTTGGAATAATTCAGGATATAATAAACATAGATAGCCAAGAGAGTGGGGGACCTTATCTTCCAATCATTTTCCTCGTGGCTTAACCACTACACTAGATCAGGCAAACTTATCGCTCTATGTATTCTGTATGACTATACAATATTTCCCACCATGACTATGATGATTGTATTAAATAAATAAACCCTACTTTATTTGGCCAATTTGCTTTGCTACTTTTCTTAAAAAAATAAATTAGGTGCCAACTTTCCTATATTTTATTTTTAAATAATAATATCTTTTAGAAGTGGCTAGTGGGTGTTTGGACATGTAACACAAAAACATATAAAATATCAACTTTTATAAAATACTGACTATTCTACCCAACAAAATCTAAAATTTGGTTGGACAAAGGAAAATAATAATTTTACATAAAAAATTCACATATAAGTTTTAATTGGTCTAGTTAAGTAAGTTCATAGAACTTTGTGTAAGGCCCACTTGTAAAGTTCAATCAAAACTCTTATGTAAATTTTTGTATATATTTTTGTTCTGGAAACATCACTATATAAAAAAAATATGTATTCCAAGTGAATATTGTGCATAATTTTATTAAGTACATATCATTGTCCAGAGAACTATATTGCGTGTCCTTTTAACAATATCTGCGGCTACAAAATTATACAAATTGGCTTTTGCTTGCAAATCATGGACAACACACTCATTGAAGAGTTTTTCGCTCTCCTACTAACAATGAGCCTTAGTGTATGCTATGCATGGATATTATTTATTTATAAAATTAATATAACATGTATTAATATACATTAGCATCAATATTAATAGTCATATTGATATTAATATGTGTAAACATGTACACGTGAATCTTAGATACCAACAACTCTCCTTACATAACTTACATTCGGTTCATGGTAAAAGAGGAGTACGAAAAACTCTTATACTCGTATCTACCTCGATACAGAATGCCTTAGACCATTGTTTTATATGCTAGAGTGGTCCCTACTTAAAAGACACTGGTCATTTCCTTGTGGAAACAGCCAAAAGAAGATGTGGTCATCCTGTCTACCCACCCACGGTTTTGCTCAATCCCGAGTGCCCATCCTCGCTATTATATATCTGCCATCTGCCCCTCTTCACTCATCATTAAAGCTCAAGATCACCAAGAAGATAAAGACAGCTAACTTGCACCTTCCCTCCAACCGAATCAGCCGAGATTGAGAAAAAATGAGTTCCAGTTCCAGAGCTTGGATTGCTGCGGCCAGCGTTGGAGCTGTCGAGGCACTGAAGGACCAAGGTTTTGCAAGATGGAATTATGCCTTTCGGTCTCTCCAACAGCACGCAAGGAACAAGAGTTTGGGGCCTTGCAGCCAATACAGGAGGTTTTCCTCTTCACTTGAGGCTGCTTCTGTGTCAAAGGGTGGAGATGAGAGATTGGGGCAGTCGGAGGAGTCATTGAGGAAAGTCATGTATCTGAGCTGCTGGGGACCCAATTGAGGTTAATACTGTAGATATGGTTAGATTGATAGGTAAAAAACCCATAACAATACATGTACCAGAACTTTATATAAAAATGAAACTCCAGATATCTGCGAGCTGGGTAGTTCTTGCCGAACAAAATATAAGTAGTTGTCACAAAATCGCGGCTGGAATCTGATTTTATCTTCTGCCCAAAAGGCATAAATGGGAAATCATTTCAGACCCCGAGTCCCTTCATCTTCATCTTGTTTGTTTGGTTAATTCAAGACTATTTGAGCTCCACTTTTTCGAGCTCGACTTTACTTTGTTTGGACGTACACGCTCAGATGAACGGTGCCTTACCTTCTAACAAATCTCTAGAATCAGAGAAAATTTCCCTTGCGCAAAAGATGAACTTCCCTGTTGCTGTCTCAGGGATTATGTGGGGAGAAGAGAACGAAGGGGGAACTAAAATTTGGGTCAATGCGAAATCAGTAAATCCATGAAAGTGTCACACCCCCAATTTCATACCTTGGGGCCAATTGGAGAAATGGAAGACTACTCTGGAACGAAGCGACGATCGTTCAAGGCAGTGGAGAATTTTTTCCCCTAAAAGAACCGATTGATCGCGGGCTCAGACAATTGACGGATCGCGGTGCTGGAAAGCTTTTACCAGCGTGTAAATAGGTGGCAATTAATCGACTTGATGATCTCACTTTTTTCACCCGATTTGCATTTTTTTTATTCTGTTCTAAGATTTTTTTTTTCCGTATAGGATTGGGCCGGTGATTAGAGCCAAAGTGGGCAAGGGGTAGGATTGGGCCCGACTCTAAATATAAATGATAAATAAATAATCTGAACTACCCCTAATCTTATGAATAAAAACCTGACCTGATAGACAGGTTCTAAAATAATTAGTTCTTATAAAATTTTGTTTGATGAGGTTTGAATTTTGGAGTTTAATAATATTAAAAATATATATATCTAAGTTTAGGAGAGAGTTATATTAATTTAAAATTTTAAAAATAGATTTAATACGATATTTAAAATTATTTTAAAATTTTTTATTACCAATGCAATTCTGATTTAGTGGTAAATTATTAAAAAATTTTACTTTCATTTCTATATATATTTTTTAAAGAACATACAAACAACCTTAAGAGTATGATTCAGGTTCCACACTACTTAATTTTTATGAGCGTTGAAAGCATATTCACATTAACTACTACTTTTATGAGTTACTACTTACATATTGGGACTCTAACACTTCCTTATAGTTTTTCTACTCATCATATTGCTAACTTTTTTATGAAGTCTGACACAGTTTATTATTTTTAGTTCTTATTGAGTAAATCTTGATGTTATTTCCATTTAGAGTTTGATCTTTATCTTTATATATTTTGTTGTCTTTAGTAACATATTTCTTTGTATAAGGGGTATATAAGTCTTCTATTATTATTCTTATTATATATATGATTGGTCAGGCCTTCAATTAAGTGAGGGTAGTAGTATCTTTTTCTTTAATTGAGTACCTTAACCTTACTTGGAGGTTGGTCGAGTCTTATAGTACTCTTATTCTTCTTGATTTCAATTCAAGGGAAACTCTTTCTTTCCTCCATAAACCCTAATTTTCAATGATTCTATCACTTTGTACCTAATTCCTATATTTAATTTAACTCATGGGCAATATTTTTAATCATATTATCAATCACGTCAACCCAAGTTGACCTGCAGTTGAACCAATTAAGCCGTCTAGACAACCACTATTGGTAAGTGGTCCGGCTAGTTTTTAAAACACTATTGTGGATTAGTTTGGTGCTCCACAACATGCCTATCTTTTATTCTTCTCTTGCTCGTACATATGACACAATTGAAGACTCATATGATAAGTGAAAAGTTTACTGAATCGAAAAATGCCCAAGCTGCCAACCAAGCAAAAATCAGTTATCATTTTGTCATCATACTATGAAAAAAATTATCAATAGCGACACAATAATAGCGATGACTTGAATAATTGTTGCTAAGAGTGGTTTATCTGTGATGACCGCCTGAGTAGTCGTTGATAGAGAAAAATCTGCTTTCTGCCAGCCCGCGTTTGAGCAACAACAACTAAGCATATGATGTCTTGTAAAATCATCCCCAAAATTCATATCTGGCTCAACCTATGAGCAAATGATGTCTTGTAAATCTAACAATGAGTTGAAGGAATTAGTTGAGTGCATTGTGTTGACTTTAAATAAATCCTCCACCAAATTATAATCATTGTTCCTAGAAGAGAAGCCTGAGGATCTCCTCAATACCAGCCTAGCGAAATGCCATATTTGGTTAACATGCGAACAAGGTTAGCCCCATGAACCACTAGGTTTATCCCATGACTGTTGTGTTGATGAACTCATCACTTAAGGGTTGATTTGTAGTAGCAAGATTTGGGTCAACAACCTCAATAGGAAAGTTTTGATTGACGTTGGATAGGTTGTCTATGTAAAGATTTGGAGGCTGATATGGTGGAGGTGATATATTTGGTGCCTCATATTGTGAAATAGCGTTGGTAGAACTTGTCATAGGGGAAAATATGGCATGAGAATCTTCCAAATTTGTAACATGATCATGTCTTTGTGGGCCTTGCAAGGGAACCAATGAGATGGTGTTAGGTGTCTGACGTGGAAGCCATGCCAATCATTTCCTCTTCAAATGCTTGAAGGTTTAACCATGGCGGCTCCATGCTCTTGGGGAAAAGGTGTAGTATTTTGACCTTAGTTTGTTGTGGAACTGCCCTCCAAACTTCAATGGAGGAACATTCATTTGCTAAGTGGCCAAAAGAATTGCATTTCATACAAGAAATTGGTTTCCACTCATACATGACCTGATGAGGAAAAGAAGTATCTTCATCTAGATCAATATCTATGTGATCCTATTACTTGAAACCTGGCTTAATCTCAACGCATATTCGGGTGTACATAAGCCTTTAGCAAGATGCAGCCAATTGATCACAGTGTAGGGGAACACCAATGTTACTTGCAATCATTTCCAAAGTCTTAGTAGACCAAGAGTCACGAGATGTGGGAAACAAATCCATATGGGAATAGACGTTATGATTTCCCATAGAGACTTGAATCTTGAATTCCATTTGCAAAGGATAAGCAGATGCCCCACAACAAACCAAAATGTAGTATTGAGAATATGTTGGCAATCTTGGTTGTTTTGAAATTTGAATAAGAAGAAACCATTTGACATGGAATGAATGCATCACGAAATAACAACTCCAAAGCCTTGCCAAGACAAATTTTAACCATACATAATTGGGCAGTCTAGCCAATACATACCGAACTGAGGTATTTAGCCGCCTTTCTAATTCTTGGTCCAAAATATCATTTGAAACCTTGGTGGAACTTTTGCCATAAAGTTTAGGAAAATGAGGAAGCTGAGAAGAAGCATCAGTGTTGGAGTAGAGTCTACTCCAATTCAAATAGGGTGATAAGGAATCCATATGAGAAGATATTAATTTATCTTACTACAGTGTCGTTTGGATGACGCTTTGTGTCATTTGAAAAATTACTTTTAGTTGAAATTGCTTTTTGAAATATAAAGCAAAAACAAGTTATGTTTGGATATACATTATAGAAAATCAGTTTTTCAAAAAAAGTTCTACAAATCTTGTTTGGGTAGCCATTGTATCATATATCATCTCTGATATGAAAAATATCTACTTTGTCCTCAAATGATTAGAGGAAAAAAGGTTGGGTAGATGAGGGTGCTCATCAATGGTAGACAATGGTGGTCATTAATGACGGATGAGGGTGATCATGGTGGGAGGAGAAGGGGAAGTATATTTTACTGAAGAGGAGAAAATGGAAGGGAGTTAGTACTGAAAAGAAGAAAAAAATTATATGAGGGCGTCATGGTGGGAGGAGAAGGGGGAAGATGGTTTTACTCGATAGGAAAACACACTCATGCAAAAATAGAAAAAATGTAAAAGAGTGTTATAACAAAAGAGAAGAGAATGGTACCAATGTCAACTCATGATATTTTTATCTTTTTTATAAGTTTTTACCCTAACCCTCCTCAGGAGGAGAGTTAAGCAAAAAGTGGGTGAAAAGTAAAAACGAGTCAAAAATGGAAATACAGGCATTTTTGAAACAAAGAGATGCTTTTAGTCTAAATTCCCTAACCAAAAACATTTATATGAAAAATAATAAAAAGTGGATAGAAAGCCATTGCAAAGTGCCATCCAAACGACGCCCATCTAGAAAAGACTATCATTTGTTTATGCATCGTTGTTGACAGGTTTATATGATTTTAACCACTAAGTAGGGGAATTTTAATTTTATTGTTTCAAAATTTTGTGTAAACTGGGGTTGCATGGAATGTTTTTTACAAAACCCAACAATATGACATATTGGCATCTTGGACCTAGTAATATGGAAAAATCTTCCAATAATATTGTAAACTCTCAAAGTTCTAGTACATGGGTTTGACTAAGGTTAGTTACATAAATTTTCACCGGACTTGTTTTTTCCATGCAAAAGTTTCTTTGCATACTATTTACATTACTATGTACGATTTTCGTTGGTGTTAAAATTGATTGAATTGATTATGTCTGTCACTATCCGATATTTGTTTAAAGGTTCAATTTTTCTTCAATCAACTTCTGCCCTGCGCATATCCATTAACCATAATTTGTTCCTTTAAAATTCCACATTTATTCGTTTTCTTCTGATCTAATTCTTATTACGAGGATGTAGATCCCGTAGAGACTTTTCACCCTGAACAATATGTCCTCGTTTTACCATGAAAGTCCACATGATCTTTTTACAAAATAATGCATGTCTCCCTCGCTTCCCAGTCATTTTCTTATTCTCCATTCTCCTGTCACAACTACAAAATTAATTTCCCCCTCAATACCCCTCTCGTCTTCTTGACTAGAAGAAATCTCTTCTCCCTCTGTCGACACTTGTTGAACCATCTTTCGTCAATGCCTCAGCCTCTCTCCCCTCCTCCAACCAGCATTATTTGCTTTTCAATATGATTATTAACTTCTATTTTGTTGTGGATCTTCAAAAGACGTATGATTCTATTGTACCGATGAACATGTGACTTCTTGATTGGGCTATTGCATACTCTAGTTAGTAGCTGGAAACATATATGGTTGTATCGATTTAACATTTAGTATCGGTCTACCTTAACAAATGTTTATCATAATATTGATCCAACGTTCTATGCGAATACTGCATATGGTCATTTATCCAAATTTTGTTTGGCTGTAACTTCATTGTCTTTATTATCAATGGTGACAGAAAAAAGTTGACAGCACAAAACCAGAATTCAAGCAGAAACTTGGAGAAAAATGGGACAACGATACTCACCATAGCCTCTAATTTTTCAGTAAAATGCATTTATATATATGTTCTTAGAGTATGTACAAGATTTGTTCATGGGCTTTGCGCCATTCGATAAAACTACAAAACTTAACAAAGGACCATCAGTAGGGTCCCCAGCAGCTCAAGTACATAACTTTTCTCATTGACTCCTCTGATTGCTTAAACTTCTCTTCTCCTCCCTTGGAAGATGACTCGATATAAGGACTCAACCTTCTGAATTGGTTGCAAGGACCGAAATTCTTGTTCTTATTATGCTGCTGGAGAGATCGGAGGGCATAATTACATTTGGCGAAGACTTGATCGCTCATGGCCTCCACTGCTCCTATGCTTGCAGCTGCAATCCAAGCTCTAGTACTGGAACTCATTCTCTTGAATTGATACTAGATGCAATTCACGTGGCAGCTTCAATTGTTTTGAGGCTGGATGAAGAGCTCCAACCAACTCAAAGGCCGATATATAAGGGAGGAGGGGAGCAGAACGATTAGTCCGAGGTATTGGAAAGAAACCAGATGCGGCATGGGACCAACGCGGCAACAGAACTGGTTTTAAGAAGGATATCTGAATGGAGACACCTTGGGCACACAAGAAATTTAATAATGCTAGAGGACAGAAAGCTGGGATTTATCCTCTCAAAATCTGGCTTTGCAAGCGAAGTGAGGGTGGTTGTTTTGCGTCAAAACCAGTAGCACTCATGCCTTATGTGGTGAAAGAACAAATGTATTTGCATATTTTAGTCATTTATTCTATGCTGGAATTGCACGTCGCACTCGTGGTGATTACATCAATAGCAATTTTTTTTGGCACATTTCGTAAAAGGCTAGTACTCCGGACATATGCTCATTACTGTGAACCCGGGCATTTCACACCAACAGATCTTAATCTGACAACATAAAACGGCAGGCGACGTGGTGATTTATTAACAACCCATAAAGCCCGCACCTACGTTAATGTGAGTGAGCTTGGGCTCAAACAACACACACTCGTACAGAACATGGCCCCTATAGCATGTTGAAATTCCATAATCTGTGTTCCAGGACATGGAAAAGTCAAATTTGAGTTGAAAATCGATTGGTTAAAGAAGCGATATTAATTTGCCTAATTAGGCTGTACCATGTTTCTTTCTCTTTGTTTTCTTGTCCTTTTCTCTTTTTAAGTACAACATCTAACTGTTCAAGGACTCATGGGAGAAAATTGCTTTCGGCGGCAAGCAGCTTGTGGTGGTAATGAAAGTCTATGAAAGATTATACACTACTTAAAAAAAAATAAGCAAGAGCTGAAGAGCTAAGAAAAACAAGTAAAGCCAATCCATTGGCGTAGTGGATTGGACCTCTCTGTCCAGGGAAGAGGTGTGAGGTTCAATTCGGGCCTATGGCACCTTAGTGAGAGTAGCGGATGATCTTCCATGTGTACGAAATAAGAAATAAGAAATAAGAAATCAGAAAAGAAAAGAAAGGCTTCAAGATACCATAGCCACCTTTGGATGTCTCACTATTTCAAGTGTGTAATACTTAATTTTACCTTTGCATTGCCATAACCTTTAAAGTTTAAACTTGAAGTTACATTTTACATGCCTGGGAGGATTCCACCTAAAATCCTAAGATCTTGTTTGTTTAGGATTTTGAAAGTTTTTTGCCAAAATCATACAATCCTGGTGGATTCTAAGTTGTTTGGTAAAAATAATATTTTGATAAAAATTGGATTTATAAAATAGGATTTCGGTTGAAACATACAATAATGTAATTTATGTTATTTGTTCTGTGATTGAAGAATCCAAATATGTGGGTAGAATACACAAAGTACTGCTTCAAATCGCGTAGGGTACAACTTTCCTTAAGAAAATATTTGCCTCCTTTCATAAACTAAATTGTTATGAGTTCTCAAGTAAATTTTCTTCCCAGGATAGTCAGAGCCTTGTAGAATATGTACTCATCAAAAGTGTAGAATCCCCTTATTCTCTCCTTGGGGCTTTTGTAAAAGTGTTGGTTATACAAGGTTTTGGAAAACAAATACAAAATTATTACACACGCTATATATTTATGCAAAACCACATAAAGAAGACATTCTTTAGGAAGTGACATCAAAACCATTCCCAATGAAACCGTTTTTAACTGTCAAAACATCAAAGGGTTCATAAAACAATCAATCCATTTTCAAAAATGTCATAATTGTAACTTGAATGATCCATCTCACTACACGAGTGATCAATTGGTTTAAAAAAATGTAATCACAGTAACTTGAATGATCGATCACACTACATGAGTGATCAGTCGTTTATTTTACTACAAAAACTGAAAAGTCAAGATGACCGAGCAATCAATTGCTTCACACTGTTGATTGATCATTGGGTCACTTTTTTTTTATAAAAACACAATAATCCCCCACTTTTTATCATAAAAAGTAAACACAAAACCAGACAACAATTTCATTGACATTTCATTAAATATAAGAAGGTTTATTTCGAAGTGAGCCTTTAATTAGTATAATAATTACAAAGCTAAGTAAAAGTTTGTGGTGTATTGCTAGTATTGAACCACCCACTCTAAATACAAAGCTAGTAGCTCTTCACACAATAAAACATCAGGCTTATGTGAGAAGACCAAAGTCACATCTTTAGCATTTTCATAGCTTTGTGTTGTCCCAATTTTAGAAAGACAATCTAAAAAGTAAATCATTTCCTTCAGTAAGAAGCGACGCCACTTCTATGTCCCTATAGATGAAGTTCTCCTATGTCTTTATAACTCAAACATATAATTTGAACGTGATTAAGAGCTTAAAACTCAACCTTCATAAGTGACATTCACAACGAATTCTTTAAATAAGTTCATACAACTAGCAAATATATACATTCAGCTCTTGTGTTAGTATTTCAATCAAAACAACAACTTGTTCTTACCTATTAAACCTTGCACTAGTGGTAAACTAGAGCTTGATTGGATTACTATCATTGTTAACTAAACTCAACGAAGGTTTTAACCCCCTCTCCAAAGTTGTCACTCTCACTACGTCCCGTTGAAAACCTTTAGTAAGAGGATCAACAAAGTTTTTAATTGACCTCACATAGGCAAATGTAATGATATTATCTTATATCAATTGCCTCACATACTCATGTATATGACTAATGTGTTTAGACTTACCATTATATACACTAGTATAGGCCTATGCTACAGTAGCCTCACTATCACAATTGATAGATATAGGTGGCATTGGACTAGGTCAAAACATAATGTCTAGTAACAAGTTCCTAATCTGTTAACATTACAATAAAATGTATCATTAGCAACGCTTTTTTTAGTGACACAAATAGAAGTGTCGCTAACAACTGATACTTGTGACGCATAAATAAGCGTCGTCAAAAAATTAAATATTAGCGATGATTTTTATTAAGCACCGCTAATAGTTATATATTAGCGACACTTATTAGAAAGTATCGCTATTACTACCGTTATTAGTGATCCTTAATAAACTGCATCGCTAATATATGAATATTAGCAATGCATAAAACAAGTGTTGCTAAAAGATTTTATTTTTTAAAAAAATATTAGCCATGCTTAGTAAAAGTGTCACTACTAGTAATGAATTTAAACTAAAAAATTTAGAACTATTAACGACGCTTTTAAACAAGCATCAAAAATAGCATTGATAATAGCAACGCTTGTTTACAAGCATCGCTATTAGTTTTATTAATTTATTTTATTTAATAAACAAGTATATAATAAATAAATATTAAAATTTTTAAAAATAAACTTCTTAAATATAATATATTTTATTTAATATTTACTATTTGTATATATAATAAATAAATATTAAATTTTTAATAAAAGGGAGTGTCAATAATAGATTAAACATTCACTATTTATATAGAATATATTTTATTTCTTAAAATTTTTAATTAATTTTAAAATATAATTTACAATAAAAAAGAGAGACTCAAGAGAGCAAGAGAGAGGAGCGAAAGAGAGAGAAGAGAGGAGGAGGAGAGAGAGATGAGGAGAGAGAGAAGAGCGAGGGTGAGGAGAGAGAGGATGAGGACAGAGAGAGAAGAGAGGGGTGAGGAGTGAGAGAGAAGAGAGGGGGTGAGGACTGAGAGAGAAGAGATGGGGTGAGGAAAGAGAGAAGAGCGTAGAGAGAGAGTGAGGAGAGAGAGGATGAGAGAGAGAAATAGGGGAGCGATGGAAGAGAGAGATGAGGGGAGAGAGGGTGTGGAGAGAGAGAAATAGGGTAGCGATGGTAGAGAGAGAGAAAGAGGGGAGAGAGAAAAAAGAGAGAAAGAGGGGAAGAAAAAAATTTAATTATAAATTATTTTAAAAAAAATTTAAAAACTAAAAAAATATATAGTAGTGACGCATAAGCGTATGTGTCGCTACTATACTTAGATAGTAAGGACGCATACGATTATGCGTTGCTACTACCCTAAGGTAATAACGACGCATGCAAGTATGCAATGCTACTACAAATTTTTAAAAAAAATTTAAATAAAAGAGAGAAAAGGGAGAGAGAGAAGAGAGGGAGGAGAGATAGAAGAGAGAGAGAGGGAAGGAGGAGAGAGAGAAGAGTTAGGAGTGAGAGACGGGGTGAGGGGAGAGAGAAGAGAGAGAAAGAGGGGAGAGAGGGTGGGGAGAGAGAGGGTGAGGAGAGAGAGAGAAAGAGGGGAGTGTAACATCCCCAATTTTTCTAATATTTTTTTACATATTTTTGTTATTTTTTGCAATTCTCTACAATGTTATGTAGTTTTCTACTCATATTTTCCATGAAGAAATTTGATGCTTCGGTGTATCTGCTTTTATAATATTCAGGACCGTAAAAGTCGGGAGTAGTGTTTAGTCACAGGTCTCTTGACACATCCCAGAATTTTTTTGGTGCAAAAATTAGACAAAACATGGGAGAATAGAAACAAGAAGAAAGGAAGAGATGGAAAACAAAAGGAAAAAATACATACAAAGCGGATCGGGCGCGCCTCAGCACGCCTGACCCACAGAGTGTACAGGGAATGGGGGAAACCCCTTCACTGTGTGAGGCTAGAGGTGGCACTGCCGGTGGCCTTCGGTTTTTGCCAAGCCGACCACGACTGGGCTATGCTGCCATCGCCTCCCTGGTGTGGCCCTGCCAGCCACTGCTGCCTATTCCTCCCTTTTTTGTCTTGCCCCGACAGACACCCGATCGTGGAATTTAGCCTTGATTCGCCGCCGCCGGTGGTAACATGGCGTCCAAACCGCTGCCACGATTCCACCCTGGCAAAAAGCGACCTCCGGCCACACACATCCCGGCCTCCCCACCCCCGCTTTGCCACCGTGAGGTAAAAACTATTCCGCCTCTATTTTTCGGTTTTCTATTCATTATGACTTGCGGTCGTGCCAAGGCCATCACCCTGTGGCCCGGACAGTGAACACATATGCAACGATAACGCTCCACATATGTAGCTATATTGCTCCATTGTGTAACAATATCACTCCACATATGTAACAATATCGCTCCACTTATGTAGCAATATCGCTCTACATATGTATAAATAACTCTCCACATATGTAGCAATATCACTCACATATGTAGTAATATCGATCTACTTATGTAGAGATATCGCTCTCTTATATAACAATAACGCTCTACATATGTAGCAATATCACACCCATATACAGCAATTTCGCTCCACATATGTAGAAATAAAGCTCTATATATGTACCAATATTGCTCTATTATGTAGCAATATCACTCCACAAATGTAGCAATATCACTCCCTTATGTTGCAATCATACTCCACATATGTAGCAATATCGGTCTACAAATTTACCAACATCGCTCCACATATAGAACAATATCGTTCCACATACATATAAATATCGCTCCACATATGTAACAATATCACTCCACCTATGTAACAATATCACTCCACCTATGTAGCAATAACGCTCAATATCTGTAACAATAATGCTCCACATGTGTAGCGATTTCGCTGCACATCTGTCGCAATAACGCTCCACATATGTAGCACTATCGCTCGACATATGCAGCAATATCACTCCACATATGTATTAATATCGCTTCACATATGTAGCAATATCACTCCCTTATGTAGCAATATTGCGCTACAAATATACCAATATCGCTCCACATATGTATCTATATCGCTCCACATATGTAGCTATATCGCTTTACATATGTAGCAATAACGATCTACATATGTATCAATATCGCACCACATATGTAGCAATAACGCACCACATATGTAGCCATATTGCTCCATTGTGTGACAATATCGCTCCTCATATATAGCTATATCGCTCGACATATGCAGCAATAACTCTCTACATATGTAGAAATAACGCTCCACATATGTAGCAATATCACTCCCTTATGTAGCAATATCGCCCTACATATATAGCAATATCGCTTTATTATGTAGCAATAACGCTGTACATATGTAGCAATATCACTCCACAAATGTAGCAATATCACTCCCTTATGTTGCAATCATACTCCACATATGTAGCAATATCGGTCCACAAATTTACCAACATCGCTCCACATATGAAACAATATCGTTCCACAAACATATAAATATCGCTCCACATATGTAACAATATCGCTCCACCTATGTAACAATATCACTCCACCTATGTATCAATAACGCTGAATATCTGTAGCAATAATGCACCACATATGTAGCGATTTCGCTATACATATGTCGCAATAACGCTCTACATATGTAGCAGTATCGCTCGACATATGCAGCAATATCACTCCACATATGTATTAATATCGCTCCACATATGTAGCAATATCACTCCCTTATGTAGCAATATTGCACTACAAATATAGAAATATTGCTCCACATATGTAGCTATATCGCTCCACATATGTAGCTATATCGCTTTACATATGTAGCAATAACGATCTACATATGTATCAATATCGTTCAACATATGTAGCAATAACGCACCACATATGTATCCATATCGCTCCATTGTGTGACAATATCGCTCCTCATATATAACTATATCGCTCGACATATGCAACAATATCTCTCTACATATGTAGAAATAACGGTCCACATATGTAGCAATATCACACCCTTATACAGCAATATCGCCCTACATATGTAGCAATATCGCTTTATTATGTAGCAATAACGCTCCACATATGCAGCAATATTACTCCACATATGTAACAATATCACTCCCTTATGTTGCAATCATACTCCACATATGTAGCAATATCGGTCCACAAATTTACCAACATCGCTCCACATATAGAACAATATCGTTCCACATACATATAAATATCGCTCCACGTATGTAACAATATCACTCCACCTATGTAACAATATCTCTCCACCAATGTAGCAATAACGCTCAATATCTCTAACAATAATGCTCCACATGTGTAGCGATTTCGCTGCACATCTGTCGCAATAACGCTCCACATATGTAGCACTATCGCTCGACATATGCAGCAATATCACTCCACATATGTATTAATATCGCTTCACATATGTAGCAATATCACTCCCTTATGTAGCAATATTGCGCTACAAATATACCAATATCGCTCCACATATGTATCTATATCGCTCCACATATGTAGCTATATCGCTTTACATATGTAGCAATAACGATCTACATATGTATCAATATCGCTCCACATATGTAGCAATAACGCACTACATATGTAGCCATATTGCTCCATTGTGTGACAATATCGCTCCTCATATATAGCTATATCGCTCGACATATGCAGCAATAACTCTCTACATATGTAGAAATAACGCTCCACATATGTAGCAATATCACTCCCTTATGTAGCAATATCGCCCTACATATATAGCAATATCGCTTTATTATGTAGCAATAACGCTGTACATATGTAGCAATATCACTCCACATATGTAGCAATATCACTCCCTTATGTTGCAATCATACTCCACATATGTAGCAATATCGGTCCACAAATTTACCAACATCGCTCCACATATGAAACAATATCGTTCCACAAACATATAAATATCGCTCCACATATGTAACAATATCGCTCCACCTATGTAACAATATCACTCCACCTATGTATCAATAACGCTGAATATCTGTAGCAATAATGCTCCACATATGTAGCGATTTCGCAATACATATGTCGCAATAACACTCTACATATGTAGCAGTATCGCTCGACATATGCAGCAATATCACTCCACATATGTATTAATATCGCTCCACATATGTAGCAATATCACTCCCTTATGTAGCAATATTGCACTACAAATATAGAAATATTGCTCCACATATGTAGCTATATCGCTCCACATATGTAACTATATCGCTTTACATATGTAGCAATAACGATCTACATATGTATCAATATCGTTCAACATATGTAGCAATAACGCACCACATATGTATCCATATCGCTCCATTGTGTGACAATATCGCTCCTCATATATAACTATATCGCTCGACATATGCAACAATATCTCTCTACATATGTAGAAATAACGGTCCACATATGTAGCAATATCACACCCTTATACAGCAATATCGCCCTACATATGTAGCAATATCGCTTTATTATGTAGCAATAACGCTCTACATATGCAGCAATATTACTCCACATATGTAACAATATCACTCCCTTATGTTGCAATCATACTCCACATATGTAGCAATATCGGTCCACAAATTTACCAACATCGCTCCACATATGAAACAATATCGTTCCACATACATATAAATATCGCTCCACATATGTAACAATATCGCTCCACCTATGTAACAATATCACTCCACCTATGTATCAAAAACGCTAAATATCTGTAGCAATAATGCTCCACATATGTAGCAATTTCGCTGTACATATGTCGCAATAACGCTCTACATATGTAGCACTATCGCTCGACATATGCAGCAATATCACTCCACATATGTATTAATATCGCTCTACATATGTAGCAATATCACTCCCTTATGTAGCAATATTGCACTACAAATATAGCAATATTGCTCCACATATGTAACTATATCGCTCCACATATGTAGCTATATCGCTTTACATATGTAGCAATAACGATCTACATATGTATCAATATCGCTCAACATATGTAGCAATAACGCACCACATATGTATCAATATCGCTCCACTGTGTGACAATATCGCTCCTCATATATAACTATATCGCTCGACATATGCAACAATATCTCTCTACATATGTAGAAATAACGGTCCACATATGTAGCAATATCACTCCCTTATGTAGCAATATCGCCCTACATATGTAGCAATATCCCTTTATTATGTAGCAATAACGCTCTACATATGGAGCAATATCACTCCACATATGTAGCAATATCACTCCCTTATGTTGCAATCATACTCCACATATGTAGTAATATCGGTCCACAAATTTACCAACATCGCTCCACATATGGAACAATATCGTTCCACATACATATAAATATCGCTCCACATATGTAACAATATCACTCTACCTATGTAACAATATCACTCCACCTATGTAGCAATAACGCTCAATATCTGTAACAATAATGCTCCACATGTGTAGCGATTTCGCTGCACATCTGTCGCAATAACGCTCCACATATGTAGCACTATCGCTTGACATATGCAGCAATATCACTCCACATATGTATTAATATCGCTTCACATATGTAGCAATATCACTCCCTTATGTAGCAATATTGCGCTACAAATATACCAATATTGCTCCACATATGTATCTATATCGCTCCACATATGTAGCTATATCACTTTACATATGTAGCAATAACGATCTACATATGTATTAATATCACTCCACATATGTAGCAATAACGCACCACATATGTAGCCATATTGCTCCATTGTGTGACAATATCGCTCCTCATATATAACTATATCGCTCGACATATGCAGCAATAACTCTCTACATATCTAGAAATAACGCTCCACATATGTAGCAATATCACTCCCTTATGTAGCAATATCGCCCTACATATGTAGCAATATCGCTTTATTATGTAGCAATAACGCTCTACATATGTAGCAATATCACTCCACATATGTAGCAATATCACTCCCTTATGTTGCAATCATACTCCACATATGTAGCAATATCGGTCCACAAAATTACCAACATCGCTCCACATATGAAACAATATCGTTCCACATACATATGAATATCGCTCCACATATGTAACAATATCGCTCCACCTATGTAACAATATCACTCCACCTATGTATCAATAGCGCTGAATATCTGTAGCAATAATCCTCCACATACGTAGCGATTTCGCTGTACATATGTCGCAATAACGCTCTACATATGTAGCAGTATCGCTCGACATATGCAGCAATATCACTCCACATATGTATTAATATCGCTCCACATATGTAGCAATATCACTCCCTTATGTAGCAATATTGCACTACAAATATAGAAATATTGCTCCACATATGTAGCTATATCGCTCCACATATGTAGCTATATCGCTTTACATTTGTAGCAATAAAGATCTACATATGTATTAATATCGCTCAACATATGTAGCAATAACGCACCACATATGTATCCATATCGCTCCACTGTGTGACAATATCGCTCCTCATATATAACTATATCGCTCGACATATGGAACAATATCTCTCTACATATGTAGAAATAACGGTCCACATATGTAGCAATATCACACCCTTATACAGCAATATCGCCCTACATATGTAGCAATATCGCTTTATTATGTAGCAATAACGCTCTACATATGCAACAATATTACTCCACATATGTAGCAATATTACTCCCTTATGTTGCAATCATACTCCACATATCTAGCAATATCGGTCCACAAATTTACCAACATCGCTCCACATATGGAACAATATCGTTCCACATACATATAAATATCGCTCCACATATGTAACAATATCACTCTACCTATGTAACAATATCACTCCACCTATGTAGCAATAACGCTCAATATCTGTAACAATAATGCTCCACATGTGTAGCGATTTCGCTGCACATCTGTCGCAATAACGCTCCACATATGTAGCACTCTTGCTCGACATATGCAGCAATATCACTCCACATATGTATTAATATTGCTTCACATATGTAGCAATATCACTCCCTTATGTAGCAATATTGCGCTACAAATATAGCAATATTGCTCCACATATGTATCTATATCGCTCCATATATGTAGCTATATCACTTTACATATGTAGCAATAACGATCTACATATGTATCAATATCGCTCCACATATGTAGAAATAACGCACCACATATGTAGCCATATTGCTCCATTGTGTGACAATATCGCTCCTCATATATAACTATATCGCTCGACATATGCAGCAATAACTCTCTACATATGTAGAAATAACGCTCCACATATGTAGCAATATCACTCCCTTATGTAGCAATATCGCCCTACATATGTAGCAATATCGCTTTATTATGTAGCAATAACGCTCTACATATGTAGCAATATCACTCCACATATGTAGCAATATCACTCCCTTATGTTGCAATCATACTCCACATATGTAGCAATATCGGTCCACAAATTTACCAACATCGCTCCACATATGAAACAATATCGTTCCACATACATATAAATATTGCTCCACATATGTAACAATATCGCTCCACCTATGTAACAATATCACTCTACCTATGTATAAATAACGCTGAATATCTGTAGCAATAATGCTCCACATATGTAGCGATTTCGCTGTACATATGTCGCAATAACGCTCTACATATGTAGCAGTATCGCTCGACATATGCATCAATATCACTCCACATATGTATTAATATCGCTCCACATATGTAGCAATATCACTCCCTTATGTAGCAATATTGCACTACAAATATAGCAATATTGCTCAACATATGTAGCTATATCGCTCCACATATGTAGCTATATCGCTTTACATATTTAGCAATAACAATCTACATATGTATCAATATCGCTCAACATATGTAGCAATAACGCACCACATATATATCCATATCGCTCCATTGTGTGACAATATCGCTCCTCATATATAACTATATCGCTCGACATATGCAACAATATCTCTCTACATATGTAGAAATAACGGTCCATATATGTAGCAATATCACTCCCTTATGTAGCAATATCGCCCTACATATGTAGCAATATCGCTTTATTATGTAGTAATAACGCTCTACGTATGTAGCAATATCACTCCACATATGTAGCAATATCACTCCCTTATGTTGCAATCATACTCCACATATGTAGTAATATCGGTCCACAAATTTACCAACATCGCTCCACATATGGAACAATATCGTTCCACATACATATAAATATCGCTCCACATATGTAACAATATCACTCTACCTATGTAACAGTATCACTCTACCTATGTAGCAATAACGCTCAATATCTATAACAATAATGCTCCACATATGTAGCGATTTCGCTGCACATATGTCGCAATAACGCTCCACATATGTAGCATTATCGCTCGACATATGCAGCAATATCACTCCTCATATGTATTAATATCGCTTTACATATGTAGCAATATCACTCCCTTATGTAGCAATATTGCGCTACAAATATAGCAACATCGCTTCACATATGTACCTATATCACTCCACATATATAGCTGTATCGCTTTACATATGTAGCAATAACGATCCACATATGTATCAATATCGCTCCACATATGTAGCAATAACACACCACATATGTAGCCATATTGCTCCATTGTGTGACAATATCGCTCCTCATATATAACTATATCGCTCGACATATGCAACAATAACTCTCTACATATGTTGAAATAACGTTCCACATATGTTGCAATATCACTCCCTTATGTAGCAATATCGCCCTACATATGTAGCAATATCGCTTTATTATGTGGCTATAACGCTTTACATATGTAGCAATATCACTCCACATATGTAGCAATATCACTCCCTTATGTAGCAATAATACACCACATATGTAACAATATCGTTCTACATATGTAATAATATCGCTCCACATATGTAGCAACGTCACTCCATTGTGTAGCTATATCGTTCCACATATGTAGCAATATCGCTCTATTAAGTAGTAATAACGCTCTGCATATACAACAATATCGCTCCATCGTATATAAATATCACTTTACATATGTAACAATATCGCTCCAAATATGTAACAATATTAATCTACATATGTAGAAATAACGCTCAACATATGTAGCAATATTACTCCCTTATGTAGCAATATCGCTCCACAAATGTAGCAAAATAGTTCCATTATGTTACAATAACGCTCCACATATGTTAGAATATTGCTCCGCATATGTATTAATATTGCTCCACATACGTATCAATATCGCTCTACTTATGTAAAAATAGCGCTCTACATATGTACCAATTTTACTTCCTTATGTTGCAATATCGCTACACATATGTAGCAATATCGCTCTATTATGTAGCAATAACGCTCCACATATGTTGCAATATCGCTCCACATATGTAGCAGTATCACTCCCTTATGTAGCAATAACGCTCCACATATGTTGCAATATCACACCACTTATGTAGGAATATCACTCCATTATGTAGCTATATCGCTCTGCATATGTAGCAATGACGCTCCACATATGTACCACTAACGCTCCACATATGTAGCAATATCGCTCCACATATGTAACAATAACGCTCCGTTGTGTAGTTATATCGCTCTACATATGTAGCAATAATGATCCACATATGTAACACTAACGCTACACATATGTATCAATATTGCTCCACATATGTAGCAATATCACTCCCTTATATAGCAATGACGTTCCACATATGTAACAATATCGCTCCAGATATGTAACAATATCACTCAACATATGTAACAATATCGCTCCATTGTGTAGCTATATTACTCCACATATGTATGAATATCGCACCACATATGTTGAAAAAACACTCCGCTTATGTAGCAATATCGCTCTACATATATTACAATAACACTTCATTACGTAGTAATAACGCTCCACATATGTAACAATAATACTCCACATATATAGCCATATCGCTGCATTGTGTAATAATATCGCTCCACATATGTAGCAATATCGCTTCACATATGTATAAATAACGCTTCACATATGTAGCAATATCACTCCCTTATGTAGCAATATCGCTCCTCGTATGTAGCCATATCACTCTTTTTAGTAGCAGTAACGCTCTACATATGAAGGAATATTGCTCCACATATGTAGCAAAATCGTTCTACATATGTAAAAATAACGCTCCACATATGCAGAAATAATGCTCAACATATGTAGCAATATCGCTATATATATGTAACAATATTGCTCCACATATATAGCATTAACGCTCCACATTTGTAATAATTTCGCTCCACATATGCAGCAATATTGCTCCATATTTGGAGCAATATCGCTCATCATACGTATAAATATTGCCCTACAGATGTAACAATATCACTCCCTTATGTAGCAATAACGCTCTACATATGCAACAATATCGCTCCACATATGTAACAATATCACTCCATATATATAGCAATATAATTTCACATATGCAGCAATATCACTCCACATATGTATAAATATCACTCCACATATGTACTAATATCGTTCAACATATGTAGCAATAACGCTCCACATATGTAGCAACATTGTATACATATGTATACATATGTATTAATATCACTTCACATATGTAGCAAAATTGCTTTACCTATGTATCAATATTGCTTCACATACGTAGCAATGTCGCTCTATATATATAACAATAACGCTCGACATATGTAGCAATATTGCTCTATTATGTAGCATTAACGCTCCCTTAGGTAAAAATATCGCTCCACATATGTAGCAATATTACCCCCCATATGTATCAATATCGCTCCACATATGTAGCAATAACGCTTCGCATATGTAGCAATATCGCTCGCATATGCAGCAATATCGCTCCCTTATGAAGGAATATTGCTCCACATATGCAACATTATCGCTCCCTTATGTAGCAATATCGCTCCACATGTATCAATATCGACTTATTATGTAGCAATAATGCTCTACATATAAAGCGATATCGCTCCGCATATGTAGCCATATTACTCTATTGTGTAACAATATCGCTTCTCATATGTAGTAATATCGCTCCACATATGTAGAAATAACGCTCCACATATGTAGCAATATCACTCCCTTATGTAGCAATATCGCATCACCTATGTAGCAATATCACTCTATTATGTAACAATAATGCTCTACATATGTAGTAATACAGCTCTACATATGTAGCAATAACGCTCCACGTATGTAGCAGTATCGCTCCACATATGTAGCAATATCACTGCCTTATGTAGCAATAATACTCCACATATGTAGCAATATCGCTCTACATTTTTATCAACATCGCTTCACATATGGAACAATATCGCTCATCATATGTATAAATATAGCTCGACATATGTAACAATATTGCTCAACATATGTAATAATATTGCTACACATATGTAGCAATAACGCTCAATATCTGTATCAATAATGGTCCAAATATGTAGTGATTTCGCTACACATATGTAGCAATAACGCTCTACATATGTAGCAATATCGGTCCACATATGCAGCAATATCACTTGACATATGTATTAATATCGCTCTATATATATAGCAATATCCCTCCCTTTTCTAACAATATTGAGACACTAATCTAGAAATATCGCTCTACATATGTAACAATATTACTCCGCATATGTGGAAATATCGCTCCGCATACGTGGCAATAGCTCTCCACATATGTAAAAATAACGCTCTATATATGTAGCAATAACGCTCCACATATGTAACAATATCACTCCCTTATCTAGCAATATTGCTCCACATATGTAGCAATATCGCTATATTATGTAGCCATATCGCTCTACAAATGTAGCCATATCGCTCCATTGTGTAACAATATTGCTGCACATAAGTAGCAATATCACTCCACATATATAGCAATATCACTCCATATACGTAGAAATAAAGCTCAACATATGTAGCAATATCACTCCCTTATGTAGCAATACCACTCCGTACTTGAAGCAATATCGCTCCACATATGTAGCAATATCGCTCCATATATGTAGCAATAACGCTTCATATATGTAGCAATATTGTTCTACATATTTAGCAATAATTCTCCATATACGTAGCAATATCGCTATACATATGCAACGATATCGCTCAACATATGTTTTAATATTGCTCCACATATGTAGCAATATCATTCTCTTATGTAGCAATTACGCTTAACATATGTAACAAAATCGCTCTACACATGTACCAATAATGCTCCACATATGTAGTAATATCGCTCCACATATGTAGTAATATCGCTCTACATATGTAACAATATTGCTCCACATATGTAGCAATAACGCGCCACATATGTAGAAATATCGCTCCACATATGTCGCAATATCGCTCAACATATATATCACTATTGCTCTGCATATGTAGCAATATCATTCCCTTATGTAGCAGTAACGCTCCCATATGTAATAATATCGCTCCACATATGTAGCAATATCACCTCACATGTGTAGCAATATCGCTCCATTATCTAGCAATATCGCTCCACATTTGTAGCTATATCGCTCTACATATTGTAACGCTCCACATATGTAGCTGTAAACGCTCCATTATGTAGTAACAATGGTCCACATATGTAGTAACAACGGTTCACATAAGTAGCCATATCTCTCCATTGTGTAACAATTTTGCTCGACATATGTTGCAATATCGCTCCACATATGTAGCAATATCGTTGTACATATGTAGAAATAATGCTCCACGTATGTAGTAATATCACTCCCTTATGTAGCAATATCGCTTTATTATGTAGCAATAACGCTCCACATGTAGCAATATCGCTCCATATATGTAGCAATATCACTACCTTATGTATCAATAATGCTTTACATAGGTAGCAATATCGCTTTACATATGTATCAATATCGCTCCACATATATATCAATAATGCTCCACATATGTATCAATATCGCTCTACATATGTATAAATATCGCTCCTTATATGTAGTAATATCACTCCATTGTGTAGCTATATCGCTCCACATGTTGCAATAATGATCTATATATTTAGTAATAACGATCCGCATATGTAGCAATATCTCAGAACTTATGTATCAATAACGCTCGACTTATGTAGCAATATCACTCTACATATGTATCAATATTGCTCTACAAATGTAGCAATATCATTCGGTTATGTAGCAATAACTCTCCACATATGTAACAATATCGCTACTCATATGTAGTAATATCGCTGCACATATGTAGCAATATCGTTCCACAAATGTAGCAATAACACTCAATATATGTAGCAATATTGCTCAATATATGTAACAATATCGCTCCACGTATGCAGCAATATCGCTCAACATATGTATCAATATTGCTCCACATATGTAGCAATATCATTCTTTTGTGAGGCCATAACGCTCCACATATGTAACAATATCACTCAACATATGTAGCAATATCACTCCTCAAATGTAGCAATATCGCTCCATTATGTAGCAATATCGCTCCACATATGTAACTATATCGCTCTACATATGTAGCAATAATGCTCTACATATGTATTAATAACGCTCCACATATGTAGCAATAATGTTCCATTACGTAGTAATAGCACTCCACATATGCAATAATAACGGTCCACATATATAGCCATATCGCTCCATTGTTTAACAATATCGCTCTACATATGTAGTAATATCGCTCCACATATGTAGTAATTTCGCTCCACATATATAGCAATATCACTCTACATATATAAAAATAACGTTTTACATATGTAGTAATATCACACCCTTATGTAGCAATATCGGTCCACAAATGTAACAATAGCGCGCTATTATGTAGCAATAATGCTCTACATATGTAGCAATATTGCTCTACATATGTAACAATTTCACTCCCTTATGTAGCAATAATGCTCCACATATGTAGGAACATCGCTCCGTATATGTAGCAATATCGCTCCACATATGTAGTAATAGAACTCCATTGTGTACCTATATCGCACCACATATTTAGCAATAGCACTCAATATATGTAGCATTAACGATCTACATATGTACTAATATCTCACCACATATGTAGCAATAACGCTCCATTACGTAGTAATAACGCTCCACATATATAGCAATAACGCACCACATATGTAACAATATCACTCCTTTGTATAGGAATATCACGCCACATAAGTTGTAATATTAATTCACATATGTAGCAATATGACTCCCTTATCTAGCAATATCTCCATATATGTAGCAATATCGCTCCACATATGTAGGAATAACGTAGGACATATGTAGCAATAACGCTCCACATATGTAGGAATATCGTTTAACATATGTATCAATATTGCTCCACATATGTAACAATATTGCACCATATATGTAGTAATATCGCTCCACATGTGTTGCAATATTGCTCCAAATATGTATAAATAACGCTAAATATCTGTAGTAATAGCACTCCACATATATAGCAATATCGGTCCACATATGTTGCAATATTACTCTACATATGTCTTAATATCGCTTTACATATCTAGCAATAATACTCCCTTATGTAACAATATTGCGCCACTAATATAGCAATATCGCTTTACATATCACTCCACATATATAACAATATCGCTCCACAAATGTAGAAATAACGCTCCACATATGTAGCAATAACGCTCCACATTTGTTACAATATCACTCCCTTATATAGAAATATTGCTCCACATATGTTGCAATATCGCTCCACAAATGTAGAACTAACACTCTACATATGTAGCAATAATGCTCCACATATGTAGCAATATTGCTCTACATATGTAGTAATATCGCTCTACATATGTAGCAATAATGTTCGACATATATAGCAATATCGCTCCGCATATGTATCAATATCACTCCCTTATGTAGCAATAATACTCTACATATGTAGCAATATAGCTCCACATATTTATCAACATCGCTCTACACATGGAACAATATCGCTCCACATGTGTACCAATATCGCTCTACATGTGTAGCAATATTATTCCCTTAATGCTCCGCATATGTAGCAATATCGCTCTACATATGTAGCAATAACGCTCCACATATGTACCAACATATGTAACAATATCGCTCTACATATGTACCAACATTGCTACACTTATTTAGCAATATCGTTCTACATAAGTAGTAATAATGCTCTACATATGTAGTAATATCGATGTACATTTATAGCAAAATCGTTTCACATATGTGGCTATATCGCTCTACATATGTTGCAATATCGCCCTACATATGTAACAATATCACTCAACAAATGTAGCAATATCGCTCCACATATATAGCAATAACGCTCCACGTATTTAATAATATCGTGCCAAATATGTCTCGAGAACGCTCCATTACATAGATATAACGCTCTACATATATAGTAATAACGTTCTACATATGTACCAATCTCGCACCTCATATTTAGCAATATCGGAATATATATGTAACATTATCGCCCCACATATGTTGCAATATCGCTCCACATATGTAACAATAACGCTCCACATATGTTGCAATAACACTCCACATAGGTAGCAATAATGTTGCACATATGTTGCAATATAACTCCACATATATAACAATATCGCACCACTGTGTAGCTATATCGTTCCAGATTTATAGCCATATCGCTCTACATATGTTGATATAACGCACTACATATTTAACAACATCGCTCCACATATAGAACAATATCGCTCTACATATGTACCAATATCGCTCTACATATGTACCAATATCGCTCAACATATGTAGCAATATCGCACCACATATGTAGCAATAACGCTCAATAAATGTAGTAATAACGCTCCACATATGTAGCAATTTTGCTCGACATATGTAGCAATATCGCCCGACATATGTATTAATATCGCTCTATATATGTAGTAATATCGCTCCACATATGTAGCAATATCACTAAATTATGTAGCAATATTGCGCCACGTATGTTGCAAACTTGCCCGACTTATGTATCAATGTCGCTCTACATATGTAGCAATATCGCTCTACATATGTAGCAATATCGCTCCGCATATGTAGCAATAATGCTCAATTATGTACCAATAACACTCCACATATGTAGCAATATCGCCCTACATATGTAGCAATTTCACGCCACATATATAGCAATATCACTCCCTCGTGTAGCAATCATGCATCACATATGTAGCAATATCGCTCCACATATGTAGAAATATCGCTCCACATATGTAGCAATATCACTCCCTTAAGAAGCAATAATACTCCACATATGTAGTAATATCGCTCCACATATGTAGTAATAACGCTGCACATATGTAGCAATATCGCTCCACAAATGTAACAGTATCACTCCACATATGTAGCAATAACGGTCTATATATGTAGTAATAACGGTTGACATATGTAGCAATATCGCTCTACATATGTAGCAATAAAGCTACACATATGTAGCAATATCGCTCAACATATGTAGCAATACCGCTCTACATATGTAGCAATAACACTCCACATACGTAGCAATATCGCAGCACATTTGTATCAATATCACTCCCTTATATAACAATAATACTCCACATATATAACAATATCATTCCCTTATGGAACAATATCGTTCAACACATGTATAAATATCGTTGTACATATGTAACATTATCGCTCTACATATGTAGCAATAACGCTCAATATCTATAACAATAACGCTCCACATATGTAGCGATTTTGCTGCACATATGTAGCAATAACGCTTAGCAATATCGCTCCACATATGCAGTAATGTAAGTCTACATATTTATTAATATCGCTCCACATATGTAGCAATATCACTCCCTTATGTAGCAATATTGCACCACTAATGTAACAATATCGCTATACATATCGCTCCATATTTTTAGCAATATCGCTCTGCATATGTAGTAATAACGTTCCACATATGTAGCAATAACGCTCTACATTTGTAACAATATGACTCCCTTATGTAGCAATATCGCTCAATTTATGAAGCAATATCACTTTATTATGTAGTGATAATGCTTCACAAATGTGGCCATATTGCTCTACATATGTAGCCATATCGCTCGATTTTGTAACAATATTGCTCTACAAATGTAGCAATATCGATGCACATATGTAGCAATATCGCTCTACATATGTAAAAATTATGCTCCACATACGTAGCAATATCACTCCCTTATGTTGCAATATCACTCCACATATGTAGCAGTATCGCTCCATTACGTAACAATAACACTCCACATATATATTAATAGCGCTCTACATATGCAACAATATCACTCACTTATGTAACAATAATACTCTACATATGTAGCAATATCGCTCAACATATGTAGCAATATCGCTATACATATGTAGTAATATTACTCCCGTATGTAGCAATAATACTCCACATATGTAGCAATATCGCTCTACATATGTAGCAATAACGCTCTACATATGTAACAATATCACTCTACAAATGTACAAATATCGGTCTACATATGTAGCAATATTACTCCCTATGTAGCAATAATGCTCCACATATGTAACAAAATCGCTTCACATATGTAGCAATATAGCTCCACATATGTATCAATAATGCTCTACATATACATCATTATCGCTCCACATAGGTTTGATTAACGTTCCACATAAATAGCAATATCGCTCCGCATACGTAGCAATACCGCTCCACATATGTAATAATAGCACTCCACATATGTAGAAATATCGCTCTATATATGTAGCAATATCGCTCTACATATTTATCAATAACGATCTACATACGTAGCAATAATGCTCCACATATGTAGTAATATTACTCTACATATGTAGCAATAACGCTCCACATATGTATCAATATCGCTCTACATATATAGGAATAACGCTTCACATATGTAGCAATATCGCTCTACATATGTAGCAAAAATGCTCCATATATGTAGCAATATCGTTATATTGCTTCACATATGTAGTAATATCATTTTATATTTGTAGCAATAATGCTCCACATATTTAACAATATCGCTATATATATGTAGCAAAATCACTCCCTTACGTACCAATCACGCTCCACATATGGAGCAATATCGCTCCACATATGTAGCAATAACGGTAAATATATGTAGCAATAACGCTCCACATATGTAGCAATATTGCCCTACATATGTAGCAATATCACTCCCTCGTGTAGCAATAATGCTCCACATATGAAGCAATATCGCTCCACATATTTATCAACATCGCACCACATATGGAACAATATCGCTCCACATATGTATCGATATCGCTCCACATATGTATTAATATCGCCATACATATTTAGTAATATCGCTCCACATATGTAGTAATAACGCTCTACATATGTTGCAATATCGCTCCATTGTGCAGCTATATCGCTTCACATATATAGCAATATCGCTCTACATTTGTAGCCATAACGCTCCACATGTTTAACAATATCGCTCCACATATGTATCAAAATAACTCCCTTACGTAGCAATAAGTCTCCACACATGGAACCGTCTCGCTCCATATATGTAGCAAGATCGCTGCACATATGTAGTAATATCACTCCCTTATGTTGTAATAATGCTCCATATATATAGCAATATCGCTCCACATATGTAGGAATATCGCTCTACAAATGTAGTAATAAAGCACCACATATCTAGCAATATCGCTCTATATATATTTCAACAACGCTCCACATATGTAGCAATATCGCTCCACATATGTAGCAATATCGCTCCATTGTCTAGCTATATCGTTCCAAATTTGTAGCTATATCACTCACATATGTAGAAAATAACACTCTACATATTTAAAGATATCGCTCCACATATGGAACAATAACGCTCTACATACGTAGCAATATCGCACCACATATGTAGCAATCACGCTCAGTATTTGTAGCAATAACGCTCCACATATGTAGCAATTTTGTTCGACATATGTAGCAATATCGCACAACATATGTATTAATATCGTTCTACATATGTAGTAATATTGCTCAACATATGTAGCAATATCACTCCCTTATGTAACAATATTGCGCCACGTATGTAGTAATACCGCCCAACTTATGTATCAATATCGCTCTACATATGTAGCAATATCGCTCCATTGTTTAGCTATATCGCTCCACATATGTAGCAATATCGCTCCATTGTTTAGCTATATCGCTCCACACATGTAGCAATGACGCTCCACTTATGTGGCAATATCGCTCCATTGTGTAGCAATATCGCTCTACATATGTAGCAATATCGCTCTACATATGTAGCACTAACGCTCTACATATTTAACAATATCACTCCAAATATGTAGCATTATCACTCCTATATGTGACAATAATGCTCCACATATGTAGCAATATCGCTCTACATATTTATCAACATCGCTCTACATATGGAACAATATTGCTCCACATATGTAGCAATATCGCTTTAAAAATGTAGCGGTATTAATCTACATACGTAGTGATATCGCTCCACATATGTAACAATAATGCTTAATATATGTAGCAATAACAATCTACATATGTAGCAATATTGCTCCACATATTTAGCAATATCGCTCTACATATGTAACATTATCGCTCCACATATGCAGCAATGTAAGTCTACATATGTATTAATATCATACCACATATGTAGCAATATCACTCCCTTATATAACAATATTGCACCACTAATGTAGCAATATCACTATACATATGTAACAATAATGCTCTACATATGTAGTAATATCGATGTACATTTGTCGCAATATCGTTTCACATATGTAACAATATCGCTCTACATATGTAAGATATCGCTCCACATATGTAGTAATATCGCTCTACATATAAAGCAATAATGCTCTACATATTTAGCAATATCGCACCACATATGCATCAATAACGCTCCATTACATATATCAGTACACTTATTTTGCAATATCGCTCTACATAAGTAGCAATAATGCTCTACATATGTAGTAATATCGATGTACATTTGTAGTAATATCGTTTCACATATGTGGCAATATCATTCTACATATGTACCAATATCGCTCCACATATTTAGCAATATCACTCTACATATGTAACATTATCGCTCCACATATGTTGCAATGTCACCCCACATAGGTAGTAATAACGCTCTACATATGTAGTAATATCGCTCCACATACGTAATAATATCGCACCATTGTGTAGTTATATCGTTTCACATTTGTAGCAATATCGCTCTACATATGTAAAAATAACGCTCTACATATTTAGCAATATCGCTCCACATATGTAACAATATCACTCCACATATGTACCAACATCGCTACACTTATTTAGCAATATCGCTCTACATAAGTAGCCATAATGCTCTACATATGTAGCAATATTGTTGTACCTATGTAACAATATTGATCCACATATATAGCAATAACGCTCCACATATTTAATATTATCGTGCCACATATGTCTCAATAACGCTCCATTACATAGATATAACGCTCTTCATATGTAGCAAGAACGCTAGACACATATAGGAATAACGCTCTACATATGTACCAATATCGCACCTCATATTTAGCAATATCGCAATACATATGTAACATTATCGCTCCATATATGTTGTAATATCGCTTCACATATATAACAATAATGCTCCACATATGTAGCAATAACGCTCCACATAGTTAGCAATAACGTTGTACATATGTAGCAATATGGCTCCACATATATAACAATATCTCTCCATTATTTAGTTATATCGTTCCAGATTTGTAGCCTTATCGCTCTACATATGTAGATATAAGGCTCTACATATTTAACATTGCTCCACGTATAGAACAATCTCGTTCTACATATGTACCAATATCGCTCCACATATGTAGCAATATCGCACCACATATGTAGCAATAACGCTCAATATATGTAGCAATAATGCTCTACATATATAGCAATTTCGCTCGACATAAGTAGCAATATCGCCAACATGTATATTAATATCACTCTACATATGTAGTAATATCGCTCCACATATGTAGCAATATCACTCAATTATGTAGCAATATTGCGCCACGTATGTAGGAATCTCGCCCAACTTATGTATCAATATCCCTCTACATACATAGCAATATCGCTCTACATTTGTAGCAATATCGCTCCGCATATGTAGCAATAATGCTGCATTATGTAGTAAGAACATTCTACATATATAGCAATATCACTCCGCATATATAGCAATATCGCCCTACATATGTAGCAATTTCGCGCCACGTATGTAGCAATATCACTCCCTCGTGTAGTAATAATGCACCACATATGTAGTATATCGCTCCACATATGTAGAAATATCGCTCCACATATGTATCAATATCACTCCCTTATGAAGCAATATCACTCTACATATGTAGCAATAACGCTCTATATATGTAGCAATAATGCTCTACATATGTAGCAATAATACTCCGCATATGTAGAAATATCGCTCCACAAATGTAGCAATATCGCTCCACATATGTAACAATATCGCTCCACATATGTAGCAATATCGCTCTACATATGTAGCAATAATGCTCCACATATGTAGCAATATCGCTCCACATTTGTATCAATATCACTCCCTTATGTGACAATAATACTCCACATATATAACAATATTTCTCCGCATATTTATCAACGTCGCTCTACATATAGAACAACATCGCTCAACATTTGGATAAATATCGCTCTACATATGTAGCAATATCGCTCCACATATGTAGCAATATCATTTCACCTATGTAACAATAACGCTCTACATATGTACCAATATCGCTCTACATATGTAGCAATATCGCTCCATTATGTAGCTGTATCGCTCCACATATGTAGCGATAACGCTCTATATAAGTATCAATAATGATCCACATATTTATCAATATCGCTCTACATATGCAGCAATATTGCTCCGCATATGTAGCAATATCGCTCTCTATATGTAGCAATAACGCTCAAGATCTTTATAAATAACGGTCCACACATGTAGCAATTTTCCTCCACATATGTTGAAAAATGTTCCACATATAAAGCAATATCGCTCCACATTTGCAGTAATATTGGTCTACATATGTATTAATATCGCTCCACATACGTAACAATATCACTCCTTTATGTAGAAATATCGCTATACATATGTACTGATATCGCTCTACATATGTAGCAATAACACTCTACATATATAGTAATATCACTCCCTTATGTAGCAATAATGCTCAACATATGTAACAATATCGCTATATATATTTATCAATATCGCACCACATATGGAACAATATCGCTCAACATATGTATCAATATCACTTCATATATGTAGCAATATCGCTTCGCCTATGTAGCAATATCGCCCGACATATGTAACAATCACGCTCTACACGTGTAGAAATATCGCTCCACATATGTATGAATATCGCTCCACAAATGTATCAATATCGATCCACTTACGTAGCAATATTGCTCTACATTTGTAAGAATTACGCTTTACATATGTCGCAATAATGCTCCATATATGTAGTAATATCGCTCCATTGTGTAGCTATATTGCTTTACATTTGTAGCAATAGCGTTCTACTTATTTAACAATATTGCTCCACATATGTAGCAATATCACCCCACATGTGTAGAAATAACGCTAAATATTTGTAGGAATAACGATGTACATTTGTAGCAATTTCACACAACATATGTAGCAATAACACTCTACATATGTAGTAGTTTAACTCCACATATGTAGCAATATCGCTCCTATATTTATCAACATCGCTCCACATATGGAACAATATCGCTCCACATATGTAGTAATATTGCTCAAAAAATGTAGCGCAATTAATCCACATATGTCGCAATAACGCTCTACATATGTAGCAATATCGCTCCACATATGTAGCAATAACGCTCTACATATGTGGCAAAATTGCTCCACATATGTAACAATATCGCACTACATATGTAGCAATATCGCGCCCATATGTAGCAATATCACTCCCTAATGTGGCAATAATGCTCCACATATGTAGCAATATCGCTCTACATATTTATTAACAACGCACCATATATAGAACAATATCGCTCGACAATGCATCAACATTGCTTCCTATATGTAGCAATATCTCTCGACATATGGAACAATATTGCTCCACATATGTAGCAATAACGCTATACATATGTAGAAATATCGCTCCACATATCTAGGAATATCGCTCCACAAATGTATCAATATCGATCCACTTAAGTAGCAATATCGCTCTATATTTATAAGAATAACGCTCCACATATGTAGTAATATTGTTCCACATATGTCGGAATAACGCTCCACATATGTAGCAATATCGCTCCGTTGTATAGCTATATTACTCCACATATGTAACATTATCGCTTTACATTTGCAGCAATAACGCTCCACGTATTTAACAATATCGCTCCACATATGTAGCAATATCACTCTACATATGTAGCAATAACGCTCAATATTTGTAGCAATAACGATCTATATATGTAGCAATTTCACACCACATATGTAGCAATAACGCTCTACATATGTAGCAATTTCACTCCATATATGTAGCAATATCGCTCTACATATTTATCAACATCGCTCTATATATGGAACAATATCGCTACAAATATGTAGCAATATCGCTCCACATATATATAGCAATAACGCTCAATATATGTAGCAATAACGCTTCACAAATATAGCAATATCGCTCCACATAGGAAGATATATCGCTATACATATGTAGCAATATCACTTCCTAATGCAGTAATAATGTTCCACGTATGTAGGAATATCGCTCTACCGATTTATCAACAGCGCATCACGTATAGAACAATATCAATCCACATATGTAGCAATATCGCTTCATTCTGTACGTATATCGCTCCACATATGTAACAATATCGCTTTACATTTGTAGGAATAACGCTTCACATATTTAACAATATCGCTCCACATATGTAGCAATATCACTCCACATATGTTGCAATAACGCTCAACATTTGTAGCAACAACGATCTACATATGCAGCAATTTCACACCACATATGTAGCAATAACGCTCTACATATGTAGCAATTTCACTCCACATATGTAACAATATTGCTCCAAAAATGTAGCGGTATTAATCCACATTTGTAGCAATATTGCTCCACATATATAGCAATAACGCTCAATATATGTAACAATAACGCACCACAAATGTAGCAATATCGCTCCACATAGGTAGATATATCGCTATATATATGTACCAATACCGCGCCACATATCTAACAATATCACTCCCTAATGTAGTAATAGTGTTCCACGTATGTAGCTATATCGCTCTACCAATTTATCAACAGTGCACCACATATAAAACAATATCACTCCACATATGTTGCAATATTGCTCCACATATTTATCAATATCGCTCTACATATGTAGCAATAACGCTCAATATCTGTATCAAGAACGCTCAACACATATAACAATTTTGCTCCACATTTGTTGCAAAAATGCTCAACATATATAGCAATATCGCTCGACATATGCAGCAATATCGCTCCACCTATGTATTAATATCACTTCACACATGTAACAATATCGCTCCACATATGTACCGATATCTCTACACATATTTAGCAATATCGCTTTACATATGTGGCAATAATGCTCTACATATGTAGTAATATCACTCCCTTATGTAACAATATCGCTCCACATATGTATTAATATCACTTCACATATATAACAATATTGCTCCACATATGTACCGATATCGCTACACATATTTAGCAATATCACTTTACATATGTAGCAATAATGCTCTACATATGTAATAATATCTCTCCCTTATGTAGCAATAATTCTCCACATATGTAGCAATATCGCTCCACATATTTATCAACATCGCACCACATATGGAAAAATATCGCTCCACATAGGTTAGAATAACTCTCTACATATATATCAATACAGCTTCACATAAGCACCAATATCGCTCCACATAAGTAGCAATAACGCTCCACATAAGTACCAATATCACTCCACATAAGTAGCAATAACGCTCCACATATGGAGAAATATCGCTCTAAATATGTACCAATATCGCTCCACAAATGTATCAATAACGATCCACTTACGTATCAATCACGCACAACATATGTAGTAATATTGCTACACATATGCAACAATATTGCTCCACGTATGTAGCAATATCACTCTAAATATGTATTAATATCGCTCCACATATGCAACAATAACACTCCCTCCTGTAGAAATAATGCTCCACATATGTAACAATATCGCTCTACATATGTACCGATATCGCTACACATATTTAACAATATCGCTCTACATACGTAGCAATAACGATTGACATATTTATGTATTAAAAACGATCGACAAATTTATCAACATCTCACCACATATGGAACAATATTGCTCCACATGTGTATCAATATCGCTTCACATATATAGCAATATCTCTCCACATATGTTGCAATAACGCTCCATATATGTAGCAATATCATTTCACATATGTAACAATAACGCTCCACATATGTAAAAATATCGTTCCACATATGTAGCAATATCGCTCCATAAATGTATCAATACGATCTGCTTATGTATCAATAACGCTCCACATTTGTTATAATATTGCACCACATATGTAGCAATAGCGCTCCACATATGTAGTAATATCGCTCTACATATGTAGGAATAATACTCTACATATGTAGGAATATTGCCCCACATATGTAGCAATAATGCTCCACATATTTTGGAATATCGCTCAATTATGTAGCTATATCGCTCTACATATGTAGCAATATCATTCTACATTTGTAGCAATAACGCATGACAATTTAACAATATCGCTTCACATATGTAGCAATATCACTCCCTTATGTAGTAATAATCCTCCATATATGTAGCAATATCGCTCTACATATCTATCAACATCGCTCCACATATAAAACAATATCACTCCACATATGTAGTAATATCGCTCCAAAAATGTAGCGGTATTAATCTACATATGTAGCAATATCGCTCTACATATGTAGCAATAATGCTCTACATATGTATCATTATCGCTCCACATATGTAGCAACATCGTTCTACATATGTTGCAATATTGTGCCACATATATAGCAATATCGTGCCACATATGTAGCAATCATGCTCCACATATGTAGCAATATCGCTCCACATATTTATCAACATCGCACCACATATTGAACAATATCGCTCTACATATGTATCAATATAGCTCCACATATGTAGCATTAACGCTCCACATATGTACCAATATCGCTCTACATATTTAGCAATATCGCTCGATATATACATTAAAATCGCTCTACATATGTTTCAATACCTCTCCTTTATATAGCAATATTGCGCCATGTTTGTAGAAATATCGCTCTACATATGTATCAATATCGCTCCACATATGTAGCAATATTGCTCGACATATGTAGCAATAACACTCCACATATGTAGCAATATCATTTCACATATGTAACAATAACGCTCAACATATTTATCAATATTGATCTACATTTGTAGCAATATCGCTCCATTGTGTAGCTATATCGTTGTACATATGTAGCGATAATGTTCCATATTTGTATCAATAACGATCCACATATTTATCAATATCGCTCCACATATGTAGTAATAACGCTCAATATTTGTAACAATAACGCTCCACACATGTAGCAATTTTATTCCACATAAGTACCAAAAACGTTTTACATATATAGCAATATCGCTCCACATATGCAGCAATATCGCTTCACATATGTATTAATATCTCTCCACATATGTAACAATATCACTCCCTTATGTAGAAATAACGCTCTATATATGTAACAATATCGCTCCACATATGTACCGATACCGCTACATATATTTAGCAATCTCACTCTACGCATGTAGCAATAACGCTCCACATATGTAGCAATATCGCTCTACATATGTAGGAATATCGCACTACATACGTAGCAATAATGCTCCATATATGTATCCATAACGATCCACATATGTATCAATATCGTTCTACATATGTAGAATATTGCTCCACATATGTAGCAATATTGCTCTCCATTTGTAGCAAGAACGCTCAATATATGTAGCAATAACGCTCCACATATTTAGCAATTTTGCTCCACATATGTAACAAAAATGCTCCACATCAATAGCAATATCGCTCCACATATACAGCAATATTGCTCCACATATGTATTAATATCTTTCCACATATGTAACAATATCACTCCCTTTTGTAGCAATAACGTTCAACATATGCAACAATATCGCTCCACATGTGTACCAATATCGTTATACTTATATAACGATAATGCTCTACATATGTAATATATCGATGTACCTATGTAGAAATATCGCTTTACATATGCAGCAATATCGCTCTACATATGTAGCAATATCGCTTTACATATGTAGCAATAACGTTCTACATATGTAATATATTGATACATATGTAGGAATATCGCTTGACATATGTACCAATATCGCTCCACGTATTTAGCAATATCGCTCTACATATGTAACATTATCGCTCCACGTATGTAGCAAAATCGGTAAACATATTCAGCAATATCGCTCTACGTATGTAGCAATAACGCTCCACATAGGTAGCAATAACGCTCTACATATGTAGCAATATCGCTCCACATATGTTACAATAGTGTTCCATATATGTATCAATAATGATCTACATATGTATCAACATCGCTCTACATATGTAGCAATATCGCTCCACATATGTGCCAATATTGCTCTACATATGTAGCAAGAACGCTCAATATATGTTGCAATAACGCTCCGCATATGTAGCAATTTTGCCCCACATATGTAACAAAAACGCTCCACATATATATCAATATTGCTCCACGTATACAGCAATATCGGTCCACATATGTATTAATACCGATCCACATATGTAACAATATCACATTCTTCTGTAGTAATAACATTCCACATATGTAACTATATCGCTCCACATATGTACCTATATCGTTACACTTATTTATCAATATCGCTCTACGTATGTAGCAATAACGCTCTACATATGTAGTAATATCGATGTACATATGTAGCAATATCGCTTCACATATACAGAAATATCACTCTACATATGTAGCAATATTGCTCGACATATCTAACAATATCGTTCCTAATATGTAGCAATTTCGCTCGACATATTTAACAATATCGCTCTACATATGTATTAATATCACTCTACATATGTAGCAATATCGCTCCACAAATGTAGCAAAATCACTCCCTTATGTAGCAATCATGCTCGACATATGTAGCAATATTGCTCCACATATTTATCAACATCTCACCACAAATGGAACAATATTACTCCACATATATATCAATATTGCTCTACATATGTAGCATTATCGCTCCACAAATGTAGCAATAACGCTCCACATATATAACAATATCGCTCCACATATGTAGCAATATTGCACTACATATGTATTAATATCGCTTCACATATGTAGCAATATCGTTCCACATATGTATCAATAATGTCCCACATATGTAGCAATATCGCACCAAATATGTGTCATGATCGCTCTACATATGTAGCAATATCGCTCCACATATATAGCAATATCGCTCCACATATGTAGCAATATCGCTCCACATATGTAGCAATATCGCTCCATTGTGTAGCTATATTACTCCACACATGTAGCAATATCGCTCTATATATGTGTTAATAGCAATCCACATATGTATCAATATCGCTCCACATATATAACAATATCACTCCACATATGTAGCAAAATCATACCACATATGTAGCAATAACGCTAAATATATGTAGCAATAATGCTCAGCATATGTAGCAATTTCGCTCGACATATGTAGCAATATCATTCTACATATGTATTAATATCGCTCTACAAATGTAGCAATATCAGACTACATATGTAGTAAAATTACTCCCTTATGTGGCAATAATGCTTCACATATGTAGCAATATCACTCCACATATTTATCAACATCGCACAACAAATGGAACAATATTGCTCCACAAATATATCAATATTGCTCCACATATGTAGCATTATCGCTCCACATATGTAGCAATACAGCTCTTTGCATGTACAAATATCGCTTCACATATGCAGCAATATCGCTCTACATATGTATTAATATCGCACCACATATGTTGTAATATCACTCCCTTATGTAGCAATATTGTGCCACGTATGTACCAATATCGCTCCACCTATGTATAAATATCGCTCGACATATCTAACAATATCGCTCCACACATGTAGCAATCACGCTCCACATATGTCGCAATATCATTTCACATATGTGACAATCACGCACCAAATATGTAGCAATATTGCGCCATTGTGTAGCTATTACCCTCCACATATGTAGCAATATCGCTTCACATATGTATCAATAACGCTCCACATCTGTAGCAATACCATTTCACATATGTAACAATAATGCTCCACATATGTATCAATATCGCTCTACATATGTAGCAAAATCGCTCCATTGTGTAGCAATTTCGCTCTACATATGCAGCGATAACGTTCCATATATTTATCAATAACGATCGACATATTTATCAATATCGCTCCACATATGCAGCAACAACGCTCAATATCTATAACAATAACGCTCCACACATGTTACAATTTTGCTCAACATATGTAGCAAAAACGCTACACGTATATAGCAATAGCACTCCACATATGCAATAATATCGCTCACATATGTATTAATATCGCTCCACATATGTAACAATATTACTTAATTACGTAAAAAGAACGCTCCACACATGTAATAATTTCCCAGCACATATGTACCAATATCGCTACACATATTTAGCAATATCGCTCTACTTATGCAGAAATAGCTCTCTACATATGTACTAATATCACTCCCTTACGTTGCAATAATGCTCCACATAGTAGCAATATCGCTCCACATATGTAGTAATAACGCTTAATATTTGTAGCAATAACGCTCCACATATTTATCAATATCGCTCCATATTTGTAGTAATATCGCTCCAATATGTAACAATATCGCTCCACATATGTACCAATATCGCTACACATATTTAGCAATATCACTCTACATATATAGCAATAACGCTCCACATATGTAGTAATATCTTTCTGTATAAGTAGAAATTTTGCTTCACATATGTAGCAATATCGCTCTACATATGTAGTAATATCGCTCCACATATGTCGCAATATCGCTCCACATATGTAGCAATAATAGTCCATATATTTAGCAATATCGCGCCACATATGTAGCAATAATGCTCCATTGCAGAGCTACAACGCTCTACATATGTAGCAATAACGCTCCACATATGTACCAATATCGCTACACATATTTAGCTATATCGCTCTACATATATAGCAATAACGCTCCACATATGTAGTAATACCGTTCTACATATGTAGAAATATTGCTTAAAATATGTAGCAATATCGCTCTACATATGTAGTAATATCGCTCCACATATGTCGCAATATCGTTCCATATATGTAGCAATAACACTCTACATATTTAGCAATATTACTCCACATATGTAGTAATATCGTTTCATATATGTAACAATATCACTCGACATATGTAGCAATAATGCTCTACATATGTACCAATAACGCTCCACACATGTACTAATATAGTTTCACATATGTAGCAATATCACTTCCATATGTACTAATATCGCCCCACATATGTACTAATATTGCTCCACATATGTCGCAATATCATTCCACATATATAGCAATAACAGTCCACATATTTATCAATATCACTCCACATATGTTGCAATATCGCTCCACATATAATGATCAAAATATGTAACAATAACGCTCTACATAAATAGCAATTTCGCTCTACATATGCAGCAATATCGCTCCACATATGTCGCAATATCGCTCCACATATATAACAATAACGCTCCACATATGTAAAAATATTGCTACACATATGTACCAATATCGCTACACATATTTTGCAATATCGCTATATATATATATTACAATATTGCTCCACATATGTAGTAATATCGTTCTACATATGTAGAAATATCGCTTCACATATGTAGCAATATCGCTCTACACATGTAGTAATATCGCTCCACATATATCGCAATATCGCTCCACATATGTAGCAATAACGCTCCATTACATAGCAATAACGCTCTACATATGCAGCAATAACGCTCCACATATGTACCAATATCGCTACACATATTTAGCAATATCGCTCAACATGTATAATAATAACGCTCCACATATGTAGTGATATCGTTCTACATATATAAAAATATCCTTTCACATATGTAGCAATATCGTTCCACATATGTAACAATAACGCTCTACGTATGTAGCAATATCGCTCTACATATGTAGTAATAATGCCCCACATATGTAGCAATATCGCTTTACCTATGTAGTAATAACGCTCTACATATGTAGCAATATGGCTCCACATATGTTGTAATAACGCTCCACATATTTAGCAATATCGCGCCACATATGCAATAACAACACTCCATTACATAGTTGTAACGCTATACAAATATAGCAATAACGCTCCACATATGTAAGAATAATGTTCTAGATATGTATTAGTATCGTTCTACATATGTAGTAATAACACTCCCTTATGTACCAATATTACGCCACATATGTACTAATATTGCTATACATATATAACAATAACGCTCCACATATGTAGCAATATCACTCCATATATGTAGAAATATTCCTCCCTTATGTAGCAATATTGCTCCACATATATAGCAATATCGCTCAACAGATGTAGTAATATTTCTCCACATATGTAGCTATATCGCTCCACATATGTAGCAATGGCGCTCCACATATATAGAAATATTCCTCCCTTATGTACCAATATCGCTCCACATATATAGCAATATCGCTCAACATATGTAGTAATATTTTTCCACGTATGTAGCTATATCGCTCTACATATGTAATAATATCGCTCCACATGTAGGAATAACGCTCCACATATGTCATAATATCGTTCTACATATGTAGCAATATCACCTCCTTATGTAGCAATATTGCGCTACATATGTAACAATATCACTCTACATATGTAGCAATAACGCTCCACATATGTAGCAATATCGCTCCACATATGTATCAATATCACACCCTTATGTAGAAATAACGCTCCATTGTGTAGCTATATTGCTCCACATATGTTGCAATAACGCTCTATATATGTATCAATAACAATCCACATATATATCAATATCGCTCAACAAATGTACCAATATCGCTCCACGTATCGCTCCACATATGTACCAATATCGCACTACGTATCGCTCCACATATGTACCAATATCGCTACACATATGTACCAATATCGCTCTACATATATAGTAATAACGCTCCACATATGTAGTAATATTGTTCTACATATTAAGAAATATCACTTCACATATGTAGCAATATCGCTCTATATTTGTGTAATATGGCTCCACATATGTAGCAATATGGCTCCACATATGTAGCAATATGGCTCCACATATGTTGCAATAACGGTCCACATATTTAACAATATCGCGCCACATATGTAGCAATAACGCTCCATTACATAGCTATGCCGCTCTACATTTGTAGCAATAACGCTCCACATATGTACTAATATCGCTACACATATTTAGCAATGTCGCTCTACATATATAGCAATGACGCTCCACATATGTAGTAATATCGTTCTCCATATGTAGAAATATCGCTTCACATATGTAGCAATACCGCTCTACATATGTAATAATGTCGCTCCACATATGTCTTAATATCGCTCCACATATGTAGCAATAACGGTCCATAGCAATAACGGTCCACATATTTAGCAATATTGCACCACATATGTAGCAATAACGCTCCAATACATAGTTATAACTCTCTACATATGTAATAATAACGCTCCACATATGTGTCAATATCGCTGCACATATTTCGCAATATCGCTCTACATATATAGCAATAACGCTCTACATATGTACTAATATCGTTCAACATATGTAGAAATATCGATTCACATATGTAGCAATATCGCTCTACATATGTAGTAATGTCGCTCCACATATGTTGTAATATTGCTTTACATATGTAGCAATAACGGTCTACATATTTAGCAATATCGCTCCACATTTGTTGCAATATCGCTCTACATATGTAGCAATAATGCTCAACATATGTAGCCATATTTGTATTAATATCGTTCCACACGGGTTGCAATATCACACCCTTTTGTAGTAATATTGCGCAATATATATACCAATATCGCTCTACATATATAGCAATAACGCCCCACCCATGTAGCAATAACATTTGACATATATAGCAATATCACTCCCTTATGTAGCAATAACGCTCTACATATATAACAATATCGCTCCACATATGTAGCAATAACGCTCTACATATGTAGCCATTTCGCTCCACATATGAAGCAATATCGCTCAACATATGTATCAACATCACTGCACATATGTAACAATATCACTCCCTTATGTAGCAATAACGCTGCACATATTTAACAATAACGCTCTACATATGTAACAATATCGCTCCACATATATACAAATATCTCTCCACATATTTAGCAATATCGCTATACATATGTAGCAATAATGTTCCATATTTGTAGCAATATCGTTATACATATGTAGTAATAATGCTCCACATATGTAGCAATATCGCTCCACATATGCAGCAATTTCACTCAATATATGTATCAATATCTTTGCATATATGTACCAATATCGCTCCACCTATGTATCAACATCGCTCCACGTATGTAGCAATATCGCTCCACATATGTAGCAATAACGCTCCACATATGTAGCAATAACGCTCCACATATGTAGCAATATTGCTCCACATATGTATCAATATCGGTCCACTTTTGTAGCAATATCGCTTCACATATGTAGTAATATCACTCCATTATGTAGCTATTTCACTCCACATATGTAGCAATATCGCTCCACATATGTAGCAATAACGCTCCACATATGTATTAATATCGCTCCGCATATGCAGCAATATCGCTCCACATATGTATTAATATTGCTCTACATATGTAGCAATATCACTCCCTTATGTACCAATTTTGTGCCACATATGTACCAATATTGTTCTACAAATGTATCAATATCGCTTTACATATGTATCAATATCGCTCCACATGTGTAGGAATAACGCTCCATAGATGTAGCAATATCGCTCCACATATGTAGCAATAACGGTTCACATATGTAGCAACATCGGTCTACATATGCAGCAATATCGGTCAACATATGTATCTCTGAAGCTTCAAGCACAGAACCATCAAGGAAGTTGGAGTGGCATGCAATTTCCCTGTGGAATTACCTAGTTTGCCTCCAAGAAGGGAGATTGAGTTTGTCATTAACTTAGTCCCTGGCACTTCCCCTATTTCTAAAGCAGCCTACAGTATGGCACCGGCTGAGTTGAAGGAACTAAAGGAGCAATTGCAAGACATGCCAAGCAGGGGGTTTATCCAACCCAGTGTTTCACCCTGGGGAGCACCTGTCCTCTTTGTGTGAAAGAATGATGGATCCTTGAGGTTGTGCATAGACTATAGGATGCTTAACCAGGTTACTATAAAAAACAAGTATCCACTTCCTAGAATTAATGACTTGTTTGATCAGTTGCAATCTACGAAGGCCTTCTCCAAAATTGACTTAAGGTCTAGTTATCATCAGTTGTGAATCCGGGCGGAGGATACATCTAAATTGCATTCAAGACTATGTATGGACATTACGAGTTTCTAGTCATGCCTTTTGGTCTAACCAATTCCCCTGCTGCCTTTATGGATATGATGAACCAAATTTTCAAGGCCATTTTGGATAAGTTCGTCATTGTTTTTGTGGATGACATTTAGTCTACTCAGCCAACATAGAGGAGCACAGACAGCACTTGACTGAGGTCTTGAACATCCTCAAGACAAATAAGTTTTATGCCAAATTTAGCAAGTGTGAATTTTGGTTAGAGAGTGTTAACTTTTTGGGACATGTAATCTCAAAGGAGGGTGTATCAGTAGATCCAGCAAAGGTGGAGGCAGTGCTCAAGTGGGATACCCCCAAGACTCTTAGAGATTCGCAGTTTTCTTGGCCTTGCAGGTTATTACAGAAGATTCATTGAGGGGTTTTCTAGCATAGCCTTGCCTATGGCCACCTTAACTAGGAAGGGAGTGAAGTTCACTTGGAACGATGCTTGTAAGAGGAGCTTCCAGGAGCTAAAGAAGAGGTTGACAACTGCACCTGTGTTGACCTTGCCTTCAAGCATAGGTGGGTTTGTTATATACAGTGATGCTTCCAAGATGGGGTTAGGCTGTGTTCTCATGCAGCATAGATAGGTAATTGCATATGCTTCCAGACAGCTCAAGAATCATGAACAAAACTACCCAACACATGACTTAGAACTTGCAGCAGTGGCCTTTGCCTTAAAGATATGGAGGCACTACTTGTATGGTGAGAAATTTGAAGTTTTTATAGATCATAAGAGTTTGAAATATATTTTCTCTCAGCCAGATCTTAACATTCGCCAGAGGAGGTGGCTAGAGTTCATCAAGGACTATGATTTCTCCATCCAGTATCATCCTGGCAAAGCAAATGTTGTGGCTGATGCTTTGAGCAGGAAAACAGAGGCAGTTGTGGCTCACATGATGGTGAAGGAATGGAAACTCTTACAAGAGATAGCTGAGTGCCACATTGTTTTGCCTTCACATAAGAAAAAGTCTTTCCGTGCCAACCTCACCATTGAATCTGTTATTGTCCAGTGGGTGATAGAAGCGCAGAGAGATGATGCTGATATTCAGATAATGTTAGAGAGACCCAACTCAGCAAAGGTTTAGATGAAGGAGTTCGGTTCCAGGGGAGGCTAGTGGTTCCTGTAGTGCATGAACTGAAGCAGGAATTATTGCACGAGGCACACCATTCCAAGTACACAATCCATCCAGGAGGCACCAAGATGTATCATGATCTCAAGCGTAACTTTTGGTGGAATGGAATGAAGAAAGACATTGGTGAGTTTGTAGCCAGGTGTCTGACTTGTCAGCAAGTTAAAGTAAAACATCAAAGGCCTGCAGGGTTGCTACAACCATTGGAGATTCCACAGTGGAAATGGGAGCACATAACTATGGATTTTGTTGTAGGTTTGCCTAGGACTCAGAGGCGGCATGATGTAGTGTGGATCATTGTTGACAGATTAACTAAGGCGGCACACTTCCTACCTATGAGCTAGAAGCAAAACCTTGAGAGTCTAGCACAGTTGTACATCAGAGAAGTGGTGAGACTTCATGGTACACAACTATCTATTGTATCAGACGGAGACAGCCGCTTCACTTCTCGCTATTAGAAGACAGTGCAAGAGGCTTTGGGGACAAAGCTGAATTTCAGCACAACTTTTCATCCTTAGAGTGATGGTCAGTCAGAACGGACTATTCAGACCTTAGAAGACATGCTCAAAGCTTGTGTCTTGGAGTGGAAAGGGAATTGGGATGAGCACTTACCTCTGATTGAGTTTGCCTATAATAACAGTTTCCATGCTAGCATAGGCATGCCACCATATGAAGCACTCTATGGCCGACCTTGCCGATCACCAACTTGCTGGGATGAAGTTGGTGAACAAAGGGTTCTAAAATCTGAATTGGTGCAGCAATGTGCAGAGAAGGTAAAACACATTAAACAAAAACTTCTCACTACTCAGAGTCGATAGAAAAGCTATGCAGATAGAAGGCAGAGGCAGCTGGAGTTTTTGGTAGGGGATCATGTGTTTATGAAGGTTTCTCCAACTATGGGGGTTATGAGATTTGGTAAGAAAGGTAAACTAAGCCCTCGTTATGTTGGTCCTTTCGAAATACTTGACAGGATTGGACTTGCTGCATATCGTTTGGCATTACCTCATCAGCTTGCAAATGTCCATAATGTTTTCCATGTTTTCATGCTGAGGAAGTATGCTCATGATCCCTCCCATGTGTTGGACTGCACCATGTTGGAGTTAGAAGCTGATCTCACTTTTGAGGAGAAGCCAATAAGGATACTTGACAAGAAAGAACAAGTGCTAAGAAACAAAATCATTCCTATAGTGAAGGTTTTGTGGCAAAGGCAATTGTCTAAAGAAATAACATAGAAAGCTAAGTCGGAGATGAGGCAAGCACACCCAGAGCTGTTTGCTGATTAGTTTTTTTTTCATTTCGAGGACAAAATACCTATTAAGGGGGAAAGGATGTAACACCCCTAATTTTAGGTAAATTTTTTTCCTTGCTTTGCTCATGTGTGTTGTTTGCTGCCCGTATTTGCTTTCAAACCTTATGATTATGTTGTAGGTTAACCGGTTAGATTTTGGTCCAACCCTTGTGTGCAAGGGGGGAAGGCCACTTAGGGTTAAGGGGTCCAACTTTGGTTGGAAGTCCTAATTGTGCTTGGAGGTGGATGTCCTACTCGTGCTAGGAGTTGGATGTCCTACTCGTGCTTGGAGTTGGATGTCCTAATCATGCTAGGAGTTGGATGTCCTAATTGTGCTTAAAGTTGGGAGTCCTAATCATGCTTGGAGTTGGGAGTCCTAATCGTGCTTGGAGTTGGGAGTCCTACTCGTGCTAGGAGTTGGGAGTCTTAAGGGAATCAATTTATTATAAGTGGGAGGAGTCCAAGACATCTAGGAGACCCGAAGGAAGATAGAAGGGGCAGCCCTAGAGTGTAGGGGGCGTCCCCTACTTTCTAGGGGGCGAAATCCATAAGAAAGGAGAGGTCTTTAGGACTCTATTTCAGGTTCTTATCATAATATGAGGGGGGGAGTATAGGACTCTTAGAGAGAAGTCCACCCACATTAGGTCAGCCCTCCCATTGGCCCAAAAACTCTAAAACTAGGAGGAGTTCTTATAAAAAGAATAGGAGGGGGCGATATTACCACATATGTGGAGGGATATTGCTATATATGTGGTGTGTTATTCCTACATATATGGAGCGATATCGCTATATATGCAGAGTGATATTGCGATATATGTGGAGCATTATTGCTACATATGTGGAGCGTTATTGCAACATATGTAGAGCGTTATTGCCACATATGTCGAGTGATATTGCTACACATGTGGAGCGTTATTGCTATGCATTTGGAGCGTTATCGATGCATATGTAGAGCGATTTTGCTACATATGTGGAGCGATATTGCTACATATGTGGAGCGTTATTGCTACATATGTAGAGCGTTATTGCTACATATGTGGAGAGAAATTGCTACATATGTGGAGTGTTATTCCTACATATGTCGAGCGATATTGTTACAAATGTGGAGCGTTATTGCAACATATATTAAGCGATATTCCTACAAAAATGGAGCGATATTACTACACTAATAAAGCGATTTTATTACACTAATGGAGCAATATTGCTACATTAATATAGCAATATTACTACACTAATATAGCGAATTTAATAAACTAATGGAGCGATATTGCGCCACTAATGGAGCGATATTGCACCACTACTGGAGCAATATTGCTCCACTAATGGAGCAATATTACTAAACTAATGGAGCGATATTGCTACACTAATGGAGCGATATTGCTCTGCGAATGGAGCGATATTCCTACACTAATGGAGGGATATTGGTAAACTAATGGAGCGATATTTCTAAACTAATAGAGGGATATTGCACCACTAATGGAGTGATATTGCTCTACTAACGGAGCGATATTACTAAAGTAATGGAGCGATATTGCTAAACTAATGGAGCGATATTGCTAAACTAATAGAGCAATATTCTACACTAATGGAGTAATATTACTAAACTAATACAGCAATATTGCTACACTAATAGAGCGATATTGCTCTACGAATAGAGCCATATGGAACTACCAATGGAGCGATATTGCTCCACCAATGGAGTGATATTGCTCTACTAATGGAGCAATATTGCCTCACTAATGGAGCGATATTGCTAAACTAATGGAGCGATAATCTACACTAATAGAGCGATATTACTAAACTATTTGAGCAATATTGCTAAACTAATTGAGCGATATTGGTACACTAAAAGAGCGATATTGGACCACTAATGGAGCGATATAGCTCTACTAATGGAGTGATATTAATAAACCAATGGAGCGATATTGCTATACTAATATAGCGATATTGATCTACTAAATAGCAATATTAAACCATTAACAGAGCGATATTTAACCACTAAATGAGCGATATTGTTAAACTAATGGAGTGATAAGCCACACTAATAGAGCGATATTGCTATACTAATGGTGCAATATTGCTCTACTAATTATGTGATATTGCTCTACTAATGAAGTGATATTAATACGCCATTTTAGTAATATTACTCTACTATTGGAGCGATATTGCTACACTAATATAGCGATTTTATAAGACTAATGAAGCAATATTGCTACATTAAATGAGCGATATTACTACACTATTAATGGAAATTTAATATACTAATGGAGCAATATTGTTCCACTAATAAAGGGATATTGCTCAACTAATGGAGCGATATTGCACCACTACTGGAGCAATATTCCTACACTAATGGAGAGATATTACAAAACAAATGGAGCGATATTGCTATATTAATAGAGTGATATTGAACCACTAATGGAGCAATATTGCTAAACTAATGAACCGATAAGTACAGTAATGGAGTAATATTGCTCCACTAGTGGAGCGATATTACTAAATTAATGGAGCGATAATACTGCACTAATAGAACGATATTGCTCTACTAAGAGAGCGATAGTGAACCACTAATAGAGCAATATTGCTAAACTAACGGAGCGATATTGCTACAATAATAAAGTGATATTGGACCACTAAAGGAGCGATATTGAACCACTAATAGAGTGATACTGCTAAACTAATGGAGCGATAAGTACACTAATAGAGTGATATTGCTCAACTAGTGGAGCGATATTGCTAAATTAATGGAGTGACATTACTACACTAATAGAGCAATATAGCTCTACTAAAATAGCGAACCACAAATAGAGCGATATTGATCCACTAAACGAGCGATATTAGTAAACTAATGGAGCGATATTGCTCTACTAATTGAGCGATATTGAACCACTAATTGAGCGATATTTCTCTACTAATGGAGCAATATTTCTACACTAATGGAGGGATATCGCTAAGCTGAGCTATAGGCTACACTAATGGAGCGATATTTCTAAACTAATGGAGCAATAAGCTACACTAATAGAGCGATATTACTTTACGAATGGAGCAATATTGCTCCACTAATTGAGAGATATTGAACCACTAAAGGAGCGATATTAATACGTCATTTTAGCAATATTACTACACAAATGGAGCGATATTACTATACTAATATAGTGATTTTATGACGCTAATGAATCAATATTGCTACATTAATATAGCGATATTACAACACTATTATTGCGAATTTAATATACTAGTTGAGCGATATTACACAACTAATAAAGCGATATTGATCCACAAATGAAGCGATATTGCACCACTACTGGAGCGATATTGCTCTACTAATGGAGCGATATTACTAAACTAATGGAGCAATATTGCTACAATAATAGAGGGATATTGAACCACTAATGAAGCGATATTGAACCACTAATGGTGCGATATTGCTACACTAATGGAGCGATATTGCTCCACTAGTGGTGCAATATTGATAAATTAATAGAGCGATATTACTACACTAATAGAATGGAGCGATATTGAATCACTAATGGTGCGATATTGCTACACTAATGGAGCGATATTGCTCCACTAGTGGTGCAATATTGATAAATTAATAGAGCGATATTACTACACTAATAGAGCGATATTGCTCTACTAATAGAGCGATATTGAACCACTAATAGAGTGATATTTTTCCACTAAAGGAGCGATGTGACTAAACTAATGGCGCGATATTTCCATACTAATATAGTGATATTGCTAAACTAATATAGTAATAAACTACACTAATGGAGCGGTATTGCAATACTAAGAGTGAGATATTGCTCTACTAATGGAGCGATATTGCTCCACTAATGGAGCAATATTAATACGCCATTTTAGCAATATTATTACACTAATAGAGCGATATTGCTACACTAATATAAACATTTCATAAGGCTAATGCAGCAATATTGCTACATTAATAGAGCGATATTACTACACTATTATAGGGAATTTAATATACTAGTGGAGCAATATTGCTCCACTAATAGAGGGATATTGCACCACTAATAGAGCGATATTGCTACCACTACTGGAGCGATATTGCTACACTAATGGAGAGATATAACTAAACAAATGGAGCGATATTGCTACATTAATAGAGTGATATTGAACCACTAATGGAGCAATATTGCTAAACTAATGAAGCAATAAGTACACTAATGGAGTGTTATTGCTCCACTAGTGGAGCGATATTGCTCTACTAATGGAGTGATATTGTGAAATAAATTGAGCGATATTAATACAACATTTTACAAATATTACTACACTAATGGAGCGATATTGCTACACAAATATAGCGATTTTATTACGCTAATGAAGCTATACTGCTACATTAATGTAGCAATATTACTACAGTATTATAACGAATTTAATATACTAATGGAGCGATATTGCTCCACTAATAAAGCGATATTGTGCCACTAATGGAGTGATATTGCACCACTACTGGAGCAATATTGCTCCACTAATGGAACAATATTACTAAACTAATGGACCGATATTGCAACAATAATAGAGCGATATTGAACTACTAATGGAGCAATATTGAACCACTAATGGAGCGTTATTGCTAAACTAATGGAGTGATAAGCTACACTAATGGAGCGATATTGCTCCACCAGTGGAGCGATATTGATAAATTAATGGAGCGATATTACTACACTAATAGAGTGATATTGAACCACTAATAGAGCGATATTGCTCCACTAAAGGAACGATATTACTAAAGTAATGGAGCGATATTTCTATACTACTAGAGCGATATTGCTAAACTAATGGAGCGATAAGCTACACTATTGGAGCGATATTGTTATCTTAATAGAGTGATATTGCTATACTAATAGAGCGATATTCCTCCACTAATTGAACGATATTTCTCTACTAATAGAGCGATATTAATACGCAATTTTAGCAATATTACTACACTAATTGAGCGATATTGCTACACTAATATAGCAATTTTATAATGCTAATGCAGCAATATTGCTACATTAATATAGCGATATTACTACACTATTATAGGGAATTTAAAATACTAATGAAGCGATATTGCTCCACTAATAGAGTGATATTGCTCCACTAAAGGAGCGATATTGTACCACTACTCGAGCGATATTGCTCCACTAATTGAGCGATATTACTAAACTAATGGAGCGATAATGCTACATTAATAAAGTGATATTGAACCACTAATGGAGCGATATTGAACTACTAAAAGAGCAATATTGCTAAATTAATGGAGCGATAAGTACACTAATGGTGTGATATTGCTCCACTAGTGGTGCAATATTGCTAAATTAATGAAGCGATATTACTACACTAATAGAGCGATATTGCTCTACTAATAAAGTAATATTGCTCTACAAAAGGAGCGATATTGCTATACAAATGGAGTGATATTGCTATACTAATAGAGCGAGATTGCTCTACGAATGGAGCGATATTGAATGACTAATAGAGCAATATTGCTCCACTTATGGAGCAATATGGCTAAACTAATGGAGCTATAGCCTATACTAATGGAGTGATATTTCTAAACTAATAGAGCGATAAGCTACACTACTAGAGCGATATTACTTTACTCATAGAGCAAAATTGCTCCACTAATTACGAGATATTGAACCACTAAAGGAGCGATATTGCTCTACTAATGGAACTATATTGATAAATTAATTAAGCGAAATTAATACGCCATTTTAGAAATATTACTACACTAATGGAGCAATATTGCTACACAAATATAGCGATTTTATTACGTTAACGAAGCAATATTGCTACATTAATATAGCGATATTACTACACTATTATAACGAATTTAATATACTAATAGAGCGATATTGCTCCACTTATAGAGCAAGATTGTTCTACTAATGGAGGGATATTGCACCACTACTCGAGCGATATTGCTCTACTAATGGAGCGATATTACTAAACTAATAAAGCAATATTGCTACACTAATAAAGCTATATTAAACCACTAATAAAGCGATATTGCACTACTAATGGAACAATATTGAACCACAAATGGAGCGTTAAGCTACACTAATGGAGCGATATTGCTCCACTAGTTGAGTGATATTACTAAATTAATGAAGTGTATTGCTACACTAATAGAGCTATATTAAACCACTAATAAAGCGATATTGCACTACTAATGGAGCGATTTTACTAAACCAATTGAGCGATATTGCTATACTAATAGAGCGATATTGGTAAACTAATGGAGCAATATTGCTAAATTAATAAAGCGATATTGCTACACTAATAGAGTGATGTTGATCCACTAATAGAGCAATATTGCTCGACTATTGGAGCGATATTACTAAACTAAAGCAATATTGCTACATTAATAGAGTGATATTGCTCTACTAATGGAGGGATAGATCAATCAATGGAGCAATATTGTTCCACTATTGGAGTGATATTTCTCCACTAATGGAGCGATATTGTTAAACTAATGGAGAGATAAGCTACACTAATGGAGCGATATTGCTAAACTAATGGAGTGATATTGATCAACTAATGGAGCGATATTGTTAAACTAATTAGGCCATATTGCTACACGAATGGAATGATATTGCACCACTAATTGAGCGATATTGCTCTACTAATGGAGCGATATAACTAAATAAATGGTGTGATATTGCTATACTAATAGAGCAATATTGCTCTACTAATAGAGCGATATTTAACCACTAATAGAGTGATATTGAACTACTAATGGAGCAATATTGATAAACTAATGGAGTGATAAGCTACACTAATGGAGCAATATTGCTCCACTAGTGGAGCGATATTGCTAAATTAATGGAGCGATATTACTACACTATTAGAGCGATATTGCTCTACTAATATAGCGATATTGAACAACTAATAGAGCGATATTGCTCCATTAATGGAGCGATATGCTACACTAATGGAGCAATATTGCTAAACTAATGGAGCGATATTGAACCACTAATGGAGCGATTTTGCTAAACTAATAGAGCAATATTGCTAAATTAATGAAGCGATAAGCTACACTAATGGAGCAATATTGCTAAACTAAACGAGTGATATTGCTAAACTAAAGGAGCGATATTGCTTCATTACTGGAGCGCTATTGCTCAACTAATTGAGCGATATTGCTACACTAATGGAATGATTTTCCACCACTAATGGAGCGATTTTTCACCACTAATGGAGCAATATTGCTCTACTAAAGAAGCAATATTACTAAACTAATAGAGCAATATTGCTAAACTAATACAGCGATTTTGCTATACTAATAGAGCGATATTAACCACTAATCGAGCAATATTTAACCACTAATGGAGCGATATTGTTAAACTAATGTTGCCACAAGCTACACTAATAGAGCGATATTACTAAATTAATGGGGTGATATTACTACACTAATAGAGCAATATTGCTCTACTAATAGAGTGATATTGAACTACTAATAGAGAAATATTGCTCCACTAATGGAGCGATATTGCTCTACTAATGGGGCGAGTTCACTAATATAACGGAGCGGTATTGCTATACTAATTGAGCAATATTAGTCTACTAATGGAGCGATATTGAACCACTAATGGAGCGATATTGATAAACTAATGGAGCGATATTATTACATTAATGGAGCGATATTGAACTACTAATAGAGCAATATTGCTCTATTAATGGAGCGATACTGCTCTACTAATGGGGCGAGTTCACTAATCTAATGGAGCGATATTGCTATACTAATTAAGCAATATTGGTCTACTAATGGAGTGATATTGAACCACTAATGGAGCAATATTGAACTAGTAATGGAGCGATATTGCTAAACTAATGTTGCCACAAGCTACACTAGTAGAGTGATATTGCTAAATTAATGGGGTGATATTACTACACTAATAGAGTGATATTGCTCTACTAATAGAGCGATATTGAACTACTAATAGAGCAATATTGCTCCACAAATGGAGCAATATTGCTCTACTAATGGGGCGAGTTCACTAATCTAATGGAGCAATATTGCTATACTAATTGAGCAATATTGTTCTACTAATGGAGCGATATTGAACCACTAATGGAGCGATATTACTACATTAATGGAACGATTTTTCTAAACTAATGCAGCGATATTGCTCCACAAATGGAGCGATATTGCTAAACAAATGGAGTGATATTGCTACACTAATAGAGCAATACTGCTCTACTAATGGAGAGATATTGCTCTACTAATGGAGTGATATTGCTAAACTAATGGAGCGATAATCTACCCTAGTGGAGCGATATGGCAAAACTAATGGAGCGATGTTGTTCCATTAATGGAGAGAAATTGTTATACTAATTCAGCGATATTGCTACACTAATAGAGCAATATTGCACCACTAATGGAGCGATATTGCTTTACTAATAGAGCGATATTACAAAACTAATGGAGTGATATTCCTATACTAATAGACCGATAGTGAACCACTAATGGAGCGATAGTGAACCACTAATAGAGCGATACGTAACTACTAATGGAGTGATATTGAACTACTAATGGAGCGATATTGCTCTACTAATACAGCAATATTGCTAAACTAATGGTGCAATAAGCTACACTAATGGAGCAATATTGCTAAACTAATAGAGCGATATTGCTCCACTAGTGGTGCGATATTGCTAAATTAATGAAGCGATATTGCTACACTAATAGAGTAATGTTGAACTACTAATACAGCGATATTGCACCACTATTGGAACGATATTACTAAACTAATAGAGCGATATTACTACACTAATAGAGAGATATTGCTCTACTAATGGAGGGATAGAATAATTAATAGAGCGATATTGCTCCACTAATGGAGCGATGTTTCTCCACTAATGGAGCAATATTGCAAAACTAACGGAGCGATATTGCTCAACTAATTAAGCAATATTGCTAAACTAATTAGGCGATATTGCACCACTAATGGAACGATATTGCACCACTAATGGAGCGATATTGCTCTACTATTAGAGCGATATTACTAAACTAATGGAGTGATATTGTTATACTAATAGAGCGATATTGCTCTACTAATAGAGTGATATTTAACCACTAATGGAGCGATATTGAACCACTAATGGAGAGATATTGATAAACTAATGGAGCGATAAGCTACACTAATGGAGCGATACTGCACTACACTAGTGGAGCGATATTGCTAAATTAATGGAGCGATACTACTACACTATTATAGCGATATTGCTCTACTGATATAGTGATATTGAACTACTAATAGTTCGATATTGCTCCACTAATGGAGCGATTTGCTAAACTAATGGAGCGATATTGCTCTACAAATGGAGCCATATTGGACCACTAATGGAGCCATATTGCACCACTAATAGAGCGATATTACTCTACAAATAGCGCAATAGAACTACCAATGGAGTGATATTGCTCCACTATTGGAGCACGATTTCTCCACTAATGGAACGCTATTTCTCCACAAATGGAGCGATATTGCTCAACTAATTGAGGGATATTGCAAAACTAATTAGGCGATATTGCACCACTAATGGAACGATATTGCACTACTAATTGAGCGATATTGCTCTACTATTAGAGCGATATTTCTAAACTAATGGAGTGATATTGCTATACTAATAGAGCGATATTGCTCTACTAATATAGCGATATTTAACCACTAATGGAGCGATATTGAACTACTAATGGAGCGATATTGATAAACTAATGGAGCGATAAGCCACACTAATGGAGCGATACTGCTCCACTAGTGGAGCGATATTGCTAAATTAATGGAGCAATACTACTACACTTTTAGAGCGATATTGCTCTACTAATATAGTGATATTGAACAACTAATAGTGCGATATTGCTCCACTAATGGAGCGATACGCTACACTAATGGAGCGATATTGCTAAACTAATGGAGCGATATTGCACTACAAATGGAGCCATATTGCACCACTAATTGAGCGATATTGTACCACTAATGGAGCGGTATTGCTGTATAAATGGAGCGATAGAACTACCAATGGAGCGATATTTCTCCACTAATGCAGTGATATTGCTAAACTAATGGAGCGATAGGCTACACTAATGGAGCGATATTGCTAAAATAATGGAGCGATAAGCTACACTAATAGAGCAATATTACCTTACTAATGGAGTGATATTGCTCCACTAATTGAGAGATATTGAACCACTAAAGGAGTGATATTGCTCTACTAATGGAGCGATGTTGCTCCACTAATGCAGCAATATTAATACGCCATTTTAGTAGTATTACTACATTAATAGATCGATATTGCTACACTAATACAGCGATTTTATTACGCTAATGCAGCAATTTTGCTACATTAATATAGCGATATTACTACACTATTATAGCGAATTTAATATACTAATGGAGAGATATTGATCCGCTAATGGAGGGATATTGCTCCACTAATGGAGTGATATTGCTCTACTAATGGAGCAATATTACTAAACTAATAGAGTGATATTGCTACACTAATAGAGCGATATTGCTCTACTAACGGATCGATAGAACCACCATTGGAGCGATTTTGCTCCACTAATAAAGCGATATTTCTCCACTAACAGAGCGATATTGCTAAACTAATGGAGCAATAGGCTACACCAATAGAGCTATATTGCTCAACTAATGGAGCAATATTGCTCCACTAATGGAACGATATTACTACATTAATGGAGCGATATTGCTGAACTAATTGAGCGATATTGCTACACTAATGGAGCGATATTGCACCACTAATAAAGCGATATTGATCTACTAATAGAGCGATATTACTAAACTAATAAAGCGATATTACAACATTAATAGAGCGATATTGCTCTACTAATGGAGCGATATTGAACCACTAATGGAGAGATATTGAACCACTAATTGAGCGATATTGAACTACTATTGGAGAGATATTGAACTACTAATGGAGCAATATTGCTAAACTAATGTTGCCATAAGCTACAATAATAGAGCAATTTTGCTAAGTTAATGGCGCAATATTACTACACTAATAGAGCGATATTGCTCTACTAATACAGCGATATTCAACTACTAATAGAGCGATATTGCTCCACTAATGGAGTGATATTGCTTTACTAGTTCAGCGAGTTCACTAATCTAGTGGAGCGATATTGCTATACTAATTGAGCAATATTGCTCTACTAATAGAGCAATATTGAATTACTAATGGAGCGATATTGATACAATAATGGAGCGATATTACTACACTAATGGAGCAATTTTTCTAAACTAATGGAGCGATATTGCTCAACTAATGGAGCGATATTGCTACACTAATAGAGCGATATTGCTCTACTAATGGAGAGATATTGCTCCACCAATGGAGCAATAATCTACACTAATCGAGTGATATTTCAAAACTAATGTAGCGATGTTGTTCCACTAATGGAGCAATATTGTTAGACTAATTCAGCGATATTGCTAAACTAATAGAGCGATATTGCACCACTAATGGAGCGATATTGCTCTACTAATAGAGCGATATTACAAAACTAATGGAGTAATATTCTTATACTAATACAGCGATATTGCTCTACTAATACAGCGATATTGAACCACTAATGGAGTGATAGTGAACCACTAATGGAGCGATACTAAACCACTAATGTAGCAATATTAAACCACAAATGGAGCATTAAGCTACACTAATGGAGCGATACTGCTCCACTAGTGGAGCGATATTACTAAATTAATGAAGCGATATTGCTACACTAATAGAGGTATATTAATCCACTAATAGAGCGATATTGCACTACTTATGGAGTCATATTACTAAACTAATGGAGCGATGTTGCTATATTAATAGAGCGATATTGTTAAACTAATAGAGCAATATTCCTCTACTAATGGAGCGATGTTAAACTACTAATGGGGGATATTGCTCCACTAATGGAGCGATATTACTACATTAATTAAGCGATATTGTGAAACTAATTAAGCGATAAGCTACACCAATGGAGCGATATTTCTAAACTAATGGACCGATATTGCTCCACTAGTGGAGAGATATTGCTAAATTAAAGAAACGATATTGCTACACTAATAGTGCGATATTTAACCACTAATAAAACGATATTGCTCTACTAATGGAGCGATACTAGTAAAGTAAGGGAGCGATATTGCTATACTTATAGAGCGATATTGCTCTACTAATAGAGCAATATTGTTAAACTAATGCTGCGATAAGGGACACTAATGGAGCGATATTGCTCCACTAGTAGAGCAATATTGCTAAATTAATGAAGCGATATTGCTACACTAATAGAGTGATGTTGAACCACTAATAGAGCGATATTGCTCCGCTATTGGAGCGATATAACTAAACTAATAGAGCGATATTGCTCTTCTAATGGATGGATAGAACAATCAATAGAGTGATATTGCTCCACTAATAGAGCGATATTGCTAAACTAATGGAGCGATAAGCTACACTAATGGAGCGATATTGCTAAACTAATGGAGTGATATTGCTCAACGAATGGAGCGATATTGCTAAACTAATTAGGCGATATTGCTACACTAATGGAATGATATTACACCACTAATGGAGCGATATTGCTTTACTAATGGAGCTATATTACTAAACCAATAGAGTGATATTGGTGTACTCATAGAGCGATATTGCTCTACTAATAGAGTAATATTTAACCACTAATGGAGCGATATTGAACCACTAATGGACTGATATTGATAAACTAATGGAATGATAAGCTACACTAATGGAGCGATATTGCTCCACTAGTGGAGCGATATTGTTAAATTAATGGAGCGATACTACAATACTATTAGAGCGATATTGCTCTACTAATATAGCGATATTGAATCACTAATAGAGCGATATTGCTTCACTAATGGAGCGATATGCTACATTAATGGAGTGATACTGCTAAACTAATAAAGCGATATTGCTCTACAAATGGAGCGATATTGAACCACTAATGGAGCAATATTGCACCACTAATGGTGCGATATTGCTCTACTAATGGAGCGATAGAACTACCAATAGAGCGATATTGCTCCCCTGATGGAGCGATATTTCTCTACTAATGGAGCAATATTTCTAAACTAATAGAGCGATAGGCTACACTAATGGAGCGATATTGCTAAACTAATGGAGCGATAAGCCACAATAACATAGCAATATTACTTTACTAATGCAGTGATATTGCTCCACTAATTAAGATATATTGAACCACTAAAGGAGCAATATTGCTCTACTAATGGAACGATGATGCTCCACTAATGGAGCGATATTAATACGTCATTTTAGTAGTATTACTACATTAATAGAGCGTTATTGCTACATTAATATAGCTATTTTATTACCCTAATGGAGCAATTTTGCTAGATTAATAAAGCGATATTACAACACTATTATAGCGAATTTAATATACTAATAGAGCGATATTGCTCCACTAATTGAGGGATATTGCTCCACTAATGGAGCGATATTGCTCAACTAATAGAGCGATATTACCAAACTAATAGAGCGATATTGCTACACTAATAGAGCGATATTGCTCGAGTAACGGAGCGATAGAACCACCAATGGAGCGATTTTGCTACACTAATGGAGCCATATTTCTCCACTAACGGAGCGATATTGTTAAATTAATAGAGCAATCGGCTACACTAATAGAGCAATACTACCAAACTAATTGAGCGATATTGCTAGACTAATGGAGCGATATTTCACCACTCATGGAGCGATATTGCTCTACTAATAGTGCAATATTACTAAACTAATAGAGCGATATACATACACTAATAAAGTGATATTGCTCTACTCAGAGCGATACTGAACAACCAATGGCGCAATATTGAACCACTAATGGAGCGATATTACTAAACTAACGGAGCGACTAGCTACACTAATGGAGCGATATTGCTCCACTAGTGGAGCGATATTGCTAAATTAAAGAAGCGATATTGCTACACAAATAGAGCGATATTGCTCTACTAATGGAGCGATATTACTAAACTAATTGAACTATATTACTATACTAATAGAGCGATATTGCTCTACTAATGGAGCGATATTCTACCACTACTAGAGCGATACTGCTCCACAAATGGAGCGATATTACTTAAGTAATGGACCGATATTGCTAAACTAATAGCGTGATAATCTACACAAATGGAGCGATATTGCTAAACTAGTTGAGCGATATTGCTCCACTAATGGAGCGATATTGCTTAACTAATTGAGCGATATTGCTACACTAATAAAGAGATATTGCACCACTAGTAGAGCAAAATTGCTCTACTGATTGAGCGATATTACTAAACTAATGGTGTGACATTGCTATAACTTATAGAGCGATATTTAACCACTAATGGAGCAATATTGAACCACTAATGGAGCGATTTTGCTAAACTAATGGAGCGATAAGCTACACTAATGGAGCAATATGGCTAAACTAATGGAGCGATATTGCTCCATTAATAGAGCGATATTGCTCTACTAATAGAGCAATATTGCTCCAATAATGGAGCGATATTGCTAAACTAATTGAGCAATATTGCTACACTAATAAAGCGATATTGCACCACTAATAGAGCGATATTGCTCTGCTAATTAAGCGATAATACTAAACTAATAGAGTGATATTGCCATACTAATAAAGCGATATTGCTCTACTAATAGAGCGATATTAACCACTAATGGAGCAATATTGAACCACTAATGGAGCGATATTGATAAACTAATGGAGCGATATTACTACATTAATGGAGCACTTTTTCTGAACTATTGCAGCGATATTGCTCCACTAATGGAACGGTATTGCTAAACAAATGGAGCGATATTGCTACACTCATAGAGCGATATTGCTCTACTAATTGAGAGATATTGCTCCACCAATGGAGCATTAAGCTACACTAATGGAGTAATTAGCTACACTAATGGAGCAATATTGCTCCACTAGTAGAGCGATATTGCTAAATTAATGAAGCAATATTGCTACACAAATAGAGCGATATTGAACCACTAATAAAGCAATATTGCTCCACTAATGGAGTGATATTACTAAACTAATGGAGCTATATTGCTATTCTAATAGAGTGAGATTGCTCTACTAATGGAGCAATATTCCACCACTACTGGAGCGATACTGCTCAACAAAGTGAGCGATATTACTTAAGTAATGGAGCGATATTGCTAAACTAATGGAGCGATAATCTACACTAATGGAGTGATATTGCTCTACTAATGGAGCGATATTGCACCATTAATAGAGCGATATTGCTCTGCTAATTAAGCGATATTACTAAACTAAAAGAGTGATATTGCTATACTAATAGAGCGATATTACTCTACTAATAGAGCGATATTAACCACTAATGGAGCAATATTAAACCACTAATGGAGAGATTTTGCTAAACTAATGGAGCGATATTGCTCCATTAAAAGAGCAATATTGCTAAACTAATTGAGCGATATTGCTCCACTAATGGAGTGATATTGCTAAACTAATTAAGCGATATTGCTACACTAATAGAGCAATATTGCTCCACTAATAGAGCGATATTGCTCTACAAAGAGAGCGATATTACTAAACTAGTGAAGTGATATTGTTATACTAATAGAGCGATATTGCTCTACTAATATAGAGATATTGAACCACTAATGGAGTGATATTGCACCACAAATGGAGCGATATTGAACCACTAATGGAGCGACATTGCTAAACTAATGTAGCCATTACCTACACTAATAGAGCAATATTACTACACTTATAGAGCAATATTGCTCTGTTAATAGAACGTTATTTAACAACTACTAAAGCGATATTGCTCCACTAATGGACTAATATTGCTCTAATAATGGAGCGAGTTCACCAATCTAATGGAGTGATGTTGCTATATTAATAGAGCAATATTGCTCTACTATGGAGCGATATTGAACCACTAATGGAGCGATATTGATAAACTAATGGAGCGATATTACTACACTAATGGAGCAATTTTTCTAAACTAATGCAGCGATATTGCTTCACTAATGAAGCGATATTGCTAACCAAATGGAGTAATATTGCTACACTAATAAAGCGATATAGCTTTACTAATGGAGAGATATTAGTCCACCAATGGAGCGATATTGCTAAACTAAAGGAGCGATAATCTACACTAATTGAGCGATATGGCAAAACTAATGGAGCAATGTTGTTCCACTAATGGAGCGATATTGTTAAACTAATTCAGCGATATTGCTACACTAATAGAGCAATATTGCTCCACTAATAGAGCGATATTGCTCTACAAAGAGAGCGATATTACTAAACTAATGAAGTGATATTGTTATACTAATAGAGCGATATTGCTCTACTAATATAGAGATATTGAACCACTAATGGAGTGATATTGCACCACAAATGGAGCGATATTGAACCACTAATGGAGCGACATTGCTAAACTAATGTAGCCATTACCTACACTAATAGAGCAATATTACTACACTTATAGAGCAATATTGCTCTGCTAATAGAACGTTATTTAACAACTACTAAAGCGATATTGCTCCACTAATGGACTGATATTGCTCTAATAATGGAGCGAGTTCACCAATCTAATGGAGTGATGTTGCTATATTAATAGAGCAATATTGCTCTACTATGGAGCGATATTGAACCACTAATGGAGCGATATTGATAAACTAATGGAGCGATATTACTACACTAATGGAGCAATTTTTCTAAACTAATGCAGCGATATTGCTTCACTAATGAAGCAATATTGCTAACCAAATGGAGCAATATTGCTATACTAATAAAGCGATATAGCTCTACTAATGGAGAGATATTAGTCCACCAATGGAGCGATATTGCTAAACTAAAGGAGTGATAATCTACACTAATTGAGCGATATGGCAAAACTAATGGAGCAATGTTGTTCCACTAATGGAGTGATATTGTTAAACTAATTCAGTGATATTGCTACACTAATAGAGCAATATTGCACCACTAATGGAGCGATATTGCTCTACTATTAGAGCCATATTACTAAACAAATGGAGTGATATTGCTATACTAATAGAGCGATATTGCTCTACTAATATAGCGATATTGAACCACTAATGTAGCGATAGTGAACCACTAATGGAGCGATACTGAACCACTAATTGAGCGATATTGAACCACAAATGGACCATTAAGCAACACTAATGGAGCAATAAGCTACACTAATGGAGCGACGTTCCTATACTAATAGAGCGATATTGCTCTACTAATGGAGCGATATTCTCCTACTACTAGAGCGATATTGCTCCACTAATTGAGCGATATTACTATCCTAATGGAGCGATATTGCTAAACTAATGGAGTGATAATCTACACTAATGGAAAGATATTGCTAAACTAATAGAGCAATATTGCCTAACTAATTAAGCGATATTCCGTAACTAATTAAGCGATATTGCTACACAAATAGAGCGATATTGCACTACTAATGTAGCAATATTGCACTACAAATGGAGATATATTGCTCTACTGATAAAGCAATATTACCTAACTAATTAAGCGATATTGTTACACAAATAGAGCGATATTGCACTACTAATAGAGCAATATTGCTCTACTAATTGAGCGATATTACTAATCTAATGGAGTGATATTGCTATACTAATATAGCAATATTGCTCTACTAATAGGGCGATATTGAACCACTAATGAAGGGGTATTGAACCACCAATGGAGCGATTTTGCTAAACTAATGGAGTAATAAGCTACATTAATGGAGCGATATTGTTGCACTAGTGGAGCGATATTGCTAAATTAATGAAGCAATATTGCTACACTAATAGAGCAATAATGAACCACTAATAGAGCGATATTGCTCCACTAATGGAGCGATATTGCAATACTTATAGAGCGATATTGATCTACTAATGGAGCGATATTGAACCACTAATGGAGCGATATTGCATCACTAATGGAGCGATATTACTACACTAATGAAGCAATACTGCTAAACTAATGGGGCGATAAGCTACACTAAAGGAGCGATATTGCTAAACTAATGGAGCGATAAGCTACGCTAATAGTGCGATATTATTTTACGAATGGAGCGATATTGCTCCACTAATTGGGAGATATAGATCCACTAAAAGAGCGATATTGCTCTACTAATGGAGCGATATTGCTCCACTAATGGAGCGATATTAATACGCAGTTTTAGCAATATAACTACACTAATGGAGCGATATTGCTACACTAATATAGTGATTTTATTACGCTAATGAAGCAATATTGCTATATTAATATAGTGATATTACTACACTAATGAGGCGAATTTAGTATACTAGTGGAGCGATATTGCTCTACTAATGGAGCGAGATTGCACCACTACTAGAGCGATATAGCTCCACTAATGGAGCAATATTCCTAAACTAATGGAGCGATATTGCTACACTAATAGAGCGATATTGCTCTACGAATGGATCGATATTGAACCACTAATGGAGCGATATTGGTAAACTAACAGAGCGATAAGCTACACTAATGGAGCGATATTGCTCCACTAATGGAATGATATTCCAATACTAATGGAGCGATATTGACCACTAATTTAGCGATATTGCTCAACTAATGAAGCGATATTACTACACTAATGGAACGATATTGCTAAATTAATTGAGTAATAAGCTAGACTAATGGAGCGATAAGCTACACTAATAGAGCGATATTACTTTCTTGATGGAGTGATATTGCTCCTCTAATTGAGAGATATTGAACCAGTAAAGGAGAGATATTGCTCTACTAATGGAGCGATATTTCTCCACTAATGGAGTGATATTAATACCCCATTTTAGCAATATTACTACACTAATGAAGCGATATTACTACATTAATATAGCAATTTTATTACGCTAATGGAGCAATATTGCTAATGGAGCGATATTGGTCCACTAATGGAGCAATATGGCACAACTAATGGAGCGATATTGCTCCACTAATGGAGCAATATTAATATACTAATGGAGCAATATTGCTACACTAATTGAGCGATATTGCTACACTGATGGAGCGATAAGCTCCACTAATGGAACGATATTGCTCTAGTAATTGAGCGATATTGCTCTACTAATGGAGCGATATTACTAAACTAATGGAGCGATATTGCTAAACTAATGGAGCGATAATCTACACTAATGGAGCGATATTGCACAACTAATGGTGCGATATTGCTAAACTAAATGAGAGATATTGCTACACTAATAGAGTGATATTGCACCACTAATGGAGCAATATTGCACCACTAATGGAGCGATATTGCTCTACTAATGGAGCAATATTACTAAACTAATGGAGTGATATTGTTATACTAATAGAGCGATATTGCTCTACTAATAGAGCGATATTGAACCACTAATGGAGTGATATTGAACCACTAATGGAGCGATATTGCTAAACTAATGGAGCGATAAGCTACACTAATAGAGCGATATTGCTCCACTAGTGGACCGATATTGCTAAATTAATGAAGCGATATTGCTACACTAATAGAGCGATATTGAACGACTAATAGTGCGATATTCCTCCACTAATGGAGCGATATTACTAAACTAATGGAGCGATATTGCTATACTAATAGAGTGATATTTGCATGCAGAACTATATGTGTTGACTGGTTACCAACAGTGCGGCTAGTGCATCGAGGCGTTGGTGAGGTGAGCATATGCAGCAAACCCACTATTGATGGAGTTGGACATGTCAGTGGATTTATCAATTGTCGTATGTGATTTGGGCATTCTATGGTGCCTCATGGTAAAGATTTTTAAACATGTTTTATATGCATGTCATTTGGTCAATGACAATGAGGTTGGCACGTCAGTTATGTGGGCATACCCAACCAACATATTGTTGTTGCAATTCAAAATGTTGGTGGAACTACTTATGGTCATTGGTGATCTAGCTAAAATGTCAGTGACGTGACAAATGGTGCCTCATGGTAAAGAGTTTTAGTGTGATTTATAGCAAGGAATAAGCTATGTAGCAATTACATAAAATTGCATAATTTTGGAATATTTTGTAATGTGTATAGAATGCTAAGTAAGCATGTACTATGTAAGGGTTAATAAATCCCTAATGCATGTGTATGAGACCATGTAATTTGATGATTTGGTCATCCTAAACTAATACATTTGGCATATAAGGTCCAAAATTCCTAGTGCAATATTAGTTCCTCAGGTGAGTGATTTAGCCACATAGAAAGAAAGGGTATGGTATGAAAAAGGATTATGGTCTTCCGGGTCTCTAAGGATAGGAGTTATGTAGAGCTGCTCCCTTGGCCCAAGAGTCAAGTTGAAGTGTTTCAAGCATTAAAAGATAATTAGTCCCACGCAGAGCAATACGTTTCAACAATCATGGTAGTCGAGATCTCAGCACTAGGGTCCATGAACCCTTATTTAATTTTGTGGATGGGGTGGGGCGGGCTTCAAATAAAGACTAAGGCCAAATTCGTAGAATTTCATTATTTAGTAAAGTGAGAACTCCTAGATGAGGCTTTTGTGACTAGCAAACCTTAAAGTAAAGTTAACTTTGGAATGTATGCTTTCCATTAAAAGGTATGCACAAATGTGATTTTTATGTCACTTATAATGGTTTTGGCGACAAATGTTTCTTAAGTATATTTTTGAATCATCTATTTTCAATTGGATTGTGATTCTATTACATATACTTGTATACTCATCATCCTTTGTTTTGCAGGTTCTTCAGGGAGAAGATCTTAGAGGTAACAGGATGGTCGTAGTTGTAGAGCAAAGCCTACCTTTAGCTTAATGATTTATTTTCACCTTTAGGTTTTCTTGTAGGCATGAGAGGGTATAATTATCTTTTTATTAGCTTGTGTATATGTAACATACAAGTACTTAGTTGTGGATCCTGTAAGTAATTTTAATATAAAGATATAGATATATATATATATGCTTAATTATTATATTATCACTACAAGTGTTTGTGAAAGAGAGGGTTCTCATGTCTCCAATTTGATATTTCAATGTTTTATGAATGTATAACATGATTTTATCTATTGCATGATTTGAAGAGGAGTGCATTATAAATTTTCACTTGAAGGTAAATATTCTTATGAAAAATTGTTTTAAAATTGGGGGTGTGACATTTATACCATATTTTTGAGGATTTTTGCCTATTGATCTAGATTTATTAAATATTAGAATTTCCTTTGTTCAAGATTCATAGTTATGTTACTTTGTGTTCAGGATTTTTCCAGAGTTCAATCAGGTCATATTGCTCCCAAATTTCTTGTGGGCAATATTTTATGAGTCTTCTATCTAACATAAAAATCTATGCTCGATTTGGGATTTTTGAAACTGACTTGTGTTCTTTTAGATCCAACTGTGCAGGATTTCCTACATTGTGCAATAATTTCTAGAAATTTTAATTAACTACTTTTCAGTTTCAATATGTACTACGAATTTAATGTTAAGTCACTAACTGGTTAAATTGATTATGTTCCATGTTTTGTTTGCAATGGATATCTATGGGTATTTGTCCAAAAATTCTGAATAAGCCACAGCACCAAAATCAGGAATTTTTCACTTAAGCGTGTAGATGGGTAAATTACTTTTGCGACATTGCAAAAAAGTTTTTATGAGTTTCCAACACATTTTCCACATGTTATGCCACGGGGTGGGATTGGGTATTTACATGTTTAGGTAACAAGTTAATAATTACAAATATTTCTTTGCCATGTGCACAAATAGAAAATTACAGAATCGCTCAAAGTAGGCTCCTAAGGACTTTTTTGAGGTGTGGGCAATGCCTTCATAACGGGCTCTGCATGCATACAAGGCGGTCCACCAAAAAAGTTGCAACCCTTTTGGCCATTCTAGCTCTAGCCTAAATAGATTTGGCTTGACTATGACCTCTACTAATTCTAACACATGTTACATCTCTATTAATGACATTTTTTAAGATAAGAGCTATATAAATTTTTTATTAATTTCTTTAAAAGCTCTAAACTTAAAAAATGAACTTATAAACATCTTCAACTACTAACTATCAACATTAGGTTTTATTTTTACTTGATTTAGAACTTTTTCCAACACTCAACAAACCTCTAACTTGCATTAATGGTACTGGCTTGCTCTTTTTATATTTAGGAAATTCCATTTGGATGATTTACTTTAGTAAAATGATAAATAACACAATATATTGTGTGATTAAATCTCCCTTAATATATGCATTTAACCACTATAATAAAAATCCAAATAGGATAAACATAACATGTTAAAATCTATAGATTGTCAAGTGCTAAACTACCAACTGTCATTGACAAAGAAGTACATGCTATGAGAAGGTCACTAGCGACAAAGAAGCACATGTTATTGACAATTGGCAGTTACAAGTTGATAGTTGAAAATTTTAAATTAACTAGCTTTATTTATCTTGTTTTTCTCTTGGGTTTTTTCATATGGTTAAGTCTAAATATTGAGGGAGATACAATCACATAGGATGTTGTGTTATTACCATTTTGATGAAAGTAAAACTTATAAATACCAACTGCAATTTGTAAAAATGTGTATATCCACCATTAATGAAGTCTGAGGTTTGTTGAATACCAAAAAAAGCTCCAAATCGAATAAAAATAAAACACATTTTTTATCTTAGGTAGTTGAAGATGCTTATGGCTTCATTTTTTAAGTTTGAAGTTTGTAAATATAAAAATCAAAATTTTATATAGTCTCATGTTTAAAAATATCATTAATGGAGTAGTAATATGTGCTGGATTTGATGGAGGTCATGGTCAAGCCAAACTTGGCTTGGCTAGAGCCAGAACAGCCAAAACGGATCTAGCTTTTATAGTGTCTAATTTGGATTACGTCAAGTCCCACTGTATGTCGAGAAGGAGGAAGAAGAAGAAAATGAAGAAGAGGTGGAGGTGGTGGTGGTAGTGATAGAGTTCAAGCTAGAGGAGGTGGAAGAACTAGAGGCAGAGATCGGGGAGGTGGTGACTGTGGCGATGGCATAGAGCTAGAGGTGGAAGAGGGCTGGGAGGCAGAGCATGACAAGTTCAAATGGGTTAGCGGAGATCGAGTGGATGAAGAGTTGGATTGAGATAGCTAAGTCATTCCATACTACATGTATAGCCTTTCACATAATTATTTGTGCAAGTACAAGAACTCCACACATTTGTGTCAATAGTTAAAGAGTTAGAGTTTATTTACATTAAATGACCTTTGAAATTTATGTAAGATTTTATATGTAACTTTGTGATTGTTATGGTACTCATACTCATGGAAAATGGAGGCAAATATCTTAGAAAAATATTTTTATGACTACCCACCATGACCACAATGCATGACTGTGGGCATGTAGAGAGGGGAACTTGGGAACTTAATGAATCTGATTCCTGAGTGGGCATGTAGAGAAGTTTCTACCTCACCACTTCTTCGGTGATGTGACAGCCTCCCATTATTGGTCACCAAGTCTTTCATAATAAAAATTGGTCAGTTAGATAAGTCTAATATCTTATTATGAGCATAGTCATGTTATTATAGAGTTGAATATGTTGTCCATGGAAGGAATTCTATTTATATGAAAAACCTTTTTTCAAAGACGTCTATTTTTAAGAGTCTGGGCTCATGTGCAATGAGCCTCAGGTCCATTAGATTTATACCCAACGGCCTATGTTACTCAAGGGGCATTTACTCCGTGGGTAACCTAGACCATCAATTTTAGATCCAACAGCCCTAAAAATCTGGCTCAGCCCAAGCACTTAAATTTTTTTGCCTTTTTCAAAAGCTTTTTTAAAGAATCATATCAACAGTTTATGAAATTTTTTCTCAATCTTTAAACTTCTAAACAAATCCATATTGTGAGAGGGATTGAGTCGCGGGAGTCACCCTACCTGAATGGGCTTGGTTTCCTTGTTGGCACCGGCAACAACAAAAAATGATCTAGAGCACCCTATCAAAATTCTGTACCATACATATTACAGTTAAGAAATACATCAAGGAGGATGTAACTTGCAGCAAACATCTGATTCCCATCTCCTAGGTTGATTGCAAATAAGTTTACCAATATTTGATGATTTTATCTAAGAAGACAGAATTAAGTTAGTTTTGCGAATTTTTTGAACCAAATCAATGGGTTATTAAATTTAATTCCATCTCCTAAGAATCTATTTTTTATATAGTTAATAAGGGTTCTAACATAAAATAAATGCTTTAATTTACTAAAATTCGCTAGTGAAGTTTTACCCATCGATAGCCTGTCTAAATGGCACACAAGATTTGTAGGAAGATCATAATTCTTCATTAATTTTATGGACTGCAATGTGCACATTTGATCCTCGGCCATCCACCGACCACGGCCTGACCGTGCTAGAACGTCGTAATTGTCATCGCCTTTCGTCATAAAGCCCGGCCAGGCTAGAAGCGATCAACAAAAAATCTGCAGCAAATCTAATCAAGAGCTGCAATATCTATAAAATTTCCATGAAAGGTAGAGACAGCACGGATATAGTCAGTAAGTAAGATGCATTCACGATCACATTTGTACAACGACCATAACGATCGGCCTATACAAAGCAGTATCAAGAACCCATGGTTCCTCAGCTGGGTGCCCAGCAGCTTAAGTACATGACCTTTCTCAAAGATTCCTCTGATTGCCCCATCTTCTCCTCCCCACCCTTCCCCTTGGCAGAGGACTCCACCCAAGATGACAACCTCTTGGCTTGGCTGAGAGACCCGGAATGGCTCCGGCCCTGCTGCTGCAGCGATCGAAAGGCGTAGCTCCATCGCGCCACCGCTTGGTCCCTCAAGGCCTCCACTGCACCCACGCTTGCAGCTGCAATCCAAGCTCTGGAGCTCGAACTCATACTTACAAACTGTTTAGAACAGAAACAAGAAAGAAAACTGGGATTGAGAAGTAAACGCTTCTTGCAGGATTTGGTTCCCAAATCTGTATGGAGAGTGAATGAGGAGAGACGGGTCGATGGCAGAAGATATATAGATGTGAATCCAGTGGTTTGGGAATAGCTGATGGTGGTTTTGGTTGAGGAAAACCACTCCTGTTTCAGGGAAAAGAAAGGGGTTCTGTATCTGGGCAACCCCACAAGGGTGGAATCAAATAAAGCCTTATCCAGTATGATGGTCACAGGAAGGGTCGCACGTGGTTTTCTTGTCCTTAACCACTGGTGCCCATCCCATCCCTGTAGAGCAATTTTTGTCCGTGACTGAATATTTGGTGGTGTCGAGTATGCTTTAAGTTTGAGGTGGTATAAGGAAATATTTTTTTGTCATCTTTGTTGTCCATTTGGATGCCTAGAAATATTTTTTATGCTATATTTAGACTTGGATACTGATGCAGCAGCTCAGTAGAAACAGAATCAATGTTTTCTTTGTATTTTCACTATTTAAAGAATAAATTAAATTATAGAAAAGAAATTAGGCAGACATCCAACATTTCGATGTATGTCAGTTTTAGCTCAAAAACAGAGGTCACTTCTCACGAAGCTAAGGGAAAACACCCAAATTAAACAAACACATTTTAGTACATCCAACATATCTTCCTTTACAAAAGAAAATGCTATTTATACACAGCTAGACCTAACAAAAGGAAGATTTAAATGTGACGCCATCAAATTCAGTCGTGGTTGTGTTACTATAGAGATATCGGAGGTAGGAGACGAGTAACGAACTTAACAGCCGATTTGTTTAAACACAAAAGACTATTATACCCTTCACTAACTCTAGCTTATTACCCGTTTTACTAACAAACGTCGAGCAAACCAATTAGTGAATACCAATCATGCCCTTTTTAATTAGTTGATGGCACTTCTATTCGATGAAATGCCAAACTCAATTCTGTTCAATACAGATTTATTCAACTTCTTCTTGCTTCTGCATCAGGCCCTCCAACTCAACAAAAGCTCAACCACAAGCGAAAGCTCAAGAACCCTTAAGTATTGGTTCAATTTCTTAGTCAGACAGATCTTCTTCATGAAAGGGCATTAAATCACGAATGTTGTAAATATTGGACATATGCATATCAGAAGGTAAAACCACACTATAAGCATTTGACCCTAACTTCTTAAGAATGTGGGTCCAAATTTCTTGGCTTTCAATTTACAAAAATATCCAACAGGCATGCACTCTATGCTCAAATGGACCATGACAAGATCTCCTTCAGAGAACTAAACATCCTTTCGTCGCTTGTCAGCTAATGTCTTGTATTTCTCAGTAGATTGTAGCAGTTTATTTCTGACATCATTATGTAGTTCAGTAAACTGAGAAATAATTTGAATAGCAGAAAGAGATTCACCCCCTCATCTAGAAGGTATTGCAACATCCAAAGATTGTCGTGGCAAAATTCCATATATAATGTGAAAAAGTGTAAAACCAGTCGATCTGTTCACATATGAGTTGTAAGCAAACTCTGCTTGGCACAAGAATGAATCCCATTGTTTAGGAGTTTTTCCAAATAAACATCTAAGCAGGCTTCCTAAACTTTTGTTAATTACCTCTATTTGACCATCAGTTTGAGGATGACACAAACTACTGTATTGCAATGTTGTACCCAATTTGCCCCACAATGTCTTCCAAAATTGACTGAGAAACCTAATATCTCGACCTGATGTAATGGTCAATGGAATTCCATGTAGCCTGATTATTTCTTTAAAAAATAAACCAGCTACATGACTAGCATCAGTTGTCTTCTTACAGGGAATAAAATGAGCCTGTTTGGAGAATCTATCAGCCACTACATAAATGGAATCAAATCCCTTTTGTGTTCTAGGAAATCCCAACACAAAGTCCATGCTGAAGTCTTCCCATGGCCTTGTAGATATAAGTAATGGAGTATACAATCCTGCATTTGTTGCCCCTCCTTTATACTATTGGCAAATAAAACACTGTTGTACACATTTTTGAACATTTTTATACATTTGAGGCCAGTAGTATCTAGCTTTAACCAGAGCTAGAGTCTTGTCTCGTCCCACATGTCCTGACAAGCTTCCTCCATGTAATTCTTTAACTAGTTTCATTCGTAAAGAACTTATAGGTATACAAAGCCTACTAGATTTGTAAAGAAAACCTTCATCTAATACAAATTTGCCCTATGGTTTATGCAAATGACTACACATTTGCCATATTTCCTGAAATGTTTTGTCATCCTTGTATAAGGTCTTCAAATCCAAAGCAAGAAGTTGTCAATTGATACACAACAGTAGCTCTTCGACTTAAAGCATATGCAGCTCTATTGCTTTTGCCAGATTTGTGCTTTATCACAAAAGCATATTCCTATAACTCACTCACCCATTGAGCATGCAATCTATCAAGTTTGGCCTAACTTTGGAGGTGTCTTCAATAATGCATATAGCTCTAACTTATATGCAGACCACTTTTGCCTATTTTCATAGAGTTTTTGACTGAAATAAGCTATAGGTCTTCCCTCCTATGACAACACAGCACCAATTTCCAATATCGAAGCATCACAATCTACTTCAAAGACTTTGGAAAAATCTGGTAAGGCCAGTGTTGGAGCCGTGGTGAGTTTACTCTTTAGGAGTTCAAAGCTTTTTTTTTATGGTCTACCAATTAAACCTTCCCTTTTTCAAACATTCTATAAGTGGTGCAGCTAGTGAGCTAAATCCCTGTATGAACCTCCTATAAAATGAAGTCAAACCTAAGAAACTTCAAAGCTCAGTTGTGGTTTTGGGAATTGGCCATTCAAGGATAGACTTAACCTTACTCTAATCAACTTTTAATCCTTCTTTACTCACAACACAACCCAGGAATATAAGTTGTTCTACTAGAATATCTCTCATAGGAGGTAAAGCTAATGGCATTTTATCATTAACCAATTCAGAGAATTGCTGAAGCAGATTTTGTATTCCTTTATTATTGTGTTTAGGTATAGCATCAACAGTTAAAGTAGACCTATTAACAAATAATAAAGCTCTTTGTTCATATCTAAGAGTAGAAGAAATATTGTTGACAATAACAAGAACTCTCTTACTGGTTCTCTTTTGTTTTCCCTCTCTGTTTTCATCTGTAACCTTTTCTTTTGAACTACAAATATCACCTCCATACTTGTTATTACACTGAATTGTACTAGACTGACTTTGTTGTTCCTTGGATATAACTGCTTTAGAACTGGACTGCTTAGCAAGAGTTATTCTTTTTGAAACAATTTCTTCAGACTGAAAACTTTGAGGATGCAAAACTATAGTTTTTCCTTGGAATTCAAACTGTATAGTATTTGTAACAACCCATTTTTTGGATATGCTTAACCCGGGGGGGTTAAGGGTGATTTGGTAATTTAAGGTTAGTGTTAGGTAGTTTCATTAGGTGAAATCTCCGTATCCGGGTAGAGCTCAGAGTAACAAGTGTAACGAATCGAAGAACATGCAAAACAGAGGTCAGGAGCGAAAGCTACGACCCTAGGAAGCATGCCATATGGGCAGTACCTACACAAAAGTGCGGGATAACCTACTCATGTGTGGTCTTATTTTGAAGGGCTTGTTGACACAAGTCCATCTGTAACAAGAACGTGTGATTCCAACATCAAGGTTAGAAGTTATCGCGTTTTGAGGTCAGGATATTATTTGAATAAAATAATATCATTCTGGATAAGACTGACGACGAAGTTGATAGGATTGATGACGCAAGTGGATAGGATTGCTGACGAAGCGGATAGGGTTGCTAACAAAGAGGATAGGATTGCTGACAAAGCGGATAGGATTGACACATGTTAGCCTCACATTTATCCAGTTTTTCTATAAATAGCATCCACGGCATCCAAAGAGAAAGGGGGAGAATCCTCTCCCACGTTTTCTCATTTCTCTCCCACGTTTAGAAACTTCTGTTCTTTGTTTCTCACTCATTTAAGCCCGATTTGAGTCGTTCTTGAGGTGTTCCTAGCTAATTTGAAGGTTATCTACGCAATGGCATGGTCCATCCCTCAAGTTGGCGTCCCTAGAAGGAGAAACAGCCTGAGGCAAGAGGAGGCTCTATCTGCCACCCTCCTACCCCAAAGAGAGAGCAGTAGCCCGGAGAGAAAGGGGGACTTTGTCCTCCGTCATGGGCTGCATTGTGGGTCGTCGCCCGAAGTAGGGAAGGATCTGCCATTCACCGAAGGGTCACGTAATGTGAGAAACGTCCCGGGGAAGGGACGTTTTGTCCATTGCTTACAGGTGTAGAAAATGAGAAGTCTCTGAGAAAGGGGACAGTTGGTCAATCGTCTTTTGGCGCAAGGCAAGGAACATGCGGACGTTAGAGGAGTCTCCGTTCGCTATCTCTGGATCCGAAGGGGAGGATGCCCAGAAACGAGTACCTCGAATATTACTACCTCGCGAGACATTAGGGGAGTAAGTGTTTTTGACCTCCTATTTTAATTATAGAATGCATGTACTAGATAGGGTATATATTATGCCTTGATATGCTATGATCTTTATATTATGATATGTTGTGCTTATATGCCATGATGTATGTCGTCTCGCTCTGGGTGGTTAGAGAGAGACGTGTTGTGTGTGTGTTTGGTCTCGGCTAAGTGATCCATCTCACTCTCGGTTAGAGAGAGACATGTTGTGTGTGTGTTTATATTATGATGTACTATGCTTATATGCCATGATGTGTGCCGTCTCGCTCTGGGTTAGAGAGAGACGTGTTGTGTGTGTGTTCGGTCTCGGCTAAGTGATCTGTCTCGCTCTAGGTTAGAGAGAGACATGTTGTGTGTGTGTGTTTATATTATGATATGTTATGCTTATATGTCATGATGTGTGCCATCTCGCTCTAGGTTAGAAAGAGACATGTTGTGTGTGTGTTCGGTCTCGGCTAAGTGATAGAACGAGACATGTGATGCATGTGGTCTCGGCTCAGTGATGGAGCGAGACATGTGAATGTGATGGATTTGCTCTGGGATAGAGTGACGCATGTTGTGGTGGTCATGTGGTGCTCGTCTCTATGATAGAGCGAGATATGTGTTGTCGGTGTTTTATGGGTTTTCGTATAACCCCGATTAAATATTTGGGTATACGTATGTGTTTTAGTATTGTTTGATGTATGTAGTAGCCAATAGGCAAAACTACATACGGATCCAATCATATCAGAGTAACATCGCAAATGTTATCCGATACATACGTAGGCAACCAACAGCAAGGCAACGTTGGCCCGATCCGAATTAGTTATATAATTAGGTTTGTTCTGGCCTATGCATAATGGAGCACTAAAGTTCTGAAGTATGTAGAGGAATAAGAAGACTCTCGCACTTAGAGTTCGCCGCTCCCGGTTCTAGGTTTGGTTTTTATCATTTTCGGACCCCAGACCTGGGTCAGTGTCCGGGTCGGGGCATTACAGTATTTGTGTGACCATCATGAAGAATAAAAGTGTCAAACTGTCAAGGCCGACCAAGTAAAAGACAGCATATGGACATATCAAGTAAATCACAAAGCATATTTGCCTTATAGTTCTTTCCAATAGAAAAAGGCACCATGCATTGTTTAGACACCTTGATTTCTCCCACTTCCTTGATCCAACCAATGGTATAAGGATGGGGATGTGGACTAGTCTTCAATTTTAATGCATCCACAACTGATTTAGCTACCAAGTTCTTAGTACAGCCCCCATCTACTATCACTTTCCAGCTCGAATTTTCAATTGTTCCAATTATAGAAAACAAGTTATGCCTCTAACTTGTATCTTTTTGTTTAGGAGTAAACAATCTCTTCCTGGTAATCAAACTCATTTCTCCCACATCTTCTCTTTCCTGCATGTTATCACCATACACCTCTTCCTATTCCTCCTTAGTTTCACCACCTTCACTTTCTTCTTCCTCTGTGATCTGATGAGATGTCATAGCCTTAAAACTTTGTTTCGGGTCTCCTGTCCTCAATGGACACTTTGAAGAATAACAACCAGGTTGTTTACACTTCCAACAAGTATTAGGTTTCGGCTTAGCATATATGTTCTTTTTGCTAATAGGAACAGAAAATGTTGTCTTATCTATTTTAGAACCCTCTTTCTTGTTGAATTTTGAATCAACAGATGTTGTTTCTTTATTTCTAATTTGGATCACAGGCAGGCCTTCACTAGAAGTTTTAAACATTGAAGTTTTTTTATACTTGTTCTGTTCAAGTAAAGTCTCATTGCGCAAAGCAGTTTGTATAGCTTCAGTAAGTGGACCAATTGGTTTAGTAGCTAAATGGATCTGCAGTTCATATTTGAGTCCATGCACAAACCTCTGAACTTTTTGTGCTTCAGATTCCTGTAAACAGTTTCGAGAAGACAACCTATAGAATTCTTCTACATACTCTGAAACAGTTCTAAAATTCTGTTTATAATTCTGATATTGTTGGAATAGAAAATGTTCAAAATCCACAAGTAGAAACATGTCTTTCAGCATTTTCTTCATACGAGACCAGGATTGAATAGGATGTTTCCCTTTATTAATTCCATCCTGTTGTACCTAGTTCCATGAAGCAGACGCACCACTCTTTAATTTGCATGCAACCACTCTACATTTCATGTCATTAGGCACATCCAAGCAGTAAAAATAATTTTCTACTTCTGATATCCATTCCAAAAACTATTCGATATTCATCTGTCCATTAAAATAGTTCAATTCCACTTTTGGTTTAAAACAAGGGTAAAAATTATTTGCACCTGGATTCTATTGATGATTCTAAACTGGCAGAGCTTCATCATCACTGGAAGATGAACTGTGACCTCAACAAAATATCGGAATTCCATGATTTCTTTGAGGGATTGCTTTTGCATTTCTCATATCTGCTTGCACATTTCTCCGAATTTGTGGTTCTCGTGCTGGAGCTACCCAATCTTCATTCATTCGTCGTAAACTAGTAGTAATTTCTTGCATCTGTTGTTGAACTACATTTGCAGCTACATCATCTGCTGAAACAAAGTCAATTGATCCATGCCTTCATCAACTCGATCATGGCTAGACATCGTAGACTAACCAATAGCTTTGATACCAATTTGATGCAATAGCTCAATAGAAATAGAATCAATGATCTCTTTGTATTTTCACTATTTGATGAACAAATCAAATTACAGAAAAGAAATCAAACAAACATCCAACATCTTGTTGTATGTCAGTTTCAGCTCAAAAACATAGCTCACTTCTCACGAAGCTCAGGGAAAACACCCAAATTGAACAAACACATTTTAGTACATCCAACATATCTTCCTTTGCAAAAGAAAATGTTATTTATACTCAGTTAGACCTAACAGAAGGAAGATTTGAATGTGATGCCATCAAATTCAGTCGTGGTTGTGTTACTGTAGAGATACCGAAGGTAGGAGACGAGTAATGAACTTAGTGACCGATTTGTTTAAACACAAAAGACTATTATACCCTTCACTAACTCTAGCTTATTACCCACTTTACCAGCAAACCAGTTAGTAAATACCAATCATGCCCTTTTCAATTAGTTGATGGCACTTCTGTTTGATGAAATGCCAAACTCAATTCTGTTCAATACAGATTTATTCAACTTCTTCTTGCTTCTGCAACAGATACCCCATGGGAAATATTTTTTATACCCCTTACTGATAGTGAGTTTAAGTGTAAGAATGCATAAGAGCGGCTAGCACATATTAGTGCATGTTAGCATTAAGGCCAATAATATTAATGTACGCTAACATATGCTCCATTGATTTTTTAAATAGACGAGTCTCATTCATTCCTTATAGGTTTCTTGTAAGTAAAGAATATAAAAAATATTTCACTTTCATCATGTAATAGCCATCTATCTTAATTTATCTATGACGCATGCACTAATACATCTATATTTATACTATTTTTAAAATAAAATAGGGACAAAAATTTTGGTTAAAAGAGACTTAAACTACCTTTAATTTGGCTAAAGTATTATTTACAAACTCTTACTTATGGCTGTAGAATTGATAATTTTGAAGCTCAATTTGTATATGATAATAAAACCCAATATCTACAGCATGTTCACTTTTACTAACATATGAAGTAGTTCATTATTTGCATTAACATACGCTACCACATGCACCATTAATTTTTATGATATATTAATTATAAATCTAGTATGGTTACATGCTGTAAAATTTTGGATGGGAAGGAGACTCTTTGGTCCGTCAAATTTATACCCCACGGCCTATGTTACTTAGGGGGCATTTACTCCGTGAGTAATATGGACCATCATATTTAGATCTAACAGCTCTAAAAGTCTGGCTCAGCCCAAGCTCTTAAATTTTTTTTCATTTTTTCAAAAGTTTTTGAAAGAATAATATCAACATTTAATGAATTTTTTTCTCAATCTTTAAATTTCGAAATAATCCATATTAAGAGGGAATGAGTCGCGGGAGTCACCCTACCTGAATGGGCTTGGTTTCCTTGTTGGCACAGGCAACAACAAAAAATGATCTAGAGCACCCTATCAAAATTCTGTACCATACATATTACAGCTAAGAAATACATGGAGGATGTAACTTACAGCAAACATCTGATTCCCATCTCCTAGGTTGATTGCAAATAAGTGTGCTAATATTTGATGATTTTATCTAAGAAGACACGGAATTAAGTTAGTTTTGCGAATTTTTTGAACCAAATCAATGGGTTATTAAATTTGACTCCATCTCCGAAGAATCTATTGAAATCTATTTTTTATATAGTACATAAGGGTTCTGACATAAAATAAATGCTTTAATTAACTCAAATTCGCTAGTGAAGTTTTACCCATCGATAGCCTGTCTCAATGGCACACAAAATTTGTAGGAAGATCATAATTTTTCATAAATTTTATGGACTGCAATGTGCACATTTGATCCTCGGCCTGACCGCGCTAGAACGTCGTAATTGTCATCGACTTTCGTCATGGGGCCCGGCCAGGATAGAAGCGTCCAACAAAAAATTTGCAGCATTTCTAATCAAGAGCTGCAATATCTGTAAACTTTCCATGAAAGGTAGAGACATAGCAGATATAGTCAGTAAGTAAGATGCATTGACGATCACATTTGTACAACGACCGTAACGATCGGCCTATAGAAAGCAGTATCAAGAATCCATGGTTCCTCAGCTGGGTGCCCAGCAGCTTAAGTACATGACCTTTCTCAAAGACTCCTCTGATTGCCCCATCTTCTCCTCCCCACCCTTCCCCTTGGCAGAAGACTCCACCCAAGATGACAATCTCTTGGCTTGGCTGAGCGACCCGGAATGGCTCCGGCCCTGCTGCTGCAGCGATCGAAAGGCGTAGCTCCATCGCGCCACCGCTTGGTCCCTCAAGGCCTCCACTGCACCCACGCTTGCAGCTGCAATCCAAGCTCTGGAGCTCGAACTCATACTTACAAACTGTTTAGAACAGAAACAAGAAAGAAAACTGGGATTGAGAAGTAAACGCTTCTTGCAGGATTTGGTTCCCAAATCTGTATGGAGAGTGAATGAGGAGAGACGGGTCGATGGCAGAAGATATATAGATGTGAATCCAGTGGTTTGGGAATAGCAGATGGTGGTTTTGGTTGAGGAAAACCACTCCTGTTTCAGGGAAAAGAAAGGGGGTCTGTATGTGGGCAACCCGACAAGGGTGGAATCAAATAAAGCCTTATCCAGTATGATGGTCACAGGAAGGTCGCACGTGGTTTTCTTGTCCTTAACCACTGGTGCCCATCCCATCCCTGTGGAGCAATTTTTGTCCGTGACTGAATATTTGGTGGTGTGGTGTCGAGTATGCTTTAAGTTTGAGGTGGTATGATGGAAATATTTGTTGTCATCTTTGTTGTCCACTTGGATAACTGATATATATATTTCTTATGCCCTAGACTTGATACCTTACGGGAAACAATTTTTTATACCCCTGATAGTGAGTTTAAGTATAAGAATGCATAAAAGTCCGTTACATATTTGAAATTAATAATATACATATTAGTGTACGTTAATATTAAGGCCAATAATACTAATATTCACTAACATATACTCCATTAATTTTTTAAATAAATGGTTCTTATTCATTCTTTATATGTTTCCTTTGAGTAGAAAATATAGAAAATACTTCACTTTCATCATGTAATAGCCATCTATCTTAATTTATCTATGGCACATGCACTAATGCATCTATATTTATACTATTTTTAAAATAAAAGAGGGACAAAAATTTTGGTTAAAAGAGACTTAAACTACCTTTAATATGGCTAAAGTATTATTTAGGAACTCTTACTTATGGCTATAGAATTGATAATTTTGAAGTTTAATTTGTATATGATAAGTTTTTTTCATATTACCTGGCCTAAGATACAAATATCTGATATTCCCTGGTTTTGTAAAAAATATTCTATAGAACCTAGGTTTACACGATATTTAAAAAACAATAGACCAAAATACCTTTTCAACAATGTTTAGGTTGAAAATTGTGTAAACTAGTTGTGATAAAGCATAATCAAAGAGGAGATTAGAGCTCAGAGACGATTTGTGATTTTCGCCCGGTAGTTTTCATCAACAACAAATTCTAATTTTTATTTGGCGATTGTCAGCCTCCCTAACTTCATCGGCGATCGTTCTTCTCTAATTTTTGTCTAAAAATTTCTTACCACATAAACTACTTATCATTACAAAAGGAGATCAAGATGATACTGTAACTCAAAAAATTAATCTTAAGGGACTATCTAGGGAGAACATAGCTATATAAGAATTAAGAATGATGTAAATGTCAAGGAAGGACATTGTAGAATAGTTATGATAGCCTCCTACCCTATTGTGCAAAGAGGGACTCTTGTATGATTTTTTATATGCAAGTTTTACTATGTAGAATATCTTATGTAAGCATGTACACGATCTTAGAGGTTTTTATCCCTGACTTAATAAAAAATTGTATAAATAACAAATACTAGCAAATATTGTGTTATTAATAACACGCTATGGTTGTAAATCGTGTTATCGATAATATGTTATGGCAAATATCGTATTATTGTATATGCAATATAGAGAAAAATAAATAACACATCTTGTTGGCATATCGTGTTATTGATAACATATTATGGCGAATATCGTGTTATTGATAATACGCTATGACGAATATCATATTATAGTATATGCGATCTAGAGAAAAATAAATAATATGTCTTGTTGGCATATCATGTTATCGATGACACGCTATGCCAACATATCGTGTTGTCAATAACACACTATTACGAATCTATTGTTATTGATAATACGCTATAACAAATATCGTGTTATCAATAACACGCTTTGGCGAAAATCGTATTATCGTATATGCGATATAGAGGATATCATAACATATTGTATTATCAATAGCACGCATTGTTGGCATATCGTGTTATCAATAATACGTTATGGTGGCATATTGTGTTATCGATAATACGCTATGGCGAATATTGTGTTATCGTATATGCGATATAGAGAATATCATATTATGGGTTGTTGGCTCAAAGAATACATATCGTATTATCAAAAATATATTTTATTGACATATCGAATTATCGTATATGCAATATGGATTAAGTGTTGGACACGTACCATGCAGAGCATGAGATTTTTGGTCCGTTTAATGGGAGTCATCCTCTCGTTCTCGCATTCGCAAAAGTCTCGTGAGTCATGAAAAGTTGATGTGCTCTACCCGATTTCATTCGGATTCGTTGTACTCCCAACAATCCTTTTTTTTGTAGCATTCAATCCCCATTTGGCGCAAGTCTTCGGAGTCCTTCAATCCATTCTAAACGCAACCTAGTTTTTCAGATTGCCGGAACATTCTATTTGTTGCAATTTAGCAAGCACTAAAGTGGCTTCCTTTGCCCTTTTCAACTAGTTTTTGGATTGAAACCGGGAGGTGGCTCTGTTTTGGTTTATTCTCTGGAACACAGGATTAGGAAGGAGAAATTTTTTACTTACTATCGATCATCTTTAAGTGGGTAATTTATTTTTTGTATGTTGAGTGTTTTGATTTTGCTCATACAAATTTGTGTCATTGTCGGTAATTTTTACCAATAATGAGATAAGAGCTTGGGTGTAGGTTTAGGTTTGACCTAAAGGTATATTTGTCCTAAATCAGGTCATATAGGATTAAGTGTTAAAATCCAGGGAATATGAAATATTTGTATATCGAGCCAGGTAATATAGAAAAAACTCTAAAACTCAATATCTACAACACGTGCACTTTTACTAACATGTGAATTAGTGCATTATTTGCATTAAAATACGCTACCACATACACTGTTGATTTTTATGATATCTTGATTATAAATCTAGTATGGTTACAAGCTTTATAGATGAGAATTTATGTTCATGTAAAATTTTGGATGGGAAGGAGACTCTTCTTGGACCTTTAGAAGTCTGCCATGTAATAGCTAAAATGGAGGATCTTGAATTTACATGATCACTAAAAGAAAGAAAACGTGCCTTCCTCGATTCTCTATGATATCTAGAGTATTATTATTTGACCTTCATACATAACATTGTGCTTGAGCAACACATGTGAGTTCAAATTTTGGTTTCCAAGACAAAACAATATTGTTGTACCTCATGTGATATGTATTAGATCTACATTAGTGTCAATGTTGTTTAGTCAAATATGAGTTGTGGGCCAAATTTACCTGGAGGGTGAATTTCGAGAAGAATTATTTAATCCAAGAAGTCATGATCACTCAGCAACTTCATGCACATTCACATCAATTAATCATAGGCATCACAGCCATCACTCTCACTTATGTTACCAAATAGTATTTGTTAACTGTATATTTTGAGACCCATACGGATTTTCAAGCTTAGGTATGAAGACCTAAGCTTGCAAAGAACATGGGGAAGGTAATTATCTCCATACAGAATTGACCAAAGTAGACTCCTACTTTGGTCAATTAACCAAAATGTGAGCAAGTTTCTACTTTTTACTAAAGTAGACTTGCTCACGTAAGAACTTGTGCACGTGGGAGCGTTTTTGACTAAAATATCCTCCCCAAATGTATACTTTTCCCGCTTCTTGGTGTCTACTCCCGCTCGGTCATGTCTCCCTTCCGTCGGTCGCGACTGTTCATCTCCGTCACCACCATCACCTCCCGGAGAGCATAATATTTGCCAATTCCAACTTCATCTTTCTGTTCGTTTCGCCCTTGCCGGAGAGTTTAATCTTCTTGGCCGCATTCCCTTCCAGAGCCGTCATTCGCCCTTGCCTTCAGTAACCTTACTGCCCTAATCTCGCCATTGGCCATCTTGCCGTCGCCATCACCGCTCTCACTGCCTATTCCCGGACTCCACCATCTTCCCCTCGCCCTTACTGCCCTCGTCTCGGTGTCGCCCACGCCGATAGTGTGATATCTCAGCCTCGCCCTCATCTGAAGGTATGATTTTTCTTATAAATTTGTCATTTTTTCTAATTTTATTCATTGGATTTTGCTTGCATTTCCCATACGTAAGTGGTTAACAAATTTCCTCCAACAAAACTAGTTACAAATTGCTTGTTGTGATTAGTTCGTAATGATTAAATTTTGTATTTTTGTTATGAGTAAGCATCAATTAGTCTCAAATTGACCGCTGTGAAGAAATTTTGTTACATGTTACTATGAAACTGCGAACTGAATAACTACAAAACTGGAAAAATATAAATTTTAATTAAATATACTTGGTTAAATAAAATTAAATAGAACTGAAATTAAATGAAATTTAAATTAAATTTTTTGGTTATTTGACATAAATATGTGGATAAGTGGAAAAGCATGAAACACAATAATTGGAAAACTATAAAACTAGAAAACTATAACACTAGCAAACTATAAAACTGGATCATTGAATAATAAATAAAAAATATTCTCTTTATTTTATTTGAACATTGTCTTTATTAATATCTTGGTTATACAATATGTTTATATTCTATTTTCATCTAGCATATTTGTATAGGAAATATGTCTAAGTCTGTTGAAAACTATAAAACTGGAAAACTGTAATACTAGAAAACTATAAAACTGGAAAACTATAACACTGGAAAACTATAAAACCGGATCATTTATCATAAATAGAAAACATTCTCTTTATTTTATTTGAACATTCTCTTTATTAATATCTTGATTATACAATATGTTTATATTCCCTTTTCATCTAACATATTTGTATAGGAAATATGTCTAAGTCTGTCGAAAACTATAACACTGGAAAACTGTAATACTAGAAAACTATAAAACTGGAAAACTAGAAAACTATAACACTGGAAAACTATAAAACTGGATCATTTATCATAAATAGAAAACATTCTCTTTATTAATATCTTGATTATACAATATGTTTATATTCCCTTTTCATCTAACATATTTGTATAGGAAATATGTCTAAGTCTGCCGAAAACTATAAAACTGGAAAACTGTAATACTAGAAAACTATAAAACTGGAAAACTAGAAAACTATAAAACTATAACACTGGAAAACTATAAAACTGGATCATTTATCATAAATAGAAAACATTCTCTTTATTTTATTTGAACATTCTCTTTATCAATATCTTGATTATACAATATGTTTATATTCCATTTTCATCTAACATATTTGTATAGGAAATATGTCTAAGTATGCCGAAAACTATAAAACTGGAAAACTGTAATACTAAAAAACTATAAAACTGGAAAACTATAAAACTGGAAAACTATAACACTGGAAAACTATAAAACTGGATCATTTATCATAAATAAAAAACATTCTCTTTATTTTATTTGAACATTCTCTTTATTAATATCTTGATTATACAATATGTTTATATTCCCTTTTCATTGATTTTTAATCTAAAATATTTGTATAGGAAATATGTCTAAGTTTGCAGGAAAAACAATGAAAAAGGGGAATCTGCCAAATAAGCTTTATGAAGGGGACCCCCAATGCAAGTCAAGTTATTATTATATTGGTAAATTAAAAGACCACTTTGACAGGCACAAAGTGCAGAAGAAGTTGTTTGATAGGACATGCTTTGGTAAGTTTATGGAATGTGAGGTTACAAGAAACATGTTCCCTGCCCAAGCCTTCCACCATCTCCTTAAAAGGCATAAGGGGGATTACCTAGTTGAAGTGAATGAGAGGACGAACATAAAGCTTTCCCCAAAGGAATTTTGTATGGTTAGTGGCCTAAAATTTGCTGACTCTACCCCTCCTCTCCCATCAGTGCCCAAATTCTTGAAGAAAGGCAGCCTCTTACTGCGAATATTTGGGAGGTCGAAGTTATTAATAAGGAAGGAGGAGTTGTTCCAGAAAATTACAGTATGTGAAAATGACAAGGATGCCGTAAAGTTGGCGCTAGTTCTTGTATTAGAAAGTTTATTGGTGGGTAGAGGGTGGAACAATAAGGTGGATAGGAGATACTTGCAGCTTGTAGATGACCTGGATGGTTTTGATGAGTATCCTTGAGGAAACCTTTGCTACTGAGACACCTTGCGAGGTTTAGAGCAAGCTGCGAGGTCTATGGGCAATGTAAATTACAATGTCTATGGTTTTGTGCATGTTGTAACGGTAAGTTTTACTTATTTAATGAATTTATTAAAATATTTTAGTAATTAACTGATGGAGAGTTATGTTTTAGGTGTGGGCAATGGAGAGGATTCTGTTGTTGGGGGATTGTTGTGGAAGCAAAACGAGGAGTACTTTTCCTCTAATATGTAGCTGGGCATTTTACAAGAAGCCCAAATTCGATTATCTTGCAGATGTGGTATTTACTGGGAAGGTATATACTAACTTTTCATTCGTGTAGAATGATTTATGCTATATACATACATGGTACATTTACCTTGCGATATGTATTGATATGTAGGTAAAGGTTTTGAAGGCTATAACTGTACATGCGAAGGACAAAAAGTCAAAGGCACTTATTCATGAAGCTGCAAGTTTGAAGACCTTGACGAATGAGAGAGTAACATTTACATCATTTGTCAATCTTCAAACAGCTTCTGATGGTGAGGATGTTGATGTGAAGTCTACCTCTAATGATGACTCTACGTGGAAACGGAATTCCCAAGAGGTGGCTCAATCTTTAGATGAAGATGTAGATGAAAATTTTATATTGAAATGCAGAGTGGCTGGGGAGACTTCCAATTGGAAAGAGGATAGAAAGGGGAAACATCGGGTGGGGGATGAGGGTTTGCATGCCACATTGCAAGATATATTGCCTTCCTTGTGAAGGATTGAAAATAAAGAAGATAAATTGGAGTCAGAGGTTATGAGCAAGGCATCTAAGGAAAAGGTAAAAATACTATAGGATTTATGTTTTCATTACAAATTTGCCAATTTTTATATTTGAATTAAAATGAGCTGGAATGATGTGTTTGTAGGTTCCTGTTGTTGAAGAAAAAGTTTCTTGTCAAATGGATTGCGATTTGCCGCATGTTGATGAAGTAAGTATAGTGTAACACTGTAATACTGTAAAATTGTAAAACAGTTCTAATTTTTCTTTGCTATTTTTATGTAGAATGTGGTTAAAGAGATGGACGGAGAGGTGGAAAAGGTGGTGGATGTGGAGGATGAAGAGGATGATGATGAGGCAGAGGCTGAGGAGGAGGGGGAAGATGATGAAGAGGAGGAGGATGAGGACGAGAAGGATGAGGAGAATGAGGATGAGGATGAGGAGGATGAGGATGAGGGGGAGGAGAAGGAGGCTGATGGTAAAGAGGAGGATTCGGAGGAGGATGAAGATAAGGTGGAAGAGAAGATGGAGGCTGAAGCCAAAGATGAGGGTATGGAGGTGGATAAGTGTAAGGTACCTGATTTTTCTACGATTTTCTGGGATTTTTCTGCCATTTTTCTGGTCATTTTCGGCAGGAAAATGTGACGTTTCAGCGTATGTGTATTCATGTATTTTTCCCTGTATTTATACCCGTAGAGTCGGGTGTGGGCCTTAGTCGCGGGCCACGGGCCTCGCTGCGCGCTTATGGCGCGAATTTTGGAGGTTCGACGCGTAACCAGTGGGTTAACGCGCGTTGAGCGTACATTTGGAAAAAGAAAAAGAAAAAAAAATAAAAAGGAAAAATTCGGATCGGGATCGGGATCGCCCGATCCAGAACCTGGAATTGGATGAACAGTGACCGCCACCCCCTTCCCGTTTGCTCAGTGTGCCCGGCCGCCGGCAGGCCACTAGACCGCCGCACCGGCTCCGCCCTGGCCATGCGACGGCAGGGGAGCCGCCGTCCCGGCCCCCACGGCCGCTCCGCCCCCACTTTTCCGGTGAGCCCCCCTTTTCTGATTTGTGCAGTTCTGCCGCCGTCGTAGGCTGGCGAGGGCCGGCCGGCCGCCCACGGCTCCGCCATGGGCCGGCGAAGGCGGGAGGACACTCCCCCCGGCCCCGGACGGCCCCAGCTCCGCCGTCCCGCTCCCTCTCTCCACTGCCCTGTTTTGCCGTCCCTCTGTATAGCGCCGTTCCGCCGCCGCCACGGGCCGGCACGGCCCGACCGGCCGGCCACGGCTTCGCCCTGGGCCGGCGACGGCGAGGAGCCCCTCCTCCCGGCCCGGTGGGCCTCGGCACCGCCGCCCCACCCTCTTTCCCCTCTCGTTCAGCATTCCGCCGACGGACTGTTTGGGCAAACAGTGGCCGCCGGCGGTGATCTGCGGCCGATTCGGCCTTCCCCCAGCCCCGCCTTGCTTCGGCGAAGGCAGTGGACTATACCTCCGTGCCCGATTCAGCCGCCGCCCCATGGCCGCTCCGCCCTTACGGGTTTTCTCCGGTCGTCCCCTATTTTTGGCCTACGTCCGTTTTGGACGTTGTGACTGACGTTATCAGTCGGACGCCGGATTTGATTTAGCGGACCGTAGTTCGGCTCCGCCCAGCCCAGTGATGCCAATGGGCCACCCCTCTGGGTCTTGTTCAGCCTTGCGGCCCGTAGCCGCAGCTAGTCCGCCTTACCGGCATGTGTGCCGTTGACCTTTCTTGCCCATTTTATGCCGTCGGTACCGGACGGCCTCAGGCAAGAATTTGTATGTCTTACCTTGACAGAAGGTGGACGAGTTCACCTGCTCAGGCCTTGGCCAGTGACGGCCTCATAGCCTTTGCTCGACCGTGAACCCTCCCCCTGCTCTCTGTCGTGCGAGATGCACAGCCGCCCGCACCATGAGTATTGTTGTGGGTGGCGATCGGCGATGTCGCCACTTAGATTGGCCACCGCTAGGGCCTTAGCCCGGTTGGCTTTTGTGGGCCATGAGTTGCCTCATTTCAGCCATCTCCCCCGCCCTTTGGGCCGCGTGTGCATGTGGCCACGCGTGTACTTCTGGGTTTAGGCGCCGCATTCGTGCCGCCTAACCATCGGTTGGCTTTGCCACCGAGTGGAGTTGACCACTAGAGCTGTCCTCCACCTCTCCTTTGATTCTCGAGCGTTGCCCCACGCTCTCCGCCCGTATGTGGGCCTTTGTTGACCGAAATCATCACCGTTGGGTGCTGTCCACGGCCGATTTCGACGTCTTGTGGCTGGCTGTGCACGTCTTAGCCACCGGCTGATCTTCAAAGTGTACACCCTTAACTTCTGGTCGCACCGCCACTTATGTTGGCACGATATTTCTCCCGGCCGCCCTAGTGTGCCGCCGTGGATCGCGGGTTTTACCGCATTGAGTTCTAACACTCTATTTGGCCGTGATAGTTCCGGCGCATCTTGAAATCCTCGGGACAGTAGCTCTCTCAGCCAGGCAACGGTTTTGACCGCCAACTCCGCCGCCTATGCCGCCACCATTGTGTGCTCGCCATCGAACGTCATGATTACGAGGTAGGGGAGTTTTAAACTCGTAAATTCATGAAGCATGCTTTGAATGAGTAGCAGCATGCTAGGATTGTATGATTCCATGCTTGGATGTTAAGTAACGATCCGATTGCATGAGGTGCGTGTAAGCATGATTGTATGGTATGATTGATATGCATGAGATGTATGCATGTTTTATGGATGTGGAGTATGTATGCGCTGGTGATGGCTAGCAAATATGTCAGTATGCTATGTATGGGTTATGCACGTGCTAGTGATGGCTAGCGTGCATGTTTGAAGTATGTATGAATGTGTGTGTGCATGTGCTAGAGATGACTAGCGTGTACGTTTGATGTATGCATGTGCTAGTGACGGCTAGCGTGCATGTTTGATGTATGTGTGAATGTATGCATATGCTAGTGATGGCTAGCGTGCACGTTTGACGTGTGTATGTATGTGCTAGTGATGGCTAGCATGCATGTTTGTAAGTTATGTATGTATGACCGTATGTGTATGTTATACGTATGTGTGAGACATACGTATGTATGATGACTATGTGGGCAGAAGTATGGGCGATGGACAGTAAGAGGTGACAGAAGCTCTGTCTGAATTTGGATGCGGTTGTGTAAGCGTATGACAGAGGATATGAGTATGACGGGCAAGGATTAGAATGGATCAGTTTGAGTTGGATTGTATGTTGGGCGATTGTCAAACAGTAAGAGTGTTCATAATTGTACAAGCATAACGTACAGATTATGAAGTGAAAAGTAAGTATAATAAGTGAGATATAAGTAAGAGGGCGACAACTGGGTTGGCTCTGAGGAGCGTTATTTGAGGATGTCAATGTAAGAGGATTTGGCCATAAGATGGATGGCGAAGTATGTAAGACTGTAAGGGTTTGTTGTACGATGAGTTTTGTCCATGATGTGGATGGGTAAGTGAAGTCTGCTGCCCTGACGAACTTGGGTTTCGGATCGGGCTCATCTTCAATTTGATCAGTCGAGGACTGTGAGTTTGTGTGGCATAATTGTACCGCATAATGTACTTAATTCAAACTAGAATTATAAGCACAGCTAATGATAGCGTGGTGAGTTTGAGACCTGAGGGTTCGATGGATTAAGTTCCGTGTTTGAGCTGGCCACTGATGAGTTGGCCGAGCGTTTATCATGTCTTGTCATGGTGTTTATCCTGCGGGATGTTGTCTGTGTGCTGTGTAGAGCACCGGACGTCTGATGCTCTGCTGAGAGCGATGTTGTTTCTGATTTGGTCTGCGTGCTGTATAAGCCCAGACGTTTGATGCTCTGTTGAGAGCGATGTACGTTTCTGACTTTGGTCTGCGTGCTGTATAAGCCCAGACGTTTGATGCTCTGTTGAGAGCGATGTACGTTTCTGACTTTGTCTGCGAGCTGTATGAAGCCCAGACGTCTGATGCTCTGCTGAGAGCGACGTTGTTTCTGATTTGGTCTGTGTGCTGTGTAAGCCCAGACGTTTGATGCTCTGTTAAGAGCGTTGTATGTTTCCGCCCAAGAGTGGCATTGTACGTTTCTGCCCAAGTGGCACTGTATGTTTTCTGCCCAAGAGTGGCAATGGCACTATAAGACCCATTATGGTGGGCAATTCTCTGGCACTATAAGACCCATTATGGTGGGCGATTCTATGGCACTATAAGACCCATTATGGTGGGCAACTGTATGACCCCTTATGTGTGGGTGTTTATGTTTGCGCGCTCAGGTAAGTAGTATCATGGATCTACTCTTACCTGTTTGATCCAGTGCCCCATGAGCATTGGTGTGCCTTACCTTCGGAAAAGTCCATGGCGTCTAGTCACTCCCCGGAGGTTAAGGTGTTGCCCCAGTGGCATTCTTTTCCTTTTCGACGCTGGAGCCTATTAGTTGTAATGAGCTTCAGTGGTCGTTGATATGTGTACGATTATGTGTGTGAGTACGACTGTATGAGTGTGAGTACGACTATATGTGTATGAGCAGGACTGTAAGTGTATGAGTATGAGCAAGACTGTAAGTGTATGAGTATGAGTAAGACTGTAAGCGTATGAGTATGAGTAAGACTGTAAGCGTATGAGTATGAGCACGACTGTAAGAGTATGAGTACGATTGTGAGAATATGGTTCTGAGTAAGACAGTAAGTATGATTTTGTGCAAACTGTACGAGTGAGGTCGTACGAGTCTGATTGTACGAGTAAGGTCGTACATGTATGAGTAAGCTGTATGAGTGAGCATACGATTGTACGAGTAAGGTCGTACAAGTATGCGTATGTTGTATGAGTATGCGTACGGTGGTACGAGTAAGTTGTATGACCCTAGATAAGGGTGTTTATGTAAGTTGATTGGATTATATGATTCTGGCACGATGGTGCCTTCGGTATGATTTTGGCACGATGGTGCCTTCGGTATGATTTTGGCACGATGGTGCCTTCGGTATGTCTGTGGCACGTTGGTGCATTTGGCATGTTTGTATGAATTTGAGCATGATATTGATATGCTTCTGCTTCATGTTTGAGTTGCATGATGCATGCATTTCTGAACTTGTGAGTTCACCGTTTGGGATTTCCCCTACTGGGTATTTTCCTACTGAGTATGAAAATACTCACCCTACTATTTTTAGCCCCGTTGCACGGGAGGTTTTGCAGGTTATGCGGAGAGCTCCTGGAGATGGACGCTCGTTTCAGCGGTGGATTGATTCCCGTTGACTCAGGTATCAGCTTGACTCTCTGCGAGTTCATTTGTGCCACGATCTCCTATATTGAGTGAGATGAGACTTCAAGATGTTTATTCTGGACTTTCGATTGGATTAGTCTGTGGACTGTTATGGGACTTGTACTTAGGGATGCCCGGGAGTGATTTGTATTTAAAAGTCTATGATCATAGCAGAATTTATTCGTACGTGTGTTTTCGAGTAGCGCCTGAGGATATTTGATTTGGCAGTACGATGTTTAACCGTATGATGTTTTAAATTATAAACAGGTTTTGATTTTATCGTTTTGACTCCGATTTATGGAAAAAAAATTTCTATGAGTTTTGAGAAAAAGGGATGAAAAATCTCGGGCGTTACAACAAGGACGAAGAAGATCAGGAGGATGAGGAGGAGATGGAGGAGAAGGGTCAGGATGCAAAGGAGGAGGAGAAGGGTCAGGATGGAAATGAGGATGAGGAGGATGAGAAAGGGGAGGAGGCAAAGGATGCTGGGCAGGAGGTGAAAATGGACGATGCAATGGAGGATGAGGAAGAGGGTGAGAAGGAGAAGGGGGAGGATGCAAAGGAGGCTGGGAAGGAGGAGAGGAGGGAGGATGCAAATGACGATGAGGAGGAGGGTGATAAGGATAAGGGAGAAAAGGCAAAGGAGGCTGGGCAGGAGGAGAATAGGGAGGATGCAAAGGAGGATGAGGAGGAGCCTGATAAGGAAAATGAGGAGGTGAAGGTCAAGGATGTAAAGGATGAGGAGGAGGGTGTCGTGGGAACTATTGTTGCCGTTGAGGTATAGATAATTATTGTTAATTGAAGGTAGTTGCATATAACAAGAAGTAATACTTTTTCTTATCTTCTTATGTAGGACGAAGAAGGAGACAATAAATCTTTGAGTCAGCGTAAATTGGAAATGGCACCAGCGGGAAGGGTGAGGGCTAAGAGTAAATATCGAAAACCCCCCTACACAGACCCACAAAAAAGGGCAAAAAAAGAAAGGCCACTAAGGAGGATATTGATATGTGTCTTGAACCCCTAAAGGTTGATACCTCTACCATGAAGAAGATGAAGAGCAATAAATTGCTCATGCTAAGTGAGGCTGCCCGATTGGATTTTACTAACCCAATTTCATTTGGGGCAACAGAGGAGGACAAGTTAAATAAGTTTTTAGAGAAGGGTGCTAAGAAGTGAGTTCATTTGTTATTATTCCAAACAGGAATGTTTTATTTTTAATACTATTTACTTGGCATTGTATTTGATTTGAGTGTTGGTATTTGTAATAAGCAAATATGCAGAACTTGGGGTCATTCTTCTAACCCCAGCATTATTGAAGGGTTTTACAAACCCTCGAAGATGGCTAGGAGATGAAGTATGTGTATTGATTTATGTTATTTTAATAAATGTTTGTAAAGGCTAAGGAAGGAATATGTATTAATCTATTCTGTTATTGTTTCTATATAGCACATTGATGCCTATGTGACACTCATGCGCAACAATGGGCCTTGATGGGTGAGGGACCAAGCATTCCACTCAGTTCATTTCCTGGTAAGTCATCATTTTTTTTAATACACTGAACTCTGAACTGTGAAATGTATAACTATCAATAGGATATTGGATAACTGTCAATTGGATAGTGGATAACTGCCAATAGGATAGTGGATAACCGCCAATCCGATAGTTGATAACTGTGAGGATGAAAGTTAATTTACTATGTGTTTGCAGAGATTGCTTGTGCGTGACTACAAGGATGCACTAGATAAGTGGATGGTATTCAAAGATGCACATGGCACGCTGCCAAAGTTAGAGGAATGGGCCAAGATGTGGACATCAATCCCAGACTCTTTGAAGAACTTGTTGAGTGTCAAAGGAAAACCATGTTCTGAATTTTCACATCATTACTTCCCACTCAATGTCAACAACAATCATTGGATTTTGGTGGTGCTTCGTATATGAGAAAGGGATATTCAGATTTTTGACCCTCTTTACTCAGGACAAGATTTGGAAAAGTATGCCACGGAAGTGGGCAAGCTATAGGTCCTTATACCTCTAATCCTCTATAAGTTTGGCATTTTAGAGTGCGCCAAATGGTGGACAATGGATATTGTGGAGGTAGTAGGTCACCCCAAACAAGTTAACTGTGATGACTGTGGGGTTCTTGTATGTTTATACATGTGGTATTTGTCACACTAATATGCTTTTGACTTCACTGGTGAAGATGTGCCTCGGCTAAGGAAGTTACTTGCGTACCAGTTATGGACAAAAAAGGGGTTACGGTATGAATTTAGTCATTTATCTTGAATTATTTTCCTCCATTAACATTTAATTGAGGGCTTTACTAATGCAGCTAATGGACCCTTTTTCAGAGCATGACAACGGCCTTCTGGAGACATACAAGCATTAATAGCCTCTGCCAAATGTCCAAGCACAAATCCTACGAAGATATTGTTCTTTTATGGTGTATTTAAAATATTTGCGCCACATTCAATTATTGTTCTTTAATGGTGTATTCAAAATAGATATTGTTGTCTACATATGGTTAGTTTATGGTGTATTACAAATACGAACAACACATTTAGTTATTGTTCTTTTATGGTGTGTTCGGGTGGATATTGTTGTCTACAAAAGGTTATTTTATGGTGTATTAAAAATACGAATAACGCTTTAAGCTATTGTTCAAGAGGAGAATACTGGTAACAGGAATACTGTCCGCTTTGAACTGGAATACTTTCCGCTTGGAATTGTAAAATTGTCAACTGTAAAACTGTCAACTTTCAACTGAAACATGGGACATGAAAACTGTCAGCTATGAACTGGAAGACTGTCATGTGTACAGTACACATGGAACACCTAGAAAGCCAATTTGTCTTCGTACACCTTTATCTGAATGTAATGTAGACGTAATATCCAGATATGTAGTTTTTGCACTTATACATGTCATATGATGAAGAAGAGGGTAAGTGCGATCAAAAAACACCATATATATATATATATGTGTGTGTGTGTGTGTGTGTGTGTGTGTGTGTGAGTTCCCACATGAGCGTCTCCATCGTATGACAACCAGACAGGCAAACACAACATCATTCGCTCAGTCTAGGAAAATGACTTCATCCTGAGGTGGTTTTATCTCCAGAAAGGGTTGGTTGATCTTTCGACCTACTTTTGTTTGGGCATTTGTTTCCTTCTTCACGACTTTTCTCTGGCACATCTCAACGTACAGCTCTATATAGTCATTCCGTGCAGAAGATTCATTGATGTGATTTGGGATGATGAGAAATATGTTAGTAGATGAAAATTGGTATTGTGGTTTGGTTATATATTGGTCATTACGTATTTTATGATAAACATATTTCTAGCTATCCAGAAAACTGACAACGGGAAATTGAAAAGGGCAGAAGACTGGATAACTACGAAACTGGAAAAGTAGACAACTGGAATGCTGATATGATACGAGAAGAGCATGGAAAGGGATACACAAAGTTTGTTGTGTATTTGGGATGTACATTGGGATGCAAGTTGTAGGAAATATAATTGTGACAATGCATAATCAAAACTAATTGAAGTTCCATGCATGGTGACTTATGTTGCTCTCTTGGATATGTTGTACGAAGTGTGTCAATGGTCAAAGAAAGAGTACTTTTTAAAGTTAAGTTTCATATATCCTATTGCAGTGCCTATTGACCTTCCACCTTCTCAAATAAATGACAATGGAACTCTATATTGCTTCCTTCGAGAAAATAAACTGAGGTCGAATGGAATACCATTGATGATAACTAAAGTCCGCAAAGAGAATATTACTGAAGGGAATATTAGTGTCAAAGTGCCACAATGGCATGAGGAGATGATAAGCAAACGGGCAAAGTGGGAGGTGAATATAGGAAGAAGTGGATCCATGTGGGAGGAGAAGGGAACATTTTCTAATGTACCATACAACACAACTGTCAATCTCAGTTGTGATAAAGATAAACTTCAAGTTGATGTGCTATTTCATTTGGAGGAGGAGAGTAGGATGAAGAAAACTCAAACATATCGAATTGATATTGAGTCAAAAGCAACACTCGATGACATTGCAAGTGTAAAGGAATAATTTGATTCGATTCAAGCATTAATGAATATGTCCCAAACACGAATATAGATGACTTTCAATTTGGGCAGGATCCTTATTCTGTTTCACCATCAGCATATGAAGATGATGGTTTTGGCGAGAAGAATGAGGGTGCAGAAGACCATGATATGAGTGCTCTAACACCCGAAGATCAGCCTTGTAATGATCAAAGGTACAATCAATACTGTGAATCCATATATGTAAGCTTGTATTAAGTATGTATATGTATGAGACTATTAATACAACATATATTGTGTAGATCAAATGGAAGCAACTTCAGTCAGCAACCGCCTGTTGATGAAGATGTGGAAAACATAGATAGTCAAAACATATCAGTTCCAGCTCCAGTGAAAGAAGGTAAGTTTGTTTTTTATTTTGGAAGTTTATAAGTTTTACAGTTTTACAGTGTGGCAGTTTTTCATATTGGCAGTTATATATAGTGTGGCAATTTCTCCGCTTGGCAGTTTTTCAGCTTGGCAGTTATACCGTTTTGGCAGTTGTTCAGTTTGGCAGTTTTTCAGTTTAGCAATTTTTCAGTTTGGAACTTTTTCTTTTGGCAGTGTTTCAATGTGTGGCGGTTATTCATATTTGCCATGGTTTATGGCATGGTTTACTTTTGGTAGTTTCTAGTTTAATAATTTGCATTTATAATTTTCAAGAAGAATAAGAGATTGATACTTGTTGAAGAACCCCCAAGTTTGGTGTACAAAATGGACATTAGTGGCGAGGATCCCTATGTAAATAATGACTTTGGTGTTCAATTAGGGAAGGTCTTCTACGATCGCGAATCGATAGAAATTGGTCAACAATTCAAGGACAAAACCACGCTTCAACTTCACCTTCACAACATGGCCATGTACACCAAGTTTCAGTTTAAGGTTATATATTCAAATAAATCAAGGTATACAATCAGATGTGTTGTTGAGAACTGCCCATAGAGACTACATGCCTCGAGAATTAGTGGATGTTTCATGTTCAAAGTGAAGGAAATGAATTCAGTACATACATGTTCGAAGGCATCACTTGGTGAAGATCATTGTCAAGCAAAAAGTGGGATTATCGCTGATGCTATATACAGTCGTATGAAGGGACGTGGGTCTTACACACCAGATGATATAAAAAAAGATATTAATGTCAAGTATGGAGTTTCCATAAGTTATCGTAAGGCTTGGAAGGCTAAAGAGGCGGCTGTGGAGAAGTTGAGAGGAATGTTTGAGGAGTCTTATGCGGACCTTCCAGCATATCTACACCAATTGGAAAGGATGAATCCAGGGACTACCACAAATATCCAGTACGACATTAGAGACAAATCTTTCCAAAGGTGTTTTGTATCGTATGGTGTGTGCGTTGAGAATTTCAAGAGGCACATGCGTAAGGTAATGGCCATAGACTACACACATTTAAAAGGACGGTACAGGGGAATCTTATTTGTGGCATTAACTTTGGATGGTGACAATCACTTGTACCCCATTGCATTGGGGATAGGAGAATCAGAAAACAACGACTCATGGGAGTGGGTCCTTAAACATCTAAAGCATGTCCTGGGCCACATTGAAGGACTGGTTATCATATCTGATAGAAACCGTTTAATCATTTCTCATCTTCAAAAAGTATTTCCGGATTGTGTACATGGATATTGTGCTTATCATGTGTGGTCTAATATGCATGCAAAATTCAAAGATCCAGGCCTCTCCCCCCACTTCTACATTGCAGCAAAGACAAATCGGCCACAGGTGTTTGAAGAACAAATGACCATCATACAACGGATTAATCCAGATGCACACAAGTGGTTAGTGGATGTAGATGTAGCTAAATGGGCAAATGTACACTTTCCCGGGAAGAGGTATAATGTTGTGACATCTAATGGGTGCGAGAGTTTTAACTCCATGAATAAAGAGCATTGAGAATATCCAATTTTAGCCATATTAGAGGGTATACGCTTAAAGATGCAAGATATGTGGTATCAACGTATCACATGTGCAGGGAAGTGGACTAGTGAATTAACCTTGTGGGCAGAAAATGAGATTGAGGCAATGGCTAAGGAAGCACGTGCACTTGCATGCTATCCAATCAGTGCACATGAGTTTTATATGAAGTCGTATCCTTATGATGATAAAGTTGATTTGGAAGGTAGGACATGCACCTGTGGGAAATTCCAGGCTATGGGTCTACCATGTGAACATGCACTGGCTGCATGCTCAAAATGACACATTGATTATCGTGCATATTGTTCACCATTTTACAGGGCTGATACATATAAGGAGGTTTACAAATGTGTCATATACCCTGTTCTACATAAAGGTCAATGGGAAACACCGGATTATATCAGTGCAATTCAATTGAAGCCTCCGCATTCAAGGATTCTGGCTGGACGACCAAAGAAGAAGCAAATACTCTCACACGGAGAAGAAAAGAGAACAATGAAGTGTAGTAAATGTAAGGGGTTTGGCCATAACAGGGCAACTTGTCAGTTCCCAGTTAGGCATCGTGAGCGCGAAGACAATGAACAGGGTACTAGAATAGATATATGTGAACCTCAGGCAGTTAGAAATCATACAGGAAAGAGACCAGCCCCAGCAAAGAAGAAAAAACAATAAGCCTTTGAAATGTGTTACATGTTTAGAGCGAAATGTATTTTTGTAGATGTGAAAGGTGTCTAACGATAATTTTTTGTTTATATTACATATTTTTTTGGCGGTTATCGTGTTTACATTCGTGTTTCCGATGATTGCTTGTTTTTAGTTTGACAGTTTCCCAATTTCCACTGTTCCATTTGACAATTTTCCAATTACCAGCTGGCCGTTACTCTGTTGTTGGTGTTACAGTTGACAGTTTTCCCATTTCCAGTTTTCTCGTGTACCTTGTTGTCAATGTTGAAGTTACCGGATTTCCAGTTTCCAGCTAGGTTCGTAGATAGAAAATTTGCCCTTTCGTGTGATAGAAAATGGAAACGACGAAGACCTGATTTTCTTGTATTAGTATTTTTCATATAATATAAGACAACCATCTGAACATAATTCAAATACATTGAACTGAGTTTTATGACAGCAAAGATAGTTCAAACACATTCAATTCTGTTTACATCGATGATAAATTTTATTATTCTACTCAAGTCACCGGGAGAACTAAGCATAGATGCAGTCTAACTTTGGAGCTCCAGGAAGCCTAGACATGAGCTAAGCTCAGCTATCATGTGATCTACGAGGGGGATCACAGTAGGTGGGGCACATCTCAACTGAGGATCTTCCTCACTGACGTCAGCGAGAATGGCCTATGCCAATTCCTGTCAGTGCAGCATAATTTTATGATGCGCTGAGAGAAATTGTCATAGACCAATCGGCTGTCGTCCGTGAGGAAGATCCTCAGTTAAGACGTGCCCCACCTACTGTGATCCCCCTCGTAGATCGCATGATAGTTGAGCTCAGCTCATGTCTAGGCTTCCTGGAGCTCCAAAGTTAGACTGCATCTATGCTTAGTTCTCTATATCCGAAAAGGCGTTGTCATCCTCTTCATATAGCTTCTTCAGCAATTTCCCCTTTCTAATCGATTTTCTTTTCTACAGCCTTTGACATTTCCTATACAAACATGTTAAAATAAAAATCAATCACACGGGAATATACATACTTTCTTATCCTAATGAAGCTCACTAATGAAGCTCTTTCTTATCCAGTTTTCCAGTTTTATGATTTTCCAAAGCTATAGTTTTCCAGGTTTATAGTTTTCCAGTTTTATATGTTTCCAGTTATTCAGTTTCATACTTTTCCACCTATTTTACGGCAAATGACTAGTAAATTTCCTGTCAATTTCCTAGTTTTTCAGGTTTATAGTTTTCCAGTTTTGTAGTTATTCAGTTCACAGTTTCATATTAATATTTCTCATACGTACTAATCACAACAAGCAATTTGTAAAAATGCTTTATTCTAAAAGAAAAACTACCTTTTCAGTTATCCAGTTTTCCAGTTTTATGGTTATCCAGTGTTATAGTTTTCCAGTTTTTATAGTTTTCCAGTTTTGTAGTTATTCAATTCACAGTTTTGTAGCTATTCAGTTCACAGTTTCATATTAATATTGCTCATACGTACTAATCACAACAAGCAATTTGTAAAAATGTTTTATTCTCAACAAAAAACTACCTTTTTATTATCCAGTTTTCCAGTTTTATGATTATCCAGTGTTATAGTCTTCCAGGTTTATAGTTTTCCAGTTTTGTAGTTATTCAGTTCATAGTGTTGTAGTTATTTAGTTCACAGTTTCATATTAATATTTCTCATATGTACTAATCACAACAAGCAATTTGTAAAAATGCTTTATTCTGACAAAAAACTACCTTTTTATTATCTAGTTTTCCAGTTTTATGCTTTTCCAGTGTTATAGTTTTCTAGGTTTTATAGTTTTCCAGTTTTGTAGTTATTCAGTTCACAGTTTTATATTAATATTTCTCATACGTACCAATCACAACATGCAATTTGTAAAAATGCTTTATTCTCAACAAAAAACTATATTTTTATTATTATGTGACAGTCACAATCATATGGGAACTACGGGCACAAACCAAATAGCCGAAGGCATGAAAATTGTGCAATTCGTGGAATAATGAATCACGAAAAAACATATGAGTGTACCGGCGACAAGAAAACATATGAATCATGTATGGGACATGGAGGCAAGATCCAATGACTCTCAATAGAAAATATATCAATTTTGTTTAAATTAAAACAATACCTTCAGATGAGGGCGAGATAAGGGCATTCAGGGCGAGGGCGAGCTGAGGCAGTGCAGGCGAGAGCGAGGCCAAGGTGAGGGCAGTGAGGGGGAGAGATGAAGTCGAAAATGACAAATCGGGCAGTGAGACGACCAGCTGCTCTTCGGGAACTGGATGTGGAGAGGGAGATGAACAGCCACTCTCCTGTAAGCGGCGGTGGAGAGGGAACCCTAAATAGCCGCTCTCCCGGAAGCGGCAGTGGAGAAGGAGACAAATAGCCGCTCTCCCGGAAGCGGCGTTGGAGAGGGAGAAGAAGAGACACCAGTCACCGAGGAGAAGTATACATTTGGGGAGGGTATTTTAGTCAAAATGCTCCCACGTGCACAAGTTCTCACGTGAGCAAGTCTACTTTGGTAAAAAGTCGAAACTTGCTCACACTTCGGTTAATTGACCAAAGTAGGAGTCTACTTTGGTCAATTCCTCTTGTATGGATTGAAAATTAGGGTTTTGAGTACTCAATTACTTAGCATGTTATAAAGGCTCTTGTTGTATTTTGAGCTGAAAAGTTCAATGTAAGAGAATTTACAAGACACAATTACTCAACTTCTACATTGTTCGTTGTGTTAAGACAACTTCGGCGTGACGCTCATGTTGTAGGCTTTTGACCACATCGCAAGAGATCAAGTGATTAACTTACAAACATCATGACCTCAACCAAAGGACAACAGGTCCATGGTCAAATGGTACGCTTGGGAAAACATAGGAAGGAGTCTATGTAGGTAGGAGGACGAAGGCATCGTAAGCGGCAGATACTTGAAGGGTGTCAAGTGCCTAGTATTTTAGTTCCTAGTGTGAGTGCATCATGTTGAATAGGGAGAAGGCTCGTGGTTTTAAACTCTAGTTTAAGGGTTTTTCACTTAAAAAACCATGGTGTCCTTCTCTTGTCAGCTAGTGATTTTCTATAATTTTTGTGTTTAGTTAGGGTAATTAGGTTAAGCCCATTATGCGGTATGAATAAATCAATTAGGGAGTTTTTTGGTATTCATGATCCATGCGATGCAATCCAATAATCCATTGATGAGTACATAAATAGCTTGAAGGTCATTCTTTTGCTTGCTTATCTGGTTGTTTCAATGCTTGTGACTCCCATAAATCCAATAATGATGTTTTCATACCCCTAATGGTGTTTTGAATTTTTGTTCTCATGATTCTGATGATAGTGATAGTCATGATTGGACAGTTGATAAAGATGAGGGTTTGAAAGAGAAGTACCTTAAATTGGTGGAGGAATCTTTGAACTATTAAGAAAAAATGTTATTAATTACCCTCCTTAAGGTCGGATCTAATCTACAAAAGGGGCCTACTTAGCCCAAATTAAGAGTCATAATTATACGTCTTAGGGTAATGTAGTACTCCCTCCATCCTAAATTAATAACTCTATTTAGTAAAAAAAAAATTATTCCATATTAGTAGCTTCATTTTGTTCAATTTAAATAATTAGGTACTTAAAAAAGAGTATTATAAGCTTATTTTTCTTTCCCTTAGAAGTAGATTTTATCATTTAATAAAAATTATTATTTCTTAAAGGTAACTATTAATATAGGATGAAGGGAGTAATTTCCTAGGATTTATAATGTCGTTGGAAAATCTAAAGGGTCATTAGTTAGTAGTTAGGGGTTTGAGGTAATTAGGAGTCTATACAGAAGGGAAGTGATTAATTAATGTAATGTCTTTACATAGTCTTGTAATGGGTTGCTGAGTCTTATTAAAAAAAAAGTAATGGGTTGCTGAGAATATTAAACAAGCGTTGAATTATTAGGATATGAATTGCTTTCCCCTAGCATCTCCAAAGCTCCTCTTCCCTTCTCTTCCTCTTCCATTTCTTCCAACATTCAATCAATTAACACCTACCACAACATCACCAACCACCTTCTACACCCTTAGGAATCTTGTGATTCACAACAAACAACAAAAAATAAAAGGCTAGTTAGAAATTTGGATGAGTTAATAAAACCTTAAGTAGAGAGAAGAGAGACTTGCTAGAGAACAAATTTTGCCTTCCCTTCTCTTCTTATTCCATTTCCTCCTACATTCAATCAATTGTTGCCCACCTTCGTGCTACCTATCACCTTCCACCCCCTTGGGAATCTTATGGTTCATAACAAACAACAAAAGGCTAGTTAGGAATTTGGATGCATTCAAATATGCACTTGTCACTGTACCAAGAACAACAAAAGACTAGTTAGAAATTTGGATGAGTTCAAATGTACAATTGTCACGGTAAGGGACAAGAACCAACCTTGATAAGTGACAAGAGAGAAATTCTAGAAAATATATGAACTAGAGGATGGAGAATTAAATTTATTATACCTAAAAATCATGGATAAAAAATCAATAAATGGTACTTATATTTTAATTTACATAACTTTAGTTCATTACATCAAAAGTACTATTATTCACATCACATGTTCAAACGAATAGGGAGCGAATGCGACGAATCATTGAGACAATGATATATCATCGTCTAGCAAATCATGCCCACCATCAGATATAGGTGAGGACCACATCCGATGGAGGGCTGATTCACCAACCTCTGCTAAAACAATCTCCCGAATGACCCGTCTCTGTGCAGAACATCATTGTGCGAGCGATTTCCCTGCAAATTCCTCCGATATACTACAATACAACGGGATCTCACTATGTTTTAGCCAGATGCAATGGGACAAAACATTCGAGACATTGCAATAACGGCTGGTCGCGTTCTTCCCCTCCAGATGCAGGTGAGGACCGTATCTAACGGGGGGGAAGATACACCATCAGGCGCAAAAGCAATCTCCGGAATAATCCATCTCGTCGCCCGTCATCAGTGAGTGAGCGTTCTATAAACCCTAACCCTAATATATATATAGGCAGGGTGAGACGGTTATGAACCGCTGGCACTACAACAAAAAGGACTATTAGCGACGCATTTATGTGTTGCTAATAGTCTACTAAATGTCGCTAATGAGTCATTAGCAATGTATAATAAACGTCACTATAAATGTCGAAAAAAGTGTCATCATTATTATGTCCTTTTAGCGACGTATATCAAAGCGTCGCTAATAATTGATTATTTGCGATGCATAAATATGTGTCGCTAATACTTGATTATTAGCGACATATATACATCGCTAATAATAATTATTAGTGACGCTTATTTTTAAGTGTCGCTAATGATATATATGTGTTGATAATATAATAACCATTTAAAAAATAAAAATAATTTATTAACGACATATAGAGAAGCGTCACTACAAAAAACAGTTATTAGGGACGCTTTTCTATACGTCTCTAATGGATGAAAGTTTTTAAAAAAAATTCAAAGCGTCGCAAATATTATAATATTAAAAAATTAATGTCATCACAACGCTTTTAAAGCATCGCTAATTCATTTTAAAATATTTAAAAAAAATAGCGACGCATATAGATGCGTCGCTAAAGATGAATTTTTTTAAAGAAAAAATCCCAGGTGGGCCACCGGCCCACCAAGGAAGGGAGAGGGGGGTCCAGAGAAGGGGGAGCGGGGGGGGAGAGAGGGGGGAACAGGGTGAGGGAGGGAGGGGAAGAGAGGGGGGTCCGGAGGAGAGGAAGGGGGGTTCTAGAGCAAGGGGAGGGACCATAAGGACGGCGGCAGCGCGCCGCCATCCTCCAGCACCCCACCCCACTCCCCGGCTCCGCCCCTCTCCCCCCCCCACACCCCTCCTCTGAAAATCAGAGGAGGGAGAGAAGGGGGGCGGAGCAGGGGGAGGGGAGGACGGAGGTGGCAGCGCTGTCCTCCTAGTCCCCCTCTCCCCGACTCCACCCCCTCCTCTGAAAATAACAGGGGGGACTGGAGCAGGGGGAGGGGACGCCGGCGGTGCCAGTGGTGACGTCATCTGGCCCTCCTCTCCCCTACTGTGGACATCCTCTCTCCAGTGGAACAGGGGGAGTGGTCCGGAGCAAGGGGGAGGGATGAGGGATGAGGGGGAGGAGGCACTGGAGGTGGAGGGCAGGCGGAGTGGAGGCAGGTCGTCGGGGCGGCGGAGGGGAACCAGGGGGTCAACGAGACGGAGGGGGGACAGGGTGGGAATATATAAGCGGCACAAAATTTTGCCGCACATGCAAAATTTTGCTCGCGCACGAACTTTCCCCTCGCTGGCAGAATTTCGCCCGCGTTATATTTTTTTGTTTAAAACAATAATTAGTGACGCTCACAAAGAGCATCGCTATTACAATCTATTTGTGACGTTAATGATATACGTCGCAAATATATTACTGTATTCGTGACGTATACACATATACGTAGCTAATAGAACATAGTATTAGCGACGTATACATGTATACGTCGCTAATATTTGCTCTTATTAAATAAATACCTATTTAAGTGTCTATGTTAACCTTACCTAACTTTGCTAACCGTTTTGAGCTATATTGTGATGCTTCAAAGGTTGGTATTGGAGCTATCCTAAGTCAAGTGGGCCATCCAATTGCTTATTTCAGTGGGACATTATCAGGAGCAAGAGGATGGTATAGTGCCTATGATGTGAACTTTATGTTATTGTCCTTGCTCTTTGACTTTGGAGGCATTATTCGATTTATGCAGGTTTATTCTATATTTAGATCATTATGCTCTTAAGCATATTAATAGCCAAGAGACGTTGTTTGTTGAGCATCTTATTTGCAGGAGTTTACTCTTTTGCTTAATCATAAGTTTGGAGTTCTTAATAGGGTTATATACGCATTGAGTCATCGAGCATGCTTACCTACTAGTATGCGAAAAGTGTTAGGGTTTGATTCATTTTAGGAGCAATAGTTTGCTAACCTTTTCTTTCCTAAGGTTTTATCTGAACTTGAGACAGGACGAAAATCAGATTATTTGTTACATGATGGGTTTTTTTAAAAGCCAATCAGTTATGTGTTCCTACTTATAGTCTGCACTTGGAGATTATTAAGGAGTTGCTTGATGAGGGTCATATAAAAAGAGATAAGACTTTTTAACTTGTTTCTTCTTATTTTTAGCCATCTATGCACACTAAGGTGTATTGATTTATTGGGAGGTGTTGCATATTCCACATGTCCAAAAGGACATCTACTAATGCCGAATTATACATGCCTTTACCTACCCCATCTCCGTCATGGACCAACATTAGCATGGACTTTGTTCTTATAATACCTCGCACTCAGAGATGGATAGATGTTATCTACGTAGTTGTTAATAGATTTTCCAAGATGGTACATTTTATTGCTTACAAAAAGACCAATGATGCATCTCATGTTACATTACTATTCTATCGGGAGGTATATCATTTACATGGTTTACCATTGTCCATTGTTTCTAATAGAGATTCTTGTTTTAGCATTCTGTATGAAAATTGGCAAATACTTCTTTGGATTTTAGTAGTGCTTACCATCCTCAAATAGATGGACAAACGGTGGCAGTTAATCAATACTTAAAGAGAAGTTTGGTTGGTGCTGTAGTACCCCAACTTTTTGAATAACTTAGAAGTCGGAGTACCATCAATTTGTAATGAAAATGTGGCTAAGATCAACCATATACAGAAGAGTAACCTTTCATTAATTTACATAATTTTAAACTTTACAAAACATATAAAACAAGGCCCAACGTGCCTTAACAAAATCAAAGTGGTGGAAAAGTGCATAAGCATTACGTATCAAATGAACTTTGACCAAATAAATCCAAAGTGTAGATCTTTCAAAGTTCTACTAGCAATTTTCATCAAAATAATCTCCTTCATTTATACCTGCAGCGTTTGGGGGGAGGGTATATTTTTACTTATTAGATAGAGTTAAATTCTATCAACATTCTATAATGTAAAGCATAATTCAAGATATATAAAATATTACTCTAATAATTCATACTCGAAAGTCGACTTAAAATATGATTACTGATTAACAGAATCCAAATATATTCTTTTACAAAAAGTTGGATAACAGTCATTCACGTAATCTGATAAAATAGGATAAACCGTTTGTAAGGAAAATTTGATAAACCGTCCACAAAATCGGATAAATCATCATTCAAAGAATATTGCCGATACTGAAGTGACACACACTCATGCTCATGGGGCAACGGCATCAGAATGAAATAAACCTTCTCACGATATCTCATTTCATGGGCACGCCATATGCCTTAATAGGCGGTACCTGGGAGTCATAACTCTAATAGCTTTTGGGTTTTATACCAAATAGCTATCCTTCAAATTCGATCAAAATCATTCATAAATCCCTTTCAAATAATCTTAATATTTTAAGGTCAGTATCACGATGAAATCCAACTAGAGGTGTACAAGACGCTATTATTTCAGCATTTGTCCGACCCCTAAAATACCATTTTTAGAAATGATCTTTATATACAAAATTGTACAGCCTTGTCGTAATATGGAATTAGAGGTTAAAGCCACCTACCCTTCTTTCTTAAAATTGATTGTTGTAATGTCTCTGATTTTTCTACGATTTCTTGTAATTTTTCTACTATTTTTTTGATCATTTTTAGCAGGAAAATATAACACTTTGGCATATTTGGCCTTGGTATTTGTACCAGTAGAGTTTGGTGTGGGGTTCAGTCGTAGGCTGCAGGCTCGGATGCACGTTTATGGCACAAAAATTAAGAGAGAATGAGAGAGGAGATGATAAGGGAGAGAAAAGGAGGAAAATAGTGAAAACGTCAAGCTTGGGCGAGTCTGTTCTGGAAACGCCTAGAATAACCCAAAGCCCCTCTCTCGTTCTGGTTGAGATGGAGAGGTGCCACCGGATGGACGTCAACCGGCCTTGGCCTGGCCATGGCCAGGCAACAGCGAGGCTGCCTTCATGGCACCGCCACATCCCCGGTTCAACTTCCCCAGCTCTGCTCCGGTTTGCCCTTCCTTACTCTCTCTCTCTCCCATTTTCTGACTAGAACGTCACTGGTGATAGGCTCCGGCCAGCCTCCGTCCGACTGGTATTGGGCCTGCAACGGCAACGCAGCCATCCCTGGCAAGCCCCGCCAGCTTCCCCCTTGTAGTTTCAGTTCTGCCCATGTTTTTCCTGCCCTGATTGTTTTGATTTCACAGTGGTCGTTGGTACGGGCCAACAGTAGTCTGCTGGTCGTCATGGCCTCCACCCCGGCCTAGCGAAGGCCAGAGCTGGTCCCACCCAGCTTGGCTTCACCCCCTCTGGCCTCCCTCGCTCTATTCTGGTCTGCCTCTCCATCATCTACCCTATTTTCACTGCTTTTGTCTGAGTTCACTAGTTGCCACTGTTACCCGGACGCCAGACTTGACTAACTAGACCTTTGTTCGGCTTCTCTCTGGCCTGGCAACAATGGTGGATGTTTCCACCCAACCCGGTTTAGCCTTCATCCCATCCATTCCATTGGAACTAGATCTGTCTCTCCCCTAGTTGATGTGCTCTTCCACAAAAACCGAGCCTTTTCCCTCACTGTGTTTTGTTTCTCCGATGAGCTTCCAAAAATTGTCGTCTGCCATTTGGCTTCATCTTGGACAGGAGATGATGGCATGGCCACCTTTCAGAATGGGCCACTTTCCCTTCTACTTGTTTCCTAGTGTGCGCAGTGTGAACTGGTCAAAGGAGAACCGTTCCATTGCAGTTGTGGGCCATTTTTGTCCAACCCTGTCATAGTGATGGCCCCACCAACCCTTGGCCGGCCCTATCCCTCTGCCCTCGACCGTGCTAGGTGCGCAGCTGCCCACACCATTTGTTTTGGCTGTGGGTGGCAATCGGCGATGTCGCCACTTTGGTGAGCCACCGCATCGTGGCCTTAGCTCTGTCACCCTTGTGGGCCTAGAGCCACCTCCGGATTCACTGACTACGCATCTCCCCATCCCCTTTGGCCGCATGTTCATGTAGTCGCACATGTGGTTTAGGGTTTAGGTACCGCTTTGGTGCCGCCTGGCCGTCGGATGGCTCCACCATTGTCTAGATTGGACCACCAAAGTTCTCCACCTCTCCTCCATCCTTGAGTGTCGCCCCATGCCCTCCGCCCCTATGTGGGCCCTTGTAAACACAAAATCTACGCCGTTGGGTGTTGTCCATGGCTGGTTTCAATGTCTTACAGCCGGCCAAGTACTTCTCAGCCGTCGACCGACCTTGAGTGAGTACACTTCGACTTTCAGTCACACCTGCCACTCGTTGGCACGACCTTTCTCCCTGTAACGTCCCATATTTTATTACGATTTTCTGCTATTTTTTGGTCATTTTTGGCGGAAAAATATGATGCTATGGCGTATTTAGTCGGTATTTATACCTGTAGAGTCGGGTGTCAAGTTCATCGTAGGCCACAAGCCTAGACGTGCATTATGGTGCAAAAAATCGAAAGCAAATGGAACTATAGAGAGAGATAAGGGGCAGGAAAGAAAAAAAAAAGAATGGAAAGATCAGGCTTGGCCTGATCCAGATCTTTCTGGAAGGGAACAGTGTGCAACCCCCTCCCTTCGGCTTCTCTCTATCCCAACCGCCGCCAGCCGCCTGTGGGCCGCAAGGCCACCGCCACCGGCTCTGCCCCGACCGTGCGACTGCAGGGGGGCCACCATCCCAGCCCCACGGCAGCCCCGGCCTCCGCTCCGCCTCTCCCCTATTTTCCCCGATCTAGCCACACTCTCTCTGTCTCATGACTTGGCGGCGCCGGTGCTAGCCAATGGGCTCCGCCCGGCCTCCGTCCGACCAGCCACAGGATAGCGACAGCGAGCCCGGCCGCCAGCCCCTGAGTTTCGTTTTCCCCCGGTAAGCTCTCTCTCCCTCTCTCATTGTGTTTTATGATTGAGCCGCCGCGGTGGTCGGCCAAGGGCCACCCAGGGCTGGCGACAGCGGGAAGCCACCCCTCCCGGCCCCAAAGGCCTCTGCTCCACCGCCCCGTCCTCATCCCCCTTTGCCCCTATTTTTTGCCGCCTTACTATTTTAATTAAACAGTGGCCAGTGGTGGCGAGCCACCGCTGAACTAACTTTGTCTGGCCCCGCCTTGGTCCAGCGAAGGTAGTGGACCACACCACCATGCCCGGTTCCGCCTCCGCTCTCCCTCTTTCCTTTGGCCAAACCCATCTTCGCCCCTGTTTCTGTCTTTGACGGACTTTGGGGTTGTGCTAGCGAGAGCCAGCCTTCGGCTTGCCTCTTGCCGACTAGCCTTGGGCTGACGACGGTAGGACCGTCCCCATGGCCGCTCCGCCCTTATTGGTTTTCCCCGACCGGTCCCTCATCTCCCATGTTTTTGATTTATGTCCGTTTTGGACATCGTGAGTATCGTCACCAGCCAAATGCCAGACTTGGCCAAGTGAACCTTCGTCTGACTCCGCCAGTGATGTCAGTGGCCCACCCCGGTTCCACTTTATTCCCGGTCAGCCCCTCTGTGTTTGGCTTTTGACACCATCGGCATTGGCCGGTAGTGGCCGAATGGCCACCGAAGATTCCGCCTCAGTCTAGTAACGACCAGAGACGGTCCCACCTGGCACGGTTTGATTGCCTATGACCCGTGCTCCTTCCTATGGTCCACAGCCTCAGTTAGTTCTTCTCACCGACATTTCCAGTCATTGACCCCTCTTGCACATTGTATGTCATCGGTACCAGATGGCCTCTGGCAAGATTCTGTATGACCTATTTTGACTGAAGGTGGATGAGTTCACCTACATAGGCCTTGGCCAATGACGGCCTCACAGCCTTTGCTCGACCTTGAACCTTTCCCCCGTCCTCTACCGTGCGAGATGTACAACCGCCCGCATCTATTGTTTCAATTGTGGGTGGTGATCGGCGATGTTGGAGTTTTGATTGGTCACCACTGGAGCCTTAGCCCTGTCGGGCCCTTATGAGACCGCCTTTGTTTAGCCTCTTCCCCTCCCCTTTGGCCGCATGTGCAAGTAGCCACACGTACGGGTTAGGGTTTTGGTGCCGTTTTGGCGCTGCCTAACCATTGGATGGCTCCGCCATCATCTGAAGTTGACATCTGAGTCCACCACCTCTCCTCCATCATTGAGTGTCGCCCTTTGCCCTTATGTGGGCCATTGTAAACACGAAATCGACGTCGTTGGGTGCTGTCCATGACCGATTTTGACGTCTTGCGGCCGGCCAAGTATTTCTCAGCTGTCAGCCGACCTTCATTTAGTACACCCTTGAATTCTTGTCTCACCTGCCACTCGTTGGCACGATCTTTCTCCCGGCCACCCCTAGTGTGCCGCCGTGGATCGCGGATTTTGCTGCGTTGACTTTGACACCCCATTTGGTCGTGTGTAGTTCCAGCGCTTCCTAAAACCTCGGGACAACAGCTCTCTCAGCTAGGCAATGGTTTTGACCACCAACTCTGCCACCGACACCGCCACCGTCATGTGCTCACCATCAAACATCACAATTACGAGATACGGGAGCTTTGAACTCATAATTTCATGATAGCATGCTTGAATGAGTAGTAGCATGCTAGGAATTGCATGATGTGCATATAAGCATGATTATATGGTATGTTTAGATACATATGGCATGCATATGAGCTGTAAGTACGGTTGATGTATGTGTAATACAAGTGCTAAGTATGATTGATATGTATGAGTTGTACGTATGTTTTATGGATGTGGAATATATATGCGCTAGTAATGGCTAGCGATTAGGTTAGTATGATACGAATGAGTATTATGGACATGCTAGTGACGGCTAGCAATTTTGAGTAAGTTATGTATGTGGACTGTGTGTGTGGGCAAAGGTATGGGTGATGGATGGTAAGAAGTGGTAAGGTTTTTGGAATGGAGTCGGATGTGGATGGGTAAGCATGTGATATAAGACAACAAATGTAAGTATAACAAACGAAGAATGGAGCGGATTGGATCGGTTTGGTGTGGAGCAAAGTCAGGGGTTGGTTTCTATAAGTAAGAGAACTTAGGCTTGAAGCCTTATGTGGGTTTGTTAGACAGTAAGAGTGTGCATAATTGTACAAGCATAACGTACAAATTATAAAGTGAAAATTAAGAATAATAAGTGAGGTATTAAGTAAGAGGATGATAACGGGGATCTACTGTGAAGAGCTCAGTTTGACGACATAAGTAAGATGTTTTGACCATAAGGTGGATGTCAGAGGCTATATAATTATGTAAGGTTTTGATGTACGGTGAGTTGATCATGGTATGGACGGGTTAAGTGTTGTCTGCTGCCCTGATGAACTAGGGTTCAGATCGGGCTCAGCTTCAGTTTGATCAATCGAGGACTGAGTTTGTGTGGCATAATTGTACCGCATAATATACTTAAATCAAACTTGAATTATGAGGAAACTAATAATAGTGTTGTGAGTTTTAGACCTGAGGGTTCGACGGATTAAGTCCCGTGTTTGAGCTAGCCGTTAATGAGTTGGCTAAGCACTTCTTGTGTCTTGCCATGGTGGTTATCCTGCGAGATGTTGTCTATGTGCTATATAGAGCACCGAACGTCTGATGCTCTATTAAGAGCGATGTTTGTTTTTATTTTGGTTTGTGTGCTGTATTAAGCCTAGAGGTTTGATGCTCTGTTGAGAGCGCTGTAAGTTTCCGCCCTTCGTGGGCTCTGTATGTTTTTGCCCATAGATGGCACTGTATGTTCTGCCCAAGAGTGGCATTGTAAGATTACTGCCCTAGAGTGGCACTGTATGTTTTCCGCCCTTAGTTAGCACTGTATGGCCCTTGTTGGCACTATATGGCCCCAGAGAGTGGGTATTTGAGCGCTCAGGTAAGTAGTATCATGGATCTACTCTTACCTATTTGATCCTGTGCCCCATGAACATAGGTGTGCCTTGCCTTCGAAAAAGTCCATGGCATCTAGTTACTCCCCGAAGGTTAAGGTGACACCCTTGTGGCATTCCCTTCCTTTCCGACGTTGGAGTTTGTTAATTGTAATGAGCTTCAGTTGTCGGTAGTATGTGTACAATAGTGAGCATATGTTGTATGCTTCAGATTCTGAGTAAGTTGTACATGTAAGATCCAGAGTAAGTATAAGTGTAAGCTCCTAAGGAAGACGTAAGAATATGTTTATGTGTAAGCGTATGATTGTACGAGTAAGGTCGTACAAGTATGTGTAAGTTGTGTGAGTATGAGTATGAGTATGAGTACGATTGTAAGATGATGATTCTGAGTAAGAACGTAAGTGTAAGTTTCTGTGTAACACAGTAAGCGCACAATTCCGAGCACGATTGTAAGTATATGATTCTAAGAAGGACTGTAAGTGTAAGATTGTATGAGTATGGTCGTACGAGTATATGTAAGGTGTTGAGTATGCGTACGATGGTACGAGTAAGTTGTAAGACCCTGATTAAGGGTCTTTGTGTAAGTTTGCTTTCATTGGTGTGTTTTACATTTTATATGCAGATGTATATGATTATATTATGTTGACTACTTCATGTTTGAGTTGGATGAATGTATGTATTTTTTAACTTACCGAGTTCAATGTTTAGGATTCCCCTATTAGGTATTTTCCTACTGAGTATGAAAATACTCACCCTACTTTTTTTAGCCCCGTTGTTTGGGAGGCTTTTGCAGGTTGTGTTGGAGAGCTCTTGGAGATGGATGCTCGATTCTGCAATGGATTGTTCTCCTTTTGATTCAGGTATATTTGACTCAATGAGAGTATATTTGGTGTCACGATCTGATATATTGGGTGAGATGAGATTTAAGTGTTTATATCTTCTGAACTTTTAATTTGGATCAGATAGTAGACTGTTTATGGGACTTGTACTCGGGGATGCCTGGGAGTTATTTGTATTTAACAATCCATGATCATGGTAATTTAGTCGTACATTTATTTTCGAGTAATGCCTGAGGATATTTGATTTAGCGGTACGATGTTTAACCATATGATGTTTTAAATTATAAACTGTTTTATACAAGTTTGATTTCCTCATTTTTCCTCCGATTTATAGTTGTTAAATTACAAAAATTTTCCGTGAATTTAAGGAAAATGTATGAAAAATCTTGAGCATTACACTCCCGGCCGCCCACAGTGTGCCGCCGTGGATCGCAGATTTTGCCGCATTGACTTCTGATACCCTGTTTGGCTGTGATTGCTTCTGACGATTCCTAAAACCTTGGGATAGTAGCTCTCTCAGCTAGGAAATGCTTTTGGCCACCGATGCCGCCACCAACGTTGCCACCATCATGTGCTCACCACCAAACATCATGATTACGAGATAGGGGAGCTTTGAACTCTTAGTTTCATGATAGCATGTTTTGAATGAGTGGTAGCATTCTAGGATTGCATGATGTGCATGTAAGCATGATTATATGGTATGTTTAGATACATATGGCATGCATGTGAACTGTAAGTATAGTTGATGTATGTGGAATATGTGTGCTAAGTATGGTTGATGTATGTAGAATATGTATGTGCTAGTTATGACTAGCAAGTCCATTAGTAAGTTACATATGTGGACTATGCATGTGGGCAGAAGTATGGCGATGAACGGTACGAGGTGAGAGAGGGCTTGGTATAGAGTTGGTTGGGGATATGGATGTGTAAGTGTATAATAAAAGATGGAAGACGTAAGTTTGATAGGTGAGGAGTGGAGCGGATTGGATTGGTTTGGTTTGGAGCGTACATCAGGGGTTCGGTAAGTAAGTGGACTTAGGCTTGGAGCCTTATGGGGGTTTATTATATCGTAAGAGTGTGCATAATTATACAAGCATAGCGTACAAATTATGAAGTGAAAAGTAAGCATGATAAGTGAGGTATTAAGTAAGAGGGTGATAACGGGGATCTACTATGAGGAGCTCAGTTTGATGATGTCGAGTAAGATGTTTTGGTCTTAAGGTGGATGGCGGAGATTGTATGAATACGTAAGGATTTGTGTACGGTGAGCTATATTGTGACTTGGACGGGTTAATTGAAGTCTGTTGCCCTGACAAACTAGGGTTTCAATAGGGCTCAGCTTCAGTTTGATCAGCCGAGCACTGTGAGTTTTTATGGCATAATTGTACCACATAACTTACTTAATTCAAACTTGAATTATAAGAAAAGCTAATGATAGCATTGTGAGTTTGAGACCTAAGGGTTTGGCAGATTAAGTTCCGTGTTTGAGTTAGCTGATAATGAGTCGGCTGAGCATTTCATGTGTCTTGTCATGGTGTTTATCCTACGGGATGTTGCCTGTGTGTTGTATAGAGCACCAGATGTTTGATGCTCTGTTGAGAGTGATGTATGTTTTTCAATTTGGTCTTGGTGTTGTATTTCAGCCTAGATGTTTGATGCTCTATTGAGAGCATTGTTAAGTTTCCGCCCTTCATGGGCACTATATGTATTTCTGCCTACAGATGGCACTGTATGTTCCGCCCAAGAGTAGCATTGTAACATTCCTACCCAAGAGTGGCACCTTATATTTTCTACCCTTAGTTGGCACTATATGGCCCCAGAGAGTGGGCATTTGCGCGCTCAGGTAAGTAGTATCATGGATCTGCTCTTACCTATTTGATCATGTGCCCCATGAGCATAGGTGTGCCTTGCCTTCGAAAAAGTCCATGGCATCTAGTTGCATTAATGGTAATGAACTTCAGTTGTCGGTAGTATGTGTACGATAGTAAGAGTAAGTTATATGCATCAGATTTTGAGTAAGCAGTATGTGTAAGATTCAAAGTAAGTGTAAATGTGAGCTTCTAAGGAAGACGTAAGAGTATGTTTGTGTAAGACTAAGATTATACGAGTAAGGTCGTACAAGTAAGTTCGTACGAATAAGGTCGTACGAGTATGTGCATGTTGTAAGTGTAAGTGTACGATTGTACAAGTAAGTTGGTAAGACTCTGATTCAGAGTGTAAGTGTAAAGAGTATAACATAAGAGTAAGTGTAAATTCAACTAGTATGATGATTTGTGTATGAGAACATATTTATGTTTCATATTTTGTTTGCTTCATGTGTGGTTGCATTAATGCATCTATGTATGAACTTACGAAGTTCATTAATTTATTTCCCCTACTGGTATTTTCCTATTGAGTATGAAAATAATAATTACTCTATTTTTTTAGGCCTGTCATGCGGGAGGCTTGTGCAGGTTGTATTGGAGACCTCCTGGAGATGGATGCTCGTTCTGTGATGGGTTGTTTCCCCATTGACTCACGTATATCCTCGATTCAATGCGAGTATATTTTGTGCCACAATCTGATGTATTGGGTGAGATGAGATTCAAAGTGTTTATATTTCTGGACTTGCAATTTGGATTAGACAATGGATTGTTTATGGGACTTGTACTCAAGGATGCCTATGATAGATTTGTATTTAAAATCCATGATCATGGTAATTTAGTCGTACATTTGTTTTCGAGCAGCGCCTGAGGATATTTGGTTTAACCATATGATTTTTTATCGAATGAGCAAAATTTTGGATAGAAAAATTTATGTGTGATGTTTTAAATTATAAACTGCTTTCACATGTTTTGATTTCGTCATTTTTCCTCCGATTTATAGTCGTTATATTACAAAAATTTTCCGTGAATTTTAATAAAATGTGATGAAAAATCTCGAGCAATACAATTGCAATCACGGATGGTAGTCAGAGCCTTATCTCAAGCTTAAGAGTGGCGGGCAGAATCTCCCCTCGTGTCGGGATAGAATCTTCTACTAGGCTCGGCAGTGGCGGATAGAGCTTCCCCCTTGAAGAGAAAATCCTTTTGGGTTTAGAAGCGGCAAACGGAGCTTGCCCTTGCAATGGGACCGAATCTTCTTACAGGCTTGGAATAGCAGACGGAGTCTCCTCTAACTGTTGGTCATTTCCCCAAATCAAAAAATGGACCCCTATATGACGTAGAGCACCCTCAAATTAGCTAGGATCGGTTTTTGAATGGAAGAAATTGGGCAATAAACGATTTACAAATGGGAGACGAAAGTTAAGAACACGGGCAAGAATCAAAAGAGAAAGGGGAAGAAATGGTGTGAAATAGAAGCTCCCCCTTCATCCCCCTTTTATAAAGAATCAGAGTCGTTGAATGCATGCTACGTGGTGTACATCCAATGGCTAAAAATAAGTCTTGTGTCAGCACTAACGCACACACAAAGTGTGCATTAGCTCTAACACACGTAGGCTATAGCTCACCATAGTCTGACGCTACACAAGCCATTGCATGCCAGTGCTGACATAAAACTTTATATATATATATATATATATATATATATATATATATATATATATATATATATATATATATATATATATATTATAAAATAAAAATTAAAACTTCAAACGAGCATAACTCCTTACACCAAACTCGGATTTGTGCATTCTTAGTACTGTTGGACTTGGATCGACAAGAGCTACAAAATATAACCACACAAGGGTACCTTATCTAGCAAAAATAAAGTAGGTTCTGCGTAAGGTCTCTAACTTTAACCCAGTTTAATTTCTATTTAATTGTGTGATGTTGTGTGGTTTTGCTTAAATCGTCGATTTGACTTGATTTTGGGGCTATGGGTTACTAATTATGGTTTTAATAAGGTTGAATTGCATTTTTATAAGTTTTAATATCAAACTTGACTTATCTAATTTTGTGGATTTTATGGGATTTTATTATATTTTTTCTAAAATTAAGGGTGTGGACCCCACCAAGGGTCCCACATCCACGATTGGATGGCGTGTGACCCACATGACCTTAAAATTTGATTATCTCATTTTAGTGTGTTTTAAAATAATTAAACTCATTTTTACCCCTAAAATGACCCAAGTTAGCCACTTATGGCATTTTAACCCATTTTTTTAGCCCAACAGTTCATATGCATAACCCAACAACTTACTATTTAAAGAAAACCCTAGCCCATTTCCCAAATGGAGAAGGGTTATGCTAGGAGACAAGGAGGAGCTCTATTCCAATTTCCCAAAGAGAAAATTCTGATTTAAGTGAGTTTTTAATCTTAATCATTCCTAATATTTTAATTTTCAATCTTATTCTTTATTTCTTCCATTAAAAATATTGTTTTTAATTTTGATTTCAAACCCTAAATGGGTAATTTTAGTTTCTAACCAAAGGAAATAATAGATTTACCTATTTTTAAGTTGATTTAAGCTTATTAATCTATTTTAATTAAGTATTAACAAAACCCCTGATTTTGGGTAGGATTTCTCAAGGAGTAAAGCTTCTTTGTTGATCCAAGGACTTCTTAGAGGTAAAGGGATTTCATCTCGTGTAGTTTTATGCATTATATTGCAAGTTTGATGGTTTAAGTGGGTTCTTGCATATTTTTATGCTTCAATGGTAATTTACTAAAATCATGTCATTTATGTCAATTTTCTTGTGATTAAGCATGTGAATGGTTAGATCTATCATGGTTTAGGGTTGTACTTTGATATCATAAAGTTTTATGGCAATTTTAGAATTCACCTAGAATTTTTGGATATTTGCATTTTGATTTTCAAAAGGTTGAAGACGAACTAGGGAATGGGCAAAAAGTGAAACTATTCAGGGCATTTGAACGGCCTACCATTCGAATAGCCTAACTAGCCGATCGAACAGACTGACATTTGAATGGCCCAACAGGCATTCGAATGGCCAAACGGCAGATTTTTCATTTTTGTATATTTTGGTCGTTCCTTGTTCTCTTTCCATGAATCTAATTCTTGATTATAAAAATGAGTTATTATTGCTTATAAATGTTGTTGTGATTGCATAAAGACCATCTTGGAATTTATGATTTAGCTCAAGCATGATTTAGGCTATATTTGTTCAATTTTATCATGATATTCTATTTGTCCAAAATTTATGTTGATGACTTCCTCATGATTACTTGATTATTTCAATAGGTTTGATCAAGATGATGTTTGTATATGTTTGCACATGTTATCTTAATTTTTGGTGAATCATGTTCTCATGTTCTAGCTTAAGTATGGTAATATTTATACTTATCTAAGTCTAGCATGATGTAATACTTGTCTTGAACTCTTATTTTCGATGTCTTCATCATATTTACTCCATGGCTCCAGCAGGGTAGGACTAATGAAATTATGGATGCTTGCTTATACATCCTTGATTGTAGTTTGTTCATGTTTCACATGTCTTAGCTTAGGTTTGAGCATTACCACTTATGTACACACTTGTATATAGGTTTATGATGTTATTGGACACAAATAGATCATGTTTCATGCACATGTAGACTGATTTGAGCATGTTTACTTATACTTGGACTCGTTTGTCATATACTCACATATGTATCATTTAGCATGCATCATGAAAATGATTTATCAACAAGGATTAATCATGAATATTTGTGCTTGACCGATTGGATGAAATTGGATGACATTGGATGTCGGGTTAAATCATTTGAAAGCTTATCAAATCGGTTTTGTGAAAGGACATGATTTTGTTTTAAGTTCCTTCGAGAACATGGTGCCTCCTTGGGTTGAAATGAGCTAATTGTGGTGTGAGTTTATTTATAAAGTTATTTGACCCTGAGAATCCCGGATGGTATGTCTTTGTGCACCAGCTTACCATGTGCACTAGTTTTCCTTTGTGGAATTCGGACTCTCCCCCCAAGAGATTGTCCTTTGCGAGCACATTGCTCTAGTTTTTCTTTGTAGAATTTGGACTCACCCTGCAAGGTTCCTCCTTAATGAGCAAGCTGCTCTAGTTTTCCTTTGTGGAATTCATACCTTCCTTTCTAAGGATTGTCCTTAGTGAGCAGAAGGGTACCTTCCCAACGTGGGAGCCTACCCAACGCTTTAATTTTCCTTCGTGGAATTTGGACCTTCCCCGCAAGGGGTGTGAGTGGGATTATTATTTTTCTCAATTGTGAGACATTCATCATTGATTGTTGCATGCGTATGAAAGATAATGCTCATTTACATAAGTTGTGTAAGAAGAATGAAACTTATTTTACACATGTGATTATGGTATGATTTGCATGTATATGCAAAATGGTGTAGTTGATGCACTCAATGTTGCAGGGTGAATATTTTTATTGAAAAATGAGTATGCATGATATGTTTATGTTGAGAAAATAATTCATGCAGTATGTGATTATGATAATGAGTTTTATATGTTTACACATGAGTTGTATATGTGTTGAGCTATATTTAAACCCATGATGCACAGGTGGCATGAAATGTGCTTATGGAATGTGGGTTATAACATGATATGCAGGTGGCAAGGTTATGTGTCGATGAGATATATTATATATAGCCTGATATATAAGTAGCATGATTATGTATTGATGAGATATATTATATATAGCATGACATGCAGGCAGCATGAGTAGATGCTTATAGAATATAAATTATGACATGATACACAGGTGGCACAAGTTTATGTGATTATACCATGATGAATGGGCATAGTGTTTAATTATGTGATTAATGTTATGATGGTTATGCCTGTGTTGTCATTGTGAATTTACTTCTGTATAAAAAAACCCTTGCTGAGCTTTGGTTCACCCCTCTTTGTTTGTGTTTTATTTTGGGGCTACATGTCGTGTCATGTAGGTTATTCAAATGGGCTCTATGTGAAGTATGTGGTTGAAAATGATCAGTAAGAGGGGATGCATGGAGATGTTATGTTTTGTTATAGCTTTAATAGCATGTTATGTTTAGATCATTACATATTTGACTATACTTCACATTTCTAATTAGCCAATTTTGGCTTAGACACTTATTAGTCATTGTGGGCTTAGACTTGTTTTTAGCCATGTGTAATTTGGTTATAACTAAGTATGTGGGTATATGTGGACTAATATTTTTAATTAGTAGTTCTTTATTGCTCATTTTGCTTTTGTACAAAGTATACATACTCAACTCCGTAGTGTTCTACCCAATAATGGGTTAAGTCTTCCGCAATCAAACTATACTTCATCGTGCTATGTGCCACTTCCTCTTTAGACCAGTTTCGCTCAAGGGATGGCGTGTGCTGGGGCGTGACAAGCTACCCACAATAGATCTCACAAGGTCATAGCCTATGATCCCTATGTCCGTTTTACACGTTCTTACGCTCAATACGTTTATCTCTTAAAGCCCTACAAACAACCTTAAAACTCCTTCGAATGAAGCATACTCAAAATATTTCAATTTTAAGAAAAATCGTTATTGGGCCCTAAAACTTGCTTATGGGCTCAAACATTCAAATTTTCAAAACCTTACAATTCTAGGGTGTTACAGTGCTAATCTTAAATCCTATTATCAACATTTATATAAGGCTAAATTTGCTTATAATAGAAGTGTGAATTGAAATACTAGATTTAGTCCATTTATTATTGTTTGTGGTTTTAATCCTCGCACTCCATGGGATCTAGTTCGTATTCCATATGTGAAGAGGTTGAATGGCTGAGTTGAAATTTTTATATCACAATTGCAAGATATACTTATGATACTCTTAAGATAAAAGCAGTTGGAGATTTCAAACTAAGACATATGGACTTTCATGTTGGTGATTTTCTATAGGGTATTTTGACCAAAGATAGATTTCTTGTTGAAAAATATAATAAATTATCAGCAAGGAATATTGGGACTTTAGAGATTGTTCAAAAATTTAATTCTAATGTCTAAAGACTCAAACTTCCAAGTCACATTCACACTTTACATGTTTTCAATGTTAAACATCTCATTCTTTATCTTAGCGATGCTTGAAATGATGATAATGTGAATTCACGGATGAATTCTTTTAAGATAATGGAGGATGATTCAGACCAGCTGCCATTGACATATATAGAGCATTGGGATCGCATGAAGAAGAATCAGAATTTACTCTCTAGCAATCAATTGGCATTTATGGGCGATCGATAGGGTAAACAACCAATCAACCTCTTTGCAATCAATCAAGACGTGAAAACGTTTAATGTAAAATGAAGCTGAGACTTGGCGATAGATCAATTTGTCAGCAATACGGTTTTTTACTTCATTTTGGATTAAAATTTCATTCCAATTTGGTTTCTTTTCAGTATTTTTCTTTCCTAGAGTCTTTATTCCGTATTCTTTTGATTATTTAGGGATTTTCTCAAAAGTTTTCCTTAATTTTAATAGGTTAGTTATAAGGTAGTTAGAAATTATTCTTTATTTATAGTTATGCCACAAGGAATTGTATAAATACTTAAGTCTTCCATGAAGGCTATAAGTTCTATAATTTTTTAATATTCTAAAGAAGAAGAAGAAGAAGTGTTTATTCCTTTCTTCTCTATCTTCTCTCTATTTTTGTTAATTTACCATTGAAATTCTCGAAAGAGGAAAGTTGTATGCGTCTGTAGCCAGATTCAATGAATGTCATTAATTCCATCAATCCCGCCCTACCTTAGAGAGTGTGTGTGAAGGTTAGCATTTATTTTGCATCTTCATGAATTGATTTTGATCAAATTTGTTGAATAAAAATTAATTTTAGATGAATGATTTGTAAGAATTCTTAGAGTACTTTATGAGGAATTTTTCAGTGAACTCTTGCACTGTACACACCACCCACATGAAATTACAAGGATCAAAGCTTGTTCATGGTTGCTGGTGCAAATTAGATTGCTAGAGCACTTATGAAAGAGGATTATGGGCAAAAGCAAAGGGGTTACAAGGACATTCGTAAGTAGTGGGGAGCTGCCATTATCACATACTCAAGGGTTGTTTGTATTGTATGAACGATAATATTGTAATTTCTCAAAGTTCTAATGTCTTCGTTTTTACAAGTACATTGGTCACAAGGTTCTTCACCTAATTTGAAATTTCCACATTAAAAGTTAGCACTATAATTTCTTGTAACTTGATAGGTCATTTATTCAAAGTTTTAGTTTTTAGAACAAATTTTAAATAAATGCTCAAAATAAAAGTTCTTTTAAATAGGTATTTCAGGCTGGTACAGATATGGGGAGTTGTGAAAAGATGCAAACCCCCCGTTTAATGGTAGTAAGAGATGTGATAAATAAGAAATGATAAAAATGGCCCTTTTACAGACTTGCATAGATGTGAAAACATGTCAACATGTGCAATTAATGCACCTTCGCTCCATCTGTGAGACACCAAAACATATCGAAATGAACCAATATATGTCGAAATGCACTAAAATAAATCAAAATGTACTAAAACACATCCCTCTATATACCTAAACACATCCCAATGTATACTAAAATACATCATGTTGAAACATATCGAAATACGCCAAAACAAATCAAAATACACCAAAAGACATCGTGTTATACACTAAAGCACATTCCATTCTACACCAAAATGCATTCAACTCTATACCAAAATATATTCTGCTCTACACCAAAACATATCTTGTTGTACATGCAAACACATCTCGTTATACATAGAAACATATCCTATTGTATGTCAAAGCACATTCTACTTTACACCGAAAATATCCATTGTACACTTAAATACATCCCACTCTACACCAAAGCACATCCCATTGTACATCAAAATACATCCTGCTCTACACCGAAATACATCCCTAGGTGTGAGTTGGCCGAGAAGGAGTGCCAGGCAATTGGTCCCGAAATGAATAAATGATGGTAGGGATAAAGTAGAGGAGGAAAAGGGATATTTAGGGGTAATATTTGGATATTTTGCACTAAAAGATTAACATACCAAAATATCCAATCTCCTCTCTCCTGCATAAAATGAAAATTCCCATCCTTGCTTTGCCTGAATAAAAAATGCTCTAATTTTATGTAATTTATTTATATTTAATGCATACTTAATATCTTGAGGTTTATTCACCATAAGTTCAATTTTAATTCATTCTCTATGAAATCCTATCATGGGATGTTTAGGTGTGGAATTATTTAAAAAAGAAATTAAAATTTTGTGGAATTAATTTTGTTGATTCAATGTAGAATTAGAAATGAGTATAGTAACGAAAGTTTTTAAGATAAATTCTAATGAAACTTCCAACCTATTTCTCAAACTTTTAATGACGACAACTTTTCTCCCAAACTTGGATTTGTGTATTCTTAGCTCTCTTACACTCGTATTAACGAGCCCTATTAAACAAGACCTCACATGACTAGGTTATCTTAAACTTTTTCAGTGGGGGTCACTCATATGGCATATTTCTCAAGACTCAAATTAATATGAGGAGACTAGTTAAAAAATAATGAAATCTTTATTTCTAAAAATAGGGGGTTGGGAGCCAAAATTGAAGAAATCACCTCGCAATGAGTTTTGGTAGTTCCTTCTCAATTAAGTTCAAATATTTTCCACTGTAATTTTTTATTTTGCCAACTTTTATATCTAACACAATTCCACTGAATCAAGATGTAATTGTGGTGGAATCATGTAGAATTTCATTCTCAAATAGGCCTCATTCAAATTTTCAAACATGATAGGAGCAAGTGCAACGTTGAGCAAAGGAGGTAACCCTATGCAAACATGTGCTGGAAATGGACAAATGTGGAAAGAGTGATGTAAAAGAAGAAGCAATAGCAAGAGACTAGTGCACCAAAAAGCAGCCAATCACAGCTAAGTGGATGGAGCGACATGACTAGTTGGAACAAGGTCTGCCCCAACCAAAAAGGAAGATGTCAAAATAGGTGCAAGAACCAAAATTAGACATTGAGTACCAAAACTGAGAGAAAAGCAAGTATGCCTTTGGAAAAAGAAATCATGACAGAGGAAACATCCTAGGCATGAGAACCTCATATCATAGGGCAGCATAGTGTACTATCTATGATATATGCTAAGGCGCACACATACGTAGGTGTATTATATATTTAGTGCACATGCATTGCGAGAACTACCAGTAATGTTGCATATGCATGTATTGCAAGAAAGGCCTACAATGTTGTGTAACATGTATGCGCACGTTACACAGAATACATACAACTATGCACATACATACTTAGCCATATCATGACACTTAGTCGGCTAGCATGTATTTAGAGTTTTAAGATATCCCCTTCCCCCTAAATAGTGTTGGAAAATCTTTTGGAGTGTTTTGGGGCCGTTTGGCAAACTATGAAGGGACCATGACTAGAAGTAGCTTTGGCTGTCACTCCATCAAAATACAAAAAATATCTTATGCTATATAGGGGGCTACTTGGTGAGCTGAAATATATGAGTTGTTAATATGATGTCTAGCCTTGCAACAGGCTGCCACAATAGGCAAGGAAGGCTTGTTGGGTTACTAACTATCATGTCAGGAACCCCACCCGTGGGGGATGGTTCTCTAACCCATGGGTCTACCGTCCGGCCTTATGGCCTTGTTGAAAAGAATGGCCTTTGTGTGCACTTGTATGAGATGCAATATTCTAATGACTGAGTTGCTTGAGTTAGATTGGTGCATCTCAAGGCTGCATCCCCCTCCGGCTAGCTCACTAAGGGAATGTCCCAGCACGTCTGCACTACCGCCTTGGGACAAATTTGTTGTTTGGCTTTGGGAACTAGACACTCAGTCAAATTGCACAAGGCCATGACCTTGATAAAGAAGACTGACTTGCTTGCCTATTTGGCCTTGCAAGTATTGCATGGATGGTCACCTCCCGAGTGCCTCTGTGATCAGTGGTATCGAAGCTAAGGTTCCATCTTGTTGGGCGACCAAGACGAACATTTGGACAAAGAGTTGGAAAGCGTTGAATGTGATGTTCTTCAACCTCAATAGTTCAAGGCGAATGGACAAACATGTAAAATACAAGATGATGAAAATGTGGGCTGAAATGGATGTGAATAAATGATATTTGATAGGGTTCCTTATTTGTTTCGAGCTAAGTGATTGGCATTTGTCATCACGGGTGCAGCTTTTACAAGGACCGAGTGTAATCGTGTTCTTCCCTGGACATTGATGCAGCAATACTATTAATACAATGTAGAGTCGTGTTGGGACTCAAAAATGGTGCAAATGATGGCAAGCCATGTGAATCTTGAGACTTCTCTACCCGACGATGTGGATGGAATAGTATATCAAAACCAAGTTGATGGGTATGCAACCAGTATATTTACAAGTGAAATGGGTCCCTCCTCGATGTGAGGATGGGCTAAGATTGAGCCCTAAGTGGGCAACCGTGTTGCGAATGGATGCACAATCCATTGGGAAATGAAGCCTACAACCAAGAGCAATTGATTTCTTCTCACCAACGAGGTATGGGACCATTAGCCAGTGGTTTTAGGATGAACTTGGCGCAGAGTAAATGGTGTGTTGGAAATAGTGGGCTATGGGAATGGAACTCCCTAGCCCGACAAATAATGAATTGTTAGACATGATCATAGTAGAACCTATCAAATCCAAGTGATGAAAATGAAAATAGAGACGGGTAAAATACAACTCATTCGGCCTGCAAGTGTGCATCCAAAGTGGGTACAAAAGAAAAACACAACAAAAATGAAAGGAGTTGGCAAATGATGGTTTTGTTGGGAGCTATTGCAGCAAGAGGCGGCACATTTTCTTGGGTGAACAGGAGAAAAACATCCCCACTCTTGTGTTTTTTTGGTCCACGTGCGAGTGGTTCTTAGGAAGCGTGCTTGATTGGAGTGAACAAGAATAGGGCATCCCACCTCTGGGTTGTTAAACATTGTCACGTATGCCACACTTGGTTTCCAGGTTGGCACCCGCATTACTTTCTAGCTCTAGGTAGCCTGACTAGCTAAGTGAAGTAACCCACATCCGCCAACGAGTAACATATGCAAAGGGAGTGTTGCAATAAGAATTGTGCAACAATTTAATGACCATGTTAGTTACACGAAACTTATACAAAATTGCTGCTCTTAGGGTAGAGTAGACCTCCAAAGGGGATCGCCAGAAAAAACTCAATGATATGTTGCATCAAGAGTGGTGTAGTAATTTAGTGACCACATCGATCACACAAAGCTTGAGCAAAGTTATTGTTCCTAGGTTGGAGTAGACCTCTAAAGCAGATTGCGAGAGAAAACTTGACTGAATTATATAGTTGAAACTTTGTAAGTGGTGAAGGCCCAGAATTTACTGGACACGACAAGGACATCATTGTGCTAGACTCTTAGTTGGTGAAGGTCCAATCCAAGGATAGCACTACAATACATTAATGAGTTTTGGCATATGTAGAGGAGGCATTAAATCCTTAGGAGACGTCAATGAAAACAGTCAAAAGTGTTGAAGCCTAACATCTTGGTGTCAACTTATTTATAGGAGCTACAAGGTATGGCCGAAGTGTAAGCAAAACTCGTTCAAAGTGTAGGCAACTTGTAAATGTCTCGGGTATAGAGCCAACTAAAAGAAAATGTTGGTCATCATTTGGTTTATCCATTCCCAATTGATGTGTAACACCAACTCAAATGGAGCAATTGGGCACACCTTATAAAAGCAATCTTTATAACATAGAACTTTTGCCTTTGCCGAGGTAGGCAAGGCACATTGAGGAAACGAGTTTCATAATATAATGGTTTAATCAAGGCAAGGGGCCAATAGGTGAAAGTTAGCTTTTCCAAAGCATACAATTTACAAGATTATCCAAGTCGTTATGTAAAAGTATATTAAGCGTCACAAGAGAGAAGTCAAATCATTCATCGTAATCATATACTATGGTTGGAGACAAGAGGAAGATCTCCTGGAGGTGTCACAAGGCAATAGAGCATATTATCCATGACACATGCTAAGGTCAACACATGTTATGAGCGAAAATTGCCCATAACATTACACACCTTGTATGCATGCATTGCAAAGAAAGCTCATAATATTGCTCAATATGTGCATAATAATGCACATATAGTTAGCCCAGGACACTTGGTCAACTAATATATATTTAGAGTTTTAAGATGTCCCTTCCCGACAAAATGTATTAGAGAATCATGTAGAGTATTTTGGGGTCATTTGGTAAACTTTAAAAAGATCATGCCAATATAGCAACTTTAGTTTTCACTTCAGGTGAATATAAGAAATCTCTTATGCTTAGATATAGGAGATTGGTGAGCTAAAATATATAAATTATTAATATAATATCTAACCATACAATCAACTGCCACATAAGGCAAATAAGGCTTGTTATGTTAATAGTCCTCATACCATAAACCCCATCAGCAGGAGATGAGGCTATCCAAACCACGAATCAGTTGTCCAACCTTACTAATAGGAATAGCTTTTAAATGCACTTAGTCAAGATGCAATGTTCTAACGCTAAAGTTGCTTTAGGTAGATTTGCACAACGCAAGTCTACATCCTCGAGCTAACTCATTTGGGGAATGTCTCAATAGGTCCACATGACTACCTTAGGACGGGTTAGTTACTTGGTTTCGCAAGCTAAACGCTCAATCAAATAGCATGAAGTCATAACCTTAATGAAAAAAACTAACTCGCTTGACCATTTGACCTTGTAAATATTATACAGATGATCACCTCCTAGGCACCTCCATGACACCTCACGCATGAGAAGCTAAACAACCGACAACAATAAAACTATGGAGGGGAGCACAAGTGGGAAGCTATTGGGCAAAGGGAAAAAAGGCAACACCAACACAAAGACTCAAAGAACGACACAAACCAAGGCCCTATACTTGGTTCTGTGAAGAAGACAAATGGGATATACCCTCAAAAGGCTTCCAAACTTTATGCTTAATTTGTATATGATAATAAGACTCTAAATCTCCATAATGCAACATGAGTTCTACCAGTTCTAACTAAACTAATGGAGTAAGAAGCAAGCACTGCCTAATGTAGGCAATTCCAAGAGAGGCGGCAAACAATTAAAATGAATGAACCCACCCCTTACTAGGTGGATCCAACTAGACCATAACACATCTAGGATGAGTTGAAAAGTGAACGTGTAGAATATTTAGAGCATCAAGTCCCTTGATCATGAGTTCAACTAGAACCTAAAACCGGTGATGCCCGTAACAGATATCAGGCAATTTCATGCTTTAAACAGGGACAAAGTATTTCCGTAGAGCAAAGTAAGCCTCATTTGAGGGCCCAAAAACTGGTCATTTTTACGCATCTCAATTAAGAAGCTCCGCATCCATCAATTTAAACTGTTTTTTCCTTTTATAGGTAAGACTCATGCACCTCACGCGCTATATACCAATGGAATTAGATTTTGGGGCATCTCCTGCCTCCAGGATAGATCCAACCAGCGCAACTAAGGCTGAACCACGATTTGATATAGTTTTCAGATCAGTATCATAAGATAGCGATTGCAACTGCAACCAATTTGTTACCAGGGTCATAAGATAGCGATTGCAAAACAGGACCTCTTCCCAACGGCCTTTAAATTGGTAACTTTCCAACCTTGATCTTCCTTGTAGCACTCAACCTGACAAATCATTTAAATCAAAAAAAAAGTTAAAAGAATTACATAAACAATGACAATAGAGAGGCCTGATGATGCAGAAACACAATATATTGGTTTTTTAGGGTAAATTGCACTTGCACCCCAAAACCTTAAGCAAAATAGCATTTACACCCCTGACCTTTTAAAAATTGCACATACACCCACTAGCGTTAATAAACAGTTAATAATATTTTAAATGGATAAAAATACCCCTATTCACTTAACCGCTAAGGGGGTTGAAGGGGGCCACGACCGATGGGAGAATGGTGGGGAGAACAGGTGTACATGTACCCCATCGGTTGTGGCCCCCATGCTACCCCCTTAGTGATTAAATGAATAGAGGTATTTTTGTCCATTTAAAAAAATAATTAACTGTTTGTTAACAGCAGGGCGTGTATGTGCAGTTTTTGAAATGTCAAAGATATAAGTGCCATTTTGCCAATGGTCAGTGGTGTAAGTACAATTTACCCTAGTTTTTTATTCATCAAACCTTAATGATTGTTACCAGTGTATATGTGGCACACAGCCAAAAATGGGTTTCCACTACCAACAATAACAGGATCATAAGGACCACAGGCCCCATAATACATATCCATGGTCCCAAGGAAACCATGAGCACCCTGTATGCAAGAAATTGTACCTTATCTACTAGAGTTCCACCAACATCTCCCAACCCAGCAATTACATAAAGAGCATCATGGAGAATAATCGCGCCACCATATCCTCTAGCAAAGTTCATTGGGTCTCCCATTGTCCAGGAACAGGTACGAGGTTCAAAGACTTCAACAGTTGACACCATTTGCGCCCCATCATAGCCTCCTAATGCAAATCTGAAGCCAGTTGTATTATACAATTTGAAGTAATTGAATATTAAGAGAAGACAGGTATTACAGTAACCCTACTAACACATGCAAAACACTAAAACACCTGAGATTAGAAACGATATGAATCTCCTTCTAAGACTAAATAACCCTACGGTTGACCCTGTAGGTAATACCACGACAATGCTTTTAATATCATATACCCTTGTAACTAGACACAATTCCAAATACTCCTAAATGCTAATTATCTTATCTCGTGTAAAGAAAATACCTTTTCCTAAAAGCAATTTTTTCAAGATGCATAGATTGAGAGTACATTGCAACACAGACGTCACAGACTTTAAGTGATCCATATCAAATGAATAAAATCAACTCTCAAGAGCGTTCGCCCTTAAAAGTTTTCCCTTAATGGTCTCCAATCCACTTTTAACAGCTTATTTTAACTAATTCGTACCTAAACAGCACAAAAAGAAAAAAGCAGTTTTAAGTAACTTACTAAACACTTCCCAAACGAAAACAATTTTGCGATATGAGACTTACAGTTTATCATTTAAAACAGCCAATGAGTGACAACCCCTTCTAACTTTCATATTTTGAAGCCTTGTCCAGGAAGGTTCTCGAGGATCGAACCGTTCAGTTGACCTGTGTGAACGCACAATCATGAACAACAGTATTCATAAATGAGTGAAGTTAAAACAGAACCATATTAGATTAAAAAACTAGTACAATCTCTTACTGTAGGTATTTTTTCCCATCAAAACCACCAACTGCATAGAGTACACCATTCAATTCAGCTGCAGCAGGAGCAAATCTCTGAAAATTATAAAATAATCGATTCAAGCGTTAAGTGCCAATCAAATATTTTCCAAGTAACATTAATGATGTTAGTGTGTATGTGTATGTATCTATATATATAATATCTCGTTGAAGTATGTGCATGTGTGTAACAAAAAGAGAAAATAGAGCTGAAAATAGCACGTACATATATAATAAATTAGAACTCTATAATGAATTACCTTTTCATACAATGATTGAACAGAGATCCATCGCCCAAGAATAGGATCAAACATCTCCACATCAGATAAAGTCTCAACTCCATTCCCACCACCAATTGCATATAACTTATTTTGTGCAGTAGCACCAGCCAAGCTTCCTTTTTTCTTCATCAAAGATGGGCATGGGATCCAGTCATCACTCTCTGGCCGATAGCATTCCACTGCATATATGAAGCAAGAAATATTAAATGCTCTGCCAGAGACTATTAACTTGAAAAGATTAAATCAATAATTACCTGAATCATACCAAGAACTACCATTTCCACCACCAAAAACATAGAGGTTGCCGTTCAAAGTTGCTGCTGTAGCATATGACCGAACAGAAATCATTGGCTTTAGGGATCTTATAATGTCTGTAGAAGGTGAATACGCATCTACCGAGGATAACCAAGATGCACCATCATTTCCTCCCAAAACATACACTAGCTTTTCAGAAGGTTCATGATAAAATTGATGTATAGATTCATCAGGCTTCTTTTGCTGGCAGTCAACTTTCAACTCCAACTCATAGACACAGGTTTTCAGTTGTTGAATTGTTGTTTTTGCTTCCGCCTGAAATGTTAAAATATAAAATACAAATTCTAACTGCCAAATACCAGATGGTATGTAAGAACCACAAATTGTAACAGTCATATATATGTTGCATAAAGACACTACATGATGTTCATTCAACATTTTGCAAGCTATTTGATGACGACAGCTTAATCCTTCTTGAAGAGCAAGGACATTCTTATTTATTGCATAAACTTAGAACAAAGTCCAGTCAATCTCAGAATAAGTTCAGCTTAATACTCAAAAGTGATGGATTACATGTATCAATAAAAAAAAGTGACAGATTACATTTAACAAATGTAGTTGCAGGTGTAACAATGATATCAAAATACGAAATAGATGTTCTGTTGAAGTTTCTCATAATGATAAAAACGAGGACCAAGTGGATGGATACATAGTGATAAATTTTGCAAAATTTAATTATTTTGGCCAAATGGACCTTCACTACACAGCTGGATGACATTTCGTCCATTTCCCTCTATTTTTGAAATTTCAAAAAATTTGGCGCTTTTTTTATTTTTTCACAAAAAAATTCGTAATTTTTACAAAATGGCCAGGATATTTTTAGGTTTTTATCAGTTTGGCAAGGTTATTTTTGGCCTTTTATGGTTCCGACAATGTTTTCAGACTTTGCAGTTTAAACAGGTATTTTTTGGGTTTTTACAGTTCAGGCAGGGAAGATAAAGATTGAGAATTAGGTTTTCATCTTTCTCCTTTTCTTCTTCTCCTTCTTTTTCTTCTTCCTCTTTTTGCACTCTGAAGTTTCCCGAAAACAAACGAAACGAACCCAAAATGACCCACCGAAACAAACTGAAATCAAAACTTAGTCACTTTGAATAGATAAAGTTAGTGAGAAACGACCTGGGACATATGAGGTAGACATGGAAATGTTCTAATAAGGCCAAGTGGGAGTAAAATTCATGGATTTCATGCCATACAATTGGGGTAAGGAGTTGATGACTACTAACTTAATTGGTACTCGATCTTGCTTCTCCTCAGGCCATGCAAAATCCATGTCTCCCATGCAATACAATTAAATCATGGAGTGGGTTATCCTTAAACTAATTGTATGGATTTTGGGACATGGATTTTGCTTCGCATGCAGCAGTTGTAGTTACCTCATACGCCCTCAGTAACCTTTTATCATCTAGTGGCCATAAGAATGCTTAAAAAAGATAATGTTATCCAGCAATTTTATTTTCAAAAAGTTAAAATTTAAACAATTGTGAAAAATACATCAACAACCCTGCAGGTTCGAGATCATAATTCCAATCATAGTTTTTTTAAATCCTCAAACAAAGACACATTTCGAAAGCCAAAAGATAAAGATTACCAGCTTTTTCTCTAGCGCCTCTGTAAGTTGACATTGCTCTTTGTACATTATCCAGAACTTCTCCATACCCTGTTTTAATCAATTAATGAGTCGCCATTCAGAGAGAGAGAGAGAGATGCTCAGCAAAAGGTAGCATAAGTCTAGTGCACCTGGATATCAGATTGAAAATCGGGCAATGCTGGGAATTCCGATTGACGTGAAAAAACTGGTTGGCCTACATCCAATTTGCCATTGTCCACCTGGATATCAGCTTGAAAGTCAGGCTTTGCTGGGGAATCACATTGTAGTGGAGAAACTGTATGGCCTACTTCAAGTACATCAGTGTCCAGTTGTCTCACATCTTCAGTTGAATCTGCAACCACATCTGAACCTGGCATGTCCTTCATCAGAAAATTTGAGACGCCACGACAGACAGCAATCTGTTTCAACTTTTGCAGAACCAAAGCCTCCTCTTCTCCAGTGTCATCCTTATCTAAGCAGGATTCTCTTTTTTCGATATCCCTTTCTGCATCAACTCCCGTACAAGAACCCTTTCCACTTGAATGGCCCCTCTCTATTTCAGCAATGTTCCCGTCAGTGAGTAAAGGACTCCAAGCATCATCAGGCACATCAGAAGCGCTTTTAGTGGAGTGGGTATCTTCAGCATGAACAATATTACCCCATACAGACTTCTCAGTATTGTTATCCCCATTCGAAGGATTAGAAAAGGATGCATTCAAGCTTCTGTACGACTGCGACTTGTTGATGGGGACCATGTTCAAATGGTTGCTCCTAGGAAACAAAGTTTGGGGCATTGCAGCACTTACAGGTCCACAAGCAAACAGTAGAAGTAACTTCTCAACCTGAGCATGGTCTAACTCAAACCAAAAATGATTGGGTCTGTAAAAGTTATCACTTATTTTTTCTCCAAATTGATTTTCAGACAATGGTTGGCATTGAATCCGGACACGGATTCGAACCTACCCAAGGGTAAAAAACAGCAAAGGATTATTAAAAATGCTTAATAACAACCTCTGCACATTAGAGTACTCCAGAGCGAAATCGACGCAACATACAGTAGCAAAATAAATTATGCATTCTCACATGGCCACTTAACCAATTTATGTCTAAATGTGGTTGACCATCCAACTAGAGAAATATTGATGCAAGAAAAGTGGTTGTGATGTACAGTACAAGTCATATAATTTTATTAAGAATTTTCATGTTATTAGTTTCGGACATGCATCTAAACAAAAAAAGAACATTTGAGGAAATCCACTGGCACCATGGCAAAAGCAAGTTTTTATAGGGCAATTGTCACTACTTATGGACCTGAAAATCGATTGAGGTATCATGGCTATTTAAGTAAGACTCTTCAAAGTCCTATACATATAATTTTCCCGCACAAACTCATCCTCAACTAAAGAAACCCAACAAAACAGAGAAATTTGAGGAAGTACAATGAGGAAGTATTCATAGGTAGATATTTATGAGGTATAAAATTTATTAGGGAACTTGAGGTGGTGACAACTGAACAGGTACCAGAAACTAAATAAGGAGTACCTGAGATCTAGTTCAGAAACAATAGAGAAGTTGAGCTACTAGACTCTCTCAACGACGCGGGCAACTCAAATGCTACTTTGAAAACAATGGGCACGTTAGAAACCAACTTGCCTCAAAAGCTTGCGCTGTTAAGGAATGGCCTAATAATAATAATGTATATATAGCCAAACTGGCCCAAACTAACAAATACAGACAGTGTCGACCAACATATCATCCAACACTCCCTGCACAGGCAAGCAAGATTTCACAAATGCATGTGCTTGCACATGCTCAAAATATGCAAGTGCAGGGATACTTGCTCAAAATTGCCTCAAAAGCTCTAGTTATTAAGGCATGGCCCAACAATGTATATCACCAGCCCAAACAGGCAAATGCACATAGACAAACCAACAGATTATCTAATAGGGATCATATTGGTGAGAGAAAATAATTTAGATGAGAGCCTCATCCAACAATTGGGGTCCAGGGATCCTGGGGTAATCTGATAACTGGTGTGCACTCCATCAGACCACTTTGAAGTTTCAACAGTGGGTATCGAACTTTGCAGCTGAAAGTGGCTTTGGTAGCACTGGCCAAGGTCAGCTGTAGCCACCACAGCCAAATGCCATGTGCAAAGCAGAGAAAATAAGCCAACAAAAGAAGTGGGTATTCCATTGTAAATCATTAGACTGACCCTAGAGCTAATGAAGAGAGGGACCGAGAGTTGATCCAAAGCAGTTTGTTTTATGCACATATATACTTGCGTGTGCCAGGGCACCGCAAGTTATCTGATTGAGATCCAGTGGTTCACGTTAACACAAGGTGCCATCTGCTGGCTTAAAAATTTTAATATACGTGTGTACTCATTTAATGCAACATATTCTTAAAATTTTGAAAACAATATTTAAATATATCTAAATTTTAACTTCTGTTCCACGTGTTTTTGCCCGCTTCCCCCTTTGTCTAGCTTATTTTTAAGTTGGATCATTACTTGCAATTTACAAGCATAAAAAAAGTAAATAAATAAAGATTTTTCTTCTCTCCCGAGTGTCACAAGTGTGTATAGTACATGCAATTTGACTAGAAAGTATACAATGAAAAGCAGGTTTGGTGAATACCTGAGCAGGAAAAGGACTTCTCTCTTTGCCATCTTCACTCCAACAATAAGGGTCAATATACATCTGTCCACCGCTGGCGGCCTCATAAACGCCATGTAGTTTCCGAGTTGTATAATTGAACAAGAACAATGGTAGCCCAGGTTCAATATTTTTTACATAGAGATAGTGTGCAGCTGGTAAGCCTGTCAAAGAAATGTCAAACTGCAAGCAATGAGTACAAATGAAAGGCAACTCTATGATTAAAAGCAATAAAAAAAAAATTGATCCTTCAAGTCCTTGTTTATGGATGTGCAAGTGAGAGGGTAATCATAATCATAATCAAGTAGCACCTTTTTCCCAACAATTTGGGGTCGGAGATATGGATCTTACGCCTCCATCCTAACCTATTTTGTGCCAACTCTTTTGTAAGATACAGCATAGTCATATCCTTCCTTGTTAATTTCATCCAAGTTCTCTTAGGCCTCCCTCTCCCGCTTTTGACATCATTTACGTAAAACCCTTCCAAAATTCTTACCGGGGCATCCATTGGTCGTATTTGTCCATGCCCATACCAACGCAACCTGCACTCTCTGAGCTTCTCCCCTAAAGGTACTACCCCTAAGTTCCTTCAAGTCCCTGTTTATAGATGTGCAGGTGAGAGGGTAAAATAGCTAAAATTCTATATACTAGACACCGTAAGATCCTTAACATGCAACAATGCCTCTCACATAAAAACCATGCACGGTCAACATTTTGATAAGATTGTCCACTTGTGAAGAATTCTTTCAAATCACGGCAATGTAATTCACCATGTTCAAATGGCAGTACTACATTCTACCATCATTTTATTTCACCACTACAGCCTCAAATATTTTTGCCAACCCTTCATATAATGTTTCTACAAGCCAAAACAAAGGCATTTGACATTATTTAAAATTGAAATAGTGAAGATATTTTGGCAGTACTATAGTTTAATAAATAGAAAAAGTAAAGTAAACTAATAAGAGTACCATTTATATGTGCCTGCATGATTTCGATCACGCGCCCAGTAACAGTGGGCAGGTGAGTGCTTTATAACCATCCACCCCCTCTTAAGTATCTGCAGTATCAAATTTCACTGTTTTGAAGGTGACAGGGAAAAGCAATAGTTATCTTTCTTACATTGGGCATAGAGGTCATATAACATAGCACATCACACAACCACTGGTTTTGCTACACTCTAGGTGGTGTATGGCCTGCCTCCTACCATAGTTCACCACTATGTGCCACTCGGGTATCTAGTACTTGAGGTGGACACTATATTGCAGACTTGTGATGAGGTGTTGAAATTCAACCTTGCAGCAGCCGAGAATAGGATGAAGCAAGTGTATGGAGGCCTTCACCAGGAGATAGAATTTCAGGTCTAAAATTCAGTGTACTTGCACGATGACCCTTCCCTGGCCAATATGGAGTGCATTTGATCCAATTGTTTACTCTTTGTGAACCCACCCCCCAACCCCAAGCATACATTCATTCATTGCTCCATGTCTTCCATCGCCCAAAGTATGTAGGCAACCCCACCTAGTGAGCATTTCTGCCTCCTATGCACTAGGACCGGGCACATAACACCTGCAGCCATTCTTGATCTCAACCATGTGTGGCGCAACAAGCATATTGTTATAGAGGAGCTAGTTTCTTGGCTCCACCAGCCTCCAAAGGTAGGGATGCAACTCGGGTCGGGTAAATGGTAAACCCGACCCGACCCTAATGGGTCGGGTTTGGTTTTTAAAAATTAACCCGAATAGCGGGTTCGGGTTTTAGTGATCCAACCCGACCCGACCCGAATATAAATATAAATATAAAATTTATATTTTTTTTATATTTTTTTAATATTATTTTAATATATATATATATTTAAATATTATTTTGTTATTCTATTCGGGTCAAATGGGTCGGGTTCGGGTCACAGTTTTCTTATGTGGTATCAGGTTCGGGTTTGACAAATCCAGACCCGAACCCGACCCGGTGGCATCACTATCTAAAGGATGCTACTTGGATGGTAGAAGATAATTTTCTTGCATTAAATGCCAGCATGAAGGCAAAGCATGCGCAGAGTGGATGGGATGTCATGACCTATCCAGCTCCCCTCTTTTGGGCTAGCCACTACCTTTCTTTTAGCTCGTTGAGGCCCTCTTTGAACTTACCACTGCTTGTTTAGTTATTTGATTAGATGAATAGTTAAGACTCCTTGTTAGTTGAGTAATTAGTTGACAATTGAGTAGATTAGATGGATAGTCAAGATTAAGCATTACATGAGATAATATGTCGGCCCACAGAGCCAAACTATGTAAAACGGCCTTCTACCTCTCTCTAGCATTAGTGAAGTTTCCCAATCACCCCTATGCCCTTTCTCTCCCTCCTCTAACTCACCCTGATCCCTATTTTTTTCTTTTGGCAAGTGCACTGTCCATTTCATTCCCTTTTCTTTGCTTGCTATCTCTCAACTTTTTCCTTCCAAGATCACCTAATTCACTGATTCCCTGCACCAATTCTGAGAACCTGTAGGTCCACACCACTTTGCAGCACAGTCATCCTTTTTTGTTTGCACAATGCATATGATTACATCTCGCATTTGTATTGACCAATTCTCAACATAAAGCATCCATTAGAATTAACTATCAGTATACCATTACTTCCACATGAAATTCCAACATGTGTTCAATTTGATGCGGAACCAAAGTAGCCCCAGATATCACCCAGAGGATTTGATTTTTATTTACTTATTTAGGACCTTGACAATGATTAGGATATTTAACTTTTTATTTAGAAACTAATTTCTACAAGATTGCTTATCTTATATTAGTTAGGATTTACGGTTGATTGTATTCCTATGTTTAGAAGGATTCTGAGAGTTTGCTTATATTCCTATGTTTAGAAGGATTTTGAGGCAGTGTGTTATTTCTATCCTAAGACTTTGTAAGGCCTAAGGTATCTATGTCTTAAATGAAATGCCTACTGATTTTGAGTTTATGATTTGAGTTTCTTCTCAGTTGGTGGAATCCCACGACCTTGCCGGTGGACTCCGGGAACCCTTGGTGGAGTCCATGATTATCCCTCCCCGCTACATCCTTCTTTCTCCCATCTTGTCTACCCATCCTGCACCCTAAATCTCCACGCGTCCCCTGTAGAACACACTGTCCTACATCAAAATTCTTTTTCCGATAACATCTTTAAGCTAAAATTAAGTATAGTATCATTCAGTCAAAAGCACACCTGGTATTTCCAACACAGTCCAAACTAAGTGAAAGTAAACAGAGAAATAGAAAATAAAGGAGTCAATGTGATAAATAGAAGCTTAAAATGTAGTTTTCTCTCATACAAAAAATGGCAAAGTTGGAGTTGAAGAAGCAACTGACCAAAAAGCTGTTTTGTGAGGCATTCTCTCATGGTACCATTCTTACAACCGAAGATAACACCACCTAAATCTGCCTTTCTTAAATGTCTTGCACTTGCAGTTCGATTAGCAGGTTTGTCATCTGAGGTCTCTTTCTTCGTATCCAAAACAAAAGTCTGTGTTTTCCTTCCAGCTCCCATTCTACAAGAAAAAAAATCAATTCCCACCGAATTCCATCACACTATTAAGAAGTTAAAAGAAATGAGAGTTCTAGATTCCTTTGATGCGTATCTTCATATGAAACTAGCAGATTAGTCAAAGCACGTTTTAGTAACAAAAGGACATTAATCGTACACAATTCAGAACAGGGGCTCTGTTTTTTAAATCACCAATCACAGAGATGACTTCATATTACTGTAAACGTGGAACTGATATTCTACCATTTTCAAAACAGAAAAAAAAACGATGCAACAATCACTTACTCTTTGCTTCCAGATTTTACATATTTAAACATTTCTATTATGTAGTTAGTGGTATTTTTCGCTGTTTTAATACAGCCCGTGTAGCATCCCATCTGCTGTCAGCTACATTAAGCATCTAATTCGACCCTCTAAAAATAGCTTACTAAAACTAAACAAGAATCACTTGTTACTTTTCCGCACAAAAAGAAATCAATAAATAACCTGAAACCCTAGAAACTCCAACAAATGGCGACAATAAACATCATCTATTTCGGTAGAAGCATTTTAACCACGTATCACATTTTATACTGACAGCAACTCGCCAACAAAAGAGATTCCGAGAACAAGTTACGAAACATATTTCAAGCCACCCACAAACAAGAACCCATTCAACCATGAGTCCACGACCATTCCTTTCGAAACCCACCCAAACGACAACCACAACCATCAGACTCCATTTCAAGAACCCGCGCAAAATCAAAAGAGAACCATCGACCCAACAACTAGCAGCAATCAAAAGCGGCAAGACAAATGGGAATAGTGACGGATACAAGAACAAGAAAGACAATGGGAGGAGAGCCACCTCAAAACAGGCGGGAAAAAAAAAGCAGGAGAACTTCAAAGGCGGGAATCTTTTTCCCGACAAGAAAAAACGCACGGAAACCCGCGTTGGGGAGATAAAGACAGGATTTTGGTCGGAACCGCTTTGGGGACGGTGATCCGGCTGCCCGGAGACGGTGGAGGGGAGTTGCAGAGGCAGGAGCCGAAGCCAGAGTGGCCTCTGTGTTCGGTTGTACTTTACTGGGAAGGATTCTGCCAAAAACAAAAAATGAATGAGCGGAATGGGTAGGATGATGGGTATGCGGGTTGTTCGAACGGACGCGGACGGACTGTCTGTCCGTCTCGCCAAAGAAGCCAAACAATCAGCCTAAGCAGCGCAAGCCGGAGTTCGCTGTGACTTTTTATAAGAAGGCTTAAGTCCGGCTGTTTTACCCGCCTTTGATGGGCTCATATGGACGGTGCATACTATCATATTTTTTTATCTTAAATTAATAGTTATATTTGGTATTGTAAAAAATTAGAGCTTATGGACGGGCTGCATTTCGGGTCAAGTGGGTCGGGTTAAGTTAGATTCTAGAAGACCTAACCCAACTCTAGATAAGAATCGAGTTCCTTCGAAATAAGATTTTAAAAACCCAAAAACATGAAATAAGAATATAAATTCTATCTTAGTGATTTCAATAATTTAAACTAAATTATCATTATTTAAGTTGGTTCTATTTATATAAAATTATAAAAATTAATATAAATCGTATTAAATATAATTTTATAAGTTGATTAAGAACTAGGCCGGGTTAGTTTTTAGGTTTTTTACATGCAACGACCTAACCTAAAATTTATTTGGATTTTTTTTTTAGACCCAACCTAACTCAGGTTAATTTCAAGTTGGTTCTATCTAAGTTAGGTCGGATTTCGATTTCTAATGCAATCCTGAGCCAAATCTATAGCAACTTTAAAAGAAATAATATTTTCACTTTAAAAGTACATGTCAAAAGTTCATAAATGAGTTTTAATTTGTTTGAATAACTCAGCCTATGTGAACTTTATATAGGGCCTACTTGCAAAGTCTAATAAAAATACTTCGTGTGAAGTTTTGTATGTATTTTTATTATGAGAATATCATTATTCTAAGTTTTTTTTAAAATAAATTAATTTAAATTTATTTTTAAAAATTAAATATCACTATCAATATAGATGGCATATAATATAGTGTGTAGATATTAAGGATTTTTACGAATTCTTTGTGTTATAGTGTACATCATTAATTTGGAGACATTCTAAGGAGGTAAAGCTTAGATTTGAGTTTGGTTGACACAAAGAAGGGCAGGGCAGCTTTAAAACACCGCCCCAATATTTTAGTGGCTCGTATATATAAATGCTCTATTTTAGAGTAACTCCTTAGTGGAAGCATTTTCAATTCTTTACTAACAATAAGCCTAACTCTTTAGTGCTAATATTACTAATGCTAACATATATTAATTAATATGTGCACTGTAGATCTCATAGACGAAGGTTTTTTTATATTTATTAAACTAAGCACATTGTTAAAATATAACATAAAAATCTTTACGGTGTACTAACTATTCGGACATAAAGACCGAACCCTTTTTCTCTGCGGGTCCCCAAAGTGGTTATGTGCTTTATTAAAAAGCCGCTACAATGATGTTGAGTTTGGTACAGGTTGAAGTTAATTTGAACCTTACATTTTAGTAATCGTGGAGCCCATCACTTCAAAAGACTGCGACAGACACAATCGCATTGACAGATGACATGTTGGTTAGTCTGTGGCCAACAAATCCCACTAAAGGGCACTGATTAAAATTTGTATTACAAAATCGTAGTTGCAGCATTGTGTGGAAAGTATTTTTTATGTTTCACACTCACTCTGAGCTGAGTATAATAAATATCTACGAGGTATTTATTTTTAAGATTAAAGATACATATAGTAGTACATGTTAGCATAAATAATATTTACACTAATATATGTTACCGTGTATGTCATCGACCTTAAAAATGAACATCTTGCAAGTGTTTCTTACTCTCGGTTTATTGTCATCACGGAGCATAAAAGATGTTTCCCATTGAGTGCATTGTTCGTCATTTCAGGGCCTATGTCAATATTCAAGACCATAAAAACATAATTTTACATTATCTTGGTGATATTTTGCTATTTATACAAATTTGTTGAAATTGTGTGATTATGACTAAAATTATCATAACGAGATAGGAAATAAAGGAGATATTAATATATTATTAAATATTTTATTCTATTAATTTCTTTCGTTTCGTTAGGTTTACTAATGTCAAGATCTTGTATCTTAATAAGTTTTCTTGATAAGCATTAAACATGTTTACTCATTCTACATCATCACTAGGTATTATATATTCTAATTATTTTATGTAATTTATACTATATAATAAATTTATAATTATTAAATATTAATATTTATGTTTGTAAATGATAATATGCACTTAAATATATATGTGGACAAATTTGTTTTGGTTACCAAGATGATCAAGACATGATTTCTTTGAGATTTCTATGAGATCTCGTCTCTTTGGCTTATTCAAACAAAGCGAATCCGAGATACTGAACCATGTAACGTCCTGAAATTTTCTAAATTCCCGAAGTCGACCACGTAGAATTAGGGTATCCCTTGGCTTTCTCATAGTAATAACTTGATCATTGGTTGAGACTAGTGGGCGAGACCTATATAGATGGAAAGTAGATAGAAAGAGCTTCAAAAGGCCACCAAGAACGTACGAATCAGAGTTCGGATGAGAGAGATATGACCGTTCAAAGTTATATATAACGTGCAAGGCATGTTTACCCAAATTGGATACGCAAATTATCCGTTTAAGTCACTATACGGGCCCGATTAATTAATGTTGTAAAATTATATTTTATGGGCCCAATTAGGTGGTCTAAGTGGGGAGGTTTAGCCCAACTCCTTAGGGGAATAGAAACCCTAATCCTTATGTCTATAAAAAGGCTAATGAGGGTTCTTAAGAAGAGAAAGAGAAAATATTAGGCACCAATAGGGTACCAAGGTGGCATGCCTATTACCAATCAAAATTTAAGACACCACTATGTTTCCTATTAAGTATGCTACTTTTAAAGAAGTAACTGAAAAACCTATAAACAAGTCCGTTTGTGATTGGTAATAGGCACCGCCACTTTGATACCCTATCTATACCTAGGGTTAGCTTTGGCAGAGGAGAGGGAGAGCCGTTGGAGAAGATGAATAGTGTCGACGACTTAAAAGGAGCTTGCACAATGGTCTAACAACGTGGAGGTAAGATTACAAATTAAATATAATTTTTTATTGTTAAATTAGTGTGTAAGTTAGTATGTAATTTTTATTGGAATTATGGTTGGGAAAACCCGAACCTTTCAAGGGAGAAGATTGTAGCAGACGAACAGAGCCTTGGCTTGCAATCCTTGGTTGGCAGCCACCAGATAATGGTATCATCGCATCTAACACACTTTGCGGCCATCCAGAGGAGAAAGGAATGGCGTACAAGACACCATCTTCTCTCCCATCTTCCTCTGCTACGACTTTTAGGGGCCTATGAGTGGATTTAAAAATTAGAGAAATTTTCAATAATAGGTTAATGTCACAACCCGGATTTTTAAAAATATTTTTCAATAGCACAAACGGTAAGTAGCGATAATTTTTTTTCTTCAATACAAAATAAATAATTCGATTAAATATCTAGGCCATGATAACTAGGGTTCACAAATATGGATATCAAATCATATGATATTTACACATCTCAAAATTTCAACAACAGCTCATCCATCTAAGTACAAGTCCGTCACTTGTATGAAAATAAATAACAAGTTGACTCTCACAGTAAAGGTACACTAACGTACCAGAGTTACAGAAATACAGAAACTTCTTGTGCTCGCCTGTCTTGGTCTTACTTGTCGTCGCCTGGAGAATCTACAACAAACCAAACAAAACAACCACAACAACAACAACAACAATGGAATCTCTCCGCCTTTAGGAAAAGAGCTTTCAAAGGACAAAAGGTTTTATTAATATTTTTTGGATCAGGCCAACTTCACCCGATGTTAGTTGCCTACGTACTCATCAGACAACATCTCCAATGTTTCCAACAAGATCGGATCCAAACATAGTTCTGCCTAGAAACTACTCTATCCTACGAAGCATAGCATCACACATGCAATGCTTAGGTATTTTTAACTAACCTACATTTTAGTAAGTCCTTTAATTGTTCCACTTGTCTAATTAACAAGCAATAACAACAATGTTATTAATTATCCCACATCTCTTGTTTGATAATTAATACTATCAAATTTGTAACTTAGAGATGACTCGCCCCTCGAGAAACCTCCAAACATAGTACTCCAACCTTGGAGTAGACTGCTTAACAGTAGCTTGAACCAAATCCCCAAGGCTCTCAATAGTCTGCCACGAATCTGGAGAAGAGGATCCCAACTATGCTCATGGACACAGATTGGCGAGAAGCACAAGCCTTCCATGATGCTCATACAACTCCATTTTTCATACATACTAAATAGTCCTGGGAAGACCTGCAGGAGACCCGCGGTAAAGACCCTCTAGTCAATACCCAAACCGTCATGGCGATGAAAAAGCATATCGCAATCTCCAACATCTCTAACTCTGGGAGAAAATGTCTTATAAGACATTACTAATGTATCTATAGAAGCATCAGGTCTTTATGACCATTGACTCCCCCAAACATCTGAAACTTAGACTAGATTATTTCTATCCAGTCAAGTATCCACTCAACCATTTGGGTCCTCTTCACCCTGTGAATCGGCCCATTAAATAACTCATCCATTAAGCTATGACTCAAAGAACATCCCATAACTACCCTAGGTTTATTAACCAAGGTAAAATTCTATGTCAGGGTCTCGTTCACTCCATGAACCTGTTTCAAACCCTATTAAGGGTATTTTAATCTTTATCTTAATTAGATGTTCTTCCCCCAATCCACGGTAACCCATGTCTCTTGATTAAACTTCATTAATCTTAAGTTACCGATATAAATTAAAGCATCAATAATAAAAAATATGCATCATCATAATCAACATAAATTATATGCATTCACACCATTGCATAAATAATGAATAAAGGCATGTTGCAGTCATTTGCAGGGCTAGGGCTTAGCAAGTTCAAGCCCGAGAGTGTAAACAACTCTAACGCATCACACAAGTTATGTACATATTGCTCTAGTTGATCGATGTACTAGGTTACATACACTTGTAATTCACTGCCTTAAAACCTAAGAATTAGGGTTATTCCCCTTGTTTCCCATGACACTGCGACCTGACAAGGTCTTTGTGTCACTTACTGGTCACACCCCTTCCATTTGAATCCATTTAACATCACTATTGTATACCCTAACGCTTGGCAGTTAGGTTATCCGTTTCAGCAAAAATAGAATATACTGCCCCCTAAGGGCATTAGGATAATTCTACCACTTAGGGCATGTAACGTCCCTCATATTTTTGAATAAAAGAAAATAATTTTTGAAAACGTAACAAAATTTAATTACAATTGCCAAGGATCACCGTGTACTAAAACAGTAATTACAACATACTTTGTATTATACAAAGATTGTCAAAATTAGGCATCACGTGCCTTTGTACATTGGTCAATACAATAATTTACATAAGTACAAAAATAGTAGTACAAAACTTGTAATTTAAGGAAACCCTTCGTCGACTCCTTCAGAATCGAGTGAAACACCTGCAGAGTCTGAGGGTAGGTGAGTAAATTTATACTCAGTAGGTCGAATTAAGTTCTAAGAATATGCTTCGTGCACATGCCATTTTTCTTTTTGGAAATCATTCGGAAAACCTGAAAACACGATCACAGAACGTCGCGATACCAGATGACTTACACCCGTGCCCATGGGGCGACGCGAGACTGAAAGGAAGGGATTTACTAATGACATCCCAATCCTGTGCGCGCCAGATGCCAAATTTGGCGGTATCCAAAATCATAATAATTATTAGCTCCGAAGAACCGAGAACTATCCAGACGGCACGATTGCCCAAAACTCAAAGAAATTTTTGAAAGGAGGAGATGATTTTGAAGTCAGAGCTTTTGTTTTCATAAAGTAACAGAAAACTTTTAATAAAACTTTAGCGAGTCAAAATCTCGACATACGATTAGAATTTAAAACTACCTACCTATAACACGTGCGAAATCTCCTTGTAGAGTAAAGAGAGTCCCGCCTTAATATACCAGCCTTCGAGCGAGAATTTTGGCAGAATAACCACTCCAATGCGTAGAATGCCCTTGATTTAGTAGGGTAGGGCTTTGGAACGGGTTAAAAAGGTTTAGGAATGGCCTAGAAACAGTAAAAAGATAAAAAGGGAGATTAGGGAAGGAGCACATTTTTCGATATCTTAGAGGGGTTGTCTCAAGAAAGTAACACTTCCGGTGCGTAGAGCACCCTTGAATTAGTAGGAAACGGGTCTTGAAACGTGAAAATCGGACTTAAAACGGGTCGGGAATGGTGAAAACAGTGAAAGGGGCTGAAAATCGGATGTGGGTGAAGAAGTGGCCGGAAAGGGTATTTATAGGGGAGGCGAAAGCATATTCCGGTGGGCGCCGCCGCTGGAACAGGTGGGCGCCCGCCGGCGCCGCCAAAAATCCGGCCGGTGCCCACTGGCGCCGGCGAAACCGCGTTTGCGCGTGACGAACGCGCGTTTGCGCGTGACGAACGCGCGTTTGCGCGTGACGAACTCGCGTTTGCGTGTGACGAACGCGCGTTCGTCACCGCGAATGCGCGGTTCATCACGCGTTCGACGCATGTGACACACACGTTTGGCACGCACCGTGCGGCACACACCGCGTGTTGCGCTGCACCGAGTCGCGCCACGCCAAAAAAACATTATTTTTTAATTCAAAATTTCCAAAAATCGTAACTTCCTATCCCGAACTCCGATTTGCGCGTTCTTGGTACCGTTGAGTTCATATTCACAAGCCCTACGATACTAGACTATTTAAGAATCGTTCCACCTAAATTTCGAATGTGGGTCCCGCCGGTTGAATACATTTCCCGAGGTCGTGACTTTTGTTCCCGACCTCCGATCTTTGCGTTTTAAGACTTGTTACGCTCGTCTCCACGAGCTCTAACCGATACTTAGGAAATTTATAAATAACAAAATATGTAAGAAGATCGTGTTAGAAATTAGGGTCATTACAGGGTATGCTACCCTCCCTTGGGTCATTCTGGTCATCACACTACCCTTTTATTTATTTTAAGTCATAATCCTCTCAAGAGGCTCCACTCTCAAATTGACTTGCGCTTCCATTCACACAAATGTGGGTGAATCTACTCAAGGGGTATTTCTATCATTCGGTTTAAGGCCTTAATGACATCTGATGGGTCCAAAATTGAACTCAAGCATACTACTTGACTTCATGAACTTTGTGCAATTTTCCTGGCATGTGACGGGGTCATGAACCCCTTGAATCTTGGCTTAACGGTTTACGATTAACCCTAGAGGCAAGAAGGTCAATTACCCACTCACTGGGATTTTTTCTCACCAAAAGGTTTGGCCTATAATTATGTTACCCATTACTCTCACTGGGAATTTCTCAAATTTTTAGATCCACTCATAGGCCCCTAAACCGGAGCCTTGAACTCGGGTAAGTTAATATTATACGATAATTAACTAATAGGGGTAAAAGGTCATTTCATAGTCTCTGGGATTTTTCCCCAAGAAGAAACTCGGTCAAAATAATCCCAAACCTCTCTAGGTCCATGAGTATTTTTCTAGAATACTTTCGACATTTTACCCCCCTGAACCAGACCCGGTTCAATCCCCCTTTTCTCTTCTTTTTTTCTAAACCTACCCAGAGTCGTCTTCCCAGCATCCGGCCAGAGGAGTATTTGCCTCTGGCTGTGCTACCGCTTGCCACCACGGCTAGGCGGCGGGCTGGGGTCCACCAGATCGCCACTAGGCTATGATCACAATGGGCCTGGCCCCCGCCCGGTGGTCGTCAAGGGCCAAAGTTGCCCTTTTTTAAAAAAAAACCGCACTGTTTGATGTGGCCACTAGCCACCACGGCCGGGCAATGTCCCGGAACCAATCGGATCACCGACATCCGGCGATTCCGGAGGCCCAGGCTCGCCGCCTGTCCCCAGCCATCTCCGCCCTGCCGAGAGCCAGAATCTTTGTCCTTTTTTTTTACTGTGCTTCTGCCGCCGTCCCAAGAATTCCTAGCCGTTGTGGCCAAGGCCAAGATTGGCACGCCCCTCCAGACATGGGTCCAGCCACCAGCGGTCAGCCGGTGGCCGACCAATGACTGGTCCATAGTCAAAAAATAAACTACACTTAAATTAAATTATGTGAACAAAAAATAACTCTAATTTCGACTTAAAATCCTACCTCGAAGGCCGAGTTATTGTCGATCCACCGTCGCCAACACTTCACCGGAATTTCGCCAAAAATTCCCTCCTTTCCTTCGCTGTCCAAAAACTTCCCCTCAAAAGGCCCTAATTAATTCTTTTTATAGGCATGAGATTAGGGCTCCTAATCCTATGAGAAATTGGGCCAAAATCTCTTCAATTCGACAACCAAATTGGGCCCCAAAAACTCAATTTCGGAACAGTAAATAATCGGGCCCACAAAACAACTTAAACAGCTGAGTTGCACATTTAAATCGAGTAAACGGGCCCTATACGATATGTTTTGAACAGTCGTATCTCCCTCATTCAGACTCCGATTCGCGCATTCTTGTGACATTTTGAGGCTTTTTCCGTCTCTTTTCCATCCATATATGATTCAGCCACCACTTCCAACTGATGATCAAGTTATTCCCATGAGAAGATCATGGGGTCCAACACCCTAATTTCCCGTGGTTCACTTTGGGAATTTAGAAAATTCCTAGACTTTACAGTTAATGCATACCCTAAATGTAGACTAAACCACATAGTCAGGAAAAATCTCAGTGAGTAGATAATTAACCATTCTATCCTTAGGGTTTAGGGTAAACTATTAGGCAAACCTGGGTCAGTTCAAGGAGTTCACGACCTCGTCACAAGCCAAAAAAATTACACCCAGTTCACGAAGTCAAGTACCACCCTTGAGCCCAATTTTGGACCTATTGGATGTCAATAAGGTTTTAAACAAAATAACAAAAATACCCCTTCAAGTAAACAACTGACATTCGTGTGACTTAAAATCACTTTGAGAGTGGAGTCTTATGAGAAGCCAATGACTTAAAATCAATAGAGGGGTAGTGAAATGACCAGAATAACCCAAAGGAGGGTATCATACCTTAAGTGATAAAATTACCCTAATGCCCTTAGGGGCAATATATTCTATTTTGCCAAAACGTATAACTTAGCTTTTAAACATTAGGGTACCCTAGAATGATGTTAAAAGACTTCAAAAGCAAGGGGTGTGACTAGTGAGTGACACAAAGACCTTGATAGGTCACAATGTCACAGGAAACATAAGGAATAAACATAATTCTCAAGGTTTAGGGTAGTGTATTACACATGTCCGCAATGAAGTAGAGTATCTTGTTGGTCTCAAACAGTCTCCCAGAGCATGGTTTGAGAATGGTTAACAGTAAGGGTGCTGACCTGTTATTGAAGTCACCGATGGAAATTAACATCTTTGTCAATGATAGTCGATGTGTCGTGAACTCACTAATGGTTATCAGTGAGGATACTGACTCACTCATAAGATCATATACTCGTCCATGAGGTTACCGATGGACTTCATAGTCAATGTCGGTAGGGTTCGACGAGTCAATGAGTTCACTAATATCATCGGTGGGGTCATCCACATGTTTGTAAGGCTGCCGATGAAATATATGATTTTGGATTTTATTAGGATTATAACTAATGTACCTTATAATATTTATAATTAATATTGCATTGTTTTTTTTATGTGACATGTGATGTGGATGAAAAGTCACTTATGCAATATACTTAGGGGTTAGAATCACCAATGCATGTGTAGGAGATAATTGATCATGATAAATGGGTACTCAAAGGGCTTTGCATGCGGCAACTAAGATCATAGATCCCTTGGTGTCTTGGCTCAAAATATGAGTCATTAACCACATCGATAAAAGAAAATTGGTATGAAAAAGGACCAAAGGCTTCCGAATCTCTAAAAATGGGAGTTATGTAGATGGATTAGAGCATTAAAAGATGATTAGTCTCACACCACGCAATACAAGAGGTTTCAATGATCATGAAAAGTCAAAATATCAATACTAAGGTCCATGAGTCCTAGTGAGCCTTTACTTCATAGTGTGGATGGAGAAAAACAGACTTCATAGAACTAAGGTCATTATGTGGTGACCCAATATCTAGAAGTACGATACTCCTAAATTAGGTCATCGTGTCTAGAGAACCTTCAAGAAGAGGTTTACTCATAAATAGAATGAATAATATGAAGGTATGTATTCTTTATATGGTAATGAATCGACTAGTTTCCTAACAAGAATTGTACAATATGTTGATGAGTTTTTATGTTTTTTTAATATTGCTATCCCACCAAGTATTTCTATATACTCAGCATCCTTTTTGGTGCAGGTGTTCGGTTTGAGACTCGAAGGTATGTGAAGGCCATAGTTGTAGTGAATATTTACTCTATATTCATGGAGATACTTCAGCTAGGTTTGATTAGGCACATAAGTGTGTCATTTCTCTTTTATTGGTTTAGATGTTATTAATAAACAATTGAAAACTTGTTGGTCTTGTGAATATTTTAATGTAATAGTTATATTAATATTTATTAGAGATATTTGTATCACATTCAAATGATTTTGAAGATAGATGACACCATACCCCCAATTTTTTATTTTAATGATTTATTTAGTATATTTTTACTACTACAACAAACAAGATGGACATATGGGATTTAAAATATTTTCTTTTGAAAAGAAGGAACAAAATGTATTTCACAAAAAAAGTTATACATCAAAATTAGGGGCGTGACATATGTTCTTATAGCCCTAACATCAAACTCGCTCGGATGGCAAGGTAGGAGACTTTGAACCCGATAATTCCACTTTAACATGTTTAAATGTTAGAATATAAGATAGGACCAAGGTATTTGCACGTGTAATGCCTTCTAATGTTAATGATATCACGTGTATTAGCAACCTGGTATGAGATCATATGAATGAGAATCAAATGGTGCGTTTAATGGTTTGATGAACTATGAGCTCTTCATATGTTCATGAAGAAAATTATTTGCACGTGCAACTAGAAGAATATGGTAACATAGCTCTAGTTGTTGAATGTAAGTGTAAGATTGTAAGTATAAGGTGGTAAATGTGAGATAGTAAGAGTGTGATTGTATGAGGTTTGAGCATGATAGAGTAAGGTAATAAGAAGATGGACGAGTTTAAGATTTGTTCTGAGGCTATGTTATCATATTCTTCTTGTTTAATTGTATACTATTGTTATATTAATTTTCCCTTCCCCTAATCTCCAAATACACTAGGGACTTTTATGGGTACTAGTTTGAAAGCTTCATAGGTGGCATATGGTGTTTTGAGGACACACTTATTGGCTTCAAGTTAATTTTTGACCCTATGATTCTTTTGTTTATTTTCTGCCAACCTATTGTAGTATTTTGATTGATACATTTATTAAGTGAGTTGAGAGCTTTCACATGTATTATTTTGAACTTGTACAGAGACTGTTCATGTATGTTTGGACTATTATGATTCTTGTACTCAGCTACACCTAGAGAAATTTATGTTAAGCCCATAGTCATGGCTCTTGTGTTTCATGTGTTTGCTTGATTCACAAATGGGATGATTAAACGTTGAGTTTTAGTTGATTTACAAATGTTTAGATTGTGTGGATTTGAAGTGAATGCGTGAGAATTATAAAAATATTTACATATGTTTCAAATTTTTGTCAATTTTTACCAATTTATAGTTGTTATATTGCAAACAATTCCCATGATATTTAATGAAACATGATTTAAAAAATCCAGGGTATGATAGGAATATACATAAAATGATTAAGAAAATTAAGTATAGTTGCTGAATAAAGCTTCAACAATATTGGTGTAATGTTTTGGCAATATTGTAAAATTGTTTATGCAATATTGCTTAAATGTTTTGGCAATAATGCTAAATCATTTTTGCAATTTTGATGAAGCCTTCCATGAATATTATGCCACATAGAATTTCTTATTTTGAGAAAAAAATTAATTTTATTAATAATTTCAACTTGGAATATATGAAAAATAATTAAGAAAATTAAATATAGTTGTTGAATAAAGCTTCAACATTATTATTACAACGTTTTAGAATTATTGTTGTAACGCTACAACAATATTACTGAAGATTGCCATGAATATTAATCTATGTAGAATTTCATAGTGTGGCCGGAGTAATTTAAGTTTAAAAATTATTTCAACTTGAAATATTTGTAAAATGGTTCAGAAAATTAAATATAATTTCTTAATAAAGTTTTAGCAATATTGTTATAACGTTTTACTAATATTGCTATATTGTGTATGCACTATTGCAAAAATGATTTGACAATATTACATAAACACTTTAACAATATTGTTGATTCGTTTTCGCACTATTGCTAAAGCATGTCCCCGTAATAACTATCATTTACCTTGCCTTTATATATTGCTAGTTGAGCCATTCGCAGTTCCATACTAATAATACATACAATCACTTCAAATAAGTGACAAAATTTGGTTTTACGCAAAATACAACTACAATCACTTCAAATAAGTGAAGACATGCCATTGAAGCCAGATAAATAAACAAGAATATACTAAGTTAGGCTCATGTGAAGAACAGTGCCGACAATTGTACATCATTCCTATGCTGGCCCATGGGGGATGACCACTTGAATTCTAGTTCTTGTTTATTCTTGTTGGCTGGCAGCCTTGGTTACTTTAGTCAAAATTTGGCATCTCTTTCAATTTTGAGTAACTTCCCACATTTTCTAAAGTGCTTTTTTTGGAGGTTGCGACTCTATACTCTTTTTCATTTGCCTTCCTCGTTTCTTAAGAGGGGTGGGGGGGGGGGAGAATTTTGTGGAGGTGTTATTGAGGGAGCCCACTATTGTCAATCCAATGTAGGATGTATCACCTCCTCATAGATCATATAATATGTGCTAGATAAGAAAAAAGACTCATAGAATGTGATTAGATCAAGTCCCTGATGAACAATGACTGCCATTACATGTTTACATGGGAGACTCATGGCCCAAAACCTACTACAGTTGCATGTCTTAGTATCCAACTTGACAACATCCTGCATGAACATATATATTGGCATAATGACACATATATTCATACTCAAGACATAAGACTAAAGGATGTTGATGGTTTTTAAAACTTATTTAGATCACATTCGCATACAAAAATTAGTTGGAGAAGTTTTAGAAGTGATTTAAGGGATTTTAGGGTAAAAAAAGCAAAATTATAATTATATAGTCACGATGATCGATCGCTGGATAATGTACTAAATAGAACAATCTATTGGCACTTGATTCAGTCTTGTGTAAAACAAAACCAAGAGCTATCAGTCATTCGCTTCGCATATCGATCGATTGCTTGAAGCATCTTGTGTTCAGAAAATAATGAACAATCGATCACCGTCTGAAATGATCAATCACTAACAGTAATAGTTGCCCTAAACAAGTCATTCTAAATTGAAATTTTTTCCTTGTTGAATCCAAAGACCTAAATAGGTTTAGAGGACGATATAAATGACAAGAAATGACGAGTTTTGAGAGAGAAAAACCTAGAGAAAATTGGAGAAGAGGGATTTCTACCTTTGCTTAATGTTTTCCTTGAAGAATTAACATAGAGCTTGAAGAAAGATCAATGGTGAATTCATAAAGCTATTATACTACTAACAAGAGATTTCACGTAGAAGTTTCAAAGGAGTTGCAACAAATCTTCATTGAGAGATTGAATATTCCAAAAGGTCAAATTCAATACAATAAGAGGATTATATAAAGGATAATAAGTGATGAATTTTGAGAGATGAAAACCTAGAGAAAATTGAAGAAGAAGGTTTTTACATTTACATATTATTTTTCTTGAAGAATTCACATAAAGCTTGAAGAGAAGATCAATGATGAATTCATGAAGCTATTGCATAGCCAAGAAGAGATTTCACATAGAAGTTTCAAAGGAGTTGCAATAAATCTTCAATGAGAGAATAAAAATTTTAAAAGACCAAAGTTAATACAGTAAGAGGAGCTTGTTGAAGGCTAGAAGAAGACAAAGATAAAGCAAGGATGAAGAAAACTTTCAAGTGTTTAAGGGAGAAAACTTAAAGGTTAGCAACGATAATAATTTGTAGAGATTTAAATAAAAGGAGTTTATGTTAGAGTCAAAACAAAGGTTGGTGGTTTGCTTGTGTCATATAAATTATTTTACTCACTAATAGTGCATTAATTTGGTTCATTTGAAACTACTGTGGTTTTTTGTCTGAGTTTGGGTTTTCTAAGTTGAAATTATTGTGTGTTCATGTGTAGATTGAATGCTTTAAGTTTGATAGATTGACACATTGTGAGTGTACATATGGAGTATATTTATTTGTTTCCACTTTGTAAAAAAAATTTGTGCAAAGAGACCATATCTCATAGTTTTTATCTTCGTTAGATAATCGGATTAGAGGCAATGTAGTAATCCGCTAGGTTAAGTAGATGAATATTAAACTCACACATATATAGACAAAAGAGCATAAAATCACAATTTTGAATGTGTCGTCATAATGTAAACTAATCGACACAATCTTCTTCTCAGTTATTTCCTATCAACAAAAAAATTGACTTAATACAAGGTTGTATAAATACAATATGTTAAATCTATGGATCAATATAATATAACTTATATATATATAGTAATATTACTAAAATACTATTGCAATAATGCTAAAATATTTTAGCAATATTACTGAAATAATTTAATAATATTTCTAAAACATTTTAGCATTATTGTTGAAGGTTGACATAGTAATCAACTTGGAAATTTTTTTTTTGTTAAAGCAATGCAACAATAAATATTGTTGAAACAATGCAGCAATATTGTTGAAATGTTACAACAATGTCATTTACTCAAGAAAAAAAAGATGTGCCTCTTTCTTCTCTACTAGCCAATGAGTAAAACCAACCAAAATTATGATTGGATCAATTTAGGTCCTTGCTTAAGCTTCCTTCAGTCGAACCACACCATGTGACTTGTCAAAAACATATAGGAGAGGAGAAAGCTTCATAATAACTCTTAATGTTCGACCATTAAGGGTTTTGGAGTTGCTAAAACTTCTTCTAGGTTAGGAGGTTGCGAAATCTATCTGCCCTGGTGGTTTTGGGTGTTTTGGTTGCTAGACGGAGGAGGTTGTTGGGCACAAGTAGTTGTCAGTGCTGGATGCAGGAGGAAGGAGGATGCAGATAGTGATGAGTGCAAGAAGATAGGACACACACGATGATCAGGTTGTTGGATGCAAGCGGTGATTAGCACTTGAGACTGGAGGAAGGAGGACGCAGACAATAATTAGGCCAGGAAGAAGGAAAACAAGAAGAAAGGGGCTTCTTATAGAAAGGTGGAAAATCAAACAAGAAGGGTATTTTGGTTCATATGTAGGCAATGCGTAATATTTTTAACAAATCCTCCTCTCCTATTATTAAGCTTTTTTCCTTTTTCCATAAAAATAGGCCCATAATGTGCAAAAGCTATTCTCACATATTGCACCAATGGAGAATTGTTTGCTGATTCAACTATAGATTATACCTGGACTCAAGTACGAGTATAAAGTTCAAACATGATATTTCTTTCCAGGATCATAATTTTAATTTTGTTATACTGAACCATTGTTTTGTCAACATATTTTCTTATAAATGCTTCTATTGCCACTTCAACAATGTCTCAATTTCCCTTTGCTCCCTCCTCCTAAATAAATTATTACACAATCTCTCACACCCAGCTCACTAATCTTTATTCCACTGTACAACTATATCTCACGTACCCACCCCACTCGTCCTCCCAGACTGGCCCTATAACCATCACGGACATGGCACGAAGCCAACATCATCTACCCGGTCGACCCCTCCTTCATCGCCATCTTCAGCCGGCGGCCTGAGGTGTCATGTACCAGCCCACGATCGCAGCAAAGGTACAACGATTTTTTTACCAGCGAAGCCAAAAAGGCCACCCCTTCCTCTTCTATCCTCTCCCTTCTTTTTATCCTCCTTATTCTTTGTTTCTTCTCCTCCTACCCAACACTCTCTTTCCCAGTAGTCGATGGGATATGGGGCTAACACAAACCACCCGAAGATGGGTAGGGTAGGGGTGAAAATGTGGCTGGCAACTACAGCAAACTTATACATTGTCGTTGGGGGCATAGCCATTGTTGTGGCCAATGCCGGAGGAAAAAGAAAAGGAGAATAGGGAAGATACATTAGAGGTAGCCGGAAGAGAGTAAGGAAGATACGAGTCTTAAAAAAAAAATTACTCCCTCTGTCTCATTAATAGCTCCATTTGAAAGAATAATAATCTTTATTAAATATTAAAACTTACATATAAAAGAATGAAAAATAAAATTATGATACTGTTTTTTAAGTACCCAATAACTTAAATTTAACAACATGAAGTTATTAATATAAAATAAACTTTTTTCCAAATAAAGCTAATTATTTAAGATATAAGGATTATTTGTAATTTCGGCAAGTAGACGACATTACGGGGGATGGAAGCGTATTTTCCTTGTGAGGAAAGATGTCCCTCATCATCATCGTGCCCGGCCATCTAAGAAAATCAGCAACCCAAGGTTATACAGCCCTTAAGCATTTTTTATGAGAAAATGATTAAGACAAGTAGCATTGAGGTATCCATTTTAAGTGTATTATTATGTGGGTGCACTTAGACAGCTGCGTAGCATAAATTAAGTAAAAGAGCTTAGACGCAGATGAAAGTTTTCACCGGGTACCTCTTTCTACCATTCACACTATACACTTTTACCGGAAAGCAAAGGAGAAAGTGTGCATCATGACTACAGCTTTTGATAAAGCGACCTCAAAACCTGTGAAAGAAGAGCTTATCCTCTTCTAGACATCAAACCCCATTTTGTAAACATCTTCTTCCATCTTCATACACGAGCATACCACCACGAAAAGGAAAGCAGAATCAGGTGGAGATTACAAAAGAATATCATGTCATTCCTTCAATCCATGTAGAAAAACATTTCTATTGATTAGTCTCATTCTTTTCTTCTAAAAAGCATCTCACCAACCAACCTAAGCAAAAGAAATAGAAATTCTGACAAACCAAGAACTTTTAGTCCTTGGATAACATGAACACCTCAAATTTCATCCAAAAACTAAGAAAAAATTAAAAAGAACCAACCCGTCTCAAAGCTGAAGGGTAAAACTACACCTCTATGATACTTCCTTTAACTCCAAAAGGAGAGTGACAAGCATCTTCTCTACGTACTAGACATAAGAAATTGTGGGTTTCAAAAGTAATTGACCTACAGAAGTCTCAACACCTTAAGCAGAGGGTTTACACACAAAGTATCGGTAAGCTGCAACTTTCCGCCTGCGAGATCCAGTGTTATCGACACAAAGCACTAATTTTCCAGCTTCTCGTGAAGTGAATGAACTGTGGATTGGATCTTCATTTGGAGCAATTCGGCATCTCTTTTTGATCGCTATTATGTAGCTATCAGGCGCACTAGGAATGAACTCGGCACTGTAGTCCAAGTCCCAGCCCCCAACCACCAAATCCCAAGTTATGGTCGCTCCACCCTGTTTACATATCCATTCATGACACTAGTTATAGTTTTCCTTGAAATCCAAGAGGCAGCACAAGTTCAATATAGGCAGAAAAGTAAGATAAGGTCATAAAAACTGCAATATAGACGAACTTCAGATTCATCAATTTCACAAAAAATGGATAAGAAGAATATCAAGTAGAATATACCTCAATGCCATCAATTTCTAAATTTACTTTTTCTCCACTCTTGACTGTAAACTCAGATGCAGGCTTGGCTGGGGCATTTTGCGGATTGTCTGGCCTGCTGAGGCCACCGTACTGAATTGGTACATTTTCTGGCCGTATGAACCTAACCAAAGCATCACCATTTTAATGCATGTGCTCCACATAAATTACAGAAATTAGCAGATTTCAGTCACAGCCAGCAAGTAGTATTGGACAACCCTTCTTATATACCCAAAAGGAAACAGGGTAAACATGCAGCTAAACAATTAGTAAAAGATATTTGAAATGACATGGGTTAAACAGGAACATAAACTAAAGAAAACAAATCATTTCAAATTTTTGTTACACATCCAATACCTAAATGCAATCACAATTAGTACAAGATATAGATTATTAATATCGTACTACTATACCACTAAGTTCTCACTTCTTTAACCAAAACTTCGATCTTTATTAGTAGGTATATCATACAGTATCTAACTGCATAGATTAATATGAAATGCTCAGTAGCATCGTAAATCATGGAACACGAAATTAGAGAAAAAAGAAAGGCGAAAAACAAATTGAGAGAGAGAGAGAGAGCACCTGTAGAGAGTCTCAGGTACGTTCCCTTCTCCAGCAATCACAAACTTGCTCCTAGTCCTCTGCGTAAGGAAAGGACTGAACATAGAGTAGAGCAAGCTAAAATACCAGGGTACATTGATGAACACCTGCACCAATTAAATTAAAGCTCAAACATCAAACAAAAAATTTTCCAACAAAAAAAGGATCTGAGTTTTTTTTTGTTACAAAGATCTGTATATTTGCTAGAGAAGAAGATGCACCTTTCTGGCCACCATCTCGGGGTAATTGTCCTGAAACAGGGACAAAATCTGATTAGAAGCCACCCTGAGCTCCCTTTTGGGCATGTCCTTCAAATCTGTGACCTGAATGATGGAGTTCACCCCACCAGGCTTGAACTGCAGGAGGTCAATCCCCTTCTCCAGCACCTGAACTCTCCACCTCAGAAACCTCTTCAGCTTTTCCTCATCCCCAAACACTCTGTCATACACCTCTCTGTCCTTAAACACCCCATAGGCGTTGTAACACACAGGATGGCCCTCCCTGTCGTAGCCATGCATGTAAGCCACCACCCCTTCAAGCTCCTTGAAGCCCAGGTCCTCCTCAACGATCCCATCGGCCTTGAACTCCTTCCTCCATTGGAGGCACTTCTGAAGCATGGAGAAGGCGTCGGAGACCTTGAAGTCCCTGGCTCGGAGGAACTTGAGGAGTATGACGTCCGCTCGCTCGTCTCCGCTTAGAAGGGGTATACCCCACATGGAGGCGGAGGGGAGGGAGGTAGAGGAGAGGAGGTTCCTGAAGTCCTTGAGAGCCCTCCTCTCTGAGGACTTGAGGTGAGAGATGTAGTAGGAGTCTTCGACAAAGGAGGACGAGCGGAGCGTGGCGGCCTCCTTGAGAGAAGAGACGAAGCTTTTCTTGGCTGGTTTGGGGAACTCTTCTGGGGGGGCCGGGGCCGGGGTTGGGAGGGGGAAGGTTGCTGAACCATTAGCATCCATGGGAAATTCGCAGCAACCCAGATCAAGTTTCAAAGAAAAAAAGCACTAACAACTGACTTCTCACTTCTCAGTGTTTATATGAAAAACCCAGATAGAATCTGGATCTCTGTAGAAATACCCGGATGAGATTTTTCGAAAGAAAAACTGAAAACAAACGTAAAACCAGCTGGACAATCCCGGGCGTTTCAGGGCAAAACTGTTTTACCTCTTCCTGGCCCAGTTCTCAGGCGTGGAGGGAAAAGGCAGAACAAGAAAAACAGAGGTAGGAATCAACCAAAACACGCGTCTCCAAACTCTCCAGACCGAGTTGGAATATCAGCGGACAAAACAAAGGGACAGGCAGCAGCATGAAAATGGAAACAAACCGATCTCTATCAGCAGAAGAAACTGCTGTCGCATTCCCTCCTGTTGCCCTTTGCAGCCTGCTATGTAGTTTTCACTTTTGCTTTCTCTGACGGCTGCTGAGATTGCAGAGAGACATGAAGAAGGTTTTGCGTGGGGGGAGGTGAAGGCGGAGGGTGATGGCTGATGGGTCTGTACTTTTCACAGGGAAGAAGTGAAGCTTGTCAGGCAGCAGGAAGTGTGACAGGGAAACTGTAGATTTTGGGTTGAGAAACGGAAAACCCACGGGTGTTTACCCTCATGATAACCCACGGGGAAGAAAGGCTTTAAATCACAGCTGTAAATAGTAAATGTGGACCCATTAATCAATGGTCTCAAAGCTGCCCGTAGGTTCATGTCGTAGGTAACTTAACGTGGCTTTACAAAGACTTGAATAATTACTGTTGGAAGGTAATTATTGCGGGCAATTCCTTAACCCGGGAAAGACTTTTGAAAATAAAAGCTGGGCTCTTTGTGGTGGGCCTGCGCCCTGCGGCTTGCGCATGGTCCGGGTTGCCGCATTCCTAAACATGTTCTACAGGCCCACAAGGTACACCTGCAAAAGATGTTCTACAGAGGGCCCACGGAAGTCATTTGCCTCATTGCACAACCGTCTAGTCACTGTCCAACTTCTTTATCTTAAGAGATGGAACAACTTTTTTTTATTTTTTACTAGCTTTTCTTTGAAGAAATAAGGAAACACTTTGAGTGAGCTACAAGGATTAAGGGTATGTGCCGCTACCAATGTTCATGTGGTTGAGAACATGGGGATGGACCATACGTAGGCAGGGGATCCATAAAATACAGTCCTATCTATTCACCATGCTTATTAGTTCTGACTGGTAAGCCTTTGGGATTATAAATTTTCATCGTTTTGTCATTATTGAAGAATTTATACTTTATTTATATTTTCTTTGGCATTTAAAAATTATTTGGTTTTTGGTTATTGTAAATATAAAATATTCTTTATTTTTAGTTTATTCCATGTATGTGTTTGCAAATAGGGTTACCGCTGAAATGTGAAAACTATATCCCCTCACCTTTTAGTAACACTCTCTAGCAATAGATCTTGAGTTCATTTGCTTCAAACTACATGCTCAAAATCCTACGTGACACCCAGTGTTTTCAAGAAGAAAATGACTTCTTTTTATGTATTAAAAAGGCTATTTTGGTCACTTGCAAGTCACGATTATGTTGGTGGGCTATTGATGATATAGTGCAATGTAACAATTTACAGGCATCAACGTGTTGATGGTATGTCGATGATAATTGCATACATCAGTTATCACAAAAAATGAGTTAGTTTAATAGTTACGAGACTCCTTAAGTAGTTATCCAATTATAAATAGAATAAAATCCAAAATTCATAGTAAAAAAGAGTCTCAAAGGAATCCTAGCATTGATGGGGAAGTCCGAAAGGATTTCGGGAAGATAGTGCATTGAAGAGGAAAATTTTCGAGTTGTCATACTGCAATCTACATTTTAATTTCAAGAAAAGTACTCTAGATTTATGATTTTCTTCAAGTTCTTAATGATCCCAAACTTATTATTGTACTTTTCATCAAGTTGAACTATGTGTGAATGCATTTTAATGGTGAATTCAAATGAGTTATATAGCCATTACATGTATATGAATGATTTATAATGGTTTTGTGATGTGTGTGGAATGCTTAGTAAGCATGTACTAAACTTAGTAAACCCTAATGCATGAGTATGAGACCATGTGATGTGATGATTTGGTCACCCAGAACTGATGCATTTGACACATAAGGTCCAAGATTCCTAATGTCATATTGGCTTATCAAGTGAGTTATTTAGCTATGTAGAACAGAAAAGTATGAAATAAAAAATTATCATAGTCTTTTGGCTCTATAAGGGTGAGTGTTATGTAGAGCCAATTATGTAATAACCATGCATTTTTGGTATAATTTTATACCTCTAATAAAGCTAATTTTTTAGTTTTTAATGATTTAAAATTATTTAGATTTGTTTATTTCGTGGGCTCTCTTAAGGACTAGTAAAGCTATAAAAACAAGCATAACAAGCCTTGAACCGTGCAAATCGGACACCGAGATCAAAAGTTACAGCCTCGGGAAGCATGTTACATGGGCGGGACTTATTTGAGAAGTGGGGGATAACCTACCTATGTGGGGTATAGTTTTGTAGGGCACAGTACCAAGAAGGCATGAATCATAGTTCAGGAGAGAAAGTTATGTGCGTTTAAAATTTTAAATTTTTTTAACAAAAAAAATTAATCGAAAGATTTATTTCTTCAACTGGCATTAGCGCAATGCACACAAACCAAGCCTCGCTTGTGACATGCTTAGGACTCGCGTCATGCACACAAACCAACTCAAACAACCTATAAATAGGTGTGGAGGCTTCAATTTTCCTAGTTTTTCTATCCCACTCAAACTTTATTTCTCTCGTTCTAAGCCAATTTAAGTCCGATTCAAGTTATTCAAGAGGCATAATTACCTAAATCGAGTGTGACACACATCATGGAGTGGTTATTTTTCTAGTTAGAGAGCTCTAAAGCATGGAGTTCAGCGCGTGTCCTTCAAACTCGTGTGCATAGTGAGGTTGGGGTTTTTATCATTTCTTAAGGCATGAATATTTACATTGGTTTTATTTTGAACCTAATATACGTATGATTCTAGCATGCTATGTGTTAGAGTTTGTTTCAAGCTATGTTTTAAGATTTTTGCACATATATTCGGTTTGTTGAATGATTATCCATTAGAATAAGATAAGAATTATATACTATATGTTTATAATTTTATTATATATTCCATTTATTGAATGATTATCCTTTGAAGTAGGATATTAAATATATATTGTGACTGTTATGCTTGCCTCGTATATTTGTTTTAACGAATATTTATCCTTTGAATTTGATTATGAATTATGAATGTGGATTCGTGTGAGATAGAGAAAATCTAGCTTCGCTAATGTTTTAAGTATGAATGAGTAAAGTAGGTTTGAAAAGTGGTTTTTTATAATTAATCCTTATAGAATGATGATTCTCAAGGATACTTTTTAAAATATGTAAAAGCATGATAATCGAATTACTGAAATGAGATAAAAAAAGGGTAATTGTCTCATTGGAACGAGCAATCAACCTTATCTTTGTAGTCGCTACTAGTGATGCTCTCATAGCTTGTAGAGGCGAGGGTAGGGTTTTTGAAAGGATAAACATTGAGATGAAATATTTTTAAACGAAATATGCCCTTTATGAGTGTGGGAACTCATGTTTAATTTGTTTGTTTGGATCTTTAGTTGGGTGCCTTGATAAATCACCTTGGATTAGAAGAGGGCACAATTATAATCCAGTTTGGAATCAGATACATAGTACCTATTTTAGCCTAGTGAAACCCTAATGAAGGGTGGGAAGTGTGGTTGGCCCCTAATGAAGGTCATGAATATTTAAAAGGCTATGCATGTTAGGGTAGAGAGTATCATAGGAAGTCTCTACTCTCATAATCCCAGTGCCCTATAAGCATGAGTGTCTCTTCTCTCTATAAGCACGAGGTGTTTTGCGATAATCTATGGAGAAGTAAGAGGATGTTGCTTTGTACCCATAGCAATGTCCATAGGATGGAGGAGGTGTATGAAACACTTGTAGTAAGTCATGAGTGCTTGGAAACCTTGAGAACATCTTCAATAAGTAGGAAGACGCTATGGGGGTGGTTTTGGGTAAGATACACGCCATTGTTTTATGAAAGTATTATTTATATTATGTTTTTAAATAGCCATATATTACTTTATGTTTAATAGTATAAACTCTCATACTAAGTATTTTAAAATATTCACCACCCCTTATACCTTGCAAGACCTGGTGAAACTTAGTGTATAAAAGGGCCTACTTGTGAGTTTTTGAGATGATTTCAAAGATTTAGACCACACTTAAATATAAAGTAAGAACTTATTATTTTTTTCCTTGTGTGTTTGTACATGGGTGGTATATTCCTAGGAAATTATATTTCATACCATGCTTATGGTGAATAGCTCTAGTCACGGACCCGGGGGAACTTCGATATTGTTCTATTAAAACTTTATATATGTTTAAAAACCTCGAGGCATGACAACTTCCCTAAATTGAAGTTAGATTCGAATAGACTATAACATTGAAAGATGACTGGTTCTGCACAAAGCAATACATGAGGTTTTGACGATGATGACAGCTGACATATCTGCACTAAGGTCGATGAGCCCTAATGAATCATTACTTCATGTTGTGGATGAGGTGAGGCAAGCTTCAGGCAAAGATTAAGCTCAAATTCATGGTAGTCCAATACCTAGTTGAGTGGGAACTCTTAGATGAGGTTATTGTGTCTAATAAACCTTGAAATAGAGTTCTTTATTGTAAGTATACTTGTCACATAAAGGTATATGTGAATTTTGATTTTAATTTCATTTGTATTGATAATTACAACAAATTCTTCTTGATATATTTATCGAAATATTTGTTTTTAATTGGATTACAAATTTATTGAGTATACCCATATACTTGGCATCCTTTGTGGTACAGGTTCTTTAGGGAGAAGACATTAGGGGTACCGGGAAGGCTATAGCTGTAGAGCAAAGCCTACCTTTTGACTTGATGGTTTTTTTGCATTTAAGTTTGCTTTTAGACACATGAGAGTGTCATTTATCATTTCATTAGTTTGTACATGTAACAGATAAGTATTTAGTGGAAGATATTGTGAATATTTTACTTCATATATCTAGGTGTTTATTTATTATGATATCACAACAAGTGTTTATAAAAGAGATGGTTCTCATATCTCCAATTTGATATTTCAATGTTTTATGAATGTATAAGATGTTTTTATTTGCATGGTTTGAAGGGGAGTGTGCTATAAAAATTCAATTGATGGTAAATGTTTTCATGAAAAAGAAATGTTTTAAAATTGGGGACGTGATAATTTGGTATTAGAGATTTACAGGCTAAGTTATTACTTGTCTATTAGTAATATTCTAGTTAATAAAATGGGGATCAATAAGGTTATTGGTAGTGAATAAAAACCTAAATTGTCTAATCGTTGTGTAGATTTGTTCGAATTAGGAGTCAGGTGTAGGAGGTAGATGAGATATTTGTTGCTGATGTAGCTAGGGTGATGCCGCAAAGGGCAGAAAATCCATGCTAGACAGTACACATTCTCCGGTGTAAACAGACATAGACCCCAAGGAGGAGGATACCAGGGAGGACCCGAACAAAGAGGAGGCTCGAATGCATTACCCCATACTAGGTGGTTCCTCAGGATCTAAAAATGAAGTGGTTGAGTCAATGTCAAACATAACCATCGAGTCCAGACCACTTGTAGTGTTTAATACCTCTGATGATCATGAGGAGACGTTGTTGAGGATGAGATAGAGATTAGGGGAGTGCACTTTTCCTTTTTATTATTACCTATTTAATTATTTATCATGTTTTTCTTTGGTTTGGATTAATTGTATGCTTGTTTATCAAACATTGTGATAAAAATCTAAAACCTTCTATTTCATCAAAATGAGCTTTTGTATATATTGTTTGTGCATTATATTTTGATGATTAGAAAATACTAAAAATGATGAAAGGAACTAATGACCTAGTCATAACGACGAGGAGGAGATGGTGGGAACTCTATCCCCATAGTAGAGCGCCTTACACAGCTCTTCAGGTGTCCTAGTTCTCCTAAATGTATTCCATCTATCTAGTGAGATAGTAGAACCTCTACGTGGTGACACCCATGAGATCGGACAAGTTCACGAGTATCTCCTTGATGGTCACTAGGACTGCAAGGTTAGTGGTGGCGATTGGCGGTGGTGAGACTAGGTTGGCAGGAGCATACTCCTTTCTCTACTGCTGTTGCTGCCAATGTTGCTGCTAGCAGCGTCATAGGTATCAATAGTCAACTAAGTCAAGAGCACATCAAGTTTTAAGCTTGGATGTGGTGCATCAATAGTTGACTTTACCAATTAGTCAAAAAATCACAAATTTGGCTCCTATTATTATAAAAAGAAATAATAATAATATATGTTGTGATGTTATTACAATGTGATAACATTAATTTGTTATGTAATTGCAGCTAAGTTGTGATGACCATTACGATGGCAGAACATACGTTGCAATTTTACAATCAAGACATCATGCCCATCACAAATACACACACATCCTACTTCGTAATATCTAAACAATTCATGGTATACCCATCACAATACACACCTATTGCATTCCATAGAACTTAAATTGCAACATACATTGATACAAAAACCCATACCAAGGACCCTAAACGAAAACCTAACATGAATGCTTTGGTCCACCATGAAAAACACTTAACATATACAATGCATTGGGCAAGCTTAAAAAAGCCAACACACAAATGCATTGCCACTAATATATCTACATTTTAGAACTTTGAAAAGAGTTTAAGTAACTTACTTGCACTCCTTTAGACATATTTTTGTAGTGATTGCTGCTATTCAACTATACACAATGACCCTCCTTCACTTGAGATTGTCGCGATTGCTCCTTAGACAAGTGCAACGGTAGTTGAGATTGTTGATCGTCTGCAAGAGAAACACTCAGATAGTGGGGGGGGGGGGGAAGGTCTTCAATGTCATCAGTGAGAATGCTTCTGGAGCTTGAAGATACTTAGGCTTGTAGAAGAACACCTCGCAGTGAGAAGGGGGGAGTAGGTGCATTTAGGAATGAGTTTGTGATGGGATACCAATTGTCATCTCTTCGCGCTAGTATGCAATTTTGTGGGGAAATTGGGTAGTTGGCTTTTGGTCTTCGCACGTTTGGTCTCATTTGGGTGAGGTAAATCCTAAACTGATTTTTTCTGGTGGCACCCACTATTGGGGGTGCTCACTGCCATGGTCTAATTATTTGTTTATGTCTGTGACCACTTTTATATATAACGGACAAATTTTTATGTCCCGGGACAACAATTTTTGTCTGTCTTAATAGGCAGTCGCATCACCCAAACCCACACACAGAGAAACCCCCAATCTCCATTTGGGTCGATAGAGTGGGGACTGGGCTGCTGCCGCGGACCACTGGTCCCCATTCGGTCATGCCCACCTGTTCCCCTACCGCCGGCCACCGCCCCTGATTCCCATCAGAGGTCCCCACTCCCATGCTGTCTCCACTACACCATTGCACACGCACGAGTCACCGTCTCCTCCACGCACATCTGCTGCCCACCGTCCCCTACTTGTGGTTCTCATCTGGCCGACTCGCCGTTTTTTCTACACTCGCTGAGTCACCTCTCCTCCGTGCCGGGCCGCCGACCACCGCCCCTAATGTTTTTATGATGGACGAGCCACTTCATAATTTCAAATCTCTACATATTTCTGTTTCTAGTTGGTTTTTCTTTCAACCATCCTTGTACTAATCACAAGGATCTTTCCATAAGAGTGAAAAGTTTAGTGTGGAAAATTTCTCCTGTTTTGAACATTACTGTGGAACTTACGCTCTTTGTGGTTAGAAAACACTGACAAACAAAAGTTTGTTTTGTGTGGGATACTGTTTTTGGCTACAACATTTCATGATAAATATTTTTGCTTGTAGGCATTATCTTTCATGAATTTTCATTTTTATAACTACGAACTGGACATGGTAAATAAGGATTTGACTTGATTGTCCAAGTCCATCCGTGTCCGTGATGGATGGACTTGGACAAAGGCTCATATATAGACATTGACAAATACACACGGATGCAAACAACATATATACAATTTAGGGATAGTCCGCTTCTGTATTTGTCTGTGAGTACTACCTAGTAGTGCCTATTTTGTACATAATTTACATCCCTTTTCCCATTTTGAACATATTTCTTCTTTCTCTGCCTAAATAGAATTTTTCCCTTTTTAATTTTTGAAGCCCAGCAACATGATGAAACAAATTGTTTCATATGTTTTTACTTTTGTCCTAAAAACTAGAAATGGTGGGGAAAATGATAAACATGAAGGGTAATTATCTTTATCTACTCATTGCAAAAGAATAATGTTCCATAGCTATCTTAATTCTTTGCTTAAATATATAGGTTACTATTGTGGAAGATATATAAATTGGAAATTTCTAATTGGCTGGGTGGTCTTGTAATGAAGTGGACGGGGGATCACCTGCTTTTTGTTTATCAATTCGCCCCTGAAATGGGGACATCATTGAGCAAAGAGAAAGATTATATTGGATGGTTTGCCTCAAGTGATTTGTTTTTTTTATTCAAGTGGGATATTGACGGGAAGAAATAAAATGATTTCTTCCTCAAACACACGTTATAATTTCACTTCCTCTCCTTTCTCACTTCATTCCCAATGAGCTTTGAGGCTGAAGATCAGGTTAGTTGTTCGTATGGTATTCTTAGCCTTGCTTATTTCTTCCTCAGGAGGCAATTTGTTCAAAAGTTGCTCCTACACATGAGCGATGGGGAAAAAGGAGGGAATTTCACGCGCTGATGGTCCTTGACAATCTGTTCTTGAAGTTCGCCATTTTTTCTTTGATAAAGACATTTTGCACTAGCCATTTGTTTTCGTGGACAGCGTTACGTTCAAAAGCAATTTTTCTTGTCTTGTGTTGACAGTTGAAACTGCTGTCTTTTTTCTTTCCAAGTCACGGGCTTCTGCCAACCCATTTTCTTTGCTTTGCTTTGCTTTATTTTAGATAACTACACGGGAATTTATTGCAATCAAGATGCATTTGGATGGATCATCCAAATGAGTAAGCCTGACCTTGCACCGAAATTATCTGTTTTTCCCGCTCTACAAAAATAAAGGCCCGAACGCCAGCGCAAACCTGATTGGTGATTGCTAACTGTGTCCTATAACAGCTTTTAGTTTGGACCAACCGTGAGACACTCAGACCCGATTTGGTATGAGTTCACAATCAGCCCCGACTGTTTGAAAAAATGTGTGAAAAACTAGACCCATTTTTACACATTTTCACAGCCTTTTTACAACCGGCTGACTGATTGGCGACTCACACCAAATTGGGTGTCACTGTGTGAATACCTCACGGCAGATCCAAACTAGAATATTTTTGGGCTAAACCGCATGCAGCCTATTTGACAGCCCTAAAATATATTTCTTCATTGTTCCTTGTATACAATTCCAGACTTCCAGTAGATCTATCTGAGCGTATAAATTTACTCCTGTCCATGTTTTAGACAGAGATTAACAATCTTGATTTACAATAGTGCCTTCACAAAAGCAGGATTTTTAATAAAAGCCTGCATAAATAAAGTCGACTAAGCATATAATTGAGCAGTGAAGGATATGAAACGGACAATTTGCACAACATTTTCACAGTTCCTTAAGTACTAGTATAGGAGTAATAAATGGAAATTTAAAAATTAAAAAAAAAACATTTGAAAGAACTGCTTATGTTCATGCCAAGTTATGGAAAGCTTGAACTTTTTCGTAAGTACACCAATTAATGCAAAAGAGAGTTCCTTAGTAATTGAATCTGGATAAATTCACAAGAACAAGAACCATAAAACCTTTCAATAGTTATAGCGGCTCTGAATTTTAATTTTTGGAAAAAAAATCAAAAGATCAAGTATGAGTGTGATCATGTATGAATTTCTTCGAATGTATTCAGTTGTCAATGGATAGGTGAGGTAAAGTTTCATATACCACAAATCAAAATATTTTTGGTTACTTCTAAAGAATCTAATTGTCTATTGTTAAATATCTTAATTTAAAATCATGGAAATTACTCAGAACGCCTCTTACAGTGAATTAGATAGATCAGAATTATCCTTCAAAGCATAATTTACCCACTGTAATAGCAGCCCCAATCCAGTAACAATTTCATAGATCTCATCCGTCTTCGGATGAGATGTGTCCCCAACTAAAAATTTATGCACAACACTGTCCACCTCTATCCAACTATACGCAGCTTCTTTTTGCACTCTATGGTCCCTCATCACGTTCCTCACCTGTATTGCTTCTTCCCATCTTCCTGTACTAGCATATAGATTGGAAAGAAGGACATAATTTCCAGAATTTTCAGGCTCTAATAAAATAAGTTTTTCAATTGCACACTCAGCAAGATCTACGTTTGAATGATGTCTGCAAGCACTGAGAAATGTACCCCAGACGACAACATTTGGCTCTACTTCCATATTGCAAATAAACTCATAGGCTTTTTTCAATTGACCTGATTTACAAAGAAGGTCCACGATACAAGCACAATGTTCAACCTTGGGAGATATTTCGAAATCTAGCTTCATGGCATTAAAAAATTCGAACCCTAAATCAACAAGACCTGCATGTGAACAGGCTGTGAGCAAGCCAACAAACGTAATATCATTAGGATTCATGGAAGCTTCCTTCATCTTTACAAAAAGATGAATTGCCTCATCTGCAAACCCATTAACTGCTAGTCCTCCAATCATTGCGTTCCAAGTAACAACATCTCTCTGAGGCATTCGTTCAAAGATCTGACGAGCTTTTCTAATGTTCCCACATTTGGAGTACATATCCACAAGTGCTGAACTTACATAAACATTCACTGCTAAACCATTACTTTCCACATAGTGGCCTAAGTGCTCCCCAGTTTCAACAGAACCCAATTGAGCACAAGCAGATAACACACTGACAAGGGTGACATCATTTGGCCTGATGTTTTCCACTTTCATGCGCTCAAAGAGTTGTAGAGCATCACCGGGTCTTCCATTTTGAGCATAGCCAGCAATCATGGCACTCCAGGCAACTACATCTTTTTCATTCATCTTGTCAAATTCTACACGTGCATCATCCACAGCCCCACCTTTTACATACATTTCCAAGAGTGATGTAGACACAAACATACTTTTGCACAAATTTTTTTCATCTATGAGTTTCTTAATTTTCAACCCCATTTTCAAATCACCTAATTTAGCACACATAGATAGAACTGTTACTAGAGTAATATCATTTGGTTGAAACCTCTCAATTTGCATCCGCTCAAAAATTATGAATGCTTCCATCAGATCCCCATTATGCGCATAGCATGAAATCATTGAATTCCAGGAAACAATTGTCCTCTCAGTCATCTTCTCAAACAGATCTCGTGCATCTGAAACCAGCCCCATCTTTGAATACCCGGATATCAAACAATTATAAGAGACAGGGTCTCGAACCGACATCTCATAAAAAACCTGGCTGGCAGAGCCCAAATGACCAGCCTTTGCATAGAAATCAATCAAAGCCGTATGAATAAACATACTGGAAGTGAAGCCACAACTAACTACCAGAGAATGCAGCTGCTTTCCTTCATTGATAGCCTGCAAAGAAGCGCAAGACCTCAAAACAGGCGGAAAATGGGTATAACTGATCTCATTTTCCAAATGGTGCATAAGGAAGAATCCCCTTATAGCTTCTCTATGCATAGAAAACCAAGAATAGGTTGAAATGAGGGAGCTGTAGAGATCAGGGCTAGGCTTGGGAATTCCATCGAACACTCGGCGTGCATAGTCCAGGAAACTGAGATTGAGCAGGCGTTTGAAGAAGAAGGAGTAGAGATTGAAGTTCCCGGTGACAATGAGGGCGTGGATTTGCTTTAACTGGTTGACATGGAGGGACGGGGAGCGCAGTAGACTGATAACGCGGAGGTTCATCTACAGGCGGGAAGACGCAACCTTAGCTTAGTGCACGACTGTATTTAAACAGTAGGCCCATGTAAGAACAAAGGGCGGCAGCAAAAAAAAAAGGCAAGAACCGGCTCGACACAATTAGTGAAGCCACTGCCCTCCGGGTAGGGTTTTGGCAAACTCGACCCCAATACAATTTAGAAAAACAAAACCCGACTCTTATACTAAACCCGGGTTAAAAATTTATGCCAACCCCAACTTTTAATAGTAAAATAAAAACGCAAACCCAACACGACCCACATAACGTACAAACCTAACCCGAATGGCCCTTAACCGACCCAACCTAATACTTCACAGCCTCCCGACCCCGACCAGATTCAAATATAAAACACAAATAAGTTAAATAAAACAATTCAATCTTGCGCCCATTAAAAAAAATAATTACATCTTATAGTTACATATAGGGGTATTAATGAGCTTAATATCGTCAAGCTTTAGAGTGTTTAAACTTAAATGAAAGTTCAATTTTTAGCTTGAGTTGAGCTCGAATCGAGTGTGAGTCGAGTGAATTGCTATGACTTTTATAATTGGTGACTCAAAGGTATTTAGAAAAAAATTATTAAAATAAATATGGTTAATAAGTGGTCTAATGTATTGAATTAGAAAATTAAATAAACTAATTTTTATTAATTTTCTAATTTAAACTATTAATACATGATAGAGGGAGCAAAGTTTCTTAAAAAATAGTTCTAAATATTATAAGACATATTATATAATTCATCTAACAAAAAGTCTCATATGGTTGTACATGGAAAAAGTAAAAATAATATATTAAATAAAAAAAAGTTAAAACTTAGGAGACATAAATCTAGATATAATGTGAAATAGATGCATGTACATATTTTAAAAACAATATACTTAATATGAATTTAAATTTCTATCAAACTTTGAGCCGAGCCGTGTCAAGCTTGAGCCAAGTCGAATGTTGGACCATGGTATGGACTCGGGCCTTGTTCTGTCCAACAATGTAGCGGTCTGGGTGAACCGGTACGGGCCATAGGGTCTAAGGGTGGTGGGGGCAGTCACGCCAACCCCACATGTACCTTCATTACACATAATTCGAATGGGACCCGCATATGTCACACATGTGTACTAAGCATTCGATAGGTTGTGCATTTACATGTTGTGGGGCCCAAATGCACGAATTAGGTGTTGAGGGTGGGACCCGTGGTTAGCGAAGGGTCGACCCTGTTATAGGCTTGGCCGTGTGTAGGGGCTCCAGGCCTCTGCGAGCTTTGAGAAATAGAGCCCGCTCTTGTTGTGTAAGACCCTATAGTGAAACTGGAAGAAAAATAGTATTAAGCCCATTAAGAATAGCCCAAATGAAGACCCACCTAAATATGGAAAGGAGAGGAGTATATAAAGAGAGAAAGAAAGGAGAACCCTAAGGATTGGAATTGCAAGTGCTGCCCCACCCCTCTTGTCATCTCTCTCCCAATTTGAGCCGCCCCCTCTCTCTCTTCTTGGTGCGGCCTACTCTTCCTTTGGAAAAAGGTGTTGGCCGCCCCTCTTCTCCCCTCTCCAAGGTGTTCTAGGCGGGCTGAAAGGAAGGAGAGGACTCTCCTCCATTGCTGGGTCGTTTTGGATCTTGGTTGGGCTATGTCATTGTTGTGATTTTTTCAAGCCAAGTGTGGGTTTGTGAGAGATCAACACATAGGTAATCTTCTTTCTCCATTGCTTGATTGATCTTGTGTTGGCGTGCAAGGATTCTTTTGTGGAGGGCGTGCTAGGGCTGAAAACGCCTAGGTCAATGAGTATTTTGTTCCCTATCAATTCTTCTTTGATTGATTCATGTTTGGATAAATGTTTATTGCTTAATCAATTGTGTATTATGCATGTTTGGTGTAGATTTGATTTAAAGATTGGATCTTGATCTGTGCGCCACCCCCCTCCCACCATGCTTCCGCTGGTCCGGCCACTCTACAGTGGTATCAGAGTCTTTTAGGAGGAGGTCGGTCGCTGGTTTGATCAAAGATCAATCTTAATTACCTGATCTAGGTCTAGATTGCTAGAATAGGGGATTTTTGTTAAAATTGATTAATCTACCCATTCCAATCAAGGGGCTTTTGATATAGGATTGAAATTGACTATAAATTGAATATTTATGAATGTCTTGTTTTCTGGTTACACGTGATTTGGAGTTATAATTGAGTTTTGCACGATTGTATGCTTGTAGGGGCATAGTGGTAATTTTACCATAATAGAATTGTGCATACTTATTTCTCTGGTCACAATGCACACATGCCCTTTCTGGTCAGCAAAGATCAATTAATTATTTATTGCTTTAATAAATTAATTTAATTGTTTGGAAGAGTGTAAATTGATAGTTTTAGCCCTAGGGGCATTCTAGTCAATTTACACATGCCTTGTGTGTGCTAAATTTTTTTATGTTTAGAATTATTATTCCCTGTGTTAAAAACTTTGTAAAGTTGTTGTGATAAATTTTGGTGTGCCCTTAAGGGTGGAAAAGACAAAAAAAGCCATAGGGCCATTTTGGTAAATTTGCACCAATTTTTTTTCTTGACAGAATTTTAAAATTTTAGAAGCCTCTAATTTGTTTATTTGGTGTGTTTGTGTATTTAAGGGTTTCTAAATTCATAAAATATATAGATAACCTAATTAGGGTAACTTCCTTTACGGGGTTTAGGAGTAGTTAGGGTTATTTTTTGAAAATTAACTAAAACCCTAATTAGGCAAATTTAAATAAGGTATCTCAACATAATATACTCTTTTTGTTCCTAAGATTATAATTAGATCAAGAGTCTTGTCTAAACACTTACTTTTCTTAAAAGCAATTAGCCTTCCATAAATAATATTAATTTCCTGTTATCTGCCTGTTTTCTTGTAGATACACAATGACTTTAAAAATAGTCACTTTTGAATTAGGAAAAATTGAGAAGCTAAATGCTGACAATTATCTGGTGTGGAAGAGGATTATTCACCACATCCTTACTCTCTCTAAATAATTTTTAGTAATATTTAATAATTTAAATAAGCTAATTTTAGAGTTTTTACTAATTTAAAATTATCTAAAGATTGTTATGTGACAAAATTTAATAAGATCATAGTAAGGCTCTGAAAGACGAGTGTAACAGACCTTGAACCACTCAAATCGGACTTTGGGGCCGTAAGTTATGGCTTCAAGAAATATGCCTTATGGGAAAGACCCACTTAAAAAAGTGGATGATAACCTACCTATGAGTGGTCTTATTTTGTAGGGCTTGTCAATATAAGCCAATCGGTACCAAGAACGCCGATTTTGACTTATGGTTGTAAGGATATCATGTTTTGAAATTTAGAAACAGGACAAAAAAAATAATTAAAAAATTGGTGGCTTATGAATGGTTGGAGTTAGCTGCACTAGCTGGTGTGACTAGCTCACACTACGCATAACTAGGCCCGCACGATCGGGGGTCGACTGTGTGATGCACAGTGGGCCCGTGTGTCAGGTCTGCTTTGAACGAAACTGGGCTAGTGCAATCACGAGAGCGATCGCAACGTGTGGTGCTCTGCATTGGTGTAGCGGTGCCTTGACCGGGACCTGATAGTGCAAGCGACACACATGTAACACTCATCTTGGCTGTGTGATACGCATGCCATGTGTGGACCACTGTGCACGCGCGGCTATAAATAGTGCCCAAGGAGGCTTTTTTTCGTTGTTGTCAGTAGGGCTGTAAATGAGCCGAGCTAGCTCGTGAGCAAACTCGGCTCGGTTAGGCTCGGCTCAAGTTAAACTCGACTCGAATTAGGCTCGACTCGAACTCGATTCAAGCTCAAATAAGTTCTAGCTGAGCTTGAGCCGACCTTGCTCGACTCGGTTCAGCTTGAATAAAACTCGAACTCGATGCTACTCGACTCGAGCTTGAGCTTGAGTTCGAGCTCGAACTCGAATATAATTTTAAAATTATATATAAATAATGTATATATATATGCATATTTTATATAAACATAATTGTTAATTTAAATACATATTTGATTAGTTTATTTTGAAAATTTTAATTGAGTTATTAATCTAAGACGAATGGAATATATAAAACGACATATAATCACATATTTATATACTAATACTATGTATAGTATTGATATATGAGACCCATTTATATGAGTCAAGGCTCACTCACGACTATGTGAGTATAGATGTCATACATCGTCATATTACGATATAAGAAGCATGACATTTGTGGACCAACCTTAGTTTAGAAAAGAATGATTATATATTCTTTTAAAAGTTGAAGCATGACATTGTGACCATCCTCATCTTACAAAATATATATCTTTTTACATGTACTTCAGAATTTTTTAGAGGCACACTAAGATTATAGAATAACTTTTTTATTAGTGATTTATAAACATGTAAAAAAAGAAAACACAAAAAAGTAGATGACAATGTTGCCTAAATAATTTTTATTTTTTACATCTTTTTAGTGATTATATGTATATAAAGAGAGAAAAATAATAATGTTGCATTTTTTTTAGCATATGTAACTAAAACTTATTTGTCATAGTTTTCTTCTTTCATAGTGACTATAATCAAATATTCACGGTGTAGTCATAATACTTGTTGAAGTATATTAATTAATATTTAATAGTAAAAATATATTAGTATATGTGATACTTCATATACTTTATATTTATATATAGATTATTTTTATTTTTTTAGTTCGAGCCTAATTCGAGCCAAGGCTTATGATTTACTTATTCAAGTTCGAGCTCGAGCTCGAACCAAGCTTTGGATTTCTAAATCGAGCCGAGCTTGAGCTGAAAAGTTCGAGTTTATTCGAGCTTCGAGCCGAGCTTCAGCAGTTCGAGCTCGAGCTGAAACAGCCTAATACTCGGCTCAGCTCGGCTCGTTAACACCCCTAGTTGTCAAGATGGGGTGAAAGATTATCTCAATAAGTGGCAAAGAACGCAAAGGTACCCAAGCTGAATGCATACTCAGGGGCATGAGGTACCAAGGAGATTGACAACTACCTTTGGTACATAAAAAAATTATTTCAAGCTGAACCACACATGAGGAGGAGAAAGTCATTGTGGCAGCGATGTATCTTGAGGGGGATGCAAAGCCTTGGTGGTGATGGCAGACATGGCTGGAAGATGACACAATAGTGGGTTGGCCAAGGATTGAGATGTGGTACACATCCAAGAATGAGTTACAAGTACAGTTCCTTCCCAGAAACATGGCTTGGATTACCTTCGAGGCATTGAAAAATCTCAAACATATAGGGTTAAGCCATGACTACATGAAGGAGTTTCAGTTAGTACTTATACTGTGAGTGACAAACATGACAGGGGATGATAAGTTGTTCTACTTCATCTCAAGCTTGCAAACATGGGCACAAAATGAGTTGTGAAGAAGGGAAATGGATGACCTTCCTGCAGCCATTGTAGTGGTAGATAGCTTGGCCGACTTCAAACATAATTCTGCTAGGCAAGGGAAAAAGAATGACAAGTCAACAAGGGCAAAAATGGTGGCAAGTACAAGGCCAATGAGCAGTTAGGCAAGCCGAACAAAGATGATGGTTGTTTCACATGCAATGGGCCACACTTTGTGTGGGACTGTGTGAAGAAGGTGAAGTTGAATGAATCATGGCTGAAGAGGACAAGGTTGAGTCCGATGCTAAAGACTTATTTCGTTTGGGTCTTTTACAATGCATTGAGAGCATTTAAGTGTTGAAGTCCTTTGCAAAGGGGGCTGATACGGGTAATAGAGGTGACTTGCACATGGGGGAGCGATATCTTCAACTACTTGGCAGATTGAAGCAGTCAAGGGGCACTTTGTTGGTGGAAGGTACAAAAGAAACTAAGGCAGTGAGTGCTGCAAAGGAAGATGAAGGCTGAAGCAAACTTTAGTCAAAGTGTTTTCTTACTTAGTCATGGTGTGATGGGAAGAGTTTGTTGTTTGCTTGAAGGGTTCAAACAAGGAGAAGGCTTAAGATATTCAATTGGGGCACCTAAGAAGTTGGGAAGAGGGCATCGGAGATTTCAAGTGGGGAAGGCTTGTTAGACCCTTAGTCATTGAATAGATGAATGGGTTGGATAGCTTGTATGCCTTGGCATGTGAACAACCAAAGAATACATCCTTCGGGGCAAGTATGCTAAGTTACAATAGCATTGGAGCATTGGCAGATAGATTTCCTTATCCTACTAGATGAGACTCGATGGTGGGCTAGGCGCAATCAGCAAAGAGTGTCCTATGCGCATTGGACATATGCAAAAGACTCCTACTTAGAGTAAGGGACAAATGCTTAGTTGCTTGCTAATTCATTGGTAATAATCCTAGCACACCTAGGAGTGTGCCAGAGGCCTAGTAGAAGTGGAAAACCTAGGGACAAAGATAGATGTAAGCAGAACTGCTCAAGATGGCCAAATCCTAACAGAACAAGAACTCTGTGCGAGAAGTAGACGCAACTAAGACTTTGATGAGGCAAAAGACATGCGAGTTTGAGGACTTTGAGCAAAAGTAGGAGAACTGAAGGCCGATGGATGACGTGAGACTCTTTAGGGAGTGAACAACTTGGTTCCTATCTAGGTTGATACTCATGAAATATGTTTTGGGTAGGACTATGGACAAGTTTTCTTGTTGTAATGGGCTGGGACACTTAGGTGATGAATTTGTATCAAGGACTGGCCAAGTTATGGTAGTACTAGGCTTCATAGACCCTCCTCTATATATAGGGGCGTGTAGCTGGTTGAGAGGGCATTTTGCATCATTGTAAACAATTCAAGAGTATTGTGAGAGTTGAGAGAAGCTTAGTTAGGGGTTAAGTTTGTAAAATGGGTGTTGTTTTATTGGTGCATAGTTGTTCCTTGGGTTTGGGGAGTAAAGGTTGTTGGAACAAAGGTCTTGGGGCATAACTTATTTTTTCTCTTTCTTTTATTGTACTTGGCAAGGTGCTTTGGTTACTAATTGCGCTGTACAATTAATCCATCGTGGAGTAGATTTGTGTAGGCTAGTTTATCTCTATGGCAATGGGCACCGTGGGGATCTGATAGCACATAATGCCTAGGCTTACGTAATCTTATATAAACCCAGGAATGGGACCTTGTAAAGAAAAAAAAAACCCTAGGGTTGAGGCAATTTTTTTTATTTGATGGAGAATTTCACATCAAGTTGGGCTTAAGGTCATTCAAAAATACTACAAACAAAACGCAGAGGAATTGCATGTATAAGCGTGACAAGTATTTTAGCCTAAGAAAAGCGTCACAAGTCCCCTCAGGCCGGCTCCACAAACAGTTATCTGTCCAAATTTGTAGCCTTAAAAGTTTGACTGCCACCAACCACCAGACTCAATGGCGACGTAGTAATCCAATGTCCACTTGAAAATGTGTGGTTGGAGGACATGACCAGCACAAACGCCAAAGGCACATCGCAGTTTACTTGCAAACTTCGCCATAGCCACCCATTGTTCGTCCATATCCGAACCCACGTATGAAATACAACAATTTTGTCCGTGCAAACACAGGAAACGTCTGTGTAGGGATTATATGACTTAGTAAAAATATAAAAAAATAGGTAGACCAATTGATATTAGTGATTTTGAAATTTTTATTTGTAAGTTAGCGTTGCTTGATATATTAATTTTGCCTTTTCAGCTATAGAGTTACTATGTTAGTTGCCTAAAGAAGGAGCACTGTGGACTCTAGAACGATACTTAAGACACTTCACCTTTAAGGTCTTAACTAGGTTGATATATTAGTTTGGTGGTAAGTTCACGATAAAATTTGATTTGTTATATTATTGTAATTGTAGAAATTATATATCAAATCTTTATGAAGAGAGTCTTTTACATGTGAAATGAAAATTTCTTGGCAAATTTCATGAACGAAAAAAGATTACATTTATACCTATTTTAAATTGGTATGTCAATCTCCCTCTCTTATTTTTTGGACGTAAACGATATTTTTTAAACTTTTTAGAAGATAGTTTGAGCTACCAAAAGTCCTAAATCATGCTTGCCAACAAAATATTTCACTTTATGCAGAAATAAAAAACATCTCTTAAATATTATTATAAAAAAATATTTCACCCCTTTTAATTAGATAGTTATAATATGAAGGTGAGAAAGTTTCCATCTTTTCACTAATCTATGTATAAGCGGGGTGAGCTAGTTAAAATATAGGGTGACAAACTGCTCATCCTAAATATGGTAGTCCTTCATTTTTCATCCTATCCCCACCAATTGCACCTCATAGATATCCATGTGGACAGTAGATGTCTTTTTCAGACATGTTTTATTCATGCAACTTTGTTTCCAATTAGCTCAAATTTATATAAAAATTTAAATTAATTAAAATATTATTTAATTACATTTGAATTTAAATTAAATTATAAAATATAAAATTGATATTAGTCCTTGAGAAAAAAAATAAAATAAAATCCTTCGCAAAAAATTTAAAACTAAAATTAATTGGAGTGTGCAATTGGGTGGGCCATAGATTCCATCTCATACAAATCCAACTTCAAGCCGTTTAAGGCCTCTCTTTCCTTTCCCGGCAATATTCAATTTCCGCCGTCAATTCCGCCGCGGCGGCTGCCGCTGAGATGAAACCTCTCGCCGCCGATCAGGTGCGCCACTCCTTCGGCCTCAAACCCTTCCATTACAGGCCCACTCGCCGACTCTCGCCGGGAAACTTCCCCCTCCGGCGATTCCCGCCGGTTGCTCCGTTCCGGCGCGGGATTCCTCCGCTATGCCAACGCCTGGTCCGGGACGCGGACTCCGAAAGCCCACCAGACAACCGTTCTCGACGGAGAGACGTTGTCCTCGCCCCTTTTGTAGTTCTCGGCGCGTCGTTCCTCCGCTCTGCCGCGGCGGCCGAGGACACACCGTCGGATAATGCGCCGGCGACGCCCGTCGCCTCCTCTGTAACCGCTGTGTCTAATCCTATGGAGCCACCGGCGGCGAAGGTGGAGGAGGCGAAGAAGAAGGAAGCCGCGCCGGCCGTGGAGGAGGATGCGGCGGTGACATCGAGAATTTATGATGCGACGGTCATGGGCGAGCCTGCGGCGGTGGGGAAGGACAAGAAGAGGGTGTGGGAGAAGCTCCTGAATGCTCGGGTCGTGTATTTGGGGGAAGCTGAGCAGGTTCCGGTTAAGGAGGATAAGGAGTTGGAACTGGAAATTGTGAGGATCTTGCAGAGTCGCTGCGCTGAGCAGCAGCGCCCAGTGTCCGTGGCGCTCGAGGCATTTCCCTGCAATTTGCAAGATCAGCTGAACCAATTCATGGATGGAAGGTTTGTTGAATTGCTGAACAAGCATTAGTATTGATGGAGTTTGTTTTATTGCGTACTAGGAATGATATAACTTATATTCCACTGAAATTGATGAAACTTGTTCTGTTGCTCAGTTTGTTCTGAGGATCCTCCTATTTAATTATTAGCTTAAAGAATAGTAGCTGGAACTATGGGGATTGGTTTTAGTTTCGGAAGAAATTAGAGTGAGTGAAGTATGTTGCTTTGGTATTATCAACCCAATTTTAAACCATGACTTGCTGGTAGACGAATTTGAAGCTAAATTTTAGGGGCTTGTTCATTATTATTTACTTGTCTTTTGCTACTATCTGTTGTATGAATGTAAGTTCAATCTCTAGACCGAAATGTATGTTTCTTCGATTAAAGCTCATTGGTTTTATTTGTGGAAACACTGAAGTCTTCGCTATGGAATGTTGGGATTGAATTAGAAATGATACACTGTTATAAAGGACGCTATTCAACTCTGTATTTAAGTGCTATCTAAGAAATGTACTCTGAAGGAAATCTTTGAGGCTGTTCAACTTTGTGGACTTTGTTACTGTGATTCCGATCGATCACAAAATTTCTGTGCTCTTTAATATCTAAATTGTATTTTCAAGAATCTTCAGAAAAATGAATGTTTTTCATATTTATATATCTGGTCTGAATTATGTGAAAATTGATGTGGACTTATATATGTTTTTGAAATTCGTTGATCTAGTTTATCATCAGACTTCATAATATCAGTTTGTGGTCAACTGTTTCGAATTTTATATGAAGATAGTGATTGTTTGGTGTTTTGTATTTGGTTTTTTCCTTTATGGTAAAATTTTGGAATTTTTATTAAAATTTATGATTATTACCTTCTCTATAGACTTTAGTCTTTGAATGCTCTATTCATATCAGGATTAATGGTGAAACCCTAAAGTCTTATACCACACATTGGCCACCTCAACGTTGGCAGGAGTATGAACCACTCTTAAATTACTGTCGTGATAATAGTGTGCGACTTATTGCCTGTGGCACACCACTTGAGGTATGTTGAAAGTTTTATGTGACACAGACTGATAGGAAATGTTTTAGTTGGTGTGCAGCATCTTATTGTTGTTTCTTCTTCTACACTTCCCAGAAAATATATTTTGTGCATCATAAGTTTTGCACATTTAACATGAAAATGTGCTGCATTGTGTTATTTGTCTATGATCACTTTTGAAGCTGGACCTATGATTCTTCGAAGATGCTATGTGTCCTCCACTAGTCCTCTTCTGCTTCCTTCGCTTGCAAGGATATTACCACTATGCCTTGGACCATTGCTACTATTGTTGCGCAGAATATTCTTCAAGTTCTATCAGAGTTTCAGCTAGTGACGATAAAGCATGCTTTCCAAGATCTAATACAGCAACAGACCTTTTAGCTAACCTGGTGTTTTAATGAGTCCCTAGTTCCAAATGGTGGCATGGAAATTATGGGAAACTATTGGGACATGGTGAGGAGAGTCGATCTCTTGACCTACTAGACTTTGAAAAGTTGGATGTCCAGTGGTAACCATGAAGGCAAAGCCGATTCAACAAATTATCAATGATTTCTGAAATTGCAATAATAAAATTTTGAAAAAATTTAAAACAACAGCATATTACACAATAGTTTTTAATGCTGAAAGATACTAGAATCTAAGGTTTCTAACATGATTATATGTATATAAAAATTAATGGTTTTATATATATTTATTTAATGTGGACCAAATAATTTGAGCTAGTGAAATTTTTATATTGTTTGACAATTGGAATAAGCTTTTGATATCACTAAAATTCAATCTGAGCATAACCTGGTTTTTTTTCTTTTGTTGATTTTGCTGAGGAGGTTTTTTAACTTTTCTTTCACGTGACTGCTTCTCTTCTTTCTGTTTTGATGGATAGATCTTGAGAATTGTTCAAGCAGAAGGTATCCGTGGTCTTTCTAAAACAGAGCGGAAGATCTATGCACCTCCAGCTGGTTCAGGATTCATTGCTGGTTTTACATCCGTGTCTCGCAGGTCTTCAGTGGACAAGTCCTCGGTTCAACCCACTACATTTGGCCCAAGTTCTTATCTATCTGCCCAGGCCAGAGTTGTTGATGAGTTCACAATGTCCCAAGTTGTATTGCAATCTGTGCTGGATGGAGGTTCTTTGGGAATGTTAATTGTGGTAGCTGGTGCTAACCATGTCATACATGGATCCAGAGGGGTTGGGCTACCAGCTAGAATTTCAAAAAAAATACAAAAGAAAAATCAGGCTGTTATATTACTTAACCCTGAGAGGCAAGATATACGGAGAGAAGGAGAGATTCCCATTGCTGATTTCTTGTGGTACTCTGCTGCTAGACCTTGTAGTAGAAATTGCTTTGATCGTGCTGAGATAGCTCGGGTAATGAATGCAGCTGGTAGGAACCGAGATGCTTTGCCTCAGGTTGGTGTTGGAATTCTCTGATTCATATGGATGGGCAGACTGTAATAGTAGGAATTTTATCTTATATCATTATTTAATTTTGTCTTTCAATGCTGGTAGTGATGATAAGTGATTGCACTAAATTACTATGGTCACCTTTTCATTTAGATATATGAAACTTCCCTAATTTTCTTACCTGAATTTAATTGTCTTAGACAATTAATATGATATGTTAGCCTTGAATAGTGAGATTGTTTAGTATTAATTGGCTATTTGACATTCCTACACAAACCATTCCCTCTGACCCACATTAATAGTCCCATTTTAGTTCATTTTTAAAAACCAAACGAGACTATTAATGTGGGGTGGAAGGAGTATTATATCCTTTTTAATAGAAAATTTTTAAATTTTGTATGATCAATTGTCGGCTCTATAAGAAATCAACCACCACGAGAATTATTTTCCATTTTCTTCTATTTTCATCTTTTAATGTCAGAAATGCAAGACCCATCTATCCATCCCCCCTACCCTCTTCTCTAGCTCTAATTGTGTGTGTGCCATTTTTTCGGGTATTTTGACAAATGCTAAGTTTCATACCAAATTTCGTGAAACACTCTTAATGTGTTTTATCCCTTTTGAAGTGCAGACACTATGTCTTCATTTAAGTTAAGTAGTGTGGCCTTTTTAAAAATATTTGACTGGTGGTTGGAGTAAATTGTTTTATTTTGGATGGTTTGTAATTAACACAGAGCATAGTCTTGAATCTTGCTCCCGAAGGATTGTTATTAATGGTGTTTCTCTTTGCTTAACAGTGTAAAACTTGAAGTGATACTCAGCTCATTTCTTTCTTTATATTTGTTAACATATGTATCTACAAAATGTATGATGTCTTTCTTCTGCATGGTAATCAGGACCTTCAGAAAGGATTGGATCTTGGTCTTGTATCACCGGAAGTCCTTCAAAACTTCTTTGATCTTGAGCAGTATCCTCTTATTGCGGAACTTACCCACAGCTTTCAGGTAAGTTATACTTGTTAAATTATTTCCTTTCATATTTATTTTTCACTTGCTAGTTTTGTTTGTTGTGTGGTAAATATCTCTCACTGGTTAAAATATTGAATATATGATATAAATTTTAACAGCTATCTTGACAGCTTTTATAAAAAAAGTCAAGTTGATTCAGTTCTAGAGTATGGTGTCATTATCCCTTATTAAGTAATTTATATAATTCAAAAACAAATCGAACCTTTTAAATATCTAATTGGGCTTCAGAGCTGGATTTTCTGTTGGATGAAGCCACTATCTATATCATCCATGGTTTTTCCATCTTAAAAGTGGAGATGGGGCATTATTCATTAGTTATTTGACAAACAGAGTGGGATTGTTAATATTGTGACTAATAGTTAACTAGGGAAAGCATTAGCTAAAAAATATTTGCATTTTTTCCTAGCAGATATTATTTCCTGCATCGTACGTTTATTTTATGCCTTGAAAATGAAAATTTTCTAAATAATTAATTCACCTGATAGAAATGTCTGACATAGGAGCAGAGATTTCTGGAGGTCTGGACTGTAAATTGAACTTGTCTTCTGCTTGGCATTAGTTCTTTCTCTTGTTAAGAATATTTTAACCCTCAATTTACATATTCAGACTTGCATATTAGATAAGTTTATCTAATAGCATGGCTGATCCTGGTTAAGTTTGATATATTTTATGGAGACATGACAAATTTTGAAATCTAATCCATCCTTTTTATTCAGGGTTTTCGGGAAAGATTATTGGCAGATCCCAAGTTTCTTCACAGGCTGGCTATAGAAGAAACAATATCTATAACAACAACTCTCTTAGCTCAATATGAAAGACGCAAAGAAAATTTCTTTGACGAACTTGACTATGTTGTCACTGATACCCTAAGGGGTACAGTTGTTGACTTTTTCACTGTTTGGCTTCCTGCACCAACTATATCATATCTTTCATATACTGACGGGGCCTCTGTTCCGGAAAATTTGGAGTTACTGAAGGGAATCCTTGGTTCTATTCCGGATAATGCCTTCCAAGAGAATATTGCTGGAAAAAATTGGAATCTGAGCCATAGAGTAGCATCAGTTTTAATTGGAGGTCTTAAACTCTCTGGTGTCGGATTTGTCTCTAGTATAGGGGCTGTGGCCGCATCAAATGTTCTGTATGCAGTTCGACAAGTTTTAAATCCTCAAGTGGTTGTGAATGGAAAGCATAAAAGGTCACCAATATTGAAAACTGCATTTGTTTATTCCGGTTTTCTAGGAACATCAGCAAACTTGAGGTATCAGGTACAAACACATTTCTTGAATTAAATAACGGTTTGTGGCCTTGCATTGCTTTGTAATAAACTTGTTTGATTGTCATTCTCCTGTTGAGGGATGTTTGCAATTTGGTTGCCACAACCACCAGCATGCAAATATAAAACTACATTCAAGGATGGGTTGTCTTATTTACATGCAATATTTTCTTGTCATTTATCTTGGGACTTTATTATGTAAATGCGAAAAATTCTATGTTCATTTGTTTCCTGGTTCACAAGGGAAATTACTCTTCCAGGCAATTTCTGGAAGTTGAATACATTTAGATTTTGTACCTGCAATACACACTGCATAAGCAGATTTTTTTTTATTACACTGAATAACTAACTTATGTTTTTTTGTGGTTTTCATTCCCTTGAACCCCCCAACCTTGTAGATAATTGCTGGATTGGTAGAACACAGAATATCAGATCATTTGTTATCTTCTCAGCCATTGCTTGCAAATCTTGTATCATTTGTTGTCCGTACAGTTAACTCGTACTGGGGTACTCAGGTATATCATTTTTCTTTTCTTTTTGGAGTAATGTTATTACTTGTTAGATATATCTTCTTCTGCTGTTATGCTTAGTTTGTTTGCTTTTTGGATGGTTGCTAAAATGTACTAAGAAAATAAACTTTATCTTGCCATTGACATCTAAAAAATAAGAAGGAACAAGAAGACTATTCTCTAATTTAAAGATTTAATATGATGCAATCTAAGCTTAAAATCACTAAACCATCCATGCTGGAACTTACTACTAAACATTGATAGATCTAACAAATCCATTGAGATGTCCTCTAATAACTCTCTAGTCACTATCCAAAGACCTCCTCAGTGTCTACAAGAACCGGAAGGCATTTCCCAATATCTTCAATAATATTTTTGTTTTAGGAAGTAAAAGCCAGATGCAAACAGAAACAGCCACAGTGCATAAATTCCTTTTAATGGTTGAATTCACATAGTTGTGTTTTTTCCCATATGCTATCAGCCTTCATTTTGTCATCCACTGGTCTTATTATCTGATGATCATTATGCACATCTGGTATCCCAATTATTAAACTGGTCCTCACATCCTTATCAAGCATTTCAGTATAACAATCAAAGCTTTATACTATCATTCATGGCCTTTTGGTTAACAAATTGCATTGAAATCAAGTACCAAATGTCTTTGCTAAACCATTAGCCAGGTATTTGCTATTAGACTTGTGGTCCATGTTTTTTCTCCAATATTGCCTTGTACATGATGAGTTCATCCTTACCAGATTTATTAGAGCTCAAAATCCCCAAAATTGTTTTTCATAAAAGATGTTGGTAGATAGAAATGGTAACTCAAACAATTTCTTTGTCATCAAAGCCTTCTATTTCCTGGTATTCGTCACTTCAATAATCTTGGATGGTTATACTGATATCCAAAATACGAATGAGATGGATATTTGTTGTCCCAACTACTCTTGTTAGTCCCGATACCCATAAAAGAAGTAAAAGGGGTAATTTATAACAAAGGTTTTGTGTTGTTGATTTCTAGGTACAGTGTAGTGCTTCTTTCCCTATATTACTTCTCCTGCTTGCTTGCAGGGTTGCTCATCAGAACCCTCATCATCCATTGCTTTTTTCTGTTCCAACCACTCGTCTATATCATCTAGCTCTAGAGCTTTTGAGTAAAATGAGTCTCAAGTTATTACGTAGTCTCCCTTCTATTCTTATCAGATTTTTCTCTACGAATTACAGCATAAGAGAAAAGAGAGGAAACATGCTTTATCAGTTGCTGAAATGAAACTTCATTTCTGCACAAGTCATGAGGTGGTTGAATTTGGCTAATACATTGACAATCTCATACCTAGCATTATCCTTCTCGTGTCTGTATTTCATCTATCCACCACCACCACAAACTGTGTTGTTCATTTTCATCTTGGCACAGCTAAAAATCATCATCATCATTTTTAATGCTTTTTCTTTGTTAGTGTTTTCTATGATGATTATTATCACTGTTGTTGAACACTGGGTATTCCTTGAATTTAAGGACATTCCTCCACATCCGTATCAAGTGCTTTCCGTCAACAATCATGGCCACGTATATTCTGATTTTCCATTTTTCATCACTTCTTTTTCCTTCCCTTGCAGCAATGGATTGATCTTGCAAGATTCACTGGACTGCAAGCGCAGAAGGTTCCAGTACCCACTAACCAACTTTCTGATGGCTGTAACCCAACATCCACTTTGGACTGCAACATTTCGGAAGCAACCATCAGCCTGGATGAACTCAAGAATAAGTCAGGTGATAGCACTAATTCATAACACTGTTCGCACGAGATTCGGCTAACCAAGTTCTTTCAGATGTTGTACTAGAAGTGGCTTCCGCCCATTGAATTTTTCATATTCTTTTACTTTCTCCATTTTTGTGTTTTGGCCTGTTTACAATGTAAATCATCTGGAAGAGTTGTCTGAAAGGATATATGAGGAAACTCATTGTCTATAGTTCTAGATTGTAGAATGCGGTAGCTCATCTTTTCTTTCCAGAGTTTCTCTGAACTTGGCTGCATCTTGTAGACTTCTGGATTCAAGGGTCAGTTTTACTAATAAAATTAACACAATTAAAGCAGCCATTTTTTTGCTCAAGCAACAGCGTATTTCCTCCTTGATCAGACTTAAAGTTGTACCGTTAGCAGTTGTTTCTTTTCAGCTTGGAGCTCAAGGATCTAACTTCTGTTCAATATTTTTCTGAACTGTTAAGATGCCATATATGAAGAAGTTAGGAGTATTTTATGTACACTACAATGGTTGCAACGAATAGAACCAGTTGCAGAACATAAGAAGAGGTGAGGCCTATGGGCCTATCCCAACTTAGTTAGGTTATCATCGATTGAGGACGTCAAGCGTTCAATTGCCCCCAACCTCAATTTCTCTGCCGTGGTTATCCTTCCACACGGACGTGCCTTTGGTTGCATTGAGCAAAAAAAAGTAAAAAAAAAAAACCAAATTTCTTCAGGAAGTGTGTCGAGAAGCACAAGAAGATTTGGTTGTTCAAATCTGGAATCCTGAGCTGAGCTGTGTTGATGTTAATTTGTCAACTAAGATTAAAAGGAGGATTAGAATCTTATTGGGCGTCGAAATTTGAGTTGATACACCTGCGCATCTGGCATGATCAAGTGCACAGTTTGAAGACAATGCTAAAGATGGGAAAGCTGTATCTTGGGTAGGAGCAATGGCTAAATACCTCTACTTGTTGCATGTGCACTACAATATGAGGGCCATGCACGTGCCCAGGCGTGTGAGTGAAATACTCCATCGTCTTATATTAATAGCTCTAGTTAGTTTTTTCAAAATGGAAAAATTAAATGGAGCTATTAATATAGGATAGAGGGAGTATATTCTTACACGATGGGCAAGTATACGTAGCATTTCACTTTAGGCAGGGAGGTGCAGTTTTTTAATGACCTCTTTACATTACTAGATTCCATAATATGTGTAATGCCTAAAATGTATGCATAATATGCATAATTACACAATTAGACACATACAAATGCAAGAGGTTACACATGTGGCATTAAATAACTGCACTAGTCATGCCTTGTTTTTCTTCCTCTCCAGCTCGAGTAACCTACTTAACCCATGATTGCCTACCTCCTACTCTTCCTCCTAGCCCTATTTTGCCTCCAACTCTTCTGTTGCCGCTATTGTTAGAGATGGCCAAAATGTGGGGGCTCGTTGGGTAGCATGGCCCGACCTATAGCATGCACGATTGGGTCGGGGAATATTTTTGGGTCGCAGCCCATGCGGCCTGTGATGGGAGAGGGCTAGGCTGGCTAGTGAGCCTTGCCGGAGCCAGCTCAACATGCCCTTTTTTTAAAGCTTGGGGTTGGGGCGGCAAAGTTGGCCTGGGGGTTGGTCGGGCTCCCCCTCTCCCCCATCAGGTCGGGCCCATTCCAGCCCACCCCATGAGGGGGCCACAATAGGGCTAGTCCAGCCTACTGCCACCCCTAGCCGCCACCTCCCTTACCTTTGTTTCCAATGCCACCTCCTCTGCCTCCGCCTTTAGCTCTGCTACCAACTTCTTATTCTCATTCTTCTCTTCCTCCTCCTCATTTTTGCATTTGGTGGAACTAGACACAATTTGGCCATTGCCATCAAAAAAGTCACAATCGTGTTGGTGGGAGCCATATTTTGGTTAACCTCCATTCATTTTGACATTGTTATAGCTCCATTAATGACATTTTTGAACATGGGAGCTATAATAAATTTTAGACTTTCTGTCAAGTTTCAAACTTAAAAATTGAACCCATAAACATCTTTAAGCACCTAATATTACTATGAGTTTTATTCTTACTCGATTTGGAGCTTTTCCTGTAACACCCAATATTTTCTAAAGAAAATGTTATAAATTATATTATCTTTTATTTTAGTCATCGTAAATCAGTGACATGCTAATGGACTTGCTGATGGAACTTGAGGAATTTCCGTCGATAGACTCATTGATGTGTCGACGAAGTTGTTGATGGTAATTGCATGCATGCACCACTTCAGAGTACAAGGCATTTAATCAATTTTGGATTTCATGGGATGCTATGATAGTATTTAATGATTAGAAATAGAGAGAGAAGGGGGTCCAAATGGGAGACTTGTGGCTGGAGAAGTGAGCAATAAATGACCTGGAGTGAGGGGAATGCTTTGTGTTTCTAGGTCGAATGACATTTTTAACTTAGTTTTGGATTTTTTTATGATCTTCATGATTTGTGTATATACATATAAATAAGGTTTTCTGAAACAACAGGGTTCATTTGGACATGATTTTGATTGTCGTTGAAGTTACTGATGCATCGGTAGTGACACCAACGAAAGGAAGAAGATAAATAATGCTCATGCATAGGTGCATTGTAGGCATGTGATTTTGGTTATCACCAGTGTGAACAATGCACCAACGAGTATCTGTGAGAGTGACACAATAGTGTTGTTCACTATCGATAGGGTTCGACTTATCAGTAAACTCATCGATGGTTATTGTTGAGGGCACCAACCTATCTGTAAAGTCATCGACATAAATTTCTATCTCTGTCGGTGATAGTTTATGTGCCAGTAAACTTATCGATAAATATCAGTGAGGGCATTGACCTATTAGCGAAGTCACCGATGGAGATTAACATCTCTCTCAGTGATAGTCGATGCATTAGTGAACTCACAAATAGTTATCAGTGAGGGTACAAATTTAGTCGTAAGGTTATCAATAGATTCTGTCGATAAGGTTCGATCATCGATGATCTCATTGATGATTATCAATGGACCTCAAACTCAATGTTGGCAGAGTTTGACATGATGATGAGTTCACCGATGGTCATCGGTGGGGGTCATCGATATGTCGGCGAGGTTGCTGATGGAATATGTGATTTTATTAGGATTTTTGCTAATATATGGTTATAGTACTTATAATTAATAATGTATAGTTTTTGATGTGAAATGTGATATGGATGAAAGGTCACTTAAGTATATATTACTTAGGGGTTAGAATCCCCTAATACTTGTATGAGATTATTGATAGTGATGAATGAATACCCAAAAGACCATGCATACGGCAACCAAAGTCATTGGAATCCTTGGTGCCTCGGCTCCAAAATTGATTCTTTAGCCATGTCGTTTGAAGGGGGTAGATATGAAAAAGAATCAAAGTCTTTGATCTTTATAAAAATGAGAGTTATGTAGAACTACCTCCCTAGCCTGGGAATCGTATTCAAATGGACTAGAGTATTAAAAGATGTCTGGTCATGTGCAATGTAATATTGGAGGTTTCGATGATCATGACAAGTCGGAATCTCAACACCGGGGCCTTGTTTGGGAGGCACTTTGGAGGAGAAATCGATTTCCCCTCTTGAGTGCAATATGTCACATCAAAAGGAAAAATCGATTTCTCCTCCAACTCTCCTGTGAAAGCTCTTTCCTCACCCTACAGAGCCTCCCAAATAGGCCCTAGGGTCCATGAGCCCTAGTAAGCCTTTTTTTTATAGTATAGATGGGAAGAGACTTCAAAGCACTGAGGTCATTATGTAGTAGCTCAATATCTAGAAGTATAAAACTCCTAGATGAGGTCATCGTGTCTAGAGAATTTTTGGGAAAAGTTTTGCTTACAAATTGAATATTATGAAAAGTGTGTATTCTTTATATGGTGATGAATCAATTGGTTTCTAACGAGAATTCTATAGTATGTATGTTGATTGAACTTTTATAATTATTTAAGATTGTTATCCCACTGAGTATTCTTATATACTCATCATTCTTTGTGGTGTAGGTATTCAGGTCAAGGCTCAAAGGTATGTGAAGGTCGTAGATGTATGAATATTTACTCTATATTTATGGAGATACTTAAGCTATGCTTGATTAGGCATGTGAGTGTGCAATTTATCTTTTAATATATTTGATGGTGCTAAAATATAATTGTAAACTTGTGGATCATGTGAATTTTTTAATATAATAGTTATAAAAATCTTTATTAGAGTTATAATATCATATTCAAATAATTATGTAGATAGATGATACTCATATCCCAATTCTTTATTTTAATGATTTGTTTCATGTATTTTTATTGCGGTAATAAACAAGATGGATGGATAGTATTTGCAATAATTTTTTTTAAAAATATGTATTTTACAAAAAAGTTACACATAGAAATTGGGGGTATAACATTTCCACTACTAAATAAACTTGAGACTTATATTTATAGTAGCTCATTCCTTTCACAGTTGACGGTTGTTAGAACTTGGACGTTGAGCATCATTTGATTGAGAAGTGAATATGATTTGAAACCCTCCTCATTTAGATTTATGCTATGAGAAATGTTAGGGGCACTTGATGAAATGTAGTGACTAATATTACCATGAGTAAAGATATTTTGGTATATCACATATAGGAAAACGACAACCACAACTAAGCATTTAGTTTAATTGATGATTTGGGATTTGTTTTAAAATATATAAAAATAATTTGTATATGCTTTTCTGTTCTTTGATGTATGAAAGAGTGACATTAGGAAATTCGTATATGCTTTTCTGTTCTTTGATTTTAGTCTAATCTCTTAATTAAGGATGGGCTAAAAGGTGCCCACTATCCATTAAACTCAACCTGATTCCAATATATTATTATTCTCAAACTTGACCCAACTTTGCCCCATTTAGAATAAAAAATAACTTTTTATTTCTTAATTTTTTTTTTAAAATTCACTTGATCATAAAAAATACAAGATCATAAAACCCATCATTTTTTTAAGAATTATTATCAAAATATAAAGAAAACTATAAAAAATTAATATTTATAACTTTATTTAGGTCAAGTTAGGTTGGATCATCTAAAACCCAAAAAATTATTCCGGTTCAATTTAGAAACCCAAAACAGATCTATTAAGGTTACCCAAGTGACATCCCAATGTAAAAACCACAGGCAATAAGTCCATGGACCTATAGGCCCTAATTAAATTTATTTTTTATATCATTAATAATAAAGAAAATAATCAGATATTACAATCTCACAAAAATAAATTTTTTTCAAAAAAAAATAATGCAAGCTTACTTACCAAATAATTTTAAAAAAATTTCTAACATCTCTTCTTGAAGCTTCCATATCGTCTCCTATTTGCCCCACCAGCAAAATCAAACAAGTTTCATTCCCTACAGTTACTTTTCTTTGATTACCACAATCAAACATATAACTTATAAAGATCTGACAATGGTTCCCCATAATCTGACCAAGATAAATCTTTACCAACAATAAATTCACGAAGTTATATGAAGCTTATAAAATTATCCCATAATCAAACCTAATCATAACTTATACCTATTAATACCATTCACTAACACAGTTGGAAACAATTCATCTTACCAACAAAAACAAATATAAATCATGAAGAAAATTGTAAGAAATCCTTCACATTCAATCTACACAGGAAAGGTGCATGTCTCCTACCTATATGTATGATGAAACTTGGAGAAATTTTTGATGCAATAGTAAAACTCTTCCCCCTCGACAAAATTAGCCACCAATGAGGTGATTTCCTCCTCATCCACTTCTACATATTAACAACTAATTAGGGCTTTAGTCCTATCATGGAGATAGGTTTTAGTTCTATCATGGAGATAGGTTTTAGTCTAATGTCTTAAGCAAATGCTAAAACAGGTTAACTATGTTGTGTATGATTGCATATGAACGGAGTTACCGTATATGGGCTCCTTTTGTTGACATGTTGATTTTTGTCGCCCTAGATGAATACAGTGACACATTGCTGAAGAGGCCAATAAGTTAATGAAAATTTTATTTTTCTATTCATTTGTTGGTTAAATGTAAACAAGTAAAAAAAACTAAATGGTTAACACAGTTTTTTATCTACCTTGCCAATTTTTGCTAGCATTGGCCCCATTTAACATCTTAAATATGGGCCCCATTGATCAACCAGTCTCTAGGTTCATCCCGTGTAGGACCTGGTGCATTTATTGGTGAATTCAACATTTTCTTGTCAAACTTATTAATTCACAATGGCATTAGCGAATTTTGCTACATTTTACTTGTTTTAGCAAGTTTTACCTCTTTTGTCATTTTTACAGAAGCAATATAGTAAGAGTTGAAAATTTCTTTATATAAATGGGTTTGCCTTCACATGGTCGACATTTCTCACCTTTAACATTCACTGGGTTAGTAGTGCCAAAAGGCATACAATCGACAAGAAGGGAGTATCTTGTTAGGTAATTTTTTGTTGGAATTGTATTTGAGTCGATGTATTTTGTGCCATTGCATCAAATATGGTTAGTATAAGAGTTGTTGCAATGGTGATTTCCAAAAAAAAAAAAACTGTTCGGCCCAAGAACTAATCCACTCAACCTCAGGTCACTTGTTGGCAACTTGATCACACATTACACATTTGGGATTAAGTTAATTAAGTTTGCAATTTTGACTTTTGATTTTTGTGAAGGTGATCAAACACCTAACCAATTGGCATGAGCTAGAATTGTTTATGGTAAAAAAAAAACACCCATTTATACTGATTAGATCAAAGCAGCAGAAACTAAATAGTTGGTATTTTTTCTATTACTTCGGTTCTATGGAAATGACATCATATAAGATTATTTTTTACTACACATATAGTTTATTTCCTTTACTTAGCCATTAGTTTTTGGAAGCATTTTCTATACCCTCTACGGACAATGCGCCCAACATAAAGAATGTATGAGAGCACTTCAGTGTTATTAGTCTTACAATGGAGATAAGTTTTAGTCTAATGTCTTAATTAAAAGTTAAATATATTAGTGCATACTAGTGGACGTTAGTGTCAGTGCTATTGATACTAACAAATGCTAGCGTATGAGTTATTGATCTTAAATATCAAGGGCTCCTATATGTTCCTTATAGTGGGCACATTGTTAGTGAGGAGCATTAATAATGCTTCTTAATCTTTTATCTACTTAAGAAACTATAAAAATTTAATGTGTAAAAGCTAATACTTTCTCACTTGTGTGATTTAAGAATTAGGATTTTAATAGAGAACAAACTTTTCTTCTACAAAGTGCATGTGCTTTGATCTTTCATCAAATTATTTTGCAAAATTTTATGTCGGTGAGTTTTGAGTTGAAAATTTGTTTGTAACATACAATTTCTTTCATTGTTAGTGGTTTGTGGAAATTTTATTGTGAGGCTGAAGTGTGAAGTTTGATAATTTGGTGAGAGAATTTGGACAGGTTGATATCATCCACCATTGCTTGCTGAAATCAGAAGCTAAAGCACAAAACTCCTAGTACGGTTACGCTCCTCTGTGTGAATGAAAGAAGAACATTAAATCAGATTATGAATCTATGATCTGGTTTACTATATAATAACTGTAATTCATTCTTTTCTTTAAGAAATTGTGATGCCCTGAATTTGATAGAAGTCTCATTATTATTGGGTTGGGCGGCCACAGCTCAGCCTTGGCTCTACCCCAATAGATTATTTTTAGGTCCTCGCCCAACCCTAATCCTATACAAGTTGTAAAAAGTCGGGCCCTAGCCTAGTCCTAAGTGGGCTAGGGCTGGACTACATGTATTTTAATTATAAATATTATTTTATTTTTTATATTTTATAAAAAAATATTATTTTAATAAAAATATCTATATAATTTTTGAGTTGGGTCTTACTAGTTGACCCATGAGAGTCAAAATCATATGCATTTAGGTGTGGGTCTTTCATATTTAACTATAATGACTTAGGCTTTTGAATTTCCTAAACTTCCATAAAATATACTCCAACTTCACTTTTTCCTTCACTTTTCACCTATGTGGGACCATAAAAAAATTAAAATAATATTTTTATGTCTAGGATTAGGCTAAACGAGCCTTTTTGCCCTTGGACCCTCTCAACCCTATTTAAGGCGGGCTTACCCCGACCCTTAAAAGTTTCACCACTAGTTATTATGTTACCTAGTTTATGTGTGTTAGCAATGCACTATGACACCGCTGATAGTTAGGGCTAACAAGTTGAGTCGAGTCGAGTTTTTGCCTTGTGTAGCTTGAATTCGAAGTCGGAATACTTGGCTCGAACTTGACTTGAAACTCGAATGAGCTTGAGCTTATTAGCTCAAACTCAAACTCATGTTTGAACTCATTCTATTACAATGACCAGCCCAACTCAAATTGAGCTTGATCTATATATAAAAATAAACCTAATTTTGAATTCAAAATTTCAAACCAACATTCAATAAAGAAAACAATCGCATAGAATGAGTTGATCACTTTAAAATTATATGAAAAGTTATAAATAAAAGTAAATATGTGCTTAGAGTAAATTGACTCAAAGCCTCAAGCTAGGAAGTACTCGAGCCTTAGTTGCTCCCAACTCTCCTGTATAAATAATATCAAAATATCATTATTGATTAAACATATATGAAAGTACAATAGCTAAGTGTATAATCAATATTGTCCCTTCTTGGGAACTTTATCTTCGGGGTACCCTTAATTTTGGTCTGAGTATGTGGCAAGACGTCTTATGTATGCTTATATCTCACCATTCGAATAATGATTATCAAGCCAATCATATTGTGTTGGCAACAAGAAACTTAGAGTTTTGCTGTCTTTTTGGTCCATCTTAAATGAATATAACTTACCTTTATCTTATAAAATAAAAAGAGACTTCACAAGTTAATGCTAAATAACTTTTAGGAAATTGTTGTAAAATTTAACTTCTAAGGATTCCAACATTAGTCTCCATAGAAAATTTTAAAAATTATAATTTGTTTAACATGTAGAGATGGTAGATAATGTTACTGGTACTTATTTGTTTGATAAATGTAATATAGTTTGATATGTAGTATAGTCTATACTATATCATATTTTTTTTACTGATTATACTATATATGTCACGACCCAGATTTTTCAAAGCATTTTTAAATAGCACGAACGGCAGCGAAATTTTTTTTTTAAATACAAAATAAACCATTCGATTAAATATCCAGGTCATGATAACTGGGGTTCACAAATACGAATATCAAATCATATGATATTATTTAACATTTGAAAATTCATAAAGACCAGCTTATCTATCTAAGTACAAGTCTGTCACCCGTCTGAAAATAAATAACAAGTTGACTCTCACGCTTAAGGTACACTTACGTATTGGAGTTTTAAAAATGCGGAAACCTCTTGAGCTCGCCTGCCTTGGTCTCACTTGTCGTCGCCTGGAGAATCTGCAATAAAGCAAACCAAACAACAACCACAACCACAATGGAGCATCTCCGCCTTCAGGAGAAGAGCTTCCAATGGACAAAAGGTTTTATTAGTATTTTTCGGATTGGGCCAACATCACCCAATGTTAGTTGCCTACGTACTCATCAGACAACATCTCCAATGTTTCCAACAAGATCAGATCCAGACGTAGTTCTGCCTAAAAACTACACTATACTAAGAAGCATAACATCACCCATGCAATGCTTAAGTATTTTTAAGCAACCTACATTTTATGTAAGTCCTTTAATAATTCCACTTGTTCTAATTAAACAAGCAATATCAATCAATGTTATTAATTATTTCTCGAACCATTGTTCGATAATTAATATCCCTGTCTAATCCCAATGATAGACAGACTCATCAGATATCAACCTAAGTGACAAATGACAACGAAACATCCTGGAATCCACCAGGCCCCTGGAATCCACCAGGAAGTGCCATCTCGCAACCTAGCCCATAAGGACCTGACCAGAGTGGAAGGGCATGGCCCACAACTGCACCTGAATAGAAGTGGTCAGAGACGCCAACCAAGCAGGATGTCAGCGACCCTAATTGCGTGTACACTAAAAAGATCCTCAATAGATCTGCGGTGAGCCCGACTCACAAAGAACTCCTTCCAATGGGGAGGTGTAACTACACGGTCAAATCAGCGGCTCCTCAATAGAGCTAGAACTCAGGAAAGCATTCTGAACCCTATCTTGCTCATTTATAAGCCAGGATTCCGAATGACTATCCCAAACCCTATTAGTCCCTTCTAGACTAAGGTTTACAACTCGAGACATGACATCAGTTCATCAACCAAGGCAAATCATCAGGTCAAAGGCTTTGTTCACTGTATAAATTAGTCCCAGACCCCTCTGTATTTTAGTCTTTATCTTGATTAGGTATTCTTACCCAATCCAAAGCTATCAAACCCCAAATAATTATTCTTTCAATAATTCTCAACTAGTGATAAATTACTATCACAACATCAATATCAAAAATCAAAACAAAGAACAACATAAACAGTTAAAACCACAAAGGTTCAAACAGATCATAATATCAATAATCAAAATCAACAATGATATTATAATTACTCGAGCTCTCGTGCCCTAACCCTCCATGGGTTAACTTATTAAATCTTTATTAAACTTATCGTAATACACCCAAGGGCATTAGAGTAATTATCCAACATTGGATACAGTCCTCTCTGCACTTGGGTAATTCTTTAACCTCTCAAAAGATTTTAGTATCACATTGGCCCATTAACAACATCCACGCGAATGCGGGCCAGTTTGCATAGGGGTAGTTCTGTCATTTGGTTTAAGGCCTTAATGTCATCCAATGGGACCAAAATTAAACTCAAGGGTACTACTTGACTTCATGGACCCTGTGTAATTTTCCTGGCATGTGACGGGGTCGTGAACCCCTTGAACCGACCCAGGTTATCTTAACGGTTTACTATAAACCCTAAGGGTAAAATGGTCAATTAACCACTCATTGGTATTTTTTTTCACCAAGATATTTGGTCTATAAATATTTTACCTATAAAAATCTCATTGAGAAATTTTCCAATTTTTAAATAAACTCCTAGGCCCCTGAACCAGGGCCCCGAAGTCGGGCAAATGGTTCTCACACGATGATTTAACTATCAAGGGTAAAAAGGTCATTTCACAATCTCTAGGATTTTTTCCCAAGCTGAAACTTGGCCAGAATACTCCCATGCTTCTCAAGAGGAAATAGTAATTTTCTAAGATTTTTTTGACATATTTAACACTGTAAACTGGACCCGGTTCACTAGTTTCTTTTTTTTTAACCCGGGCCGAACGGGTCGGGTCACCCAGTCCGGCCCGGCCTGAAACGAAGCCCGACGACCCGTTCGGTTGTCTTCTTCGCAGCCGGTCAGAGGCCGACTGGCCTCTGCCGGTGCCGCCCCAGGCCGCCGTTCTGCGGCGAGGGTTGGGCGGTATCGGATCGCCGCTTGGTCGTCGCAGAAAGGGCTTTTTTTTTGAACGGCGGAGCCGTCGTGCGCAAGACTGCCGCGGCCGGCCGATGGACTGGACTTGACCGGATTGCCGTCGTCTAGCGACTCCGGCAGCCCTGGTCCATCCTCTGGCCGGCGGCTGCGCTTTGTTGCCGCAGGTCCTGCTTCCTTTTTTTTTTACTGTGCAGCAGCGGCAGAAGCCGCCGCCGCCAAGCATGCCCGACAGCCGCGGCCAAGGCCAGAACCGGCAAGCCATTCCAGCTACAGGTCCAGCCACCAGCGGTCGGCCGGTGGCCGGCCGACAGTTAAATAGTAAATAAATATCTTATTTTAAAAAAACTGTATGAACAGTAATTGCAGAGATTACTGTTCATGTTAATTGCGAATATGGTTTATCTTCTAATTTACAAATCTATGCAAATCTCGACTCGAAATCCAACCTTAATGGCCAAGTTGTCGTCGATCCACTGCCGCAAACGCTTCGCTGGAGTCTCTTCGGAGAATTCTCTCATCTCCTTCACCGTCCCAAAAGCTTCTCCAATTGGACCAAAGATGCCCAAATTGTGCCCTAAGAAGGCCTTTTATAGGCATGGGATTAGGGCTCCTAATCCCATGAAGAATTAGACCTCAAAAACCCAATTTCGGAACAGTAATTTATCGGGCCCACATCGCAACTTAAACAGACAGTTCGCGCATTCAATTCAGGTAAACGGGTCCTGCACGATATATTCAATTTCAAACGGTCGTTTCTCCCTCATCCGGACTCCGATTCGCGCGTTCTTGGTGGTGTTTTGAAGCTCTTTCCGTATACTTTCCAATAGAATTAGTTTCAGCCCCAAATTCTATCTAGGGAGAAAGTATTTCTAATAAGAATGTCAATAGGTCAAACACCATAATTTCTACGTATTTAAATTTTGAAACTCGGGAAAATTAGGGATATTACAATATATATGCATATACCTTATTAAATCAAATTCTATGATACATTTAAATTTCAACATATATCACAAGTGGACATAAATGCATTATGTAACTTTGAAAATTTTACTTATCAATCTCTCTCTCTATATACACCCAATACATAGATATTATGTATATATATATATATATATATTATAATATATAAAATATAAATTTCTTGTATATGCATATGTACACATAGATTAATATGTATTTATGTATATTATGAAATATATTTATAAATTTTATTTGAGTTTGAGTCGAATTTAAGCCAAGTGCGAGTTTTATTTGAGTCAAATCAAGATAAGGTATGCTTGAGCTCAACTCGAATATGATCTAATTTGAGTTGAGTCGCTTCGAGTTGAGACATATTTGAGTAGAGTTGAGTCACAACATCCTTACTCGATAAGCTGACTTAACTTGTTAGTACCCCAACCGACAGTTATTTCTCATTAAAACACAAAAAATAATATTTTTATATAAAAAATATACAATAATAATAAAAAATATTTTTACATAAAAAATATACATAAAAATTTACTCATGAATTTTAATTAGTCTAAATAAGTGAAGTCATGTGAACTAAAATATCACTATCCTTGCAACAAGAGGCAGGTAAGTTTAAATCATCCAATGCACGCGAGCAGCGGCTCATTTTACTCGTTTTTTTATTTGATAAATGTAGATGTTGTCCGAGGCCGTGCCCATTGAACATGACCAGGTGGCGCGGACAAATTGTTTTTGTCCGCCAAGTTGCCAACCGGCGACCAATGCCGCTGAAACAGCCTCGTAGTCCGAGGTCCGTGGTCCGACTACCTTCCCTGCCCGCCCGGCTAGAGTGACAAACCCTCGCAGTCCCTCCTCTCTGCCTCGGCAGCCTTGAGACAGAAGCAAACTCCCCAATAATCTCTCTCTCCCCCTCTCAGAACTCACGAAGGCGGAGCCTTTTTCTTCTCATCAACAATCCCGGCATCAGTCTCAGGTACAGAAAAGCTTTCCCTTTCGAATTCTGCAGTCTCCTGTTTCTATGTAATCTTCTGTAATTTCTGTTTTCCTGAAAAATCCCAATTTTTTCGTGGGAGGTTTTTTGATTTCTGCTTCTTGTTTTGGTGGTCGATTTTGAGAAAAGTAAGCAGTCATGTCGAGGAGGTATGACAGCAGGACGACGATCTTCTCCCCGGAGGGGCGGCTGTACCAGGTGGAGTACGCGATGGAGGCGATCGGCAACGCCGGCACGGCCATCGGGGTGCTGGCGAGGGACGGGGTGGTGCTGGTGGGGGAGAAGAAGGTGACCTCCAAGCTCCTCCAGACATCCAAGTCTACTGAGAAGATGTACAAGATCGACGACCACCTCGCCTGCGCCGTCGCCGGCATCATGTCCGACGCCAACATCCTCATCAACACCGCCCGCCTCCAGGCCCAGCGCTACACCTTCGCCTACCAGGAGCCCATGCCCGTCGAGCAGCTCGTCCAGTCGCTTTGCGACACCAAGCAGGGCTACACCCAGTTCGGCGGCCTGCGCCCATTCGGCGTCTCCTTCCTCTTCGCTGGCTGGGACAAGAACTTCGGGTTCCAGCTTTACATGAGTGACCCCAGTGGGAACTACGGGGGCTGGAAGGCGGCCGCCATCGGGGCCAATAACCAGGCTGCCCAGTCTATGCTCAAGCAGGACTACAAGGACGAGATCACGCGGGAGGAGGCAGTGGAGCTTGCGCTGAAGGTGCTGAGCAAAACCATGGATAGCACGAGCCTCACCTCCGAGAAGCTTGAGCTCGCAGAGGTGTTATTGGCGCCTTCTGGAGAGGTCAGATACCAGGTCTGCTCGCCGGATGCGCTTGGCAAGCTGCTGGTGAAGTCCGGGGTCACTCAGCCTGCTCCCGAGGCTTCTTAATTCGGGTGTGTTTTTATGCTTTTTATCTGCTACTTGAGTGTAGTTAGTAATCTGGACAATAAAAGTACTTGTTAAACTTGCATTATTTGATACGGAAAACATCTTGAGCTAGTGCATCTGATTGATTGATACAATGGTTGAAGTTGGAGCCTTTGATTTGTCTTTGTATTCTGTATTTAGAGTTTGCACAACATTGCCCTAAATTATAAACTTGGGGAATGGTTTTCACATTTCTTGGTCGATTAGCTTATTAAATGGTTAAAGGGCTGAATATTTACTGGGTCTTGTGCGGGAATTTTATATTACTTATTTGTGTGTGTGTGTGTTTTGTGAAAATGTAGCTCTGGTATTAGTTTCTAATGTATATTTTTGGAGAATTACTAGCACTTTTATGTCCCATAAGCTATTAGACTTGTTAACAAACTGAAAAAACATTAAGTATAGAGTGAGCATCTTGATTTCGAATTGCGGATACACTATACCATTTCCTTGAGATACAGATGTTAATGGATTTCAAAACATATCTGATCGGCTGATGGATATAGTCTGAATTAAATAATAAGGAAAACATTTCTATGAGCGTGAGCTCGGGCATCATGCTGATGATGTCCAGGCTCATGCTGATGCCCTTGAGCCCAGGCTCATCCAAATGGGACTCAAATGATAATTCCGAACATGCCTTGTTGGAAAATTCCTTGCAATGTTTTTGCCTTGGCTTCTGATTGGAGCTATATTTGTACCCAAAACCATCAGTATTTTTATGTGACGGTGATTCAAATAATAATACCAAACGTGCCTTATTGGAAAATTACTTGCAATGTTCATGCCTTGGCTTAAGATTGGAGCCATATTTGTATAGATGTTAATCTGTTTCCAAATCATTCTCTGGTGCGTTTCTTCAAGGTTATTTCATCTTTATCAAAACCATTGATTTTTTTATGTGATGGTGATTCGTATATGATACTGAGGGCTACTTTTATGATGTTTAATGATTCACAAGATTCTTTTGAAGCTGTGTAAGAGTATCTTTTTGATCCTTCCAATTTTTGGTGACTTCGTTTTCTTTTTTAGGGTTAAAAGTAGGTTTGGATGGAAAACGTTATTCAGTAAACTGTAGGTATCAATTTCTACACCTACTATTTCCCAAGTTGTTTTTTTTTGTCCTACATGTCTTTCAAAAAGGAAAAAGGATTGATTGTATGAGACTTCCTGTTACTGGCAATCTATCTGAAGGGCCATTGCCCCCTTTTTTACAATTTCCGGATCACACTGTACTGGTTTGACTGCATAAAAAATTCATGCCAAAAATGGCTTAATTTGTTTTAGCTGGTTAAGATGAATATTATGAATCCCTATGGATATGCCCACCATGATGTCATGGCTATCAGAAATGACTAGTGGCAAATGCTATTAAATTGAAAGACAGAACAATTTTTAGGTTGTGCAGCTTTGCCATTTAGCCATTTTATTTAGTGAAATCATCCTGCTTCATTTGCGTGCCTTGTTGATAATATTTGTATCAATATTTAGTTTGGCTTAATATATTGCTTGTGTTTGTCCTATCTACTATTCAAGTTGATTCATTTTCATATTTAATTGTTCCGGATTGATTACTGGGTGGTCTTTGAAATATAGACAAACTAAACTGATATGCTTATGCACACTGGCCTGTCTCTAAATTTTTCAACATGGGCTAGGGTTTCCAACATCGTATAGATGAAGTTTTGAGGCAATGTTATAAAACCGAGCCCGATCACCAATCTGGTCTGGTGATCGAGTAGGACAACTGGTTTACCTGGGTTGACCCTGATGATGTTATAATGATGAATATATTAAAAATATGAGCACCCTCCCAAAAGATGAACTGTGTATTGATTATGGAACAAAAAGTCCAAGTTACTAAAGGACAATCTGGGAAACTGGAAAATTTCCTAGGCTAGGCATAAACGAAACTGATCAAGCTAACACACTAAGGCAATAAAGCAAAGAAATTCAATATTGACATACAGCAGAAATAGCTAACACACTAAGGCAATAAAGCAAACAAATTTAATATCAAAATGCAGCAGAAATAGCTACAATGAAATCTTTATTGGCTTGAAATCAGAAACTTTGCACAGGATGAAATAAACACACGGTAAGAGGAAAAAAAGCTAATCCGTCTAGAAGGAGAAGTCCCATGACAGAGATCTCCAGAATGTACCTGACGACAGAAGATTTGGGGCATCTTAAATAAGCACCAAATCTTCAAGTTTTTGTTTTGTTGCAAAAACCCTGAGATCTACTCCAAGAAAGCTGTCTGCTTTCTTGTTTCAGAATCGTCTGGCACCTCAGAATTGTCTTCTCAAACAACAGCAGAGCCAAAAAGGCAGTGAGGGAGGGGAGGAAGGTGATGGCTGTTTACAGGGCGTTGTTGGGAAGTCTTCTGGTTGCGACATTTTTCAAATATGTTTATTCAAAAGTTTCTAACCAAGGGCAAAGTAGGCAGTTAAGACTGTTATGTTGCTAAGGAGTCTAACGTATGGTTAAAGTTTTTGTTTAGTTTTATTAAGTCCGTAATCAGGTTGTTAGTGGAAGTATAAATAGCTTGTGTCTGTTAGGGTTCAGCAACTTGAATATTCTTTCTTAAAATGAGAACTTTGCTCTTGAGAGCAGTTGTTCTGCAGATTCATGGACTTGTGTAGATCAGTGAACTCTGATCATTTATTTACATTTTGGATTTCAGATACTAGAAAACCTAGAAAGAGGGTTTGATTCTTCCTCTTTCTCTTTCTCATTTTCTTTTTTCTGTGTGATTGCTTGGTTTGCTATTTGGGGCTGCATCCGAAGGGGAGGGGCTGGAGGGAAGGAGGCTGGATGGGAGGGTCTGCTGAAGAGGGAAGGCGGCTTTTGGAGGGGAGGAGGAAGTAAGAAAGGGGTGAGGAAGGGGAGGAGGAAGGAAAGGGGGTGAGGAAGGGGGGGAGGAAGGAAAGGGATTGATTTTGATCTGTCCAATTATTTTCGTTTTGTATGAGCCGGTTGGCTGTCGGCCCATTCCTTCCTGGTTGTGTGTCAACCTGGATGGGTTTTTAAGATTTGAAACCCTGTTGATTTGGCCCGATGACAAACCGCGTTTGTGCCTAACCGGACCACCCAGCTGGGCCGACCTGGGTTTCAAAACACTGTTTTGAGAACCTTATAATATCAGCATTTGCATGGAATTTATGTTTGCTTTGCGAGAGATGTTAAAAAAATTGTTATGAGGTTTGTCGTGACTCGGTCTGGTTCTTGATGTGTTATTTGATCTATGTTGTCCTTGACTATATTTTATCTCTTAAATATACTTCACTGGAATAATGAAACTTATGATTATCTGATGGAATTGTTTGAATGTTGGAACTCTGATCCTTTGGAATTTGAGCATACATTGGACTAATGTGCCACTTCAATAGGCTCTTTATATTTTTTTGTTTCTATTACCATTTACTCCCTCGGTCCCATATTAATAGCTCTATTGGAAATATAATATTTTTATTGAATGGTGGGACCCACATCTAAGAGAATGGAAAATAGATTTTGAAACACTTTTTCAAGTACACAGCCACTTAAATTGAGCCAAATGGAGCTATAAATATTGGACAATCTTTTTTCCAAATGGAGCTATTAATATGGGATAGAGTAAGTATTATTTAACTTTTAGTTTTATTGATTTGTCATTTTTCTTGAGATAAAGTGAATCAGTGAATTTTTGTAAACATTAAATTTGTGTTTCCTTGATGTAAAAAGATCTTATAGTGCTACTTTGATGATCTCAAAGATGATATATATTCAATACTGAAAGGAATTTTTATTGATAGTATTCCAAAATGAGGTTGTCTAGCTCGCGCTGCAGCTTCAGTGATCCAATTAAGCATATCTAGTATATTTTTTCACAGTAGCAGGATCACTATAACTAACTCCATTGAGTTTGTCACCATAGAACTCTAGCCGGCATTGAAGCTGCAGTGCTGGCTAGATTTCTCCTTCCAAAAATCTTGATTTTTTTATTGGTAGTAATATATCCTTTCTGAATGCAAGTCAATGGATAATTTCATCGTAGTTCATAACTAGCATGATCTACATCTTATAAAGCATATGTGTCATAAAGTTTGTACTTCTTCCGTCCAGTCCTAAATTAATAACTTCATTTAGCAAAAATATTTGTTCTATATTAATATCACCATTGGGTATTTAAAAAAAGAGTATCATAAGCTTATTTTCCCATCTATGAGACGTGGGTTTTACTATTCAATAAAAACCACTATTTTTCCAAATGTAACCATTAATATTGGACGCAGGGAGTATAATTTTATAATTGATGTTTACTCAACATAGATGATGTATTATGCCCTAATATACATCTCCTTACACTGAGGTAGTTCTGTTATATGTATCGGAATTATACAGTTTGATAATTTTCACTAAAGAACTTTTTTACATGATTAGTTGTAGATGTGTGTAAATTCTTTGATAATTTTGCTGTTTAGGAAAGCAGTGTTGTCTGCGCATCACATATTGCGGGTGGATGAAGAGTTTGTTGTTTATATGTATAATTTAACATCGTAGTTATATGTCCATTTTTTCCCCATGATATGGTTGCTCCTTTCTGTTTTATGAGCAATGTCTTGTCTGCATGACTGGTTATCTTCTGAGAGAACCTGGAAATGATATTGTTGGTAATGTTTTAGAATTAGGGGTGATGACATGTGTCCTCCTTGATGGTCCTTACCTCGTCCATTCTCATCACATTTTCTGCGAAATATTTGGATTTGGAATTTGGCTGACCTAGTGTTGAATGGGTTATCTGTTCACGAAATGCATATTTATTACAATTTATTTACAGGATACTGAGTCTCGGAAAACTGCCCTTAAGTAAACTCGTGATGTCAAGTTTTTTTATTCCGGAATTATTAAACTTTATTCAAGTAAATGAAGTTGTGAAAATTTTTAACTCATTGTGGGGCATTATTAAGTCCATTATTACTCAGTTGAAAATTGGCAATTTGCAGGGGCAGAACCGGGGATTGTCCACCTGGAGCGAACTTCGTGCCTATCTCCTTATTTAGATGTTTACCAAGAAGTAGTTTGGCTGTCCCTTTATATGAGACAAATGGACTCCAAATGAATATTTTTGTACCATTTCCAGAATTCATTGGGGCCATTGGCCTTTCAGGTTCTGCACTTGAGCTTTACCTGCCATTTATCTGCCATCTACCCTTCGCTTTCACTGTACTTTTATTTCCAAAGCAACTATATTGCCTGCAGCAGTATGCACCACACGGCAACGAACAGCCAGCTTTTCAATTTTCTGATGTTCATCCGACCAATTTTTGAGTTCAAACCGGCATGATATAGCTACTTTTAAGCTAGGATGGTTAAATTACTCCAGCATTACGAGTTAAATCAAGATAGTCAAAATTGGGAAAGAATTGGTAGTGTTCTTATATGGATGCTTGCCGTAACCATTTCAAGCACTGAGGATCATTTAAAGTAATAAGAATATTTATGTGATGTTGCTGTCAGAAGTTCCCTGCTACAAGAAAAGTCTATAACCTTTACACGGTGGTGACTTTCTACTTTCTACTAAGGTGGTTTGCGCGCCTGTGGATTTGGGATTAAAAAGAGTTATAAAAGAGTAAAGGAGTTGAGAGGTTAATATTTGTTTAATTGACTTAGTGAATTATTAAATTATTTTTAAAATAAATAAGAGTTAAGAGTTTTAGTTTTTTTAAGTATAATTTTTTTATAGCAAAAGTAATAAAATTTAATAATTATGTACATTTATAATCAAGCAATCAAATCATAAAATATTAAGAATTATACAAAGATTTAATATAAAAAATTTAAACTAGGGTAAAAAATTATAGCAATGGTTGAACAACTAAATTAATTTATTATTAAGTAATACATTATATCGATACAAGTAAACCACTATTTTTTAATATTGACTAACTTAATTTTTTTTTATTTAAATCTTTAATAAATTCTTTTCGTTGCTAACCTTTAAGTCTTTTTTCAAGCATTTAATTTTTTTTTACTTGTTTTGTCTTTGTTTCTTTCTAGCCTTCTCAAACGAGCTTATTTTGTTTTTTGATATTAGCTTTGAGTTCTTCAATCCCTTATTGCTCAAGCTTTGTGTATATTGTATTGTGAAAATTTTTTCTTTTTTTAGCTAACTAAATTGATTTTCAAAGTATGTAGCCAATAAAAAGTTCTATACTATAAAAAATCAATAGAGTAGGCTCATGATTTCTCTTTATACTAATAATAATTTTTTTTTTCATGTCCATAATACCTCTTATATAGATAAATAAGTTAGTTTAGATATTAGACTTCAAATAGGAATTAAATTTAACTCAGAATGACCCATTTTGGGAAATTTTAGGCTTGAACAATTGATCACTACAGTAATCGATCAATTGCCAACTCTTGGGTTCCTTTTGTGAAATATTGTAAAAACTATATAGTAATCAATTGATCGTTACTATTCATTGATCAATCATTGTTACAAAAACTTGCTACATTACTGTAGCAACATTCAAAATTTTCCTTATTAATGCTTGGGAAAATTATATAATTGATATTAAAAAAATATTATTGAAATAGTGGAAATAGAAAAATAATTACCAAAATGGTATTTATTTTGGCCATGTAGGGAAGCCATGTGCTAGTGCTTGTGTGGTTTTTTTAATTTTTTTTTAAATTTCGTCATTCATAATGACGAAATCACCTAATTTGGGTTGTTTTGGGTTGGGTTAAGTGGATTTTGTCTTTGGCAAAGACGAAATCAACTTAAAGCTGATTTCATCATTTGCAAGGACGAAATATCCTAAAAAGCCGATTTTGTCCTTCTCAAGGATAAATTTTGCGAGCTAATTACTTGCTTGCCAGTTCTCCTCCCAACTATTCTTCTTTTTTCCCCTCGGTGCTAGCGATTGTTTTTGCCAAGCTCCACCATCCGCTGCCAAGCCTTGCCCAGATCCGCTGTTTACCATAGTTTTAGGGAAGAAGCTCTGCTCTCCTTTTCCCCCTCCCTAAGTCCCAACCCTAGCCGCCCATTGTAGCTATTGACCGATGCCAACAAGTTGAGAAGCTGAGGCCCGTGACAACCATCAACAAGAACGAGATTCAGATCACCACATAGGGCCTGATTTTGACCTACATTAGCAACCTCCTTCAGGTTTGCCCCGTCTCCTCCTGTCTTGTTCATTTATCCTGGGGCTCTTATTTATTTATTTTTTTCTCAATGGGTTCAAAGTTGTTCAGTTTGTTGCTTAAACAGTTTTTGAATATGGATGTTTTCTGATTTCATAGTGGATGTGGATGAATTGAAATTGTGTGAAGTTGTATTCTTCCATGTTATATTTTTTGTGTAGTCTTAGGGGTAATTAAATCCTCGCCAGTGCTATTTTTCATTTTGTCATATTTTGATTATGAGCTTTATGATATTTGATTGGAATTGTGCTCTAGTGTTTGATTTTGTTTTCCTATTTTTTTTAAGTTCATATGTTAAGGGAGTTCAGCGGTTTGAAAGACAGAAAATGATAAGCTTTTACTTTTCTACGAATGAATTTTTAATGCAAATTGCAAGATGTAGAATCATGGCTCTTAAAAGTGATAAGTGTCAGTTGTTAACTTTAATTTTATCATTAATTGGGTGCATCATCAAATGGATCAAACCAATTCATTTTGTGCACAGTCTTTCCTTGTTATTGTTTCTCTTGTTAGAATCATTACAATAATTGAATGGATCGTGTTCCATCGAATGGTAAATTACCCCGCTTTCTTTTCATATAGTTTTTTTTACTTCCCTTGTTTATTATGTTAATCGGATTATTGGTCTTCATGTATGATTGTGTAGTAAGTTAATGATGAATGCTAATATGCTTGACTTGCCTGCTGCAAGTGGCATTGTTTACTTGATTTTAACTTAGGGACATATATTTCCTTCGATGTATGCCAGACTAGGATCTCTTGTAAAATCTACTTAATAAACTTTTTTTTACTCAACTATGATTGATGACTTTACGTTAGGAGGTACAGATTTTGATGAAAAAAAATTGGTTTGATTTTGTTGCTTACATTACTCTGTCTTTTGGTTTTGATATCTATATAAAGATATTTGTGGATTGCTTGGTTAAGTTTGACTAATATATTAATCTCATATTTCATGAAGTAGTAATTTTGAATAATTGTTTAATGTACTATTTCTATTATTTATTAGTTATGAATTAAGTAAATCGAGATGACTAGAGAAATAATTAGTTTTATGCTTCACCATGAAGGAGTATCAGAGAGATTATTCATCAAGAAAACTTCTACTTATGATACACTTGAAATACAAGCAGTTAGCAAAGTTGGATGGGATCGAAGGAGATGAAAAATTATTCACCTTTCAACATTTGGATCGAGATCAACTCTACTATGTGCAGATGATAAGGCTTTATTTAGACAAATGTTTCACCATTCGTCCCACATGTTTGTATTCGAGCTATTTCTTGAAAAATAGGCTTGAGTGCCTAATGAAGGGCGTAGTGTAAGTAGGAGTTCACACAGGAGCTCACACAAGAGCACTCAAAGAAATATGAGCAGTGGAAGGCACTTGCAAATGCCAGTGGATGATAATGCGAAGGAAAATTTGTCCATGATAGTAGCATCAAACGAATCCCATAGGTCGTTTGCACCTTTTGACATGAAAGTGGACCTAATTGGAGGTAAGGTTTCTTAAGATGTAAATCTTATAATTGTCAATGAAAATTAGGATATTAAATTATGAATTTTGTGTGTAATATGTAAGGTACATATCGCATGCACATGAGATATTTAGTATTAGAATGTAACAAGGTGGTGCATGGTTTGGAACTCAAAGCTCGATGGACATTCATTACCCCTATATAGGTGTTGTACATACTGATGTTTGAGATTATAGAGATGCACATGCCTCATCGTGTGATGCTCCAATTTAACTTGGAGCAAGATATCCCTCCTCGTACGGTAGACTTTATCCATCGGATCAATCGACAAGGCCACCACATTACCGACTAGGCTACACATCATGCAACATATATTGCTCGATGGGCTAATAAGAGAGCCACTATTATCTGAGGTGAGATGATTACAACATCGTGTGATGTTCGTAGCTTGTATATGCAGTGGTATTTGCCTATTGCATGAAGATATATTCTACCACAAGATGATTAAGAAGAGGTGACCTATCAGCTTAGGGGCGCGTCTGAGGCAGCTTTGGTAAGTATATCTTAATTATATCATAATATTTATTATTTATTATTTATATAATTTTTATTTTAATTTTTTAATAGCTTAGTTTAGCGCGATAGACACATACATATTTGACTCACATAATTAACACATATACTTCTGGTGAGGTCTTATTAGCATGATCACTAGGCACCATGAGGATGTCCTTCAGTTGGTTATTACATACATTCATTGACATTATCCCACCGACAAGGCAGCTCAGACACCACTGAGACATGCTCTATTCACGGATATTCTATCTTAATATGCAGCACCTAGCTCTCTTCCTTTATTTTCACGAGCTTCAGCTTCGCATGATCGTCCACATTCATCATCTCCGGTTGCTGTAGATCTATCCCATACCCAACCAGTTGATATACCGATTCATATGATAATATATACTAGACGACAATGGGCAACTCATGTAGATCCTATCCCATTATCTTTAAAGGTGTGTAATTGGGCGAGCCATCTGTTACTTATACGGACTAGGAGGAGCCACTAGAGCACCGTCGGGGTTGAGGTCGAGGTCGCAGGGGTAGGAGAGGTAGTTTACTTAGTTGTTGTATGCTTGCTTTGTCAACCAAACATTTTGAGAACATTGTATCTAATTTATATATTTTATAGACTTTCTAATCACTGGATGTGTGGATATTCATGTAATTTATATGTTAGTTGTGTGGATATTAGTGTGTTATATATGATGTTATAAAAGGGGAAGGGTTGCTTCCGAGTTCAATAAATATTATTTTTTTAATTTGATTTTGTCATTTACAAGGACAAAATTAGTGTAAACTCCAATTTTAGCCAAAAAAAGGGCCAAGGTAATTTTGTCCTTTTGAAGGACAAAATCTTCACAAAAAGTAGATTTTGTTATTGCAAAGGATGAAATCCACTTAAACCCAGCCCACTTCAGCCTAAAAGCAAAATAGTTGATTTCGTCCTTCACCTTGAAGAGCATTTTGTCCTTGTGAAGGACAAAATCAACTTAAAAAATGATTTTGTCCTTCTCAAGGACAAAATCTTTTTTTTTTTTAAAGTTACGCAGGCTCCAGCGCTTGGCTGGTGCCTATGTGGCCAAAATGAACACCATTTTGATATTTATTTTTCTCTCTCCTCTATTTTGTTAAATATTTTTTTAATATTATTTATATAATTTCCCTTAATACATTTTTTAATCCCGATTAATTTTGAAAGAAAATTTTACCTACTTATGTAACTTTTTACTTATTTTTCACTCAATTTTTTTCTCACACTCTAATATGATAAACTTTTTATCTGAAGTATATGATGTAATGTGTGTACATATTTTTACCTATGAAAATACTTCTGAGTCTTCTTATCTACTTTTACTTCACCATGTGATCTTGAGCAGTAAGCATTCTATTTTATGTTCAAATTACATATCAATTTGAAATTACTTTGTTCATCGAAATAAGTCAATAAAATATATATGACCACATATATTTTTATAGGGGTGCCCCTTTCAAGACGTGAATCCACTAAGAGCATTTCCAACATTGGCGTTTTTCATGGACACAAATTTGAGTGCTAGCTGAATTATACCTAGGTGTCATATCTTATGTGGAAATGGTGCCCTTCACTTGGGACTTCATTTTTGAAGTATTGAACTTCAAATATGTGTGTGTGTGTGTTTTTTTTTATTTAAATATTGTAGTCATCATATTCCAAGGTTTTGACTTCTCTTACTTGTATTTGACATTTATAGTTGGACTTTACTAATTGTAAAATTATTACATAGGTAATTGGAGATGCCAATTTGAGCCACTTGAGCATCTCTAACAACTGAATTTGACATATGACGCTCTAATTTGCTTCTAATAATTTTGAGTTTCTAGCTGTTGTGATTGTAGTTTTTAGATCTTAATTGTGTCGCACATTCAGCCTCGTGTAAAGAATTATGATCAACTAATGAAACTCTTTAATCCAATTGAGTTGTCATCTTCTGGTCGGTATCTAGTTTAATTTAGAGCAACCTTACACTTGCAGCATGAGGCTAGTATTCATTCTTGGGGGCCATTCGAAAAATTGAGCTCATTGTATTGGCTAGTATGGCCTTCATAATGTGGAATGTATCCTAAACCAAATCAAAACCCATGAAAATCTCTTCAAAATGGATATATAATAGCTACATTTTTTTAGGCTCACATTACACAAAACTAAGAAACTACTTAGATTCACACTTAATTTTAAGAATCTTCTTAAGCCCATCCCATGACCATGAGAATTTGCTATTTTTACTTATGCACTACAGTCATCACATTGATAAAGATGTTCACCTAGCATCCGCTCACTTGGATGCTAGTTGCATTTGGGTTATAAAAGAGAGGCCATCAGATGGTCATCCAATGGCCTCTAATTGATCATCTTCTACAAAAAAGCCTGGATTTTTACGAGGATGATCAAGTAAAGACTGTCAGATCATTATGCAACAACCAATCACTTATTCACCTGGCTAAAACTAGCATCAGGGTGATTGTATGCTAGCTTTTTCCTTGACAAAACGTTGCTTATAACTTAAATTTAGGATGATACTTTTCTTTGCACACACAAGTAGACATATTGAGAAATTCTAACTCAAATGCTAGGGATTTGATTCCTTTGATAAAATAACAGGTGCATACTTGAAGGAGTAGAATAAGGGAACTAATGTAAGAGTGAAGATTTGAATATTAATATGCTCTTCTTATATCCCACAAGCTCAAGGGATACCCCAAGGTTGAACACAAAGAATAAGAAAATGTAGAATTGGTAGGGATTTGGTGAAGATATCAACAATCTTAGTGTTGGTAGCATGAGCGACAAAAATAGTGCCATTGGGAACCTACTCTAGAATAAAGTAGATGTGAATGTCGATGGACTTTGTCTAGCTATGATGATTCTTCGACATGTGAAGAGTGTGCTAATATTGTCACAATACAAGGTAGGAGAATCATGTAATTAGGAAACCTGAAGGAGCTAATGCAAATGGGAAACCATAGAACCTCCATTGCGGTGGAAGCAAGTGCCCGCACCCTATATTAAGCTTCAATGCTAGAATGAGAGACAATTGGTTGCTTCTTGGCACCCAATGAGCGAAGGTTGATAATAAAATAGATGACATAACTTGTAGTGGGCTAATGACTTTTGAGGCATCCAACCTAGTCAATGTAAGAAAACACCCATAGAAAGAGGTTTGTGAATTGTTGAAGGTGAAGACCATATTATTTGGAGAATGGTGAAGTCTGATTAGTATTCTAAATGGTAGATTGTGATGCCAGACTTGGGCAATCGATCACTAGTATTGGGTGATTGATCGATGAAGTTACTAGAAGATGAGTCGAATTTAATGTTCGATCTCTAGGCGCGAACAATTGATCAATAGAGTTACTAAAAGTTGCATTAGAAAAAAACCATATGACCGTAAATCCAAATGATCAATTTTTCAAGTTATTGGAAGCACACAAAAGCAAAAGTGATTGATCGACAGGCATGGGTGATCGATCAATTGAGACTAGAAACGCAGTTCGCTCTGATTTGGACTCATACTGATTGGCTATTTTGGGATTTCCTTCTTCAAATAGAAATACATGGGCTTGTACGTCTCTTGAGGTATTTAAGGGTTCTTAGAATCCTAAGGGGTTAGGTTGGAACATTGTAAAAACTTGAGCTTTTGGGAGTTGAGAGGGAATGAGTGCTTGAAAGCTATAATCTTCTCATATGTACTATTCTTGTAACTAATAGTGGATTTGTGTGATGGGTGGAGGTTAGCACAATGCTAGAACACCTTAAATCTTCTGTTATTCCCTTGTTACATTTGTTTATTGTTGAAGGTCTTATGTTGTTTCCCCAACAATTGGTAGCTGAGGAAAAGTTCAACAATAGAGGACAGAGGGAAGTTGAAGATTGAGAAGGTTAATTACACAAATTTTGCGTTTTGGTGCATGCAAATTGAATAGTATCTATATCAAAAGGATTTGTGGCAACCTATTGGAGGAACTAGAAAAGGTGTCAAAAGATGAATGATAAATTCTAAATAGAAATGCCCTTGGAACCGTGTGCCTTGATCTCACAGCGTAGGTTGCTTCAAATGTGTTAAAGGTAACTTCTACTAAAGTTTTGTTTGATGCTTTAAAATAGTTATATGAAATGCTTGCTACTATGATCAAAATTTATCTAGTTAAGAAGTTGTTTGAATTGAAGTTTGATGAAGATGAGTTAGATGGGATAAGATGAGTCAATGCCATCTCATCTCAACACCTTCAATAATCTAATGAACCAATTGGAGGTAGTAGATGTCTAGTTTGATGAAGATGTAAAAGCTATTACTTTATTGAATTTTTTGCCAAAGAGTTTGGAGTCCGTTGCATCCTAGGATTTTAGAAGCATATATTAAAGTTTTAATAAAAAATATTTATACCTGAGTTTGCTCGGGCCCACGACGGGATTTATTTACCATAAGTATGATATAAAATTTAGTTTCCCAAAAGTTATCATTTATGTGCAAACACATTTGGAGAAAAATAATAAGTGTTCTTACTTAGATGTATGGTGCAGTTGAAATATTTGAAATCATCTTGAAAACTTGCAAGTAGGCTATTCTACTCGTATATTAAGCTTTGCTGGATCTTGCAAGGTTTAGGGGGTAGTGAATATTTTAAAATACTCAGTAAGAGAGGTTATACTATTAGGCATAAAGTAACACATGATTGTTTCAAAACTTATAATATAAATAATACTTTTGTAAAAATATGGTGTACCTCTCATCCAAAACCACCCCTAGAGCTTATTACTACATATGCTCCTCCATGGATCATTACAAAAATACCTCGTACTTGTGGAGAGAAGAGCCACCTATGCTCATGTAGCCCTGGGATCAAGAGAGTAGAGAGCCTTCCCTTGATAATGTTTACCCTAGTATATGTAGCCTTCTTAATGGTTCCCGCCCTTCGTTAGGGGTTAATTTGGGTTCCCGCCCCTCGTTAGGGGCTAACTAGGCTAATATGTGTATCATGCATCCGATTTCCCTTCGGATTATAGCTGTGAACTTCTCTATTTACAAAGCTTTGTTGGTATGTCTACCAAGCTCAGGACAATAAATTAATCCTAAGTTCTTAGGCTCATAAAAGGTTGTTTTTCTTTCAAAATATTCTATTTTAATGTTAATCCTTTTAAAAATTATATCTTTGCTCTACAAGCCATGAGAACGTTACTAATAATGGCTAAAAAGATAGGGTTGACTGCTCATTCCAATGAGATAGTTATCCTTTCTTCATCCTATTTCTAAAACTCGATTACCATGCTTGTACGTATGTTCAAAAATAATCTTGAGAATAATCCTTTTGACAAGGATGAGTTCTCTAAAACCACCTTTTAAACATACTGTACTTTATTCATAATGAAAACAGTGACAAATATATATTTTCTCTATCTCACACACTACAATGTGTATAATATATAATCGAAATCTAAGGATAAACTATTCGAAAAAATGAATATACGAGGCAATCATAAAAATTATAATATATAAATCATATTTTATTCCACTGGATAATCATTCAAAAAATTGAACATATGCGTAAAAGTCTTAAAACATAACTTGAAATTAACTTTAACGCATAACATGGTAGAGTCATGCATATATTAAGTTTAAAAGACAACCAAATTAAACATTATGCCATAAGATAGGAGCTCTTCGCAATAGTTTGAAGGCTACAAGCCAAACTCTCTATACTTGGACATCAAATTTCTGAGCTTTAAAGCTCTCTAACTAGAAATAACCCAACTACAATGTTTGATATGCTCGATTTAGGTAAGAACACCTCTTGAGCGACTCAATTTGGACTTCAAACGACTCAACATTTGGTAAAAGAAGTTTGAATACGAGGACAAGGAATTCCTTATGAGGTTTCTCTACTTTAGAGTAATAAAATCTTGTAAATAACCCCTCAATTGAGTAGAATGTCTTCAATTTAGTCAAAAACGCATTTTGAATGGACTAAATTGATAATTAAATTTATTATAATAAATGGGAGATAAGATACCATTATGAGTGACAATATCTCTCTAACAATATACAATGAACCATCTTAATAAACTAAATAGATAAAATAAAAAAATAAATCAAACTTTAAACTTGCTATTAATGACTATCGGCTATCAACACCTATGAGTACATATAACAAATTAAACACTTAGTTTGTTTTACAAGCTTATAAAAACTGTATTGTAATTTAATATTTTCTCTTTCTAATATTAATAGCTACATTTGAAAAAATAATTATATTTATTAAATGGTAAAATCCACATATAGGAGAAGAGAAAATAAGCTTATGATAGTCTTTTTTAAGTATCAAATTATTTAAATTGAACAAAATAGAATTCTTAATATATAATAGTTTTTTTGCCAAATGGAGACAATATTATTTTTATGTTAAAAATTCTTCTAAGATAAATGCTAAAGCCACGTGAAGATATCCACGACTTAACCTAGGAGCTTCACAAGTTCAAAATTATACTAAGGTCTATGATAAATTATTGATCAACATCTATAGAGCAACCCCTGGATGTATGAGCGTTAGAGTAGCATTCTTCTTCTTCTAAGGTTTATGAGAAATTATTAGATATGCTTATGCTATACGAAAAACCGTGCTTAAAACCAATTTGATGTTAAATACGAGCTGGTTATTTTTGTTATGGACTCATAAATTACTATAACACGGATTGGCGTGGAGAACAATTTCTATGTATGAAACTTTGTCTTCTTCAAGATTCTTTGTGCCCATTTGGTCGGTGATATAGGATGATTGGATAGGCTAAAGGGCATTCGCACATGCAGATGCACCTGCCCCGGCTGAGTTGGGGAACGTCTTGAGATGATAAACAAGTTGACAACACAGGTGAGTTGCCAAGTACGAGTAGCGGAGGAACGGAGTACGATACTGATCAAATTCTATCTTAAATGCAGATTTAATATGATAATCGTATTCGCTTTGTTTAGTTGAACTTCACGTTGGATTTGGTGTGGACAGGCCACAACACAATAATTTAGACTTCTAGGTTTAATGAAATCTTTGGATTAGATTGGACAGATCTAGCATAAACCACCGCTTTTAAAGAATGAAAAATGGCAGATCAACCACCAGCCAAGGCAAGTACGAGGAAGCTTCATACAGCCAAAAGGAATTTGCCAGTCTGATCTTATGCTTCATTTGGCTTGGATTACTCCGGGTCTCTATTTAATTCAAGCAATTTAACCAAAAAGGATATGGATGATTGTAGGAAGAAGATGCGATTTTACAGCGATAATTTAAACTTATTTACTGGGCTGGGTCGATTTAATTAATTGAAGAAAACCTAAAATGTGGTTAAATCTTTAGGTTGAACTAGTTTCAATTTAGCCGAGAGGAGGCATATAGCCTGGTTCACTAATGACTAGTGAAAACCTTTTTTTATTTATATTGGTTAGACAAAAAAATAACCCCCATTATGATGATCATAAGGTAAATAATGTGATTCATATACCAGAAAAGTCAAGCTCATCATAACCATGTGAGCTCAAGCTCTTCACATCTATGTGAGCCCGGGTATTGCAAGCTGTCGGATCTTGATCTAACAACGTGCATTAAGATGAGACGGATAGAAGATTTAAACCTGCCTGTCCCCAAATAATGTGCGCTGCAAGATCAGGATGATGCAGTTCCTTTGCTCACGCAGTCAAAATTTCATGTAAATGGAACTTCATATGTTATATTAGCCCAAACAAAATAATCAGTTCAGTTCAAAGGTTCTAATTTCATAGGATTTGAGGGTTTATATAAATCCGGTTGATTAATTTATATATAAGCATGTTGAACTGTCCATTCCGGTCTAGATTTTAGATACTGGCCTGTGTACTAGCCAACATTGTAAACAACCTGGACATGTTGGTGTTGTCCTGAAATAATAAGACTAAACACCACCTGCAGGCCAACATGACAGGCAGCTAATCCGAAAACGCCGAAATTAAAATAGTATGTGTCTGAGATGGAAGCTTGTTGTCTGGTACCTAATTGTGAATTTTGGTCATATATGGTAAACAGTCTGTCCAGTATTTTATATGGTTTCCAGTAGGTGCTAAGACCTAACTTCAGCATTTAAAAGCTACCCTGAAGTCTACTCACATTTACATCACTTCTAGGTAAAATATTGTATTTACACTTCTAGCTGGGGTGGTAATTGACTTTTACCCTTTTTAAAAGAATTGCACAAAATACACCATTTGTCTATCACAATGGCCAAAATGTGTGTACGTTTTATATAATTTACAAATTAGACATGCAAATATGTGAACTGCCACATATATATAGTAGCAAAAAATTCAAATACCCCATCCTTTTCTCTAACACGAGGTCTATTTTTCGATATACCTTCCTCTCCTCTAGCTCTGTCTCCAGCTTCCCTCATCTTCCAGCTCCGCCTCCCATCTCTGCTCTTCCTCACTTCCTTCTTCTCCTCCTCTTCCACCTCTTTTTCAAGTGCCTCATCCCCCTTTTTTTTGTCTCTCCTTTTTTTTCCTCTTTGGAATTTGGAAGGGTTGGCTGCGAATTAGCCATGGATATATTAAAAAATCTCATATTTTTTCTATTATAAGTTTCAATATTAAAAAACGAACCCATAAACACTATCAACTACTTAAAGAGAAGAATGAGTTTTATTTTTACTTAGATTTTGAACTTCAAACTACCAATTTTTACATTAGGTTCAAAGCTAAATTGTCAACCTATGAGTTATCTCTAACCGTAGACTCGCAACACTAGAGAAGGGTCCACTATGAAAATCATCAATTTGGCAATTGACAGTTTAATTGTTTAGCTTTTAACTTGCTGTAGTTGCCGGCTAGTTTGATAGTTTGAAGTTCATAATCAAGTAAAAAGAGAAATCATTCTTTTTTTTGTTTAGTTAATAGTGTTTATAGGTTATTTTATAAGAATGAAGTTTAAAAAAAAAAGGAGATTTCAAATGGCTCCATGATTAGTTCATGCCTAATCCTGCTAGATGTTGAAAAGGAGAGGAAGAGAAGAAAAAAAGAAGGGGAAGAGTACGTAGTAGAGGAGAAGGTGGAAAAGAACAAGGATGTGGAGGGAGGCGAAGGAGGTGGAGGAGGCAGGGAAGAAGGCGAGGAGGGGAATAAAACAAAGGAGGAGTCGGCGGAGGTAGAGAAGGAGGTGGAGTCAAAGGAGGGTGAGCTAGAGTTTGAACCATAGCTGGAGGAGAGGAAGGTCTATAGGAAATTGACATCAGGTTGAGGAAATTGAGAGGGGTATTTAATTCTTTTACTGCCAGGGCTAGGTTGAGGATTACAAATTTGCACACATTTGGGGTTTGGAGTTATTTTTTGGCAATTTCTCTTTTTTTTTAATTTTTTTTTAGTAGTACCCAACTACCCATAAGGTGAATGTAAGAATTTTTTATGCTCTTTGCTCACTACGAGCTCAACTTAAGGAATGTTTGAGATGGTTTATTTTTAAGATTAACGATGCAGACGTTAGTGCATATTAGCATAAGTGATACTAATATTAATTATCGTGTACTATGTGTGTCATCGATGTCATAGACAAACAACCTTGGGTGTTCTTGATGCTGGGCTCATAGTGAGTGGGGAACGTTAAAAACTCTTCTAAGGAGAATTGGTACCTACCATCATATATTGTAAAATGATCTAATTTTGCAAAGTGCTATTGAATACATAGATTAGTACGAGCACTTAGATTAACACTCAATTAATATGATGTTCACTTGCATTGTGGGTGTGGGCACCACATGGTCGCATGGGGAAGTGCCATCGGATGTATTTAGCCTTCATAATTATAGTACATAAAGGTCCTAGGATAGTACATAAATAGTGTGATAAGTTTATTTTTTCTTTATCTTAGATATAGGTTTCACCTTTCAATAAAAAATATTATTTTATTAAATATAACTAATAAATAGGACTGAGAGAGTATTATTTTTTTCATATAGAATTATTAATTTATGACACAGAAAATATATATTTTTCTTTTGGCCAACACCGGTGCCTAGTGTTGGAAGTAATTTAGGATATGCAAACGTGGAAAGCTAATGCGTGATGTAATTTGTGTATTCAACGTAAGAATTATGTGGATCATCAGAAACTGAAGTCGGACCCCTCTTATAAATGGAAGACTGCCAAATCTGTTTCACCGTGGCCAACCAATTTATCATTTGGTACAAGAAAACATCATAAGACACTACATATATAAACCATCGAAAGCGTTATTTTCATGGCAGGAATTCAAAAGTCCGAGCAAGCACTATACAAGAATCTAGTGAATTTATATGTAGAGGGTTGCATCTATCGTTGATCTTCCGAATCATGTATCCTAACCTTCAATTCATTTTGGATGAGCCTACGGTCTAGCTCCAGCAAAACATTATATGAGCGGGCCTCATCAATTGAAATAAATGTTTGAGAACTCAAGACTCAGTCTAAAACTATTTGAGAAGAGTTAGCTCAAAATTTGTATGGAGTCAAAATAGAGCTGTATATTGAAATTTAAAATTTTGAATACAAAAAATTTGGTTAAAATAAAAATAGCATATATAAAGTTATACTATTAGGTATAAAAATGTAAAAATGTGTCAAATATTTCATTTTTTCAATACAGAAAATTAATATATTCAACTTCTAATAAGTAGATTAGTTAAGCTGAGCCAAGTATTGGGCTCGCTGGGCATGAGTTTGAATAATTCAAACTTAGCTCAAAACTCGAATAAGTTTAAAAGTTCTAACTCAAGCTCTAAAAATGAAAATATGAAGCTTGGCTTGAGCTCGAATTCGAACTCAAACTTTAATATGTGAATCACAAGCCCAAGATAGATGTGGTCTCGACCTAGGCTAAAACCAAAAAAAAAAAAATCTAAATTTAAATATAAAGTATCATACATAATAAGATGCTTTAGGTAATAAATAATAATAAATATCTAAGTGTGCTAACGAGCCAAGCTAAACCGAGCTTTAGGTTGATTTAACTCGAGCTTGAAATTTCAACTTTAATTATGAATCGAGTTCAAGTTGATTCATTTTAGTTTGCGAGTTAGTTTGATTTTGTAATAAGTATTTATAATATTATTATATAATATATTATTTTAGTAGAGAGATGTAAATATTGTAACTCTTAACACATCAACCCAATATATATCTTCCTCATATTCAAGATATGGATTAAAAAAATAAATAAACTAATTTTAATTTATTTTAATTTTCTAATCCCACACTATTAATATGGGATGGAAAGAATATTTTATTCATGTTTTAATTAGTTTAAATTTATAGAAGTAAAAACATGGTCCCAATTCTCATGTGATATGTTTTACTTGTTTTACACATGAAAAAAATTAAAACGGATACATATTATGAAAGTAGTTTAAATGTGAAGGATATGAAATATGTGAAGGATATGTGTATATATATAATGTAAGCTTTTCTCGAGTTTTGAGTCGAGTCGAATAAAAATAGTTACTCCAAAATATCACTATTGTTTCTTCAACAGCTGAAAATAGTTACTAGTTGAAAGAAAAAATATATAAAAAATAATTTTTAGTTAAATATACTCCAAAAAGGTAGCATTACTATTTTCCTCGCTTTACATACGTATAAATCACACAAATATACAAAAATATAGAAACCTAATTAAAGACCTTTAGTATGTCTTATAAAAATTCCAAAGTATATGCACAAAGAGATATAATAAACTAAAGTAAATGGAATGAAGATGATGATAATTTCTTAAGTATTGATGTTTCTGAATAAAGCCAAGAATGGTAAAGTAGGCAATTGTGCCACAATGATTGTATAGCTAATTGTGACCATTTTTGATAAATCTTATTTTTGGGTTTAAGTCTTAAAGAGTTATGACGTTATGTTACTTCCTCGGTCATCAAATTTTGGAAGAGTTATTGAGTATCTTAATGTATTATTACAATTAAATTAATATATTTAGATATTTTTATGTATTATATTTATTTATATTTTTTATGATATATATGATTTTAAAGCATATCATATGTGTAGTGTATAAATGTATATACTCCTTATGTCTCAAATTAATGCTCTCTTTGTCCTATATTAATAACCCCATTTGAAAAATGAGTAGTTTTTATTGAAGTGTAAAACCCACATATAAGAGAAGGGAAAATAAGCCTATTATACTCATTTTTAAGTACCCAATTATTTATATTAAATAAAATAAAGTTATTAAAATGGAGCAAAGTTTTTGTCAAATGAAGCTATTAATTTAGGATAGAGGGAGTAGCTTGATTTGGTTGTTTGAAAAATTAAATAGAGTTATTAATGTAAAACAAAAGGAGTGTATTAGTGTTTGTATCTCTTAATTTTTTACTTTTAAAAAATATATATCATACATAAAAATTATATGTCCATTAAAATTATATATATATATATATATATATATATATATATATATATATATATATATATATATATATATATATATATATATATATATATATATATATATATATATATATATATATATATATATATATATATATATATATATATATATAACACATACATATGATACATGGTAGTCGTATATATGTCTAATTATACATATATAATACATAATATTGGCACATATGTGTGATTATATGTCTTATGTATATGTAAATTAATAATTAATACATATATATTATTTATTTTAAATATATTTTATTTATATATAATTTTGAAATCATATTGAAGTTCAAGTTCAAACTCAAGCCGGGTATAAATTGATTTTCATTTGAACTGAGCCTAGTTAAGCAGGAGTATGTTTTAAATTAATTCGAGTATGTTCGAGCTCAAGTTAAATTTGAGTAGAGCCAAGTTTGAGCAGCTCGACAAGCATGTTTGGCTTGTTAACAACTCTACTAATTAGATTAAAATATTAATTAAATATTATTTTAATTAAATTATATAAATTTAAAATAAATGTATGGATTGAAATCACAGCGGCGATCACTTTAAAACACAGTCTGTAGGCTATCCCATACAAATAAGCCCAAAAGACATTTACGAGAATAATTCTACATCTAACATAAATTCGCCCATGGGATGAACCCACAGGCTTCTGTATGACCCACTGATCAGTAGCGCCCATGTTTACAAACAGACACAATCCATTAGATTCACAACCTGTAAGTTGTTCTGTGGATAATATAGCCTGTGGGTGATATAGCATTGGGTTACCCCGTGTATAATAGTGTGCATATGATAGTGTTTTTTTCCATTAAAAACCGCCATCAGAAAATAACATTTCCGTTTGCAAACCTTCTTTTCATACCTTGTTCTTACAAATATTCCTATGAAAAAGTTACATGCGTTTTCACATCATTGCGCTCCTAGTATATTCATACTGTGGTGTCCTTGACATTGATTGAAGTTCTTCATTTTTCTACACTGTACGAACCCAAATTTATAATTTTATTAATAAAAATAGATAGCCATAATCTCTTAATTAGGTTTGGTTGTGGTTAGTTCCCTGGTCAAAATCGATAAGCCCACCCACCGTAGTACACCATAAATGTACGGATTGGTTGTTTGCCTGACTGAGGACCCCAGATGGCATTAGCGCCATTTCACAACATTTGTTCTATTTAAATTGCTCACTTCCTTGTGAACTCCTTATATAAACACCCCACAAGGCAAATGCCTTGCATTCCTCAACCAAAAGAGGAAGACAATGGGCAACAGCCTTCGGTGCTGCTTGGCCTGCGTCCTCCCTTGTGGAGCCCTGGACATGATCCGAATTGTACATCTCGACGGCCAGGTCGAGGAGCTCGGCCGCCCTGTTGCAGCCGGCGAGATCCTTAAGGCCAATCCTAACCATGTCCTCACCAAGCCCACCTGCCAAGGAGTGGTCCACCGGATTCTGATCTTGTCCCCGGAGTCCGAGCTCAAGAGGGGCAACATTTACTTCCTCATCCCTGTGTCGTCAGTGCCGGAGAAGAAGCACCGTGCTGCCTGTGACAATAGTTCTTCCAGGAAGAGCAGAACCAAGGAAGTGCAACACCTCCCGGAGATCCATGAAGCGCACTTGAAGAAAATTCTCTCCGAAAAGAAAAGCTCCCGGCGGGATCGCCGCAGCCGGAAGGTCAATGTCTGGCAGCCACACCTCGAGAGCATCACCGAGGACTTGTAACCTCTTGGGCTGCTGGATTTTTAGCAAATTCCGGCGAGCTTAATTGAGTCTTCTTTACGTATACACATTTGTGATTATTCATTTTCTGTCCATAAGATGTATTTCTTCATGTTCTTTCGTTTTTCGTCCCCTGTTGCACAACTAATATTGGCAGATGGGATTTCTTGTGGATTTCCTATGATCTTTTCAAAAATTGGAATGGCTCATTTTTTGGAACAAATTGAGAGCGACGGAAATGGAGAACATGTAACCAATTGCTAGTAATTCTACAACATCAAAGTTGTAAACCTGGAATGGCTGAATTCTGGGAACTATTAGCTTTTAACAGATCTCTTCTAATTGATTATTCTAAAAAATTTTACTCCCTCTGTCATACATTAATAGTTCCATTTAATATTTCAAAGGAACTATTTAAAAACCAAATGAAGCTATTAACGTGGGTCGGAAGGAATATTTAGATAAAAATTTGAGACCTTTTGCTTCAAATTGTTTTTGGAAATGTTCATTTGAAACGCTGAGGAATCCTCAGTGCTAAAAGTAAACTCATTGTTTTTAAGCTCAAAATAAAGGAGTATTTCTACTTGGATAATGATTTAGCTATGCTTCTGTCTTTTGATAACAAGCAATTGAAGAAGCAGTAAAACCCAACAAAACCCAGTATGGTGCATCTTAACATTTGAATTATTGGTCTGAATGGTAAACTGTTACACACTACATTTTTATAAGAAAGGAATCAAAGGTATTAAATATGGAAAATAAACAAGGTCATTGTGGTAGCCGATGCACCTCGCTATTAGGAAAAGTAACTCAATAAGTAATTATTATTTGACTGATGCGTCTTATCTGTCACAATACTAAACCAAGCAATCAGACGATTTCATGTGTATTGATATATGTTCCAAAAGACTTACCAATGTGCCTAAACATGATTAGTGGTTATTACCTCAACGTATGATTAGGAAGAATGTAATAAAACAATGCTTAGAAAATAGTGCTTGAGCCATCTCTTATATCTAATGGAAACACATGCTCATGAATCTACAACTTAAAGTATAACCAATGAACTCCAAATCTGTTGATTATTTTATGTGCTCGATGTGGAGAACTTGTGCAGGACAATACATTAGAGCTTGGTCAGCCATGAACAGTTGGCATAGCCATTGACCCATTTCAACTGAGGCAGTACTCATTTATCTCTCCAGAAAAATGACTTATGATAATAAAGTTCTATCCAAAGTAAGAATTGTTTTTTAACGGGAAGACCTAAATCATATCATAACATCTCTTATTTCCCTATTTAATTTCTATTATGCAAAACCATCGATTTTCAACCTATTACCAACGTATTTAGCAATTCGTACATTATCACCGATAATTTGCGTTAATTTAAGTTTCTAATAAGTTTTTTATATCCAAAATGTGGGAAGTTCAATTGTTGTTCTTATATTTTTAAAATTACTATTGTGAAAGAGATGAAATATTTTCTAGACTTGTGCGATTGATAGCTAGCAATGTGATATTGATCACCGAGGTTACCGGAGTATGGAATAAGAGTTGGGATGCAATGACCAATCACTATGTTAGAATGATTGATCGATTGGGTTATTGGAGAATTCCCAATCGATTGGTAGGTGCAGAGCGAACGATTGCATGGGGTACTAGAAGTTGTATCTTGAGGAACCGTTCAATTGCTAGCACGGGCGACCGATCCTTTGAAGAGCTGCAATATTCAATCGCAAGGCACAACGGATCAATCGGTCAAGGATCTGTCACATGGTTTGCTCTGATTTGGATTCTTCCTAATTAGCTACTCTAGGATTTCTCTTTCCAAATAAACGTATATGGACTTGTGCATTCCTTAGTGTATTTAAGGGTTATTAGAACCGTAGGGGAAAAAGATGGAGCATTGTAAAAGCTTGGGCTTTTGTTAGTTAAGAGGAGTTGAGAGCTTGAAGGCTTTAATATTCTCCTCTACACTTTCTTTTGTGAAATAGTGACTTTGTGTAACAGATGGAGGTTAGCTCAGTGCTAGACCACCTTAAATCTTGCATTGTTCTCTTGCCTCATCTGTTTCAATGTTGAAGATCTTGTTATGCACCTCTCCAAATAGGGTTTTGTATCCCAACAACTAGTAGTTGAGGCTAGCATCAACAATTGCGGACAAAGGGAAGATGAATATTGAGAAGTTTAATAACACAAACTTCACATTTCAGTGCATGCAAATTGAAGACTATTTATATCAAAAGAATTTATAGCTACTGATTGGAGGGTATGGCAAAAAAGATGCTTGATAATGAGTGGCAAATTCTAGATCAAAAGGCCCTTGGAACCATGCACCTTGCTTTTATGGTGCAGGTTGCTTTGAATGTTTTGAAGGTAACTTCTACCAACTTCTTGTTTGATGCTTTGAAACAATTATTTTTATTTAGTGAATAAGTTGATTGAATTGAAGATCTCTGAGGATGATTTTGTACCATATCTTCTCAACACTTTCATTATCCTTATGAACCAATTGGAAGCAGTTGATGTCTCGTTTAACAAAGATGTAATGTCTATTTCTCTATTAAATTCCTTGCCAAAGAGTTAGGAGCCATTGGTGCCTGCGTATAGTAGTTCATCCTACAAGGAAAATTTGAGAATTGTTGAGATTACATGTCTCCTTTTGATAGAAGAAATTTGAAGAAAGAATGATGATTCTACATCGCCCGGTTTAGCATTGAGCACCACTGATAGACGTCGGCTTGAAGGGAGGGGAAAACTAGGTGGTGGTCGTGGTAAATCTAGATGGGGAAAATTTAGATCCTGCAAAGGCAAGGGAGATGGTGCATGCTAGAATTGTGGCCAAAAGGGGCATAAAAAAAAGGGATTTTAAGGCATCAAAGAAAGATGAACAAGGAGGTAAAAATACTATCAACCTTATTAGTGACTTTGATGCTTAATGCATGTTGTTATGCCTTGAATCTCATAGTGAATCTTGGGTGGTTAATTCTGGTGCTTCATTCCATGCTACTTCCAAAAGAGTTATTTAATAATTATGTTAATGGTAATTATGAGAAGGTATATTTGGGAGATGATGATGCATTTAATTTTGTTGGTAAGGGTGAGGTGAAAATTATGCAAGGTAATGAGACAATATTGTTGTTGAAGGATGTTAGACATGTGTCTCACCTAACTAAGAATTTAATATTAGTTTGTCAATTGGCTAAGCATAACTACTAGTTTTGTGGGTAAAAACCCTAGAAAATGACTCAAAGTGTCTATAGTCTTTGCCAAGAGGAAGAAAATGGGAATGTTGTAAAATGTCGCTAAATAGACACAATTTCATTACAGTGACATCATTTGGAATTGACTAATATGTGACATAGGTGTCTTGGGCACATGAATGAGAATAATATGTCAATTCTAAAGAACAAAGGGAAATTACGAGAGTTGACGGATATTGACCTTGATTTCTATGAGCTAGGATTGTGTTTATGGGAAAAAGAAAAAAATGTATTTCACCAAAGTGATTTAGGAAAGAAAATGAGAATTGGAACGATGGTGCATTTGGTATGACTTTGGTACGATGGTGCATTTGGTATGACTGTATGTGTATGTGCGTGATTATGATTATATTATGTTGTTTGCTTCATGTTTGAGTTGCATGAACACATGTATTTATAAACTTAGTGAGTTTACTATTTTGGTTTCCCCTACTGGGTATTTTTCTACTGAGTATGAAAATACTCATTACCTAACTTTTTAGCCCCGTTGTATGGGATGTTTTGTAGGTTGTGCGGAGAGCTCCTGGAGATGGATGCTTGCTTCCAACATGGATTGATTCCCTTGGACTAAGAACAAATAAATTATGGGTTTATTTCTTGAAGGAGTACAAATATAATTTGTTTGATGTCTTTCTAAAATAGAAAGCCCATATTGAGAATGAAACTAGATTGAAATTGAAATATTTGAAATTTGATAATGGGAGTGAGTATTGTAACATAGAGTTTCAATCCTTTTATGACAAATATAGGATTAGGAGACTCTTGACTTCACCCAAAAGTCTAGATAGAATGACATGGTAGAATGGATGAACATGACAATCTTAGACTGTTAAAAGCACGAGGGTTTATTTATGTTTGCTAGTACAATTTTGGGTTGATGCAGTCAATGTGGCGGTGTATTTGATCAACAAATCCCTATCTTACTCTTTGGATGGTGGGATTCTAGAAGAGACATGAACATGGAAAGAAGAAAAATACGATAACTTATGTGTGTTTGGATGTGTAGCCTATGATATGTTGAGCTAGAGAAGAGAATAGGGAGAGGCTTGATGTCAAGTCTTCCAAGTATTATGTCATAGGTTATGGTGGTGATGACTATGATTATAGATTTTGAGATCTTGCACAGAAGGAGTTGGTGAGGAGCATTGATGTGATAGTCAATGAGTTACTTCTTTGTAAAAATGAGCAAGTCTGACAAAAGAGGAAGAAGGTTGTAAAGGAGTCTGTAGAATTTGAGGAAATTGATGGAAGTGGTTCAACTTCTCATGTTCGTAATGGAAAAACTCAGTTTTCAAATAAAAACACTTCATAGGATGATACTTATGTTATAGCTGAAGATAATCAAGCCTTTTTGATGGACATTCATTCAACAACATAAATAGAAAATATCATGACCTTCTATCATTAATTATTTTTTTGTTAACAGATAGTGGTGAAATTGAATGTTTAAATGAGTCATATCGGGTTAGCACTCATCTTGAGTGGGAGTATGACGTGGATGATGAGATGGAGTCATTGAATTCAAACAAGACTTGAGAATTAGTTGAATTGCCCAAAAAGAAGGTTATACACTATGTCGATCTACATGTTGAAGGATGAAGCAAATGGAAGCAAGAGGTATAAGGCAAAGATTGAAGTAAAAGGTTTTGAATAGCGACATGGAGTGGACATCTTAGAGATATTTTTCTATCTTGTCAAAATATGTACCATTAGGACGATTTTGAGCTTTATGATTGACTTGCATTTAGAGCAATTAGATGTGAAGATTGCATTCCTTCATAGAGATTTGGATGAAGAGATTGGAAGGATTTAGTGTGTACGTTGAAGAGAAGTTTGTGTGGTTTGAAAAAAACTCCTAAATGCTGGTATAAAAAAAATTGATGGCTTCATGAAAGACATTGACTTCTACAGGTATCACTCAGATCATTGTTGCTACTACAGTAGGCTATCCTCCTATCTTATATTGTTGTTATATGTTGATGACATGCTAGCTGTAGGGCCAGACATGAAAAAGATTAAAAATCTCAAAAGGAGCATGTCAAATGAGTTTGTCATGAAGGATGCACATAACTATGGATAGGAAACAAAAGAAGTTATGGTTACCTCAAGCAGAGTATGTGGACAAAGTCTTGCACAATTACAACATAGCTAAAATTAAGGTTGTGAGTACTCCCCTGGCGGGACACTTCACAAATTTTCTAACTCAAGCTCTATCCACCCCATAGGAGTTGAAGTACATGGCAGGTGTGCCCTATACCTACGTCATTGGAAGTTTTATGCATGCTACAACATGCACCAGGCCATACATTGCTTATGTAGTGAGATTAGTTGCTAGATAATGAGCGATCCAAGTAAGGAGCACTGAGTGGCAGCAAAGTGGATTATGAGGTAACTTAAGGGTACTTCAGAGGTGACACTCTATTTTGGTGGGAGAGAGGTAAATTTGCAAGGGTATGTGGACTAAGATCTTTCAGGTAATTTTGATAGCAGAAATAAAAATATGTGATATGTATTTACATTGGCTTGTGGTGCTATTCATTGGCAATCTCAGCTGTAAATGATGGTGACACTATCTTCCACAAAGGAAAAATACATCGTAGCCACAGAGGCAGGTAAAGTAATGGTTTGGTTAAAGACATGTTTGAAAGAACAAGGCAAAGAGAAGGGGGAACTTGGTTATACTTAGATAGCTAGAGTGCCATTTACCTTGCAAAAAACCATACAATATTTCATTAGAGGATGAAGTATGTTTATATTAAGTTTCATTTCATCGGATCACTTGTGGAAGATGGACAACTTTAGCTGGAAAACCTGGTAGACATGTTGACCAAAGTGGTCACTAGGGAAAACCTAAGAGCTTGCTCAGCTTTGATTTGTCTTCATTAATTGAAGATTGATGTTTGTTACACAAGTTTGTTCTATTTTGTAGGAGAATAACTTGAAGACTGCTGACTTCAAGTGGGAGATTATTTAGAGAATGGTGAATTAAATCACTCTCCCTAGTGGGAGATTGTGACAAAGATGGAAAACTGTCCAAACTTGTATGATCGATCGTTGATGCGGTGCTATCAATCATTGAGATTATTGAAGTCATGAAGCTGGGTTGGCATGCAATAATCGATTGCTATGTTAGAACAATCAATCAATTGGGTGACTAGAATATTCTTGATTGTTCGGCAAGTTTGGAGTGAACGATCACATGGGGTACTGGAAGTTGTATCTGGAAGAACTGATCAATTGCCTAGATTGATCACTCGATATACAAAAACTGCAACAATCGATTGTAGGGCTTGATCGATCGATTGGTTAAGGATTTTCCATGTAATTTGCTTTGAGTTGGACTTTTTTTTATTTATGATTTCAAAATTTTCTTCTATAAATAGGTATATACGAACTTGTATGTCCCTTGGGCTATTTGAGGGCTCTTAGAACCCTAAGGGGAAAGATAGCCATTGTCAAACATGTTCATTTGTGAGTTGGGAGGATTTGAAATTTTGAAGTATATATTCTTCTCCTCTGTACTTTTTTTTTTGTGAAATAGTGGATTCGTATGATGAGTGGAGGTTAGCACATTGCTTGACCGACTTAAATCCTGCATTGTTCTCTTGTCATGTCTATTTTAACATTGAAGGTATTGGTTCAACTAGAAATCAAGTTTGCCTTAGTTTTCGATTGATTTTTTCATGGATTTACATATGTTTACATCGTTGTGGTAGGATTATCAAATCTTAAGTTGAAGTCCTTGATGAATTGGTTGTTTATCAAGTGGTAGTACACACTTATGATGGTAGAAGGAGCAAACACGTCAAAACATATGAACACATTCAAGCTTGACATATGTGTAAGATGTAGCTTATATCGTCATTTCTTCCACCTTATGTAACACATATAATTTTATAAAAGATAATTTATGGGTTTTAGGCTCTAAACTAAGAACGTTTTTATGGTATTTTGGGTAGAGCACTCAAAGATGAGTGTAACAAACTAGAAAATGCAAATAATGGATGTTTGGGGCATAAGTTATGACATTGGGAAGAGTGCAATATAAGTTGGCCTACACGAGAAATATATGGAAAAATATACATATAAATGGTTTTGTTGAATAGTGCTCGTCAAGAGCTTTCCAAAAGGACCAAGAACACATGATTCCAGGTTTGGGAGATAGAGATATACACATTTGAAGTTTTGAGAAGGGGTATGGACATATGTCCTAAGACAAGTAACTTGTCTAAGCCTATCGATGGGTCAATGTTGGGGTAGTGTTTTGTTGATAGGTCAACATTAACCTCCTCAAGTACATTCTTCGCTTGGGGTGTTTCCTCTTCCTAGTAACCCTTCTAAAGCCTCCAAAATGAAACTCAAATTCCCATAGATGCGAAAGTAGATGTAGGAAAACAATTTGAAAGTGGTTTAATGGATTTTGACACTAGATAAATGAAGAATGAAGAAACTTGGATGGCCAAATGAGTGGGTACATTCAAGATTGACGCATGAGAGGTAGAATTGTCTTCTATCAATAATTCTTGAGTCTTGATGCTTTCAATAGTTGACAAAAGACTCAGAAACATGGTTTTGGGTATAGATTAAGCATGTTTAGTGGATAAATGATAAATTTTAACGTACTATGTGAATGAATGATTTAGTAACTTATTAATTGTATTATATAAGCATGGTAATCCATCTAAAACCTTAGGATTGAAGGGATGAGACAAGGAAGATAGATGAACTCATTTCTTAGTAGAATCAATCATTGGGAAATAACTATGAGTGCCATTTACACATCCATCGACATGTCAAGGGACCTGTTGATAGTGAACATGCCAGAAGTTGGATTGTGCCCCTATTGTGAAAGTCCTCTACATGTTGATATAAGCTAGTGATTAAATATGAAGGAAAAAGATCAATGACAAATAAGAATTAGTTGGAGGTGGGCTGTTAACATGGGTTCAATAGGCATATGGTGATCTATCATAGTTGTTGACAAAGTCAAAGTGGCATCTCAATGGCCTTTTGACCTGTTAACTTGAGCATTGATAATGAGCTAAATGTTAAATAAAAAGGTGTTGATGTGAGATAATGATTAATAACAAAACATAATGTACTCACAAGACACCATGAGGGATATGGCTAAGGTAATAAAATCATGTGAGTTCTAGGTAATTAATGAGAATGAATAAATTACCTTAAGAGTAAGGAGTGATATAGGGATCCTAATAGTTGGGGACCATGGTAATGAATATATTTCCTTTGTGTTTGAGAAATAAGGCGGGGTCCTATTGGGAATTGAGGTAATAATAAAATTACCATAGAGCTCAAAATAAGCTCTTAAGACTGGTAAGGATAGTGGGGATGACCTTTTTAGGCAATGAGAACCAGAGTACAACTAGAAGGGGAATGGAGCTTTGAGGTTGGTTGTTATTGTTTTAATTATTTATTGACCCCAAGGAAGGGATTGTACCAAATAAAGAGGTGTATTGATCTCTAGGGAGTGTACTAAATGACTATTGATTGAAGGAGTGGTAAAGTATATTATTGATCTTCAATAGATCCATAGCCATGACAATGTATTGATCCTAGAGGGACTATATTGATAGCTATGACGGTGTACTGATTCTTAGGGGGAGGACTATGCAGAATGAACATTGTACTAATCTTGGAAGGATCGTACCGAATAAAGGTAGCCCTTCTACAAAAGTCTACCGATCTTTAATGGATGATAGTGTGCATGCTGAGGGAGGATTCGTAGGTTTCATGCGGGTTTGTGTTTTTTGACTATAGTTGCCTATAAGCATGACAAAACTAAGCTTTAGATAATCGCTCAAAAGGACTATTGGACTCTTAAGGTTAGATTTAGAGATTTAGAAATTACCCCTATTATTAGAGTATCTCTTGGGTTGATTAAGGGACTCAAGAAACCAATGTCAAATATTTGATATTACCTCTTGGATAGAGTGTCTTTTAGATATTAAAAGTCCACATGGACTATGGGACTATGAGGATGTGGTTTATTATCAGCCAAAGGTGGGTTGTGGGATTTTTGGTATAGAAGTTAGACAATTGCATGGACGGTCCAAGTGGACCATAGGGATCTTGGAATGGGAATTCGAGAATGTGTTGATTTATTGGGAAGGGTTATTGTAAAAAAGAAAATGTAAAACATTTCAATGATAGAGACATCTGCAAGGCATTAGCCCAATTGTGATTGAAAAGTCAAAATTAAAATAATGAGATAAATTATGATAATAAATAAGGAGACCATATGGTGTGTTATTAAGCCTAAAAGTGAAATCACTAGCATGATGGACTGATGCACTACTTATAGCCAATAAACATATAGGGTATATGAAAATATACTCAGGCATTCTAGTGGTGCTGTTGCTCAAGCAATGGAGCAACAACTAACTGTGTAGGGCATGGAACTTGAGGAAAAAGGACACCTGCAACATAGTTAGATTTTACTTTTATGTTGTTTTAGAAAGTTTGCAACAAGGCATGTCTGGTGTCAATTTGTACTGTAATATGTTATTTTGGATAATCATGGGGAACACACTTGGATGATTACTAGCTCAATTTGTAATGTTCATGCATATTATGGTTTAATATGTAGTATACTAGAAAATGATGACCACAACTCGAGATTAGTCTAATTGATGATTGTGATTAGCTTTTTTTTTTAGTAATTTTTATCTTTTTTGCACTCGGATGTATTGAACAATAAATTTAGAAAATCTTGGGCCTTGGCATCTTGATATGAGCATCTATTGATAACATTGATGAGCATGAAGGTAACACTAGAACAAAAGAGATTATTGCAGCTCTTCTATTGAACAAGTCGAGGATGAAGCACAATATTGAGGAGTTGCATGTGGAGTATCTTGTGGTTCAAGGTAATAATTGAGGATGTGGAATGTCTTAGAATGGTAAATCTAACTAAAATAGGTCTCAATCCAAGTCTAATGGAATGCAAAATAAGTTTGAGTGCTTTTATTAATGAAAGAATTAGAATCACATAAAAGGGAATTGTCCAAAATTCATATAGGGTCAAAAGAACAAGGGAAATACGTCTTCTTTTAATTAGATGAGCAAATTTGAAATCAATGATGAAGAAATAAAGTTCTACCATAGTCAGTGTTGAAGAATATGTACATGAAAATAATGTAAGGAAGGGGATTCTTATTTGTACAAATTGTGATTAGGTCCTTCCACTCCGTCCTTAATTGTAGCTAGGACCAATTCAGTAATGTTGCAGACTTAGTAGCTTCAATTTACTCTCTTTTACTTGTGGTAAATTTTGATGAAAATCAACTCTCTAGGCGATGATTGTTTTGTCTATGACAATGGTTGGATACATGGTGGTAGTAGAAGTGGCTAAGGGAGATATATGGATGAAGGGATTGGTAGAGGACATTAGATTAATACAAGGGAGGATCATGATTTATTATGATTGTTAAAGTGATATACACCTACCCAAGAATGAAATTTTTACTATGCCAAGATCAAGCACTTTCTTTTTAATGACATATGTATGTGTTAGATGGAGAGGTTATACTTCAAATGTACCACAGATAGAATCCTATATATGTTAATCAAGTTGGTACCTAAGGAATTGAGAAAAAAATCTATTACCCAAAGAGAAGTTCAAAGACTACTACAACGATTGGTGATAATATTATGCTTAAGTTGGACATGGAAAAGCCCTTGATAGACTGGAGTGTTATTTTCTTCGTTATGTTATGTGCAAATTTGGATTCTCCCATAATGTGATTCATTTGGTGGCTAAGTTAATTTCAATTTCCTATTTTTAGTTTTATTAATTGGAACTCCTTTGGATTTTTATGAATCCTCTAGAGGGGACATTCAGACCCCCTAGCTCCATTCTTATGCATTATACACTACAAGAAAAAAGATTACTAATAAAGCGTTGCTAATAGTCATAAAAGCGTCACCAAAGACTACTAGCAACACTTAAAAAGTGTCAGAAAAAGTCTTGTCACAATTACTCATTTTCAACATATGAAAAAGCATCATTGCGATGCTTTTTTTGTGTCGCTATAATATTTTTTTTGCAACACTTTAATAAGCGTCACTATGCTTATTAATGACCTTCTCTTATATTATATCATTAGCCACGCTTTATCATATAGAACATTATTTAGAAAAAAATAAAAAAATTTATTAAAAAAGTCTCTAAAAGTTTTTTTAGCGACAATTTAGAAAAAAAATGTTGCTAATTAATTGTAAATCATTACCCTAAAAATGTCACTAATAATATATTATTAGTAGCACTTTATTAACCTCATTTATACATAAATTCTTATAAAAAATATAATAAAAGCTTACTTGTGATGCTTATTTTGTGTTACTAATAAAAAACTTAGTAGCAACGTTTTTTGAAGCATCTCTAATAAGTAAAAATATGCACGGGGGCAGGGTTGGGCCACTTGCAGGCTTGAGCCTAACATTCAAGCCTTTGCTTGGGACAATCAGTGGATGTATTGTGAAAATCACTTGGAGGTGCTCATACAAAGCAAAATTTTGAGGGCAAAAAAGTTACATTGCAATGAAACTGATGAACACAAGCATGAAATTTGGTTGCATTCACTATCAACGTGTTTACAAGCAATGAGTGCGACGACACTACAACCAACAACACCAACTCACTCCCCCCATATAGCACATGAGATTCATTGCATGTGGTTGGAGCATTAGCTAAAGTGGCTATACCGGCAACTAGAGTGGTTGTACTGACATGGTAGCACCTTAAAACATAAACAATGTAAAGGTAAGGAAATAAAGAAAAATACTTGTAAGTAAAGCAAAAAGGGAATTGGTAGGGTGCCTAGATTGTAGTAGGGTGCTCGGAATGCAGTATGTGACAAGAAGAGGGGGGAGAGCAGGGGAAGGGGTGGGGGACTGGAGGGGGCAGTGAATGGAGTAGGGAAAGGGGAGAAGGAGGGGTGGGTGACTGGGGAGGGGGGGGTGGTGCCAGAGTCTGACATGCTAGAGCACCCCCTCTGGCGGCACTAGGTGGGGGGGGGGTACCATACTTCAGCAAGAGAAGCCCGCACCCCAGAGCACCGCCGCCCTCCAGTTGGCAGTCGAGGTCAAAATAGTGGAGGGGGCCAAAGGAGTAGAGGGGAAACTGGGAATGGCAGACAGGAATAGCAAGTGGATGGAGGGCACGATGGCGATGCAAGAGGCATGACTATGGATGGGTTAGTGAAGGGGTACAAGACTATGGATCTATGGAGGAAGAGAAAGTGGGGGGCAGAGTCTCTAGATTATAAAGGTGCTCAGGAGAAATTTTGGCCATAGGGGTCTATTTGTGACACTTAAACAAGCGTCACAAATAGACTCTCATTAGCGACAATTACCTGACAATGCCGCAAATAACAGGTTTATTTGCGATGTTTAAATGTAAGCATTGCAAATAACACACCTCTCTCCCCTCCCTCTTCTCTCTCTCTCTCTCTCCCTTCTCTCTCTCCCCCCAGACTCTCTCTCCTCTCCCTCTCTCTCATATATCTCTCTCCCTTCTCTCTTCCCTTGAGCAATCGATCGGGATCCAATGACAATCGATTGCCTTTGGTGGAACTCTTTTGTAAAAATAATAACTTGTCAAAGCGTGATTGATCGATGGAATGATCAATAGGTCTACCAAAGGGAACAATCAATACTATTTGTGTATTAGTGTATAACTAAGCCGAGAGTTGGCGATTGATCGATTTGTCTGGTGATCGATCATTTCAGTAGCGATATAGTCCGAAATTCTTTTTGGATATAAGGATTTTGTTCCAAATTGATAACTTTTAAGTAGTTTGTTTTCCTTGAAGTCTTATTTTATATTGTTTTGATTATTTAGGAATTTTTTATTAGTTTTTCTTAATTTTGATTGGTTGATTATAAGGTCATAGAAATTTGATTCTTTTATTTACAATTATCTACTAGGAGTTTTATAAATACTTAGCTCTACCATAAAAGCCATGGTTGATAAGTTTTGTAATCTTATGATATTTTGAAGCTCTTCTATAAAAGCCATGGTTGATAAGTTTTGTAATTTTATGATATTTTGAAGAAGAAGAAGAAGAATATGTTATTCCTTTTTCCTTTATTTTCCTTATGAATTTTGTGAATTTACTATTAAAATTGGAGAGAGAGGAAGGTTGTGCGCGCCTCCTTTATTTACTATTAGCCAGATTCATCAAATGAAATTCGTCTCGTTAATTCCGCCTCGCTTCACTCTCTCTCCTGTCTCTCGTCTCTCTCTCTTTTCTATATCTTCTTTCTCTTTGTCTCTTTGTCCTCTCTCTCCTCTTTTTCCCTCTTTTCTCTCTCACGGCACTTTATTTATTATATACTATATATTTAATTGAACAGTTAATATTAAATAAAAATAGGGTATTTGCAATGCATAGAATGATGTGTTGCAAAGACCCAATTTATCTGTGAAACATAGAGTTATGCCTTGCAAATAGTCAAGCATATTTGCGACACATACGATTAAATATCATAAATGCCCTTTAGTATTTGCGAGGTATAGAACTGTGTCGCAATGTGTTGCAAATACATTGGGTATTTACTACGCATAGTTCTGTGTCGCAACTACCCTCTCTCTCTTCTCTTCTCTATCCCACTCACCCTCTCTCTCTTCTTTCTCTTCTCTTGCACAGTCTCTCCTCTCATTCTCTCATCCCTCTTTATTTTATATATATATATATATATATATATATATATATATATATATATATAATTTTATAAAGTATGTCATATATGCGACATATGTACATATACATTGCAAATACATAGTACTATTTGCAATGCTTTGAAAAAAGGTACCAAATACAGTTGACTGTTTTCAAAATTTATCCATAAACGTTGCAAATAGTAAATTTTTTAATTTTTTTATTTGCAACACTTTTTTGAAAGCGTCCCAAATAGGATTACTATTTGCGAAGCTTATATTAAGCGTCACAAATAGTTGTTCTTTTTTTTGCAACCCTTGTTTAAGCATTGTAAATAATAATTATTAGATACGCTATTAAAAGTGTCGCTAGTAGGTGATAGCTGAAGTGGTTTTAAGTAGGACAAAATAATAATATCAGTGTTTCTTACCATAGGCCACAAGTTTCTCAGTTGTCTCATATTCTTTATGTAGATGACACTGGTTTATTCTACAGTGCTCAGAGGTCGTCCTTGAAGCAGGTGTTTGGATTTTCTATCTTTATATTAGAAAACTTCAGACCAATTAATCAATAAGATTAAGAGTTGCTTTGTTGTAGGCAAACTTCCTCCCTGCAGGATTGTATTATAAAAACCCATCGTTCGTTTCTCTTGAAGAAAGCTTTCCCTTACTTATCTTGGTATTTCTCTATATTCTGCCACCTAATTGCTTCATTATTTGGGCTTTTGCCACAATAAGTCAAGAAAAGGATTGCCTCTTAGAATGGTAGTTAACTTCTCTCAAAGGGGGTAAAAGTAATTCTTCTTCAACATGTTGTTTCCAATATTCCCATATAGTTATTCCCAGCTTTGCAACCCCTCGCTTTATTGTCAACAAACTTGAGAAACAGTTCTCAAATTTTCTTTGGGCGCTTCCAATTTTGGGGAGAGACAACATTGGATTTGTTATTCTAGAGTTTACATGCCTACTTCAGAAGGTGGTTTTGGTATCTGCCACCTCAAAAATGTTATAAACGCATTGGTGTGCATGTTGGTATGGAGATTGCTTCAAAATGATTCTCCTTGGGCAAGCTTTATGTTCCAAAATTTTATCAAGCAAGGCTTTCATATGACGTCTCGGAAGAAAACTTGTGCATGAGAAGGACTTGGAAAAGAATTGTCTCTTAAAGAGATCGTTCTTAATAATTCTTTTTTAGGTTCTGCGGCTTGGATTTGGAAGCCGGATAACAGTGACTCTTTCTCAGTTAGATCTGTTTGGAACATGATTAGAGAACATCATGCTAATCAGCCTATTCTTAAAGTTGCTTGGAACTTCCTCTTCTTGAAAATATTTTCAATTTACTTCCTACTTGTTGATTAAGCTGCCTGGGATTCATTTGACATCGCTGTGTACGTACCGTATGGACCACTACTTTGAAACTCTGGACCATGTGCTAGGCTCGGCCTGTATTGCTTATGAGGTTTGAGAATTCCTTCATTAGTTGTTTGGTCTCAATTTTATTCAAGATTGCAGCTTTATGGCTAATATTCAAAATTTTCAGCGGTCTCCTATGGAAGTCTGTCTGTAGTGCTAAGTTTGATTGTATAAAATCTTCCTCTAAATCCATTATTTGTAAAATTTGTAATCTATTTAGAATGATTGTTGAGTTTGCTCCTTCATCGAGGCTGTTATACAAAAGTGAGTTTCTAATCTTTGATAAGCTTAATATTAAAAGTCGCAAAATATTACAAAAGCTCATTGGTTGCCACCTTGTTTGGGATGTTGGAAATTAAATGTGGATGGAGCTATCAAATGTAATATGGGTTTCTCTTGGGCTGGAGGTGTCTTTGGAATCATAAGTATTAGGACATATATAACATATTTTCTGTATTGACTTTATTTCGTTAAATGCGTCAAATTATTGTGTGCATTTAAGTCATATAAAGTCTGAGCTGATTGCTGATGAGTCAAAGACACTCTTTAGAATAGAAAGATTTGAAAAATTGGAACAAGCATGTGTTTTGAGATTTCAAGGTGGAAAAACCTTTATTAACTAAACTGGTATGAAATCATGCAGACACAGAGAACTGATAGGAATTATTATATGTGAGTGTACGTGATGAAAAGATTGAGAAAAATATAGATGAAAATCACAAGAAGTTCATAATGATCAATGGGTAGTAGTGACCTACCATTCAATTAGTCTTGAATATGATTTGAGATTTTTTTAATACATCAAACAATCGATTAGCAAATGATCATATTGATCAGAATAAATTTTGTTAAATCATAGAAATGGAAAAATCGATCACCATGTGAAATGATTGATCGGTGTGAGGTAGCTTTCAAAACAGTATAGGGAACAATCGGTCGGTCAATGTAAGAATTTTCAGATTTAGGATGTATGGTATGAATTTGTTTCCTACTAAAACGCAAATACTTAAGATGACATAAAGACCTATAAAAATGTAAATGCATGACGAAATTGAGTAGAAGGATAACATTTCACGAGAGATTTGAAGGTGTAGAAAGCTTTAATATAAAGAGGAACAATTGATTGAATTCTCTAAATAAATCCTTTATGCAGCTTTGAGATTGTGAGAGGCCTATCAAAATAAAAGTGAGAATTAGTTCATATTTTTTGTACAAATTAAGAGAAGTGAAATGTGAGATGAGTAATTATACAAATCACAAGACATAATCACACACCAATTTCAACATGATTGAATATTGAAGATGAAAATGGAGAGAGATCAAGATGAACATTGATTAGAGTTTTAACAAGAGATTGTGCTAAAGAAGAGGAACAACAAGATGAGGTTCATGAGTACCAAAAAGAACTTTGGTAGCCATGGAAATTTTAGAAAAAATATTTTTTTTGTAGAAGGTAACATTGGAATCTTTGTAAGTCACTACAACAAATAGCAGTATTAGCGACGCTTTTAAGCGCGTTAATAGTACTCTTAGTATTGCTAATGCTTATTAGCAATGCTTAAAAAGCTTCGATAAAACTGCAGTTGCTACTGCTCATTAGCGACTCTTATAACTAAGCGTTGCGAATAGTCTAACATTAGTGACGTTTAGATAACGTCACTAAATGTTATAATTTTTACGATGCATAATTATGTGTCGCTAATAGTTGAGTATTAGTGATGCTTAATTCTAAGCGTTTCTAATAGTTATGTATTAGTGATGCCTAATTACATGTCGCTAATATTAAAAAAATAAGAAAAATCTAAAAAAAATTATTAGCGACACTTGAATATGTGTCGTTAACAATAGAATTAAAATTTTGAATAAAATAATGAAGAAATAGTCTATAGCAACACTTTTCGGAAGCATCGCTAATCAAAAAACGGATTTTAAAAAAAGCATTTTTATATTAGCGATGCTTTACAAAGTGTCGCTAATATGTAAAAAAATTACAAAAAGTCCTTAGCGACAATTTTGGAAAGCATCACTAATTACTTAAAAAATGATAGAAAAGTAGCTTGCCGCTAGCGGGGGATATTGAGGTGGGGGGGGGTGACTAGAGAGAATGGTGGAGGTGGTGCTGGAATCTGGTGGGGAGCCAGATTTGCCCCAAAGCCCCTCATCTAGTCTGTCGACCAGAGGAGGGGAGGGAGGGGAGGGGAGGGCAAGGGGTGGAGGGGGAGCCGACCGGCCCCCAGAGCCCCCTCCTCAAGTTTGTCAACCGGAGGAGGGGAAAACCCACTGTAGAGGAGGGGTGGGAGGAACATAGGGGAGCGCTGGGGAGAGAAGGGGGTGGAGGGGGAGCCAGATTCCACCCCCAGAGCCTCCTCCTCTGGTCAAAGGGGAAATCGGAAGTAGGGGGCAGGAAGAAAATAGAGAGGGGAGGGGGAGCCGGATTCCACCCCACAAAGCCTCCTCCTCCTGTCGAAGGGGAAATCGGGAGTAGGGGGGCAGGAAGAAAATAGAGAGGGGAGGGGAGCATTGGGAGAGGGGGTGGGGGGGGGGGGAGCTGGAATCTGGCGGGGAGCCAAATTCCGACCTCGAGAGCCCCTCCTCAAGTTTGTCGACTAGAGGAAGGGGAAACAGGTAGTAGAGGGGGCGCGGGAGGAAAACAGAGAAGGGGGAGTACTGGAGAGAGAGGGGGATGGAGGGGGAGCCGGAATCTGGCAGGCAGCCGGATTCTGACCAATACAACGTCCATCGACCTAGAGGAGAGCACGGAGAGGAGGTCAGCGTGGCATGGTTGATCTGGGACTCGAGGAGGCGGATGGTCGTGGAGGTGCTCGGCTCGGGAGGCAGCGGAGCTTCAGAGGTGCATAGACGAGGAGTCCAGCCATGTGATTGAGAGAGAGAGGCTTTATAAGGGGAGAAGAATTGCGGCTGGGCAAAATTTTTGCTCGGCCACGCGTGGGAAGAGATGCGAGCGAATTCGCCCACGTTAAAGAAACGTTTTTAGTGACATTTAAATCCAAATGTCGCTAAATGTAAAAATAGAGAAAAAATAGAAAAAGAGAGAGATGAAAGAAGAGTGAGAGAGACATAGACGGAGAGAGTGAGAGGAGTGATAGAGAGAGAAGAGAGGGTGGAGAGAGAGTAGAGAGAGAGGAGAGAGGGGGGAAGAATGGGAAGAAGAGAGAGAAGGGAAGAGAGAGAGAAAATAGAAGAGAGAAGGGAAGAGAGAGAGAAAATAGAAGAGAGAAGGGAAGAGAGAGAGAAAATAGAAGAGAGAAGGGAAGAGAGAGAGAAAATAGAAGAGAGAAGGGAAGAGAGAGAAAATAGAAGAGAGAGAAGGGAAGAGAGAGAGAAAATAGAAGAGAGAGAAGGGAAGAGAGACATAAAAGAGAACAGAGAGGGAAGGGAAGACAGATTGAAAAGAGAAGAGAGAGAGAGAAAAGAGAAGAGAGAGAGAAGGGAAGAGAGAGGAGAGAGAGTGAAAGGAGGAGAGAAAGGGAAAAGAGAAATGGAAGGTAGAGAGAGAGGAGAAGATGAGAGAGAGTGTAGATAGAGAGTGTCTAAAGAGAGAGAGGGTAGAGAGAGGAGAGGATGAGAGAGAGAGAGGGTAAAGAGAAAGAGAGGGTAGAGAGAGGAGAGGATGAGAGAGAGAGGGAAAAATAATTTTTTTTTAAATTAAGCCTATTAACAACGCTCTTTAAGGAGCATCGCTATTAGTTATAGTAGTAGCGACGCTATATTTCAAGCGTTGCTACTAGTTACTTATTTAGCAACGCTCAGTTCTGAGTATTCGCTAAATTAATGTTAATTAAAAAATTTAAACTATTAATGACTCTTTTTAAGGAGCGTCGCTAATAGTACAATTTTTTGCGACAAAAAGAATTCAGTGTCACTATTCTTCACACAATTTGCAACGCTATTACAAAGCGTCGCAAATAGTTTTAATTTTTTTACTACATATACCTTTAGCGATGCTAAAAAATGAGCATAGCATTGCTAATAGTATCAATAATTGCGACATTTGAAAATCAGTGTTGTTACTACTATAACTAATAACTCGTTACAAAGTGTCGCTAATAGTTTAATTTTTTTTCTTCAATATAACAGTCCTTTACTAACGTGCTTTATAGAGCGTCACTAATATGCTTAATTTTTGAAAAAAAAAATTGTCTCTCTCTACCCCCCTCTCTCTCCTCCCTCTCCACCCTCTCTCTCTCTCTTCCCTATATCTATCTTTCAATCTCTCTCTTTCCTCACCATCTCTCCTCCCCCTCTCTCCCCTCTCTCTTTTATCTCTCTCGTCACCCCTCTCTTCCCTCTCTCTCCTCACCATCTCTCTCTACCCCCTCTCTTCTCTCTCTCTCTCTCTCTCACCCCCTCTCTCTCTTCTCCCTCCCTCTCCTCTCTCTCACCTCACTCTCCCCTCTCTTCTTTCTCTCTCTCTCTCTCTCTCTCTCCTCCCTCTCTCTCATCTCTCTCTCCACACCCCCTCTCTTCTTTCTCTCTCCTCATCCTCTTTCTCTACCCTCTCTCCTCTCCCTCTCTCCCCGCTATCTCTTTTATCTTAATTTTAAAAAATTTAAAACTATTAGCGATGCATAACTATACGTGTCGCTAATACACTAAGTAGTAGCGATGCATATATTTATGCATCACTAATACCTTAAGGTATTATCAACATTGTATGCGTTGCTAATATAAATTTTTTTATTTTTATTTTTTTTAAAATAATTAATAATTAAAAATTTCTTTCCTCTCCCACTCTCACTTTTTCCTCTCTCTAATCTCTCTCCTCTCCCTATCTCTCACTGTCTCCTCTCTCCCCTCTCCATTTATCTTCTCTCTCTCTTCTCCCTCCCTCTCCTCCCTTTCTCTCCTCTTTCTACACTCTCTCCTCAATCTCTCTCACCTCTCTCCGTCTCTCTCCTCTCTCTCTGCTCTCCTCTTTCTCTCTCTCTCCCCCTATCTCTCTCCTCACACACTCTCTCTACCCTCTCTCTCCCCACTATCCCTTTTATCTTAATTTAAAAAAAAACTATTAGCGACACATAACTGTACGTGTGGCTAATACAATAGGTAGTAGCAACACACACACTTATGCATCGCTAATACCCTAAAGTATAAGCACGCATACCTATATACATTGTTAATATATTTTTTTATTTTTTAATATTTTTAAATATAATTTATAATTAAAATATTATTTCCTCTCCCTCCCTCTCTTTTTCCTCTCTCTACCCTCTCTCCTCCACACTCTCTCTCTCTCCCTCCTCTCTCCTCACTCTCTCTCCTCAATCTCTCTCTTCTATTTCTCTTCCCTATCTCTCTAGCTATGCTCTCTCCTCTTTCTCTCTCTTCTTTCTCTTGTTCTCTTCACTCTCTCTTTTATTATAAAATATATTTTAATATTAATAAAAAAAATTAAGAAATAAAATATATTATATATAAATAGTGAAAGTTTAATCTATTATTGACACTACCCTTTAATAAAAAATTAATATTTATTTATTATATATAAAATAGTAAATATTAAATAAAATATATTATATTTAGGAAGTTTATTTTAATTATTTTAATATTTATTTATTAACTAAATTAAATAATAAAGGTATTAGTGATGCTTTACTAAAAGTGTCACCAATACTATACATATTAGCGACGCTTGTAGAAAAGTGTTGCTATTATTGAATCTACTTGTGATGCTTATGAACAAGAGTCGCTAATAGTTCTAAATTTTTTAATTTTATTTTAAATTTATAACTATTAGTGACGATTTTGCTAAGCATCTCTAATAGGGTAACTAATTAGCGATGCTTATTAATATGCGTTGCAATTGTTGAAACTATTAGTGACACTTATTAATATGTGTTGCGATTTTTGAAACTATTAGCGACGCTTAACAATAAGCATCACTAATAGTTATGATTTTTTCTTTTTTTATTTAAAATATAAATCTTTTAGTGTTGCTTGTTTAAAACATCACTAATAGCATAACTATTAGCGACGCTTATTACAAAATGTTGCTAATAGTCATATATTAGCGACACTTTTTATTAAGTGTCGCTAATATATGACTATTAGTGACGCTTAATAAACACCGTCACTAATACATAACTATTTTGCGATGTGTTTTTGGGTGTCGCAAGTGGTAGTTTTTAGTGATGCTTGTAGTTGCATCGCTAATAATACATTTTGTTATAGTGAGCTCTATATCCTTTTAGTGCATTATTAATTGGGCAAGGGTTGATAGCATGGTTCTTCCCTCTGCGTGCTTCCATGTTAATAATTACCTTTCCATGTTAAAAATTGCCTGCATACTTTGAGTTGGTGTGATTGATTTACTTAACAAGTTTTACCTCTTGCACATAATTAGAAGTGGTCATATCTTGTAGTCTTTAAGCGATTTTTTGGGTTGAAGAGACGGTGATGCTCCTCAAGTAAAGGATATTAAAATCATAATAAAAACAAGAATACTTTTTGCATTCATCACTATTGTGGGTGTTCTTCAAATATGATGGATGAATCCCTTATTTTTCCAAAGGTTTAGCTATGGAATTTATTTCAATCTCATTACCTTGGTAGTTTAATCTGACTCTTCTTTTTTAGTGTCAATGGCTAACTATGCATACTTATAGTTCGTTGGCAAATTTATCACATGATTTGGGAAATGTTCTCCTTAAGTGATATCTATCATATCAGTGTCGTCATATTTATAGAGAAACGAATACACTTATATTCAGGTTAAAATAATAACAATTTTTTTTCTTAGGTGACTTACATACTTCAAGTCAAGTTAAAAATTCTGGTAGTGGGAGTTTAAACTTACTAGTGAAGTTTCTTTATCCGTTAGTCCTATTGAATCGATAATGCACATGCTAGCGCACAACGAAGCTAGCAAATAGTGCATGTGATATAACGCGTGCACTATTGATCCATTGGGTTTGATAACTGGCAAATGAGTATTCCAATCGATTCATTGGAATCAATAATTGGTTAAACTTCACCAACAATGTAAATCTTCATTTGATTTGAGTTTCGTAAGGGGTGTATGTTTTGGGTTTGTACTCTTGTAAGGGCATTATTATCTTAGCATAGGGTAAGGGTCCAATCACATGTGAACTTAGAAGACAAAAAATTATACTAATAATACAGGACCAAAAAATTCAAATTCGGACTGTTAAAAGGGGATAGAGGGAGTGTCTAGGACAGTTTACTCATTCCATTGTCAAACTTAACTTCAATTGAAGAGTAAACGTGAACCTAATTGTGGCCTGTCAAAGAATATAGTCATGTGAGGCATCTAATATTAAATTCAGCTATGTAATAATTTGAGCTGTGGCCATGATTAAGGGGGGAATGGAAAAACGCTTCTGGTCTGTTGTTCCTTGGAAGAGTACCAAAGCCATGGCTAATAACATACAATATTTTCATATTATTTTAAGTGTAGTTCGTGGTATTGTAAAAATAAAAAATGGGTAGTTCGTGGCCTTGCACGGTCATACTGATGCATGCAAGCTGTCTGCAACATTAGCAGGAGTTGTTAAAGAGGAGGTCTCAGGCCCCTATCATTTGTTTTGATGATAGAGTGAGAGAGGGGTCCAATATTTCCATGATTAAGTGAATAAACTAATACTAACACTGTGTCACTGAAACATATGCACGTAACAGACAGATGCCTAGATTGTAGGGCCTTTTTTTTGGCAACATACATTGTAGGACTTAAGCGATGAAGAACATGGTTCCATTAGTTTACCTAATACTTACACTTGTTTTTAGGTTTCTTTTGGAAGCATTTGAACAGAGGCAGATTCACAAGAAGCCAAGAGATTGGGTTCTTCGTGCCCAGCGCCAATTTCTCATGTGGGCGTGAAAGATCTCAAACGCCCTTGTTCGTTCCCAAGAACTGAAACTTATACTACAACAACCATTCTGCCTGGGTGCATTAACCTCATATTTTCTTATGGTTCTCATTAAATGCTGAGATCTGGATAGTAACTTGGATTCTGATATTGGTGTTTTTTATTGTTTCTCAGATGGGCAGAATTGTTAATCAATGCGAAACTTGTTTTTGCTCCAGTCATCAAGATGTGAATGAACTAATAAAAAAAAAGATGCGAAAGAGAAACAGGTATAGTATGCTACATATTATATAGGTTGTGTAAACATAGTTAATATGTATGTACATTTGCATAAAAATAAGTCTTGTTTTTTCAGTGAGAGGAAAGATTGAAGTATTTGTGCTTGTCATCTGCATATGGTGGTGAACTGAACTCTCAACTATTTACATGCATGTTTTAATTCGTTCATTATGTTTTCCCTCTTCAGCAGTCAGCATTTGCATTCTATTATTCTCTTGTAATCTTCGTGAATCTTACAAATTAAAACCAAAAAATCTAGCGGTTCTTCTAAATCTTACTACAAAAAACAAGATACAAAAAAATTCAGACCACTATGGACCCAACCCCTTTTTCTATGGAGTGAAACCCAACTCATCATGATTAAAACAAAGTTTAAATTTCTACCCAATTTAAATAAGCTATTTGAAAGAATGTGGAAAATAAGTAAGAATTTTGATATCATCTCTTTAACATATGGCTTTTTTCTGTTTAAGTTTGACAATGAAGAAGAATGTGCCAAAATTCTTGGGTCGATCTAGTCTATAGCAAGTCGACCTCTTATTCTAAAAAATAGACAACAAATACAAAACTAGTCAGAGACTTGCTAAGTTCAGTCCTATTGTGGACGAGACTTTCTAATCTTTCTTCGTGGTATTGGAGTGCTGAGAACCTTAGTCATATTTATAGTTCAATTGTAATCCCATTGTGCATGGTCCAATTAACTAAAAATCGTCAACGGCTCTCCTTTGCTTGTTTATGTGCGGAAATTGTAGCCTTAGAAATTAGGTCTATATTTTCAAAATAGACGGTTCATGGTTTTTCTAGGAAATTACTTACGAGTGGTGCCGATGTTTTGATCATATTATTGATGCTTTGCACCATGTCCCAAACCTAGGTTCCAAGGGACGCCAACCTACTTTACTTTTGATAGTTCCTCAATGTGATACTCCTCAGCCTACTATTATTCCTCCTCAATAAGCGCCAGTCACATTTAATAAGAGAATTGTTGTTCAAGATGAGTCACAAATTAGCGTTATGTCTCCTACAGTTTCTATTCAGAATATCCAAGTTCACCATGAAGATAATCTACAATTGAGGAATGATGTTCCATGTGGTGTTATTCAGTCTAATGATTCTCAAGTTGAAGTGTTGAGGAGATCAATTGAAGACAATTCTATTATTAATCCTTTGCCGAGGCCACCAATTAGATGGTTGAGTATGTGAATCTCAACTCTAATCATAATATTGCATTGGACCTTATACTAAATGGTGAATTATATGTGGACTTATCTCCTGCAATAGTAACACTAATCACATTATTGGTGTTGACTCTACTTATTCTTCTCCACTTGCTAATGATCATTTATACTCTCTAAAGGAGAGTACAGGCGTTTCTCATACATCTACTTCCTTGCCCAAGATGATTTTATTGAAGTTAATAGCAAAAATGCAAGGAAAAAAGAGAAAATAGCAGGAAAACAATCTATTATCTCTAACAGGGAACTTAAGTCTCGCCTTGGAAGAGGCCAATCCTCCTTATCCTTTTAATGAGTATTGTGCCTTGGAATACCCGGGGGTTAAATAATTTGAATAAGGTACCCTCTATTCGCTCCTTAATTCATAAAAACTTTATGGGTATCCTGGATCTCAATGAGACTCGAGTTGAAGAATGAAAGCTAAAAGGATTCAGGTTTCTATAAATTTCACTTGGTCTTTTTTTGGATAATTATCAGTCTTTTGATTTAGGTAGAATCTGGGTTGGATGAAATTCTTCATTATATTCTATAAGAGAAGTTAAGGACATATCTCAATTTATTCATTGCCTTATCTAGAGACTGTCAAATAAATTTTCTTTTGAATGCACATTTGTTTATGCATAGAGTCTCTTATTTGATCGTTAGAAACTTGGCAATAAATTGGGCATTAGTCCACTATTTCTTCTGCTCCTTGGCTTTTGCTTGGTGACTTCAACTCATTTTTCCATCAAAAGGAAAAAATTATAGGTAATATTATTCCATCTTCTTATCTTGCAAAAGTTAACAATAGTGTTTAGAATGCTGGATTACTAAAGTTGCAACTTGATTCTTCTTTCACTTAGAATAATAAAAGTATGGGCAACAGAAGAATTATTTCTAAAATAGACAGCCTTTTGTAAGTGGGTTGGATGAATAAGTTCTCTGGTTCGGCAGTTCAATGTCTCCTTCCTTATGTTTCTGATCATTGTCCTTTAATGGTTGATTTTAATCCTACTTTTATTGTGGCGAAAAAGCCTTTTGGATTTTTCAATTGTTGGATGAGTCTAGATGGTTTAAGGGATGTTGACCATACTTCTTAGAATAATGATATAAGAGATAATTCTTTGTTTATTATGATTTAAAAATTGAAGATTCTAAAATAGGCTATCAAAATATGGAACAAAGATGTGTTTGGAAATATTCATAGTAGACTTGATTAAGCTATGGTTTCTTTTTAGCTTTGGAAACTTTTGATTAAAAATGATCCCTTTAATGATAGTTTTGTTTTGGAAGAAACTAAAGCCCTAGCCATTTATAACTAGGAGTTTGCAAGAGAAGAATATTTTTACAGACAAAAATCTAAAGTTAAATGATTACTTGAAGGGGATTGTTGGACCAAATTTTTTCAAGTTGTTGCCTCTAGGAATATATCTTCTAATTCTATTCATTCTATTGAAAATGCCCAGGATGAAAAGTTGTTTACTATTGATGCTATTGGGAAGGAAGGTTATTCTTTCTTTAAGCATTTATTCACTCCTTCATCTTCTACTCCTATGGTTACTTCCTATATCAAATATCGCCTTACTAAAGATCATGACAACTCTCTCATTATCCCAATAACTTCATGTAAGATTTACAAGACTGTCCTCTCCCCTGACCTAGATGGCTTCTTAAGAAATTCTTTGTCAAATATTGAGATAATCTTGGAGATGATTTCTACAAGGTGGTTATGCATTGTTTCTCCTCTAGCATATTGACAAAAGGATTAAACAACTCTTTCTTGGCTCTCATGCCCAAAGAAAAATGAGCCAACTCTTTTGATAAATTTAGATCTATATCGCATTGTATTTTCTTATATAAAGTTATTACAAAGATCATGACTAAAAGGTTTGTTTCTATCCTTTCTTATATCATTAGTGTCAATCAAGTGGCTTTTTTAAAACAAAGGTCTATTTTTTATAATATTCTTCTAGCTCATGAGTTGCTTCATAATTATCTTAGTAAAAGAAGTGCAATGGAAATTTGTATCAAGGTGGATTATAAAAAAGCCAGTGATAAAATTTGAATGGGACTTTATTCTATAAGCTCTTTCCGATGTTGGATGTCCCCGGATTTGGATTTCTTTGATTACAAAGTGCATTTTCATTGCTTTTTTTAGTGTGCTCATTGACGGTAGCAAATATGGCTTTTTCCCAATTACTGTGGATTGTGCCAGCACTACCATCTAACTCCTCTTTTATTTGTTCTGTTTATGCAATCATTTTCTATTATTTTCTATTGCCATAATGATGGCAAAATATTTGTTCCTTTTCGAAGGAATCCTGTTGGCATTTCCTACTTATTTTTTGGAGATGATATTCTATTATCTCTCATGCTTCTTTAATATTTGCTTTGGGTTTGAAGTAGGTCATTGACCTATTTAATTAGATTAGTGGTCCTATGGCAAATGTAGATAAAAATTGTATCTTTTTTGCTCCAACCTATACTTAGAATATTTTTTCTTCAATTATTTAATTTTAGAGAAGAAAATTTTCTTGTTAGATATATGGGCCTTCCCCTATTTTTGAGCAAACTATAGGCTTCTATGTGTGGCCATATCATTGGTTAGATCCATTCTTCTTTAGCAGGTTGGAAATAAAGACTTCTCTCTTATGCTAGAAGACTAGAGCCCATCAAATCAATTCTCTCAAGTAAGCACATCTATAGGACTCTCCACGTTATGCTTCATGCCAGTACTATTTAGAATTTGGAAAGTCTCGTGGCTAATGTTTTTATGGAGTAATTATGATGATAGTTGAAAATTATATCTAATGAGTTGGATTAAGTTATGTCTTCCAAAAGAAAAATGTGTTTGGGCATAAGATCTGTCAAAGATTTAGTGTGAGGTTGGTATGACAAAACGTTTTTGGAGAATTCTTATAGATAAGAGATCTTTATGGGTGAAATGGATTCATAGCTATTATTACCAGAATTCATCCATTGGCATTACGATATACCTTCATATGCTTCTTCTTGGTGGAAGAATATTCTATCCACTTGTAGTATTATGATTGACTTGGTCTCTTATAAGATTAATAATGAGGAAAATACCTTTTTTTTGGTTGGATCCATGGATTGACAATCTCACCCTTTTACATAATTATGGCCAGTGTCTGATTCACAAAATGGAGAGTCACCTTAAAGAGTCTGTTTCTGATTGCCTCATAAATGATTGTTGGAAATGGGGTTATAATATAAATATTATGTTTGATCAACTTCTCCAAGCTATGAGTACTCACTATCCCACTCTTAATTAAGAAGATGACAATCATTCGAAAGCTCAGGTCTTTTCCCCAATGTCTATCAAATAGAATAGACTTTCTAGGGCTTCTCCAAATTTAAGGCATACCAAGAATAGATGTGGAAGGTATCTATATATAGTCCTTGTCAGTTTTATGAGTTTGACTCGAATTAAAATTGTCTATAATCATATCCTTCCATTTTTTTCACAGTCAAACTTGTGCATCCCTTTGAGGTCAAACACTCATATATTTTTAGTTGCACATTCGACTTTGAACTTGAAAAACAATAGGAAGTTGCCCTAGCATACCTTAGACCACAATGGTTTTGGGATTCCTTTGGATTCATGGTCGGATGTTTGAGTTTTGCTAGTCAGACGTTCCGTGCAACTGAACATGAAATTTAAATCAAATTCTTCAACACAATTCTAATTCTGACTTCTTGGTTCATGTGAAATCAGTAAAATAATTTGGAATAGTCTTCATGATATGCTCATTGATTTCTAAATCTCATGAAGCTTATTCAAGGCATCCATGTAGTTTCATAGTAACTTGAATATTCTTTAATGTATAATTTCAAAGCTAATCTTCATATTTATAATACACTTCAAGTTTTCAATCAAAGATAGATTCTTACATTACTCTTTCTGACTATTGAATTGGGGTTTTGTCATAGAATTTATGAACACATTTAATTTCCTTTACAGCATTTGCTTGGTGGGACCAATTTCAAGTTAATGAAACTTGGAAAGATAAAGCCCCAAGTCACTTGTCACATCATATGTGATAACTTATCCAATTCAAGTTTGTTTTAGTAGTACTAGAACTGCTGACAAGGGGCAGATATGCTTGACAATATGTATGCCACTGAGTTCATTTGTTTGTATGTTGTCAACAAGTTACAAGAAAAGGACATGCAGTTGGCCGCGTGATTAAGTAATGGTCTTTGGAGCAATATCCATACAAGGTAGCCATATAGTCCACATTCTCCCTCTCAAAGGCCATCTAGTAGGCCATGCATACCAAAGCTTAGATTGGAAAGAAGGGCCCAAAATTTACCAAAAACAACGAGATGAATGCTACTAGAACCAGATAATACAAACCATAGTGGACCACAGTGGTAGAAATTGAAATGTGTGTTAGGAAAATTCCAAATGGGGGAGAATTCCAAGGCACCACGGAGCTACCAATCCCAAAATGAAGACCAATCCTTATGCTTGTCCGAGCCCTCCTCTCTGTTATAAGTGCGGGCAACCCATCATAAGTTCAATGTCTGACCCCAAAGAAAATGATGGAACGAGAAGAGGTAGAAATGCCTAAAACAATTGATACAATTTAAGCCATGGAAGAGGATGATAGTCTGCCATGTGAGGTCTATCCGGTTGTCATGGTAATTAGAAGGCTGATTTTTACAGCTAAGATGAGGTATCTTCCAAAGACATAGCATTTTCTAGAGTAAAGGGAAAAGTATAATGTTATAGTTGACAACAACAACAACAACAATAACTAAAATCCTATTGCAAAAAGTATGAAAAAACTTTGAAATTGAAGACAGAAAAAATACATTGTCATACTCTATTGGGCGGTAGTAGGGAGGCAAGGGTACATAATACTACAATGTTCCATATTCCATTCGCAAAACATATAAATAAGAAATCCTTTGTGACATCATTGACATGGATGTGTGCCATCTCTAGCTAGACCACTTGTATCAATTAGATGTGGATGATACCCAGATTGGGAAGACTACTACATATTTTGAACATATGTATTATATTGGAATAATATTGATGATAAAATCTATGTCATTATTCACTATATGTGTTTATTTAAGTCTTGGAAGATTGATTTGATTAATGAAGAGTTAAGTTAGTCTTTGAAATTGAAGGACATAAAAGATTGAAGCAATTTGTTGCTTTGAAGATCCAAGGTAGATATTTCATAATGATAGGAGATTTTAATGGTATAAATGTATGAATGATGCACACACTTCACTAAGGTTAAAATGAATAGAATATGAGTGAAATATAATAAATTATGACATTGACTTGCTTAACTTTAGAAGATGCTTTTGATTCAGAGCAGGATTGATGGAATGAACATCGTTCAACAAATATGGCTACAGGCACACACAACCTTCCTCTCTCATGAATTTCAATGACAAATTCACATATAATAAAGGAAAAATAAAGGAGAAAAAATTAATCGCTTCTTCGTCTTCCAATTATAAGAAAACACAAAACTTATAGTCTTCATGGAAGAGCCAAGTATTTATATTCCTAATGGTATAATTGTAAAAAAAAAGTCCAATTTTTAACTACCTCATAACTAACCAATCAAAATTAAGGAAAACTAATTAGAAAATCCCTAAATAATCAAAACAATACGGAATAAGACTCCTAGGAAAGCAAAATACTAAAAAGAAATTAATTTGGAATCAAATTCTAATCCAAAATGAAATTAAAAAAACTATATTGTTGTAGCAATGATCGATCTCCAACTCTCGACTTCGTTTTACACCTAGCCATGTTGAAAGTTGATCGGTCGCTTTATGTTATTGATGGATTGCTGGCCTGATTGATCACCCACAAGCACAGATCAATTGTGAGAGGTAAATTTTCGATTTTTCATCATGCAATCCCAATGTTCCACATATGTCAATGCTCACTAATTTGCATCATTGTCCCCTGGCTCAAATAAATTCATCCTCGAATTCACATGATTATCATTTGAAGTATTGCCAAGATAAGGAATTAGATGCTTAACAATAAAAAATAAGAAGTGTGAATGTGGCTTTGAAGCTTTGGTCGATAGGCATTAGAATTAACCTTTTGAATAATCTCAAAATGCCCAATGTTCCTTGATGATAATTTATTATACTCTCCAACTAGAAACCTATCTTTGGTCAAAATAGCCTATACAAAACCATTAACATTAAAGTCCACATGTCTTCATTTTAAATCTCTAACTGCCTTATACTTATGATTGGACACTTGCAATCTCTTAAGAGTATCAGAAGTATATCCTACAAGTGTGGTAAAAAGTCTTTAACTCGTCCATTCAATATCTTCACATTTACAATAAGAACTAGATCCAATGGAGAGCAAGGATGAAAACCACAAACAATAATAAAAGGACTAAAGTCTATACTTTGATTCTCACTACTATTGTAAGCAAATTAAGCCTTATATAAGTGTTGATCATAGGATTTGAGATTAGCACTAGCCAACCTCCTCAATAAGTTTCCTAAAGATTGATTAATTACCTCTGCTTGTCATTCTATTTAGGGATGATAAGAACTACTAAAATTCAAAGAAGTATTTGTTAATTTCCATAGAGAACACCGAAATGACTCTAGAAATGAATATCTTTGTCAAAAATAATGGACAATAGTAAACCATGTAAATGCTATATCTCCCAAAAGAATAGTAATGCAACATGAGATGCATCATTAGTATTTTTGCAAGCAATGAAATGTACCACCTTTGAGAACCTATCAACAACTATTTAGATGGCAAGAGCATGCATACTTTGGCATTAGTAGACGTTCCTTTTGCCATGTGGCATATACGACACCTGCCAACAAATTTATGCATTTTCCACTGCATAGATGGCAAAGAATAATAATAAAAAGCAAGTTGAAAAGCCTTATATCTTCCCATATGACCCTCATCACACAACTCCTTAATGATATTCAAGTGCATCCTACAAGTAGGAAGACATAACTGATTGCCTTTGGAAAGAAACCTATCATGCAACAAATAATTTGATTTCTGTCATTGTATTCCTCGTTGGAATACAACAACGGTATAAAAGCCAGCACTTGGCCACCATGCTTGCTAGAAGCACCAGATCCTCCACTTGACTTCCCATAGCCGCTATCAGATGGGCAGCCATTCCCCAATTGGCCACCATTCCTTATTTTGTTTGCTGGCAAGAAACCGCTAGTGCATAACTAGAAATGATTCTCCATGGACCCCTGCTACACTATCATTTGAAACACAATCCACAAATCCCCACCGCCGCCCGTCTTCTTTCTGAAAAATTCTGAGCTTTGGGCCTCACTTTTTGATTCGTCCCAACCATTCCACTGTTTTGTGCTATCGTTGGCTATTATGCAAACAACATTGGTTGAGATAGCCATCCAAACAATACACCTGAGCCAATCGAGCCACCATTGATATTGACCTTGCCACAACAGGTCTTTTTTGCTGCCGCAATCTTGATCTACAAGAGCCACTCAACATCCCATGGCTCAATAGTAGAACACCCAAACATGATGACCACAAAATCCCCCACCCAACTATTGAGGGTGTCTAATACATTCTATTTGTTCAACAATAGGTACTTTGCCAAATCTTCGCCTTTATGCTGTCACAAGGTGCTCTTGCCCCCACTATGGAGACCTCAAGGGTCTATCACTGCTTCGCCTTCCTCTGGCTTGTCGATGTGATAAACCTCTTCTACTACGTCTATAACACCAAGGACCTGTAGCAAGTCGTCAATCTCACTCTCCACCTTCTCTGGCCTGGGCTATAATTGTTGGCTCGTTGATATCTCCTCTACATGAACTCCTCCATCCCTAAGCGAAGTTCCCACAATGTCACACTGCCCTCAGCCACTCCCTCACTTGGATCTCCATCTATCCCTTCCTTCATGTCTTCGACATTTAAATAGGCTGGTTTCCATCTTTAAATTGCTTCCCATCCCCTGTCATTGCTACAATCTCTAGTGATGTGAACTTCCCTACCGTTCGGTGAAACTTCCTATGCAAAATTTTCATCGGAGATTGCTTGTGGGGCTTTTGGTTCCTCATTGCCCCAAATCTTGACTTGAACTCTAGTAGATTGGAGTATTGGATGGAAGATTTCGGGTGTGAGATGCATGTAGCTATGGCTCTGCGCTATATGGCTCTTGTGGCATCCCTACCTAACATAGGGTAGAGATTGCACTTTCATTCCATCTTGACTTTGGATTGGGAGTTCTTTACTAGCCCTAGGTCCACTTGTACCACAAATTGAATTTGCTGAACACTGGCTTGTAGCATACACGCCTTGGATACAAAACTATGACGAATAAGTACTTTGTGGGCCCTCTCTTTCCAAACCGAGTCCCAAGACTTGTTCCACTACCAGAGCCTCATCTCATGAAGCCCTCTTCATGAATATGGGTATGCTATGGACCGCCTCACACCACTATGAGATTTGCATTCCTTAGCATATGGGCTTGCTTAGGCAATTTTGGGCCTTCTCATTCACATGCTCCTTGTTCTTGCTTTTGGCTACTTTACATACTAAACCTCCCACCATGTAATACATGGCCCTTCTGTGGGCCCCAACATTTGGGTGCTTCAGTACTTGGCTACCTCTGCACTACTACTGCGACAACTACTACTTGTGCTAATTGTTGTCCTTGGCACTTATTCGACCTTGTTGTTAAAGTTGTCTGATGCCCTCTATAAGCTGTTCTGGGCCACACTGTTGTCCTTCTGGTGACCCTCACTTGTTGCAAACCTTCGCGGGTAGTCCACTATTGTCTTGAGTTCAACAAATCATGCCCTCTCCATTGCTCTTCCACTCCATCATCTATTGCCATCCCTGTTGATCGTGGAGATACCCTACCCTCAGATTTTGTGTATGTGGTGTTCCCTGCTGCACAATGTTCACTTTCATCTTAGCCACCCACCAAATTGACTTCTTGAATATTTTTGCTAGCATCTTCACAATTGGTTTTGAGCACTGGCCACACTGCATTGCATCATTTTGCTTGTCTCATCCACAATGCTTGACCAATTGTTCACAGCGGAGCTATGGTGTGCCTGAGCTAGGAGTTTTGGGCCACCTCGAGGACATGATGAGGCGCAAGAGAAACATGGTGGAATGTTGTGCACCGGAGATGGGCCCGCCTAAGGGAGCTTATTAGTTGTTCCTTATTTATGAGGGAGTTAATTACTATTTTCATTATTAGTTTATTAGTGGGCTTTTAAACTCTTATTTATAAGCCCATGCGTGTCTCTATTTAATATAAGGGCATAACCTCAATTTTGATTAGTAAATGAATGATCTATTGTCTTACTCTCTTGTATTTTCCCCTCTCCTCTCTACCTCTCCCCGCCTTTCTGACGGCAATGCCACCCTCTCTCCCTTTTCTGGCTACCATGCCATTGTATTACCACCAGAATACAACAGAGGTAGTTTAAAATCATGAAGTAAATATTTCAACTAGGTCAATTCACAACTCTTGCTTGCGATGTCACAATACTCTACCTCTTTGGATATTCTTGAAATTGTAGGTTGCTTCTTTATTTTAAATGAAATGAGAGAGTTTCCAAATTAAGGAAAAACTAGTGGTGGACTGCTAGGTTATAGGACAACTAAGCAATCTAATTCACAATAAACTAAAGAGATAGTGAGAAGTTTACAAGAAATAAAAGACATTGACTAGGTGATCAGTTCTTGAGATATGAAGCATTCACATAATTGCCTCAAATTATGGCTTGCAGAGAGCATACATGAATTTACTTAATGTATGATCAGAAAACATGATGTCTAAGTGAGTGATAATGAGATAATTTAGTCGACCTACAAGCCGGACATATGTGGATGGCTTATGAAATAAAGTTCCACTTTCATTGTGTAACTTTTAGTGTTTCACCATAGCAAAATCACAGGAATAGGAAGCTACATTGGTCAAAATGTAAACAATATATTTTCTTTGGGAATTGCATATACCCTACATGGGGGAGGGGAGATATACTTCTATTCCATGAAAATTTTAAGGGGCACAAGATCCTCAATGCAGAACCATCTTTGAATGAACTCCTTCAAGTGAGTGATGGCAATGGTATCATGAAGGGAACCCTTATTCATAATTGTGAGAGGAGCTAGTCCCACCATTACTGGAAGGCAAACAAAGACCTTGAGGAGAATGTGATGTGGTGAAAGCAGAACATCGGAATAGATAGGTGCAATGAGAACTATACAATCAAAAGGACTGAACCAAAGTAGTAATTGCATGCTTTTTCTTCTCTTGTAGCACAAGTGCATAAATACGATTGATAATAAATTAAGGGTTATTGAGAAGTACTAGCCCTCAAATAGTAGAATTAGAGTCACGAAAGGCCATTAGAAATGGTACAACTCCCTATTCCTAATAATGATCATTCCTAATAATGATCATGGAGAAGTTTCATAACACCACATGTACATGTGGTGAGAGGATGATGAGATGTGAATTTGTCCAAATAGGCCTTCAGTTTATTGAAATAAAATGCCAATAGTGGTTGTTCTTTATGGAGTGAAAATATTGCACTACAAATGTGAGGTACATTCTATGAGGCAATTGCTCTTTGAGATCATGGTCATTTAAAGTTAAACCATTTGCAAGTGCACAAGGTAGTTGTAGTAGGATGAGTATGAAGAGTTGTCATACCTCAAGGATGGAAATTAATTATTATCAAACTTGAATGAAAATTAGTTTTTAATTGAAAATTAAAACTAACATCAATGTAAATCGAATGAAAAAGTAATATTATGAAACTAACTTAAGAATATGAACCCACTGATAGAATCATAACAACACATTTGACCTCAAATCTAGATCATGTATGTATGTGAAAGAAGTGTTATTAAGCTGGAACTACTTAGAGAAAATCACTAATAAATTTAATGGTATGAGCCATCTTTGACGTAATACAAATTATTTACACTAATCTAAACTATAGGCATGTTTTGTATAATCTTAACATAACTTATCCAATTTCTTAATCACATAAACATGAATCTTATTGGAGAATCATCTCATTAAAACCATAGACATTAGATCTGATGTTGAATATCAATACCACATAGATCTATCCTCTAGAAGATGAATAAAATCACTATAAAATTGAATAAACCATAAAAGCTCATTTCATTGAAGAAACTTCATGTTATACAATTGTCCTATATCACACAAAACTCTAAATTAGAAGTAAAAGAAATTGCTACTTATCTATGGCTTCATCAAATTCCTAAGTTTTGAAGCCTTATCCTTCATGGTTGATGGAGATCCTGACATCTTTATGAAATCCCTGGGTTGCTTCTCCACCTCTCCTTTAGGCCTTCAGAAAATAGGATATATATATGTTAATATGCACCTAGTGCATATGGGTCATACGATTTGAATCATGTAGCCCATGATTTTAAGGGGGCAGGTGGCTTGTTAAACCCACCTTCCACTAGTCTAGGATCCATCAGATCGTGATTTGGCAGCTCCCAAGTGTCCGAGTGCTTTCAGAAGCTGCATGGTAGCTTCCAAGTGCCCATGCTCTTCTTAACTATTAGCTATATAACATAACTTCACTTGCTTTTCCCCAAGCGCTCCTAGGTAAATACAACAGAGTCACTATGCAATTCCAAGACAAAACTTGCATTCTTTCCATTTTCCAATTCAATCCGATTCATTCGCACTACAAAATTCAAACTTATAGCGGGGATTTTAAACCTCCACAAATGCTTCAAAAACCCCCCACTAAACTTTTAGTAGGGATTCACACTTCTCCTATAAAAGCGCCATCCCAAAAGGTTTTTGGCAAAGATTGTGTCATTGGTGATGGTGCATGGTAGGAGATAATTGTGGGATCAAGGATTTGAACGAATTAGCTTGAGGGGGTTTTTACGAGTTGCCTCCAAAAAGACACGGGTCTGAAGCTACCGCGCGAACTATTAAGTAAAAATGGCAGAGGCCCGTATAAAAACCCCTCTATTTATGTATTTTTAGTGGAGGTTTGCAAATACCCTTGCCATACAAGTGCCACTATAAGTACAATTTTGTAGTGTGTGTGTAAAGAAAGTTGTAGCCATACAGTCTAAATGTGACCCATTCACCAAGTTCTTTAAGTACACTTACTCAAAAATATAACAATGGTAACCTTTCAAACATAAAATATCATGATAGAGAAATATGCAGTAGCCTTTCTTTCTTTTTTTCTTTCTTTCTCTCTCATCAATCAAATTCAGGGTATAAGAACATAATGTACAACATTGTGACAAGTGCAATGCCTAGTGTTTTTTAGCTTTCTAAATAGTCCATATAATAAGTGCTCGACCAGCGACACTAATATAGTAGGCTCAAGCACTGTGTTTAGACACCCATCGGGCTTAATAACCCAAACCACAAAGGCTATAGAACCAAGCAAGTCACATAAAGAATTCATCTTAACTCTCTACCTTTTGACATGAACCCCTACGCTTGCCTAGGCTCAATGCCTGGTTACTCAATTAAAAGAGAAACAAATGATTTTTTTCATGAGCTTATTATTCACTCAACCCAATTTCCAACATTAGCCAAGCATCAAGCTCCATCAAGAGACACTTTCACTTTCTTTGTAAAATTGGTCTCCTTGAAAATAAAAGTATGCATTTAGATAATACTGCTATAAAAAAACTTATAAAAATAATATAACTAAGAAAAAAACTAAAAACCGCCAAACGTAAACAAAACATTGTCTTTAACGTATAGCAAAGGAATACTACAATGACAAGAATAAGTAAAGGAGGTATGGAAGGATATCACCTAAGAGAAACAACATAATTTTAAATTATCCACTAAATGTGAAAGACAAGTAGAAGAGGATTGAAGAGAATGAGGATATATACATGTACTGGTTATCACCCCAAACCAGTCAAAAGTCACAATTAAAGAAAGCAAAAAAGAAACATAAAAGTAACATAAACTAAAAGAAAACCTAAATGAACTTAAGACAGTCAAGAAAAATATGTTGAACAAAATGATGAAAAACGCTAAAAGATTGAGTTGCCTCCCAAAAAGCGCAAAGTTTAACATCTTTAGCCAAACAATGCTGCAATCAATGTCACATTGCAATCACTAATTGGCTTAGGTCTCTTGCAAATCCTCTAGCCCATGGTAAAGTAAGGTTGTCTCGAGGGGATCTCTCATCAGTGTCAAGAAGAGGGCTTCTTCAACTAATTCATCTAACTAGTCTACCACAAACAATCAAAATCACATTTAGCAGATAATTGGTTAGACACATTAAAAACATTAAGCCTCATTCATATTCTCAAAAGATAGTTCAATTACCTCATTCCTACAATCAATATAAGCATTAGCTGTTGCACGGAAGGGGCAACCTAAGATCACAAGGATTTTGTGGGTGGAGTTAGAAATAGGGTCAATGTCTTGAACAAGAAAATTCATAGGAAAGAAAAACATGTCAACATCAACTAGGGCATTTTCTATAGCTCCCCAAGGTTTCTGCACTGAACGATCAACTAACTGAAGAGTAATTGATGTAGGCAGCAAATCACCTAAGCCTAACTTCTCATACACCAAATGAGGGAGCAAGTAGACACTCGCACCAAGATCAAGAAGTGCTTGGCTGATGGAATATTTTCTATAACATAGGAAATGTTGGGATTCCGTGGTCTCTATAATTGAGTCGGGTATCAAGTTTCAAGAGAGAACTAACTTGCTAAGTGAGAAAGATTTTTTTGGACAAATGAGTCCCAGATTTTTTCTTTTGAGTGCATAGGTCATTGAGAAGTTTGGCATAGGTAGTACTTGCTTGATGACTTCTAGGAGTAGAAGGTTACTTTTGACTTATTTGAAGGTTTCAAGTATCTCGTCCATCCTAGCAATGCTCTTGTTGAATGGTAGGGTCATGTCTAGACACTTTGAAAATTGTGCTTAAGGGATATTGGATCCCTCAAGAATAGTCTTATACTATGGTCGTGACGGAGGAGGGGAAACAAAATCCTTACTGGGTAGCTCACTCATAGTTACTCTAGGCTCATCGTGGATTGGCTCCTCTAACTCATCGCTCTCATGGTTACCCAATAAATCATCCCCAAACTTATTATCAATGTGCCTCCCACTCCTTAAGGTCATGATGGATTAAATATGATCATTAGAAGAAGTGGCTTCCTGTTCTACAAAATTATCCTTACGATTTTACAAAGGCTAACTTGGTAAAGTGCCCACCTCTTTTATTAATGGCATTGGCTAGTTAGCCTATTTGGGCTTGAAGCTTAACTATTTATTATGTGTGAGAGTGAAGGAGATGGGATAGAGATTGTAGGTCTTGAAAGACAGTCAAGACCTTATCTTTAAATATTAGACTCCTAATGGGTTGGACATATTAGGGTTGCATATGAGGTTGTTGGAAAGGTGTTGGCGGACCTAAGAAGTTTTGCCTAGGGGGTTGGTTGACCATTGCCTCTTGGTCAATTGTCCATCAAGAAAAATTAGGGTGATTCCTCCGCCATGGGTTGTACATGATAGAGAATGAGTTATTGTCAGCCGTAGGGAAGGACTGGGTAGCATTGATGTTCTCTTTAACAAGCTCATAAAATTGGGGGGTTGAAGGGCACTCAGTGATGGTATGGGTAGGACTTAGACATATGACACATGCTTGTTTAGTGAGGGGAACATGATGGTCTGTTGAACTCATAAGAAGATCTAATTTCCTACTCAATGTGTCAACTTTGGAGGAATAGTCAACTAGATTTTTGACTTCATACTTGCCACCCCTAGAGAGGACATTTTTTGAGGAAGCTATCCCACCTTCATTTATATTCAAAGTAACATGTTTAAAAGAGTTTTCACACAATTCCTCAAATAGTTCTCATGTCTCATTCTCATTATTAAGCAAAAACGTACCCACATAATTCGCATCAACATGATAATAGTTTTACGTAGTAAGACCCTCATAGAATCGTTAGACAAAATGCCATTTGGGAATAACATGATGGGGACATCTCCTAAGAACGTCCTTAAGTCATCCTAACTCTCATGGAAATGCTTAGCAGGAAGCTAAGCTAAAGTAGTGATGGCTTTACGCATTTGGTTAGTTGTTCATGTAGAGAAGTACTTCTTGAGAAATTTTTGTTGCATTTGAGCCTATATGTTGTGTTCAGTTCTAAGGAGTGAAGCCATTCTTTGGACTTACATTTGAATATGAAAGGGAGAAGCTTAAGTCTTACAACCTCATCACTCAGGTTTGAGAGTTTGAATGTAGTGCACATCTCCAAAAAAGTCATCTATGTGCTTATACAAGTTTTTATTATTAATCCTATAAAATGATGGAAGCATCTAAAAATATTGGGCTTAATTTCAAAATTCTGAGTCACAACCGCAGTCAAGCTAATATAGGATAGGGAGGTGTACTCATTTAGAGTGTAATACTCCTTCAGCACCTTTGTAGGTGCATCAATGAGTTGGTTATTTTCAGCCATGGTGGTGGAATAATTGGTGGGTGGAAAGTGCAAGGGTCTCCTACTACTAGACTTGCATTCAAGCTTGGGGTCAAAAGGTTCTAACTCAGGTAGAAGGGGTTGGCGCCAAGCATACAAAAACAATCAAACCACAAAAATAAAATAAAGCAAAAATATAAAATAAAAGCTGACTAAAAGAGTGAAAATTAAAGAAGTAAGAAAGATTTTCAAACCAAAGGGAAGAACGCTCCTTGTAGATGTTGCCTTAGGACCACAAGAGTAAAAAACAATAGTTTCAACCTCAATGTGAAAAAGAACCAAAGAGGGTTAAATTAGAAGGCAAAGCTAAATGAAAACTAAAAAATAACTAAAATTATCCTAACTAGAAATTTGGTAGAACTCTTTGTCCATCCCCGACAATGACACCAAAAACTTCATTGTTTAAAATTAAACTATTTGCAAATGTATAAGGTAATTGTATTAAGATGAATATGAAGGGTCGTCGAAACTTAGGGACAAAATTAATCATTACCAAACGTGAAAGAAAAAATATTTTTGATTGAAAACTAAAACTAGCACTAATGTAAAGTGAACAAGATAGTAATATTATGAAACTAACTTAAGAAAATGAATCCACCAATAGAATCATAACAATGCCTTTGACCTCTAATCTACATCATGTATGTGTATGAAAGGAGTGTTATTAGCCTAGGATTGCTTAGAGAAAATCAGTAATCAATTTTATGGTATGAGTTGTCTTTGACATAGCACAAATCATCTACACTAATATAAACTACAGGCATGACTCGTGGAATCTTAGCATAACTCATTCACTTCTTGATTTCATAAACATGAATCCAATTGCATTACCATCTCATCTAAACTATAAGCATTAGATTTGATGTTGAAAAGTAATACCACATAGTTCTATCCTCTATAAGATGAATAAAATTAATCTAGCATTGAATAAACCATTATAACTCATTTCATTGAAAAAACCTCATGTTATACAATTGTCATATATCACACAAAAAACTAAATTAGAAGTAAAAAAATGGCTACTCATCTATGTCTTCATAAAATTCTTAAGTTTCAAAGCCTTAAGCCTTCCATAGTAGATATAGATCCTTGCATCTTCGTGAAATCCTTGGGTTGCTCCTCCACCTTCTTTCCTTTATGCCTTCATAAAATAGGGTTAGGTTCCCCAAATTCATGCCCAAAAGATGTTTATATAGGCCCTTAAGTCGGTTGAAGAGTTTGACTTCTAAAAGGAATAAAAAATGGCCCAAATTGGGAAACTGTGTGTTACCCAATCGATTGTTGCATTAGGCCGATCAATCAAAAGAACTATTGTTTGCAGGAATTTCATGGCCCAATCATGATCACCCTACTATTCATTGGCCAATCGATGGCCCTATTGCCTTGATCAATAGCCTTGTAGAAAATTTAGAAGAAAAATTCATACAAGCCTCTCACATCATTATTAATTTTAATTTCTAACTATCTAAATTATGACTTAAAAATAAAACAAAGAGAGATTAAATAACACATATATCACTCATTAGATCTCTCCAAACCTATGATGTTTTGCTAATATAAATAACACTACTCGATTCGGGCTTGTGGCACCTGGGGGGAGGGGGATTGTGTTATGAGGGGTGGGGCCTCTGATTTGTATCCAAAAAGAAATAAAAAGAAGCATATTTAAAACTACATATGGTCCTACCATGGGGTTCCATAATCAAGTGTCACTTGTGTAAAATTATGAAGCACACTTTCTTGAATGCTTTTATTATGACAAATACAATATATGTTACTTATTTTATCATCTCATTATTGGTAAATTAAATGTAATTCTATTTTTTTTCTAATGTCCTTTTTTTAAAGTATCATGCATGAAATTTCTCTAGAAAAATCAATTGCAGTAAGTGCATATTTAAAAAATTTGTGTTTGGCACAAGTTGAATCATGAGACAGGTGGATGACCCGTAAGTAATTGGCGTTGCGGGAATAAAATCTTATATTTATTTTAATTATTCTGGTCATATCTTATATTTCTTATCTCAATATTTTGTATTTATTGTAATATGCTATAAATAGTAAATGAGACCTCTTAATCTGCGCTCGATGCATATGGACATGTAGGTAACCCACCTACTTAGGATTTGGCGGCTACCAATGTGCCAAGGCGCTTGCTTCTTAACTATTCACATAGTAAATACTTGGTTTAATTTATTGAATCATTGTTAAGCTGGTTTGACCAATGTATTCACATTTCGGTATGGTTGTTGTGATGATGACAATTCCGGTTGAATCATGTTAAGTTACTGATTCATGGATGTAGGTATATCACTATCCTTCAACTATAAAGATTGAAGAGTTCACTTTGGGTTTGATTTCTGGTCCTTTGTCAACAACATTGCAAATGTGGCTTACTTCTTCGAAATTGCATTTTGATTAAGAATTATTAGCTTATATATGAATAAAAGAGAATTAATAGAAACATATTTCCAATGTTTCTTGATGTTATCAATACAAAAAAAAAAATGTACACATTTAATAGGTTACCTACCTCAACATGTGATCTGCTATATCCTAGAAAAACTAGCTTGCACCTGAACAGTACAGGCCTGATCAAATACTAGACAGAAGTATTCTACTTCCATGACTGCTTCTCTAATTCAGATGATTCTACATAATGAGACAGAGAAATAGAAGAAAATGAAGGGAATACTTTGCATAACCTTTGAGTGCTATAATCCTTGAAGTCGCTAGCAAAACCCTTCCTCAACTTGCTCTGTTGTTGCACCACCAAGATGGAAACCTGTGCCCCAAAATCTGATGATGCAAGGTAGTCGCCTATAGCCCCCAACTCAAGATCTTCACACCATTCTTTCAATCCAAATGTAACAGCATTCTCTCTTTCTCTGCTCATCCCTACTAAGAAAAGATCATATAATTCTCCCATTCTCCTAATCACATTGATTGTATCCTCCCCAGTGGTTACTAGCTCTTGCCTATACTCAGTGTTCACCCCTGCCCCTGTTGCTTGCCCAAGTCTACAACTTTTGATCATGTCATCGTCCAATTTCTTCTCATCCAAATCCTCGTCAATATCCTCTTCGGTGGCGACAAACCTGACGACGGTGACGCTCACATCTTGGTTGGTGGCCATCCGCATCGCGTAAGCGAGGGCCTCGCGGTCGTCACGGCCGCCGACGAAGATCACCCCAATGCGGTGGGCTCCATTGCTAGACACTATACAAAATTGTGACACCCTCCGGTCGATCAAGATCCCTACAGAGCAAGGGGCGTGGGCCAGCACGTTGTGGTTGATCAACTGTGCCAGCCGGCTCTCTGAGTCAGCGACGCCGGCGACCTTGTGCCGGTGGAAGGGTAGGATGATCATGGAGACGCGCTTGTTGAGGGCGAGCCGGCAGATGTTGTCGTGCATGGTGACGAAGGGTGCCACGGCCGTGAAGGAATGGATGGAGACCACGTCCTGGTGGTGGGCCTGCTGCTCGAAGTTGAGGAAGGCATTTGTGATGTGGTCCGAGCGAGTTGGTTGGCCTCTGTTGGGCTTGTTGGCCTGGAGAATGGGAGCTGCCCGGCCCACGAGCTGGACAAGATGGATGACGAAGACGTGAATTGGGCTTTGCTTGGTGGGGTTGGAGGCCTCCAGGAGCTCGATTATGGGTGCAACATCCTCGTCGTTGATGACACAGGCCAGGATGCGGAGCTCCATGTCCGGATTGGAGTCTTCAATGGTGCGCCTCTTGTAGGCGGCGTAGTTCATGGATGGCCGGTAGATGAAGAAGGCCAGCGGGCTGCAGACGCCGCCCAGGAGCGCAATGGTGATCACCATGATGGAGAAGGTCTCATTGCTTAATTTCTGCAAGTTAGAAAGACAATGTAAGATTGTTGTAATGCAAATGGAGTGGCTAATTATTTTGCCATAATCCACTAGTGGCGAGTGCATTCTCTTACATCAAAATGTGCTCCTTACATAGTGATAAAACACATTGTTACTTAAGTGGGTAATATGTTCTTATAAGTGAACTCACAGTAATGTTGTAAATTTCACACTCTACAATCATGTCCAACAAATTAATTGTTCATTACTCCCCAGTGTTTATCTAGACGGCTGCAAAAGAATTAAGGAACAGAAAGGCATAGTGTAGAGAAAAAAATTGTTACCACAGTGTCTTGCAGTATTCTAGTTGAGGTGAGGTCGATAATGCCTTTGCTGCTCATAACTAGGCCAAGGGAGAGAGCATCTCTGAATGACATTTTACAGTAGAGACAAGGCAAGACAACTCCCAGTATCTTCCCAATGGTACCAAACAGGACCATCACCTCCATGGCTAGCAAGTTTCCTACATCTTGTATAGAACGAACGTCGGTCTTCAATCCACTGGAGGCGATATAGAGAGGAAGAAGGATTCCAGATACCATAGACTCAAGCCTATTCACCAATGTCTCCCCAAGAGGGGGCCCATCTGGCACAGCCAGGCCAAGCAAGAATGGCCCAAACATGACCCTCTGGCCGATCACTTCGCTGTAGAGCCCTAGAATGAGAACGGTCAAAATGATGAAGGAGACATAGATCTCGGCCACCGGCCGGCCCACCGGGCTCCTCCGGTAGATTGACACTAGAAATGGCCTCATGACGAAAATAATGAATAGAACCAGACACACAATGGACATGACGGCTGAGAACAACTTTATGGGTGACTTGGTGCCAATGTTGGAGCTTAGGGATATGGCCGAGGCTATCCAGGCGAACACGTCGCAGATCATCGAGCACGCCGTCGCGAGGTGGCCGAGCTCGGAGGTGAGGAGCTTGAGATCGGTGAGGAGGGCGGCCACGACGGGGAATGGGCTGAAGGCAAATATGGCATTCAGGGGTAATAGCAAGGGTCCCAGCTTAGTGACAAAGTGGAAATGGCCTTCGAGGATTTTGGTGATGGCGAAGATGAGAAAGAAGGGAACGATGATGCTGGAGAAGGCAATGCCCCAAGCCTTCTTGCCCGTCCTCTTGACTGTTCCTACGTCCATCTTCACTCCGGCCAGGAAGAGGTAGAACATGAGTGCGAACATGCACACAGTGTCAATCATTAGGAAGCCTTGGCGTGGGAACATGGCTGAAAATATGGCCTTGTTGCGCCCTAGGACTGATGGGCCCAGAAGTATGCCACCCTGTAGGAAAATCAAGAGAGATCAAAAAGAAATGAAAGACAATATTACAATTTATATCACAATATAGACAATGAAGATGAACAAGAGTAGACTTCATTTTCGCAGAAAGTCTGAATGGCTAACCCTTTTTGCAGGATTGGCATATGATCTAGCTTATGTCTATTAGAAAACAGGATGGGGGAGATTGAATTACAATGATGTCAGTGACAACTTTTGGTTGTTTGAAGGGCTTGAGGAGGTAATGAGTAAACTGGGTGGTGATGAAAACCACAGAGACTTGCATTAGGAAGAGAGGAAGGGAGAAGGCTAGAGGATTGCTGTCTACCCATAGCCCGTTTGAGTCGAGCTCCCATTTTGTAAAGCATGTGATTGCCAAATCACTTCGGTTGTTAGGGGCGGAAGCCATTGTCCCCTCTGAGAAAAGTGGAGGAAGAACAAGAGAGAAGGTGAAAGAGAGAGGTGGGAGTAAGGTCTGTGTTTGTGCTAGAGGTTGATCATTGACCAGGTCGCTGAATGTGGGATGGTCAGAAGAGAGACAGTTAAAGGGGTGATGGGTAGGCGAGAGGGAGAGCGGAGAATCAGGAGTCTCTCTACCCTCAATTTAAAGAGCGCTAATCCCTCAGCACACGTTAACCACCAACAAGTCACAGAGACGAAAACGTTTTCGAGACGACTCCGTGTTACCATGACTTTCCCTCCTCCAGCCTCTTTTCCCCGGGCGTGGAAAGCTGCAGCTCTGCTCTGCCTGCCCTCTCCCTCTCACTCCTGATCTCTTCCAGTCCCTCTTCCCCCTCCCTCCTGGTTTTTGCCCAGCACTCCAGCATTGTACTCTCCCCCCTTCTCCCGGTCTGCCCCAGTGAGTTACATGATTAGAGAGATGAGCTTAAGAGGAGTGGTTAATCACGTGAATTGCTTAATGGCCTTGCCCACACAATTGTATTTTCGCCTTGCCCAAACAATTGTATTATCGTTGAAGCAAGTAAAACTAGCTTTTGCTTATAAAAAGAGATGAGTAGTGATGTAAAGTTGTTATCATGAAAGGTTGCTCAGGTATTTCGTTAGAAAGTAAGTGTCAGAAGTAATTATGAGTAGATTACATATACATTATATTTTCCAATCTGCTTACCTAAATAGTAATTATGGCTCAGGTGGGGCAACTGTTTCAGCTTGCCCCACATTGGCTCCGCCAGTGTCCTCATCTCGTTGTTAGTAGGAAGATGGGAGCTCCGAAGGCCATGCTAATGGCAGCAATGACGTACATTTTCTCTCCCCACCCAACGACATCCCGTCTTCTGCCCCTCATCTGCGTCTCTTTGTACCATCACAAGAGCACCTGCATGATCCCTCAGCCGCCGGACCTCATTTGCCCAGTCTAGGGAGAAGGCAGCTTCGTCCACCCGGACCTTAATATATCCAACGGGGGATCTACGGGCTCGGCCCTGTGTCTTCCCGAGAGATTCGTAAATGGTCGGAGCTCATTTGTACATTTCGTTGAGTTTTCCCTCCGTCAACTCTGACGGTGGCGGCTTCAACTCGATTTTGGCCCAGCTGGGTAGTCTAGTTCCAGGTACGATTCGTTGTCATTTAGTTTCAAATATTTTTTTGTAGCTTTTAATTTGTTTCATGGGCCAATGTTGGGATTGTGCCGAAGCCAATGAGGCTAGCACTAAGCCAAATCTTTTTGTTTCTTAGATTTTGTTATCTTAATAATGTTATTGTTGGGTACAGAACTTTGTGAAATTTGCTTGAAAAATAAAGAGTTTTAGTATATTTTAAATGAGACTAGCTGAAAATGCAGTGAGCTTATTGTTCTTTTCTTAGTAATTTTTTTTTTTATAAGTCTTCTTCTAGTTGTGCAGAAGAATCTCCAATTTACTTAAAACGAGATGACATGGATTTTTCTTTTTTTTTTCTCACAAGTATTTTTATGAGTCTTATCCAAATTTTGCAAAAGCAAATGGCTTTATCATATGTTGCATCGATTTTTCCAAATATATTGTTTCATGGTCTTTGTTTATGCATCTTGTTTAAATTTGATGGAAGCGGCGGAATTATTTCAGTAAGATGGTTATTTTCCATATAATTATGTTTATTTCGGTTTATATTATTGGCCTTCCGGAAGCTAATAGTATTTAAGAGTAAGTATAAACTTTGGGTTGAGGATGTAGTTTGTCCTGTGTGTACAGAAGTGGAAGGTTCACAGTATACATGTCCTTGCTTCAAATTTTGATGTTTCACTGTTTTCCATGCCAGGAAACTTTGTGGGCCCAACAGCTTTGGCTTAATGTAGTACAATGGTAATAATTTTTTTGATTCTTTCCACAAAATTTAAAATCTAGTTGACTACTAGAATATCTTCTCAAATTCAAAATCTAGCTGCCTATTAGAAGGTTTGACCAGCACCCCTATGATATTGTAATAATAACTAGGTTGGCTGTATAAGATGCAGATAATATTTTTCAAAATGAGATTAGTGTGATGATACCATTTTGAAAATAATTGAAACAGTTTCTGACCAAGAGTTGCAAGAAGTTGGAGGTTTTATTCTCTGCATATAGAGGAGGGATCTATACAAGGTATTTCCTACAATTTTTATTGCCATATTATACTTTTATGGTACTATATGCACTATGTTGTAGTAGTAGGAGCATGCTCAACCATAAATTTAAAAATCCAATGAAAACTGTATGCAATATGTGTGTTGGCAGAATTAGGATTAACATGCTTCCGATGTCAAGTTCTATGATGAGTATGCAGTTCCCGAGGATAGTCTTGAGCACTTCAAAAATATCACACCAAAGTATACATGTTCATCATAAAACGCCTGATATTCACTACTTGTTGCTGCTCCCTCTCCCTCATTTTTCCTGCTTCTCTCCCCTTCCTCTCTATTCTCCCCTCCCTTCTCATTTCCATTAAACTTTGTGTGAGTACGACCACGAGACTTCTATAGATTTTTATGTGGTAAGTGCATTTACCTCATTAATTAAATTTGATCTTCCTAATGTACAAATCCTAATGTGCAAAGTTTCTATAATATCTAATTGTATTTCTTTCAGGAAGGAGATTTTCTTATCCCAGCTATTGCAGGAGTCTTGGTGTAAGTTCACAAATCTAGGACACTGGTTCAGTACAATTGTGAATTATAGAAACGACTGCACATTTTTTTTCTGAAGTTTGGCTACACTGCATTCCTTTGTGGTCCTTGAAAAAAATGAAAGTACAAATAGACTTTGTAACATCAGAATATTTTTATCTATTCATATGCTTGCTAATATTTTGGCAGATTCTCGTCCACCCCAAATAGAGCAACAAACAAATACTACTTAGGTTCAGCGCCATTGAAGGACATGACAAGGTGAGGCTACCAATAACCGCTGTAGTTTCTATTTTGCTTAGTTTTAATGCAATATTTCTTGTGTATTTTTTACTAACACAGTTTGTTTCTACAACTTTTATTTTACCAGTCATTTTGTCACTGCCTTTGACCCTTGCGGCAATAACAAGGACTAACTGGTCTTCCTAGAGAAGGCCATATATGTTCGATGTTGGTAATAAACTTGAGTTTCTTTATTTAATAAAGATTGGTTTGTGTTGGCTAGCGAAAGAAGAAATCAAAGATATATTTTACATGAAGTTTGTTGAGATTTTCTGCTTGATTACTCTTATTTATTTGAACATTATAATTCCTCATTAAGGACCTTTGACCATTTTCATTTGATAACTGTAATTTTTTGCTTCTTGTGAAAGTTTCTCCATCTAAATGACTCAGTAATAGAGCTTGCTAATGAAGTAAGAAAGTTATTAGGGCCTAAGGAAGAGGAACAAAGAAAAGAAGCCTCTTATGGGGGCCCATGTATCCTTGCTACAGGAGTTGCTACACATAAAAAACTTTCCACTTCTAGAAGCTATTGTTATGAACTCGTTGTAATAATGAACTTCCCGCAATATATATATAGCGGATCGAGGGCAGATGGGTTTTTTTCGTCACTAATATGGCCACACCATGGGAATCCTAACAAGATTATGTAAATAGGGGTTGTTTAGGTGTTAAATATTTAGAAATAAAAGAAGAAAAAATTAGAATTAATTTCAATAATTCATTGCCAAATGAGAATTATTGTTGACAATAAAAATCTATAGAATAAATTTGGATTTCTCATTGAACCTATTTTTAAAATTTTAAATTAATATAACTCACTTTTAAATTTATATATGTATGTTTTTAGTACTATTAGAGTCCTAAATTCGAGTATTATCAAATATGATTCTACATAGGTAAATAATTTTGAATTTTTAAAATGCACACTTCTCAATACTTAAATTGATATAAGGAGTAATAATTAAATTCTAAGGCCGGGAGCCGAAATCGACAAAATTACCCGACAAGGTGATTTGGTGATTCTGATTGATTTCGTATGAAAACAATATAAAATATACTTTCGGGTAAAAAAATTTAATTCCACCCACCTTCGTTACCTAACTACGATTTTAATTATTCTAAATGGAATCAGGGCGAAATAACTAAGGAGGGCTAAGACGCTCATGCAACAAAGCAGAAGGCTCATAATACAAAGCATACGATTGATAGATACTCACTCATAAGTCAGTTTCATCTGACGTCAAAGTTCATTGAAGAACAAACCCGCACCATGGAACCTCCAACGAGTAATATCGTCTAGTTGCAGAGTCATCTCATCTGTTAGGTGCTTCTTCCAGTCTCCCACCTCCCCTCGCCTGAAGAACGACTGGGAATCATGCCCCAAAATATCGAGGTTCCCTTTGCAAGTTTGTAAATCACGCATCCTCTTCAAGCTACACCTTTTCACAACATCCTCAACCTGCATCACACTCAGGCTGTGCCCCAAGAACTCTGCCAAACTCTTCACATGCTTATGTGGGTCCCGCTTCAGCTCCTCATATGTAATGAAGAACACCCTCTCCCTTGCATTCCAATATTCCAACACATGATCAGCGAAGTGCCCAGAAGGCATAGTCCCCTTACAGAAGCTATTGAAGGCTTCTTCAAAGGACCTCCGAGGCTTACCTGGTGAGTCCTTGAAGAAGTGCCACAAAGAGACAAGAGTGTCTTTAGGGTTTCGTGCAACATATACTATCCGGGTAGGGGAACTCTTGATGGAATCAGGTAGCAGGCCATAAGGGAGATGAGTGCTAAAGATCCTGGGATCGGCCATATGACTGAGATCGGGGTTTGTGTTCTTGCCATAGGTTTGCATCTCAATGAACGGGACTAGCTCTTGTGGGTGGTACTTGAGAAGTTGGTCCTGATCTCCAGATTCACCAACATGAAGAATGGTGTAGATGAGGGCTTTGAGCCATGTGGTGCCAGATTTGGGGAAGGAAGCCAGCAGAACATCATCTCGGTGTGGCTCAAAGTGAGCCTCAATTGCCTTTATAGCTTCTATTTGAGCTTCCAGCATCCAAAAGCCTTTCCAGTGGTAGATTGTGTCTCCATACCATTCTGCAACTGGGAGCTGGTCCAGGACCGCTTCATCTTGTTGGACGTTTTCCATTCCCTGCATTTTTACGTGATAACACTTGTGGAGTTCTATTTGCCGAATTGATGCTGATTTATATAGGTTAGTTTGTTTCCATAATCTACAAAAAAAATATTAATGGCGAGATGAACGTGAAGGCTCACCAATTGTTACCCATTTCACGAGGAGGAACGCAATCTCTTTCATTATACGTACAGATTGCAAATTGCGTGATTTTTCGAGTGGTTATGCTATCAGCATCCCGATGGCATGTGCAGTTGGGTAGATTTGAAGTAATGAACCAATTTTCGCAACTTTAGGACTGAGATAAACATTAATTAAAGATGAACAAACGATGCACACGAAAACAGGCAATGTAGGATCTTTTTTTTTTTTTCGGTCGGCAGGCAATGTAGGATCTTAATGACATATATAAAAAAAGGAAACTTCATACACAAAATTCATCACCATTGTAATTTGTGGTGGGATCTCAAATGACAGTTTTTATGCCCCATAATTTTGCTTGATGACCGTAGGGTGAGGACACTGCATTCTTCATTTCTCTAAAACAATGCTAAGAAATATTCTAACATTGCACATACATTTCTACCAGAGTCATAGTGCTACGAGTTTGTATAGTATATGCTCGTTTGTTTAATTATATATATATATATATATAATAGCTTTATTAAAACTTGTAAAATAAATTATTTTTAATTTATTTAAAAAAATAAAATGGAGCTATTAATGTAGGACAAATGGATCGAGTATATGAAATATAAAACCCAAATAGTTAATTTGGGCCCTCACTTAGAGGGGTTGTTTGAGTGTGAAATTAATGTAGTTATGAATCGGAATTTTTATGAATTAATTCATTTGATTCAATATAGAATCAGAATTAGATTTGGATTAGCAATTTTTGGATAGAATTACGTTTGGCAAGTGAAATTGTGCTAAGGTTGGAATCTTCAGCATTTTTAAGTAAAATGACAACCATACCCTTGGATTAAATTCTTTTCAAACTTCAAGCATTTTGATATAAGAGGCCTAATAAACAAAATGCACAACTCACTTAATATATAATAATATTGAGAACTTAAAACTTTATTACAGTAGATAACGAATCTGAAAGAAAAAACATATGATAGTTGCCATCAAAGTCTCTCCAACTATTTCACTTTAGCAACAAGATATAAAGCAACCAAGATATAAATCATTCACTATTATCCCAAAATCACATTATCCATTTGCTACACATTCACATTTATCCAAAATTTATACCAACAACCAAAATATAGAGCAGACTTTTACATGTTTCACATTCAAATTTCGTTGCCGCTACACATTCCTCATGTTTTCCCTCCTCCTTTCTCATCTAGGCTTGGGACCGGCCAACGGCAGCCTTAAAAACTTTTTTTTTCAGATCAATTTAACTCAAAAGAACTACAACCAAGCTTAAGTAAATGCATAAAGTAATTCATACAACAATAAGAGATAGGAATTAGTTCTGTCCTCAATGAATTATCACTCCCAAACTCTCTGTCCTCTTTGCCTATAAATTTTTGTTTTTCCTTTATCTCTTTTTCTGTCTCAAACCCTCTCATTTTAGCTCTCTTTCACCTCTACTCTTAACATAGAAGGTTCCTTCCCTAATGACCCTGAGCATTCCCTCTCTAAAGACCCTAAACACGTTTCAAGGGATCTTGTTTGTTCACACCTTATTTGCTTTATCCCCAATCACTATCAAAGTGCATAAACACGAACTCCATCAAGCTGAGTCTTTCTTCCCTAACCCCAAACTCCATTCCCCTCTAACCTCTCTTTACATCTATATTTTGCTTATTGGTCATCACAATGGAACTATGACATAAGACTAACTAGAAATGCAATCAACAAAAGCTGAGAAGTGTCATAAACAACAATAGAAATTCAATCAACAATAAAATTGGTCCGATGTTGTAACAAAATCAATTTGCATCATTCCAAAACAATCATAGAAATCAAAGGCAAACTTGTTTTACAATAATCCTAGTGGATAAAATCAATGATCACAAATTGCATAATCATAGTTGCAAATCTCATAACAATAAACACACAATAAAAATCAAATGCAAGAGCTTGTCATACACACAAAATTTGTCCATAGCAATGCATAACACCAACACATATCATAAAAGAAAATTACACTAAATAATCCATATCCCTTTCTCATTCAAATTGCAGGCCAATCCATTCCTTATCCAATTGCATCGTCACAATCATTCAATGCACACACGTACACACAATTGACATGGAAAAAATTAGAATTTGAGCCGGAAAATTTTACCTTGCAAATTTGCTGGTTTGGACCAATCGAAGCAGAACCTCCAGTTACAAGCAGGATCTTCGCTGAATAATTGCAGTAGCACGCTGAAAAATTAATGCGAAGGAGCATAAAAAAAGAATTGTGAGCACAGTTGGAGGTGGTACAAAATGCTTATCGCGAAGGAGGCAGTAGATAAATGGGGTCAGTTGAGGGCATTTTGATGGGAGCAGCTGCACTTGACAAATGGGGCTAGATGGGGGTAGCCTGATGGGATGGGCTGCTGCCAGATGGGAGGAAGGAGACAATGGAGAGGCGGCGCGGATCTTCCAGTGAATGGAGCAGTTGGGTAGACGAGAGGCCGGCAGATGGGGAGGCCGACCGATGGGGCAGAGAAGAGAGTGGCTAGGGTTTGAGGGAGGGTGAAGGAGCGAACAGATGAGAAGGGTAAGGAGGGAGACAATGGAGAGGCGGTGCAGATTTCTCGGCGAATGGAGGAGGCGGGCAGACAAGCGACCGGTAGACGAGGAAGATGGTGCGTGCGGCTGGCAGACGAGGAGGAGAAGAGAGTGGCGCATTTTTCCGTAATTACCCAAATCACCCTCGCCAGATGATTTGGCCATTCTGATTAGAAACAAACGGAATCGTGTTTTGGGCAAAATTATAAATTCCACCACCTAATATCCAACCTGGATTCAGGTGATTCAGGGTTGAATTAGGCCAGAATCCCTGGAATTTTACCCAGTTTCCGCTCCAAACAGCCCCTTAGTAATCTCTTATCTAAAGACTCTCCCGTTTATGGCCAATTCGACACGGTACTACTCATTCCTTCATTGAATTTGCGCCTCGTATATTTATACGAGGCTTCTTCATTCAATGCACAGTTCCTCTTCTAACTTCTTAAAGTAAATAGACTGTCAATTGCGTATCGAAAATAACTTCACCTATGCTTTTCCAAAAGAAAAATGTTTTGTCTACGTGTTTTTCATGACCAATTCCTTGTGACTTTAAAAGGCCAAGAAAAACATCCACCCACAATTTTATCTGTTTTTTTTTTCTTTGAGAAACATCTACTTAATTTTGTCATTAAATTTAATATATTTTGATTTGAAAATGATAATCGCCCAAATAATCTACCTGGCAAACCCTCTCAATAGGGTTTTAATTGGACAGCATGTTGGCTGAAGAAAGCTTTGTGTAAGAGATCTACATATATGTTCTTATTTTAGACTTGTCTAGCCTAACTAATTTTTATGACTAAGGCTACATGACCAATAATGGAAGGATGTCATATCAGCTAGAAATGGTGAGAGAGAAAGTTTTGGAAACGGGATCCATTAGCTCCCGTGTTCTCTCCCTCCACATGTTCATAGGTCATGCGATTTGGTCAAGAGAATATTTTTGTATTATTATCCACACATTCTACCCAACCAATACACATTTGCAAGGGTTTGTTGAATAGATTCATAGGAAGTATATCACTACTTTGGATTTTAATGTCATATCTATTTGAGATAGTCACAGGGCCGCATTCCATAGCTTAATTTTGCCATAAACATATGAGCATGTGTTAGAAGTTGCTTACACATTAACCAAACTTAACTATGTAGTGTAACACCCCTGCTGCAACACTGAATAGATGTTTAGATTCAATAAAACTTACTAATACAAACTGATTATTACCATACGTGTCTAGCCTGGTCAAGCTAGATGATGTGCCATGTTAGATTTTACTGGCATTTATTTAGGCGTCGTTTGGATGACGCTTTGCAATAGCTTTCTATCAGGTTTTTATTGTTTTGCTCGTAAATCTTTTTTGGTTAGACAATTTAAACTAAAAACCTTGCTTTTTTTTTTAAAACGCCTTTAAAAATATTTTGACTCGTTTTTGCTTTTTAATCGTTTTCTGCCTAACTTTCTTCATGAGGAAATTTAGGCTAAAAGTGTATCGACATTTTTACCCTTTTATTCTCTCTTACTATAGCACTTTTTCACTTTTTTTTTACATGCACGTATTTTCTTATCCAGTAAAATCCTCTTCCCTCTTCTCCTCCCACCATGATTGCCCTTGCTAATAGCCTTCTCTTTTCTCCTTTTCAATAAAACATTCTTCCCTTTCTCTTCCCACCATGACCACCCTTATCTTCCATTAATGACCACTCTCGTTCGCTATTGATGACCACCCTCATCTACCCGACCCTTTTTCCTCTAATTATTTGAGGACAAAGTAGGTATTTTTTATAACAGAAATATTACATACTACAATGGCTACCCAAACAAGATTTTTAGAACTTTTGTTGAAAAGTTGATTTTCTATAATATATATCCAAACATAACCCACTTTTGTTTTGTTTTTTAAAAAGTAATTTTAACTAATTAAAGCAGCTTTCAAGGCAACACAAAGTGTCATTTAAACAACACCTTACTATGTTAGGAGTCCCATACAAAATGAATCCCATGCCCCCACTATATTTTTATATTGTCGTATTATGTAAACCAAATAGTGATAGAACTTAATGTAAAAAATTAGGCATACCTGTAGCCATCAGGATTAGAACCTTCAATAAAGCTTGATCTTCTGCTAATCATCTTCATAATCACAATAGTATTTTTGGTTTAGAATTTGGCTGAGAATAATTTCGCTTAAGACACTGAATTAGGATGGCTAATTGTGTATTTATAACTAAACTAGGACACCACTGTTAAGAACCCTAGAATCCTGACCGTCCATCCATAGGTCATCCAATGGTTCAGCTTTGCTACTTAAAACCACAGCTTAATGGGTATTCTGACTCAGGCCCATTACCCAAACAGTTTTAAAAGCCCAAAACTATGTCAATTGAGACAGTTGGGCCACTTTATTGTTTATTACAAAACAAAGTCTAACACATAGGCCCCTAATTTATCTGTTTAGGTGGGGCCAAGTCTCCTAGCCCCCATGGGGTAGATTAACTAACTTCAGTTTAGTACTCCTTTCATGCTAAAATAAGTGTCACTTGAAAAAAAAATTAAAATAGTTGTCCTATTTGCTTAGTTGTAAGAAGTCACTTTCTCCTTTCCTAAAATACACCTTATCAACTTCTTTTATACGTTAATAAAGAAAGGGTAATGCTGAAAAAAAAAACATAGTGATATAAGGTAGCTTATATTTGACTTCTTTAAAATAGGACACTTATTTCAAGAAGGTGGGGATTACTCTTAAATCAAATAGATGCAAGTTTCAATATGTGAAGGTTTGCCGATCACCTGATAGTGATGGCATACCCATTATCACATACTGCACATGCAGATTGTACGCTTGCTTCAAATACTTGTGCTTATGGGTGTGTCGTCAATCTCAAGTGATTGACAACTTGTGAAACTCTACTAATCGTTTGTCTACGTTGGGAGAAAATTTTGGGTCTACATTGCACATTATTTTAGCGATGTATTTCACCACTCCCCATCCGACCTGTGAGATGCCAAAAGAGGCACTAATGGTTATACCATATTGATAGGTGATATCTTGAGTATCTTGAATGGTGAAATACATGGCCAATAGAGTGTGCTATGCATACCTTAAAATCTCTCCTTACTAAGATGAAGGTCCTCAGGTTCAGATCCTTTCTTACGGTATTGTGTGTAGGGGTGTGAGTTCTAACCAGTGAAAAAATTATGTAAGCTTACATTTCCCAAAGTTACAAAAACTGGTTGATATCCATAGGACAACTAATGGGTTTTGAATATAAGTAGGTATGTCATTACTTGGATCAAAGAAAATTGATCAGCACTTAATGCTCAATCGCTTTCACGTCAATCATGCATATAAAAAACAATAAGTCATGACTAGTGAGAAAAACAGCTAGTATTTAACAAACGCTTGAGTTTGATATGAATTCAAAACTTGTATTCTTTAATGTATAAATTTGAAAAAGAATGAGTTCATATGCACCCCACTAATCCCCTCAGTACCCCATTTTACTCATAAATTAAGGAAGGGGTTTATAGGGTTATTGGGTGCTGAGGGGATTATTAGAGTGCATTTAGACTTATTCTTTAAAAATTATATTGGCAACACCTTCAAAGTAAGGTTGGGAATCGGGTCGACTTTGAAGGTGTTGCCAAAATAATTTTTCAAATTTATACATTAAAGAATGCAAGTTGTGAATTAATACCAACCCAATCGTTTGTTAATATAATAGTTGGTTTTTTTTACTAGTCATGACTTATTAATTAACAATCAAGTAAAATAAAAATCTAAGATAAATAAAAAAACTAAGATATCTCAGCCCTACTTTAAAGTCTCTTCCACTCTCTTCTTATCGATCAAGGATGAAGATAGGGAAAGTCATGTTAAATTTTTTAGAACATCTCCAACATGGGTTCTGCGTGGCATAACAAACGTTAGGATATGGCACCCCGAGTTGGCATCATTTCCTTCTTCTTTTTTTCATCTTTTTACCTATGTTTTTAGAGTTTTTTTCATATTACTTAGCTGAAGAATAAAATATTCTATATTACCTAGCTCTTAACAGTAAATGTCATATCACCTACTTTAGGACAAAATTGCCTTTAGGTTTAAATAAACCCAATCCTCATACATATCCTTATAAGTGAACAATGGGGTGCTGGTGAAGAGGAATGATCAGCAGCAAGGCAGAGTTATCATTGTATGCGAAGATGAACATGGCTATCAATGGAGACAACTAACCATCAACAGAAAGAAACCAAATTGTGAATAGAGATACATCACCGATGGTATCAGCTTACCCCGACTTGAATGAAGGATTATAAATGGGAGTCATTGATACACAATTCACTTGTAAAAGAGTGACATAACAATGAATTTTAGATTACGCGACAATAACAGCCTGGAGATGATGACTTTCTCGCATTTGTATTCTTGGTAGAACCTAGTCTCCTTCAAGAATCCTTTGCATTCTAGCTTAGATTCAACCATGTCCTTTAAAGTCTTAGTCCACTAGGGAAGCAGTTTGTTCCCAGCCCTAGGCTCTTCCCATAAATTCTCTTCTTCTCTTATGAGGCCTTCACTAATTCCGCCATTCGACTACCTTCTTTTTGCCTATGTCTATCTAATATGTTATATATATTAACAATGGGTTGTAACCAAAATAAATGTGTTGCATTCATTTACATTATGTAACTGCCCAAATAACCGTCTAATACACTCTACATTCATAAGTCGTGTTATTGATAACATGATTGGTATGCATTCCTATACAAGATAACACAACTTTCTAATGTCGTATAACGTATATTGCATTATTGATAACACAATAGATATATCTTCCCATACACGATAACATGACTTGCTAATGTCATATATCACATTATTGATAACACGATATTTTGTTTATTGTATTATTGATAATATGATCCATGTAATATGCATGTATATGCAACTATTGACTATCGTGTTCTCCCTAACATGATATATGATCACTCGTGTCTTCAAAATTAAGTTTGAAGATGTCTTTACCACAATAAGTAGCATGTTGTTTGTTGTCGTTGACCTTTACCGGCTTAACCCCTCAATAGGCCACTGATCTTTGCTGTAAACTCACTTCTTCAGCAGGAGTGTGTGAGTAGAAAGGCCTGAATCTCACTTCACTACTGGAAGTTGCTTTTGATGGGTCAGATTTTGGATATGTGAAGTGGGAAATTGAACCTCCCACTGTGTTTTTTCTTTTCACGGGTTGGACTTTAGAAATCATTGGTCGAAAATCCAAATTTGCACTCCATGGTCAGTCATTTCTAGATATTTGTGGCATTTTGGCAAATAACTTGATATAAAACCCTAAACCGTCACTCGGTGGTCTTTTGGTCTAGTTTTTCTTGATTAGAGTGTAAGTTTGGGTTCTGTAGCATTTATTTCTCTAAACCAGGTAACATGGAATTTTGGCATCTTCGACCAAATAATATAAAAATAAACTTTTCTTTTTAATTCTCTTTCACATTTCCATCTCTTTTTTTTTCCTTTGTACCTCTTCTTTCAAATAAAATCTATGGTTGGAGTTCATGAGTTGTCAAATTGCCACATAGGCATATAGATGAGCCACTTGAGCATCTCCAACGGCTCAATTTGAATGGGAGATGCTATAAGGGACCAATAAGCACTATTACAAGGTGGGTCATAGGGTTGTACCTCTATTCATCTAGCCAGAACTGGAACCGAACCGGAACTAAGGAACCAGTTTTGTTGGAACTAAATAGGAACCGACATGAAACTGAAATCGAAGAACCAAGTTTTCCCCAATCGCCTCGTCTGAGCTCGTTGACACCCCTCACTCAATGTACAACTAAAATAAAGAAAAAAAACCACATTAAAAGGGACAAATGGCAATAATATCATCAACAGAAATAGAAAGAAAAAGGCCAATTGGAAGGAACACAAGACAAGTAAAATTAGGAATAAAGTGATCTCCAAAATAAATATAAAAAATAACAAGCTATAACCAGTTTGACATCTGGTATGTTTAGCAAAAAGAATAATAGAAAAGTTCAAAATTAAAGAAAGGTGATAAGATAAAAGACACTACTCGAGTTGTACTGAAAGGATGATAATAGTAAATGTCCCAATAACTCTGAAGAGCAGTCTCTAGTCATGGTTGTAGCAGTTCTTTAGCTCCCAATTCACCATTTACCTACAAGCAATTTGAATCCTAATACTAACTTGTGGCATAGACACCCGATTGTTTACCTCTCTAGAAGTGCAGATATGAACAAAATTTTCAAATGGGTACTTCATTCTCTGGCCCGCAAAATTTTCAGGCTAAGGAAGTCGGGACTTGGAATCCCATTCAAAGATAGATAAGAGGGAGTAGGTAATCTCGGAACCAACTAGTTTTTTTCAGGGAAATGTAGAATGGTTATTGTGAATCTTCCATAAAAAAGGGAAGAGTATACCGCCTTCTAGTTGGAGGAGAGCAGAGATGATCAAAGGAGGTGGGCAGCCAAAAGTGATGTAGGGCTAGGCTTGATGGGATGAACGATGTTCAGCAAATCTGGCTAGAGGTGCACACAACCTTCCTCTCTCATGAACTTCAATAGAAAATTCACAAAGAATTGAGGGAAAACACTAGAGAAAGAAGTACTCTTTTCTTCTACCTCTTCCATATTTAAAAAAAAACACAAAACTATGGCTTCCATGAAGGTGCTTAGTTTTTATACAATTCCTAATGTAATAATTATAAATAAAGTAATCCAATCTCTAACTACTTTAGGACTAACCAATCAAAATAAGGGAAAGTAACTAAAAAATCTCTAACAAATCAAAATAACATAGAATAAAGTCTCCTAGGAAAGCACAAGACCCGAAAGAAATCAATTTGGAATCAAATTCTTATCCAAAACAAAACTTGAAACCGTTCCACTGCTGAAGTGAGAGATCGTTATTTAGGCCTATTGATTGCCATACATCTCAGCTTCATTTTACATAGATTAGGCAGAGTGCCAATTGACCGCCCAATGAGAAGTTGTCTTTTCTTTGTGCAGTCTCATTGCTCTGCGTAGTTCAAGGCTAGTTGATTTACATCATCCACCCCTAGTTCCAAAGAATTCATCCTCAAATTCATGAAATCATCATATAAAGAATCCCGAAGGTAAGGAATGAGATGTTTGGCATTGAAAATATTAGAAGTATGTATGCAGCTAGGAAGTTTGAGACTAAGTATTATAGTTAGTCTTCTGAACAAAATCACCAACATTAAAGTCTACATGTCTTCTTATACCCTCAAACTGAAAACCTATCTTTGGTCAAAATAGCCCATACAAAAGCACCAACATTAAAGTATACATGTCTTCTTTTTAAATCTCCAACCACTTTATATTTGCCAGTAGGCACTTGCAATTTCTACAGAGTATCATAGTGAATATCCACAAGTGTGATATAAAATCTTCAGCTCAGCCAATTAACCTCTTCACATATAGAATAGGAGCTAAATACAAAGGAGAGTTAAGGTTTTCCACAAACAATAGTGAAAGGGCCAAAACTTGTACTTTGATTTACATTGCAATTATAAGCAAACTCAATCTTATATAAATCTTGATCCTAGGATTTAACATTAGCACCAACCAAACTTCTTAATAAATTTCTCAAAGATCTATTGACTACGTCTATCTGTCCATCAGTTTGTGGATGATAATCATTGTTAAAATCAAGAAAAAGTATGTGCCAACTTCCACAAAGAATGCCAAAAATAACTTAAATTTTAGTATCTCTATTAGAAACAATAGATAAAGGTAAGCCATGTAAGCAATAAAACTCTTGGAAGAATAATAAAGCAACATGAGATGCGTCATTTGTCTTTTTGTGAGCAATGAAATTGACCATCTTTGAAAACCTATCAACATCCACATAAAACACATACATTCCTCTCTGAGTATGGTGTAATCTAAGAACAAAGTTCATATTGATGTTAGACCAGGCTGAGAAGGGATAGGCAAAGACAAATATTGGCATTTGTAGATGGATCATTAGCAAAATGACATTATCATGCAATTCCCTTAGGGTCTTCAATTGTATGCTGCAAGTAGAAACACATAACTGAATTCCTTTGAAAAGAAAACCATCATGTAACTGATAATTCGACTTCTTTTTTGCCTCAAGGTTAGACAAAACTTTAAAGAAGAAAGGGTAGCAAACAATAATTCTTGGAATGAATCAAACCCCACCCCAATACCTGAGTACGCATAATAGAAAGCAATCTGCTCAACGACTCAAGGCGACTACAACCCTGTTATGAACTTCAGACTTATGATTAAGCATAAAAATAAATTCTTGCAAATACGATACCACTATGCATGCCTAGTAAACAATTTCTCTTGGCCATTAATATGCTTTAGAGTAAAGTGATTAGAATAAAAAATAAATTTTGCAAGAATCAAATAATACCTCCAATGTCGAAGAGCTTTGACAATAGAACAAAAGTCAATGTCATAGCCACAATACCTTCCTCAGGCTCCTGATAATTTCTCACTGAAATAAGTAATTGGACAACCTAATACCAACCTTTGAAGCATTGTAATGCAACTCAAAAGGATTGGCAAAGTCAGGTAAGGCTAATACCGGCCGCTGAAATAAATTTTTCTTTAAGAAGAACAAAAGTACATTCAGCTTCATCATTCCAAACAAAAAATTCTAACTTCATACAATAATTAATTAGAGCCATAATTATACTTAAATGGGGAACAAATCTCCAATAGGAAAAATATAACCCATGAAAACTTTGTGCCTCATTTATGTTAGTAGGCTTTAGCCATTCCTTAATCGCGATAACCTTATTCTTATCCACAACTATTCCATATTTTTGAGACAACATACCCAATAAAGAGTAGAGAATCCTACATGAAAGAATATTTCCTGATAGCTACAAATTATTTTTTCTTATGAAGAACAACTAAAACTTCCGCAAATGTAGTAAGTGAGAATCAATATAAGAGATATAAATAAGTATATCATCAAAATAGACAACCACAAATCTGCCAATAAATAGTCGAAGAGCCTAGTTTATCACCCTCATGAATGTGATAGGGGTATTTGACAACCCAAAAGGCATGACCGGCCACTCATACTCATATAAGCCTTCCCTAGTCTTGAAAGTTGTTTTTCAGTTGTTACCTTGTTTGATTCAAATTTACTGATAACCACTTTTCAAATTCATCTTGATGAATATAGAAGCAATGTTTAACTCATCAAATAAGTCATCAAGGCGAAAATAGGAAAACGGTACTTGACAGTAATCTTATTAATGACTCTACTATCAACACACATACACTAACTACCATCATTCTTTAGCGTCAACAAAGCTGGCACAACACACAATTTCATACTATCTCTAATATGTCATTTTTTCAACAAATCAAGGACATGTCTTTTTAGCTCCTCATGCTCATTTGGACTCATTGTATAATGTAGACAATTAGGGATGTAGATCTTGGCACATGATCAATTTGATGTTGGATGTGTAGATGGTGGCAATCCATTGGGTAGGGACTCGAAAAGAACATCTTTATACTCCTTCACCAAAGGTTTAACCTGGTCAGGAATATCCTTACCTTTGTTATCCTCCTTAAAATTTAAAGCATATACAACATCATCTCCCTTCAATTCCTCAAGAAAATTTTTCCTAGACAAAAGAGTAACCTCTCTATTGTTTTGGGGCTTAACCACCTCATCCTTATAGGGCACAAGAATAATTTTGTGTTATTCCAAACAAAACTATATGTGTTCTTACTGTTATCATGTATTACATATCATCATATTGCCAATGACACCCAATCAACAAATGATAAGCATTTATAGCAACAACATTACACCAGATCTTATCTTTATATATAGAGCTAACAGAGTAAAGAACTAAAATATTATTTTAAAACATGTACTTAACTTCTTTTTCTTCAGTCAAAAATATTTATATGGATGGGGATGTGGTGTAGTGATCAATTAAAACTTTTGAATTGCCTCTTTAGCCACCACATTATCACAACTTCTCAAATCACAAGATGACAAACCTTGCTTCTAATAGTGTAAATAGTGTAGAATATATTATTCCTTAACCAATGACCACCCTCAACTTTCTTAAGGGCAAAGAAAAGGCAATGTGTCACCAAAGCTTCTCTATAATTACCTTCCTTTATCTCTTCATTTTGCTCTCTCTCACCATTCTCATCAAATTCAGTGAATAGTCCTTTACCATTCTGGTTATTTTGAGGACAATCCACCACTCTATGACTCATTCCTCCACATGTAAAGCCTTTTAGACTAGCTCTTATAAAGGCTTTGATAGTGTTTTGAGTGCCTTGAGGGGAAATTGTAAAATAACTTGCACACTGTTGGAATTGGTCACACCGGTGTGGCTAGAAGAGTGCCACCGGTCATCCCAAAGTGGCGGCCAAAGGGGCCTTACTGCTTCTCTAAGTAAAGCACTCTAGAGTGCACCTCCAACAAGGGAAAAGTGTGAAATAAATTCAACGTCTCTTTAAGGTTTTTATGCATACCCCCAATATAATGAGAGTGTGTCAATTGGTAGAATTCCCCAGTATATTCATCCACCGACTTTGACCCTTGTAATAATCTTGTAATAGTTGATACATTACTCAGACAAAGATGCTAGGTAGAAAGGCTTACCTAATGTGTAATTTAAACTTTTTCCATTCAATGATATTTGCCTCGCCTTGGCACGCACAGGTAAATTTAATTTATTGCCACCATGTGCCTACTCAATCTCAAAAGCGAGTTACTACCAAGAGAACACACTTAACCTCCAAAACCTCCATGAAATCGAGGATGTCTTCTACATTAGCAACTTAATCTAGGAATTCCTTGGGTTTCGTTCCTCCATGAAATTCAGGAATGTCAATCTTCAAATCTCCCTCCCAGAGCCGATTCACCATATCATCTTGTCTACAGGACACATAGGCCTCCAATCTCCTTGGAGCTTATGGTGGGAATTTCCCATGTTGGTTGGCCTTGGGGCGAGGCAATTGATCTACCTCCTTGTCACCACATAGGGCAATTTTGGCAAAAGGATTCTCGCCTTCAGCATTAACCTCCGAAATATCCTCTTCAACTTGGTCATTAGGTTAACCCATGTTGGATTTTTTTGCAAGTAACGATGGCCATCAAATATGAAGCGTCAGCAACTCAACCTGTCACAACAACATTACTACTTCATCGTAATATTGATCTCATCAATTCCTACAACACGCCCTCCATAACAATCCACCAACTAATGTAGGGTTGTGATGTAGACCAAGGGGTCTACACAGGAAAAATTAAAGAGAAAGGGGAGTGAATAGATGGATTAGGGTAGGAAATTAAATAAAAGAAATTGAATTTCTATTGATTGATTTAGAATTGGCTGTGCAGTACAATTCATAGAGATCTAAAGTAGAATTCTTAATGAAATAAGGAAAACAAAAGAAAACATTAATCCTAATGAACTTAGGAGAATAGACTAATCTAGGAAAGGAAAATTATAGTCTAATTAGGATTATATCATTCCACCATGCTCCGGATCGCTTTGTCTTCAAGGTGACCATGCTGGATATTGCTGAAGGAACTCATCTTCTTGAATTTGAGTATCATCCTTTGAAGAATGATGTAACTAAGCGATAAGCACCTCCAAAATAGCATGTTCACAATAGCAAACACAATGTCATTCCAAAATAGCATGAGGCATCAAGAGAGTTGGACCAAAAGAAATCAGTGGCAGAATCAAAGGTGGAATAACACCAATAAACTTTCAAAGACGAGAAACATGAAACATCGGGTGAATTTGTGCATTCGATGGAAATTGGAGACAATAAGCAACCTTTCCAATACACTTAAGAATCAGATATGGACCATGAAAGTGATAAGCAAGTTCCTCGTTGGATGGGTTATGAATAAAAGTATGGCAATAAGGCTGATGATGAAGATAAACAAAATCACCTACTTCAAACTTGCAATCCACATTATGTTTATCATAAACTTGCCTCATACGGTTTTGACAATCTACTAGATTAAGACAAAGCTAGCATAAATCTTCATCACTAGTTTGAAGTGTAGTATCCACGACATCAACTGAAGCACGAAGTGGCACATAATGGAGCAATGTAGGACATGGGTAGTCATAGATGAGATGAAATGGAGTGTAACTTGCAACTGTATAGAAATTGGTATTATAAAATCACTTTGCCCAAGGAAGGAAGGAGAGCCATGTCTGATGCTGAAGAATCTATTGCCGTGGGGAGCAGCTTGGTGTCGGGTGTCTGATTCTTCTGCCATGACATACTTATGGTAGCAGTAGGCTAGGTGGGCAGAACAAGGAGCAAAATCTCACTCATCTACCAATGATGTAGACAATGGGGTCTCCACAGGAAAATTAAAGAGAAATGGGAGAAAAGAGAGGGATTATGGTAGAAAATTAAATAAAAAAACTCTAAATTTCTTTTGATTGATTTAGAATTGGTTGTGCACTACAATTTATAGAGATTTGAAATAGAACTCCTAATGAAATAAGGAAAGCAAAAGAAAACATTAATCCTACTGAAATTAGGAGAACAAACAAATCTAGGAAAGACAAATTATAGTCTAATTAGGATCATATCAGGCTAAGCTTAATGGGATGAATGATGTTCTACGAATTTGGCTACAAGCAGACACAACCTTCTTCCCTCGCAAACGTCAATAGAAAATTCACTAAGAATAGAGTGAAAATAATGGAGAAAGAAGTAATCTCTTATTCAATATTTTAGAAAAAACACATAACTATGGCTAAGCCAAGTTTTTATACAAGTTCAAATGGCATAATTGTAAATAAATTAATCCAATCACTAATTACTGTAGGACTAACTAATCAAAAATAAGGGAAACTAACTAGAAAAATCTTTAAATAATCAAGATAACAAGGAATAAAGATTCCTAGAAAAACAAAAGACTTAAAAGAAATCAACTTGGAATCAAATTCTGATCCAAAATAAAACTTAAAATTGTCCCACTGTTGGAGTGATGCATTACTATCAAGGCCAACTGATCGGCATACCTCTCACCTTGTTTTTACATGGGGTCACGTAGAGTGTCGATCGATCACTTTATTAGTCTAATTGATCGCTTGATCGATCGATCACCCATATCTGTAGATTGATCGCCCAACAAGAAATTATGTCTTTGCTTTGTGCGATCCCATTGCTCCATGTAGTTCAAGGCTAGCTGATTTATATCATAAAGTATGAGAGATGGAGGGGGACAAGAGTTGGATAGGAGATGGGGTTTAGTTGAGTTTTGATTTTTAGTTTTTTTTTATAAAACCGAGCCAAATCAAACTAAAATTCACTCAATTTCTTAATTTTTGGAACCGAATTAGAATTGAATAAGGAACCAAACTGAAAAAATTTTGTTCGGTTTTACCCAATTCGGTTTGGTTCTAATTTTTTTGTGCAGCCCTAGTGAATCATAGGGGCACACTTGGTTCAACAGGGGACATATATAAGACACCACAAGTGAATTAATCCCACTCTAATCAATTTTTTTGTCAAAGAGCGTTTTTTTATGTTTGAGACATCGAGCTGAAAAATATGCGTCCATCTGTAAAGAAACAATGATAGCTTCCATTTAGCTTCCAAAAACCGAAATAATTAAAAAAATTGAAAATAAATGTTAGAAAACATGTACTTAAATTTTAGAGAAAAATGAACGAGTCATTGAATTTCTAAGATTTTTGCAATTGTATACTATAGGTTTACATGTCACAGTATGGTACAACAGAAATCGCTTTGTAATGCTTTATAAAAAAAATTAATTTGTAATGGTAGAAAGTCAAGGCTGGTCAAGTCTGCCAGAAAACTAGTAGATCTTCCTCCGTTTAAATTCTCCACACATCATCCAATTGTGTTCCCTTTCGGGGCTGGAAGATCATGTGGCAGAAGAAATTTGCCAGAAATCTTCATAACCACCAATAGATATGTTTTTTTACCCAGCCCCAAAATTTGGATTGGCACAATCTGTTCTGGTTCCAATCAGTTTCTGTTCTGCATTTTTTGTTGCAAATGGAGGCTGTTCCCATTGCTAGCTTGGTAAGGAAAAAAGGGCAGCTTCATCAGAGAAGTCAAACAGCTCTCCCAATGCTGAAACCCTCCAGACTCCAGTCCTCCTTTTAGTGCTTCAACCACTGAGTCTTTCCACAATACAATCTGAAAATTCGCAGAATGTCTGCAGATACATTTCTCTCAGACGTCTAAATTAGTCCTGTCAGAAGAAAACTGATTCTTCAAGAATAGGCAAATGACGGCACAATCATCAGTTCTGGAGCGTGGGTATTTAGTTTTCCATGCTTGTACTGCATGATCCACTAGTATTTTCGCTGCATTTGTTCGTTTACTTACTGAAGCAACTATGTTCACGACCTCCTCGTTTGTCAACACATCCCACACCTGCTAGACCAAGAGAACAATAAGACAAAAGATATTGATTATGGTTCATACGTTAAATTATCCGTTTCGCAACACATAATTCAAGATGTCCAATTGGTAGGCATGAGAAGGCCTCAGTTCTGTCTGGAGCACCAAATGGACACCATGTCTGTTAGTGCGGTTAAAATTGTTACTCACTGAATGTTACAGTATAAATGAGAGATTCCAACTCTTACCCCATCAGTTGCAAGCACCACAAAATCGTCATTGTCAGTAAGCTTTCTGTAGGAGACTTGTGGAACTGAAATAAGGCCATAATCTTTGAGACAAAAATCTCCGAATGCTCTTGCCATAGCTAGGCCTGGATAATCGTTGTCTGGGAGCCATATTCTATAGACATCAGGCGTTTCTGGCAGAGGAAATACTCTTCCATGACAGCGCTTTATCCTTTCAATCTCACCTATATTACAAGTTTAAAAAATAGTTGAAATCAACAGAAGCAACAGAATAGTTCAGGACCCTTCAGCACTGAGAAGTCAAGTTAATCTTTTCAATTGATAGGTATTCTGTTTTCTCTTGTATGTTGTGTAAAAAATTTAGAATGCAAACAAACAAGCACAGGAGTTCACTTGGAATGTTGGGCTTCAAATCCACTGTAAGCTGTACAGGAACAGGTTGATTATTACTATCTCTTGTGCATAAAATTGCCCGAGAATCCCCTAAATTGGCAATTATCAGGTCATTTCCCTGTTAAAAGGACAATAAGAAGGATTTAGGATCTGGCTCCCTCTCAAAATTTACATGAAGAGGAATAACAATTATTTATTAATAAAATAGAGCAAGACAATTAAAGTAGGAGTGCGCGAAGGAGTAACAATTAGTCAGAAAGTGCATACAACCCTTCTTATTTGAGTCTTTCTTAAATAAAGCTAAAGATGATCATAAATTGTAATATATAAGTGGGAAAATTTTAAAATTATCATAAAGAATGATTCTGTTGCCCCCCAATAAAGACTCACTATAGCCCATTAATTCTCATTTAACATTCGTTGTGGGGTACTGAACCTTTCTTGTGGGGAAATAGAATCATTCTATCATAAAAGCCATTCACTGACTAACACCGAAGACTGACTAACACCGAAGAAAATTATAACACTAAAATGTCATACACAATTAACGAGTTATAATGTTTCCAATACTGACTCCTATAATATTTTATGGTGTTTTATGTGATTGGGGAAAACCAATGGTACTTGTATACGTATATACCTCGCATTAAAACATATCACATCCTAAATGCTGATCAGATGCCATCACAGGTCGCCATATTTATGACTAAGAAACTATTTCATATTAGAAGTAGTTTCATTTCATAAATGGAAGCTGAAATTCCTACTTTTTTATAATATAGGCCTTACCCCACTTATAATTTAATAGTGAAAAGTGAATCTATGAGGTACGACCCACCTTTCCTATCCAATTAAAGGTAGTGTAAAACCTATAGTACAGAAAAAAAATTAGAGTATAATTTTCCTTTAATAAATTAAAATTTTAAATTAAAAGATATTAGGTACCTGTTTAAGAATTGAAACAGCAGCTGACCCACTACAGTAGCAATCAGATGTGTGACGTTTCTTGAGCTCCTTATCCATCTCCATGTAACCGGAAACAAGAGCAGTTTTCCATGCAGGGAAAGAGGGATGCTGATAGTTCTTATTGTCACCTTCCCCAATCTCACCACTTTCATTATTGTTAACCTTCGGCTTTGAAGCCTCAAACTCCTTGGCCAGCTTCAAGGGAAGAATGTCTTGCACAAGACCAGAAACCTTTTCACCACTCGGGCCATGTCCGTCGAATACACCACAGAAAACGCAGCCACTCTTGCCATTGAAATTCTGGGCAGCGTTAGATTACAAGATTTATAAGTTCTCTTCATATCACTATAAAATATGTAAGAATACATTAATTATACTCCAATTATAGACATTCTACCATTTTCTTACCTCCCACACGGCCATGGCATCTTGGTTGGTTCCTTTTCTTCCTTGCCGGGTGTACATGGATACAAACCGATAAGACCTTCTTAATTGCACGCCTGCAGCGCATTCCTCTCCCTCTTGCTCCTCATCCTCACCTAGGCTCTCCTCCTCTTCTTCTTTGGTTCTCATACCATCTAATCCTACATTCATAACACTGCTACAACATGCCCCCATTCTCCAAACGCTTGCGCAAAGCAACACAATCAATGGATTGGGATTGAAGCTACTAATCTTTGATAAGAACCCACAAATTTACTGCAAAAAATACGTCAAATTGTTGGTGATATATCAAGCCACAATCATTCACAGGATTAGATACTTCAGCATTTCTATTATGTGCAGAATATCACGAACCATATTCATTATGAAGGATAACGAAGAAAATGGCTGGTTTTGAATCAGATTGGATTCCTGATTTACGGTGGGTAGCATTTCTCGGTACGTTGTAAAGCCAAAAATGCTGAGTCCAAATAGAGATATTCTCAACGTCGTTAATTGCACAGGAAGAAAAACTTTTCGAAAAAGAAGGGAAAAATATGAAGTTGACATTAACAGCATTTTGGTGACTGGCATTTAACTGCCAAATTTGACCAATTTTAAACATAGAAAAGGATGTACGGTCACTGGTCATGGCAGCAAACCTAAACTGAACACAATTCCGGACAGATTGTTCCAGAAACGGCTAATTGTACTTTGTTTTTGTCCAACCCTGAGTCCTATTGCCTAATCCAACCAAAACTTCCAAATTAGTGTTGTTTGATTACACTTAGATTGACAGGACAGGGTAGGACATGTTAGAACCATTTCACATTTAATAATGATGAATGATTATACACACACCCACATGCAATGATCCACGGGATAACACACGGGAGCCTAGATTAAGCATGTTCTTCACAATTTGCCAAAAAACACGAACATCTCCATAAAAATTTTAGCAAAGAAAATCTCCATAAAGTTTGTTGATAAATTTGGAACCGTTAGATGGTTGGCAAAGCTCGGAAGTAGACCAGGTTATGGATTGATCTTAGAAACAGAAATCACGTGTCGACCCAATTTTAAAGCTGGTAATGAATTGAATAATTTAAGTGATAAAGCCCATACACTTTAGGCCATGGTTGAAGCAAACTGGCGGCCCAATCATTTGGGCTGGTTTCCTGCAATTAAGCTTCCAAATTCTCCTTAGAATTTGGGCCTCTAATTTGCATCGACCATGGGTTATCTAAGCTATGGGTTGGGTTGTTAACGAATCGAGTATCATCAAGTTTTAAAGTATTCAAGCTTAAGCTAAAAATTTTAATTTTGAGCTCGAGTCAAGCTCGAATCAAATTTGAGTCGAGTTGTTATGCCTTATGATCATTACTTAGTTTTGTAATTGATGACCCATAGGTATTTAGAGAAAAATTACTAAAATAAACATGGTTAGTAAGTAGTCTAATGTATTAGATTGGAAAATTAAATAAACTAGTCTTCGTTGATTTTTATTTTCTAATTTAAACTATTAATATAAGATGGAGAGACTAAAGTTTTATAAAAAATTAGTTTTAGATCTCATGAGACATAATATATAATTCCTCTCATAAAGAACCTCATGTAATTGTACATGAAAGGAGTAAAAATGATATATTTTATGGAAAGAGTTAAAATTTGAGAGACATGAAATTTATATATAATGTGCAATATATGCATATGTATATTTGAAAATATAATGTACTTAATGTGAGTTTAAGTTTTTATTGAGCTTCGAGTCAAACCGAACACAAGTATGTTTGAGCTTGGCTTGAACAACTTCGAGTTCGAGTTGGAACGCGAGTCGAGCCAAGTCGAGCTTTTGAGCTTATTTCAACACCCCTAGCTATAGGTTTAAGTTGTACAAAAAAAGTTATAGGTTTGAGGGCTTAAATTATGAAAATATTTATTTGAACCCACTATGACCACCATATGTGACCATGGAACATGTGTAGGGGGAACATAGGAACCGGTGATCAAGTTTCAAGCATAAGGAACACATGTGGAGCGTTCATTTTCACGATCGACGATGCATACATCAACGCACATTAGCATAAGTAGTACTTGTGCTAATGTGATCTAGGGTGTGCACCACCGATCTTGAAAATGAATGCTCTATATGTGTTCCTTATGCTTAGCTCATGGTGAAGAAGGAGCATGAAAAATTCTTCCTTCTTATTATTAGTCACAAAGACTTGGTAAAGAAGGCTGGTCAAGCTAGAGGAATTCATTCAATTATACACATTATGTCCAACTTTAATAATATTCCATGTGTCTAGCATTAATAACTCTATTAAATTTTATAAAATATATTAAAATTAGTAAAATAATAGATAGAGTAGATACTTTACCGAATTAAGTAGAGACATGCCAATGCCATGAAAAGAAGAGTTCTAATGTGTCATTCCTCTACAAGAACCGACAACTAAATACTCCATTTGCCCTCCATTTATATCTATTTGGTTTTTCAAAATGAACTAAAATTAACTCATTTTGTAAAACTAAATAGAACTATTAATATAGGATGGAAGGAGTATGCCAGAAATAACTTAAATAGATCAACGAAAGGCTCTTTGAGCATGCATCTTGTTCGGGAGGGAATCCCTAAATAGAGTATATAGTAGGAACATTCTACCACATAGGTCCATTAAAGGGGTCGTTTGGGTGTAGAATTTTTTTAAATCGAAAGTAGAATTATTAGGAATTAATTTCAATAATTCACCGTCACATAAGAATTAGGATTAGTAATAGAATTTTTTGAAATAAATTTAGATGTCACATCAAATTTATTTTTAAAATTTTAAATTAATATAATTGTCTCTCGAACTCGGATATGCACGTTTTTGTTACTATTTCACTTTTAAATTTGAGCACTATCAAACAAGATCTACATAGATAAGTAATTTTAAAATTTTAAAGTAAGCCTCGCCTATATGACACATTTCTCGATATTCAAATTGATATGAGAAGTAATAATTAAAAAATAACATAAATCTTTTAGTCTAAAACATGGGTGAGCTAGAATCGACGAAACACATCGAAAGGTAATTAGGTGATTTCCGTCGATTCTAACTGGAAATGGCCTGGAATAAATTTTCAGTTGCCCACCTTCTACACCCAACTAAGATTTTATTTATTCCAAACAAAATTAGAGCAAAATTGCTATAATCTTACATAAATTATACACCCAAATTATAGCCCCTTATTTTATGATACACAGATTAAACTCAATGCCTAAAATTATTCACGTCTAGACATGTAACCACTGGATGGTTTCTCCGTCCATGAAGTGCATCATAGAGAGGCTCTAGAACTCATCTAGGATGGGTAAGCACCCTAGAATTCAGCTTACGGCTCGTACATTTTATATAAATTATGGAACCCCGACAACGTGATATGTGGTGGAAACAGGGACATTTGCATTGACAGGGTCACAAGAAGACAAGATATGGCGGTGATGAAGTAATCCCTGAACAAGAGAAAATGGAAAATAATTAATGGTTTTGTGAAATAATTATTATTTTCTTATAGCTTAATGTGTTACGAAACGGGTTAATAATATATTTTCATATCTCATCACTCACCCTCACTTGCAAGTATAGCTTTGTGGGATAAAACTGTTTTCTATGGAATTATAACTTAGGCTTTTAGCTCCGTTAGTATGTAAAATTTAATTGTTAATTTATAATAAGTTAAACTTTTAAGACAGGTTATTAGTATATTTTGATAAAAAAAGGTAATATATGTCGGGTTGCATATCGAAAAACATGCACCGAGTATGATGTGAGCCATTAAATAAAAAAGCATGTAAGTTATGAGCTGCTCGATCAAAATTTTGGGCATATGCATCCCGCATATGCACCTCGACATACACCCAACACATATTAATGTGACTTTTTTTTATCTCAATATGTTTACTATGAAAAAATTAATCATACTGGAAGGAGTCTAGGGCGGCTTGCGGCAATTTCTGCACTTAAAAGTAGCAATTGTTCAGAACGGAGAGTTTCTCAACTGAGTGATTAGCCAAAATTGCCAAAGAATAACTGTAATATAAAAAATAATCTTTTGCACATGTGAACCTTATACATGTGGCAAGAATTATTTAAAATATATTTTTTTAATTTCTTCCTTTTAACATCAACTTACTGCTTCCCTTTACTAGAAGCCCCAACTTCGATACCGCATCCTCCACCATTGATTATATTGTCTTTACCGTCGGCTCTACTGTATCACACTTTCGCCTCCACCTCCTTCTCTACCATCTCCTCCTTCACTAATATTGGTTTAATAAATTACTCAAAACCAAGATTAAAGGAGGAGGTGGTGTCTAAAATATTTTTTTCTTATTTTCTTCTTTTTTACTTTAGCAACTCACTGCTTCTTATTGCTAGTAGCCTCGGCTTTGACTCTGCCACCAGCTTTGCCTCCTCCTCCATTGACCATGTTGCCTTTGTCATCGGCTTTGCTGGGTCAACCTTCACCTTTACCTCCTCCTCCACCATCTCCTCATCGTCTTCCTCTACTTATGTCCTAACATTGCGCAAGCTTATTGTTCTCTAGACACAAGCAAAACCATTGTTGCATATTGAGTAGGGATGGTCAAGGATAGAAATGGACATGGACAGAGGATTGTCTGTGTCTGTCCACCATTTGAATATCCTTTATTCGTGTCCGTTCATGTCTGCCCTAGTATGTATCATACTTTGTCCAAATCCGCCTACTACGGACACAGACGAACTTGGACAAATATTTCAACACTAAATTTTTATCTTCATTTAATTTTTTAGTATTTTTGAAGTATGGTAAATCTATCCTAACATGGTACATAGGTATTAGGTTCATATTTTTAAGATGTCTACTACCTATGTAGCATGTTAAGATTGTTCTAACATGTTACATAAATTTTGGATTCATATTTTCAAGTTGTCCAATCTTAACATGCTATATAAGTACTAGATTCATGTTTTTAAGTTGTCAAGTACATATGTAGCATGTTAAGATTGTCCTAAGATGCTACATAAGAACTGAATTCTATTTTTTTCTAATAATTAGTAATAATTACTACTATATTTAAGGAAGTATTAGGTAAAGATGGCAGATGCGGACGTCTGCAAATATGGACAAAGGTATGTCTGTGTCCGTAATTCCCTATTAGTGCGGACGAAAAACTTGGTCCATATCCACGTCTATGTCTGCCCCGGACCAAAAAAGTTGTTCATTCTATATAAAAATAGACACAGACACAAATGAATATATGGACAACAAACATCCATGAGCACCCTTAATATTGAGGTAATCAAAACTTATAACATTTATACGTGGAAATGTTTGTACCGGTTGTTTATAGTTTATTGCTTGTATGGAAAGAAAGCTTTGTGATAAATTAAACTGTACAAAGAACTTCACCTCTCTCCTGCCATGAAGACGGAATGATTAGGCAATAAGAGATCCAAGAAAAGACAGCATATTATTGACAATACAGTCTATAAATTATTCAAAATGTTTGAATTTTCCATTTTAGTTAAGTCAGGTAATTAACAATAAAATATTCTAAAGGAAAATATAATGTTTTGAATGCAGAAGGCATCCAATTAACTAACAAATTTCAACTGTTAACTCATGAACCCAAAAAAAAAGTTGAATGAACTTGGTAATTCTAATTTTCCCCGTGTAAGAGCTGGACAAAGTTAGATAAATGTATTCTTAAAGGAGACCAGATTGAAAGATGACGCATATTCTGATATAACTAGTCAGTGACCTACAACACTAACCACAAACCGTATTCATAGAACCACTTTAAGGTGACTGGAAATTTATAGTTAACAGTGTAACAAGTTAAAAGAGATTACTGCAGTTTGGTGCTCAATATAGAGGCTACATTTTCACAACAATAACCGTAGTTTGGTGCAGACCATACCTACCAAAACTCAAGTGCATAATAACTAAATATAATGCAACTAACAAGTTCACAAATTATAAACTTGCAAGCATAGTAATGTAAAATTAATATAAGAAAACATGCGGTTACGAGGTCTTTGTGTTAGAACATGTACTTGAGACCTTCTTGCACAAGCTGGTGTGCCCAACAAACCAGATCCATATTGTTTATATAATTAAACTTCCAGGAGAAAAAAACATTTTGGGTGTATAACTGCATTGTCCATCTCATAGTCCAAATGCCCATATATCTGCAAGAGTGTTCTCACCTTTGCCTACACTATTCAAGCCCCAAGTCCAAAGCCCTTAATTCAGTTCAAGCCCTGACAAATCAACCAGATACCTTAGGCATATCTGAACCTTAGACTCTAATCAGATGACCTATAGAAATAAACCTTACTTGCTCATCGTCTTTTGGCAATTATCAGTAAGCAGATGACAGCACGGAACATGACTAGGCCAGCATTCATTTTAATATCCCGATTCTGCAAACACAAGTGCAAAAGAGTACAAATCAAAATGTATATAAATGTTAACCTTTATGCAGATGAGTATATGGACAATTCTAGAAAAATTATAGAAAAATAAATAAAATATAACTATCGAAAAACTATTCATCACAATTCAGAACTAATTAACCCTTTGTTTAACAAGAACTATATAGTTATAGTTAAGAGAAAACTTTTGACCTTTTTTTATTTTTGGAGCTTTGCTATTGTACTTGATTGCATTTATCTGTTATGTAGAGTGTTAGAAGATTTCACCTAGAATATTGCTTGGAGTTTTATTGTCTCTGTCAAATAGTTGTGTGATCCCCGTGTGTATTGTACTTCCCCCTGTTGCCCATAAGTATGTTCATTTTCACTAAATATACAAAATTTCCAGTGAAATGCAAGCTAAGGTTTATTTCTTTGGACCTGACCCAAGATAGGAACCAAATTTTTTGGACCCAACCCAACTAAATATAAGAACCGAAAAACCCAAGAACCCAAAATGAGAACCAAGAGTCTATCTTGAGTCGGGTTGGTTCAAATAATTAAAACCATACCGACCTTATTTTGGGTTGATTCTATATATAAAAATTTATAAAAAATTATATAACCCAAGTTACATATAGTTTTGCAATTTAATTAGGAACTCAAGTAAGATTGGTTCTTGGATTTTTCACATGGTATGCCCAACCTGACCAGAGATTTACTCAGATATTTTTTTCTTGTACTCGACCCTACCCGAGTTAATCTCAAATTGGGTCCCAGTTTTTAATATAACCCTAGATTGAAATCGGATTCGTGATGCGCTATAATAACCTCAACTTTTTTGTGGTTATTTATTTGCTTCTTGGGAAATTAATTATTTGTCTTAAGCTTCCATATTATTTTCTCGTTATTATGTGTTAGCTTTGTGCGTAGCCTCGGTCGTGGGTAGAAAAGGTTTGTACGATTTCAAGAGTTTAAACGCGTAAGTTAAGGTTGCGGAGCTTAATTTAAAAACTCGCTCCTTAAATTAAGGCTCTTAGATTAAAAGTAAAGTTGTTTGGTCAAGGCGTATTCTTAGGGGGAGTTTTGCATGCGTCAGGAGTTTCCACGCTTGAAGAAGAAGTGGAGACGTGCAAGTTAGAGGTGCACGATTGAAAAAAAAAAAGAATAAAATAGAACGCAAAACGCAAATCGCGTTTTGCATTCTGCACAGTACTTCCGCCGGCGGAAAGGAGAGAACTTCTTCTCCCCCCCCCCCCACTTCTTTTCACCGGAGCTCTGCCACCGCCCTCGCCTTCGTCGGACTTCGATCGTCCGGTCACTGTGGCACGGGTCGCGCCGTCTTTGGCCGCCGTCGTGTCTCCCCTGCATAGCGATTCACCGGCTGAAATAAGGAAAGCTCTGTTTTTGGGCGAAACGCTGCCAAAGCTATGGTGAGCCGCCGGAATCTGCCGGAGCAGCCGCTGAACCACCACGAACTGGGAGGTACCATCCCTTTCCCCAATTTTACTCTGGTCAGCCTTCCTCCAGAAATTTTGTTGCGAACAGTTTTGGGGGGATTTCCTTCAGTCTGGGGCGAACCACCATTGTAGCCGTCGGAGTGATCGCCGTGAGCTGTTTTCGGCCGGCGACTACTCTGCCGACCCTTTGGGCTATTGTGGAACCGCCATGCACCCGGAGTTTTCACTCCGATTCATCACCTCTCACTGATTTACTCTGTTTTTGGCTGAACCGACACTGTAGTCGGCGGGATTGGCCGCCATGAGCTGTTTTCCGGCCGGCGACCACCCTGCCAATCCATGGGGTTACTGTTGGGATGCCATGCAATCGGATTTTTCAATCCGATCAACGGCTCCTCGCAGGCCTACCCTGTTTTTGGGCCAAACCACTTCTGGGACCGGCGAAAGTTGCCATTTTGATCCGTTTTCCGCCGGTCCCGACGCCATCTTTCCCACCTCAGATTTTGATTTATCTCCTTGCATATTTTGTTTACCTCTTAAATTTTCTTTAGCAATCTCTGCATGTTCATCCATTAGAATAATTCACAGGGAGTTTGCCCAACGACCATTCCACCTTGCCAACGGCTAGAGACCACCTCCATGACAATGCTTTACCCACACTATTGGACTGACCTAGCTCTTTTGGGGCGTGCAGGCATCTAAATCACCGGTGCGGGTGTTGTGAGAGACGTTCTTAACCGCGGGCATTAATTGGAGACCTACACTGCAGTTTCCACCCAAAGCCGTCTCTTGTAGTGTAAGGGTGCGTGGGCTGTTGGGTACGCACCAACGCAGCCTTCGTGGTACGCCCTGACATCAATTTTGGCCCGATCGACGAGGTAGGAGACTTTGAACCTTAGAAATTCACTCTAGCGTGCTTTTCTGATAGGATGCATGCTAGGACTAAGATGTTTAATTGCATGATGCTTAGATGGATATTAATGCGGAGGATGTTAAGTGCAGAGATTAATTTTAATGGCCATATGTGTATATTTTAAAATTATCCGTGTATTAATTAGTTGATTAGTCGTAGCACACATTATGACTTATGCTCGAATTGGATAGTTAGATGAGCAGAAGACCTATGTAATTAATTATAATTCTCGCTAATTGCATGAGTGGTCGTTATGTTTATGTAAGAATTATGTTTTCATGCTATAAAGGCTATAAAGCATGTTGTAAGATGCATGTGTGGTGTATAGTTCAGAACTATGAGTAGTTATACATGTGCAGATGATGTGCGTATGCTTGATAAGTGGCGATCAGTTTCGACTGATTCGAATTTCTGAAAAGTGAGGCAGAGACTTCAAGGTTTAGTAAATAGGCAGATTAGGGTTGAAGCTTAGATATAAGCTACAAGTAAAGGTACAATTATATTGGTATCTGCATAACATATAAACTATAAACTTCAACATAATTAAAGTATGTAGTTGATAATAAGAGTGAGTCCTTAGCTAGATTGACGGATTAAATTCTGTTTGGTTGACGACTGACGGACGGTCAGTTTCACCTATAAAATTAACGTAGTTCATACCTTGGAGGTAATGTTTGTGTAAATTAGGATTTTTGATGCTCCGTTGAGAGCACCATGAGTTGTGCGCCCAAGAGTGGCATCGAAAGTTTTCCGCCCAGGAGTGGCATCGTAAGTTTTCTGCCCAAGAGTGGCTTTGTAAGTTTTCCTGCCTTAATTGGCATTTTTAGGCCCTTGCTGGCCCTGTATGGCCCCAGAGAGTGGCCATTTGTGCGCTTAGGTAAGTAGTATCATGAATCTACTCTTACCTGTTTGATCTTGTGCCCCATGAGTACCGGTGTACTTTGCCTTCAGAATCTTTTTAACGCGTAGGTTTCTCCCCGAAGGTCAAGGTGACGACCTAGTGGCATTCTTTCCTTTCGATAGTAGAGCTAATTGAGATTTAATTAGTTCTATTCGTCAAGTGTAAGTGTAAGATAATAAACATAAAATTGTAAGTGTAAGTAGTATGTATGTGGAAATGAGAGTTTGATAGGTTGTGTCTGGTTATATGTAAGGTGAAAACAAAAATTTGTAAGTTTGGAAAGCTCAGAGGAATTGTAGTACTCTAATTGAGATTGTATTTGTCTTCTCCTGGTTCTTGGTTTGCTAATGTCTTGCAGAGCAGCTTTGGCGTGAACTTTTATGGTTCACTGATTTTGTTTCTCCTACTGGGTATGAAAATACTCATGTTCACTTTGTCTCTAATCCTTAGGCACTCCAGGGACTTCTGTGGGACCTAGTTCAAGAGCTGCGTAGCATTTGAGGATACACTTTTTGGAGTGCAGGTCAATTTTTGACTTTATTGTTCATTGATTAAATTATGTCACAATCTGTTGTAAATAAATTTTGAAGTACATGTATTAAGTGAGGTGAGCGCTTTTACATGTATAATTTTGGACTTGTACACGAACTGTATTATTACTTTCGACTGTTATGGAACTTGTACCCAACTACGCCTGGGAAAATACATTGAAAGCCCATGGCCATGGCAAATTTTGTCTTTTGTTCATTATTCACGCCGGGGAATGAATGATCTACGAGCTTTGAATGTTTTATTGTTGTTATATCTCTGTTTTGAATTGAAAAGAAAGTGTTGAGATGGATTTATTATAAATGAATGAGAATTATAAAAAAAATATTTTTCACAGGTTTCGTATTTTCGTCAATTTTCACCAATTTACAGCCGTTATATTGCAGAATTTTTATTTAAATTTTATAAAATTTATTTTGAAAACCCCAGGCGTGACATGCACCCAATTCATTGTGTGCCATGGGATTGATATCTAATTATGCACGTATCACAAGATAGGCAGGCAAATCCAAACTCGCCTACCTTGTGAATAATACATGTTGGTTTGTGAACTATATGTGTGACATAGATAAACTGAGAAAATTAAAGTGCCTCTAACTCACAATTAAGTTACAAGATTTATCTTCCCCCTTTTTATTCCAAATAAATACTGATTTTATTCAATTCAACATGCCTAATTCTAATATGTTCTAATGAGAATTTGCAATCAAATCACCAAGTAAACACACAAAATTTTTACATGAAAATCCAACTAGGGAAAAATCACTGGACACTCTATCCAAATCAACTAGGCACTATGTAAACTTGAAATTAGAAAATTACTGATTACAAAGAATAAATACTTTTTTTTCTTCAAACGACTAGTTCTTCACACCACTATTGAATGCTAAATCAACTACTTTGTTGTTTACCAGAACTAGTTCGATATTCTCCAATTTGCGCTCTTTAATCAAAGTAGATGTTTCATCTTTTACTTTGGAATGAATCTTCTCTTCACTTTAATCTTCTTAGCAATAATCTTCATCAAATAACATACCTCACATGTGTTTGTATGCTCTCATATCACCTCTAATCACTCTTTTAATTAAGGTAGATATTTTCTCACTCTAGGAGACTAATTCTCTCAAAACTCAATTAGAGCAACTCCACACAAGCTCTCTATTTTTTTTAAGCCTTCCCTCTCCCTTTCATCTCGTTTTAAGCTTTTTTTATAGACTCCTATATATCAAAAGGAATATGACTCCAACTAAGAATCCAAAGCAAACAAGAAAAGCCTAAATTGGGCAATACTACAATCAATCAATCAATTACTCCATAGGGCAATTGATCAATCTTTGTTTCTATTCCTTATGACTCTTCCATTGATCATTCTATCGACCACACGATCGATCAATAAACTCTCAGCTTCATTTTCTACAGTGAGTTTTCATGTGTCAATCAATATTTCACATAATTGACCGATTGACCTCTAATGTTTCAAAATTTTTGCTACAGTTCTTAACCAATCAATCGTTCACAGAGGAGATCAATTGCTCTGAGCATATTTTTATTTTTCAATATCAAAACCCCCAATTCTCATCATTCCTTCACCTAAGGTAAAATTTACCTTAAAGTGTGTGAATGTGATATGTGTGCATATTTTTACCTGATGAAACACATATTTGAATCTTCCTTTTGTTCATCTTCAGAATTCAATCTTTGCACTTAAACTGATTTAAAAATACACATCAATGACATTATTTTGATAACAGAAATAAGTTAATACATGGCATGAGGACACTTATTTCTTACAATATGTGCAACTATAAAACATTGTGTATCTTAAAAACAATTGATTCATGACACAAGCATATTGATGTCGTCAGGTAAGGCTCGGCTCGAGTTTTGTTTAACTTAAAGGAGTCACTTGTCCATTTATAATAAAATAAAATTTATTTTCATAAGGTTTTAATTAATTATCATAAAAAATACAAACAACATCTCCTATCCATAAAAAATTAAAGAATTAATACAAAAAATACAAATAAAATATATAAAATTAAAATTATAATATTAACAGCTTGGGTCGGGTCGGATCATATGAAAAATAATAGATTTCAAAAAGAAGTATGAAAAACACTTAAGCTAATATTTTAACCAATTATAAGGATGGAAGGTCATATTGGTATCATCACAAGTATCGATGACTATGGATATGGGTATCCGCCAATGATACACTTGATACACGTCGAAACGGCTATGAACCTCTAATATATATTAAAAATTGATAAAACATTATCATAACAATTCTCTTAAAGGCATAATAGAAAAAAAAAAGTTATAAATGAACATATCATACCAACATTAGTAACACATGTTGACTAGGTGGTTAAGTAAGTGATTCTTAGATGATGACCCCCTCATAACTCTTAGATGAGATGAGCCAGTGTTATGAATAAACTCAAATGTGGGCCAACCTTTCGTGTAGTACATTACACTCATCATAATAATGTATTAAAAATATAGGTCAAACAAACTATTACTCCCTCCATCCCATATTAAGTGTTCTAAAATTATTTTATTTTAGAACCAAATAGGACACTTAATATGAGTCAAGAGAATATTATGTATAATCCCTTAAGTTAGATGTGTAAGTAACTACATAATTGTGGAGCTCAATATTTAGAAAAAAAATGTATGTAAATTATACGGATCCACCCGTATTGATTTTAATGAGATCATCTCATATATATATATATATATATATATATATATATATATATATATATATATATATATATATATATATATATATATATATATATATATATATATATATATATATATATATATATATATATATATATATATATATATATATATATATATATATATATATATATATATATATATATCGATTTTTGTGTGTGTTTGGGGGGGTGGGGGGGTTGGTTACCACCCATTGTACCATATTGGTCATCACTAATATGAGTACGTATTAGTCAATACAAGTGCCTATCAACTGATACGGCCTTCCATGGGTATAAGTAGGTAGCATGTATGAGTCTTTTTACTGTGAGCTCAAGCTTACGTGTGTCAACATGAGTGAGACATCACAGGTCATCGCCTTTTGATACAACAATCGATGCAAGTTACTCAAGGGCTAGGGATGCCGCTCATGTCAGGTATCTAGGCAAACTTGACCTAACATAACCCAAATGGGTCATATTTGGGTTCCTAAGTTTTCTAAATATTTATTCAAAATAATTCCAGGTTTCATGTGACTCAACCTGATCCTGAGTTGGCTATGGGTCTAAATATTAAGTATTCATATTTTCATTTTTTTACAATTTTCATTATGTGTAAGTGTTGAGACCGAATAAATAATACTAAATTCTGTATTGCTTAACATATAAATGGTCCATGCAAAAAAGTGAAAACAAATAACTTTTATATTCTAACCAGGTTTGTTATATTCGGGTTTAATCATAGTGAATTGTCCAAATAAATGTATGTCAGGAAAAACCCCACATAAACCATGTGGCAAACCCATTTGAACATATATTGGTGACTTAAGTTGATATTATTAAAATAAACCCTAAGAGAAAAAGTATACAATAAATATTAAAATTAAACTATTTTTATATTATTAATAAACTATTTATAATATCATTGCAAATATGTAACATGTATGAGTCCCGTTAGTGCAAGACCAAGGTCATATGCAACTACGGGAGCCCTAGCATCATGAGTCATCGATTTTCAAGCTGACAGTGAATGTTACTCAAGGGTAGGGATGCCACTCATATTAGGTATATAAGCAAACCTGAAACTCCTTTGCTTCATGAATCATGCCAAGGTCATCCCTCCAATGACCCTTGGTTAAAAAAAATTTATTAGCTAGTTGATTATATATATATATATATATATATATATATATATATATATATATATATATATATATATATATATATATATATATATATAAACTCATGTATTTATAATTTTATTCAAAATATAAATATATTTGTATAATTTATTACATCCTTTCTATGGTATATGGTTCTAATGTGGGTACTAATGGGTCGAGCCAACTATTAGCCTTGTTTAAGCTCAACCCAAGCCCAATTTGAGCTTAGTATAGCCGACTCATTAAAAATAAGCATAATAAAGTCTTAAAAAATATGTATATAGAATATCTTAATAATTTGTAATTTTAGTGAGAAACCTATTCGAAAAAATTATTGTTGGCATCAACTATTTTTTTATTTTAATAATAAAAAATTTAAATAACTAAAATTAAGATCACTTTCTTCAAAATTTATAAAGAGAGAAACCGAGGATAGGTGCATGTGTGTGTATGTGTCATGTGCCCCAGTTGCATCATTGTAGCACAATTCTAATTGTGGCTTTATATAGGCAAAAAAGTCATAGGAGGAAGTCTAATAGGAAAATGATTTAAAATTGCCTTAAAATAAGAAACTGCATGTTATCCCGTTCGAATGCCCTAAATGCCCGTTTGAACTACTATACTATTTCTCCAATCTGTATAGTTTCATTCAGTTTAGTGTTTAGTTCTTGTTCAAGAAGCTAAGTCTGGTCATTGGATAGTCCATATTCCTGTTCAGTTTTCTACTATGTTCATTAAGCTATTTCTTCCCATCCATATAAATTTTCAACTTGTTTGTAACTTTAAAAAGTTGTCCAATTCATTTTAAAGCATGTCAAGAGTGTATTGAATTATTCCGAACATCGTACAAGGGCCTTGATAAGCACACCTTGCCTACAAAACATAAAAACTTTGCATTTTAGACATGTAGAACATAAATAAAATCCCATTTTGATTCAAATGCATGCCTAAACTACGAATAATTCACGAATTGGTTAATAATTAAATTAAAATATTAATATCTACCTTAATATTAGTAAACTATAATTAACCCTAAATTAAACTAATATTATACTAGAAAATAAGGTAAATTAGCGTATAAAATAAATATATTTTACACTTATCCATCATGCATCCAACAACCTGATTTTGCTATAAAAAGGGATAGGGAATTCCAATTCACCCCTCCCCTTCCCGTGTACCCATGAAATAAGATATCATGGAAAGATCACTTTCATTCTGATTCTATTGCATGAAAGCACAGGTGTATGTTGCTTTGATATCGGCAACATTCTGTGAATGATGATTTATACCACTTTGAATTATTTATCAGATTCTGTGAATGATGATTTATCCCACTTTGAATTATTTATCAGATTCTGTGAATGATTATTTATCCAACTTTAAATCATTTATTGGATTCTTTGTATGATAATTTATACAATGATGTGAACAATTTACCAGATTTTGTGAAAGGTTGTTTTATATGACTTTTTGTACAAGAACTACATTTAGATTATGTTAGTCGGCAAAGATATTTTGAGTTATTTTAAGTCGACTTTCTTTGATTATGCTTTATGTTATAGCATGTTAGTATAATTTAACTCTACTTACTAAGTATAAACGTACTTACCCACCCCTAGACACTACAATGATGATTTTAATGAAGATAGCCCATAGAACGAAAGATCTACACTTTGGATTTACTTTGTCAAGTTCTTTTGATACGTATTAATTATATACATTTGTGCTACTTTGATTTTGTTAGGGCATGTTAAGCCATAATCTATAAAATTTATAAATTTTGTAATTATGTAAAATTAATGAAAATTTATTCCTCTATACGTGGCTGATCTTGGCCCCCCTTTAATTATGAATTGATGGGATTCTAATTTTTAAGTTATTTAAAAAGTCGGGTTGCTACACCCACTTTTTTCAATTAATTTTTTTTGATAACTTAATATTTTATACTTTATTTTTGGAGAGGTCAAATATATAAAGAATTTAGATACATTTCAACATTATAAATAAATTTCAAACACTTTATGAGTTATTTTAGAAAATGAGAGTTGAAGAGAGAGCATTGCAGCATTATAAGATACAAAACCAAAATCTTAAGAATCCCACAGAATTTACTAATTGACAATCAAATAAATTACAAAAGTAAGAGAGAAAAATTTAAGAGAATTTCTTTTTAATCTTTTCCACATTAGGTCATGTTATCATTAAAAAATAGGGTCGAGGTTGGGTTGTGTGGGTTATGTGGCTAAATCTCGACCTGACCCTATTTCTAAAATAGGTAAAATTTTGAAACCCTGACATGATTCTTAATTAGGTCAGATTAGTTGCAGGCTACGCGAGTTAGAGTTGAATTTTCCTAGCCCTAGTTACAAAATGGGTATATTACTACACATGAAGTCTACTTTGCTCAAGTCCTATAAAAAAGGACATGTGGTATAGGACTCGCCTACCAATAGCTTACATTCATTAGCCATTGTTTAAAAATTATCAAAATAGCCCTAAGATATAATGTATGACACAAAATGTCTCTTATGCTCGCATAATACATAAAATGACTATGCACATAAACCTCTACATATGTGGCATGGATTATCTAAAATACCATCTTTTTGTTTTCTTATATATAACTTCACCAACCCATTGCTTCTTATTTTTAACAACTCAAGCTTCTACTCTGCCACCAACTCCTGCCTCTTCTACCAACTTCATTGTCTTCGGCATCAACTCCACTTCATCTAACTTCAACCTCACCTCCTCCTCCACTATCACCTTCTCCTCCTCCCCTCTTTTGCCACCACCTCCTCCTCTTCTTTTTTCTTCCTCCCCTCCCCCTCCCTTTTCTCCTCCTCTTCCTCCTCCCTCCCTCATCTCCTCCTCTCTTTCATCTCCTCCTCAATCTCCTCTTCCTCCTTGAAATCTAATAAAACTCACTCTTAATTGTGAGTAATTTAACATATTTATGAGAAATACTTTGTGTCCTAAGGCTATTTTGACAAAATCCTTAAAAACAAAGTCCACTTTCTTTGTTAACATAGCATTCGGTGCACAGTGCACTACTACTTAGTACTTACAAAGTAGACTACGTTTCTCTACAATCCAGTGACCATTTTCAGAACCGGAGGAGGCAAATAAGTGGCAAAACGCCCAATTTCTACCATCGCAGACAAAAATGTTACTTTCTGCTGACATTGGTGTTCCTCTTCAGGTTTTATCTCTCCAATTAACTGAATTCATGGCGTCAGATCCGTCCAGTTTACATGAAAACATGGTGCTTTTGAAAGTCATAAAGTTAAAAAAGGCTGCTCATGATTTCATTCTTCTTTATTTCAAAACAGTAAAAGATCAGTTACAGATACCTTCTACTAGGAGAGTCATATATGCTAAGCTTCAGCTGCAATTATATTCTGGTTCAGTCCTATGTAGCCGATCCCCTGTTTCCAGCTTTCCCATCCCGATTTCACTCTTCATGTTTGGTACCGCTTAATTGCCGATTATCGTTCTCTCTTTTACTTTGTGAGAAAAAATTGATTGGCGACCAAACGTTAATGAAGAAAGAAGGATGGCGGCCAAGTATTTATGTCAAATGGCAAGCTTCTTTAGTATGACACAGCAGCACCGTATTTCTGTTTTGCCCATTCTGAAGCGAAATGTGGAAGCGAAGTTTAGGAAACAAAAACTACAATCATCTGCTCAAGTCATCAAATTCCCCGTTTGACAGAGTTCGAACTCATATCAAGTTTGCATATAAATACTTCTATTTCCTTGCCCCTAATCAGCCACACCGAGTCTACTTTGGTCATCTTAAAAATAAACGCTCCACATTCGTTAAGCTCGGACTCTTCAAAGAGGAAAAAGAAAAAGAAAAAACACGTTACCCTGAAAAATCAAAAGGTACATAATGTTTTTTACCAAGGTGCTCTTGGTGGGATGGCGTAGCGGCCCTCGACCATGCCTCTCTAAGTTCAAAGTTTCAAACCTCTAGCCATCTCACCAAGTTCGAACCCCACTCTCTAGGTTACCTATAGGGACCATATCCCAACTCATATATTGGTGCTATGACCTATCATAGGGGTCGGGTCCTGCCTTTATAGTTTATTAAAGTTATAATTTAATTATTATTAATAAGAATAATTTAGGGGTTTTAGACATTAACTACAAAATTTTTTATTAATTTGTCATTAACTTCAAAAATTTTATTTAAACAAAAATACCCCCAGCCACCCTCTTTTTCTTCTTCCATTCTCATTCTATCGTCCTTATTTCCATCTCTGTTCACCTCACCTCCCCACCGCCACCCGCCGAATAATCTCTTCACTGCAGTTTTTATCGCCCGCCGCCTCCACCTTTTGATCGCATTGCCCCACCTCTTCTCATCTCTGCCAAACCGCCCCGCTTATGCCTTGCTCCCCCACTCTCCTTTCCCTCTTCGTTCACCTCACCTCACGTCGCCGGCCGAAGCGGCAGTGAAGGTGCTTCATCTTTTTGACAACGCCTTGGAGGTCGAGCCAGTTGAGGGTTAGGAAAAAGTCGCCCACGTTAAAGATGCCAACTAAAACCATCAGCTCCATCACCATCTCCTTGAAGTCGCCCGCCTCCTTCCCTTTCTTTGAACACCCTCCTCCCTAGCATCATCTTGCCAAGGGTGTTGGTGGTATAAACTTTGAGTAGATTACCGAGGTTGATAGCCTAGCCAGTGGCGGCACAATGAGAGAGGGATACGACGAGGGTGGCAACCTCGTCCTCCTGACTGTGGCAAAGTCGTTGAGGGCCTTGGCGGGGAGGGGGGGCGAGGCCAAGGTAGAGGAGGTTGGGTCGACGGTGGCCAAAGAGGTGGCCCCTGAAGGTACAGAGGAGGTAGCTGAGGACGGCCCAGGAAGAGGGAGGAAATCCATAAAAGAAAGAGAAATGAAGAATTAAAAATATGAAAGAAGGTAAAAGGAAGAAGGAATAATGTAACAGAGAAGAAGGGTAAATTTGTAAAAAAAATATTAAGTCAACTTTAAATGAATCTCACAGGCTTTACAGATAAAGTCTACTTGTGGGAGCATACAGCAGTTTTTTCAATAATTTAATAAATTTAAATTTTTATTCTTATTAAACTTAGGCTAATGTTGGGAGTGTATTATAATTAAAAGTTCTATTAATATTAAGATTATGATTCTCAAATGCCTATAAATATGTAATATTCATAAGTCCTATTTCAGAATTTAGAAATCAAATTTCAAAGTTGGTTTAATTTAATTATCTTTTAATTATTTCTTTGTCTCTCTTTAATTTAATTTGTGTAGACATAACTTGGTATCACAACGTTTAATTTTGGACCCTACTAATCAAGCCCTAAAGACTTGAAAATCCTTTTGTTGTTGTTGTTATTATTATTATTATTATATAATTTTCTATTTGAACAAGCCCATTTGCTCTATAATGTGTCTAATTTCAAAACTGTAATAATCATAAGCAATGAAACCTTATATTTTTATGAGAGAACCGACAGCATGCCCCGGACTCATATAGGCTGCACCAGGTTTTTATCACCCGCCCACCCCCTCGTAGGACACAAGCTATGGGACCGCATCATATTAACTTTTTTTCCTTTTTATAGAACTTAACCCAACGAAGCCGACTCATATTAACCAAGTTCCTTTATTCCGCTGGTAGGCAAGCCAGCCTAATCACCGGCTCTTTTTTAGCGCCTAATTTTGTTTTCTGATTGATACGATTACCATCAATGCCATGAAAATCCCATCTTTTGCTATCTTCGAGATTGGGGAGGGATCCCACTTGTTTTCCGGCACCGAATAGGCCAGAAGATGATCACAACCCAACACTCGCACGCCTCAAAATTAACATCAACTTCAATCCATTGCTGCGTCTTTATCCATCTCTTTCACTTTCTTTTCTTTGAAAAAAATCATTTTTCCTCTCCCACTCATCTCTTTTATATCATTCATGATGCCCCGGAACATCTACATGATGGAACTCTCTGCTTTTGCGGATAATCGAATTGATTCTGTGGGCACAGAAAAGGTGAAAAAAGAAAAAGAGTTTTTCGTGTTATAGCACGGTCCATTGCACTGTACCATTTCAAATGAATGGAAATCCATTGACCTGATCAAGGAAGCCCCATCTAAATAAATGCCTAATAGCAACGTACCTCCAGAGTGGAAGATTTTGCAATTTTTTATCTGTTTCTTATGTTTATGCTCTGCTTTATATTATAACGCACTTTTGCTTTCCACAGCCTCTCTCTTCTCTTTTTTACTTGTAGCAGCCTTCTTTTTGTCCTCCCTCCCCTTTGTCAGTGTTCTTTTAAGAAAAAACAAGAATACAACAAAAAAACCTCACCTCCTCCTATACAATCCAAAACAAATTTCAGTTGGAGGTTTCGTTGGAAAGATTTGTTAAGTTTTTCTTGTATGAAAAGGGATACAACTAGGGTTGGATATAGTAGAAAACCCGACCTAACCTTAATGGGACTAATTTGGGTTATCAATTTAAACCTAAAAATTATTCTTGTCAGACTCCAAGGTTTTAGATGATCCAACCTGTTTTATCCCAACTAAGGCTTTAAATATTAAATTTATTTATATTAATAATAATTCTTAAAATTTTATTAATAGGTAAGAAATAAGGCTAAATAATTAATAATTAAATATTTTTAAAATATAAAAAATTTGTTCTAAATAGGTCGGTTCGGTTTGGGTTGGATTTAGATTAATATTTCGGGTTTGGTAAAACCCAACGTAAATTTGAGCCGTGGCATCACTACAATGTAAAGAACTCGAAAACTAATATGCGAAATTGGACTTTTCAATTACAGCCCTTCTTTAACTAAACAGTTTTACCGTGTATTAGATTAGATGTGGCCTCTGTGCGCTATCCCGGACTGTACTAAAGAGTTCATATACATGGTGGCTTTCTACTTCCCAACATCTAATCCCGGTAAGTATGAGTAGAAGAAAAATGATAATAACCCAAAGAATCTGCCCAATAAGCCCTCCCAACTGAATTTAGTTGAATAGCACATATAGACTTTTGTGCAAGATACATATACAGATATTGGACACAGATACGATGCAATATGGGTGGGGTATGATGATACGATAATTTTAAAAAATCAAGATATGATATGAGGGGATACATATATTAAATATTAATTTTTTATATATTTTTAACTAGAGCTCGGCATATTGCAAACTGAGGCAGTTTCACGTGGCTGCCACTTCCAACCAATACAACCCATGTGTCAGCATAGTTTCATTTTTTCAATCAATAACCAACTTAACTCCAGTGACTTCAATTAATCCGTGGTGCCAATTTGTTACAACAACTAAACGCGCTTGCCACCCAATAATTTGGCAGAGAAGACAGCAAGAACCACATGCACATATAAAAGCCTAGCGGAATAATTTGGCAGAGAAGACAGCAAGAACCACATGCACATATAAAAGCCTAGCGGAACAGCTAATGAAACATATGGGTAGGACCAAACACACAACAAGAATTTGACATAAATTCCATGTACCAAACTATCCTGTCACTCTGAGCAAGATAATATAGACAGACGATGAGAACAACACTCGTGGTTTTTAACTAGGATTCGTAATCTGTCGACAGAGGAAATTTTCTTCACACGGTCTTGAAGGATGGCTTTTGTTTTTCTTGGATTAAAAGGTCTCAGAATCTCTTGCATTTATCATTGCAAACAGGTACATATTGCCTAATTACTTGTAACAACCCAACAAATAAGTTCCAATTTCAAGGCCCGTTGGCTTCACGCATGTCTTTACCAACCAGCGTTATGACTCCTAGTTATAAGTCAACAGGATAACAGAGAAACCTGTCTCGTGCCGGAGGAAAGAGGCAAGAGATTCTAACCAACTATTTAAGTTTTTCGTTGTCAGATATAGTTATTGCGGCTATAACAACTAGATATTCAGCTTATCTAGCTCTCAGCAGCGCCAAACAATCTACTTCTCCTCAAAACTGTTGGTGTTTCAAATATCAGGAGGATTCCAGCTCAGCTGTCGAAAACAACACTCGCAGTGGTTTTCGATTAGGATTCACAATATGCGCACTATCGAAAGAAGAAAATTTGCCCACACGGTACTGTATGGGTTGCCTATGTTTTCCTGGATTAAAAGGTCCCAGAAGCACATTTCCGACCAGATCATCTAATAGTTTTCATTAGATACAGGTACATAATCCAACCACTCATAACAACCCAACAAAGAACTTGAATTTCAACGCTAATTTGTTTGATGCATGATCTTCACCAACCAGAGTCATCAACTATTACAGATACTTCAACAAAAGAAACGGAGAAACTATCCAGTTCCAGAGGAAAGACGCAAAAGACTATTATCACACTTTTAAGTTTTTCCTCTATGATAAGATATAGTTTTTCCGGCTATAAGAACAAGATATTCAACGTATCTAGCTTATAATAAACAAAATAAAATGTATTCACTGCTGCCAGTAGGGTCATCCACTACAACCAACAGCTACCCAAATAAAGACAGCCATCATACAGCCCTGCTAACAGACTAGATGACATAATTGTGGTCCACACACCAGGCAATTCTACACAGCTCATATGACAGCCCCAAGCCTTCACACATGTGACTCCAGCAACCACTTCTGTCTTTCTAAAATAGAATTGATCACCTATAATTCAAAGTCCAGACTGCAGAAAGGAACGGCAACTAACAAGCACAAACAAACTAGATGCCAAGCAAATCAAGAAGCTACTAACCACAATCAGTACAATTGCTTAAGTTTGTTATTTTTGGATAGATTGTGATTAAAATGTAAAAGTAAATTACAGAAAAAGAATTCCAAGCACTAAAGAGTGCAATTTTATCCTCTAAAAAACGGAAAAAAGGATCTATAAGGAAATTCAGAACTCTTACAGATTGTGTTGCTTTAACGTATCTCCTTAACAATATCACAAGAAATCACCACCATTGATGAACAAGAACTCCACTGTCTCTGAGCGAGGAGAAGAGACCCATACACTGATCATAGGTCTTCTGGTACTTGGGGCTCCTCTGCCCCGGGCAGCACTTCTGCCACCGACTGTAGTGGCATTCCAGAAAGAGCTCATCGATCAAGCAAATGGCCCCTGTCTCAAACAATCTCGGAATCAAATCAAACTCCGTCCCCTCCACATCCATCTTCATCACTACAAAGTCCTTCTCCGAGACAGTGTTCTTCAGCCACTCAGCGAAATCAAAACCCCGAATCTTGTCCACCTGCGCAGCCGATGCTGTGGCCTCCACGGGACGAATTCGCCCCATTCCCCGTCCCCCGGTCACCTCGTCATGACTCTGGCCGGGATCACGATTGATCTCAAAGAACAGGGTTTCGTTTCTCACCCAGGCCGCATAGGGCAGCAAATTCACCTTCTTCTTCTTGCTAATGTACTCATCATGGAAGGCTTTATCTGCTTCAATTGCATATATTTCGAATGTTCGATTCTGTTTCGGGTATTGCTTCCTGAACCAGCCGCCAATGCTGGATCCGTAGCTTCTAGCCCCAACATCCACATACACATACCTCCTTCTGAAGCTTATGTCTGCAATGCTGGGAAGGTATTTGATATTTTGTATGTTCCTCTTCAGTGTAATCCACGGCTTCAATGGCTCTTCCGTTATCAGCGGCTCGGCTTCACCGACCAATCGCCGCTTGTGCTCGGCAACCACTGCCGTGCATTTATTTGTTGAGCTACCACCTGCTCTTCCGTCGTCATCACCGCGCTTGACCAGCACCAGCTCGCGGAGGGGTGGCGACGGATTGTTCGGGCTGGCGATATCGCGGACCCGGACGAGGCGGCAGCAATTGAATAGGTTAAGAAGGGAATTCTGGCTATACATGTCTTTGGCAGAGGCTGTCTGGACAACGAGAAACCCTTCGGGCTTCATCGTCCGGCAGATTTCTGCGGAGAGATCGTCGACTGCGCCTGGCAGAAGCCGGTCCACTGTGCCGCCGCCACCGATAAAGACAAAATCGAAGGTATTATTACCGAAGGGGCGGCGGGAGGGCTTGCCAGAGGAGACCACCAGCGGGGGGGCCGCCTTCTTGGAGGTGCCGATAGCGTCTGTGACGCCGATCTCTCGAAGGGCGAATACCTCCTGGCCCGCGGGCGTCTCGGGGCAGAGCGCCTTCGCCTCCGGGGACAGGAACCCTTCGGCCATCAGGTCCTGAAAAACGGACGAATAGTAGTCCACGCTCTTTCGCCACTCCCTGCTGGTCCAGAGGTCGTGAAGCGTCACCGAGCCCGGAACGGAGGAGGCGGAGCCGCCGCCGCCGGAGGCCACGGTAGCCCGGACGAAGAACTTGGTCGGATCGATAGCGCTATTGAGGAGATTCGAAGAGTCCGGGAAGAAGCAGAAATTGCCAGCATCGCAGGCCTCCCCCCGGACCGTGACTACGTAGACAAACCGGAAGAGCAAAATCAGGACCCCGAACAACAGCGTCCTGACCAGGAAGCTCCGTATAGAGCCCGATTTGGGAGCCGGCTCCATGAACGCGGGACCTAATTCAGTTGCAGGAAGACAAAAATCGGAGAAACAAAAAACAAAAGCTAATCCTAGATCAAGAATCAAGAAGAAGAACCTCAACAACGGCGGAATTTGAACTTAAAAAAAACAAAAAAAAAACGAGAGTGCTAGCGAGAGCAGAAGCGGGCGGAGGTGTGGTTGGCGCCGACGAGGAGGGGGCGGGGGAGAGGGCGGAGGGAGAGGAGGCAGAGGAGGGCAAAAAGGTGAAAGGCCATGGGAGAGGCGCGGGGATCTCTCTCACGGGAGCGGGGAGGGGGACTGATTCTGCGTCCGCCTCGTCTGCATTGGGTTTCGGCGGAAATGGAAGGGGTGGGGGGAAGGGAGGTGGAGGGGTGGTTATATCTGGTTGCGCATCCGAGCGATACTCGCGCGAGTTATTGTTTAGCTGGCTAGTGACGGCCTTTTCCTGTTGCGTGCGCTATGTTGCACTGTTTTCTGAATATTTTTTTTCTCAATTTTCCCATTTAAAATCTAATTTATTTAGGTAAATACGATCATACACTCAGTATTTTCAACCCCCACAAACTCGGGTTCAATCAGGCTCAATTAAAAATATGAACTCCTCTATTTCCCCCTAAAAAATAACTTGGAGTCTCCCACCACAAAAAACTAACTCATATTTTTTAATAACTTAATTTTAAAAATACTTAAGAGTCCCTTTATAATTTTATTCATGTCACCTCGACGCCCTAGAATTTTAGAAGGTTTTTTAACCCTCTCCACCAAATAAAATTAATTTAGACGGAGGCCTTAAGTCCCTGTCAAATTATGCATATTATGGCAGTGACCACCCCCCACCAGAAGATTTTTTAAACTTCTGAAAATTTTGTGGCAGGGGATACCCCTAATAAATAAAACTACATTATATGGGGAATAAAGGTCTCTATTAATGTATGTATATTATGATGATAACCTCTACTCATCATAAACCATCTAAAAGTTTTAAAAACTTTTGGAAGTTTCTTGGCGGGGGATACCATTTGTTCAATAAAACTCATTTAGATGGATAACTTAGTTCCCCTTCAAATTTTATATATTTTGGCCGTGACCACCTCCTGCCAGAAATCATCCAAAAGGAACAGTAAGGCAAGGAGATGAGGGGAAAAAATTGTGAAAGAAGAGCAACAAGTAAGGGAGAAAAAAGGAAATGGTCGAAGAAAAGGAGCCACAAGCAATGGAAGAGATAGAAAAGCTCATGCTGAAAAAGGAAGATTGAGAATAAGGCAATGAAAGAGTAGAAATAGAGTTAAAAGAAATAGTGAAGGGCCCCATATATTAGTAATTTGATTAATATTTTGTGGGTGTGTAAAGTATGGGGGGATTGAGTAAAATCTAGGGGGAAATAACCGCATTCTAAAAATATAGGCCTAGTCATTCGGGTTGCTGCCAGGTGAGATTAATTAGGTCAAGTCACTTTAACCCGCCCAATGGAACTAGTGACTTAGACATCTGACCTAATACGGGTTTGAGAAAAAAAAAGTCATGAAGGGGGAAGACCACAAGGGGGAAAATGGGGGAGAAAGGCGGTGGTCGTGAGTGGGGCCAGGAATGGAGAAGAGTCAATCCGGTTGCACAAAGAGCTTGCGCCTTTGTCAGGTAGTGGAGCTTTTCCTTGTTAAGAGGAAAAGATGAAGGACAAATGATAAAGAAGAGGTGGTTGGTGTCGCCATGGTTAGAATTGAATTAGGGTTGGAGGGAACAACGGTGGCAGGTCTCACAGCTTGGTAGGCATAGAAGCCAAAGAGAGGAGAAGACATGCAGGTGGACGATCATCATGGTTAAGTGACTAGGGGTTAATAGCCCCAAGGGGAGAGGGAGAGGGATGGAAAAGGAGGAGAGGGCATGGCGGCTTAGCGGGCAAGAGACTAGGGAGGAGATTGGAGAGGGGGAAAATAAGTGAGGAGAGGGGAAGGCTATTATGGCCGAGGTAACAAAATTTTGTTTTGTAGTGTAATATTTTTTTTAAAAAGTAATAACTTCAAATTTTAATATGAAAAGTAAAAAATAACATATCTCAATGTAGTATTTACATCTCGATCTTCAACATAGTCTCGTTTTAATTTAAAAATCAGGTCTCATGGATAGAGCTTGAAAAAAGAAAAAGTGTTAAGAAGAGGCAAGTGAAGGATAACAAACCTCTTAGAGGCCAAGTTATTCTAATTAAATAAAAAAAGTTATGAGGCCACATGGTCCTACTTGAAAAGGACCTAAAAAGTTCCTCGTAGGGTGGCCTTAGCCTCCTCTAGCCCCTTCTCGCTTCCTCTGCGCAAACTTAAAATTTTACATAATTTTAATAAATAATTAAACTAAAAAAATAATTAAATTTTTTTTTTACATGATTTAAATAAAAAAATTGATAAAAAGAAAAAAAGTTAAGAAGGAATTAAAAAAATCCTATAATGTATTATGTACATGCTTGAATATTATGTTTGCATATATAGATATTTGTTAAAAATAAATTTATAATATTTTTCTTAAGTACGGAATCACTAAAATTTCATAAAATAAAATTATTAATATAAAATATATATTTTTAAAATAAAATTATTAATTTAAGACGGAATATATGAGATTTTTTTTAAGTGATTACATGTGAGATTTAAATAAAGAAAACGAGAGGCACATTTTTCATACATTATTATAGAATGCTTGAACTGAGGGACGTGATATAAGAGAACGCGTTTTTCCAACACACCGCGACTAGCGGTGCGTAGTGGGCCAACCGGGCAGTTGCCAAGCGGCGGGCAACTGGGGAAGCTCCGTTCACACGCGGCGTTGTTGACCTAGACGCGGTTGTAGATGTATTTGACAACTTGCCTTTTCCACTTTCCATTTTCCACTTTCAAGGGGCAACCCAGACCTCCCAAAATATCGAAATTGCCCTCCGAATCTGCTGGATTCCGACCGTTGCTGCTTCGTCTTTTCCCCCGTCCCCGAGTGTGAAACAGATCCGTCAGCCGGTCAGCTCAACCCGCCCGGACCAAGTTTTCAACCTAAAATTTTTAAACCCCCGGTCCAAATTCATAAAATGAAATGTTGCAATGCCTAAAACCCATGTAGCCGCCGTTTTAGAAATTGGAATTGTCCAATAAAAAAATAAAAATTGGAATTGTGAATAGGCTAGACACGAGTTGCCTTGACCCATTCGAACCAAGTCGTTGAGAGAACAGAACCGGGGAGGGGCCAGCCACGCGGTTCTCTTTTTTCTTTTTTAAGAAAGAGGGGCAACCCGCCAGCCGACAACTGAACGTTGGGTCCGTGGTTTCGAGAAGAGCATGGAGCAGTGGGATTTATGCAGTCACGGGCCGGGCTGAAAAGCTGAAGCACATGGGAAGAACCGTTAGAAGGTGACAAAGGCACGGCTGAACGGCTGATTGTGACGGGGCTCGACTCACGAGCCGTCGCACCCATTTGGTACCGTCGGCTCTAGCTGTAGGGAAGCGGCTGTTTACTGTGAGCGGTAAAAAGACAAAGCCTTTGTTGAGAAAGAAGATAAGGGGTGGATTATAATAAAACTAGTACTTTTCTCTCTTAGTAAATAATTTTTTAAAATAAATTTAAATTATTTTATTTAAAAAAGTTTAAATGAAGTTAATAATATAGAATAAAAGGAGTCTGACAAAACTAAAATTTAAACGAAAAATTAAGAAATAGAACAATGCTAACACCCTTCTACGGTAAATTGTAAAAACACAGCTACACCAGGCCATGCTAAAATTGGGACATTAAGATATTAAAAAAAGTTATATTTTGCTCAAAATATTATTCCTCATTTTAAAGGTTTATATAAATAAATTAAATATTAAAATTTGTTGGACAAGCTTGATGTGGCCATCAAAACCCTTTTCGTAAGTGCGTTATTTCTAAGTGGGACGCGTAATTGACAGCATATTTGGGTGATCTGTCGTTGTATTTGGAGTGGGTCCTGCATAAATTTCTTTCCCTTTGAGTTTGGTTTAGTGGTCCACAACATCCCATACGTTACGAATAGGGAAAGTGTCTCTAGTGGGGCCACCTTGTCCCGGCATTGGCCTTTTCCACGTTTTGGACATGGGGCCTACAAACAAACCGGAGCTGTCATGTGATGTGGCCGTACCATGGCCAATTGGGTGCCGGTCCTCAAAGGGATATATATGTTCAGGAGGAAACCTAACCCTACATTAGCTAACCCACAGTCCTAACCTACGAGATTATTATTGCATAAATGGGTCTATATACACCTTAATAATTTTTTTATACTTTAATTTACTTGTAAATTTATGTGAAAGTTTATATGGATATTAAAGTACGGAGGGGATTATTGGGGTATAGACCCATTCTTATTGCATAACTATTAATTTTTTGGGCCTGCATTTCAAAAACAACGGCTAAGATACATCACGCGGGTTGTCCCGTGGATAACTACTTGTAGGTTCGGTATTTATTTGTGTTCAATGCTAGCTTTGAGCTTAGCTAGTTTGACACATGATTCTGCAGACCTCGACCCAGCTTATACCCATAAAGATTTTTTTTTTAATTAGAAAGCGGGCTAAACCTCAATATTAGAAAAAAAAACTTAATATAGGCCTAGTGCATAAGCAAATTATTAAATCTTGATTAAATGAATTACATACTCCTTTCATCCTAAATTAAAAATTTTATTTAGTAAAAAAGTTAGTAATTTAATAGCTCTTTTTTATTTAACTTAAATAGCTAGATGCTTATAAAAAGTATAAACTTATTTTCTCTTTTTATATGTTGTTTTTGAGTAACACATGAGAATGCTTAGTTTGGACATATAATATTTAATTAAAAAAATTATATAAAAAAATTAATGTGTAATATTTTAAATTATAAAATTATTTTTACAAATTTCGTATTTTATTATTTTTCTTAATTTATAGCCATTATATTATAAATTTTTTTTGTGAATATTAAAAAAATATGTTAAAAATCTCAACATTACAATTCAATATTCACAACTCTCTAGTGATAAAAACACGTACTTCGATGTATATGAAATCTCACAAAGTAGCAGCAATGTCAAAAGAAAATAGAAAAATTCCTCTGTCAATGAATTGAGAAAGTGGGAATTATGGTAGAGCTGGGGGAAGAAGTAGAGGAGGCCGGTGAGTTTGAGCGTGCATTGATATCTCTGACGTTATACCTTCCTTCAGAACTGAGTTGGGCTTTGGGAGATGACTGATGTTTACAATGTGGGAGAGCAGTCATGGGAGTGTTAATTGTAGTGGTTGTCCATAGCGTCTACATGAAACAACTGTCCAACTACTGCAGGGTGCGCCAGCGGCCAGATCTGGTCGCTACACATGGCAACTATGTGAAACATATATGTACAGAGTAGCCAGCCACTGTAGGCTGTGCCGATGGCATGGCTAGCCATGGCCTGCTAGCCTAGGCGCCCAGTGTCAGCCTACCGCAGGCTTGTCGAGAGGCACGCCAGACTCTGTGCAGGTTATCGACTGATGCCGAAGAAGATGGAGAAAAGAAGGCTGAAATCAGAGGGGAGTTGAGCAAATTAATTTTTTGTCAAATAAAACTATTAATATAGGAGAAGGGAGTATTTATTATTACAAACTAATCTCGTTTATTGTAGAACACTCTTAGATTTGGTTGTGATTTCATGCATTTTAAACATGCTAATATAAACTTATACACAATAAATATGAACCCCCAATTATTGTAAATAGAAAAGTTTATAACATGAGCCTTGTCAGTATGCGCTCGATGCATATTGTGCACCTTGGCAACAACGAGTGTGCGATTTGATCTGACAATCAATACAGAAGTTTTGCTTGCCCTATATACGTGCAATAGGATTTTGATCCAGTGACTTGTAATGCGCCTCATGTGTATATTGACTTTTTCTTTATAACATTTATACATATAAAGTTTTGTCCCCCTTAAATTTCAGGCTTTGGTAGTGTCCAGAAATAGTTGGACATATTCAGCCAAGCTTCATAAAGATATAGAAGTAACCTCAACTAATTTGTGTTTATTGACTAATAATATTATTATTATTTATATTTTAAAACAGTTTATTTTTATAGTTAATAAGATGAATTTGTGCTTATTATTTATCCCTCCATTGTATATTAATAACTATTTATTTTTTAGAATGAATAAATTATAGTTCATATTAATTTTTTTTATTAATGTGACATGGAGAGAGTAGTTTAACTAAAATACTACTTTTCTTTATGCAATATGCTTAAAACATCAATACATGATTCCATTTGTCCTCCCTTGAAACACCATTATGCCTGGAGATAATCCTTGCTGTAGATTATAACGTTATCCCTACCGGTCCACTTATGGAGCTAGTGGGAGCTAGAAGCTAAACTAGACGTCCAAATCGAATTATTTTGTATCATTAATTGAGTTCACTACTTTTTCCCAGTAGTACCAATCAATTATATATCCTGATTCCATTACATGTATCTAGGCATAAAAGATGAAGTTGATGTGCTCATCGATTAATTTGAATCAATCATGTGAATTATTTATTTATGAAAGTATCATAGGAGTCCTTCCAAACTTGAACATAGAGACAATGACCAGTAATTAATTAACCCTTTCGTTCAATTCTTATGTTCCTTTAGAAATTGTTAGAGAGATTGATACACAACACAAATTGATTATTAAAAGAAAAGATTGAGTGGTTGAGTAGGTTAAGTAACATGATTATAAATTGGGATTGAGGTTAACAGACAGGCTACACTAGTTATGTGTAAGTTATATTTTTATTTTTGGAAACTAGTTAACTAGTTATGCGAATTATCAGGTATCAAGAGTAAAACAAGTTAGGTATTCTAGTTCAGATGTTGTCATCACAGATGAGGCCTGTTAGAGGTTTTACAAAGGAAAAAAAATTTCTAGGAAAAGTAATTTCCCTCGGAAAATTATATTTTCAAAAAAATAAATTATTATAGAAATAAATGATTTTATGGTTAGAAGTTTATTTGGAAAACTTTTATAGAAAATTTATTAATAAATATTTTTATAAAATTTATTAGATTAAAAATAATTAATTTGAAACAGAGAGAATAGTATTTATGATAAAAAACACTTATCATTTTAAGTTATATATTCCCTCTATCACATATTAATAGTTCTTATTAATTTTTTAAAATAAATTAATTTTAAAAAATTAAATAAAATTATTAATTTAAGACGGAGGGGAGTATATATATATAAGTTTCCTCAAGAAATTGCCTATATAGGTTTCCCCAAAAGCACATGAAGAGAGGAAATTAGCACTGGCACGATGTATATCTTACTTACTGAGCAAGACTTGGAAACCGAAGCACTACTTCATTAATAATAATCTTGGCTTATTAATTAGCTTGTATGTCGGATTTTTTAGTATTATATTTTTACTTGATCCAAGAAAATGTTAACAGTGATTAATTTAAGGTTGGGGCGGTTAACCCAATGAGTGATTTTAAACTGCCCATGCATCTTCTTTGGGCGTTTCAATGAACCATGACAAAGTTGACTAAATAACTTAAATGGGTTTTAACTATCTTAACTGTATTTCTTCTATACTAACAGAGAAAAAACTCAATTTATTCCAAAATATAGCTGTAGTACCGATAGACTGGGTTGCTAATATGGGCCGTGTTGGGTTTGATCGTTGCTGCCGATATGGATTACATATCACTACATAACTGGGCCCGAATGAGAATAATTTAAGGTGCTATGCGGGCCTTTGGGTTTATGCCGAGGATGCGTTTTTAATGATTTATTTTGACAATGATCCCAATATAAAGAATGCATATAAACTCTTTATATATTAATATATGTATTGTTGTAGATATCAAATATCAACATAAATTTCTTTATTGTTAATGGGGAGCATGAAAACTATTCTCTACACCCCCGCCCCCTATCTTAGTGACATGGATAGTGACATTCATATACTTTTGATGTAAAAATATTATTTTCTTAATGTCATAGGCGACGACTACAACAATGGGCTCCGTGTTGTCCTCTGTCCATCATTAGCCATGTTGAATCAAGGTATTAGTATAGGCAAGCATGGGTCACTTTGAATAGACATGCCCAATATCTGCTTTACTGGACTCAAATCCGTTTTTGTAAAGGATTTATTCAAACTTTTCTTCATATTTACAATCTTGGCAATGTCTTTTCCTATAATCAACATGTCATCAACATAAAATAATAATATTATAAAATTATTTTCACCAAACTGTTTGATGAACAGACAATAATTAGGAACAAATTTCTTGTAGCCAATTCTTTCCATGAAAGATTTAAATTTCTTGTACTACCTAGGAGCTTGTTTAAGGCCATGTAAGCTCTTCTTCAATTTGTAAACCATATGTTTCTTTCCCTTTACTATAAACCCTTCAAGCTGCTTCATGTAGATTGTTTCATCCAAATCACCATGAAAAAATACAGTCTTCACATCTAATTGTTCAACCTCCAAGTTCATACTTATAGCTAATGTCAAAGTAACTTTAATTTAAGACATTTTCACTGCCGGAGAAAAGATTTCATCAAAATCAATTCATTTCTTCTACCTAAAGCCCTTCACTACTAACTTTGCCTTAAATCTTTTTTGTGAATTATTCTCATCATGCTTGATTTGGTAGACCCACTAATTCTTCAATGCTCTCCTCCCTTTGGGAAGATCCGTCAATTCATAGGTGTAGTTGTCATGCAAAGACTACCTCTAATCTTTCATGGCTTTCATCCACTTTTCCTTCTCACTATGATCTTTTACTTCACTAAAATTTTCTAGCTCTCCACTTTCAGTGATTGTCACATATTTTGATGATGAATATTTGGTGGAGGAAACTGGTTCTCAAGTAGACCTTCTCACATTTGTTGACTCTCTTTGCTCAGAAGCTTCCTGTTCCTACTCAACACTATCATCATCAAAATAATAATCGTTATTCTCATGAATAATCTTATCCTCACCTCCATTGTTACTAGGCAAAGATATTAGTTCTCCAATCTTTGACTCTTCATCCTAAGTCATCTCATTTCCCTAAACTGAGGTTGATGGTTCATTTACTCTTGTAAGACCTTCATCAATTTTCTTTTGAATGACTTCATCTTTTCCATGATCTTTAACTGTTCGATCCTCTCTGAAAACAGCATCCCTTCTACGAATCACTTTCCTGTTCTCCGGATCCCATAGTTTGTATCCAAATTTGTCATTTCCATAACCCAGAAATATGTACTTTATAGATTTTTGATCTAACTTAGCCCTCTATTCTTTAGGCACATGTACAAATGCCTTCACCCAAATACTCTCAAGTGTGATTAGTTCACTTTCCTTCTATTCCAGACTTTCTCTGGTATGTCACTTTCCAAAGCATATGTGGGAGACCCATTGATTAAGTAGCAAGTTGTGTTCATCGCCTCACCCCAGAAGCTCCTAGGCAACTTTGTTGAAAATAACATACTTTTGATTATCTTAGAAATTATTCTATTCATCATCTCAGCCACTCCATTGTGTTGAGAAGTATGGAAAACTGTCTTCTCATGCCTAATCTCATGCTTACTACAATACTCATCAAATTTTGTAGAACAATACTCACCACTATTGCCACTTCTAAGGCACTTCAGTTGCTTACTAGTTTCTCTCTCCACCATAACATGAAAGTTCTTAAAGATGTCAAACACCTCACTCTTATTCTTTATGCCATAAGCCCACACCTTTCTAGAAACATCATCAATGAAAGTAGCATAATAACTAAAACCACCAAGAGATTTTACCTCCATAGGAGTACACACATCTGAATGCACCAATTAAAGAACTTCAGAATTCTTTGTACTTATGCTAGCAAAGGATGACCAGTGTTGTTTGACTATCAAACAATGATCACAAGGGTTAATTGAAGTACCCTTGACCTTCAAAAGTAGATTTTGCTTCTTCAAAATCTTTGGTCCCTTCTCACTTATGTGACCCAATCGACGGTGCTACAAGTCAATGGTGAACTCATTTGAGGAGACATTAACCTCCTTTTGAACTAGACTAGTTTAAATCTTGTATAGGCTGTAACACTTCTTTCCCTTAGCCACAACTAGAAAACCTTTTACCAATTTACACACTCCCTAAGAGAAGTGTGATCCAAAACTTTCATCATCATGTACACCTATAGACAATAAATTCATTCTGAGATTTGGAATATGCTTAAAATTCTTTAACCATAACCTATAACTTGTGTTAGTCACAATATACACATCACCCTGACCAATAATCTTCGAGGTACCATTATTGCCTATCTTTATTGACCCAAATCTGTTAATTTGTAAGTAGAAAAAATATCCTAGTTAGGAGTAGCATGGAATGATACACCTGATAAGTATGAAATATATATCTATTTTATATGCCTTTTTACCTTATTTGCTAGTATAGATTAGGTTAATTAAGAGTTAGTTATAGTTTATTTAGATTAACATAGAAATTAGTATTTTAGTTTAATTATTAATAATTTTATAGTTATTAATAGTTTAGATATGTATTTGAACAAAGTTGGGATTTTAATTATATTCTACATGTCTAAAATATGATATTTTATGTTTTATAGGTAAAGTGCGCTTATCGAGGTACTTGGACAATGTTTAGAATAATTCAAAATAGTCTTGACATGCTTTAAAGTGATTTGGACAACTTTTCGAAGTTATAAACAAGTTGAAAATTAATATGGACATGAAGAAAATCTTAATGAACAGAATATGAACTGTCCAAAAAAATTGTCTAGATTGCAGAAACATTGTAGCCGTTCGAACGGGGTCACTTACCGTTTGAACGGGATAACATAATTTTGAAGCAAAACTCAATATAAGCGTTCGAAAGGGAATGCAGGGCGTTCGAACTGCATAACGTGCAATTTCCTGGTTTTAGCCAATTTTCAATCCTTTTCATATTGGACTTCTTCCTACAAATCTTATGCCTATAAAAAGACATATTTGGCTTGAAACAAGAGGATTCCAGTAGATTTTATGAAGAGAAAAATGAAGAAGAAGATGAAAGAGAACTCAAAGCTTTTAATGGAGATTCAAGTGCTTTCTTCTACAATGGAAGGCTAGACTTTTCTTTTACTTAGGAGTTGATGAAGCTATAAATAAGTTTTAGTTTTAGTTTTTTTAATTTAGATCTCAGTTGTGAATGATGATAATTGTATGATATGGATTTCCTTTTTAATGGAAGAGCTTTTCATGTTTATTCAAATTTATGTTGATTTATTATCTTGTAGATGATAGATTGATGTGGTTTTGATATTTGCATCAATTCTAATTTCTGTGATTTAGATGAGATGTTCATACAATAGTTTTAATGTTCAGATAATTAATGACTTAGATGAGTTATACTAAGATTAGACGAGTCATGCCTATAGCTAGTTTAGTGTAGATGATTTGTGCTATTGTTGAAGATAGTTTATGCCATGGAATTTAATTAATGATTCTTTCTGAAGTAATTCTAGCTTGTAGCTGAGAATACTTGTTCATATTCACACTAGATTTAGATTAAAAGTTAAGGAATTGTTGTGGTTTTATAGTGGATTCAATTTCCTAAGTAAATTTCATCATATTAATCTCTTGTTTTTAAACTAGTTGATCTCTTTCCTTTACTTAATTAAAGTTTAAGTTTGTTTTAGTTTTCAATCAACAAATTCTTCTTTAGATTTGGTAATAATTCATCCGTCCCTGAGGTTCGATAACCCTTAAATACTTATCCTAGTATAATTACCTTGTACACTTGCAAAGGGTTTAATTATAAATGATCAACACTTGAGTCAACTACCCAACTAGCATCACAATTGGTTGCTAAGCATTCCTTCTCACAATCAATCATAATTACCAAATCATCCTGAATAACATTGATATCTTATTTACCCTTTTCATTGTTGTCTTTCCTTTTCTGATCTTTCTTGAGTTTCCAACAGTCATTTTGAATATAACATGTCTTATCACAATAGTAGCACTTCAAGTTCTTTATAGACTTAGAATTGTTTCTACTATTGTCCCTTTTAAAATTGTCCTTGGTTTTTTATCAGCCCCTATTTCCCTTTAACATTAAGGCTTGAGACTCATAAGTTGACTTCAAAGACTTTCTTTTCAATTCTTCATTCAGCAGACTACTTGCCACTATGACCATTGTCAACTTCCCATCTGGAGTTGAATTGTTTAAGAAAATAACCAGTATTTCCCAACTGTCTGGCAAGGAACTAAGAAGTAGAATAGAGTAATCTTCATTTTGTCAAGTTGATTGATTATACTCTTCATTTTATTCAGGTATTCCCCAATACTGCCTCCATCCTTAAATTTCGAATTAACCAATTTTTTTATCAGAAAAGTCTTGTTGCCTGCTATCTTTCTTTCACACACTTTAGCAAGCTCATCCCAAATTGCCTTTACAGACAATTCATCACCTACATGGTGATACACAACTTCGTTCACCTACTATTTCAAATAAGCCATAACCTTCCGATCTAATCTTCTCCTATTTAGGTCCTCTATATAATTAGTTATTATACCTAGCTATTGATAGACTTTCAATCTGATAGGTTAGTCTCAGACAAATATATCCTCATCTAATAAAGGTGCCATCTTCTTAGATAAAATTTTACTCTTTTATATATAATAATAATAATAATAATAATAATTTTTTAATCAATGACACAGAAACATTTCAACACGCACTCTGCCAGTTTTTAAGATATACTAAATTCAATCTGATAGGTTAGTCTCAGACAAATATATCCTCATCTAATAAAGGTGCCATCTTCTTAGATAAAATTTTACTCTTTTATATATAATAATAATAATAATAATAATAATAATAATAATAATAATAATAATTTTCTAATCAATGACACAGAAACATTTCAACACGCACTCTGTCAGTTTTTAAGATATACTAAATTGTTTAGCTTCTCAATTCCAGTTAATCTTCATCCCAAGATGTAAGAGGTGCCACTCATGTCTTTGATATTAAATTAGGTTTCTAATAATCTAACAAGGGTAAATTTATCTTAATAGAATATCATCTACATATAGTGTGAACAACATAAATATACTTCATTCAAAGGGTGGACATAATGATTATAATATATAATCTATATTTTGGGCTCAAAGGGCCAAGCTTGCGAGTGACCCAACTCAAACTGCTTTGGCTCGGATATAAGTCTCGTTTTTACCATATAAATATATCAAGATTATAAAGCTTAGTGCATTTTACATAAATATAGTATATTCTAATATATTTATTATTTAATTTATATTATAATAAATGAATATCAAAGGAGTCAAGCTGGAGCCAACATAGAGCAAAGTTTTTAATTAAGCTTGTAAAATTCAGCTTTGTTTAGCTCGGTATCACCATAACTTTTGCCAATCTGTATACGGTTTCCTAGTTCTCTTTTAACAAAATTACTTGTACCTTTGATAGGGAAAATGATAATGCTACACTTAATTTGTACAACAAATTCTTACACAAATAAGGTGGTGGGTGTTTTTTGGACAAAGAAAATGTGAATGTTGTGTCCCGCTACACTCATGCCTTATTAGTATGATTATTTTACTAATATTGCCCCCTTAATGCTTAGATGATTTAATTGCTTATGTTTTGATTAAGTAGGATGAACGAGTGTAATTAGTTGTTTAAGGGCAGCTGTAGCAGGGTGCGCTGTGTACTTGCAAGGCCTTTGGCCAATGTTAGGGATAATGAAGAACTAATTCCTCTCTCTATATCTCTCTCCTTGCATCACACCCCTTTCTTCCTCTTTTGGCCATCCCCTTGCAGGGTCCGACTTAAAGACCCCAAATCCCTTCGTTCGCCCCCCCACCCCCCCTACAGTACTTCTATCCTATTTCTCCATGAGCTACATCAGTGGACTATATCAAACCACTTTTACTATGACTAATAATAACTCTACTCTTTTTTTCCAACAAAACTTTACATAAGATTTGATTGGACATAGAGAAATGGACCTCACATGACAAATAAGGCGATCACTTTTCATAATCCAATCAAAACTAAGTGAAAGGTTTTATTAAACAAAAAAAATATAAGTAAGAAAACCATTATCCTTTTATCCAACAAAAACTTGCCATTTCATTTATGCATAAATTTTATATACAAATTTAGTGTAGAGTTATCAGCTTTCATCAATATATAGGGATATATATATATATATCTCGAATCTCGGACTTGGACGTGGACAATCAATCCAATCATATGACCATTTCATGCTCTTTACGCACAATCCAAGCATACGACCATTTCATGGTTCTATTGCCGGATCTGTTCGTTTCCTTTCTTGCCAAGACAACAACATCCTAGCTGTTAAATAACTGTCTCGCTTTCCTGTTCATTTACTGTACTTAGAATACTACTGCCTCTTCCTCTCCGCCCTCTGTACCTCTCCCCAACGAACACGAAAACAACAAATTTGGAGACGAAATGGCCGCACCTGTGGCGCCGGATTCTGGAGGGATCAAGCTGAAGCCACCTCCAGGCATGGCAACGCCGAGCCGGGCGCCACCGCCGGACGTTGAGAATCAGGCACCAGCAACCACTGCCGTCTCTTCAATTGTCAACAAATGGAAAAGGGAAGATATGTTGAAGAGGGGCAGTCTGGTACTGAGGGGCGCTGGCCTTGTCTTCTCCTTGCTTGCTTTGGTGGTCATGGCTTCCAACAAGCATGGTGGCTGGATGAATTTCGATAAGTACGAAGAGTACAGGTGATTTATACTCCCAAAACAGAGGTGTAACTTTTGATTCCAATTTGATCGAAATTGGATGTGGGCACGTGAGGTCTTAAGCCTCTGATTTGGTTTGTTTGCAATTTTATGAAATGGGTATCCAGAATTTGATCAAATTGAAGAGAATTCGGATGGACTTGATCAAGGCTTTGACATTCTCCATCTAAAAGTCTTATAAGGAGCTCCAATGTTTCAATTCAATTTACACTGCACAATTCAAATTGGATCATATAATTATTAATTGGTTTGATTAATGATAAGTATTTTTGTTATAGAATGGATAATTGATCCAAATCTGCAGGTACTTGCTGGCCATATCAATTGTTGCATTCCTCTACACGGCAGGCCAAATCGGACGCCATATTCGCCGGCTGTCATCGGGAAATGACGTCATTCCTCCGGAGTTCTCCGGTTTTGTCGATTTCTTTGGTGACCAGGTCCATTACTGTCTTCTCATTAAACCTAATTCTACATAATCAATGAGTTCGATACTTCTATTCCATTGCTAGCATTTAATTTAAATTTGGATTTTATGATTTGGTGGGCTTTGACTTATTAGATGGGCTTCCTCTTATCCATGGTAGGCTGGGTGTCTTTGTTCCACTCTAATTACAAAAATACCCTTCTTATTTTATGCTTTAGGCTAGGAAAACAATATTTATAATCCAAAAACTCACACTTCATTTTTAATTAGACAAAACAAGGGAGCCCAAGTGAATTTTATGTAAGGTTCTTATATTTTGTCTAATTAAAACTCATAAATTTTTATTATAAGTTTTTTGTGTATATCACTATCGGTTTGCTTGTAGCCCTCGCTAAATGCTGGTGGCGTGGCTTATCCATCATAATAAAAGATTGCAAGCAGAAAACGCCAACCTTATAACCGGAAGCAACACAATAAAATCTTAATTTGGTGTAATTAAGATTAACAAAGAAAGAGTAGGCTGAACGTACTCTCATATATGTAATTTCTTTTCTGAAAACATCATATTCAACTTGTCTAGCATGGCAAGCAATTGCCAACTTTCATGCTTCACGTATCTCCCAACCTTCCTGGCTGCCCGGACGATGCATTTCATGTTTATCTTTGCATATGACAGCTTTTTTGTCAGATACGTCCGTGCCATACGTCATTCCCTTATACAGTGAGTTTTTATATATAAAATTATATGAAGCAAAAAGTTAAGATATACCGGGCTGCATGCACATCGGCGTGAACCTACATCGTGTGATCTCGGATCAGGGAAATGGATCAAGACTTGCATCCCAGTAAATACGATAGTGATATTCCCGTAACGAAAATATTTATAAAAATTTAAATAAATATTTTGATTAGATTTTACAAATAGGCCTCACACAAAGTTTATATAAGGTTTTTTATCTAAATTAATTAAAATTTATGTATAAGTTTTTGATGAGTACTTTTGATATAAAAATATTATTTTTTAATAAATTTTACAAACCGCATTGACCCAAATGCTTTTGGTGCATGTGTATGGGGCAGATAAAGAATACTCTTATATGAAATATACCCAAAATCACAACAACTACCTAAAAGGGCCTTAGACTCAACTTAGGTAAGTTTTTATTAGAGTTGTAATTAGGTAAGTTTTTAGTGACTTATCTTTTAATTATGTGGCAAGAGCTAAAGGTGCTAAAGCAAGCTCGTAAGTTTGACTCGACTTGTGTTCAACTTGGCATGGCTTAAGTTCAAGCTCAAACTCGAAATTAGTCAACTCATGCTCAATCATGACTATGCTTGTTTGATTCACTTTGAAGCTTGATAAAAGCTTGTATTTATAGTATTTAAATATAGATTTCATGTCATCCACATTTCAAACTCCTTTTATATATAGTATATGCTCCCTCTGTCCTATATTAATAGCCACATTTAAAAAAATAGCAGTTATTATTGAATAATGAAACCTACACCTAAGAGAAAGAAAAATAAGATTATAATACTTTTTTTAACTACCCAACCACTTAAATTGTACCAAATAAAGCTATTAATATGAAACAATTTTTTTTGTCAAATGATGCTATTAATTTAGGATAGAGGGAGTATCATTTTTTTACTTTTTTTATGTATTATATAAGTAATACTTATCACATGAGAATTAAGACTATTTTTTGACTTCTACAAATTCAAAGTAATTAAAACATACATATAATCTTTCCATTATGTGTTAATAGTGTGGGATTAGAAATTTAAAATAAACTAATATTAGTTTATTTAATCCATACCTTGAATATGAGCAAAGTATGAATTGGTTTGATGTGTTAGGCGTCACAATATTTATATCTCTCTACTAAAAATATATATTATATAATGATAATTGTAAATAATGATTATAAAATTAAGCTAGCTTACAAGCTAACACAAATCTATTTGATTCGACTCGAATTCTAAGTTGAAATTTCAAGCCCATGCCAAATCAACATAAAGCTCGACTTGACTTAGCTCATTAGCACGCGGGGGGGGGGGGGGGGGGTAGTATTAAGTCAACTTGATAAATTTTATATTAAGTTTAATTTTTTAGAAAGCCCATTTTTGTGGGCCACGTCAAATAGGGGCATGTGATCAAGGGGGATAAATGATAAATCATATGAAAAAGAGATTAATACATTTTAGGTAAACTTTGATAAGTGAAATTTGTTAATCAAGGCTGGTCAAACTTTCACCCTTAAATCAATGGCTTAAATTTAATGTGAATTAAATAAATGATCCTACGTCTTAATATAACCTCAAACTTTGTAGACGTACATATTTAAATAAGATATTTAAATCCTAATTGGTTATGTACTATGTACAAATCTAGACACCAAAATTAGAGAATGTAATCTCAACTATTGATTTAATTGTGAGATTGAAGCGCCATGATGAATAGGGCCCATATGTCCAAATGGGCCAAAAATTTCTGTCCCCATATTTTTTTATAATACTTTTTTTATTTTCTTTAGTCTCACGCTCAACAAATAATGGTAAGATCTATTTTTTGAAAATCAACCTGATAAATTCTTTATCAAGTTGACTTGAACTTACATTTTTTCATATATATATATATACATACACACACACATACACACACATGAAAAGAAACAAATATCATTAATCTCTTACTAAAAAAATGTGTGTTTCAGGTCATGGTTGGGTACTGAACTAGAAACCAAAATTTGCTTGGGAAGTAGTAACCCTGATCATTAGCCGTCAATCGCACTCTGGCAGTACATAATTAATTAGGTGGATGATGACTATTAAAATGAGGGATGCCACTTGGGCTGGGTATATGGTAAAACTCGACCCAACCCTAATGAGTTGGGTTTGCGTTTTCGAATTTAACCCGAATAGTTATTCTAGTTAGATTCGGGTTTAACATTTCTTAAATGGTATCGGATTTGAGTTTGACAAAGCCTAACCTGAATAAGGTTATAAATATAATTTTTTTTTATTTGGATAAAACCCGACCCTAATGGGTCTGATTTGGGTTTTCAAATTCAACCCAAATAGTTATTTGTATCGAATTTAAATTTATCATTTCTTAAATAATATTGGGTTCAGATTTGGCAAAACTCAACCTAAACCTAACCCGGTGACATCCCTAGTTAAAACCAATTTGGACAGTATCAAATTTAGAAAACTTTGTCAACGAATAAATATTATTCTAATGTTCAGGCTTCAAACAACATTATCCTATGTAGCAATTTATTTCTTTTTTGCTTGCATTGATCATACTGAGAATGATTTATATCTACAGCTTGTTGCTTACCTACTGATGTCAGCATTATCGGCGGCGGCAGCTTTAACCACAAATATGCGAGAGGGATCAGATAACATGTTTACTGATACTTCTGCTGCAGCTATTAGTATGGCATTTTTCGCTTTCCTGTCTTTGGCTTTATCAGCACTAATATCAGGATTCAAGCTTTCTAACCGTTCATATATATGAGAAAGCGTACTCTGTTGTTCTTATGTATCTACCATGTTGTCCTTCTTATCCAATTAATTGATGTATAAATACAATTTTCTCTTTTCATTTTTGACATATTCATGAGTATTTATATATTTACGATTACGAATAATGAGCTGAGTGCTGCTCACGTGTACTAACTCATGGCTACTCGTTAGCATGCACTTGAATTGAGCACTTGGCCATTGTCCGAAATTCTGCTGCATACCTTTTATTTTATATAATTTTAACCAACAGTAGAACATATCCTAATCCCTACATTCTAATTTTAATATAATTTTTTAAAATCACCATTTAAAATAACACCATTTAATTTTTAATATGATTTTTTTCATAACATTGTTTTATTTTTAAGTACCAAAATTTATTAACTAATTTTAACAAAAGTATATTTTCTTGTCATTTTATCTCACTGTGTATGCAATTCTGCAATATGGCAAGTCACAGAAATTTCACAACAGCCCTAAGAGTGGCTTTCTTTGGGAAGCGCAAAATATTTGTCAGTTACCAATATATATTGAGACATGTCAATATGACTTCGGCCTCATGCAGGACCACGAGGCATCCCTAGCTGTCAAATTTCAAACTAATAGAACGTGATACTTAGGGGCAAGAAACCCAAATTTCAAACTAATAGCGCATGATACTTAGGGGGCAGGAAGCCCTTGGGTAATACGTACCGTCAATTTCAATTTGACTATTCAAGATGCCTTAACTCACGCGGATGGGCATGAACCTAGGTTTATGTAAACTATATATGATATAAATTGACATAAGGTTAACCTTACGTAAGTTTTTGTGAAGTTTATTTTTTACATGTGTGATTTGTCAATATTTGTAAAGTGTGCATTAATCCTACCTGATAGGCACTTTAATAAATTGTAGTATTAGTGACACTTAAAAAGTGTAGATAAAACTGTCGTCACTATTACTTATTAGCGATGCTTATTATTAAGTGTCGTTAAGAGTCTAACATTAGCGATGTTTAGATAAGTGTAACTAAATAGTTTTTTTTTGTGACACATAGACAAGCGTCGCTAATAATAATAAAAAATTTAAAATAAAATTTTGAATAAAATAATAAAAAAATGTTGCTAATAAAAAAAATTAATTTTCTATTAGCGACGCATATAAGAAAAAAAACACAGAAAGTCTTTAGCGACGCTTTCCACAAGCGTTGCTAATGACTTAAAAAATTATAAAAAAATAGCCCGCCAGCGGGAGATACTAAGGTGGGGGTGCCCAAGGAGAGGGTCGATGTGGTGTCGGATTCTGGCCCCTGAGCCCCCTCATCCAGTCTGTTGACCGGAGGGGGGGGACCAAGTGTATGGGAGGAGCGTTGGGGAGAGGAGGGGGGGAGGAGAGTGGGGAGCTGGATTCCGGCTCCCATAGCCCCTTCCTCCGGTCTGTTGACCGGAGGAGGGGGAAACCAAGAGCAAACAAAGAGGGGGAGTGAGGATCGCTGGGAAGAGAGGGGAGGGGGGTGGAGGGGGAACCGGGGGGAGAGAGAGAGGGGAAAGAGAGAGGAGGCTGGTCGCCGTGGTGGAGGTCACCGAGGAACCATCGTAAGGGAGGAGGGCATCGCCGGGGTGGGGGGCGGTCGCTGGGGGCCATCGTCAAGGGGGAGGACAATGTTCAGTGGGAGGGGCGGGGGCTTAAAAAGACCGGCATAGGCGAAATTCGCCTGCAAGGGGAATTTTCGTCCGTGTGCAAAATTTTCCATCACAGGGAAATTTTGCCCGCGCACAAAATTTCCCCGCGAGTGTTTTTTGCGACGCTTCTAGAGGAAGTGTCGCAAGAAGTTTAAAAGAGGGAGAGGGAGAGAGAGGGGGAAAGAGGAGAGAGAGGGGAGAGAGGAGAGAGAGGAGAGAGAGGGGGGAGAGAGGAGAGAGAGAGGAAGGGAGAGAGAGGAAGGGAGAGAGGAGAGTGAGAGAGGAAGAGAGAGAGTGAGGAGGAGAGAGAGGTGGAGAGGAGAGAGAGAAGAGAGGTGGGGAGAGAGAGGAGAGGAAAGAGAGGGAGAGAGAGGAAGGGAGAGAGGGAGAAAGAGGAGAGGAGAGAGAGGGGAGAGAGAGGATAGGAGAGAGAGGAGAGAGAGAGGAAGGGAGAGAGGGAGAGAAAGAGAAAGAGGGAGGAGAGAGAGAGGAGGGGAGAGAGGGGAGAGAGAGTGGGAGGAGAGAGGGGAGATAGAGGAAGAAGAGAGGAAAGATTATTTTTAACAAATTTTTTTTTAAAATGTACTAGCGACGCATACTAATCAGAGTTAGTAGTGATGCATACTAATCATAGTTAGTAGTGGCGCATACTAATAAGAGTTAATAACGACTCATATGTATATGTGTCGCTACTACGTTTGTTTTATAAAAAAAATTGTTAAAAATAATCTCTCCTCTCTCTCTTATCTCCTCTCTCTCTCCCTCCCTCCTTCCCTCTCTCTTCCTCTTTCTATCTCCCCTCTCTCTCTTCCTCTCTCTTTTCTATTAATTTTTTAAAAATAAAAAACACTATTTATGACGCATAAAACCATGTAGTAGGGATGTAGTAGTAGCGACACATACATCTATGAGTCGCTAATAAAGTTTTTTTATAATTTTTTTTAAAATAATTTATAATTAAAAAACAATTCCTCTCTCTCTCTCTGCACTTACTCTCTCTCTTCCTCTCTCCACTCTCTCTCCCTCCCTCCCTTTCTCTTCCTCTATCTTTTCTATTAATTTTTTAAAAATTAAAAATACTATTCATGACACATAAATATATGCGTCGCTACTACACTATGTAGATACATAGGTGTATACATCGCTACTACCTCACCTATGCGTCACTAATAAAGGTTTTTATATTATTTTAAATTTTTTTAAAATAATTTATAATTAAAAAATAATTCTTCTCTCTCTCCTCTTCCTCTCTCTACACACTCTCTCTCTCTTCCTCTCTCCCTTCTTTCTCTCACCCCCTTTCTTCTCTCTGTCCTCATTCTCTGTCTACCCTCTCTCCCCTCTTTCTCTGTCTTCTCTCTCCACTCTTTCCCTCTCCTCTCTCCCCTGATCTCCTCTCTCTTGTCTCTCCCTCCCTCCCTCTCTCTTCCTTTCTCTCCTCCTTTCTCTTTCTCTTTGTAAGAAAATTTAAGAAATAAAATATATTATATATAAGTAGTGAAACTTTAATCTATTATTAAAACTACATTTTATTGAAAATTTAATATTTATTTATTATATATAAATAATAAATAATCAATAAAATATTTTATATTTAAGAAGTTTATTTTTACTTTTGTTTAATATTTATTTATTAAATAAAATTAATTAATAAAGCTAATAGTGACATTTATAGAGAAGCGTTGCTATTATCAATGATATTTGCAACACTAATTTGCAAGTGTCACTAATAGTTATAAATTTTTAGTTTTTATTTAAAATTTATTACTATTAGTGACACTTTTATTAAACATCGCTAATAGTATAATTATTAGCGATGCTTGTATAAAGTGTCGTAATTGTTAAAACAATTAGCGACGCTTAAGAAAAAGAGTTGCTAATAGTTATAATTTTTTTTTAAAATATATATCTGTAACGACCTGAATTTTAGGGGTTATTAAGTTTTTGTTCTACTTAAATTATAAGTTGCAGTTGATGTAGTTTGAAAGGGTAGAACAGTTTTTGAGTTAGAGGCCGAGCTTGAAAGGGTTGGTTGTGGCAAATTGCGAGGACGCAATTCTTTTAAGGAGGGTAGAATGTAATATCCCTAATTCTCTTATGTTTCAAAAATTAAATATGTGAAAAATAGGGTGTTTGACCTATTAACATTCTTAGTAAAATAACTACCTCCCTAGATAGAATTTGTAGCTGAAACTAATTTTATTAGAAAATAGACAGAAAGAGCTTCGAAACGCCACTAAGAACGTGTGAATCGGAGTTTAGATGAGGGAGATACAATTGTTCAAACTTAAGCTTATTGCATAGGGCCCGTTTACCCGAATTAGATGCCTTACTCGTGTTTGGAGTTGGATGTCCTACTCATGCTTAGAGTTAGATATCCTACTTGTGCTTAGAGTTAGATGTTCTACTCGTTCTTGGAGTTGGATGTCCTACTCGTGCTTAGAGTTACTTGTACTTAGAGTTAGATGTCCTACTCATGCTTGGAGTTAGATATCCTACTCGCGCTTGGAGTTGGATGTCCTAATCGTGTTAGGTATTAGGAGTCCTAAATGTGCTAGGAGTTAGGAGTCCTAAATATGCTAGGAGTTAGGAGTCCTAAACGTACTAGGAATTAGAAGTCTTAAAAGAACTAGGATTTTAAAGAGGTAGAGAGTCCTAGCGGGTTAAAGACTCTAAGGAAGAAGGAGGATGCAACTAGAACTTTGCTGAGATGAGATAGTTTGTGAGCATATGACTTCTAGCCCATGTAGGAGTCCGAGGAGTGCTAGGAGTGGTGGAAAAAGTTGGAGGAGGGATCAACTATACATCTAGTTGGGTTAGAACTCTTTTGGGACTGTTTTGAGCATATATGTAGGTTGGAATCCTATTGTTAATGGGGCAGGGATTGTAATTCCGGGATTGTAATTAATGGAGAGTCTTAGAGGAGGAGGGCACCCAAGAGTTTGAAGAAGGGAAGCCTTATATAAGAAAGGATTGATTTTGGTTCAGCTCTCTCTTCTCCATCTCTTCCTTCCTCTTCCTTCTCTCAGCAAGGACCTCCATAACCAGCAATTTCGAAGGCACAAATCAGCCACCTTTGGATTGAATCAAGCACTAGAAGCGTAGGAGAAAGGGCTAGGAGCTTTGGGGATGAATTGGTACATGTAGGTGCTTCCTTTTACACCCTTAAGAATGAGGTTTTGATAGATGTAATTCAGCCATAATGTAGCTTGGTTCTAGGGGTTCCTTTTGATGTCATGAACTAGCCTTAATTCATTCAAGCATGATGCTGATTTTTATCATTTATCTTAGCCATATGTTAAGCATGAATAATTCTTATTCTAGTCATGTTTATGAATCATGATTTGGGCATACACTCTGCTGAATTTATTCCCTGATTTGTGGCCTTACTTTAGGCCATAGTTTGGCCAACTTAGTCCCTGGTTTGTGGCCTTACTTCAGGCCATAGTTTAGCCAACTTATTCCCTGGTTTGTGGCCTGACTTTAGGCCATACTTTGGCCAACTTATTCCCTAATTCGTGGCCTTACTTTAGGCCATACTTTGGCTAAGTTAATCTCTGATTCATGGCCTTACATTAGGCCATACTTTGACCAAGTTAATCCCTGATTCATGGCCTTAGTTTAGGCCATACTTTGCCTAATTAAATCCCTGATTTGAAGCCTTAGTTTAGGCTGCACATTGGTCAAGTAAATCCCTGATTTGAAGCCTTAGTTTAGGCTGCACATTGGCCAAGTAAATCCCTGATTTGATGTTTATGTTTTAGGCTCTAGTTTGGCCAAATTAATACCAAATTCTCAACATTGATTTATGCTATAATCATGCTGAGAGAACACCTAAATCTCAACCCTAGTTTAGGTTATATTGTTGCATATCTAATACTTGATTCTCAGCTTTGTTTTAGATTATAATCTTGCTGAATGAATCCTTAATGTTAGAGCCTTAGTTCATGATTTGTTTCAGCCTATGTTGTCTTTGAATTCCAGCCTTGATTGTGATATACCTTAGGTTGATTATTGATCCTTGTTTCAGCTTGAACTTGTTATGTTAGGTGGTTGACTTGAGATATGCATCTCAGCCCCAAAATCCTTGTCATTATAATGTTGAATTGGTTAGTTCATCTCAGCATGAGTCTGAGTTCTTGTCATGTTGATCATTCTGATGGTTGCACTTATTATTGTTGTGTTAAGTTATATAAGTAAATTAAGGTTAATAAAGACTATCAAGAGATTTTGGTTATCTTTGGATTGGGGGGAGAACACCTATTCAAGATAATGACTAAAATACCCTCTTTAAGGTCGGGACCAGTTCATAAAGTGAACGGGGCCCTGACATAGAATTTTACCTTGGTTATTGAACTGAGGGTTGTTATGGGATGTTCTTGGAGTTAAAGTTTAAGCTCACAATAATAGCCATGGCGGATATTTAGACCTTCTTGGTCTCCGTTTCTTCGGGACGATGGATCCCTACAAATGCGCAACCCAGGTTTTTGAGCATCATGGAAGACTCATCTACCTCCGGCCAGTGTGTCTATGAGCACACCTGGTACCTACATCTCTAGGCTCATGGTTGATCCAAGTGGATCTCTAGAGATGATAGGATTTCTGATAATAGCCATAACGGTAATCTTTTAGACCCTTGTGGTCTCTGCTCCTTTGGGACGATGGATCCCTGCAAACGCGCAAACCAGGTTTTTGAGCATCATGGAAGGCTCATCTACCTCCGGCCAGTGTGTCCATGAGCAGAGCTGGTACCTACATCTCTAGGCTCATGGCTGATCCAAGTGGATCTCTAGAGATGCTAGGATTTCTGTTAGCATACATTTACTCCTTTGAGCGGGAGTCGGTATTTTCAGGTAACAATTAGTACATTATTTCCTGAACGGTGTCCATTGTTTTGTGCATTGTGATGGTCTTCATTGGTTAAAGATCAGCCCATGTTTTTGAGTTATGTGTTCTATATATTACCCTTATGTGGTACAGTTTGCAGGATGTAAGCATTAATTATTGAACAAGGGTTGTGAGATAATTAATAACATTGTTTGATATTGCTTGTTAAGTAGACAAGTTGAATGATAAAAGGACTTGCATAAAATGTAGGTTACTTTAAAATACTTAAGTATTGCATGGGTGATGCTATGCTTCTTAGTATAGTGTAGTTTTTAGGCAGAACTACGTTTGGATCCGATCTTGTTGGAAACATTGGAGATGTTGTCTGATGAGTACGTAGGCAACTAACATCGGGTGATGTTGGCCCGATCCGAAAAATACTAATAAAACCTTTTGTCCATTGGAAGCTCGTCTCCTGAAGGCGGAGATGCTCCATTGTAGTTGTCGTTGTTGTTTGGTTTGCTTTATTGTAGATTCTCCAGGCGACGACAAGTGAGACCAAGCCAAGCGAGCTCAAGAGGTTTTCGCATTTTTGAAACTCCGATACGTAAGTGTACCTTAAGCGTGAGAGTCAACTTGTTATTTATTTTCAGACGGGTGACAGACTTGTACTTAGATGGATGAGCTGGTCTTTATGAATTTTCAGACGTTAAATAATATCATATGATTTGATATTCGTATTTGTGAACCCTAGTTATCATGACTTGGATATTTAATCGGCTGATTTGTTTTGTGTTTAAGAAAGGAAAAAAAAATTATTATCATGATCTATCGTGTGTCCTTTATTGTAACAAGGGTTTTAAAAATCCGGGTCGTGACAATATCTTTTATCGATGCTTATTAAAAGCGTTGCTAATACCTTAACTATTAGTTACATTTTTATGGTTTTTATTAGCGACTCTTTAAGGTAAGCGTCGCTAATACATGACTATTAGTTACACATTATTTTTCATTGCTAATATTTTATTTTTTTGCGACGATTTTATATATGTCGCTAATAGTTATTTTTAACGACGCTTGTATATGCATCGCTAATAGTACATTTTGTTGTGGTGAGGGATAGAGCACATTGTGGGCATGGGGTCAAATGACCCCCTTTCATTTGAAGTTTTGTTAATAAATCCCTTTAAATATGTTTCTTGGGTTAGGTCAGGAATAAAAATGAGTTAACTAAATGACCCCTTTCTCAAAATGTATAATTCTAAAGATTTGACCCTATAATTATATACTCCCATTGAACCCTTCGAAAATAGTCTAGACTGACCCTATTTTAAGTGATATCTTTTATTTTTGGTTTGGGTTATTTAAATTTCAAGAGACAAAACCTTAAATAGAAATAACTCAATCCAAGTTACCCAACCCATCTCTAAGTGCCCAATCACCATTGGGACTGGCTTCTGCTCTCTGTTTCTTCCTTGCTTCCTCAAAGGCCAAAGTCGGACACCACACAAAGGGCTAGAGTGAGTTTCCTCGTCGTACATATTTGGGTTGTGATTGTTGTAAACCGACTTTGTAAAGGGTTGACTGAGTTCTAGTAGTACTAAACTTTGTCTTAGACATTGTTCCCTATATATAGGGGTGGCTCGTTGATTGAGGGGGGAGTAAACAACACTAGATACTTAGCGAGATGCTTTCAGTAGAGGTTTGATTTGTAGGCAGGGCAGTCCAATGCCAGTGAAGGGTTGCTTGAGTTGGGGGCAAGGTTGGGTCCATGGCTATAATTGAGCAAAAGCGTTTCTGAAAAGAAGATTTTGGGGTAAAGCAAGCCTCTTTTTCCTAAAGCGTTGGTCGTATAGTTATCAGTGAAGGCTGAGCGAATTGGTTGCTAGTTATGCAATGCGACTAGGTCATCATGAGGTTGATCCTTAGCTAAAAATTTGTCCCCATGACACCGGCCCAGATATATTTGTCTCTCTGTCTGTACAATAGAGAATGTCCAATTTCATTTTTTTTTTGTTTAGGCAAAGAGACACTCTTTGTCGAATGGATAGATTGGGAATTGAAATACACAGAAATAAGTGAAGATATAACTTGATTTATTCTAAGTAGGCATCGAGCACTTAGAAAGAAGGGAAGAGGGATGGGGATGATACACCACCCCAAAAAAGGCAAAACAAAGACTTCAATGTTTCTCATGACCCTCTTCTTAATCCACATTCTAAAATTTTATCATACTAAATGATATGCTTTTTCACCATATTCAATCATCACCCAAAGTGTGACAATAAACATACCCAAGCAAAATACACCAAAATGACCAAAGATTCAATGGTACAAACTTAGGTCACAAGTTGAATCTTGGTTTTTCCTATCACAATAAAAGTTTGTTTGATTGGTAAGCATGGTCCTGGGTCCTTTTCATTTTCATATGAACAAGCTGAAGAAACCTAACACAAGGTTGACAAGGTTTAAAAGAAATGCAAAAATATAAAAGTTACATAGGTCAAGGAGCCAAATGCAGAAATATAGAAGCACATTTTATAGTTAAGACAAGAATGAAAGTGTCAAGCTTCGTTACCTACAAAGAGGAACTCTTACTCAAGATAGGAATTTAGAGGAAAAAAAGTCAGAAAGTGTTACTCCTCATGATTTAAAACTCAATTTTCTCATAATTAATTAGAAAAAAATAAAAATTTCAATTTTTTTGTCAACAATCAACAAAATGATCTTGGGGGTGATCTACTTGTTTTCGAATATATAAATACTCAAATCATTAATTATATATTTATATACACACACACGTGAATGCCAATTACTTTTATATATATATATATATATATATATATATATATATATATAAAAGACAAGGTCAAATTACACTAAAAATAGACATTGTCTAATCGGAGTACATGTCATAATTTATAATATACATAATTATAAGTAATTAGCACTCACGTACCTATATTCAAATACACATCATAATAAAAGTTTGATAATAAAGAGTAGAAGTAGTACATCAAATACAAGAGAGTTTATCGTCATTTTCAATCACAATGTTCCTAACTTGGTTACTCCTCTGATGAACCTATATCATGAGAATGTTGAGTATACTAGTATACCTAGTGGGATGACTAAACAAGTACTATAAATTAACAATGTAAATGAATGCATTATATTACTTTATAATATAAACTATGACAATAAATAGTAAACATCAATCTAACCAACTACAAGTTAAACAAACATACTCAATTATAATAAATTTTGTATGATTAACAACCATTACCAGACCACACTTTCGAGTTTATTGCTTAATAAGTGTAAACCATAAGGTTTTCTATAACATAGTAGTTACGTCTAGGAGTTTAACTACGCCTCATTAGACAACTACTCAAAATTGGACCTCAATTCTTTTTAAATCTTCCGGTCCTATCCACGTTATAAAGCTAAGGCCCATAAGGGCTCATGGACCCAAGTAGTTGATATCTCAACTACTATGATCATTTAAAACCTCTTGTATTGCGATGCACGAGACCATATATCTTTTAATTATCCAATCTATTCAAAATTGACTTCGAGGCAAATAAAGCGACTCCACATATCTCTCATTCTTCGACGAGTAAAAGACCTTGATTTTTTTAAACTAAGCCCTTCTTTTACGTGCCTAAAGACTAAATTGAGGGGCCACACTAAGATCCTTTGTCCTTATGTGTCTTTATACCTCAATTAGTAGGTGCAATCTATTAGAAGGATTCTCACTCATAAAGGTACTTTTACCAAAACAACTTTAATCACATCATCACATATACATGCATATTATGTATTAAATATCATACTATTAAATCTCATAACAATAACTTAACACATAGAATTTCATGCCAAAATTTACTCTAAACCGACTTACTATTGGAAAACTCATTGATGTGTTGGCTTGGTCACTGATGCCTATTAGTGACCCACCGATGTGTCGAACCTTTACTTAAAGTGGGCTGACATAGTACAACTTTCTTTGTCGGCGCTTCGCTGACACATTGACCTCATTGCCAATATATCAATATGCATCAGTGTGAGTAATATCATCTCCTCTATTTCATTGGTGACATCACCGATGTGTTAGTGGTAGTACTGACGATCGAAAAGAAACAACAGAAATTGTCCTATCCAAAGATTACCCTAAAGCCTTTTAAAATATATATCTTCATCTATAACATCTTCTAGAATGCTAAAAAATGGTATAAGTCATCAAATGATAATTAAACACACAAATTAAAATCCATCAACATCATTATGATAGAAAATCACCTTTTTTCTGCTTTTGTATCAAGAGATGACATAAACTATTTCATACATACACTTTCAAGTTAAATCATAGTAGTGAGGTTAGCAATCTAACCTTTTATCCAATACCAATGCAAATGTCTCCACAAATTTAGTTTTCTCACCCTTTCTTCCTACTTTGGCATGCCCAAAGCCCTCGGCCTTTTCCCCAAAGTTAGAGATCAATCCACAAAATTTAGGTCAATGATTATCAAAGGTATTTTTACATGGAGAATAATTAACCGAATTTTGATGCATAACTGCTTTTGAAATAGCTCAAAATTATTTTTAAGTGTAGTTTTAAACCCATCGATAAGATTATTTTGGAAAATTGACACATTGATGACTACTGATAGTGTTTCGGCAGTTCATCGATGATTGACTGACATATCGAACCTACCGATAGTGACCTTGAGTTTCATCAATAAAGTCATCGATATATCGATGATCACTATCAAAAACTTCTTTTATATAAAAAGATAAAATATAATTTATATTTATTATCATAGATACTTTCTTGAGTCTATTACTCAATAATATTATCTTCATTTAAGGATTTCATCTACACTCCGGATAAGAAATCATTGAAATTTAGCCCAAAAAATATCTAAGTAAATTACACACACACACACATTTTAAGATTATCAAGAACTTGAATAAAATAAAAAATCTATAGTTCTTTAATATTTATTTCAAATATAGGTTAATAATTAATTAAATACTTAAAAAAATATTTCATAAAAATCACTTGTACACACGAACTACAACTCAAAGACTGGCTGAAACTACAGCTCAACGACTGGTTGAAAGGCATTCCAACCTCACCCCAGGAATCATTACAATAGTATGCACTTAAGATTGTTATACCTGGCTTTATTCTTGAACCCCATGACTTTACTAGAACAAGGATCAAAATCTTCATGAACTCGGGCAATACATGGCAATATCAAGAGACAGTCCTGAACCTCTCAGTTTTTCTTGCATGATGCCATCTATTCTTGGAATCATATCTGCTGTGAGATAATTGCAAGAATCTCCCACCTTGTCCTCCTGGAGTACAGATTATTTGGAACTCCCCTTGCCAAGCTTCCAAAGAGAAAAGAAAACCGCTGAACTCAGCCAGCCTCTTAAGATGAAGTGCTTCAGCTCCTCCTACCTCAAGAACAGCACCTTATCCGGGTTCTCCTGGCTACCCCAACACATGATCCCAAACTAGGCTACAAAACATTTCAAATGCATTTTCCAGTTCTAAGCGGACCTAGGTCCGGTAGTCTTAACTTCTTGGAATGCATCCACATAGAAATCAGGTTATAAATATAATTTGGGCTCCTGCAAAGATAGATAATTCGTGACTTCTAAGATTTAATATTCTCGGGCAAAATTTGGTACGATAGATGTGCGAGGAAGGAAGTTGTGCTAGATCAGGAGACCCCATGTTCTCATAGTACTCAAACTCAAACATTAGAATCAACTCATGAGGTTTGGTTTTCAGCAAAGGATGATCTGAAATAGAATACTGACTGCAGCACTGTTGCGAAGACTAGAGCCTTCAATTATGTGGTCCATGACTTTGGTGCAGTTGCAACAAGCAAGTCCTGGTCTTGTACTTCAAACCGTTCTTGAAAGGCCATATTCCAGAAATTAACCTTGACATTGACAGCTGTTTGAGGGTTAGCCATCCTTTGCCTCTGGGGTAGAAGGTGGAGAGAACTGACTAGGATTCTTGGGGCAAACCTTCTCCAAAAATTTCTTTCCTTTTGCATTTTGGTATTCATTGTTGAAGGTGATGTCATGAATGGAGGAGATAAAGATGAGTAGAGCAGACCGTAATAAGTCAACTGTTTTATCACAATTCAACAAACGGTTATCATAAACATGAGTTTATCTGCCATCGCCTGCAATATAACAAGCTTTCTTAAGTAGTTGTCAGATTCTTCAAAAAGAACAACAAACCAGTTGTCAGATTCTTCATATTACGTTTTTATATATATACGTCGTACTTTCATCTTGTCCACACTCCAATGCAAAGCTGCCTCGGTTCTATTAGTGATTGAAGCCTGCCCAACTGTCTAAAGCACATATTAGCCAGTATTCTCTGGTCCTGCTGTTTTAAGGTTGTAAAAGCGGACCCATCTGACCCAGTTTGGTGGATGGTCCGTTTAACTGGCCGAGTCAACTTTGATTCGACTGCTAAGTAAACAGGGCTAGTTTTGGCTGGGAAAGTCGACTGGGTCAAGTTCAGCCGTCTGTGTCAAACCAGCTTTTAAAACGATGGTCGGTTCTTTGGCATTAATGTTTTGTGTAGATTACGTGTGTCTATGCCAACGTTGTCGTATATGTACTAATATACATATTTTGAATTCGAAAATGCTCTTTCTTCTTTCAAAATTTTATTTTAAAAGTATTTTATGTATCATTATTATATTTTTATACTCTCCATCCTATATTAATACCTCGACTTAATTTTTAAAATGACCTCTCAAATTTGAACTCATAGAGTGCCTGCAGATGCGAAGGCCTCTACTTTCTTTGCTTAAAGCATTATAGCCTATGCTAAGATCACAAAGCCATATGAGGGCAGTGCCAATGTGCTATATGGTTCTACGATCAACCCCTAAAGGAAATTGATACATTGCCTATGTGAGATGGACGAATCCCCGAACCTCAATTATATCATATGAGGCTTTTGGGAGAAATTATTAGGTACGCCTAAGCATGCGGGAAAATCATGCTTAACACTAGTTATTGGACATGTGCAGGTCATTTTTTTACTTGGGCACATAAATTACTGTGCATATGTGCATGTTTAGCCGGTATTGGTGTTGAGCATGATTTTCCAGATGTGCATCGTACCTTATAATTTTTCGGCTTTTGGAGCTGCGAGACTAGTGTAACTTTGTATTGATTCTAGGTGCTAAAAGATTGCAACAATAGTTTATTACTGCATCCTTTCCAAAAGAAAAATTAAATTTCCATACACCGAATCTGTCTAGCATAACATACCAACTGGGTTTTGATTGAACAGAGAAATTAGTTTATGTCATGTAAGACTGACTTTTTCTTTGGAATCAAAATGGAGTTGGAAGGTTTTATTCAACAGATTTGGTGTAAAGTTAATACCCTTTCTAAAAGGTGGTCCTGACGCTCCAAAGTCAAGACGAATTAGTTTTCCTAATTAGGCGATTCTTCTTAATGAGACAAACTATATTTGCTGTCACGTTTACAAATGCTTGGTTGAATGATCTCACTCATAAGTCCAAGCTTTGGTCTTAAGTAGACGGATATAAAGAGAATGATTTTATGCAATCCATGTAGCAAATAAAAAATATGTACAATCCATGAACTTAACAATGTAATTTCAGTTCCTACAAACAATTGTGTTACAGATAAATGATTGAAGAGGCTCATCTCTCTGGAGCTGCCCCAAAAGAAATGAATTAATGCAAGCACCTCCAATCACTAACAAGATTTCATACATGAAGTATTACTAACGTATATCTCTAATTGTATAAACCAAAAACATAATCCTAATTAAAAAAACACATTCTCTTCTTCCTACAATAAGTGTCCTATTTAATTTTTTTAAAATAAATTAAAAATAATTTATTTTGAAAAACTAAATAGGGCACTTAAAAAATGGGACACAGCCAAGGAGTAAAAAGCAAGCAGCTACTGCAAACAACTTAAGAACTCCTTATTGTATAGATTATACTTTTGAGCTATTTCCTGATCAAACGGCAATGAGTCTACGAAGAAATCGTCCCTTGGCAACTCTTTTGTGTTGCTATAAGGATGCTCTGTGTGTCCTTCCTTGCCATCAAAACTGTAACTAGATGTGGCCTGCAAGGTCTCTAGTGGAAAGGATGATTGACCCTCAGGCCTCCTTGATCCCAAATTGAGACTAGAGTGAGCCGTGGTGGGCAGAGGCCTGATGGCTGGTACCACATTGTCGGTGGGCGTCGGACGGGCCGTGGAGTGAGCGCCGGATCCGCGGGCAGCCGGGACGTCATGGTTGTGTTTGCCCTCATAGGTGGTGATCACAGCCCTTAAGTCGTGTGATGCCCTCTCCACAAGCTTCCTCACATTACACCCACTGCTGGTGCATTTGTAGTAACTCCTGTAGATTGAATCAAAACTTCCAATTAGAACATTTGACTAAAGTTTTTACAAGAGTTAATGGTTTCAAAAAGTACTTAGGCTATGAATTTGTGATCAACAATATTCTCACAAAATTTTGACTAATTGAGCCAATTACCTTGGATTATGGTTGCCCTTCACCACTTTCTGCCCATACTTTCTCCATCTGTATCCATCATCAAGAATGTCAATGTCGCTGGTAGTCTGAACTACAACTTTGGGTTCTCTGACCATTCTATTGCCAGCAGCTGATAACCCATCATAATCAATCTCACTCTTCCTGCAGAAAAAGATCCAAACTCATCAATACTAGAACAGATATTCAGTAAGGCACTGGGTACGGTTCCCATGAAAAATATCTGTAATTGAGAAGCTCATTTACCATCTTTTGGAATTGGGTTCATCTTCAGCTAGCTCATCTCCGGCCGACTTCCTTGAGCTTTGATCAAGATCTTCATCATTGAAGTCGATCATGGAGTTGTTCGGAGAAGCTGATGATTCCATCTGCAACTGGCGGGGCCCCAGATCAAAAGGCTGTTCAGGGATTTCAGTTGAAGCTTGAATTGATTGGGAGGAAGCACTTGAACTCCTTCTGGTGGATTGAGGCTTTGGATGGCAGTGGGTCCCCTTGTAAACAATCTCAGTTATATGGCCATCTATTGAAGTCTCTACCTTCTTCTTTGTGGGGCAGTTTGGGAAGGTGCATTTGTAATAACTTCGCGGATTTTCGCTGCCTTTGACTTGTTTTTGCCCATATTTCCTCCAGTTGTAGCCGTCATCAGATCTTCTATTGTGTTTGTATGACTGAAACGCTTGGTTCTGGTGCCCATATTCGGATTTCTTTGTGGATGGGAATTCTGATTCTAATGGCTTATTTGGCTCATTGTTCCAAGAGGTTTGCTGGTAGCTTGAGGCTTGCTCCTGTTGCATATGATCCAAGATGAAATTTAGCAACAAAAGACAGAAATATGAAGAAGTCACAAATACCATAACAAACAACTACCATTGACTGACTAAATTAATACCGTTGACATTGTCACTGAGGGAGGGAACATTGTGGACGATCCATTATCAGTTCTTGTAGTTTGGTAGGCAAAATCCGGATAAGTCCTCTCCTGTTTGACGCTTGACAGGAAATTGTTGCTACTGGCGCTCCAAGTGACTGGGTTTGAGGGAAATGATCCAGTGGTTGGTGATTGAAGAACCTACAGTCAAATCAACAACATAAGCTACAGGGCCATCTAGATAAGGGGTAATGAAAAAGGAAGCAGAGAAACTTCTAATTTATAATTTGTTTGGAAAGGGAGATGCACCCACTTGGATTAAAAACTTCTAGAAATGAGGAAAGACAGATAAATTTGGACCAGTTCAAAGGAATTTGATATGTTAAAGAGAACAAACACAATTATATGCATATTTTAAAATTAGAGAGTTGGATAGAGAGGTACAGCTAATCAGACTTACTGTGGACGAGGGGAGGAGGAGAGGAGAGCCCAGGAACTCGGTGGGGCTGATGCCAGGAGGAAAAGAGAAGTAAGAAGAGGGAGAAGCAGGTGGAGGAGACATGGGTAGAGAAGGAGGAGGCAAGGATTTGAACTTGGGAGCTCCAGCTCCGTTGGAGTCAAGTCGGCCGGAGAAGCTCAGGCCGGCCAGGGCTGTGGACCCGCCGCCACCTCTGCTGCTGCCGTGGGTGGAGGGTAACGAAGAATTGAAGTGGGGCGTTAAGGAGAAGCGCTGGTGGGAGTTGCCTGAAGGGTTCAAGGCTCCTGCAGAAGAGGCCATGGGAGGATGGAAGGGAGAGGAAGGGAGTGTGGGGAGCAGAAGGGAGGGGGAGGGAGATTTTGAAGAGGTGAAAATCCTCTCACGTAAGAAAGCGCGAGGGAATTTTCCTGGAAATGGCAGGTAACGGTTGACCGTTGAAAAGTCTGGTCAGAGCTCGGTTAATTTGACTGGGTATGGTGGCTGCTGGGCGAAATAAATGGCCTCCATCCGCCATGCAGTGGATCCAACGGTGATCCTCCCTTGGGGACCATGGGAGGATGGGCCCGAGTCTGGACCCAGTTTCTTCTGGTGGGGCCCTTCCATCTTGGTAGGCGAAAATTCAACGAAACAGATAGGGTCCACCGAATCCAGATGGGACAAAAATAAGCCCCACATAGGTGGGCTTGGGGGGAACAGGCCCATCATACGTGGCTTTAGAGGATCCCCAAGGGGTAGCATTACGGGTAGAAAATGATGATTGCTTCTCGAATTTGTCCCTCAAAATCGAATTCCGGTGTGGCTGGTTTTGGTTGTATCGAGAAAGAGTAGCGCATGGAAAGCTCACTTTGTTTTAGAAGAAATCATAAAATACATATCATACCAAAAAGTTAGATCAAATTGTTACATATTACCTGCCCAAGTGTTACATATTACCTGCCCAATATATAAATAAGGAGGATGTGCTTTCATGTAAAATAAATTGTTGATGTTCTTCTACCTATTAGCTCTGGCAGCTTGGTGCGTTTATTTGCACTTTGACCATGCACCTTAGGCCCTTCCAACTGCAACTTCCATTGCCCTAATCCCGGCCCTTCCAGCCGCTGGTGCCATCTCCCTCCCCCCATCCCTCTCCACCAGCATGTGCCATCACCCCACCCCTTCCCTTTTGTCCGCACCTACCAGCTCCCTCTCTTCCTCCATTAGCTACCCTCTTATTCCCTTGTGTCCTCAAGCTAGTGACTAGGTTTCATTTCTGCCCATTAGTCCGGCCAGCCACCCTTTAGTTCCGACGGCTAATTGGCCTCTGGCCCTCAGTTGCAGTAGCTAACTCAGGCTCCACCCCTCATTTTTTGTGGCTAAGTTGGCCTCCGCTTATCACTTCTTATGGCTACACAATGCAAGTAAACTTATGGAAGACATTAACTTTCTTTAGATAGGCTACATTGCTATAACCATTGCTATGGCCATTAGAATTAATATATTGAAATACAATAGGAAGGGCATCAAAATTGCGATGAAAGGAGTCATCGAAATTGCGATAGCCTTCCTATTGCAAGTGCCATTGCAATATGAATTGTGATGGACATTTCTTCAAAATTTTGTATTTGTTGCCCATATGATAAATGTTATATGCTAGGAAAATATGTGTATGATGACACAATAATTCTTTTATTCCACGAACCATCCTCTAAGCTTAGAGTATTGACATGCTTTGGGGGTGTGATTAAGTCTAATGACAATGACAAAGAAATGATTGTTGTGGACGGATCTTTTATATCTCTTAATTATAATACTTTTATGATTAGTATAAAAATTATTTGTTTTTGGTTTGATTTTATCTTCTTTTAGTAATGAGTTAGTTTAATTGTGAATTTTTTTAGTTTATTTTAAATTTTTAGTTTAGAAATATTAATGCCTAGCTTAATCCATTAATTTCTACAATTTGACATCATTTTGTTATTTAAATTACTTAATCAAGGAAGTGGGCCCACTATGGGACCCACATCTTTATTAGACGACATGCTAACACCTTTGGGCACTGACCTTCTCTTGATTTTTCTAAATGTGCTTTAGTTTGGTTAATTTTATTTTTGAGGTCTAATGCATACATATAATGTCATTTAAGGCCTATTGGGCTCATTTCTTAGCTTAATAATTAATTTCCTAGCCAAAAATAAGTGACTTACTATAAATAGAAAACCCTAGCCCTTTCCCATTTGGGGAAGGGCTAAGAATGGGAAAGCTAGAAGAGTTATACCCCATTCTAAAGATGAAATCTTATCTTAAGGTAAACTTCTTTTAATCCTTCCTTGTTCCTTTCAAATTTACCTTAATAATCCTATGTTTCATCTCTTCTATTAGGATTATAGGTTTATTCTCATCAAGCTCCTTTCTTTAATCTTGATTTGAAGCCTTAAGTCTTGTAATTTTTGTTTTTAACATAATAAAGTCTTAGATCTACCAACTACTTGTTGATTTGAGTCTATTTTAGTGAAAAAAGTTAGGATTTTGCTTAGGACTAATAAAAACTCTAATTTATGGGTAGAGATTTTTTAGCTTGGAGATCATTTAAGAGGTTTGCAATCTGATTAGAGGTAAGGGATTTTATTTAAAGAGGTTTCTTATATTTAGCTCCATGAATGTGGGTAGATTCAAGTTCTTGAATTTTTTTATAATTTATGGTGATTCTTCTAAAATAGATGATTTGATGTTGTTTTTGCATATTTAAGCATGAAAAATGTTAGATTTAACATGGTTTAGGACTAGGTAATGAATATGTGAAGTTTCATGAAGAGTTAGGAATTTTTATAGATTTTTTAAATAGTTTTAGTTTGGTTTCAACATGGGGAAGACGAACTGTTTAGAGTTCTAGGCCAACCGTTCCATCGCACTGTTGAGCCAATCGAATGGACAACCATTCGAACAGGCTACCAGGCCATTCGAACGGCCATATTCTTTTGAATTTATGTGTATTTTTTTTTATATTTTGACCATTTCTGCTTGCTTATATCATAATTCTAGTAAATTATAGCCATAAGAGAGTATGAATGCTTGCACATGTCACATTAATTGCATATGAACCATGATCTATGTGTTTTAGCTTAATTATAGAGATGACTATGTATGTTTAAGCTTAGTATGATGCTCTACTTATTTTAAAGCCATATTCAATCATTTATTCATGTTTACTTCATGACTCAATGACTCCAGTAGATTATGACAATAAGGGAGTATGAATGCTTGCACGTCACATTAATTACATATGAACCATATTACACATGTTTTAGATCATCTATAAACATGATCATGTATGTATATTTTACTTGTGCTTACATGACCTTGTTTGCCACGTATGAACCATTTTGCATGTATACGTATTAGTGTATGTTTACCTATGCTTGCATACATTAAACATTGCTCACGTAAGTATCACGTTGTATATATCATGAAAATGATTTGTTAAGCTATAATTAACCATGATTAATCAATTCGGTGTCATAGTTATCTAGATTGGTTGTATCGGAGATTAATAACTAGTTTTATGTCCCTTAAGGGCGGATCTTTCTATCCTATAGGTAGGTTTTGTAGCTCCTTGAGGGCACGTTTCCTCCCCGAGTGAGAAGATTGGATTTTCTATAAGGAGATGAATTATTGTGACATAGACTTGAGAATCCAGGCTGGTATGTTCGTGTGCACTGGCTTACCAAGGAGTAATCTCTAGTCATGATTTACCCAAACTGCTTCAATCTTCAGTTTTAGGAATTTGGACTTCCTTTTTGTGATTTCTAAGGTGAGCAAGTCTGCTCTGGTTTTGGCCATGGTAAGCAGTTGATTTCTTTTCTAGAAACATTCATCATAGTATTTGCACATGTGGTGTATGGATTATATACTTATATTTGCACCTATTGTGTAGGGAATGATGATACTTGAATATGCAGGATGAATGTGGATTGTTCTACTTGAACATGCAGGATGTGAATGGATTCTGATATTTGAATGAATGTATAGGTCGTGCATATGTAATTATGAAATATGATTGAGATTATAATGTAGAAGTGTTGTTTGATGATATGTGTTGCATAAATGAGATAATTTCCACAAGTTGGATGTGTTTAGGGTTTAATTGCTTTTGTATGTTAACACCGGTTTGCATGAGGTTGATGTTATGATTCTTCAGGATTATGTTGTGGTGTTAATGTAAGCTTTATATTTTATTCAAAATCCTTACTGAGCTAGCTTACCCCTTGTTGTGTTATTTTTTGTTTTGGGACTGTATGTTTGTGCCAAGCAAGTGCTTAGGATAACTTTTTTTATGAGCATAGAGGTGATGAGTAGATTCACATGGAGAGTGGGCTAGTTGTTTTGTGATGAGATAGACTTATGTTATGTTTGGTGTTAGAACCTTGTTACTTTATATGTTTTATGGATAGCCTTTGTTGGCTTAGACATGTTGTAGACTTTGAGGCTTATGACTACTATGTTATGAGATTATGTGGGTAATTTGTTGGACTAAGTGAGACTTTAATTAATTTTTTTACCTATTGTTGTATGCTTTTGCACAAAGGGCTATGCTATGTACTTCGATCTAACCCTCTTGGGTTAGCTTTTTCGCTTCATCATGCCTTGTCACATCTCCTTGGACTGGGTTGGTGGGTGGGGCGTGATAAGTAAAATTTTGACATCGAAGCACAACTTTGTCCAAAAGTGAAGGAGGCTAAGAAATTATCCCTTAATAATAACGAGGAGTCAGTAATAAAAGATTTAGACAATGTTAACGACGTTGAATTCTATGAGCTTATTGTCTTATTGCTTGCTTGTAGCATGTGTTGCTTGATCTTGGTGTTAGATCTTGTGATTTAATGTCTAGTTGTGTTGTGAAAGGTGTCAAACATCACCAATTCTTTGCATTTTTTCATTTCATCTCTTTTTGCTCGTGAGCTTAATGCTGAGCCAAAGTTATTGTTGATTCCTTTGTGTGGTGTGTCTACCCCTTCGTCTTCTCTTCGGGCAGAGTATCTTGAAAAGGTTTTCGTAGTGGTTGAAGGGCATGTGTTGTTTGCTAATTTGATTGTTTTTCCTATAATTGATTTTGATGAGATTTGAGGCATGGACATGATGTCAATATATCATAGACATGTTCATTATTGAGGGAAGAAACTTGTGTTTGCTTTGTCAGATGTCGAACCTTTTGTTTTTCAGTGCAAGAGATGGGTTAGTAGCAAGTTCTTAGTGTCTTCTTCTACGGTAAGGAAATAGATCGATAGTAGGTGCATGACTTTTCTTGCAAGCTTCTCGGTGAAGAGTGCAACACTGCTTCCTATTGAGTCCATTCCTATGGTGTCAGAGTATACAGATGTCTTTTCGGATGACTTGTTAGGATTACCTCTTGAGAAGGAGATCGAGTTCAATATTGATATTCTTCTATACATTATTTCTATTTCTAAAGAACCTTACCGCATGACTCAAATGAAATTGAAAGAGCTTAAGACTCAGCTATAAGACTTGATAGACAAGGGATACATAAGGCTTAGTGCATCTCTATGGGGCGCAATAGTTCTCTTTGTGAGGAAGAAAGATAGTTCCCTTAAGCTGTGCATTGATTACCGAATGTTGGATCAGGTAATCGTCAAGAACAAGTATCCTTTGCCACATATTGATGATTTGTTCGATTAGTTACAACATGCTAAGGTATTCTCAAGATTGATTTGAGGTCGAGCAACTATCAACTTCGTATTTGACCAATGATGTGTCTAAGTCAACTTTCAGGACACGTTATGGTGTTATGAGTTCTTTGTTATGCCTTTTAGTCTTACTAATGTACCCACATCTTTTATGGACTAGATGAATAGAGTTTTTAGGCCTTAGTTAGATCACTTTGTCATTATTTTTGTAGATAACATATTGATCTATTTAGCTAGAAAGAAAGATGATAAAAAAATGCTTAAGGATTGTCTTGTAAACTTTGAGTAATCACAAACTCTATGCAAAGTTTGACAAGTTTGAATTTTAGTTAGAGGAAGTGCAATTTTTAGGCCATGTGATTTTTAGGCTTGTGTGTACGAGAATGACTTTGTACCAAATGAAACTGTAAAGATTGAAAGTAGTTAGGCAACATCATTGTAGTGTATCATATGGGAGAACAACTTTATTGGCATTGGGTAACAATTCAAGGATCAGTTTGAAGTTAGGTAGACATTGAAATAATTTGCAATTGCTCAGAATTTTAGCTACAAATATGCGAGGAATAGAAAACAAAGGGTTACAATTATATGTAAAGATGCGAGTTGTAGTTGGAAAGTTCATGTACTATTAAAGGCAAATACAGGTCATATTGAAGTGAAGGAGTATGTTGCACATCATTCATGTGTCGGGGGACGAGGAAAAGGTACCATTCTCATGCATCAGAGAGTCTTGTTGGAGCTCATTATGGATGATTGAGCAAAACTCTTGCATATCGGGCAAGTGTAAGTGTTGAAGGACATGTAGCGAGAATATGGAATATGAATCCCATATCAAAAGGTCTGGTGTGCTAAAGAGGTGGCAAGATGCATAATATATGGTAATTACAATAACTCTTACAACGATATTTTGTATTATTGCAATAAACTACAGATGACAAACCTTGGGAGCCATGCAAATCATCAGGTGAATCTTGCTAATAGGAGGTTTACGTGTTGCTTTCTTTCATTAAGTGCATTTATTCTTGTTTTTAACTACTATAGACCCTTATTTTTCTTGGATGACATGTATTTTATGGTCGGGCAAAGGGAACCCTTCTAGTTGCTTGTGTTGTTGCTGGTGTAGATCATATATTTCAGCTATGTATGTTGCAAAAGGCATAGAAAATAAGGTGAATAGGACTTGGTTTCTTATACAAATATGGGACATTGTAGGGGAAGAGAGGTAGACCACTTTTGTCTATGACAAGGACAAGGGGTTGATTAGTAGTATAACAACAGTATTCCTAGAAGCTTTTCATGGCAACCATGTTCATCACTTAGAACACAACCATTGGGATAAGGGCTTGAGAAGCAGGGTCCATGAAGGCAGAAAAATAAAAGTGGCAAAGATGATCACAAGGTTGCAAGTTTTTCCGATATGCACAAGTATGGGAAGGCACTACTAGAGCTCCAACAAGCATATGAAGTGACATATATTAAGGTATGACAAAATGACTCGAAACTATGGTGTGATGCACTATTCCCTAACAAACGGTACAACCACCTTTTGAACAACATAGTGAAAAGCTTCAATAGTTGGGTGAGGGTAGAGCATAAGTTGTTGAATGTTGGGCTGCTTGATGGGATTTGTACGAGAATAATGACGAAGATGCATGAGGCCAGACATGTTTTTGAGAATTGGGATTCATACCTTATTCCATAAATCAATGAAAATTTGAATGAATACATCAACACATTTTGTACACTTCTATCTTTTCTGCTAATGCCAATGTGGTAGAGATGGGTGGACATTTAACAGTCAACATTCATGACAACACTTGCACATGTAGGAAGTGATAAATGATGGGGCTACCATGTAGGCATGCATGTGCTACTATATCTATGATAGGGGGTATGACAACTAACTATTGTGGGGGAGATTATTGGACTAGTGAATGCTACTTGAGCACTTTTAGAGAAACTATTTTTCTAGTACCCCATGATGACAAGCTAGTGAGCGCTATCACTTATGAATGTGATGAACTAATTCTTCCTCCTACATCAAAAAGGCCACAGAGCAAACATAAGAAAAAGAGGATTGAATCTCAAAGGCACTCAACACATCAATTTTAGTGCGGTAGGTGTGACGGCCTTGGCCACAACCGCCTAACTTGCGTGGTTCCAATCAACATGTAGTGAGTCTATAATTTCTTCAATATTCTATTAATTATGTATGATATGTAATTTCATTTTGATAATTTATATGTGCCATAGTAGACCATGTTTAACTAAGATGGGTCCTTATTATTAAGCAAGACCTCAACCCATCGGAAGCATAATTGAAAGTGGCATTGAAAACAACTTTTTCCCATTGAAAGTGCCATCACAAATAGCTTCACACCATCGAAAGTGGCATTGTAATCAGATTGAGGCATCACAAGTTTCACCGCAAATGGCTTCACGCCTTCATAAGTGGCATTGCAAGCATAATTAGGCCATCGCAAGTGCCATCACAAATAACTTCATTAGACCATTTGTAAGATCTATAAAGTTTTACTATTTTTTATTTTTATTTGATGGTTTGGTATAATTATGAATGTTCTTGGGTTTATTTTGATTTTTAGATAGAAAATATTAGTGCCTAGCTTAATCCACCAAGTGCCACACTAATTGTTGTTATTGTCCATGTAATTTTTTTTATATAAGGAAGTGGGTTGCACCCTAGAACTAGAGTTGGTCATGGATGTCTAGGTCATGTTTGAGGTGTTAGTCGTCGTGTCTGACCAAATTCTTTTGTCTGCTGATTTTCGGATACGACCATGAACAAAGACCTCATCCGGCTGTTTGTTCGAGGTTCAGTTAACTTTTAAATACGATGTGCATTCTTATATAGAAGACAATTTTTATTTATCTATAACTATTCTTAAGCATCATTTTCTTTTACTTAAATCTTTAACAATTTAAATGCAATCATGTTAATGTTATATTTGATTTCTTTAAAGCTAATTATTAAATATTTCTTTTGTCCCACATTAATATCTTTATTTGGATTAAAAAAAAACTAATTTGTCCAATAATAATACTACAAATAAAGATAATGACATATATAAGTTTAAAATATTATTATATGCTAAGTTACTTAATCATAGATCCTCACCCTAGCTTCAACACTCATCTAATATCCTAAGAGGCTATGCCCATGGACAATAGCCGTGTACACAGAAAAAGAGGCTTTGTTTGCAAACAAAATGCTGACGGACAAATTATTAGGAGACAAACATGGACAAGCCTTGTCCATCGGCTATTTGGTAGAGGACTAGCCTACCTAGAACCCATGATTATATCGGGAGATGTGCCAACTTCTTAGGTCTTCAACCCTCACTTAACATCTTAAATGGGCTTGGGCCTTGTCAAATTTATTTTTGGGTCCATGTCATTAAGTGGGTTTACTTATTTCCTTGTTGAGCCAATTCTAAGGCCCATTTACTAGCCCTAACTATAAATAGAAACATAGGTCATTTTCTTATTTGGGGTAGGATGAGATTTGGGAGGCTTTGGAGAGCTCTACCCCCATCTGAAGAAGGAAAAACTTAACTCAAGGTAAATATCTCCAATCTCTTCTATGTTTTCTTTATTTTGCCTTAAATCCTATGTTTTTCTCTTCTAATATGATTCTAGGTTTTCTTCTTCTTAAGTTTATTCTTTTACCCATATTTTGAAACCCTAGATTCAGATTTCTTGCTTTTACTCTTGTGATTTTTATTTTAGACAAAAGAGGGTCTTAGATATATTATCTATTAGTGATTTTGAGTCTCTATTTGGTGGAATGGTTAGGATTTTTTCTTAGGGCTAATGTAACTTAATTTATTGGGTAGGGTTTTCTTGAGGTTTGGAGGAGATTCAAGGGTCTATAATTTGATTTAAGGTAGAGGGATTTTGTAGGATAAGGTTTTAATTGCATTAACACTATGTTTATGGGTGAAATTATATTCTTGAAGTTTATGGATGGGTGAACTTGAATCTTCTTGAATGGATGATTTAATGTTGTTTTTACATAAATATCATGAAAAATGTTAGGTCTATCATGTCTTAGGGTTATATGATGATTATATGAAGTGTCATAAAGTTTGATGAATATTTATGGAGTTTTGGAATGAAGTCGAATTGGTTTCGTGCAAAGAAAAAGAACTATTTTTGGGTTTCTGGGCATTATTGATCAATTGCACTATCGGGTCAATCGATCAACTAGGAACAAAAAATGATTCTAAGTTTATTTTAAGCTTTATTTTTATCACTTCTTTAAGTCTTTCACATGTTATTAGTAGAGTATGATCATGGTGAAGTATGAATACTTGCATACATGCTACATTAATTATGTATGAACCATGTTCTATATGTTTTAGCTTATTTATGAACATGATCATGTATATTTATACTTACCTATGCCTGCATGATCTCATTTGTTATGTATGGACTATGTCTCATACATGATAGGACTGATTAGTGTATAACAACTTATGTTTGCATGTGCGCCTAGCATTGTTCACATATGTATCATGTTTCATATATCATGAAAATGATTTATTAAGCCATGATTAATGATGTTTAGCTTATTGAGTGTTGTTGTTTTCTAGATTAGCCATATTAGGGATTTATCAAATCAGTTTTTTCTCCAGTGGGTGGGGTTTTATGTCCAATGGATAGGGTTTCCTATTCCGAAAGGGTGGGTTCCTCCCTGGGTGAGAAGAGCAGAATATTATAATGAGAATAAACTATTGAGACTTTTGGACCGAGAGTCCAAGTTGGTTTGTCTATGTGCATCGGCTAACTAAGGGTACTTCTAGGGAGGATTTGCCAAACTACTTAGGTCTTCCTTATTAGGATTTCCAGGGTGAGCTGGTTGCTTAGGCTTATGTCAAGGTGAGCAGCACTAGTATCTTTGGGTGAGATTTCTCTATCATGAGACATTCATTGTGCTATTTACACATATTTGTATATGAATTATAATTCACATTTACACAGGCTATGTGTAGGGATAGTGATGCATATGTTTACACAGGCTATGTAGGGATAGTGAATGCTTATGTTTACACAGGTTGTGAATGAATATGGATTGTATATGGATTATGACACTTAGTCACTTAGGATGTATATGGATTGTGACACTTGATTGTGCAGAATATGAATATGTATAGATTGTGATACTTAATAATGCAAGATGTGTATGAATTGTGATATTTGATTATGCAAGATGTGTATGGATTGTGCCACTTGAATGCATAGGTTTTGTGTGTAGATGATGAAATATATTGAGACATGATAAACATGTGTTGATTATGTATATGTGATGCATGAATGAGATATTTTCTACAGGTTTTTTGTATGAAAGATTTGATGTGTTCTTGCGTTATTAACACCAGTTTTACCTGAGGCTTATGTTATGATCTTAAGTTTATATTTTGGTGTTAATGTGAGCTTTATGTTTTCAAACCCTTATTGATTAAGCTGTAACAACCCATGTTCTTATTACACTTAATTTGAAGGGTTATGGGTAATTATATAATTTAAATTAAATTTTAAGGGGTTTCAAGAGACAAAATCCAAGTATACAAGTAGAGCTCGAAGTAATGAAAGTAATGATTCAAAGAACAAGAGAAATGGAGGCCGGGAATGAAAGATATGACCTTGGGAAATGTGCTACATGGGTGAGACCTATTTGAAAAATACAAGATAACCTACCCATGTAGGGTCTATTTTTGAAGGGCTCGTCGATATAAGTCCATCGTACCATGAACACATGATTCCGACTTCGGGGTAGGAAGATATCACAATTTTTAGTTTTGAAAAAGAAAAAAATAAAATATTATTAATGTGTCTCCACATGGCATCGTGCATCACGCGGTGATGCATCAAACATGCATTAGGCATGTGACACGTGTCAGACAAGCGTCAAATGCACATTAACCTTGTTTTACTATAAATACATCTGTTCTTCATATTCAAAAATATTTTGAAACTTCTTTTCTTCGTTTTTCACTCGTTTTATGTCCTATTTGAGTCATTCAAAAGGTGTTTTTAGCTAATTCAAGGATGTTCTACGCAATGGAAGCATCCATTCTGCAAGTTAGTGACACTATAAGTGGAAAATGCTCCAGGGCAAGAAGAAAATTTGGTCGTCACCCTCGAGCCCCGAAGAAAGAGAAGTAGCCCGGAGTAAGAGGAGGCTCTGTCCTCCGTTGTCGGGCCACAACGAGGGAAGTGGCCCCGAGTAGGGGAGACTATGTCCTCCACCGAAGGTCCATGTAGTGTGATATACATCTTTGGGTTAAGGCGAGGTTCTTTCCATAGCTTACAGGCACAGAAAGAGAAAATGGCCTTCGGGTAAGGGGAAGTTCTGTCTGTCATCCACGGAAGTGTAGAGAGAAAAGTGTCTCCAGGTAATGGTAAGGTCTGTCCATCATCTACAGATGCGTAGAGAAAAATTGTCTCCGGGTAAGGGGAAGGTCAGTCTGTCGTTTATGGAAGCATAGAGACAAAAGTGTCTCCAGGTAGGGGAGGTTCTATTTGTTGCCTACGGGCATGAGAAGTGTTAAGTGTCCTGAGTTAAGGGGAGGTTATGTCCATCACCTTCGGGCCACAATGAGGGAAACGTCCTAGGTTAAAGGGAATGTTTGTCCACCACCTTTTGACGCAATGAGAAAGATATTCCGGAGCTTGAGGAGGTTCTACCCGCTATCTCTAGACCTAAAAGGGAGAACACTATGAGGAAAAGAAAAACTCCGAATGTTGCTACTTCCGGAACTAAAGGGAAGTTGGTGTTTCAGATCTTCTAATTTAATATAATTAATATGCATGCACATCTTACTTAGTATTATTAATATACTAATTAAGATATATAATTTTCTATGATCTGATATATGCTGATATTATCTGATTTGATCTGATTTGATCTACTTTGATCTACTCTATTATGAACCAATCTGCTTTAAAATACTATGTTGTGATTTGATATGTTCCGATCTGCTATGATATGAATAGTTATGGTTGGATAAAATCTGATATGATCTGATCAGATCTAATATGATATAATTTACTTTGTTTTGTGTTCTGCTTCGCTCTGTGATAGAGTGGGATGTGTGATTCTGCTAGTGTTCTACTCACCTCTGTGAGAAGTGTGATTCCGCTGATTTATTGGCTTCCAATATACTCCGATGATTTATTAGATTTTCGTTTGAGTCTGAATAATTTATTTGGATATAAGGATATATGTATTTTAACGTGTACGATTTTGTGATACCTGATGCATGTATTAGCCGTTAAGCAGAACTATGTTCGGATCTAATCGTATTGATATAAATTATAGATGCTATTCAATACGTACATAGGCAACCAACGACAAGACGATGTTGGCCCGATCTAAATTAATTATAAAATTAGGTTTGTTCTGGCCTACTCATAATGAAGCACTAAGACTCCATAGCACATAGAGGAACGTTACTGCTCTCGCACACAGAGTATGCTATTCCGGGTTGGTCTCGATTTAAAATTTTCTATTTAATTTAATATAAACTCCGATTTTGTTATCCAAATAACTCAAGGTCCGGGTCAGGGTGTTACAAATGGTATCAGAGCATTTCTTTGTTTGCAAGAGGAAATTATTTTAAAAATAGATATTGATTCGATTTGAATCCCGATTGTTAATTAGAATTAATCTCAAATCTTGTTCTAATTGTATTACACCGAGTTTAAGATTTGTACATTTTATTTTCTATGTGTTGCAATGAATTTGAAACGATCATCAATTTTATAAATTTTGATCTTGAATATAAAATGATTCAATTTTTTTTATAAATAAGCTATATCGGGTTTTGATTCGTAATTTTATTTTACTAGTGTACCATCAGAATCGCTCTTAACTCTGATATTTTTGAATTCTAAATTGTTTAATTAGAAGTAATTTGGAATTTCATTCCTACTTGTGTCGTATTGGATTAATATAATCTCCAATTTTATGAATTTTACTTTTGAAATAGTTATTATTTAAAATTACTATTTTGAATCTCAGTTTGATGCAAATTTCGATTTTTGATTGGAATTAATTTAAAATATTATTTTAACTGTGATAGTGGATTTAATACCAATATTGAATTTAAACAATTTGTTTTGTATGTATGACATCATATTTAATACGAATTACGATTTTATGAATTATAATTTTTAATCGAAAGTGATTTGACAATTATGTTCTAAATTAGTTGTATCGAATTTGATTTGAAATTCAATTTTGCATGTGTTACATCATATTCCCAATGGACTCCGATTTTGTGAATTCCAATTTGTAATTTAGGAATGCTTTGAAATTCAGTTTTGTATGTGTTTTGTTAGATCTGATATGAATTTGATTTTATGAATTCTGATCTTGAATCAATTGAAAATATCAATTCTGAATCAGTTACATGAATGTATTTTTGTGACTTCAAAGTATGTCAAAATTACGACAGTAGAATTACAAAGGAATAACTACCAAATGCCCATGGTATGAGATACAAGGCATTAGTGGAAGTCTCAATTATTAATTCTACATGGGTATTAAAATAAAATTTAATTTTAAATTATTTGTTTCAGAAAATATATTTAATTAAGAAATGAATATGTTAGAAAGACGATTAAGCTACTTAAGAGAAACCACGAAACACCCATGGTAGGGGAAATGAAGTGTTGGTGGATAGCTCTAGGTTTTGTTTTGCTGGTATGTTGAAAATATAATTACATTTAAAATTATTTATTTCAAAAAAATTTATTTACTTATAAACCAAATCGGCTAAATCAAGTGTCGATCACACAGAGACTTAAAATCGGAAAATTAAATTTAATCTAACTTAAGTAAACTCTAATCTAATTAAAAATTAATAAAAATAAATAAATAATATAACTAAGAAGAATTAAAGCTAAAAATAAACAAGAATAAACTTAAATTATTAAAGCTAACTAAATCACAAAAGAAAGAAAAATTCAAATGAAATATAATAGCTTAAATTTAATTAAACTAAGAAAGCAATTAAAATTGTAAAAATTATTAAATAAAAATTAACTTAGGTTTAAGAATTCCCTCTTATTAACTTGTAAATTATCATGTCTATGATAATCAATTTACTTCCTAAATATTACACACAATAAATTAGAATTCAATTCTATTAATTATGAAAATTTTATGTTTTAAGCCTTTAATTGAAATATTAAAAATATGTTCTTACTTGCTTTAAAGGAATAAAATCAAGTCATAAGTTGTATCTATATGAAAATCACAACTTATACCCAATTCTACTAATAAATAATCTTAAACTAAATATTTAATTGATGAAAACTAATTTAAATTATGAGAAAAGCATAACTCGGCTCATATCCAAATTAATCTACTAATTAAAATGAGATAAGAATAATTAACATAAAATTCTTTTTAAATTAACCAAATCACATAAATTAGTTATCTCTATAAAATTAATAAGAGGCTCATCTTAACCTTAGTTAAAGAAACTAACCACTAGTTAACATAATCTCTATTAAAAATTAAATTAAATTATAAATATTAAAAAAAATAAAAGAAAAAAATAACTTGAAATGCTCCTTCTACTTTAGCTTTGAGGAGCTTAAAGATTCTGAAAATTTTTTTCGTAGCCTAACAGCCTAAGAGATTTCTGTAATTTCTATCTTTTTTGTGTTTTTGTGATTTATCTCTATTTCTTTGTTCTCTTTTTTTTTTTTTTAACTTCACTAGAACAACCTATATAGATATGTGGAATTTTTAGTCCTAAGTTGAATGAGAAATGTAATTTTATATTATCTACACATATAGTCTCTTCCCCTATTGGTTATTACTGTAGCCCCACTTTTATTTTTTGTTTTCACGTCGGAATGTTCTTTCACTCCAGCACGTTTTTTTTTTTTCAATTCTGCACGTTCACGTTTTCAACTCCTAGACTTTTCTTCTCCATGGCGATCCATCAACCATTCCAGCAATTGATTTTTGTCTTTCAATACGTCATTCGAAACTTTACCAATTTTCACTGAAGCTTTGACTAAAACATGTCTCTTCCCTTTGGTTCTTTACCATCGCTGGTCGATACTGGTGGATTGAATATATGACATTTCTTCCAAACTGTGTCATCACAAATCTAAGATTTACAACAAATATGATCATAACATCAACAAACACCAAGCCTTTCGACCAAATCCAAGAAGCTTCATCACGTTTTTCCTCTATGAAATTCTCTGGTTCGAGTTCAATAATGGCAGCCATGAAAATTACTTCATTTCAATCAAAATAAGTTCTTGTTCTTCGATTTTAAACTTCAAACATGTTATTTATTGATTGAATTAAAATATGTTTTCAAATGCCCAATTAGTTTGCTCAAATTCGCACTTAATTCTACCCAAAACCAAATCTTAGTAATCTGGACGTTTCTGTTCAATTATAGTCCACATTCGTGTCCGGGAAGACGAGTTGTTCACTGGACAGTCCATATTACTGTTCATTACTATTTTCTGTTCATTAAACTCTTTTGTTCATGTCTATATATATTTCTAACGTGTCCAAAACTCCAAAAAGTTGTCCAAATCACTCTTAAGCATATCAAAAGTATTGTAAATTTTTCCGAACATTGTCCACATGCTTCGAGAGTCGTACATAACCTAAAATACATAAACATCAATATCTTAAACGTGTAAGACATGTAGAACACTGATTTTATTCAAATACACTCCTAAACAATTAAGATCGCCCAAATTAACTAATAATTAAACCACACTACGAATATCTATCTTAACATAAATAAACTCTAATTAACCCTTAATTAATCTAACTATACACTAGAAAATAAGGAAATAGGTGTAAAAAATATATAAAAATCACACATATTACTGAATATATTTAAAAAAGTGATAGAGTTACTAAGGAACAACCACTACATACCATAGTATGGGACGTGAGGTGTTGGTGGATAGCCCTACGGTAAATTCTGCTAATATCTTGACACAAGATTTACTTTTAAAATGTTTGCATTTTGAAAGTTGTTTTTAGAAAAACAATGGAATTACCTAGGAGGAACTATAAATGCTTGTGGTATGAGACATGTGGTATTAGTGGATCATTCTTGGGCTAGTTCTGCTAGTGTGTTAAAATTAAATTCAATTGTTTTAAAAGACACTGACATTCTCTAAGAGAACTGCTAAATATTCGTGGTATAGGACGCATGATATTAGTGGACCACTCTAGGGTTGAGTATGATGGTGGATTTAATCTTGAGTTCAAATCCTCTATATTTTGGAAATATGATTTGAAAACCATCAAAAGCCTGTTGTAACGACCCGACCCAAGCCGGGCCCACAAAAATCACTAATAGAAAAATTTTCTTTTCTTTGAGCCAGGAATCAACATTTCTGTGCGGGAGGTACAACGTTCATCTACACACTACGGAGCTTCAAAGCTTCCTCGTACATAGACTTAGGTTGTGACAAATGCATACACACAATAAAGCTTCACAGTTCGTCGTGTGTAAAACAGAATAAAACATAGATTTATAATTAAATTGGATCTGGCCAACGTTGCCTTGCCGTTGGTTGCCTACATACGTATTGGATATTATTCCAACATGATCGGATCCGAACGTAGTTCTGCCTAACGGCTACTACATACAACAATCATCACAAAATCAAATATGTTAAAATACATATATACTGATATTTACAAAAATTTGTCATATATCGGAGTCAAGCAGAAGTTGATAAACTAAAGACGTACATCTCGCTCTTTCACCGAGTGGGATCATAACCACACATACACGTCTCGCTCTATCACTGAGCCGAGACTGAAAACACAAATTACACGTCTTGCTCTACCCTAGAGCAAGACTACACATGTCATATAAGCATACATCGTGGCATATAAATCACACATCATGGCATATAGGCACACAACATAGCATATAGACTCCAACATGGCATATAGGCACATAGCACAATAAACATAAAAATCGTAGTATAACACACATCATAACCGGCACATACCGTTCTATAATTAAAACGGGAGATCAAGAATTCTTACTCTCATCATGTCTCGTAAGGTATTGATATCTACAGACAGAACCTCGTCTTGCTCCGGGTTTCTTTTTCTTGTTCCGGTGTTCGGGCCAGGCCTCTCCTTGTCTTGGGGTATTTCCTTCTTATACGATTGTCAACTCAGAAATTGGAACCCTCCATCGTGTAGAATATTCTCGATTTAGTCAAGAACGCCTCTTGGATTGACTAAATCGGAGTTGGGATGGCCAGAACAGAGAAAACGAAGTTGGTCGTGCTAGAAGATAACAGGCAAAGCCTCTCTTTGTCATGGTGCATTTAGTCTTCATATGATTGTCAACTCAGAAAATAGAACCCTCCAACATGTAGAACATACTCGATTTAGTCAAGAACGCCTCTTGAATCGACTAAATCGGAGTTAGGATGGCCAGAAATAGAGAAAAGGAAGTTGGTCGAGATGCTCGAAGGTAACGGGCAGAACCTCTCCTTGTCTTGGGGCATTTTCCTCCTTATACGGACTCCAACTCGAAGAAAGGACCGCTCTATTGCGTAGAGCATACTCGATTTAGTAGGAAATGGGTCTTGAACGGCCTTAATCGGCCTTAGAACGGTCAAAAACGGGGAGGAGAAGTTCTGTTCTGAAAAACTGCACAAATGGGCTATTTATAGCCCCGAGCCGCCGGAATAAACTGCAGCGCCATGAAACTGCAGCACTGTGCCGCACGAAAATGCGGTGCCAGCCATTTTTTCGCACCGCGTGCCCGCAGCACGTCGCCCGCGAGTGACGCGCGCGGAGACTGTGCATCGAGGCAGCACTTTACGCTCGCCGCGATCGCACGCACGTCCGGCACGCTTTTTTTCTCTTTTTCACTTTTTTTAAAAGAAATCCTTCAAACGTGCGTAACTGCCTACCCTAGATTCGGATTCGCACGTTCTTTGTACCGTTGGACTCGTATTGACGAGCCCTTCAATACTAACCCACTAGAAGTAGTAACTTGTGCTCTTTCCATGTGGGCCCACCTATTTTCCACGCTCCTCAATGTCGTAACTTCTGGTCCCGACCTCTGTTTCTCCCGTTCTTTGATTCGTTACGCTCGTTTCTTCGAGCTTTACTCAATTATAATGGTTTAAACCATTAAAAACCTCTAAAATTTATTCCAAAATTATCGAATTAGGCCTAACCTTTCAGGTTAGACGTAATTAAAAAAATGAGTCGTTACACTCTCCCCCCTTAATTGAATTGCGTCCGCGCAATTCGCTTAAACCACTCTTTTGCACACATCACAATCTAATCGTTACTTAGATAACAATAACAAACAGCATTCTAATAATTTTAAATATCGGAAAGAGCATTCAAAACACAATCCAATAGTCACCCAGATAAAGGATTTGAAAATCTAAATCCGATAATTAAGGTCGGATAACACTTTACCAAAAACATAATCCGATAGTTAATAATCAGATAAAACACACATATACCAAATCCAATAATCACTGAGTTAAGACAAAATGAAATTCGATAAATTAAAATCGGATTAAGCACTTATGAATATAATTTAATTGGTAAAACTCGGATTACACGTTCACAACCAGGGTTTGGTACTTTCATAATTGTATAAACCCCTCATAATATAATCCGATGACTCATGATCGGATAAAACACTTTAATCACAATCTGATTTTTATGTCAACATCAGATAAATCAAAATTCAAAACCAGAACACAAGTAGTAAATTTGAGTCAAACATATTTTGTCAAACACCAATCCAAAACAATCTCAGATTTTCATTATTCACTAATTCACAATCCGATAATTTGATCGGAAAATAATTGCACAAAATTCGATTTAAAATCAAACACTTTTTTTTTTAAACACAGTGAATCAAATCAGTTTGAATACGACAAAGCACAATTCAGATTTGGGTCACAACACTAGCCGTGACACCCAACGGCCTACCCTCGGCTCATGGGGCAAACGAGGGCCACTAAGGGAAGGAGTTTCCCCATGATGCTCCACCCTGTGCGCGCCACTAGCTAATTATTTTTATCGGCGGGCATCCACACGTACGTCCATTACACTAAATGGTACGTACACACATCACATCACAAGCCGCGATACCCAATGGCCTACCCTCGGCGCTCATGGGGCAAATGAGGGCCACTAAGGGAAGGAGTGTCCCCATGATGCTCCACCCTGTGCGCGCCACTAGCCGATTATTTTTCTCGGCGGGCATCCACTATTGATAGATTTTGGGCTTTATACCAAACAACTATCAGACCCAATTTATCGAAAAAAATTCATTCAAAATAAATTCGGAGCAAATAGACTTGAAATCAAAATTTATTGTAATACACTAGTGGAATCAACCTTGAAGCTATCCACTAGTGGAATCAACCTATGGTGTAGGGGGTTTTAAATTCTAAATTTATGCTTATTAGCCATGTTTTATGGGAAAATATCATATTTGTGAAATAGTTTACATTCATTGCATTGTGTTTTGAATACATGCACTTTCTGGGTAGTTCCGGGTATAACCTGGGATTGTCTGTGCGCTCTCTGCTTGGATACCCACCCAGAAAAATAATAAATTTTGGTGCACACATATAGGTATGGGGCATCATGGGAAAACTCTTATCCTTCTAAGCCTTTTGCTACCCCATTAGTGTAGTGGGGAATTCCGTTCAATATCACAACTATGATCTATCAGTTCTTTTCTAATCCTAAAAATTTATCTGATTTTAAAAATAATAATAAGATTCCATTATCCGATCATAAATTATGAGATTTTGATTGTGATCTATTGGATGATTTACTTCCGTAAATCTCTGGATATGTTTCTGGATTGATTTGCCAGCACTCCTATGATTTGCTTCACTTTGATTTAATATGTTCTAATTTTGCCAAATAAATTTATCTGATTTTAAAAGTCCATAATCAGATTCTGTAGGATATGATTTATCTAAATTTAAATTAATAATAGGATTTTGTTTAAAATGTTTCATCCAATAATAAATTATTAGATTGTGTTTTGGAAGGGTTTTGAAATTGTGTCTATAGATTTCAGTAACCCTGCTTTGCTATATTGTGCTTTAACTCTGAATAATGACCTATTTGCTGTGAAAGTCATAATCAGAATTGTGTTTCAAGAGTTTTATCCAAATATAAACTATCGGTTTATGTTTATGATTGTTCTATTTGATCTTAAATTATCAAATCTTGTTTATGAATGTGAAATCTGATTTTTAATCTATCAGGTTCTATTTACGAGTGTTTAATCTGATTATAATTTATCGGATTTCATATTGTGATATTCGAGTTTAGACTATTAGATTTTTGTATTTTATCCGAGTAGTTATTGGATAATGTTATCCGATTATCACTTATTGGATTGTTCTTCTGTTTGTTGTATCCAATTGTAAATAAACTGGATTCATGATTTTAATTACTATCTGACTAAAGGTCGAATTTTATTCTAATTTTGTTGTATTTTGAAAAGTATTTTTTGAGAATTCGGAGGATGTAATTCATTTAAGGGGAGAAGAATGTAATACCCTGTGTTCCAATTATACTTAACCCGGAGGGTTATGGGTAATTATATAATTTTAATTAAAATTTAAGGGTTTCAAGGGATGAAATCCTAATATATGGGTAAAGCTCAAAGTATTGAGCATAATGATTCAAAGAACATGCGAAATAGAGGTTAGGAACAAATGTTATGACCTTCGGAAATGTGCCACATGGGTGGCACCTACTTAAAAAATATGAGATAACCTACCCATGGTCTAGTTTCGAAGGGCTCATCAATATGAGTTCATTGATACTAAGAATGCGCGATTCTAAATTCGGGGTAGGAAGATGTCGTGTTTTTAAGTTTTGAAAAAGAAAAGAATAAAATATTATTAATCCATCGCCACATGACATTGCAAGAGCTGTGCATGCATCACATGGTGATGTGTCAGAAGACTGACGTGCATCAGTCTCATCTGACATGTGTTAGACATGCATTAGATGCATGACGCGTGTGAGACATACATCAAACGCACGTTAACCTCATCTTACTATAAATATGTCCATTCTTTAGATTCAAAAACATTCTAAAACTTCTTTTATTCATTTCTTACTTGTTTTAAGTCTGATTTGAGTCGTTTAAAAGGCGTTCTTAGCCAATTCGAGGATGTTCTACGTAATGGGAGTATCCATTCCTCAAGTTAGCAACTCCATAAGGGGAAAACACCAAGGGGAAAGAGGAAACTTTGCCTGTTGCCCTCGAGTTCCAAAGAGAGAGAAGTAGTCCTGAGTAAGAGGAGGCTCCGTCCTCTATCATCATGCCACAAGGGAAGTTCCCTTGAATAAGGGAGACTCTGTCGTCCACCGAAGGGCCACGTAGTGTGATATACATCCCTGGGTTAAGTGGAGGTTCTGTCCGCAACTTACGGGCATAGAAAGAGAAATTAGGTTCCAAGTAAGGGGAAGGTCTGTCTGTAGTCCATGGACGCATAGAGAGAAAAGTATCTCCAGATAAGGGGAAGGTTTGTCCATCATCTACGGATGCGTAGAGAGAAAAGTGTCTCTGGGTAAGGGGAAGGTCTATATGTCATCTACAAATTTGTAGAGAGAAAAGTGTCTTTGGGTAGGGGAGTTTCTGTTTGCTGCCTATGGGCACGGGAAGTGTGAAGTGTTCCGAGTTAGAGGGAGGGTATGTTCATCGCGTTTAGGACACAACGAGGGAAACATCCTGAGTTAAAGGGAATGTTTGTCCACCGCCTTCAAACGTAATGAAAAAGATGTTTTGGAGCTTGAGGAGGTTATGCCCGCTATCTCCGGACCTTAACGGGAGAATGCTCTCAGGAAATAAGCAATTCGAAGTTTGCTACTTTCAGAACTACAGGGAAGTAAGCATTTTTGATCTTCTAATTTAATATGATTTATATGCATGCATATCTTACTTAGTGTTATTAATATACTAATAAAGATATATAATTTTCTATGATCTTATATATGTTGATATGTTCTGATTCGATCTACTTTGATATACTCTGTTATCATCCGACCTACTCTAAAATACTCTGTTGTGATCTAATATGCTCCAATTTGATTTGATACGATCGGTTATAGTCAGATGAAATCTGATATGATCTGATAAGATCTAATTTACTCTGTTGTGTTTTCTATTGAGTGGGATGTGTGATTCTGCTACTGTTCTACTCACCTATGTGAGATGTGTTATTTTGCTGATTTATTGCCTTCTGTTCTACTCCAATAATTTATGAGATTTTTGTTTGACTCCGAATGATTTATTCGGATAAGGATATACATATTTTCATGTATATGATTTTATGATGTCTGATGCATGCATTAGCCGTTAGGTAGAACTTTGTTTGGATCTGATCATATTGGTATAATATCTTAGATCCTATCCAATACGTATGTAGGCAACCAACGGCAAGGTGACCTTAGCCCAATCCAAATTAATAATGAAATTAGGTTTGTTCTGGCCTACACATAATGAAGCATTAAGGCTCCATAGTGCATAGAGGAATGTTACTGCTCTCGCACACAGAATCTGCCGCTCTTGGTTGGTATTGATTTAAATTTTTTAGTTTAATTTTATATAAACTTTGATTTTGTTTTTCGAATAACCCCCGGTCTGGGTCGATTTTTCGGGTCAGGGTGTTACATAAGCTCAACCCATTTTCATTGTTTTATTTTGGGCCTATATGGTTGGCTATGCACGTTTTCTTGATGAATTATTTTACGAGCATGAAGGAGGTGATTAGATGCACATGGGGTGTGCGAAAGTTCATTTGTGATGTGGTAGAGTTATGTTAGTGTTTATGTAACCTTATGAGATAACTTTGACTCTTTCTATGTTTATGGACAGCTTTGTTGATGGCTTAGATATATTGTTGTATTTCTAAGGCTTTAGTCTAATTATATTTTTATGAGACTTATGTGGATATGTGAATGACTAAGAGACTCAAATTAATTTTTTTAATTTTCCCTTAATTAATTTTTCACAAAGGGAATGTTGTGTACTTTGATTTAGCCTAGTTTTGGGTTAATATTCACTTTGGTGCACATTTGTCATCTCTCTTAGGACTGGCTTTAAGTCAAGGGGGTATGGCGGGCGTGACACCATTTATCCCAGATCACCTATAAATAACTGTCATAAATGAATTCGTACACTTCCATTAATATGACAATCTAACAAAACTATAGTCCTATGTTGTACCAAACCAAATTCTTAGACTTCCAACTACAATGTACAATTCCATAGCACCAGTAGAAAGAGTTTGAGAATATACACCATAAAACCATAGCACCACCATCATAACCTGTTAACACTCAATTGAAAAATTAGAGTTTCTACATAGATAACCTTAACACCAACATCATATCCTCTTGACAATCAATTCAAAAATTAGAGTTTCAGATGACAGTCATTTATATCCTAGAAGTTCCAATACATGTCTATGGAGCTGAATATGTCCCACACCAACCACTTCAGAAAATTTTCAACATTCAAAAGTGTAATAGCTTCACCCATCATCAACTTATATATATAAAAGCAACAAAAAAACACCACAATCATCCCTATTTTTATATTCTTTGGGCACTTCAACAGATATAGATTTCCACTGCTTCATCCAGTTACCAGGTAGGGGCTTCTCATTAACATATCTAGTCTATCTTCACATAGCTAACAGAAATGTCTGCATCTCATCTGCATGTCTAGTTTGCTTTCTAATATTATCATAGAGGAACATCTACTTATCTTGTGGTCTGAATTCCATTAAAGTCCAATTCATCTTCTTAATGACTGGCACAAGCTACTTCAGATAGAAAAAGATGTTGTATCTATGTACACCTCCTCTACAACACACATTTTTTCCCTTTGCCATTTCCCATAGAATGCTTCATCATCATAGGAAGCATCGGTGCCCTTCATCCTCTTTATCTAAGCCTCGTAATTAGACTTGTCTTGATAACAAAATAACTACAAAAATAATGACATGAACTATATGATATTATACGATAGAAGAGTTTGATGTTGCAACACTAGTCAGTGAGCAACTGATTCAATTAGTACATATTGAAACTCCACAAGGCACACATAAAACCAAATGATTGGTCACTTGTTGATTCATTATTAATTTAAAACGTGTGACGTGGGAAGCATTTAATGCTGCCTATTATAAATTTATTCATAAAACCCATCCCTATTATTAATTTTTTCTACAAAACCCATGTTCAGTTTGGATAACTTTCCAACTTGATGGTTAAAAAAAATGTTGTCCCTTTTTCTATCTAGGCAAAACTGCCACAGCATGGTTGAGGCTTTATTTGTACAAATTAGTTGGACGTGTTTCGACTGCCTTTTAACGAATACAATCTGTATACTAGTGTCATATGCACCTATACTACCTCTTGTGCTCTTTTAGTTGTATATTATTCTTTATCCAGCCAACTTAGAGGCTTTTTCTTTCAACAATTATAAAAATGAAGGGAAATGTTATCTCATCTTATGCAAATCTTACGTTTAACTTTTTCATCCACGGGCCCATTTGGATGTGCTTTAAATGGGAAAATAAGAGGTATTTTAACCTAATTGCCTTTTATTAAATAGCCTTTTTGCCTAATTGCCTTTTAAGGGGTTTTACTAAAATAAACTTAAATCAAGTACCAATTCATATTTATATTAAAAGGCATATAAAAAATATAAGGGTAATACTCCCTCCGTCCTACATTAATAGCTCCATATCTCATTTTTGTTATTTTTATTAAGTTCTCTCTTTCACACGTCTAACATTAATCTCTTATAACGGTTAAAACACTAATCCTTCTGCTCGCTCGACGGAACTCTGCCCTTTCCATTCCTTGCTCTCTCTCCCTCCAGGCTCATGGCATCGACCTCCGCACCTCGTAGCGGTGACCGTGGATATGCTAGGATCTCCACTGCGGCCTCCACCTAGAATTCCGAGTACCAGTCCCTGACCGTGGTAGCACCAAACACCCCCTGTCCTCCAAAATCCTAATCTTCATCTTCTTCCAATCTGTTTCCTGCCCAGAAAATCTCGCTATCCCTTTCTTTGTGTTCTGCTTTCGGGAGATTCGGAGAGCACTATCAATGATTAAAACCGTGGCAGTGGGCTTGGAGAGGGAAAACCAGTCCGACATGGTACATTAACCACACACCTCTAATTGGTTTTTGCGTGAAGTGATTTTTTTCTTCTAAACATTTGGGATTTTTGGATTGTCGCAATTGAATTTCTATTCGTATATAGGTGAGGCAATTGGAAGAGATCCAGGCCTTGGAGAATCACTACCGTCCGAGAGACCAGGTGGATGTTTATCTGCCATATAGTAATCATATCTAATTTTTGTTCTTGTAGCACCACTCTTAGCTGCCATATACAGAATGGTCTTGCCGGAGGAATTGATGGCATTCAGCTGTACTCCTAAGGTCACCCTTGCCCCTGGCTACATCAGCACCTCAACCACACCGTAGTGATTATTCCTCACGGCTTTGTGCAAGGCCGTGCAGTCATTTCTGTTTTTCATCTCAAGCAACTCCGACACCTGGCCATGAGCACATTCCATACGCATACGGGTAATGTGAGGATTGCCAGCCCTCATTGCCAAGTGAAGGGCAGAGTCGCCCCCCTTGTTTTTCCAAAACAGGAGGGAGGGATAGTTCATGCAGAGCTCGCCCACTATGTTGATATGGTTGAATCTCGCTACAAGGTGGAGAGCCGTATTTCCGTTGGGTGTTCCACCGTCAAACAGGTTACTTCTCCAGTTAGCTAAGTATTGGAGGCGACACAGGTTGCCGGCTTTCACTGCCATGAATACTTCACGATCCATGATATCTCTCTCTTTCGGCAAAACTCCATGTAGCGCCTCAACTTTAACACCTGATTAGAATCCGTTGTTTGTTTGAGTAATTAATTTTCACGTGAGAAGCATTAGAGATGTATGCTAGTTTAAATTCAACTAAATAGAGTAATTAATATTGAACATAGTTTTTTTTTTCTATTAGAGCTATTAAAATAGGACGGAGGGAGTATAAAAAAATTTGACAAAAATTTATCGCTACTCTTGGCACTCTATGTAATTGGCACATGGAGTCCAGGGAAAATTTTTTTCTAGCACAATCTACCTTAGGAGGGGAGTTCGAAGAAAAAGGCGTTTTCAAATATTCGTGTATTAAATAAAGTAGCCTTTCTCCCTTTTATACTGCCTTCTCTGTCCTTTGCCCTCCCATATTTTTTACCTAAAGTAGCCCTCTTAAACTTGTTTTAAAAATAAATGGGTTAATGACCTTTCAGCCTTCCGAATAGGCCCAACCAATGAGTCTCTAAAACAATCCCTCTCACAAGATCCATAGGCAACGAGCATGAGAAATTATTCACCAAGTCCCCATCAATAAGCAGCTCACCGATTCTCACATATATGATTTTTTAAATATTTTTTTGTTCTAAATTAATAATTTTATTTAATTTTTTAAAATAAATTAATTTTAATTTTATTTAAAAAATTGAATAGAGTTATTAATATAAAATAAAAAATATAAAAAAAATTTATTATATTTTAACTATATTATACAATAGAAATGGGCCAGAACCACTATGTAATGATGTGGTATTTCGAGAATAGTAAAGAATTAAAAAAGCTTTTTTAACCTATGGATATGTAAATGAGGAAAATATGAGATCGGTTAGATCTAGTTTCCAAATTTTTCTCTCACCATTTCTAAATGATGTAATAGCCTCCAATTATGAATCACTTAACATTGGTTATAAAAATTAGTCATCCTAAACAAGTGCTTCGTCCACGGACACATAGAGGGATTGAAAGGTAAAAATTTGTAATTTTCATCTTATTTCTATCTCTCGGGTCCCCACCTTTTCAAGGCACTGAAAATCAGCCCGACACTTGTAGGATTACAACAGTTGGTAATGAATGGCTGGTTTTGAAGGGTCATGCCAGCTACTCTCCAATGGATGTGAAACTTTTGGCTACTCAACCCCAGTGTCCTTTTCTCTATTGGTATTTGGTTGTACTCTCATGGCGATGGTCCCTGTCTACATGTTTGTAACTTTGGCGTCGCTGTATTGTCGAGGAGAATTAGGACACTTAAGCTAGCATTTCTTCCCCGAATTGGTCCCTTTAACAGAATGGACGTTACAACTCACAAGTTGAGGGAGGCAAGATTTTTCTGGCCGAAGCTACAATCAATGTACTTTGTTACTAAGCTTGAATTTGTCCAATTAGGATTTTAATTAGGAGAAAGGTGATATCAGTTTGGGTTTCGAAAGCCATTTGATCTGGATTTGACAACACAAGGGGCATGCGCTGAGCCTGGGCTCATCTGAACAAAACTCTTTTAATTAATTATAGATTTTTTAAGTCTTAATACTCCTTAGAATAGTTAGCGTAGACAATGGTTGGTTGTTTTGAATAAAAGCTCATGCTGGGCTAATACAAACAGAACTGTAATAATTAATTGTGAAGTCCTAATACTCCTTAGAATAGTTAGTGTATAATACAACGGTTGATTCTTTTGTATAAAAGGCCCTGCTAGCACACTGTCCCTAGAGCCCATCCCACTGACGACAAAGGAAATAGAAGCCGGGTAAGTTGAAACAGCTAGGGCAGGGAGACTCAACCCAGGTTCTGCATGTTGGCCCCTCTTGTATTAATGAGTTCATAAGTGTAGAACGCAAGTAGAATCTTAAACAATGAGCCAATAAACATGTTTGATTACTTAAAATTGACAATAATTTTTTTATATTTAATTCTGATCTTTTCCCCTTACCAAACAAGCCTCAAACTTCCATTATGACAAAACTCAAGATAACTGGTAGCCAAGAGTTAACAACCAAATTTATTGTAGTAAGCCAACATATTGAGTGAGTGTGTCTTCCTAAACATATATACTGAACTTTTTCAACAAATTAAATAAAAAAATAAAAAAAATAAAGCATATGTGAAATACATAGTTATTAGTTATTGATTGCTAACTATTTACCAATTGTCACCTATTAGTAGTAACAGGGATTGGGGGCATTAAAGAAGAAGGAGGTTGCTAGCACCAAAAAAGAAGGAAATTTTTGAAAGAACTCCATCTTCTAGGGTGTTGGTGGCCCTCTTCTTGTTTGACACCATAATTCTTCTCTAACGCTCAACGCCCCCTTTTTTAAGTTGGTGACAACTAATATAGTCAAACAATTGGCAATCATGAGTTTTACATTTTAAATTTTTTATATTTTTATGTTTATCTATTTAGTTTATTGATATAGTTAAGTTCATATATTGAAGGAGATATAATCACTTAGTATGTTGTCTTACTTCCCTGTTTACAACTGTAAATAAATCGGGCAGTCAACTGTGACAGTTAACTCTTTGTGGCCAGTTATTGTGAGTCACTCTATAATGGAAGTCTAAGGTTTGCTTGGTGCTGAAATAATCAAAACCAAATAAAAATAAAACTTATTGTTTATGTAGTTAAACATGTATATAAGCTTATTTTTTTAGATTGAACCTTTCAAAGAAATGAACTAAATTTTTGAATGGCTTTGTTGATTGGTTTGTAGATGGTCTTGCTAGATTTTGAGGAAGAGGAAGACAAGAGAGAGGAGGAAAAGGAGGAGGAGGCTGCGGCGGCAAAGGACGACAAGACAGTGGAAGAGGAGGCACATGTGTTAGAGCTAGATGTGGTGGCATGCACCAAAGCCAGAGGAATTAAAGTAAGAGGCAACCTCGGAGGGGGAGGTGCAGGAGTTGGAAGCAATGCTAGAGGCAGAGATGGGGCCAATGAATGGTACAGGGGCTGAAAATTTTGTTCAATGGGTTGGTGGAGTAAAAAAAAAAGATGGGCAATTCAAATATATTCTGCCACATTAGTGAGGGTTCAGATGTACACAAGGCCATTTCTTGGAATATTCAAATATTATTGATATTTTGTAAACTTTTATTTTTTTATACACAAGGCCATTTCTTGAAATATTCAAATGTTAGTAATATTTTGTAAATATTGGCGCTACCTTCAAGAATCGGGCGATTCTGTTTCGTTTGTCGGAGCCACCAGCTTCAACGAGTCAGCTTTTTTAAGCTTTTTCATCGCAAGATCATGTCCCTCTGTTGATATATCACTTGTGCTCGTGTGGGGTTATTGGTGGTGGTAATAATCTGGCATCAGCCATTGTTGGAGCTGAACTGAGCTAGATCCCTGCATTAACCCAATGGCAACAGAGTAATTTAATTTGTAGCCATAGGCATTATCCATGGTATTAAAATTGATTATTGGAATCATCATTGTTGTTACACTGTTTGATTTCTGGATCATTAGGCTCTTAGGTTGCTCTCTTAAATCGAAGCACATTGGTTATCTAGTTTGTATAATTAAAGTCAGCTTGTACCAAACAAAAAAACAATCAGTTTGGGCATTGGTTATGGTTTTCTAGCTGCTTTGAGTACTTCGGCAAAGATTTCTGTTACTGGTGGGATGAGAGCTGCGACTTCAGCAGCAAGAAGGTTCACTTCATGTATTATTTAGCTGTTTGTTTTTTATCTAAGCCTCTTCAGAAAATCACATTCAGAGATACTAAAACTTCTCAAATTACCCACTTACTACAGAAGCAGAGCGAGTATTTGGTTGGCGATATTATAGACCCCAAAACATAGAAGGAATTCAGCTCAATGAGGAAGAGAGAATGGGAGGTGGGCCTTCCTGTGCTGTGATCAATGTGGGGAGGGAGACCTTGAAATTCAGCTCACCGGGGTTTAGACGTGCAAAAGTATAAAAGGAGAGAAGATGGAGAAAGCGGTCTGAGAATCAAACCGTAATGAGGGAGAACAAGTGGGCAGGCAAAAACCCGGCTCAATTTTGGTTTTCTCGAACAACATACCATATAGGTGGGGTTTAGTTTGGCCATGCGGCAGAAACTGAGCCGACGAGGAGAAGTTTTTCTGTCCTCGTACGAGGCGCTGAGCCAGGCCTCCTTCTCAATGACGGATTACATTTTGCCTTTGTGTCTAATTAAGTGGCTATCTCTGTATCTGGTATCAACTTATCAATCGGGAGAGTAGCTGGTAACGATAGCCTCCAGCAAATTATAACTTGTTGCTAGCATTTTGATGGAAGATGGAGTAATTGAACGATTATAAAAGAAAGGTGATTTATAGCATCGTCGTTGAAGTTGTGGATCACATGATTCAGTGTTCACTAGTGGTCCATACTCCAAAATAATTAAACTACATGGCCACCTAAAATGGTGATTTTCACATACAAGGAAGCCCAACTACCACTTCCATAATGAAAAGATAAAAGGAAGCCCAAACATAACTTCATAACGATTAGGCCCCCACACTTGTACGAGGTACATGTTTTGGGGGTTCTCATTAAATTTTTTGAAAAATTATTGGCAATTTCTTATTTTTCTCACATGATTTAGGTCATTTAGTATTTTTTTTATCAACAAGGGTATTCAAGTGCGAAGGATCCAATCAAAAGGAGTGAAAAAATTTACCTGTCTCGACTGGATTTTTTAACACATTTTTCAACAATATCATAATTCGAAAAGCAAATAACTTTTTTCTTTAAAACTAAAACCAAAATTTTGACTAAAATAATATCTGGGTCGTGATCATCATTTTCCAACATATGACATACTAATCCGTACATATTCATAGTAATTTCAATCGGGGCAGTTTGAACAGCCTGGGGTTGTTTAATACAAACTTCATGATTATCAATAGCATGAAATGCAACCTTCATTGTTTAGTTGTCCTCACACTTCACGAACCTCAAGCATCGACCAATCATCAAATCCTACCTATAATGGTACCTACACTAGGATGTCTGAATATATTTAGATATACTCAATAAGACGAAAAATATTAGGATGTCTGAATATTATTTTCTTTAGTCCTTAGAATTAAGATTGTTTTAAGAATCTCAATCACATCAATGCACTATCTTAATTGAGCCTTCAACCTCGCTCTTAGGCATCACATCTCAAAAAGTATTAGTGATGATGCTTTCGTGTTACCACTAGTACCCATGTCCCATATCATATATATTTTTCAATGCTACTTAAACACCCTTACTACGCACTTGCACAACCTACCTCAAAGGTCTCCTCCAACACACCATATCCAATACCATGGGTGGGTTCTATGGTAGGTTCTTTTTGGTAATTCTATAACCCTTCATGAGCAAGCTATCAAAGAGTACCTACACATATTATTATGTTTCAGATTCAATCCTTCTATTAGTATATTATGCATCATCACTGGTCTGTACCATGCCTCAGGAAGTTGAGGTTCTAAAATCAAATCCCATTTGGCTAGCCACTAAGATTATATATTATTTTACCCGATGCATGTGTTGTTCTAAGGTTTCAAACACCCCTCATTAATGAGAAGGCAAGTTTGATGTCCCCCCCCCCCCTAATGCTATACTCAGCTATATTTTATTGGCTCAAGATACTCACTTATTTCAAAATTAAAGTTAACCAATTCCTAATAATGATCACCCCGATCATGCTGATCTGCTACACAATTGATAACCCATATAGTTAAACTTAGATTCTTAGGTGAGATCATATAGAACTGATGATTGGCAGTGATATTGAGCCGGTTTAGATGCTTGGGGAAAAGCTAGTTATAGTTTCTCCGGGTTGTTTACTTCCTTCATGGCTGAACCCAAGTTTCAATTTCTTCTTGTCACATTAGCATCCTTGATGGCGAGAAAATTGTTTCATCCCTTTGTTCAATATTGAGTAAAATATATTTTTATCAAAAATAATAATTATCCAACGAAGCTGAAGATTTTCATATCCCTAAGTAAAAGTTCAGCAAATAAAACCTTTATTAAAAGTACTCTTTGCTTTTTTTGCCAAAAAAATACTCTTTTTTCCTGTAACAAAGTATTCTCTGCCGGTTGCTTAGGACGGAGTCAGGAAGAAAGGGGTAGGGAGGCCATACATTTCTAAAAGCCTTAGGGGTGCATGTGGTCCCACCTAAATGAATAAAACACTGGACTGCATGTTCCCCACCTGAAAATGGTGATGTTCAATCCATTTGGGGAGCCATGGCCACCCCTAGCCCCATCAGCTCCGTCCATGCTGATGGAGATGCTACACCTACTACTAATAAATGATTGTCATAACATTTTCATTTTGCTCTCCAATAAGGGCACATTTGGGTACAACTTTAATTTTTAAACAAAAACATTTTTGGGTCTCATCACCATGTAAAGTGCCTTTCAAACTTAACCCTCCTCTCGGGGAAAGCTATGGTTTAAAGGCCTTTTTAAGTAATTTTGTTTTCCCATCCAAACAGGCCCTAAATGAAGCTATGCTGTACAAGGTTTAAACAAAAGCCAATACTTGCAGTATAAGTCGTGGCTGCAAGTAATTTTGTTTTCCCCACACATATTAACAAATGGGCAAGCAAGTAATTTAAACCCACCTATCTCTGAGTAATATGGTCCATTTGGGCCAGTTGAATCAAAATCTGACTGCCCAGCATAAGCAGGGCTCGTACTAACGATACTCAAGAACATCATAAAGGAACAATTGGCGTGTAGAAGGAATAAAGCCTTTCACTCCTTCCATGGTCTCGAGCCTAGTAGTATGGGACAACTTCACCCAATCAACCTATATGTAGCTTAACCAGTTTGTCAATAGCATCTAACCAAACAATATAACACCCTTAATTTTTGTTCTATAATATTTACAAATTTTTTGGGAAATTTTCTGACTTCGTTTATTAGATAAACATGTTCATAGGATTGGACAAGGCACACATCAGCCAAGCCCGTCAACCTATCTGCTAGAGCTTGTTTTAACACCAAGTTGAAGATAATTCTAAATTTGGTCAAATTTAATCCCCATTGATTTGATTGGATTTGATTAGCTATGAATGTAAAGAGTCTAAGATAAAGAGGACAATTTCCCTAGTGAGGATTCCTGCCTTAAGAAGGACACCCCCCTCCCCCTTTTCCCTCTCTATCTATTTGGTCTGCCACTCTCCCACCTCTCCTTCTTGTGGCTTGACCCCTTGCGCCTCTTTTCCTTTGTTAACTTGTCTCCCCCCTTTTCTTTTCTTCTTGTACCCTCTTCTTCCTTGTTTCATCGATGCTCCATCATTGTTTCACCATTAAAGAACCCTATAAAGCTTTGAACTTGAATTCTCTACCATTTAATAATCACTTTGGGAGGGTTTACTTCAGCTTGGGTTTCCATTAGAAGATTATTTGAGAGTCTTCTTGATCAAATCAAGGTAAGAGGAATCAGATTTACTTTTCTCTTGAATTTAGTGTAAATATGTGCATAGTGCCTTAGGGTTTTGTGTTTGTTTTAGGCATTTGTTCAAGGAAGAGCTTTTCTTCTCCTTTCTTCTTCAATATTGAGTTGATGGAATTAAATTGAGAGGTAAGTGACTTTCACTTGCTAATCTACTTTCTTGTGGTTATTTTCATGTCTTGATTTCTATGTTTAAGATTTAGAGTTTTTCTTAATACATGTTTCAATTATGTTTGCAACATGGTTTGATGCATATTATCAAGTTTTGAAGTGAAAACACGTTTGGTTCATTTTTTTGGCTGATCTATGGTCTGTATTCATACATTAAACTCTGATATATGATGTTTCAAATTACTATATTTAATGTGTAATTCGGTTGCCATGATTATAGCATGTTTCATGATGTATAGTTTGTTCGCATATTTTAATGTCTATGGAAAGGTCTTTTTTGTTTGAAGACTTTCCCACAATTTTTTGATATGAAGTTTCTCATAGCGGTTCCCAACTCATTGCTCTAACTTTGGTACAAATTTCATGGTTTTTAATGAAGTTTATCTTAGTTAAAGTAATCTTTTCTATAGTTTGATTTTTTGCCAGTTGGCAATAACTTGCTTTTTGTACTTTGTTTTGGGGTCTTTTATTTATGGAGTAGGCCTTTAAAAATTATTGGAGATCTTGAAACATGTCTATTTTCATCTCATAATTTTGGGGATTTTTATCTAGTAATATCAATTTATTAGGTATTTTGTAATCCATGCTACTCTAGATTTACAATTCTATTATTTCATGTTTTAGGATTCTGCCTAAGTTCAATTTGATTCAGATTGCTACCAAATTTCTTATGGAAAATAACATTTTTGGTCTAGAATAAAAATCCTTGATCAATTTGGAGTTGTTTACATTGATTTGTGTCATTCTAAATCCAAGTATGCAAGAATTCCATTACCGCATAACACATTCAAGAATTATGCAACAATTTATAAAATTAAAAATAAAATAGTTTTTGGTGCCAATCTATATGATCAATTTAAATTGAAGTATTTAATTGAATGAATTGACTCTATTCCAAATTTCATTTGAAAATGACATATCTATTTATTTTCTCTAAAATTGGAAGTAAGCCACTGTCTAGAAATTAAGGTTTTGAACTATTGCATGTAGATGGGTAATATTTCTCACAGGACATTGTAAAATTATTTTTATGTGTTTCTAGCATGTTTTCCACTAATTGCTATATCATAGGTAAGATATATATATATATATATATATATATATATATATATATATATATATATATATATATATATATATATATATATATATATATATCTATATGTTTGAGTAACAAGATAATAAAATTGGAATGATTTATGTATCAAGTACACAAGGAAAACTACTGAAATAGTCAAATGGACAGGCCCCTTTGACGAAGATTGTCTTGTAAAGTGGAAGATGATTGTTTATTTATATATGTAAATCATGCTCATTTGCTTTACTTAAATATTGTTTAAGGTAAAATGCTTTAGGTTTACTTTCTATAGGTTTATATGTTTTACTTATATGTATTACTTAAAGCATGAGTTTGTGGTTTAGTGTGTGAGTTATCTTACTAGGTGTAAGCTCACAAGTGGTTTTGTTTTGCATGAACCTCTTGACCGCATGTTATACTTGTACACATAGATGCTTTCAAGTTTAATGAAGCATAGTAAGGAGCTATTGAGAGTGTTGAATAATAATTGTCCTTTGTGACAAGGGTAGAAGCTTTAGATGTTGGCTAGATGAAGAGACTTCATTTAGTTGTTCATTTAATTTGGATAATTTTAATAACTTTTCCACATGATAGATCATATGGTTTGACTTATTTTCTTGGATTATGGATTATTTAATTGAGCATAATTATTAGTAATTCATTATTGTTTTCAAGTGGGCCACACTACATTTGTATGTACCTTCTGTTGTAGTATGAGGCTCTAGGGGTTGGGGTCATGACAAATTGTGGTAGTTGAGAAAAATGATATTTAGTTTCAAGATGAAGACCTGATCTAGGGTTGGGCATGTGTGTTTTGTAGTGTTTGGAGTAGAGTACTTTCTTTCGAAGGATTTGGTGTCAGGAAGTGAGAGGAACAACGCTATGCAGATCATGTTGCTAACGAACATTAGATGGATCAACTAAGGACTTATTTGGAGGGTTTGGCTAGCATAGTCCAAACTCAAAGTTCAATAGCAGGCACAAAATATTCAACAAGAAGTTACCGCACAAGGTGTAGGCTAGGTGCACTAAGCTCATGAGCAATTTTAATCAAGGCAATTTGAACAGCCTAGGGATGTTTAATACAAACTACATGATTATCAATAGCATGGAATGCAACCTTCATTAATGTTTAGTTGTCCTCACACTTCATGAACTTTAAGCATCCACCAATCATCAAATCCTACCTACAATAGTACATATACTAGGATGTCTGAATATATTTACATATACTCAATAAGATGAAAGATTTATCAATAAAATAGTAGTTCCCTATGTGTGTGTTTTACATGATTAGTGTTTATTAGAACAATTCCTTGTTTAACCTCTAATTAAGTCATGGATTACTTGTGCTTTGTCTTTTATCCTTAGATTTTTCTTTTCATTTATTTTCTTTAGTCCTTAGAATTAAGATTCTTTTAAGAATCTCAATCACATCAATGCATTATCTTAATTGAGCCTTCAACCTCACTCTTAGACATCACATTTCAAAAAGTATTAGTGAGGATGCTTTCGTATTATCACTAGTACCCACATCTCATAGTATATTTTACAATGCCACTTAAACACCATTACTAGGTACTTGCGCAACGTACCTCATAGGTCTCCTCCAACACACCATGTCCAATACCATGGGTTCTATGGTAGGTTCTTTTTGGTAGTTCTATAACCCTTCATGAGCAAGCTATCAAAGAGTAACTACACATATTATCATGTTTCGGGTTCAATCCTTTTATTAGTATATTATGCATCATCACTTGTCTGTACCATGCCTCGGGAAGTTGAGGTTCTAAAATCAAATCCCATTTGACTAGCAACTAAGATTATATATTATTTTACCCAATGCATGTGATGATCTAAGGTTTCGAACACCCCTCATTAATGAGAAGGCAAGTTTGATGCCTCATAAAATAATGATCACCCCGATCATGCTGATCTGCTACACAGTTGATATTATATAAAAGTTGAATTTACCCATATAATTAAACTTAGATTCTTAGGTGAGATCTTATAGAACTGATGACTGGCAGTGATATTGAGCCAGTTTAGATGCTTGGGGAAAAGCTAGTTATAGTTTCTCCAGGTTGTTTACTTCCTTCATGGCTGAACCCAAGTTTCATTTTCGTCTTGTCACATTAGCATCCTTGATGGCGAGAAAAGTATTTCATCCCTTTGTTCAATATTGAGTAAAATATTTTTTTATCAAAAATAATAATTATCCAACGAAGCTGAAGATTTTCATACCCCTAAGTAAAAGTTCAGCAAATAAAACCTTTATTAAAAATACTCTTTGCTTTTTTTGCCAAAAGATTACTCTTTTTTCCTGTAACAAAGTATTCTTTGCCGGTTGCTTAGGACGGAGTCACGAAGAAAGGGGTAGGGAAGTCATAGATTTCTAAAAGCCTTAAGGGTGCATGTGGTCCCACCTAAATGAATAAAACACGGGACTGCATGTTCCCCACCTGAAAATGGTGATGTTCAATCCATATGGGGAGCCATGGCCACCCCTAGCCCCATCAGCTCCGTCCATGCTGATGGAGATGCTACATCTAGTACTAATAAATGATTGTCATAACATTTTCATTTTACTCTCCAATAAGGGCACATTTGGGTACAACTTTAATTTTTAAATAAAAATATTTCTGGGTCACATCACCAGGTAAAGTGCCTTTGAAACTTAACCCTCGTCCCGGGGGGAGTTATGGTGTAAAGGCCCTTTTAAGTAATTTTGTTTTCCCATCCAAACAGGCCCTAAATGTGGCTTTGCTGTACAAGGTGTAAACAAAAGCCAAATACTTGCACTATAAGTCGTGGCTGCAAGTAATCTTGTTTTCCCAACACATAATAACAAATGGGCAAACAAGTAATTTAAACCCACCCATCCCTGAGTAATATCGTCCATTTGGGCCAGTTGAATCAAAATCTGACTGCCCAGCATAAGCAGGGCTCATACTAACGATACTCAAGAACATCATAAAGGAACAATTGGCGTGTAGAAGGAATAAAGCCTTTCACTCCTTCCATGGTCTCAAGCCTAGTGGTATGGGACAACTTCACCCAATCAACCAACTTACAAATAGCAAGGTATTACCATTTCCTCATCACAGGTAGTCAGCCCCATCCAATATAATACATATGTAGCTTAACCAGTTTGTCAATAGCATATAACCAAACAATATAACACCCTTAATTTTTGTTCTATAATATTTATTAATTTTTTGGGAATTTTTCTGACTTCGTTTATTAGATAAACATGTTCATAGAACTGGATCGGACAAGGCACACATCAGCCAAGCCCGCCAACCCATCTGCTAGAGCTTGTTTTGACACCAAGCTGAAGATAATTCTAAGTTTGGTCAAATTTAATCCCCATTGATTTGATTGGATTTGATTAGCTATGAATGTAAAGAGTCCAAGATAGAGAGGGCAATTGCCCTAGTGAGGATTCCTACCTTAAGAAGGACATCCCCCCTCCCCCTTTTCCCTCTCTATCTATTTGGTCTGCCTCTCTCCCACCTCTCCTTCTTGTGGCTTGACCCCTTGCCCCTCTCTTCCTCTGTTGACTCGTCTCCCCCCTCTTCTTTTCTTCTCCTACCTTCTTCTTCCTTGTTTCCTCAATGCTCCATCATTGTTTCACCGTTAAAAAACCCTATAAAGCTTTGAACTTGAATTCTCTACCATTTAATAATCACTTTGGGAGGGTTCACTTAAGCTTGGGTTTCCATTAAAAGATTATTTGAGAGTCTTGTTGATCAAATCAAGGTAAGAGGAATCAGATTTACTTTTCTCTTGAATTTCGTGTAAATATGTGCGTAGTGCCTTAGGGTTTTGTGTTTGTTTTAGGCTTTTGATCAAGGAAGAGCTTTTCTTCTCCTTTCTTCTTTAATATTGAGTTTATGGAATTAAATTGATAGGTTAGTGACTTTCACTTGCCAATCTACTTTCTTGTGGTTATTTTCATGTCTTGATTTCTATGTTTAAGATTTAGAGTTTTTCTTAATACATGTTTCAATTATGTTTGCAACATGGTTTGATGCATATTATCAAGTTTTGAAGTGAAAACATGTTTGGTTCATTTTTTTGGCTGATCTATGGTATGTATTCATACATTAAACTCTAATATATGATGTTTCGAATTACTATATTTAATGTGTAATTCGATTGCCATGATTATAGCATGTTTCATGTCTATGGAAAGGTCATTTTTGGTTTGAAGACTTTCCCACAATTTTTTGATCTAAAATTTCTCAGAGCAGTTCCCAACTCATTACTCTAAGTTTGGTACAAATTTCATGGTTTTTAATGAAGTTTATCTTAGTTAAAGTCATCTTTTCAATAGTTTGATTTTTTGTGAGTTGGCAATAACTTGCTTTTTGTACTTTGTTTTGGGGTCTTCTGTTTGTGGAATAGGCCTTTGAAAATTATTGGAGATCATGAAACATGTCTATTTTCATCTCATAATTTTGGGGATTTTTATCTAGTACTATCGATTTATTAGATTTTTTGTAATCCATGCTACTCTAGATTTACAATTATATTATTTCATGTTTCAGGATTCTTCCGAAGTTTAATTTGATTCAGATTGCTCCAAAATTTCTTATGGAAAATAACTTTTTTTGTCTAGAATAAAAATCCTTGATGGATTTGGAGTTGTTTACATTGATTTGTGTCACTCTAAATCCAACTATGCAAGAATTCCATTACTGCATAACACATTCAAGAATTATGCAGCAATTTATAAAATTAAAAATGAAATAATTTTTGGTGTCAATCTATACGATCAATTTAAATTGAAGTATTTAATTGAATCAATTGACTCTATTCTGAATTTCATTTGAAAATGACATATCTAGTTATTTTCTCTAAAATTGGAAGTCAGCCACTGTCTAGAAATTAAGGTTTTGAACTATTGCATGTAGATGGGTAATATTTCTCATACGACATTGTAAAATTATTTTTATGTGTTTCCAGCATGTTTTTCACTAATTGCTATATCACAGGTAGGATTGATATATATATATATATATAGTCCCGTTTATGTGAGCCCGGGCTCACGCGCGTCGGTGTGCGCCCGGGCTCATTCAGCCGTCGGATTTACATCCGACAGCTCATCAAACTCACAGGGCATTTAAACCCGTGAGTTTGATGGGCCGCCGGATATAAATCCAATGGCTCAATGAGCCCGGGCGCACGCCAGCGTGCGTGAGCCCAGGCTCATATTAACTTTTTTCATATATATATATATATATATTGTTCGAGTAACAAGATAATAAAATTGGAATGATTTATGTACCAAGTACACAAGGAAAACTACTGAAATAGTCCAAATGGACAGGCCCCTTTGACGAAGGTTGTCTGTGTAAAGTGGAAGATGATTGTTTATTTATATATGTGAATCATGCTCATTTGCTTTAATTAAATATTGTTTAAGGTAGAATGCTTTAGGTTTGCTTTCTGTAGGTTTATATGTTTTACTTATATATATTACTTTAAAGCATGAGTTTGTGGTTTAGTGTGTGAGTTATCTTACTAGGTGTAAGCTCACAAGTGGTTTTGTTTTGCATGAACCTCTTGACCGCATGTTATACTTGTACACATAGATGCTTTCAAGTTTAATGATGCTTAGTAAGGAGATATTGAGAGTGTTGAATAATAATTGTCCTTTGTGACAAGGGTAGAAGCTTTAGATGTTGGCTAGATGAAGAGACTTCATTTAGTTGTTCGTTTAATTTGGATAATTTTAATAACTTTTCCACATGATGGATCATATGGTTTGACTTATTTTCTTGGTTTATGGATTATTTAATTGAGCATAATTATTAGTAGTTCATTATTGTTTTCAAGTGGGCAACACTACATTTGTATGTACCTTCTGTTGTAGTATGAGGCTCTTGGGGTTGGGGTCATGACAAATTGTGGTAGTTGAGAAAAATGATCTTTAGTTTCAAGATGAAGACCTGACCTAGGGTTGGGCGTGGGATTAAATGAAAGACTTAGCAATCTCTAGGATGAGAGATGCACTAGACTTAGCCTTGTTGCTTTGTCTTTGTGTGTTTTATTGTGTTTCAAGTAGAATACTTTCTTTCGAAGGATTTGGTGTTAGGAAGTGAAAGGAACAACACTATGCAGATCATGTTGCTAACGAACATTAGATGGATCAACTAAGGACTTATTTGGAGGGTTTGGCTAGCATAGTCCAAACTCAAGTTTAATAGCAAGCACAAAATATTCAATAACAAGTTACCACACAAGGCCTAGGCTAGGTGCACTAGGCTCATGAGCAATTGAGGAATGCGGTGGTGCCACCTCCATTCAATGTGTAAACAATGGAGCGCCCGATAAGTATAATTTTACATTTTTTTACCCTTAAATTTTCTATTTTATAGTCGTTTTTTAGAGTTAATATGGCTTAGATAATTAGGAATTAAGGTTAATTAAGTTAGAGAACACTTGTATGGCGTTTTGAATTAAATTGGCTAACTTGTGTATTTTCTATGCAATTTCTTCATTGGCATTTGAATGGGCTATATGGTTGAGGCCTTTGAACGACAACAAGGATTTTGAAAAAAAACAAAATAATGTTGGCATTGGAATGGGCATGTAGCCATTCGAATGACACAACACTTAATTTCCTATTTTAAGTCAATTTCCAGTCCTTTTCCCATTGGACTTCCTCATCTGACTCTTATGCCTATATAATGTCATATGGAGCTCAAAATTGAGGAATTCTCATAGATATTCTATAAAAAAAAGGAGGAGAAAATAAAGGTGCAACAATTCAAGAGTCTTCTTCAATCATGCATGACTATGTTTTTCTTTTACTTCGGAGTTGATGAAGCTATAGATAAGTTTCAATTTTTTTTCTTTTTAATATAGATCTCAATTATGAATAATGACAATTGTATGATAAGGATTTCGTATTTAATGAAAAAGCTTTTCAAGTTTATTAAATTTTATGTTGATTTATTGTCTTATAAATAATAAATTGATGTAGTTTTGTGATTTTCATTGATTCTAATTTCTGTGATTAAGATGAGATGATCATGCAATTATTTTAATGTTTATATGATTAATGAATTTGATGAGTTATATTAAGATTAGACAAGTTATGCCTAAAATTTAGTTTAGTGTATATGATTCATGTTATTGTCGAAGATAGTTAATATCATGGATTTAATTAATGATTCTTTCTACAGTAATTCTACCTTGTAGCTTAGAATACTTGTTCATATTCACATTGGATTTAGATTAGAGGTTAAAGAATTGTTATGGTTCTTTAATGGATTTGATTTTCAAAGTAATTGTCATTATATTACTCTATTTCGTTAGTTTAATTGATCATTTTCTTTATTTAGTTTAAGTCTAAGCTCTTTTTAGTTTTCAATCAACAAATTATCTCTTACATTTAGTAATAAACTTATCAGTCCCTAATGTCGACAACCTTTAAACATTTGTTTTAGTACAATTACCTTATACACTTGCAAATGGTTTAATTATAAACGACCAACACTAGGTGCCGAAAAGTGTTCACCATGGAGAAATTCAAGAAACTAATTTTCAAGGGTGAGTCGAAACCCTTGGTAGCTGATTCGTTGCACCATTAGATGGAGAATATTTTCCATGTGATGGGTTGCAACTAGACCCAAAAGACGGAATTCGCTACTTTCATGTTGGAAGGGGAAGCCAAGGTCTGGTGGGACTCGGTGAGGGCGCAATGTTTTGCTAATAGAGTGGCTATTGTCTGAGGCAATTCCATGGAGGTTTTCATTTTAAAGTATTTCTATGAGATAGTACAAGATGAGATGCAGATGAAATTTGTGGAACTCAAGGAAGGAAGCATGTATGTGACCAAGTATGAAATGAGGTCAAATATATTGAGTTGAAGCATTATGCTAGTGATATGGTTCAAAGGACTTCTGTTTGTGTGAAAAAATTCTTGTGGGGGCTAAAGTAGCCTCTTCGGGGAAAGTTGGCAGTTCTCTTACAAAGAGATTTGAGAGATGTTTGTTGAAAGTATCCTTTCTACTGAATATGAGTTTAATATCTATCTAATCAATCTACCATATGACCACATTGCCCTTAGTTTGACAATCTTTTGAAGATAAGGACTACGAGTTATGACCTCTTTTGTACAAGAATTTATTTATGTAGCTAAAACAAAAACTTAACGTCTATATGCAATTAATGATTAATCCACAAAGCAATCAAACTAAGTATGCAATATCACACGAGGATTTTTACATGCAAAACCTTAACTAGGGTAAAAAACCATAACAATCATTCTTTAGGCCGAATCAATGCCCTACTAACAAGCAAAACCTTTTTACAAGACTCTAAGATAAACCACCAACCTCTAGTGACTCTTAACACAAATGAAAATATTTTGTTTGTTCAGTCCTCTTCCTTTTTATTGCTAACCTTCAAGTTTCTCTTGATCCTCTGAAGCTTTTCTTATTGTGTTCTGTCTTCTTCTAGCTCTTCAATAATAACTTTTTTTTTTATTATTATTGATTCACATTGAGTATTCTTCAATCCTCCTTGATTAAGAATATGAAGCTCCACCTTAAGCTTTTGTTTGTGAAAAAGTGATTGTGTGCCTCTTTTTTCAATATATTTCATTCATAAGATTTTCTCTCAAAAACTTTGATGATTGAAGGAAATTTTTAGTAGGGTTTCTCCCTTTTTCTTGCCTCAAATAATGATGGTCTTCTCTTCAAATTTGTCCAAGTCTATGCCTTTTATAAAGGCTTAAGTTAATTACAATTAAAAGAACCCAAGATGGAAATGACTCTATTCAGAAACCCTAAAATAGATAATTAAAAATACAAATGCACAATTGTTTTGCCCAGGCAATTAGTTGTTCACTAGTTCAATTTGAACAAAACACTCAAGCGATCGATCTTTTGACAAAATGATTGATCGGTCTTTGCCTTGGGCTAAAATATTAAACAACTCACCAAAAGATCGATCTCTACAAACACTATGTTTAAAAGTGATCAATCCCCTATGAACAATTTTTAAGATTTTTACATCTTTTTCTCAAAAAATATTAAATTATTTTTAACAATTATTTCTACTTGATTCAAAGTGATTTGTATTCATGAGTGTGATGTATGTGTATAATACCTTCAAACCTTTGACACTCAGCATAATCTTCAACCTTAAACATTTAGAATGCATCCTCTTCTATTTTTAAAGTCTTTAAATTCCAAATCTGACTCGGCCATTACACAAATCTAATCAAACTTTTATATTAACATCATAGTTTTGACATAGTTTTCATCATTGAAATAAACCAATTGCAATACATATGCCCTCTTATGTTCTAAAAATCTCCTTCTTTGGCTGTTTCATAACAAAACACTGCAAGTTTGAAAAGAAAGAAAAATACAAATCTAACAATTTTTTGCATTAACTTTCATTTGTACAAAATTTATATTTTGACTCAACTAAGACCACTTAGAATTGATCTAGAAAAGTCCTAAAACATGTATGTATCCTTCACACTTAACAAAATTGTTTGCATAGTACTATTCAATTAGGTCTCTACTCCTGAATAGCATCATCGCACATCTCTTTATCAACATGTGGCTCTAGGACTCAATCTCTAGTGTAAGAAATCATCCACTGAAGTATGGACTCATTGATAGGTCCCATGTCAATCATTGTGGGCTTAGTTATGGTGATCCTCACTCTGTATGATAAGAAAATCTGACAAGTTATACAGATATGGAAGCATCTTCTGTGTATGCCCATGTAGAAAAGGTCATCATATGTCCAAAGTTGATAGAAGGTATATTCTAACTCTAGCTAGGTCTCTGAGAGAAGATATAAATCTAGGCCATTATCTGATCCACCCTCTCCTTTCAAACACTTCATATGTCATACTAGGCAATCACATGCAATAATCTAAAGTCGGGGGTCAGGGAATGAGCTAGAATAGTTGTGGCTAGTGAACGACCTCTATCTAACCATGTGAGGTATCCGGTGATTGCATTGTTGTTTGGAAACATGTATCCACCGTATAAAGGATAGAGCATTGCTCGATGCTCAACGTCTAAGCCTACAACAATAATATTGGGAGTCACACGAATTGTTTTCCCACAAACTATTCCCAATAGTGACTTATCATCCTCCTCCTATGATGTGAATACCACTGATGTACTAATCTAGTGTAGACAGGGGTCTGAGAGGTGGAAATCATATGGAAGCAGGCCATCCAATATCCTCTATCCTTGATTATGTCCATATTACGTTGTAGAGGCATCAAATCAACTTCATTTGCAGTCATAAAAGAACTCCCAAGGTCCTCAGAGGCAAGGACAATCTTTTTCATTTTGGCGCAGATTTCTTTGCCTCACCTATCTAAAAATTTTAAAAGTAAATCCTAGGATTAAGGAAGAAGTTAAGCAATAAATATAAGCATTAAAGAATGCCTAGAAAATTTTTAAATATTGAAATAACCATGAAGAAAAATTTGCCCCGATGGATATCAAATTTTGATACAAGGTAAATTTTAATGCGTAGAACAAAGTTGATAACTACACCTACAATCAATTCACAACATAAACCCACAAATTTAAAACTCCTTAATTTTAGGCAGTTTTCAAAGGACCAAAAGTGAAATCATTGAAAACTTGAATTCTAGTAGATGAAAATGCACGAAAATTGAAAGAATTGTAAATCTAGCTATGTTAATCATTCATACTAATTCAAAATCATTGATAACAACTTAAAAATTAATAGAAATAGAAATTTTGATTCGGGTCATACCTTGGTCGTTACACAAAAATGTGCGATTGACGATGAAATCCAGTGCAAATTTGTGCAAAATGGTGTCAAGTTGCCTTTCAGAGTCTCTTTCTTCCTCCTCAAAGAGTTTAAAGTTGAAATGAGGGGTTATGAGGCTTCAACCATTTTTAAAATTGAATGTTCGCATTCGTAATGGACACTAGTAATCAATCGCCAGGCCTTAGCGATCAATCACTTTTGAATTTTTTATTTTTTCAAAATTCCAAAAAATTCTAAAAAATCTAAAAAATAAAAATTTAAAAACAAATATCTCCAAATGAAATCAAATCAATTTACCCTCTAGAACGTAAATTAAAGAATCAAACATTCAAAATAGTATATGTTGACCTCACTTGTTAATTCATTAATTTAGCTCTTAATCTAAGTGCATCCACAAATTATGATCACATACACCTTACCTTAGATGAGCTTGCCCTATTGGTTCATGATTTTCTACTCTATTTCTTTATTTTAATATTTTAATTCTCTTTTGTTAAATTTTTGAAGAAGCATTCAATATTTAAATTTTATCTTTTTCACACTTGAATTTCTCGAGGTCTTTTCTACTTAATAGAGACATAGTGCTCATTTTTTACTCAATTTAGCTAGAATCTATTTACATTATTTTCTCAAAGAAATAGAAAAATAAGCTTAGAATTAATTTGCTCTTGCCTTTTTTTTTCTGATATTTTGGTTTTTTTTCTTTTTATTTCATTTTTCTAAATCTTGGTTTTTTATAAATTCTAACAACCTGCATTAATTAGATTTTTCTTTTATTTGTTTTGTGACATATTTTTTCTTTTGATATCAAGTGGATGGGAGCTTCACACTAACTTAGGTTGACCTAAGTAGTCTTTCCCCATCATCTTTACGAGGACAATTCCTTTATTAAAAAAAATAACATAATAAATTACACACTTGAAGTGTTATTACAAGGAATTTGTTGTTATTGAATCCTAGATAGAAGTCTCACTTAAGTTATTCTAATTGATCAATAAGACTCCACGAAAATCTAAACTCTTAAGTCAATTTATGTTAAATAATTCACTTTTGATCTCTACTCATGAAATTGACTCAAATTTAAGATGTGTGCAAGTTTTTTAAAAAATAAAGAATTGCAACATCAAGCAAAAGAAAATTAAATGGATCTTCACTCTCTTTAGTACTTCCTCCTTTTAGTTAAGGTATGTTAACTGCACATGATGGTGTTTAAGCTTAATAGATAATTAATGACCATTAATTTAAGAGCTAAACATATCAACAACTACAAAAAATTTACTATGAAAGCAAAAGGCAACAACCAATTTTTTTTATGTTTTTTATTTATTCTTTTGTTTTCCCCAAAGGCCTATGAAGAAAACCAACATGAAAACAAAGCAAAATAAAATAAAAAAATACTAACGTTTAACATATAGGAAGTGTTAAACCATGGAAAAAAAATCAATCTCTTACATAGAGATTTGAGACTCTTTAGCCTTGCCTAGCCATCCAATCTTTAGGCAACCAATGATTGAATTGCTCCTATCAATTTGGCATCTTTGATTTTTTAATAAATCTTTTTTAATTTAAATTTGTAAGGTTTTATTCCTATTGTCTTGATTAACCTTATTTGATGTGAAATTTAGGGAATACTTTCTAGTCTACATATCTTTGTCTTGAGGTTTCTAATGGTTTGAATTGATTTATTTCCTCATCTTAGGTAAATCATTCAAATATGAATCACTATAATCTTCCTTAATTTCTAATTTTCTCATTACACATTGAATTTGTTTAATTAAGAACTTATGATTGTTATTTTTGTAACGTTTCTTCCTATGATTAGATTTAAGCCTTTGATTCATAGGAAGATTCTTAGGTTTTAACATATGTTCAACTTGGGGAACTACCTTCCTAGTGTGATGAGTTCTTTAGCCTTATCAAATTGATTGACACCATTAGACTTTGTGAAATTAGTCTCATTAAATCCTAATCCAAATTTATCACTACTATTTTGTCTATGTTTAAAATCTTATCCAACTTCTCTTGCCCTAAGGTGGAAGATTTTAATTTTTATTGAGAAAACTTCAACTCATTGCCTAGATATTCAATCTTTTTCAAGCATGCCTTACTTGTCTCTATTTTTTTATGAGCTTCATTCTCTAAGAAATTTATTTTATCTATAAGATTAATTTTTTCAAATTTGAAAGTATCAAACTTCTCATTAATAGACTTAAAGTTTATTATCCGAAGAACTATTTGCTAAAGTTCACTCTTTTAACTTTTTTCACCTCTTCCTCTAGGGATTCCTTATCTTTAGCTAATTATAAATTTTAAATAGAAATTGATTCTGTCATCTCCTCATTCAATTTGACAATTTTTTCAAGTCTCTTACACTTTTTACCCCATTCCATGGTTTTTCTAAAAAGAGTTTTAGGATCTAAATCCTCAACATCACTAGAAAAAAATTAAGCATAATGATACAATCAAGCATAAGTAAAAATAATTACTTAATGGAAAGCAAGCAAATTACCCTTAATTCCAGCAAGTCTAGAACAATACAATTGAATCAAGTATACATATCATGATAGGTTTCATCATAAAACACATCTATCGAATCTTAATAATCAGCTACCAATTAAGAGTTTAATATCCGTCTAATCAACCTACCGGATCACCATATTGTCCCCACTCTGATTATTTAATGAAGATAAAGACTACGATTTATTACCTCTTTTGAGCATAAATTTATTTATGTAGTTGGAAAAAACCTAATATCTATGTGTTATTAATGATTAAACTACCAAATGTGAAAGTTCACATAAGGATTTTTATGTGGAAAACCCTAAATAGGGTAAATAACTAAGATAGCTTTTCTCTAGGCTAAATCATTGCACTACTAGTAAGCAAGACATTTTTACAAGACTCTAAGAACAACTACTAACTTCTAGAGACTACGACATAAGTAAAACTCTTTTATCTGTTCAGATCGCTTCCTTTTATTGTTGGCCTTCAAGTTTCCCTTAAACCACCCTTAAAGTTTTTCTCCCCGTGTTCAATCTTCGTTTTCTTTTATCTCTTTAATCAAAACTCCTTTTTTATTATTGATTCACCTTGAGTATTCTTCAATCCTCATTGATTAAGAATATATTGTTCCTCCTTATGCTCTTGTGTGTGAAAAAGTAATTGTATGTCACTCTTTTTAATATCTCTCACCCATGAGATTTTCTCTCAAAAACTATAGTGTTTTAAGAAAAATTTAAGCTAGGGTTTCTCCCTTTTTCTTCTCTCAGATAACGATTTTTCTTTTTTCAAATTCTTCAATTCTAGGCCTTTTATAAATCCTTAAGTCGATTATGGTTAAAGGAACTGTAGATGAAAATGATTCTATTTCGGAAACCTAAACTAGGTAACTAAAGCAACAAGTGATCGATCGTTTCACCTAGGCAATCGATAGTTTAGTAGTTTAGTTTGAACAAAACAACAAAGTGATTGACGTTTTGACAAAATGATCGATGGGTCTTTGCCTTGGGCTAAAATATGAAAAACATTCACCAAAAAATCAATCTCTACAAACACTATGTTCAAAAGCGATCGATCCCTTATGAACACTTTTCATGATTTTTACCTATTTTTCCTAAAACCTCCAAAATCTCTTTTAACAATTATGTATACTTAATTCTAATTGATTTATGTTTGTGAGTGTCTGTATAATACCTTCAAACTTCTGACACTCAATGTAGTCTTTAACCTTGAGCTTTAGAATGCATCCACTCCTATTTTTTAAGTCCTTTAATTCCAAACTGACTTAACTATAACACTAATCTAATTAAATTTTATGACTAACATTGTAAATGAAGTTTTGATCATCAAAATAAGTCAATTACAATATATATGCCCTCATATGTTTTAATATTGAGCAAGAGACTTCAAATTTTCATAAGCAACAGGGTCACAATAACAATAGACAAAGTAATAACGGGTAGCAAAACTAGAAGAGTAGAATATTAAAAAGGAGAATAACTTTGCAAATAATGTTGGAGAGAACAATAGTGGGGTTGGAGATGGAGGGATTGACTTTACAACTCAACATACCCCACTAGTTTGTCCAAGGTGCCATAAAGTGCATGGCTCTCATCAATTCAAAGATGGTTCATATGTTGGTCTGTTTCAAGTGTGGGAAGACTGAACACATTAGGAGGGAATGTCTTTGAATCAAAATAACAGTGGAGATATGGCTCAGAAGGAAGAACTTAAGTATGATGTAGGACCTAGACTAGCAGTTAACTAGATGTAGCGGGCTAATTTTGAATTAGAGGAGGAATGTGACTCAAAGTCGATTGCAACAAATCGTCTACGAGGAAGATTTACCCATTTGAAATTATTGAGAAGATTAACCCTAATGTTTACTGTCTCAAGCTACCTAGCCACATGTACATTAGACCTATTCAACATCAACCATCTTATTCCTTATCTTGGTGATTCTTCAAAGGATGAGTAACTAAATTTGAGGGCGAATTCTTTCAAACCCGAGGAAGTTGATACAATATGAACTAGCCTATAGTACATGGAGCATGGGACGAGGTTCACGGGTGACATAGGACCCCTGGTGGCACAGAGACATTATTGTGCGTGACACCTTGATTGTGTTTGATGGAGTTGGGAGTACATATGATAGTCTTATTTTATTAGTGGTCTTTATATGATAGTGTTTTGACCATCTAGGAGTTTATTTTTTGTAGTATCTTATTTATCTATGACTCTAGTAGTTTATTTGAGTAGTGCTTCTTTAAGATAGGATTCTTTATTGGTAGGACTCTCTATAAGTGTATAATTATTTGTAATAAGTAGATTGAACTCTAGGTGTTTTACCCCTATGCAACTGGGTCTCTATAATACCTTGACACCAAGTTTGGTGGAGGATTGTTGTTTATTATTTTTGCTACTCAATTGAAGAAGAAATTATAGCGTTTCTCCAATTTTTTTCCCTCTATATGTAATATCATTTGTATAATTTACGAGATAAGAAGGTTTTGTACATGTGTTGGAGGATTCATCCAATATATCTAATTCACCCCTGTATTAGTTGAAGCTACGGAGGAGGTAAGAGGGCTATAAACTTTTTAAGGCTATAAACTTTTTAAAGCCTTAAAGGTGCTGTAGTGCCACCTAAATGAAAGAAATATAGAACCACATGGTCCCCACTTGAAAAGAACTGATGATGTTCAATTGTCCAAGGGGGTCCACGGCCAACCTAGTCCCAACTAGCTCTGTCCCTACTGATGGCAACGCGATGCCTGCTATGAATAAATGATTGCCTTCATCATTTTCATTTTGCTCCACGACAAACGCGGCTATGCTTTCTGTGAACAAAAGCGAGGAGTTGTACGTGATTATAGCCCATCGTCATAAACGAACATGTATAGTACATGAGACAGTTTATACGCGTCACGGCAGCCTAGGCATTGTAGGCAGTTTAATTTTGATTTGACAGAAACATATTAATAAAAAGGTAAATGTGTAATTTAAACCCGCTTACCCCTAAGTCATATCATATATGCGTCATTGAATCTAAATCCCACTGCCCCCGAAAGGAACAAAAACTTTCCTCAAGCCCAGTGTTATGCGACAGCTTCACCCAATCAATCAACCACCCTGAAGGTTAGAGGAGAACAATGTCCAGAGACTCTGGCCCTCTTCTTATGGGAAGGTATTATCATTTCCTCATCACAGGCAGTCAGCCCCATCCCATTTTATACACATGTAGTTTAACCAGTCTCTAAGTAGAATTTAACCATACAATGTCTCAGGTTGCAGGGGAAGGTGGCAATCATCACCGGAGCAGCAAGTGGAATCGGCGAGGCGAGTGCCCGCCTCTTTGCTGAGCACGGTGCGCACGTTGTGATGGCCGACATCCAAGACGAACCAGCCCTGGCCGTGGCGGCCTCCATAGGGCCCGATCGCTGCACGTACATGAGATGCGATGTCACCGATGAGGACCAGATCAAACACTTGGTCGACAGTACCATCGCCATCCACGGTCGAGTTGACATAGCCTTCTGTAACGCCGGTATAAAAAACCACGGCCAGGCAATACTCGACCTCGACTTGCAGGCCATGGACCGCCTCTTCGCGGTGAACGCCCGAGGCCCCGCAGCTCTCGTCAAGCACGCAGGCCGGGCCATGGTCGAGGGGAACATAAAGGGAAGCATCATCTGCACGGCCAGTGCGGCCTCAGTTGTGGGCGGGTCCTCGGTGGACTACACCATGTCGAAGCACGCTGTGCTGGGTCTGATCCGGGCAGCATGCCGTGACTTGGGCAAGCATGGGATTAGAGTCAATTGCTTGTCGCCGTATGCGGTAGCAACGCCTTTGCTGTGTGAGGCGTATGGGCGGGGGCCGGAGGAGGTGGAGAAGATGTTCTCAAGCCAGACGAGCTTGCAGGGGATTGTGTTGAAGGTAAAACACGTAGCTGATGCGGCCTTGTTCTTGGCTAGCGAGGAGTCAGCCTTCATTAGTGGACATAATCTTGTGGTGGACGGGGGCTTTGTTAGTGTCAGATCTTAGAATTTGGTAAGTATAATTCTAAGTAAAATGGCATTTCTAATTGTTTTTTTTTTATTTTGACAAGCGTGCATGGTAATTATTTCCTTGAGAGGGAGAGGTAGAACTAATGGAAGGACATTATGGCGTCCAGTTTCCTGTTTCCTGTTTCCAATATATTGTATCTTGGGTTGTCTCTGTGGATAGGTTCATTGGTTTTGCCATCGTTCACCTTTCTTTTAGTATACCTTGGAAATCTACTTTAGCAGCGTTTTTTCAGTTTTAGCATTGCAACGCTGCTATTTCCTACAATATTGTTTGAGTACCCCAATATTGTTTATTATTTTATATAGAATAGACAATATTTTTTTATCTGAGCTTAAAGACATGGACTACAATTTTTGTCTATGCTAATTTATAGTTGTGTGTCGGTAGACGTCCGTTCTACCACTTTTAACCGAATATTGTTTTAGACTATTAGTTAATAAATATATTCATTAATTACAGTCCCTCTCCTCAATCAGACCGTTCGGAACGGACCATCACTTATTCACTCGATCACTCGTCTCCCCATAATCGCTAATTGCCATTTTCCCTCGTCCGTGGCCCTGCCTTCCCCTTCAATTGACTGCTGGCTAGCGGGTAGCAGCGATGGCCGACGACGAGAAAGACAAAGCTTCCATCGACTCTTAGCCCTCTCCTCAATCCTCCACGCCGTATGCCAGCCACTGCTCCGATTCGGATTTCCCATCGCTTTAACTCTCCGCGGCAAAGAAAGACAGAAGCTTCCATCGATTGGTGGAGTGGTAGGCCGCCGACGGGCGACGGGTTCTCACATTTTGAGATTCAATGAAGAATTGTTCTTTATATATCTTTTCTCACCAATTATCTTCATTGTAGGGTTAGATATCTCCAATTCGTTAGTGATATAAGAATTTGTCCTGCTTCTGTTCAATCACTCAAGTTCAAGAGATTGCTTCCTTATAGCCTTCAAATTACACTTTATTTCCCAATTATTTGTTTTTAACTTGAAGTCATTGACTTCTATTTAATTTAGGTTTCAGGTTAAGAAGAAAGAGTGCTTCTGTTCAATCACTCAAGTTCAAGAGATTACTTCTTTCTATTATAGTCTTCAAATGACACTTTGTTTTCCAATTATTTGTTTTTAATTTGAAGTCATGAACATCTATTCAATTTAGGTTTCAGGTTAAGAAGAAACAGTTCTTCCGCAATTTTCTAACAATAGTGTCCTTTGGCATTGTGGTTTATAAAACCCGTACAATATTATAAAACCCGTACAATATTATGTTTGACAAAAAGTAGCTAACAATTAATAGTATCCGAAGGTGTAAGTGTATGTTTATATAAAATTAGGAGGTGTAAATATAGATTACCCAAAGAAGCAATGTTATACAAGAATCTACTATAGAGAGCTGAGCAAACTAGGTAACGTCGGCCTTGCCTTGGGCTTAACCTTAGCCATGATTAATTTCTTCATGCCCTAGCCCGCCCTTAATTCTAAGTGCACGTCCTAGCCAAACCTACTTGTAGGCTAGGCCCAACATTGACATAGTTGTCATTAATTTGAACATGTTATGCAAAAGAGTCCTTGATATTTAAGATTGATGACACATATACTAGTGCATATTAGGGTTAGTATTAATTACTTACTTTAATGTGTGAATGTATCTAATATTAATATTATGGATGAAGGGTTTTCATACGTAACTTATGTTATGCTCATTATCACTAAAGAACATGAAAAATACTTTTAAATAATAATTAGCGTGATATAATTATCTTTTTTACTTCTCTATACTGAAAAATGCTTTAGTGATGTAAAGATGTACACGCATAAACCTAATTCGTTAATTAACAGGCCTTTTTTTAAAATGATGATGAAGTAAGTTTATTATGTATGAAACCTAGGTTTAGCATTACTCCTTCATTTAAGTATTTAACTATTTAACTATTCTCTACAAATAAAAAAGTTACTTAATTATGAAATGTGGTACGAAAAGGTGTACTTTTGTCTCGTAACTTTTAGTTTGAACTATCGCCACTTCTCTCTTCTCTTTCCTTTAGTACAATATAACTGGTGTTAAGTTTGTATAATTGAAGCAATTTCAACGCAATGAAATAGGAAACTTGCGAACAGTGGCCAGGCGGAGCCTACGAAATATTTGAATCCAGCTATATACAGGGTGTTGAGCATTTATTATTTTTTAGCTACAAATATGAGAACGACGTGGACGACTTAGGCTTTCCAAGACTGGGCGGTCCGCTGCTTTTTAGTTGTTCTTCTTCAAGAGGTCAGTGTCTTCCCAAGCCGGGTCACGCACCACGGGATAACGTGTTTTTTGGGTCAGTAAATGGCCATAAATTTCTTATTACACGACAACGTAAGAGAAAAGTTGGCACAATCAGGAGGAAGTCTGTTTTACGATCAGTGCTGAGCCGAGCATAAGAAATATCTTAAAATGTATTTATTTTTAAAATTAATGATATATATATATATATATTAATATAAATTAATATTAATATTATTAATATTAATATATACTAACACGTGCGTCGTCGATTTTAAAAATAGACATCCTCACACGTATAAGATCGAGATTATTTATAATAGGGCTCACCCTTCACATCGAGCCCATAATCTATGTTGGGCCTCATCTTCGGAGGTGTAGGCTCGGCCTCCAAATGGCCCTACCCATGCCCAATATAGGACCTGGCCCGGCCCTTTGTCATCAATACGCTAGGCCAGGCTATGGGCTCTACAGTTGGTTATTGTTTTGAACATGAGTCAACTCAAGCTACCGGGCAAGTTATTTTGGTTAAAAATAAATAAAATATGAAAGGTGATATGACAACTATATGGTACGCTAATCACCCTTTCCATGGCTTTATGATCACCACTTAGCTAACATATTTTTAATATGCCAGGGGGAGTTTGTAAAATTGAAACAATTTGAAAGCGAAGAAATAGGAAATGTGAGGAACAGTGGGTCAGGTTGAGCCGATTAGCTTTTTGTCTATTGGCCCGAGCCTTACTGCTTTTAAGATGGGTCGTGAATTTTCAAGCCCGGCCTGTCTACGGGCTTTGTATTATTAGGCATTAATTTGCTCTCAGTAGGTTCGAGGTGTCGGTTTAAAGACGGCTACAAACCTAAGTAAATACAATGCCTCTTCAAAATTATACTTAAGAATAAGAATATGTATTTTACCCTTTTTAATTGTTGCAAAAAATAAAGTGATTTTGATATAAAGCACTAAAATCCTATCAGCCTAGAGAATGTGAAAAGTAATCAAAGCACGACACAAAAGATCCTCGAGAAAAACTATAAGACATTATATCCAGACTAAGATATGCACTATGTAAATAAAATATAGAGTTACTAGCTTATAACGAAAGAGTCATTTTCTTACCTCGATTGGTCTTTATACCACTCTAAACTTTTATTACCACCCCGATAATTTACTTGCATCAACTTTTGTTTTTTTTCCTTGTTTACTTTGAATAATCCTGATCTTCAATGAAGATCTATTAGGCTAAATGATCTTCCCTTTATTGATATTTTCAATAACTCTTTAAATATGAGATTTAAAAGATTGTTTATGTAACGATATGAATTTTAAATAAACTTAAAAGTTGGAAACCCATCAATTTATAATAAAAATGGGTCAAGGTCAACTTTGTACAAATGAGAAACTATTAAATAATTTATGTAAGTACATAATTTCAAAAGAAGGCAAAAAATGCCACATACATCAAGTTAGCATAAATATACAGTTTAAACAAAAAGAGACTAGACAAATATTGCGAGCACATGCTCTTAATTTTTCCACATATTGTTCCACTAATGCACCAAACTTGTGTTTACAACTGTAGCATCTGGGGGTGGATGTGTATAAAGTTTTTATACCCAGTAGATAGTATAAAATTTTATTAACATGCCGCATGAAATTTTTTACAAATAAGAAGTACATATAAATCATATTTTAAATTGTTGACTTAAAAAATTGAAGTCAAATCTTTTGCAAAATTCATGGTAAAAACATATCATACAAAAAATGTTGCCAATGCTAAAATGACATACACCTATTCTCATGGGATGACAGACTCATAAGGAAAGCGATTTTCCTGTGATATACCCACAAATCTTGAGTGCATTATAAGCCTCATTAGGCAATACCTAAGAGTAATAATAACTTCGATAATTCTTGGTTTGTACACCAAAGAACTAGTATTTAAATTTAGGAATTTCAAATAATCAGAAATAATTAGACAATATTTGAATATTCGTACTTTGACAAAACACTACAAAAAAATGCACTATTAGCGACGCTTGTAAGCATTGTTAATAATGGACTAAGCATCGCTAATGACTATTAGCGACGTTTAAAAAGCATTGCTAAAAATATTGATAATATCCCGTTGCAACTGCTCATTAGCGACGCTTAAGGAATAGCATCGCTAACAGGTAATATTAGCGACATTTTATTTTTTTTGTCGCTAATAATAATTTATTAGTGATGCTTTTCTAAGCGTCGCTAATAAATACTTATTAGCAATGTTTTCTGCAAAATGTCGCTAATAATGTATTATTAGCGACGTTTATGGAAACGTAGCTAATATTTTAATATATTATTAAAAAAGCAAAAAAACATTAGCAACATTTTTTATATGTTGCTAAAAAGTTTTAGCGACGTTTTGAAAAACGTTGCTAATAAGAATTAAAAGACAGAAATTAAAGTAAGCGTCGCTAAAAACCATTATTACCGACGCTATAAAGACCGTCACTAATAATGTATTTTTTCTAAACAAACAAAAAAAATAGATATTGGTGACTCTTATGAAAGCATCACTAAAAACAAAAAAATAAAAAATTGTAAACTCATTGGGTCATTAAATACCTACCGATACAGGTTAGTGAAGACCGGTGCGACACGGGTGAGTGATGACCCGCACCCGCATGGGTCAGTGGTGACCTGCAAAAGTGGGTTGTGTGGGTCGTCGCGGTGGCAGCAGAGAAGAGTGGGGCAGAGGCTCAGAAGTGGGAGGGAGGAGCTGAGTGGACGGGAGGAGGGGAAGGAGTGGGGCAGGAGAAACTGGGGAGGGAGGGGGTGCGGTCACCGGAGACCTGGTCTCGAGGAGGCGGTCACAGGGGGCGGTGATCGGCAGGTGGTTGCAAGGGGGCAATCGGCAGGGGTCTGTGAGATAGGAGAGGGGAACCAAGGAGAGAGGGAGGGGAGCGGCTGCCGGGGGACTGTTCTCCAGGGAACAATCAGCGGGTGGCGGTCACCAGGGGGAGATCTCCGGGGCCCAGTGGTTGCTGACTGTGGTTAGCGGCCGATGAGGGTGTCAGGGGGATTTGTAGGAGTATATGGGCGAAATTTTGCCCTCGTAAAGGTTTTTACGACGCTTCTAGTGGAAGCATCACAAAAAGGAGGAAAGCGAGGGGGAAAAAAGAGGAGAGGGAGGGAGGGAGGAGAGAGAAAGGAGGAGAGAGAGAAAAGAGGAGAGAGGGAGTGAGGAGAGAGATAAAATAGAAGAGAGAGAGGGGAGGAGAGAGATAGAGATAGAGAGAGACGGTGAGAGGGAAGAGAGAGACATGGAGGAGAGGAGAGAGAAAATAGAAGAGAGAGAGGGAGTGAGGAGAGAGAAAAGAGAAAAGAGGAGAGAGAGAGGGAGTGAGGAGAGAGAAAAGAGGAGAGACAGAGAGGGAGTGAGGAGAGAGAGAAAATAGAAAAGAGAGAGGGGGGAGGAGAGAGAGGGAAGAGAATGAGAGAGAGGGAGGAGAGAAGAGAGAAAATAAAAGAGAGAGGGTGGGAAGAGAGAGAAAATAAGACTTCAAAATTTTATTTTAATAGAAATAAAGCTATTAGTGACGCTCGAGAATGAGAGTCAATAGTGGTAATATATTGGCGACGCTTGGGAATTAGTGTCGTAATAACATATTCTATGAGCGTTGCTACAAGATTTAGGCTTTTTTTAAAAATAAGATATTAGCGATGCTCGTAATAAAGCGTCGCTAATAGTAAATGTATTTGCGATGCTAAATCTTTCGTGTTGCTATTACTTATACTATTAGCGACGCTCTACACTGAGCATCGCTAATTGATTTAATTATTAAAAAAAAACGATTGCTATAAGCAACGCTTGGCGCAAGCGTCGCTAATAGTGCATGTTATTGCGAGGCATAATAGTTAGTGTCGCAATTTCTTCTTCTATTAGCTATGCTTGTTTATGTGCTTCGCTAATAGGTCAATTTTTTTTCAAAAAAATAGCACAATATGTTTATAGAAAATACGCTCTCTCTCTCCTCCCCCTCTCTCTCCACCCTCCCTCTTTCTCCACCCTCCCTCTTTCTCCACCCTCCCTCTCTCTCCTCCCTCTCTCTCTCCTCCCTCTTCCTCTCTCCCTCTCTCTCTCCTCCCTCACTCTCTCTCCTCTCCTCCCTCCCTCTCTCCACCCTCCCTCTCTCTCTATCTCCCCTTCTCTCCACCCTCTCTCTCTCTCTCCCTCTCTTTCTCTCCTCCATCTCTCCTCACTCACTCTCTCCTCTTTCCTCCCTCTCTCACTCTCTCCTCCCTCTCCCTCTCTCTTAGGTTATTAGCGACATAGTAATATGCGTCGCTAATACTAGGGGTAGTAGCGACGTATAGTAATATACATCGCTAATACTAGGGGTAGTAGTGACCTATATTTCTATACATTGCTAATACTTGGAGGTATTAGCGACGTATATTGCTAAACGTTGCTAATAATATTTATTTTATTTTTTATTTTTAAAATATAAAAATAATTAATCTCCTTCTCTTCTCTCCTCTCTCTAGACACTATCTCTCATCTAATTTTAATTTTTTATTTTTAAAAATAAATAAATAAATAAAATAAAATAAATACTATTAGCGACATATAGAAATATATGTCGCTAATAGTGTATGTATTAGCGACATATATTTCTATACATTGCTAATAGTATTTATTTTATTTTTTATGTTTAAAATATAATAATTTAAAAATTAAAAAATAATTAATCTCCCTCTCTCTCCCCTCTCTATCTCTCCCTCTCCTCTCTCTCTCCTCTCTCCTCTCTCTCCCTCTCCTCTCTCTCTCCCTCTCCTCTCTTTCCCTCTCCTCTCTCTCCTCTCCTCTCTCTCTCCTCTCTCTCTCCCTCTCCTCTCCCTCTCCTCTCTCTCTCCCTCTCCTCTCTCTCTACACACTATCTCTCCAATAATTTTAATTTTTAAAAATAAATAAATAAAATGAAATAAATACTATTAGCAACGTTTAGAAATATACTTCGCTAATACCTATACTATTAGCGACGTATATTTCTATATGTCGCTAAACGTATTTATTTTATTTTTTATTTATAATTTATAGGTTTTAGTGATGCTTAAAAAAGTGTTGCTAATAGTTAAATTTGTTTCCTTTTTTAATTTAAAATATATATCTTTTAGTGACGTTTGCAGAAAGCGTCACAAATAGGTTAACAATTAGCGATACTCATAATAAAGTGCCGCTAATATGATCAGTATTAGTGATTCTTTTAACTAAGCATTGCTAATATCTGACTATTAGTGACGTATATATTTATTTGTCGCTAATAGTTGATTTTATTGCAACTCTTTTCTATGCATCTCAAATAGTTATTTGTAGCGACGCTTAGTTTTGCATCGCTAGTACTACATTTTATTGTAGTAACATCTGGGTAGAGTCTCTTTTGCTCCAGACGTTTCCCCCCTCTAGAAAGGTTATCATAAGAAACCGGCCATTTCACGAAGTAGAGCACCCTGGATTTTGTTAGGTTCTCCTTTTGAACGGGCTAAAACGGGTTAAAAACAGCTTCAGAATGAGGAAGAGATGGTTTAGAGATGCAAAAAACCTAGAGAAGGAAGAGGGAAAAGCGTGAAATCAAATGGGTGACCCGTCCCCTTTTTATAGCGGGCGAGACTGATAAGTATAATTTATACATTATTTTACCCTTAATTATTTTATTTTCTAGTCTTTTTTAAGAGTTAATATAACTTAGATAATTAAGAATTAAGGTTAATTAGGTTAGAGAACACTTGTATGATGTTTTGAATTAAATTGGCTAACTTGTGATTTTTATGTGTAGTTTCATCATTGGCGTTCGAACGGGGTATATGGTCATTCAAACAACTACATATGATTTTGAAAAAAAACAAGGCAATTATCCTGTTCGATCGAGCATGTAGGGCGTTCAAATTGCACAATGCATAGTTTCCTAATTTAAGTTGGTTTTGAATTCTTTTCCTATTAGAACTTATCTTTTGATTCTTATGCCGATATAAAAGCTATATAGAGCTAAAAAATGAAGAATTCTAATAGATTTTCTGAAGAGAAAAAAAGGAAAAGAAAATAGAGAAGCATTCAAAGCTTTCAATAGAGATTCAAGAGCCTTCTTCTACCGTGTAAGGATAAACTTTTCTTTTACTTAATAGTTGATGAAACTATAGATAAGTTTCAGTTTTTTTTTTTAATTTAGATTTCAGTTGTGATTAATAAAAATTGTATAAAATTAATTTCCTTGTTAATGGAAGAGTTTTCATATTTAATTATATATTAATTTATTGTCTTGTACATGATAGATTGTTGTAGTTTTGATATTTACATTCATTCTAATTTATGTGATTTAGATTGGATGATCTTATAATAGTTTTAATGTCCATATAACTAATGAATTAGATGAGTTATACTGAGATTAGATGACTCATACCTATAGTTTAATTTAGTGTAGATGATTCATGTTATTGCCGAAGATGGCTCATGCCATGAATTTAATTAATAATTTTTTTAAAGTAATTCTAGCATGTAATTGAGAATACTTGTTTATATTCACACTATATTTAGATTAGATGATAAATAATTATTATGGTTCTATAGTGGATTCGATTTCCTAAGTAATTGTCATCATATTGGTCTATTACTTTTAGTCTAGTTGATTACTATTTTTGTTTAATTTAAGTTTAAGTTCTTTTCTAGTTTTCAATCAAAAAATTCTCTCTTAGATTTAGTAATTAATTCATCCGTCCTTGGGGTTCAACAACCCTTAAATACTTATCCTAGTACAATTACCTTTTACACTTGCAAACGATTTATTTATAAATGATCAAGGACCGCTGAATGTGGCGAGCATTTGTAGTAACATCCTTGATTTTTCTACAAATTTCTACTATTTTTTTATAACTTTTCAGCAATGTTATGCTATTTTTTGCTCGTATTTTTGATGAAAAAATTTGACACTTTGGCATATCTGTATTTGTAATTGATCTCAATATTTATAACTATAAGAGTCGGGAGTGGTGTTTAGTCATAGGTTGTGGGCCTCAACGCGCATAGAAACTTTTGGTGCAAAAATGAGAGAGAAAAGAATGAGACACGAAGGAGAACATAAATGGAAACAAAGAAGAGGAAAAAAAGAAAAAAAATTAAACATAAAAATTGATCAGGCATGCCTCAGTGCGCCCAACCCACGGGATGAACAGTGAAGGTGCAAGCCCCCCTTCACTCTGTGAGGCTGGAGGAGTCCCGTTGCTGTCACCTCGGCCCGGCCGGCCGCTGCTGCCACTCTTCCTTCCTCTTTCCCATTTTGGTCTGGTGAACCTCCTTTCAATTTTTTTCACGAGATCCACCACCGTCGCGAACCAGTTGGTCCCCGGTCACCGCCATAGCTCTGCCCAACCAGGAGAACGTCCATGTAGGACCGTCCCAGCCTCCCTGCCCCTCCACAGCCTCGAGGTAAAACTATGTCGCCCTTTTCTTTTTTTTTTCTCTGTCTGTGTGTTACAGTTGTTGGCCATGTCGTAGATGGCTAGCTGCTACCGAATGGCCTTTGGCCCACTCTCGGCCTGGTGACGGCAAGGCCACCGCCGCCAGCTTGAATTGATGCTTTTCCCGATCCCCTCCTGTGCCCAATTTCGATTTGGACGAAATTTCTCCCGTGGTTTTCTATAGCTATTTTCAGTGTCGGCTGCCACCTACTGATCGGCCTTCAGATTGCTGCCTTGAGCCCACGACTGCAAGGTGTCGAGGTCTGGTCTTCCTTGCCCCAATTGGTACCGTTTAGCATGATCGGCCAACCCGTGTAATTGAAAAATCTGCCATTTTCTCTGGCAACGTCCATTCCTTACCACCGGATGTCAGACAACATTGCACTGATATCCATTTGACTTGCCGCAATCTGGCTATTGTTGGGTTGCCATTGTCTCCCAGGTTTGGCCCCCGGCCATGTTTGGCCGTTCATGGCCCGACTATGTGTGTTTGTCGTTCCAACTTGGCACATTGTTGCCCCGGCTAAATCGGGTCTCTTCATTTCTCTGACCGGCTATTCTGCTGCCACTTGCATTGGCTAGCAAACAACTATGGATGTCGGCTTGACCCGATAATGACTACGGGCCTATCGTTTATAATTAAACCCTTTGCAAGCAAGTGTACAAGGTAATTGTACTAGGATAAGTATTTAAGGGTTGTCGAACCTCAGGGATGGATGAATTATTACTAAATCTAACGAGGAATTTGCTGATTAAAAACTAGAAAGAACTTAAACTTAAATTAAGCAAAAGAAAGGAATCAACTAGTTTAAAAGCAAGAGATTAATATGATGGAATTTACTTAAGAAATCGAATCTACTATAAAACCATAACAATTCCTTAACTTTTAACCTAAATCTAGTGTGAATATGAACAAGTATTCTCAGCTACAAGCTAGAATTACTTCAGAAATAATCATTAATTAAATTTATGGCATGAACTATCTTCGACAATAGCATGAATCTTCTACACTAAACTAGCTATAGGCATGACTCATCTAATCTTAGTATAACTCATCCAATTCATTAGTTATCTGAACATTAAAACTATTGTATGAACATCTCATCTAAATCACAGAAATTAGAATCGATGAAAATATCAAAACCACATCAATCTATCATCTACAAGACAATAAATCAACATAGACTTGAATAAACATTAAAAGCTCTTCCATTAAAAAAGAAATCCTTATCATACAATTGTCATCATTCACAACTGAGATCTAAATTAAAAAGAAAAGAAACAGAAACTTATCTATAGCTTCATCAACTCCTAAGTAAAATAAAAGTCTAGCCTTCCATTGTAGAAGAAAGCACTTGAATCTCCATTAAAAGCTTTGAGTTCTCTTCCATCTTCTTCTTCCTTTTTCTCTTTAGAAAATCTACTGGAATCCCCCAATTTCAAGCCAAATATGTCTTTATATAGGCATAAGAGCCCGAAAAAGAAGTCCAATATGAAAAAGATTGAAAATTGGCTAAAACTAGGAAATTGCGCATTATCCCATTCGAACGCCCTGCATGCCCGTTCGAACGCCTATACTTCATTTTTCTTCAAAATCACGTTTAGTTGTTTGATACTTCAAACGTCCCGTTCGAATGGCTACACTGTTTCTGCAATCTGGACAGTTTTTCTGGACAGTCCAATTTCCCTTTCATTAAGCTTTTCTTTGTGGCCATATTAATTTCCAACTTGTTTATAACTCCGAAAAGTTGTCCAAATCACTTTAAAGCATGTCAAGACTATTTTGACTTATTCCAAACATCGTCTAAGTACCTCGATAAGTGCACTTTACCTAAAAAATATAAAATATCATATTTTAGACTTGTAGAATATAACTAAAATTCCAACTTGATTTAAATACATATCTAAACTACTAATAACTACAAATTTATTAATAATTAGACTAAAATACTAATATCTATCTTAATCTAAATAAACTATAACTAACTCTAAATTAGCCTAATCTATACTAGCAAATAAGGTAAAAATATATATAAAATAGATATATATTTTATACTTATCAGGGCCGCTGCTCCTAGCCTCCTCTACACATCTTCTGCACACACCAGACACCCCTAAACTTTGGGGTGTGTCTCTGACTACTGCTGATGGGCCTGCTCCAACCCAAGCCAACCTGTGGAGCTTGATATTGTGCAGACGTGGGCTGCATGGTCGACTGACATGGGCTCTGCCCTGGCGCAATGACAGCAAGGGCCCGCACTTCTAGCCTGATTCTACCTATGCACCACCACTTTATATTACCCATGGCCCAAAACTTTCAGGGAAAGAGTCCACGAATCTCGATCCTTGAAAGGGGAAGTAACATTGTCAGCCATTAGCCTCTGGCCATCGAAGGCTCAACCGCTATCGTGGCCATATCTTCCATCATAAGCTATGCTTGATGCACGACTGCCTGTACAATGATTTGGTTGTGGGTAGCAATTAGAAATGCCACCCCCTTTGTCGGCTACCTAACTCGGGCCCTTAGTACCTTCAACTTTTGCTTAGGGGATTGCCACTGGCGAACCCCACCCCTTCTGTGACTGACCACCCTAACCCCCTAAAAGAGCACCCTTTTTTTTGGGGTTTGACTATGACAGGACGTGCATATGTTGTTCGACAACCAATCCCGCCCTGAGTGGTTGGATCCTGCTCCCACCAGTGTGAGTCACTTTGGTACCCACCGACAACCTATATCCCTTATGGTTCCCGTTGTACCCCGCACACTTGTGTCACATGTGCAATTTAGGCTAAAGGCACCGCCTTGCTGTGTATGATGATTGAACGACACCACCACTAGGCAATATGGTCACTAAAGCCCTCTCCTTTGTCCATGAGTAGGTAACCAAGCCTGCCGCCCTTTTGTGAGGCTTTGACAATGCAAAATCGTTGCCGCTAGAGGTGGTCTGTGGCATATTTTAGTGTCTTGTGGTTAACCAAGTGTTATTAGTGATCGCCCGACCTCTAATTAGTTACCCCCCATTATGTGGTTTCAATTACTTTGTCTAGAGGAACGACCTTGAGCCGGCCACCCTAGTGCACCCATTCTTTTGTTTTTGAGTGAAATTAGTCTAACTTTATCGAGATTAATTCCAGCATCTCTGAAAATCCTCAGGACAACAACTCTCTTAATGCAATACTTTTGGTTGCCAAGTCCGCCCTCAACGCCGCCACTGTCGTGTGCTCGCCATTAAATTCACGTGGATTACAAGGTAGGGGACCTTGAACTCGTAATTTCATGATAGAATGATGTGATTGTGTAGTAGCATGCTAGGAGTTTATAACTGAATGCTTTGCATGATAAATGTTGATTAAATGAGCATGTTTTATGTATGTGAATTATGCATGTTAGTGAAGACTAAGGGTATGGTAGTAAGTTGTTATGAATTATATGTATGTGATCAGAGCATGTGATAGATCTTCATTTGTGGGCAGCAGTGTGTGGTCGATGGGCACGAGTATGTGCATTTGATTGTAAGTTTGTTGAAGGGGTACCTTAGGGGCTATGATGTGGAAATTGCGGCTGTATGTCCAGTGAGGAAAGACGTAAGATTGATAGGTGAAGGTTGGCTTTGATGAGATTGAAGAATTGGTTTGGAGTGAATCGGGTGATACTTTGGTGCAATGAGCAGAAGACCTAAGCGATGTAAGGATTTGGAATATTCAAGGTTCTTAATGTCTTTGGGGGATTGTGAATTAGTGAGAGTAGACAACATAATTGTACCCGCATAATGTACATAATATGAATTGTAACAAAAAAACAACGAGTAAGGAATTAGTAAGGGTTTGATGACGGGATTTAGGTCTAAAGGGTTTCCTTGAGGTGCTTGAGTAAGATGATCTAGTTCTAAGGTGAATGGTATGGAATGTAAGGTCATAAGTATATGATAGTAAGAATATGTTGGTATGGAGTTCGAGTTTGATAAGTAATGCTATGCAGAGATCCATAAGACTATAAGTGTAAAGGTGGGGGATGTGCTAAGTAAAGAATGTTGCCTTTGTGGATTGGAGCTTCAGAACGGACACAGTTCTAGCCTTGTTGGCTGAAGAATGTAAGACGGAAGTAGTTCTGATCATAATTATACATGCATAAGTTACTTAATATGAACTTGAATTGTAACCCTAGTCCGATAACATTTGTGGGGTTTCGACGGATTATGTTCCGTGTTTGAGCCAATTGATAAGTAATCGACTAAGCATCCTTCTTGGTCTAGCCATGGTGTTATCTTGTGGGATTGGTCTTAGTGCTGTATTTTGGCCCTTTAATGTTCTGTTGAGAGCACTTTAAGTTTCTGCCCTTCGTGGGCTCTGTATGTTTTTCTGCCTATAGATGGAACTATATGTTCTGCCTAAGAGTGGCACTGTAAGATTCATGCCTAAGAGTGGCACCGAATGATTTCCGCCCTTAGTTGGCACCATATGGCCCTAGAGAGTGGCCAATTGCGCGCTCAAGTAAACAGTATCATGGACCTGCTCTTACTTGTTTGATCTTGTACCCCATGAGCATATGTGTGACTTGCATTTAGAAAAGTCCATGGCGTCTAATTGCTCCCCGAAGGTTAAGGTGATGCCCCAGACGCCCCAGTGACATTCCTTCCCTTTTTGATATTGGAGCTTATTAATTGTAATAAGCTTCAGTTGTCGATAGTATGTGTACGACAGTAAGAATAAGTGGTATGTATCCGATTTTGAAAAAGTTGTATGTGTAAGATTCAGAGTAAGTGTAAGTGCGAGCTTTTAAGGAAGACAGTAAGAGTAAGATTGTACAAGTAAGGTCGTACACGTAAGTTCAAACGAATAAGGTTATACGAGTATGTGCATGTTGTAAGTGTACGATTGTATGAATAAGTTGGTAAGACTCTGAGTACAATATAACTGAGTAAAAAAATGATATATATTGTATTACATATCAAACAATATGTTAATTATTAGACAATATGTTCTGGTAATATTATTTAATATCTCTACATGTCAAACAAATTACTATATCTTTTCAAATTTTCTTTGGAGACTACTCCTGGAATCCTTATAAATTCAAATTTTACAATAGTTTTTAGATATTTTTTTAGCATCGACTCATAGTGTCTTTTTTTTCTTCAAAAGATTATGGTAAGTTATATTTATTTGGGATAGGTCTAAGACAACAAGACATCAAGTTTCATGTTCCCACTATACTAAAACATGACTTGACCTAGCTCCTTAGCTCCCCTACGCATTACACATGATATAAATTATTTGAAAATAAAGATTTTAAAGAGACATAATATACATATGTTATATATGTGATATTTATTAAAATTTATATTTATGTATAATAGAAATAAATTATATACATTCATATATGATATACAAAAATATGGTTAACCACAAAGGCACTAATTTTTTTCTTTTTGGTGGTTATAAGATGGCACTTGAAGTAAAAATTGAATATAAAGATTTAGAAAATTTAGGTTATCTAATTATAAATATATTTTTTACAACCAAAAGAATATTAGAGTATGCAAAAGAGGTTGTGGTGCGACACACACACACACATAAATAATAATGACATGTTCATACAAAACTACCAAAAAATACATATAATACAAACATATGAATATTTTAATGGTATGGATGGAGTACGTATGTGTTGATAATAGTTACATATTTATAGAAGACTAGTAAAAGATGCATATATAGTTAAACATACAAATACAAGATATAGCATAACAACATATGAAAATATTAGAAAAAAAGCTAATAAATAAGTAAATAATATTATTTATACTTAAGTTGTCTATTTATAAATTTATAAACTTTTAGTAAATGATGATAAATTTGTACAAGATTATATCTATAAATACTCCATTTGTCCTACATTAATAGCTCCATTTAGTTTTTAAAAATAAATTAAAATTAATTCATTGTAAAAAACCAAATGGACCTATTAATTTGAGATGGAGGGAGTATTTGATAATTTTGTTACCAAGAAATTAGAATATATTCGTATAATAAAGTAGAAATATAATTAATTAAGTTTTGCACACAATTTCGTGCATTAAAATATATGATCACTATAAAGAAGTACAAATATTATTTAAAACAACATGGGCCAAGCGTATAACCTTAATGACTGAGTGATAAAATTATATTTAATAAAAAAATATTTAAATGATGAGAACCTTATATTTATTTGAGGGAATGTTTGACACAAAAAGTGGTATAGGCGAAGTGGTCAAGGAGTATATGATTTTTGATAATGTCACAAGTTGAAATCCCGGCTTTGTAATTTTTTTTAATTTCCAATGGTTCACTTTAGCTAGATTTGATTTGAGCTAAACTTGCACATAGTTTGATTTACAACAGACCCAAATTCGAGCTAAGTTATATAGTACCACTATATACTGAGTTCAAGATCTAGCATGAGTTAAGTTTGTAGTTTCCTTCTTGAGCCAAGTTCGAGCTAGATGATTAGTAGCTCAATCAAATTTGAGTTGAGCTTGAGCTAATATTCAAAACTATGAGTTTGAGCCAAGCCAACCCAAAACTCGACTCAACTCGACTCCTTAGAACCCTTAAGAACCAGTCCAAATAACATCAATGCAGATCCTGGGCTTAATTGCTTTAGTGATACAACAAAATAATGATCCATTTGATCGAACCAAGCACACTACCCGCACTATGCAACAACATCGCCCAATTGCGATATAAAGTACAATTCTACTCAAAAGGAATCAATCAATTACAAAGATGGTCATAACAACATTCAAAATCCTTGACATAAATCTCTTCTAACTCAACAATTATTTATACCTCAAGTTGATGACAAAACAGGATTTATTTCATGAACACAACCCACTAAACTGATACTCTCTCTGTCCTATATTAATAGCTCCAATATATAAAAAAAGTTCTATATTAATTGCTCCATTTTGCTTAATTTAAGCATTTAGATCTCTCTTTGATACTTCTCACAAAAAATAAGCAAACCACATAATTCCATGTCCGCGTGCAATGCCAACATTGCGCACACCGTTCTCCTACTACCCGGCCATGATGACCCCGACCACCTCCTCCCCCACCTTGCGAACTTCTTGTCATCCTCCTCCTCGAAGCCCTTCGAGAGCATGTCGTCCTTCGGTGTCGTCCCCCTCCTCTCCATGCCCCCGCCTCCGGCCCTGTACGAGGCAGGGGCACAGGGCCAGCTCTTGTACGAGGATACTGACTATCCTCATTGCCGGCTCTCACCACTCCTCCTCTCCCAGCCGGTCCACTGTTGGAACAAGTTTTCGGGTGCAAAGCCGGTGAGCATGTTGCCAGATAGGTCCAGCTCCACAACTTTGTCCAAGCTGGAGAAGCTCTTGGGAAGAACGCTAGTGAAGGAGTTTGATCCAGCATCGAGGACGGTGAGGTTGCCCAGCAGCCTAATCTCCTAAGGGAGGCATCTGAGGAGCTCCTTGTTCAAGAAGATGATTTCGTTCAGTGAGCCAGACATCTTGCCGATACTGCTGGGAATGCAGCTAGTGAACTTGTTGTTGACAAGGACGATGACTGATACAGGAGAGTTGCCGAGGTTCTCAGGGATGGTGGACTCGAACCGGTTGTCGTTCAAGAACAGAGTGTCGAGCTCCTTGTCGAATAGCTCGGGCGGGAGTTGGCCCTCGAAGTCATTGAACCGAAGGTTGAGGTACTAGAGGGCAGGGAGGCCTAGGATGACTTCTGGGAATGGGCAGAGGAAGCGGTTGTTGCTGAGGTCCAACTCGTGGAGGAGGACCATTCAAGAGAAGCTCTTGGGGATGATGCTGCAGAAGCGATTGGAGTTGATGTGGAAGAGGCCCTGGTTGGTCATGAAACCCAGCTCCACGGGAAGGTACCTGGCAATGTCACCATGGTTGAGGTCGACCCTGGCAACAGTGTTTACAAAGGAGTCATCGAGTGCCTCGGTGCAGAAGACCCCATTGTGGGAGCAGACGTCTGGGCCAACCGAGTTGCCGGTGAAGTTAAAGGGTTAAGAGAAGATGGCCTTCTTCCATGCCTGGAGGGCAATGTAGGCCCTGTTAAGCTTGGAATTGGTGAATGTGAAGAGCAGATTGATGTTGAACTCAAAGTCATTCGGGAGATTGCCGCCCTCATGGAGGGTTAGGAACTGGTGGCAGGCGATGAAGGAGGTCTCGACATCGGTGAGATGCTGAGTAACGGTGAAGAGGGTGGCAATGGCAAGGAAGAGGAGAAGGCTAGAGAAAAGCTCAAAGACACCGCCTCTGCCTTCTCTAACCTGGGTCATGGTGTCTCCCGTCCCAAATCCCGCCAGGACTCGTTGGGTCTCCCTGATGCTCCCTCAGCTACCACAACCAAGGAGATGATTTGCGACACATATGGAAAGTGCAAGGAGAAGATCTCCTCCATCTTTGGCAAGGCCAAGGACAAGGTGACGGAGTTTGGAGAGGAGGCAGCTCGGAAGGCTAAAAATGTAGGTGAGGAGTTGGAGGGGAAGGTATAGCAGAAGGTGAAAACGGCACGCGAGGAGGCTGCAAGGGTAGTGAAGAAGGCCGTTGATATGGTGAGACAGTCGGCTGAGAAGGTAAAGTCAGTTGGGGAGAAGGTGGCGGAGGGCATTGAGGGAGGGACGAAGATGGCCATCAACAAGGCGAAGCATGTGGGGGAGTCTACTGTGGAGAAGGCAAAGTCTATTAGAGGGAAGGTGTGTTGGACCATGGTATGGGCTCGGGCCCGGTTTGGTCCAAAAGTGTCGCGGTCCGAGTGAGCAGGTATGGGCTACGGGGTCAGAGGGTGATGAGAGCAACCACGCCGACCCCACATGTACCTTCGTTACGCATAATTAGAGTGGGACCCACACATGTCACACACATACACTAGACATACATCTAGGTGTGCATTTACACATTGTGTGATGAGGGTGGGACCCGCGTGATTAGTGAGGGGTCGACCCTATCGCTGGCTTGGCCATGTGCAGGGGGTCCAAGCCTCCACGGGCTCTGTGTGACAGAGCCCGCTCTCGTTGTGATTGAGTCTCTATGAAAAACCAGTTGGAATTATGCAAAACAAGCCCATATAATCTCAGCCCAAATCTAAGACCAAATCAGGCCCTCCAAATATGGAAAGTAAGGAGGTTATAAATAGAGAAAGAGAGGAGCGGCTGACCTAGCTTTGGCTGGCCGGCCCTCCCTCTTCTCCTCTCCCAAAACCAGTCCGCCCCCTTCCCTCATGGTTTTGGGTGCGGCCTGCACCTTTGGTGGCTGGCCGCCCTCCTTCCTCCCCTCTCTTGGTCTTTATTGGCGGGCTATTCAAGGGAGTGCTTCTTCATCTCTGCTGGGACATGGAGGATTGAAGATAGGCTGAAGTTAAGAGGCGTTTTGCTGATTATCCTTCAATCCAAGAATCGGTTTAAGAGGAATCATCACAAAAATGTATTATCTTAATCCCTTCCTTTTGATCTTGCTATTGATGCGAAAAGGCTGATTTGAAGGGCGTGCTAGGGATGGATTAAGCCCAAGTCAATGTGTATCTTTCCAATATTTTATATTCATATACTTGATTTGATCATATACATATTGATATTGCTAATTGTTATTAGTTTATTGCATGTATTGTATAGATCTCTTATAAAGTTTTGAATTTTATGTGCGCCACCTCCTCCACCAAGTCTTCCGCTGCTGGCCGACCACCCTACAAGGTGGTGGACGCCGGAGAGTCTTACGACGGTGGCTGGGCTGGCGTTCTAGGCCACGTATGGGACGTGCCACAAGCCCCACGGGATGGGGTAAGATTTTATTATTATTAGACTCTTAAGAGAGGTGTGATTTCTAACTTGATAAAAATGACAAAAAAATATAAATAAAGCTATTAATAGGGACAGAGGGAGTATTTCATTAGATAAAGTCAAAATATTTATCTTAACTCAACAATTATTTATACTAAAGAAAATTCTTTCTTCAAATGTTTTTGAAAGTTTAAGCTCTGTCAGTGGTGGGTTCTCTCGGAAAACCGGTTCTGATTTGGGCGTGGCTAAACCAAGCCACGGAGAGCGCGTTGGCCACAAATCTACAAGCCATGGAAGCATAGGGGAGGTTCAGGAGGGTTGTGTGGCCGGGAGGCATGTCCACAGGCAATGGAGAGAGGGTTGTCGGGGAGTGGAAAGATAAGAATCTTGTGGTTGTGGAGGATGGTGATAAAGAAGGTATCATTGTCCCAGGGCCATCTCTATTTCAAGGCTGACCCACCTCTCTGCAGTAACTTCACCGGTTGCAGAGTTACTGCATTCCTCCGAAGATGGGCCCAGCAAGGTCTCCTTCTCATCTAGGTTCTTTTGGACCCAAGGATGCTCAGTGCATAACCTGATCAATTGCTGCAGTTTCATTGCAACATCTCTCATTGTTGGCCTATCCTCACCTTTGACTCTCACGCACCTCTCGGCAAGAAGACCAACTGCCATCACTTGATCATCCAATCCTTCAATCCGAACTCGTTCTTCTAATGCTTCTGAGAGCCGATTCTCCCTCATCTCAGAAATGAAATGCCTCACTAACGATTTTCTCTGAGGTCCTTCATTTGAGATGGGTATCTGCCCTGTTAACAGTTCCACAAGTACCACCCCAAAGCTGTACACATCACTCTTTTTTGTCAGTTGACATGTTTGCAAGTACTCGGGATCCAAGTACCCCGGAGTCCCTTTCACAATAGTTTCAATTTGTCCCTTTCACAATAGTTTCAATTTGTCCCTGTTGATCTGATGGAACTAGCTTTGACGTTCCAAAATCCGACATTTTGGCATTCAGGTTAGAATCTAAGATGTTTGCAGATTTCACATCTCCATGGATAATTGGCACCGCGACGTCTGAATGCAAGAAGGCGAGTGCTCCTGCAGTTTCTGATGCAATCTTTAGATGATTTCGAAATGAAATGGAGCCAACAAAGTCCCTCTGATGAACTCGTACACTAAAATTGGACTTTTCGATTCCAAACAACATCCCAAAAGTCAGTTGGAAGAACTGGAAAGAGCAAATGAAATGAAAAGAGTTAATCGAGTTAATACCTGCACATGATTCTAAAGAGTCAGTTGGAAGAACTGGAAAGAGCAAATGAAATGAAAAGAGTGCCTGCAATATAAAAGAAAGAAACAAGTAAAAAAATTATGTTCTGGACCATGTTAAACCTGTTTTCTTAAATGGGTGCTACGTATTTAATATTAGGTAGGGACCATGTGGCCCGATAAACTCACCACTGCGTCCCTCGTAAGGGTTTCCAGCAAATCCATCTTTGCAGGAGCAGAGATACCCAGGCTCGATCTTGGCGTCGATGCACTTGGTATTCTATCCACGGCACGCGTAGTCATCTGAGTTCTGAACCGAGTCGCAGGTTTTGTTGTTGATCGCCCAATCCAGCACAACTGGGACCGTCCAATTTGAGTCTATGTAGAAGCTGTAGTTGGAGAGCATGGACGTCTTGAAGAGAACAAATCGTCCGAGTACCTGCTAAGGTAGAGGTCGAAGTTCTTGACGCCCTTGGGGATGGACACTTGGCAGCAGCCAACCCTGTCGCAGACCCCATCGTTCAGTTGGCTGGAGACGTTACTGCAGACAGATGGTACCACAGGAGAAATTATAAGGTACGGATAAGATACTAACGTAGCAGTGCCTATCACCAATTAGGATTTAAGATACTATCATATTTTCTATTAAGTACGCTATTTTTAGGGAGTCAGGCATTGATCGTCTCGTGGCCCCAATGACCTCTGAGGAAGGATGAGTAGTCACAGCCGATCATTATGAACCGGTTGCGCTGAGAAAAGGTGAAGGGCCCATTAGTAGCGAGTTTCAGATAGCCCATACGAGTGAGCGCTTTTGTTCACTGAGATTGAGCTGTTGTAGCAGTCGATCCTTATTATGCTACCGATGGTCATCTCTGCTAGGAGGACTAAGATATTAGTGACCTCCAGGTGGCGCTAGAAGGGTCTGGGTGGCTGGAAGCTGTCATTGCAAGTGAGGTTGAAAGCTGGGCCTCTGAAACAGCCATCATCGCCACCATCGCTGTTGCTGATGCCGAAGGGACCGGGTAAGGTATGACCACATTTCTGCACTGCCTTTGGCACCCAGCTTTGGCCACAGTTGTGCATAAGCAGAAGAGCCGAGCCATGCCACCACAAAATACATCCTGATCATTTTAATCTCTTGCACTGTGTTTCTATCTGATGCAGGAGTTTATAATCAGGCGATGTTTTGAGTTTCAAAACAATGATGGTTCAAGCATTTGATCAAACAGGTTCACCAGATTTAATATGCGCAAGGGTAAAATCAGTATTCACTAATGGACCGAATGTCTGGATGATTGGTGGATCGGGTAAATATGAAGAATGAGAAAGGGCAAAACTGACTTTATGGTTTAATTAACCTTACCATTAAAGTTGTTAACTGTCTTCTTCATTTGAACCCTCGCACAGTAAATGGAACTAGTGAACATTGTTACTTTTAAATTCGGTTTCTGTCAATAGAGCTTTTTGAAATTTAGCTGTTTAGTATAAATAGAACTTCAGATGTACTTAGAAGTAGTTGATTGAATTATTTTTAATTTTGGTTGTCCAAATTGGGAAATCCCTAAGCTCTCTTTCGAGTTGGAATTGTAAATTAACGTGAGGTTGATTCTTAGTTCATCTGATTCTGTAATTTCTTTTGTTTAGTGAAAATTCAAAAAAGAGTTATGCAATTTATGTTTCTCATTTAGTTGGTAGCATCAATTTGGTGTCAGAGCCTCGTTTAGTTGTTTCCAATGGCAGCTAAAAATCGAGAAGGGGGTTCATCTCCATCAACCTCTATGATAGATATGGTGAATCTGCAACAACAACTTTAGCATTCAATGCAGCTTATGGCAAATCAGATGGAATTGATGAATAAGAATATTAGTGCGCTTCTATCTGTTCATTTAAGTTCAATTCATTCTGCTCCGAGAAATACTCATCCAGATTCCACAAATGCAGAGCCAATGTAGCAACGAAATTATAGGGTTCCCATACCTCGATCAGGTGTTGAATCATCCTCCATGAAGAATTTCAACCAGCCCAAAATGCTCTAGTCAATCCAGGCACAAATAACTATTTCCCTCAGTTCAAACCTAAAGTCGAATTGAACTATTTTAATGGCCAAATGAACATTGAACAGTTTTTAGATTGACTAGTAGAAATAGAAAATTATTTCTATTGTATGGATGTGCCTGACATTAAATATCGTGTGGTGGCATGTAAATTGAGATGTGGAGCTTCGACATGGTGGAATCAGATTCAACAAGATTGGTTGAGTAGGGGAAACATCAAATTCAGTCATGGTCTTGAATGAAAAGTTTATTAAAAGAGGTGTTTCTACCAGTTGACCATGAGCAATCATTATTTAGACAATTTTAAAAGTGTCGACAGGGTGCTAACAATGTGTCAGAATATGTGGAGGAATTTTATAGGTTGGCAGCTAGAAACAATCTATATGAGATTGATGCTCAGAAAGTATAGAGGTTTATAGGAGGACTTGGGTATGATCTTCAACTACAATTAGCTTCAAAACCAATTGGATCAGTAATAGGGGCAATACAATCTGCATTGCGAAATGAGTCTCTACTAAGCTATCCTAGGTATAAGTCTGTGCAATTGTCAAAAGTTTATGGAGAAGGATTGAATTTAAATCAGCAAAAGAATAAAGAGACAGTGAACACTGAGCAGAGATCGATTAAAAAAGAAGGTTTTAGGAATGAGAAGACCACTTTTCTATTCCTACCGACAGGAAAAATTTATATGCTAAACCAAAACCCAATACATGCTGGAAGTGTAAACAACTTGACCATTACTCTTTTGACTGTCATCTTAGAACTGGTGAGCCAAGTTCAAAATCCAAGGCTATGACTTATCAAATTACTGAGAGGAAAATAATGAAGACAGTGAAAGTAATGATGAACCAGAAGCAGTGTATGGTGACAATTTAATGGAAGAAGAAGACAACATGGTGGAAATGGGTTTGATCACTAGGAAATATTATGTGCTCCTAAACAGAGAAGTACAACTCAGGGACACAGTTTATTTGCAACCATAGGAACAACTAATAGTTCTAAATGCAAGGTGATTGTGGATGGAGGCTGTACATAAAATTTAATAGCCAAATCAGTTGTGGATAAATTGAATTTAAAGACAGCTCCTCATCCACAACCGTATACTATAGGCTGGATTAAGGAGGTAGGGGAAGTCAAAGTCATAGATCAATGCCTAGTTCCCTTTTCTATTGGTAAAAATTATAAAGCAATTATCCCTTGTGATGTTTAGGATATGACTATTTGTCATTTACTATTGGGAAGGGCTTGGCAGTTTGACACTTGTATAATCCATGATGGTCATGCCAATATAATTCAGTTTATTTTTCAAGAAAGATCTATTATCCTATATGCAAAAATGGTACAAAATAAAGATATATTACCAGTAGAAGAGCAACAACAAACTATTTTGGACTCTGGGAAATGCACTAAAGAGAAGATAGATCAGCATGACAATTGACAGGAAATCAGCAAGGAAAAGAAAATGAAAGCTGTTAAAATTGGAAATGGTTGTGAAATGAAAAGCAGAAGTCAAATGAGGATGCTTACAGTTTCAAGTAACATCTCATCATCTCTCAGGTCTGAACAACTAGTTCTGGTTTTTGTGAATAAACAAGCTTTGACAGTTAATTCAATAGAACCTGTCCACAACCATAAAGGTGTACAAACCTTATTACAGCAATACTCTACATTAGTAAATGATGAATTGTCATTGACCCTGCCACCAATGAGGGATATCCAACATAAGATAGACTTGTTTCTAGGGGCTACATTACCTCACCTACCTCATTATAGGATGAGCCCGACAAAACATGGATAGCTTCAAAGACAAGTCCAAGATCTATTGAAGAGAGGTTTGATCAAAGAGAGTTTAAGCTTCAGTCCATACTCTATTGGTTCCTAAAAAGGATGGCTCTTGGTGAATTTGTGTTGATTCAAGAGCTATAAATAAAATCACAGTGAAGTATAGATTTTCAATTCCTAGATTAGAGGACATGCTTGATATGCTAGTAGGGGCTCAATATATTTTCTAAAGTGGATTTAAGGTTTGGTTATCATCAAATTAGGATGCACTTGGGAGATGAATAGAAGACTGCATTTAAGACTAAGGAAGGGCTTTATGAGTGGCTGGTTATGCCATTTGTGTTAACCAATGCCCCTAGTACTTTTATGAGACTTATGAATCAAGTTTTGCAACCTCTTTTGGGAAAGTTTGTTGTAGTATATTTCAATAACATACTTATCTACAATATGAATGAAGATCAACACTTAATTCATTTGCAGGAAGTTTTTCAATTACTGTTAGATAACAGTTTGTTCATTAATCTAAAGAAAAGTACTTTCATGGCAAAACAATTAGTCTTCCTGGGATATGTTATAAGCAAAGAAGGTCTGAAGGTGGATAAAGATAAAGTTACAACTATTATAAGTTGGCCAATTCCAAATAGTGTCACTAAAGTTTGGAGTTTTCTTGGATTATCATATTTTTATAGAAGATTTATTCAAGGTTTCAGTTCATTAGCAGCTCCTTTGACAAAATGTCTAAAGAAAGGTCAGTTTAAATGGTTGCCTGCACAATAGAGGCGTTTTGAGATACTCAAACACAAACTCACCACAGCTCCCACTTTAGCTCTCCTAGATTTTTCGAAGGTTTTTGAAGTGGATTGTGATGCTTCTATACATGGTATTGGGGCAATATTAAGTCAAGAAGGTAGGCCAGTGTCATATTATAGACAAAAGCATAATGTTACAAGGTAGAAGTGGTCGGCTTACAAATTAGAATTGTATTCATTAATGCAAACATTAAAGCATTGGTGCCAATATCATGTATTCAAAGTGTTCATATTAAATACTAACCATGATTCCTTGAAGCACTTGCATACCCAAGCTAAGTTAGACAGGTTATATGCAAGAAGGTAGGCCAATGGCATATTATAGTCAAAAGCATAATGTTACAAGACAGAAGTGGTAGGCTTACAAATTAAAATGTATGCATTGGTGCAAACATTAAAGCATTGACACCATTATCATGTATTCAAAGAGTTCATATTAAATATTGACCATGATTCCTTGAAGCACTTGCATACCCAAGCTAAGTTAGACAGGTTACATGCTAGATGGGTTGGAGAGTTGCAAGACTACACTTTTGTGATAAAACATAAGGATGGCAAATTAAATAGGATTGTTGATGCACTCACTAGAAGAGAAGCTATGGTTCATGTCTTATCTACAACATGTTTTGGTTTCAAGGAGTTACAAAGTCTATATTAGGAAGAAGTATTTTCAAGGTCCTTGGAAAAATTGTTTGCAGTCAAATCAACCTCAAGGAGATTTCTCCGTAAATGACGGTTTTCTATATAAAAATCATCTACTCTGTATACCTCAATGTTCTTTAAGATTACTTCTTATTAAAGAATTGCAAGGAGGAGGGTTGTAGGTCATGTTGGAAGAGATAAAGCTTTTTCATTGGTCAAAACCAGATATTATTGGCCTCATCTTCGAACTGATGTATATAAGTTTGTTCTGAGCTGTTTTGTTTGCCAACAGTATAAGGGAAATGCCACAAATGTAGGTTTATACTCTCCCTTACCAGTTCTTCATAGGCCATGGGAAGATCTTAGTACGGATTTTATACTAGGTCTACCACGAACTCAGAAGGGATTTGATGCCATATATGTGGTAGTGGATAGATTTTCAAAGCAAGTTCATTTCATTTGATGCAAGAAAAGTGTAGATGCAGTCTATGTAGCTGGTTTGTTTTTCAAAGAAATTATTTGACTGCATGGTGTGCCTTTTACTATTACTTCAGACATGGATTCTACATTTCTAAGTAACTTTTGAAAAACATTATGGAAACGAATCGGTACTACTCTTTAGTTTAGTAGCACCTGTCATCTGCAAACAGATGGCCAAACAGAGGTTTTTGACTGCATGGTGTGCCTCTTACTATTACTTCAGACATGGATTCTACATTTCTAAGTAACTTTTGAAAAACATTATGGAAACGAATCGGTACTACTCTTTAGTTTAGTAGCACCTATCATCTGCAAACAGATGGCCAAACAGAGGTTACCAATCGCAGTATGGGAAGTTTGTTAAGGTATCTCTCTGGTAATACACCTAAACAATGGGATTTTTACATTTATTGGGCTGAATTTGCTTATAATTCTACACCAAATTGAACCACTGGTTTAGCTCCTTTTCAAACTGTGTATGGATTCCTTCCTCATTATTCTTTAGATGCCGCTTTTCGACCAACACAATTGGGTATATCCAAGACTGCAGTTCAATTTATGGAACAATTTGCTTCATTACATTCTTCTGTCCACGATCAGAGTCTTCAATCTACTTTCAAATATAAAGAGCAAGCTGATACACATCGCAGAGGTATGCAATTTAGTGAGGGTGATTTGGTTATGGTTCATTTGAGCAAAGACAGATTGCCAGTCAGACAATAGAGAAAATTACAAGCTCAAAAATTTGGACCCTGTCATGTTCTCTGCAAATTAGGCACTAATGCTAATCATATTGCTTTGCCTTTCAAATATGTTTAATGTTCGTGATTTGTCTCTCTTTCATGATGAAGAGTTGGTTACTACTGATCCTTGATTTCTAGCTCGAGGTTGAGCTTTTTATGGGAAAGAGAGTAAAGTATGATGCAGGAGTTTATAATCAGCAGATGTTTTGAGTTTCAAAACAGTGATGGTTCAAGCATTTGATCAAACAGGTTCACCATATTTAATATAAACAAGGGTAAAATTAGTATTCATTAATATGATTGGTGGATCGGGTAAATATGAAGAATGGGAAAGGGCAAAATTGACTTTACGGTTTAATTAACCTTACCCTTAAAGTCGTTAATCGGTCTTCCCCATCTGAGCCCCCACACAGTAAATAGAACCAGTAAACGTCGTTACTTTTAAATTCTGTTTCCGTCAAAAGAGCTTTCTGAAATTTAGCTGTCTAATATAAATAGAACTTAGGATGTACTTAGAAGTAGTTGATTGATGTATTTTGAATTTTGGTTGTCCAAATTGGGAAATCCCTGAGCTCTGTTTCGAGCTGGAACTGTAAATCAACGTGAGCTTGGTTCTCAGTTCGTCTGATTCTGTAATTTCTTTTGTTTAGTAAAAATTCCGAAAAGAGTTCTGCAATTTACGTTTCCCATTTAGTTGGCTGCATCACTATCACTCTCTCGCACACGAAGTATGGACTGATACTCTTGCCATAGCTGAGAGCACGTTCTTTTAAAAGCAGTGATACGACGGACATTCAACTTGCATTTAAATTTGCTGGTAAATTTTCACACACAGTTCATAGTTTTAAATCGACGGCAAATTCTGTGTGCCTCTGTGTGCCGGCAAATTTAAGTTCTTCGGAATTCGGCCAAAAGTCTTCCAGTCACGCTGAAGAGAAAAAAAATAAATTCGAACCACATTGAGGTGAAGAGTTGAATTTTCTCTTGCGCCTGACGTCTTTATCCTTAATGGATACTCTTCCCGCTGATGCATGTTGACATCATCTTTCTGCGTATGATCTTGGTAATACGTTATGATGCTCATTACATCACTGCAGATAAAAATAAAGAGAAAATTATCGCTTGGACAAACGGGTGAATCATATTATCCGATGGGTCCCGACATGCTTTGTTGCATTCATTTCCTGTCAAGTCTTGCGTATGCAAGAATGCAAGACTGAGGCATCTTACTTTTAAAAGATCCTTTACGCAAGATTGAAAGACTGAGACATCTTATTTTTAAAAGATGGGATTTTTTTTCAAGTATTTAAGTTAAAAAGCTATTCAAATTTAGCATAAATTTTGTAAAAAAACACTAAAATAAAGATGTGTTTTGTAAAAAAAAAATTAAATACCTCAAATTTAATGTAAATTAGCTAAAATGTTTGAAAAGTTGACATATTAGGATAGTGATATTTCCAAAGTACCCACAAAAATTCACATATGTGTTTTGATTGGATTGGATAAGTGGGGCAGACTCACACAAAGTTCACTTGGGCCCATATATCTAATCTAATTAAGATATATGTGTGAGTTTTTGTTGTGTGTTTTTTATGTGGAAATATATTTTTCCAACAAATATGCTATTCATACTACGAACTGCCACTTCGCACAGTCCTTAGTTACTTCTGCTCGTCATTTTCAACCACTACAAAAAAATGTATTATCAGCGACACATTTATTAGTGACACACACACAAACATCACCAAAAATAACTATTTGTGACACATAAAAAAACGTCAAAAAATGACATATTAGCAACACATAATAACATACGTCGCTAATAGTCATTTTTTAGCAACGCTTAACATCAAGCATAATTAATACTAACCATATTAGCGATGCTTGCTTTTTAACAAAAAAAATAAATAAATATTACTATTAGCAACGCTTGTGATTAAGCGTTGCTAATAGGTTAAACAATAGCGGCTATTAGAACCGCCTAAGAAAAGTGTCCCTAATAATAATAATTTTAAAATAAAAAAATAAAAATTAAAACTATTAGCGACGCTTATAATTATGCGTCACTAATAACATTGATATTAGCGACAATTATTTATAAGCGTCGCTATTAGCTTTTTTAATTTTTCATTTACAAAATAATTATATAATAAATAAATATATAAAAAAATAAAATAAATTTATTAAATATAATATATTTTATTCAATATTTACTATTTGTATATATACTAAATAAATCTTAAATTTTCAATAAAAGGTAGTGAGAGAGAGTAGAGGAGGGAAGATGGGAGAGAGAGAGGAAGATAGAGAAAGAGGAGAGAGAGGGGAAGAAGAAAGAGGAGAGAGAGAGGAAGAGAGAGGGGAAGAGAGAGGGGAGAGAGGATAGTGAGAGGGGAGAAAGAGAGAGAGGAAGGGAGAGAGAAGAGAGAGAGGGGAGGTAGAGAGAGGATAGATAGAGGAAGAGAGAGGGAGAGAGGAGAGATAGAGGAAGAGAGAGAGGAGAGGAAGAGAGAGAGAGGAGAGAGAGAGAGGAGAGAGAGAGGAAGAGAGAGGGGAGAGAGAGGAAGAGAGAGGGAAAGAGGAAGAGAGAGAGGAGAAGGGAGAAAGAGGAAGAGAGAGAGAGATAGAGAGGATAGAGAGAGACAAAGAGGATTCAAATTGATATTATAAATTACTTTTAATAATTTTAAAAAATAATAAAAAATATAAATTAGTGGCATATATACATATGCGTCCTAAAAATTGTGGGTAGTAGTGACACATGTTGTATGCTTCACTACTATCATAGTTTATGGGCGACGCTTACGCATATCGTCGCTACTACGCTAAGTTAGTAGGGCGCATATAGTATGTGTGGCTACTAGCAATTTTTTATTTTAAAAAAATATAAATTAAAAGAGATAGAGAGAGAGTGAGAAGAGAGGAGGGAGAGAGGGGAGAGAGAGGGGAGAGAGAGAGGAAGGGAAAGAGAGAGAGAGGAGAGGGAGAGAGGGGAGAGATAGAAGAAGGGAAAGAGAGAGGGAGGAGAGGGAGAGAGGGGAGAGAGAGGAAGCGAGAGAGAGGAAGAGAGAGAAGAGAGAATGGAAAGAGAGAGAGGAAGAGAGAGAGAGAGAGAGGAGAGGAGAGAGAGAGTTAAATTGTTTATTATAAATTATTTTTAAAAGTAAAAAAAAATAAAAAATACAGATTAGCGACACATACGTATATGCGTCGCTACTCTTCTAGTGTAGTAGCAACATATATTCGTATGCAACGCATACTTATATGCATTGCTAATAGGAAATTTTTTTATTTTGAAAAAAATTAAATTAAAAGAGATAGAGATAGAGTGAGGAGAGAGGAGGGAGGAGAGAGGAGGAAAGATGAGAGAGAGAAGGGAAAAGTGAGAAATGGTGTTCAAGGAAAAAATGGAATTTTAGAAAACACTTCCTTTGCTCAAACCCAAAAACCTGAGCAATAAAATTCAAATAGATTCTTAGCGAAACAAGCAAAGTAAATAGTTTACCAAGATGGCCGAAATATCGTTCGAGTGAGACCTATTGTTGTTCACACATTTCTAAGGACCATGACTTAAGTTCCTTCTGTTGTCCCCTCGTACACTCACGAGGAATGCTTCAACAGGCACGAGAATTTGGAAGTGATCTTCCTTAAATCTGCTCCAATTCGAGTCTGACAAGTTGCTGCTAGTTGGAAGGTTGTAGATTGGAAAGGCGGAGTTTGGGTAAGGCACACACCTGAGTCATGGAGTCCGTCTGTGTCGCCGCTACGGTAGAAGTGTCTGAAAATATGGAGAGGGGAGAGAGAGGGGAGAGTGGGAGAGAGAAAGAGAGAGAGAGAGGAGAGAGAGGGAGAAAGAGAGAGAGAGGAAGTGAGAGGAAGATAGATAGAGAAAAGAGTGAGAAAGCGGTGAGAGAGGGTAGAGAGAGATGAGGAGATAGAGAGAGAAGATAGAGAAAGAGGGGAGGAAATTTTTTTAATTCTAGATTATTTAAAAAATTTAAAAACTAAAAAAATGGACAGTAGTAATGCCTAATGGTATGCATTGCTACTATACTCAGGTAGTAGCGACGCAGAAATCTATGCGTCACTACTACCCATGTATAGTAGCAACGCATACCAGTATGCGTCACTACTACCCATGTATAGTAGCAACACATACCAGTATGCGTCACTACTACCTTATGTAGCAGCGATGCATACTATTATGCGTCGCTACTACAATTTAAAAAAAACATATATAAACAAAAGAGAGGGAGAGAGGAAGAGAGAGAGGGGGAGAGAGGGGGAGAGAAAGAGAGGAAGAGAGAGGGGAGAGAGAGAGGAAGAGAGAGGAGGGAGAGAGAGAGGAAGAGAGAGGAGGGACAGAGGGGAGAGAGAGAGAGGAAGAGAGAGGAGGGAGAGAGGGGTGAGAGAGAGGAGAGAAGAGAGAGAAAGAGTGGAGTGAGGGTAGAGAGAGTATGTGAGTAGCGGAGAGAGGGTACAGAGAGAAAGAAGAGAGAGAAAGAGGAGGTGAGAGAGGAGAGAGAGACTGTAGCTACAAGTACATCATGCGTCGCTAATAACGAGTGTATTAGTGACACATTAGCGTCTACGTTGCTAATAAGTAGCGTATTAGCGATGCATACCGTATGCGTCGTTAATACATATTTTTTTAACCTGCGCAGACGAAAATTTTGCCCGCTCAGTTCGGTTATTTAACCCCCCCCCCTTTCCCCTCGGCCCTCTCTCGTACAGGTTGGCTGCTCTCTCTGCCGTCGTCCATCGGTTCCCCACCTCCCTCTTTGTTCACAAAGAGGGGCAGCCTCCCCCCTTCACCTAGTCCCTTTCACACTCCCCCCCGGGGCCTCCGCCCCCCTCCCGTGGTCCCCCTCTCCTCTCCCACGCTCCCGCGGCTGTCGCCACCCCTCCCCGGTCCTCCACCATTTCCCCTCCTTCCCCTCTCTGTAAACATAGAGGGGAAGGAGAAAGATGGGGGAGGGGAGCGGGGGGGAATCCGGCCACCTCCCTCTACCCCACCGGGCCCGCCACCGGGGGGCTTTTTTAAAAAAAATAATTTTTGGTTTTTAGCCTGTCATTAATAATATATTTTTTTAAGAAAATATTTTTATAGTAGTGACACTTATTAGGCATCGCTAATAACTTTTCATTAGCAACACATATCATTATGGGTCGCTAAGAATTTTTTTATTTTTTTAAAATTATTATTGAACATTACCAACACATAATTTAGCATCGTTAATAAGATATATTAGTGACACATAATTATGCGTCACTACTAACCACTTATTTACAATGGATAGATATATTCATCACTAATAATTTATTATTATCTACGCTTAATTATGTGTCGCAAAAGTAAAATCATTAGTGATGTATAAATATATGTCACTAATGATAGACTTTTAGTGACGCTTTGAGTAAAGCGTGGCTAATGCGTAGTAGCGACTGCAGTTTTATTGACACATGTGGCGACGCTTTTTATACGTCGCTAATAACTATTAGCGACACTTACAATACTATTAGCAACGCTTAAAGGCGTCACTAATAGTCAGTTTTGTTGTAGTGAACCCCTCTTATCCCCACTCTACAGCGAATTCTCCTATGCTTCCCTTTGTCCTAAAATTGCCTCTGCTCCGCCGCACTGTCCCTTGCCCCAAAATTGCCTCGCCACTTGCCTCTTCTTTTTTCTCTACTCTACTCTCCTCTCCTCTCTACTCTGCTTTTCTCTTTGAACCGACATTCCTCTTTGCCATGGTTGCTTCCTTGGCCCCTCTCCCATCTCCCACGGTAGTAAGGAAGATTTACTTGCTCCCACAATAGTAATGGTGTCCGCAAAGCAAGTAAGCATCATATCTTTCTATTAGGTTTTTGTCATTCAATTTTGCTTTACATTTGGGGGGGAGGGGCGCTTCGGATCGGCTGTGCCACACTCCCACCGGGGTGGGTGGGAGTGCCCAATCAGAGGAATACACGTCACCAATCCGGTTCAAACAACGGGTTAATTGGTGACCCGGGTGAAGAGCGGGATTCATGTGATTGCCGACCGGGTTGAGATATTCTTCGGAACCGGGCCAGGCTAGTGGAGTGCTCTTCACGGAACTTGTTCGCTCAGAGTTCCCGCTCTCACCCACTGACCAGAGAAGAGGCGATCGGAGGAGTCGGTGTGCAACTCACCCAGCCCGGTGCTCCCGCTCCCACCTGGTGACCAAAGAAGCGGCGATCGACGTCGGAGAAGAGTTCTCAAGCAAAAAAATCACAACCACCATCTTTCTGTTGGTGCTCGCTCCTGATTTCTAATTCCTGTTCGACGGTCGAAACTTCATATCATTGAGGTACAACAAACGAACTTCATTTGCAGATGTGCATATGTATTTTTTATTTTGTCTCTATCCATCACTCCAGTGGAAAAAAAGGAACTTTGATTGTTTTTCTGTTCCATTTTCTTTCACGGACAACTTCTGGGTTTTCATTGTTCCGCTTTGTGTTTAATGTGCGCCCAAGTGACTGCTCCATCCCAGATTCTTTATGTTCCATTTTCTTTCATAGACAATTCTGGGTTTTGATTTTGCTGCATTGTGTTAATTGCAAGCTTCTGTAAACAACTGCATCCCAGATTAGAAAACTAAATTTTTTGCTTTTTACCACATTCCTCTCCACCTGCATTTCGTTTGTTCACATATTTTGATCAGTTTTCTTTCAGCTTACCACGCTTCTATATGTATGAGAGAAGAAACTGCATATGCTCTGTGTTTATTTTTATTTTTGAATTTGAAGTCCTAGATTGCCAAAGTGAGGCCTTTTCGTCTCCTGCAAATCAAAATTATGTTGTCCAAAGCCTCTTCTCTGTTTTGATTTTTCCAGGAAAAATAGTGTCTTTTCCACTTGGAATTTTTTGTTGCCTGTCTACTGATGATTGTGAACACCTAATGGTTTCATTTCTGGATCTACACTCCCTAATCGTCCACATTATATAATGAGTCCAAAAGCGTATGAGGAGCTTCAGCGATAAGTCCTTGAGTTGTTGAGCAAATGACATATTAAAGAGAGTTTGAGTTCATGTACTGTGTCAATTTTGCTTACACCAAAGAAGGATGGTAAATAGAGTATGTGTGTGGGTAGTTAACTCATTAATAAAATTATTGTTAAATATTAATTTCCTAATTCTGCCTTTAGGAAGTTGGATTTGAAAAATGGTGATCATCAAATTATAATCAAAACAAGTGATGAATGAAAGACAATTTTTAAGACAAGAGAAGAGTTATATCAATGATTGGTCATGTCTTTTGGGTTGTCTAATGCCCCTAACACATTTATGAGGGTGATTAACCAAGCTCTTTAACCATTTATTAGCAGATTTGTGGTGGTCTATTTTAATGATATACTTATTTATATCTATGATATTGATTATCACTTATAACATCTACAAGATGTTCTAGTTGTCCTTCGTAGGGATAGACTTTTTGTAGCTATTAAGAATTATTCTTGTATGCAAGATAATATACTATTCCTTGGGTATGTTGTCTCAAAGAATAGAATAGTTGTGGATGAACGTAAGGTTGATGCAGTGAAATATTGGCCAAGAGTTACTAATATACATGAGGCACGAAGTTTCCAAAAGTATTTTTTTTCTATCAGAGGTCTATTCCTCATTTCAGGAATAATTGTTTGTTGATCATTTCTTTGTTAAGATTTTATTTGAACGTAAGATAGGACAAAAATTAGATTATTTGTTGCATAATGGTTTTTTTTTAAAGGCAATCGGTTACACGCTCTTACTTATAGTATGTACTTGAAGATTCTTAAGGAGTTGCATGATGAGGGTTATATGGGAAGAGATAAGACTTTTCAACTTGTTTCTTATTCTTATTTCTAGCCATCATTGCGCAGAGAGGTATATAGATTTGTTAGGAGGTGTCATATATGCCATATGGCCAATGGGACATCTACTAATGCTAGAATATATATCTTTTTACCTACCCCATCTCAACCATGGTCCAACATTTGTGTGAACTTTATTCTTAGAATACCTTAGCACTCAAAAAGAGACAAATGTCATCTATATGGTTATTCACAGATTCTCTAAGATGGTATATTTTATTGCTTGCATTATGTGTCTTATGTTGTATTTATATTCTTTCGAGAAGAATATCATTTACATGGTTTACTATTTTTATTATTTCTGATAGAAAAAGTATTTCTAAGTCATTTTTAGCGTTCTTTATGAATACTAATAAATACTTATTTATATTTTAGTAGTGCTTACCATCCTCAAACAAATAAACAAATAGAGGTAGAATCGATCTTTAGGAAACTTATTGAAAAATTTAATTGATGCTAATATCAAATTGTAAGATCAACACTTATATAAAGCTAAATTTGCTTACAACATTAGTGTAAATCAATGTACATGATTTAGTCTTTTTACTATTATTTGTAGTTTTAATCCTCGCTCTTCATTAGATCTAGTTCCTATTTCAATTTTGAAAAGGTTAAATGGCCGAGATGAAGATTTTATATCACACTTGTAAGATATTCAATTTAATAATCTTAAGAGATTACATGTGTCCAATGATAAATATAATGTAACTAGAGATTTAAAATGAAGACATGTGGACTTTAATGTTGGTGATTTTGTATGTACTGTTTTGACCAAAAATAGGTTTTCAGTTAGAGAGTATAATAAATTATTAGCAAGGAAGATTGGACTTTTGAAGATTGTTTAAAAAATTAATTCTAATGCTTATAGACTTAATCTACTAAGTCACATTCACACTTTTAATGTTTTCAATGTTAAATATTTCACTCCTTATCTTGACAATGCTTTATATGATAATAATGTAAATTTAAGGAGAAATTCTTTTGCGCAAGGAGAGGATGATGCATATCATTTGGCATTGGCATATATGGAGCATTGAGATCGCATAAAGAAAAATAAATCAACGCTTATGGGTGATAGATGAATCAGCCTTTGAAACAGCTTAGTGTAAACTTAAGCTAAGAGTTGGCAATTAATTGGCATTATCTGGCGATCAATTATTGCTACAGTAAAACAGTTTTAAACTTTGTTTTAGATTAGAATTTGATTTCAAATTAGTTTCTTCTATAAGTTCTGTGTTATTTTCTAAGATATTGAAGAAGAAGAAAAATTATTATTTTTATTTATTTTTTTTAATTTTATGTGAATTTATAATTAAAATTTGCAAGAGAGAATGGTTAAGTGTACTTATAGCCCAATTTGTCGAATGAAGTTCATCTTGTCAATCTAACCCCACATCACCCAGCTATCGCCATGGCTGCTAGGCATGCCCAGGGCACTAGCCCTCTGCTGGCCATGTCCAGCAGCCATAGCCAGTGCACTGGGGACAAACTTGTATGTTTTATGTTGCCCCACAACAAGAGTAGGCACTGTTATCGTCGAGAAGGAAGGCCTTGGAGAAGATTTAGAACACACGGTGCAATGATGCAGTTCATGGTCGGCCGATGACTTTGGTTGGTTGACAAACATGGAACAAGGAAGCGGTGGACACAATACTCATCATGACACCGCAGGCGCCGCGCTAGCGAAGATAATGCCCCTGGACATTCCCACCCATGCAATCGAAGATTCGAAGATGAAAAAACAATCTTTTTTAAGATTTAAAAGTAATCTACCTCTCACTTCTTCTCTTTGTATCTAAAGATTGCTTTTGAGTGCCTAGACGACCGGCCACTGCGCCGGCCAACAATGATCCAAGTCGTTTCCATGTTCTGAGAGAAGCAACTCTCCTTCCAACCAAGTAGAGGGCATGAAAGACACAGCCATGAGCTTGTGTTGCTAAGTTCGTTTTCGTTAAAGAAACTTTCTTGTCATGCTTTATTACACCTCAATCATGACTGACTGCAATCACGAGTCATGGCTCTTAGCTGACAAATTAGAGCGTCTCGCAGTAAAATTACTACTACAAGTGGCGATGAAATGTGGCTTTCCGTAGAGTCGCAAATGCATACTGCATAGTCAAAGCTATGAACATCCTTAAATGCACAAAGCAAGGCCTTCGACTAAACCAGACCTAAACTCCAAACATACCCCTCAGTACCCCGTATATTATCTTATACTCAATTATTTATAAAATTTTCTTAAACATACCCCAAAATTGAATTTTATCTTATTTTTACTTCACTTGCTCACTATTTACCCCTTGGTCCTCCCCAGACATTTTGTTTCATTTAGCTTATTCTTCCCCATCGCCTGTGGCAGGTGAAGTTGGAGTATTTCTTTTGCTAGAGGTACTAATGAGATCCACATTCTCTACCATATCTTGATCTTGGACTCAGACATGCTTTTGTTTTGTTTGCCCTAACATTTTTTTTTCATCACTAGTGGCTCGAGGGGGAGAATTTCTTTCACTAGAGGGACCAAAGAGAACCACTTTCTCCGCCATTTCTCAATTCCGAAAAGTTAGTACCGCTCAATTCACTACAACAAAACAGATTATTAGCGACGCATTTTTGCGTCGCTAATAGTCCCATAAGTGTTGCTAATGATTATTAGCGACATATAATAAACGTCGCTATAAGCGTCCAAAATGTGTCGTTGCTATTACTAATTCACGACGTATAAAAAAAAGTGTCGCTAATAAGGCGTATTAGCCTTATTAGTACGTATAGCTATACGTTGCTAATAATAACTTATTAGCGACATATATTTTATAACATTGCTAATAATAAGCTATTAGCGACGTTTTTGGATGTCGCTAATGTAAAAATATTTTTTTAAAAAATAAATTATTAGCGACATATAACTATAAGCATTGCTAATAAACAATTATTAGCGACGCTTAAGAATACGTCGCTAATAAAAAAACATAATTTTAAAAAAAATTGGAAATAATTTATTAGCAATGTTTAATTAAAGTGTCGCTAATAAGTCATTATTAGCAACGCTTTTAATACATCGCTAATAGAATAAAAAAATTAAAAAAATCAAAGTGCTGCTAATATTATAATATTAAAAAATTAAAATTAAATAGCGACACTTTTTAAACGTCGCTATTAATAATTTTTTTAAAAGAACAAGGGGAGGCGGAGGCGGCGGAAAGTGGGGCGGCAGGGAGGCAGAGGCGAGGTGAGGCGCAGAGGGGAAAAGGGGGACTGGGAGGGAGGAGGGGGAACCGGAGGTGGTGGGGGGCAAGGGCAAGGCGGAGCGTGGGCGAGGGGAGGCAGAGGCGGCGCAAGCAGGGGGGAGGAGGCAGCGGGTCGCAAGGAAAAAAGGGAAAAAGGAATCAGGTCTGTGGGGGGCTTTATAAGAAGCAGGCGAGCGAGGAAATTTTGCCCACGCGCGAAATTTTACCGCACAGAAGAATTTCACCCACATATGAAATTTTGCCATGTGGGCATTAATTCGCCCGAATAAAGTAATTTTTTTTATTACCAACGATCCTATGTAGTGTCGCTATTATAACACTTATCAGTGACATAGCTCATCTACGTCTCTACTAACACAATTTGAAGCGATGTATGGTTTTCAACGTCCCTAATAGCTTATATATTAGCAACATATAGTACCTTACGTCGCTAATACATTTACTATTAGCGACGTATATAACTATAGGTCGCTAATAGTATTTTTATTACTTTATTTTTTATTTTTAAAATATAAAAATATATAAAAAACTTTATAATCTTCTCTCTCTACTCTCTCCTCTCTCTCCTCTCTCTCTTCTCTCCTCCCTCATCTCTCTCGCTCCCTCGATCCTCCCTCTCTCTCTCTCTTCCCTGTCTCTCCTCACCCTCTACTCTCTCTCTCTCACCCCTCTCTCTCTCCTCCCTCTCCCTCTCCATCTCTCTCTTTCTCTCCTCCCTCCCTCTCTCTCTCCTCTCTCTCTCCTCCCTCTCTCTCTCTTCTCTCTTCTCTCTTCTCTCTCCTCTCTCCTCTCTCCCTCTCCCTCTCCCTCTCCCTCTCCCTCTCCCTCCCCCTCTCTCTCCCTCTCCCTCCCTCCCCCTCTCTCTCTCTCTCCCTCTCCCTCCCTCCCTCCCTCCTCTCTCTCTCCCTCTCCCTCCCCCTCTCTCCCTCTCCCTCTCCCTCCCCCCTCTCTCCCTCTCCCTCTCCCTCTCCCTCCCCCTCTCTCTAATTAAAATTTTTTTAAGATTTTTTATTCTTTAAAATTAATATTAAAAAATAAAAAGAAATTATATTAGTGACGTATATAAGTATACGTCGCTATTATTATTTATTTTTATTTTTTATTATAAATATATAAAAAATTTAAAAAAATAAGTTTTTTCAAAAAACTTACTCTCCCTTTCGCTCTCTCTCCCCTCCCTATCTCGCCCCCCTCTCTTCTCTCCCTCTCCTCTCTCTCCTCTAATTTCAAAATTTTAAGATTTGTTATTCCTTCAATATAATTTTAAAAAATAAAAAAAGAATTAAAAGAAATTATATTAGTGGCGTATATAAATATACGTCGCTAATATTACATATATTAGCAATGTATAATTATATATGTTCCTAATAGATGTACTAAAACCAACATATATAAGTATACGTCGCTATTAGTATTTATTTTTATTTTTTATTTTAAAAATATAAAAAAATTACTCTCTTTCCCTCTCTCTCCTCTCTCTTCTCCCTTTCCCTCTCCTCTCTTCCCCTCTCTCTCCCCTCTCTATCTCTCTCCTCCCTCTCCTCTCTCTCTCCCTCTCCATTCTCTCCCTCTCCTCTCTCCCTCTCTCCCTCTCCTCTCTCCCTCCCTCTCCTCTCTCTCTCCCTCTCCTCTCTCCCTCCCTCTCCTCTCTCTCTCCCTCTCCTCTCTCTCCTCTAATTTCAAATTTTTAAGATTTTTTATTCCTTAAATTTAATTTTTAAAAATAAAAAAGAAATAAAAAAATCATATTAGCGACATATAAAATTATACGTCACTAATACGTCACATATTAGCGACATAATTTTATACGTCGTTAATACATGTACTAATAGTGACGTATACAAATCTATGTCGCTATTAGTATTTATTTTAATTTTTAATTTTTATTTTAAAAAAACTAATATAAAAATTTAACAAAAATCAAAATAAAATTCCTCTCTCTTCCCTCCCCCTCTCTCTCCTCCCTCTCTCTCTCCATCTCTCCCCCTCTCTCTCTCCTCCCTCCCTTTCTCTCTCCTCCCAGTCTCTCCTCTCACTCCACCCTCTCTCTCCACCCTTTCTCTCTCCTCTCTCCACCCTCTCTCTACTTCCTCTCTCTCCTTCCTCTCTCTCCACCCTCTCACTCCATCCTCTCTCCTCCCTCCCTCTCTCTCTCCTCTCACCCTTTCTCTCTACTCTCTCTCCTCCCTCTCTACACCCTCTCTCTCCTCTCACTCCACCCTCTCTCCTCCTCCCCTCTCTCTCTCCTCTCGCTCTCCTCCCTCTCTCTCCTATCTCTCCTCCCTCTCTCTCCTCTCACTCCACCCTCTTTCCTCTCTCTCCACCCTTTCTCTCTCCTATCTCTCCTCCCTCTCTCCACCCTCTCTCTCCTTCCTCTCTCTCCACCCTCCCTCTCTCTCCTCCCTCTCTTTCTTCCCTCCCCTCTCTCTCTCTCTTCCCTCTCTCTCACATCACTGCCTCACATCCCCCTCTCTTCGATCCCTCTTCTCTCCATGCACTCTCTTTTATTATAAATTATATTTTAAAATTAATAATAAAATTTAACAAATAAAATATGTTATATATAAATAGTGAAATTTAATCTATTCTTAAAACTAGTTTTTTTAAAAAAATTAATATTTATTTATTTTATATACAAATAGTAAATATTGAGCAAAATATATTATATTTAGAAAGTTTATTATAATTTTTTAATATTTGTTTATTAAATAAAATTAATTAATAAAGCTACTAGCGACTTGTCAACAAACGTCTCTATTAGAAATGGTATTTGCGACGTGTATTTAAAAGCGTCGATAATAATTTAAAATTTTGTATTTTTATATTTTTAATTAATAACTATTAGTGATGCTACGCTTTTGTAAGCGTCGCTAATAGCAGCACTATTAGCGACGCATTTGTATAAGCGTCTCTATTGCGAAAGATATTAGCGACGCTTACTAAAAGTGTCAGTAATAGTTATATTTTTTTTATTTAAAATATATATCTTTTAGCGATTGTTGTATAAAACGTCGAAAATAGAGGAACTATTAGCGACGCTTATAATAAAGTGTCGCTAATATGCTTAGTATTAGCGACGCTTTAAATTAAGTGTCGCTAATATATGACTATTAGCAACGCATATGAAAATGTGTCGCTAATAGTTCATTTTTTTGCGACGCTTTGTTATATGTCTCAAATAGTTGTTTTTAGCGACACGTAACTAAATGTCGCTAATACTACATTTTGTTGTAGTGATTCTCCTGTCTTCCTTGCCCACCATTTCCCTGTCTTGGCTTGTTTTGTTGTTTGAAATGTTGGGGCTAATTTCTATGTTTTCTTGGCATTGGTGTTGCTATTTAATTTAGTTGTCGTTTATAAGCTTGCTCAATATAGTGTTTGTAGGTTGTAGTCATCTCATGTATACTCTCTTTATTTTGGCTTTTTCTCTCTATGTGGTTTTCATCTTAGGCTTTTTATACTTTTACTCATGTTGGGCTGGTTTTGATATGTGGTTCTGCAATTCTAAATTTGATATACTATGTTTGGTTTTCTTGCTGATTTAGTGTTTGCGTAGCTATATTTATGGCTTCTGTCTGGGGTTTATGCTTTAGTTCTGTTGTAATGTGTGTCATGTGTAATGGATTGGTGTATTTGCATGCTCTAGTTGGTGAAAATTAAGTTTGCATCTCGAGAAGAATGATTGCACTTAAGGTGAACGCAATATTTTTTGGCCGTGTTATGAAATTGTGTGTTTCTGTCCCTTCAACTTCTATTGATTTCAGTTCAAAGTGCTTTAAATTTAGGGTAATTGGCAAAGAAGATAGGTTTTGTTATTTTGATTTAGATTTTGCTTTGTCAAAATGCATTGGGTTGTTGGTGAGAGAAAGTTTTAGTTTTGGGAAAATCCAGTTTTTTGAACAGTTACGTTCTTTGGAATGGAACATGCATATACACAGAAATTTTAATGTTCATTTATATTCATGTATGCATAATTGTTGCTATTAGTATGATATATGGCTAAATAAAATATCTGCATCTTATTATTTTCCTTTTTAGTTTACTTGCTCAGGTTTTGGTTCAATTAGCAATCTAAAGTGCAGATTCTTGAGTTTGGAGTAATTAGGCCAAACTCTTGGCTGCTGGTATTAATTTTTATTTGTTTAGGTTGATCAGGTGCCAAACTTCATTTGGAAGTTTTGGTGGTGTTGATCTATTAGCCGAAGAAAAAAAGGTACTCTGGAGTATCAGGTGTTGTAGGCTTTCTAGGTAAGGGGAGGAAGGTGACAGGCCAGTTAATTACAGCTTATGGATGGAGTTCCACCTTTCAAAGAACTTTGTAACAGTCTTGATATCTCTCTCTATATAAAAAACTGTTTTCATGTTGGTTTTTTCTCCTTTTGATGTGCCCTACTCAAAAGAAGTAATTGTTTAAGCCTATGAGAAGTGCAATTTATGCAGGCAAAAAATTTATGGCATTGGCCAAGTATTGAACATTGTGCATTTCAGCTACTAGCTCAATGGTTTCTATTGTGGCCATTAAATCCTGCGAATGAATGAGGGTTGGGAGACTGTTTACAGATGGGCCCTCAAAGACAAGCAGGAGTTCATTGACATTATGGAGACTGTTTACAGATGGGCAAGAAAATGAAGTCCGTTGATTGCTTAAGATTATTCCACCAACAACTCATGTAAAATGACATTGTTTGCCGATTATATCAACTTCAATGATGTTCATATTAATGGACATGGATGTAGCTCAGTTGCGCTATTTTTATAGATTGTAATACATGTTATACTTCATTGTGGTGAGATTGTCCTGATGGAGTTAAGTAATAGATGTTTAAAGTCTTACTAATGTTGGAGGCTTGAATTGAATTGAATCTCATTTATAGGTTGCAGATGGGTCTTATAACAAATTAATCTCCATTTTGAAGTTTTTTTTGCCAATTTGATATTAACAATATCTTTTTAGTAACAGAGAGTTTGTAATCTAGCTAGCTAGCAAAAGGGACTGTTGCTATAGCTTACGACGAAGTAGAAAATGTGTTGTAGATTGCATCCATCCGTCCTTGCAACAACTTAGTATGACCATTCTAATCAACTACAAAGTCCTTATGGTATCATCAATTCGATTTGTCCCTAGCTCTCTTCACAATATCTTTATTAAGAGGGAGTTGTTCAAAACCAACTCTCATGTTTCGTAGCTCTATTCACAATAAGATCAAGAAATTATCCCTCATGGTAGGTGCTCAAGAAATTATCCCACCGTGAGAGTCATGTTAGAAGTTATCGCGTGCAAGATATAGAGGTCTTACTTCCTCACGATAGGTGCCCATCGTAAAACTTTATACATTATCGGGGGGTGCCTATAGTGAGCATCATTCCAGAAGTTCCATCCCCCCCCTCCCCCCCCCCCCATATAACTTCATACATTGTCGGGGGTTGCCCATTGTAAGAGCCATTCTAGAAGTTCTCCCTGGCTCACATAGAGGTCTTACTTCCTCACGTTGGGCACCCCCCCCAGTATATAACTTCATACGTTGTTGGGAGGCGTCCACCATGAGCACCATTCCAAAAGTTCCCCTATGTGGTTCACATAGAGGCCTTACTTCCTTGTGTTGGGGACCCCCCGTATATAACTTCATAAGTTGTCAAGAGGCGCCCATCATGAAAGCTATTCTAAAAGCTCTCCCTGGCTCACATAGTGGCCTTACTCCCTCGCGGTGGGCACCCACCGTATATAACTTCATACGTTGTCGGGAGGTGCCCACTGTAAACCCCATTCTAGAAGTTTCCCGTGGTCTACATAGAGGCCTTACTCCTTCATGGTGGACACTCCCCTATAACTTCATACATTCTCGGGGGGGGGGGGGGGCTGCAATGCGTAGAAGCCTTACTACCTCACAGTGAGCACGTACAATATAGAACTTCATACTTTGTCGAGCACTACAACAAAATAGAGTATTAGTGATGCTTAACTAAGCATCGCTAAAAACAACTATTTGCGACGTATTAAAAAGTATCGCAAAAAATTGAACTATTAGCGACACATTTTCATATGCGTCGCTAATAGTTATATATTAGCGACGCTTAGCTTAAAGCATCACTAATACTAATCCTATTAGTGACGCTTTGTTATAAGTGTCGTTAATAGTTTCTCTATTTGCGACACTTCATATAATCGTCGCTAAAAGATACATATTTTAAAAATATATATATACAACTCACTAATAGATTTCTCAATAACGACGCATATACACAAGTGTCGCTAATAGTGCTACGATTAGCGATGCTTACAAAAGCGTCACTAATAGTATTGAATAAAAAATACAAATCTTAAATTCGTAGCAACAGTTGTAAATAAGCGTCGCAAATACTATTTCTAATAGCGATGTTTGTTAAAAAGCGTCACTAATAGCTTTATTAATTGATTTTATTTAATAAATAAATATTAAAAAATTATAATAAACTTTTTAAATATAATATATTTTATTCAATATTTGCTACTTTTATATACAATAAATAAATATTAAATTTTTAATAAAAACTAGCGTTAATAATTCACTATTTATATATAATATCATTTATTTGTTAAATTTTATTAATAATTTTAAAATATAATTTATAATAAAAGAGAGGTGAAGAGAGTGTATTGAGAGAGAGAGTGAGAGTGAGGAGAGAGAGGGATCATAAAGAGAGAGAGGGAGGGAGGGAGGAGGGAGAGGGGAAGGGGAGAGAGAGGAGAGAAAGAGAGAGGGAAGGGAGGAGAGAGAGAGGGAGGAGAAAGAGAGGGAGGAGAGGGAAGAAAGAGAGGAGGGTGAGAGAGCGATAGAGAGAGAGAGGAGGGTGGAGAGAGAGGGAGGGAGGAGAGAGAGAGAAGATGGAGGAGAGAAAGGGGAGAGAGAGGGTAGAGAGAGAGAAGAGGGTGGAGAGAGGGAGGAGAGAGAGAGGAGAGAGGAATTTTTTTATTATTTGTTTTATATTTTTTATTTAAAAATTGATTAAAAAATAAAAAAGAAACACGCATTAGCGATGTATAGGAGCATACGTTGCTAATACTGAGGATATTAGCGACATATATTCCTATATGTCGCTAATACTCACACGTATTAGCGATGTATAGGTCTATACGTTGCTAATATTCGAAGGTATTAGCGACGTATATGCCTATACGTCGCTAATACATATTTTACTTTTTAATTAATTTTTAAAAAATATATATATAGAATAGAGAGGGGGGAGAGAGAGAGGGAGGGAGGAGAGAGGAGAGAGGGAGAGAGATGAGAGGAGAGAAGACTAAGAGGGAGGACAGAGAGGAGTGAGGGGGAGAGAGAGAGAGAAAGAGGGACTAGAGGGAGAGTGAGAGGGAGGAGAGAGGGAGAGAGAGAAGGAGGGGTGAGGGAGAGAGAGAGAGAGAAAGAGGGAGGAGAGAGGGAGGGAGAGGAGAGAGGGAGAAAGAGGAGAGAGAGATATAGGGAGAGAGGGAGGAGAGAGAGAAGAGAGTGGAGAGAGGGAGGAGAGAGAGGATTTTTTTATTTTATTTGTTTTATATTTTTATATAAAAATTAATTAAAAAAATATGTATTAGCAACGTATAGGACTATACGTCGCTAATACTAAGGGTATTAGCGACGCATATTCCTATACGTCGTGAATACTCAAACATATTAGCAACGTATATGCCTATATGTCGCTAATACATGATTATTTTTTAATTAATTTTTAAAAAAAATATATAAAATAGAGAGGGGGGAGAGAGAGGGAGGAGATTGAGAGATGAGAGGAGAGAAGAGTGAGAGGGAGGAGAGAGAAGGAGAGAGAGAAAGAGTGAGGGAGAGAGAGAAAGAGGGAGCAGAGAGAGGGAGGAAAGAGGGAGAGAGAGAGGTGAGTGGGAGAGAGGGAGGAGAGAGGGAGAGTGGAAGAGAGAGAGGAGAGGGAGAGAGAGAGAGAAGAGAGAGAGAGAGAGAGAGATGAGAGAGAGAGGAGAGAGTGGGAGAGAGGAGGAGGGAGAGAGAGAGAGGAGAGAGTGATAGCGGAGAGATAGAGAGTGGGGAGGGGGAGAGGGAGAGAAAGGAGAGAGGGATAGAGAGGGAGGAGAGGAGAGAGGGAGAGAGAGGAGAGAGAAGAGGAGGAGGGAGAGAGAGAAAGAGGGAGGAGAGAGAGAGGAGGAGGGAGAGAGAGAGAAAGAGGGAGGAGAGAGAGAGGGAGGAGAGAGGGAGAGAGAGGAGAGAGTGATAGCGGAGAGATAGAGAGAGAGGGGAGAGGGAGAGAGAGGAGAGAGGGATAAAGAGGGAGGAGAGAGAGGTAGAGGGGGAGAGAGAAGAATTTTTTTTATTTTATTTGTTTTATATTTTTTGTTTAAAAACTAATTAAAAATAAAAAGAGAAATATGTATTAGCGACGTATAGGAGTATACGTCGTTAATACTTAGGGTATTAGTGACGTATACTCCTATGCGCCGCTAATACTCACACATATTAGCGACGTATAGGCCAATACGTCGCTAATAGTTAAAGGTATTAGCGATGTATATGCCTATATGTTGCTAATACATCTTTATTTTTAATTAATTTTTTGAAAAATATATAAAATAGATAGGGGGAGAGAGAGAGAGGGAGGAGAGAGAGAGAAGAGAGAGGGAGGAGAGAGAGAGGAGAGAGAGAAAGAGGGAGGAGCGAGGGACAGAGAAAGAAGAGAGAGATGATAGACGGAGAGATAGAGAGGAGAGAGAGATATAGGGAGAGAGGGTAGAGAGAGAGAAAGAGGGAGGAGAGAGAGGGAGGAGAGAGGGAGAAAGAGGAGAGAGAGAGGAGAGAGGGAGAGGAGAGAGGAGGGAGAAGGAGAGAGAGATGAGAGAGAGAGAGAGAGAGTGGGAGAGAGAGGAGGGAGAGAGAGAGAAAGAGGGAGGAGGGAGAGAGGGAGAGAGAGTGGAGAGAGTGATAGCGGAGAGATAGAGAGAGAGGGAGAGGGGGAGAAAGGAGAGAGGGATAGAGAGGGAGGAGAGGAGAGAGTGGAGAGAGAAGAGGAGGAGGGAGAGAGAGAGAGAAAGAGGGAGAGAGAGAAAGAGGGAGAGAGAGAAGGAGAGAGAGGAGAGAGAGAGGAGAGAGTGGGAGAGAGAGGAGGAGGGAGAGAGAGAGAAAAAGGGAGGAGAGAGAGAGAGGAGAGAGTGATAGCGGAGAGATAGAGAGAGAGGGGAGAGGGAGAGGGAGAGAGAGGAGAGAGGGATAGAGAGGGAGGAGAGAGGGAGAGGAGAGGAGAGAGAGAGGAGAGGGGGAGAGAGAATAATTTTTTTTATTTTATTTGTTTTATATTTTTTATTTGAAAACTAATTAAAAAATAAAAAAAGAAATATCTATTAGCGACGTATAGGAGTATACGTCATTAATACTTAGGGTATTAGTGACGTATACTCCTATAAGCCGCTAATACTCACCACATATTAGCGACGTATAGGCCAATACGTCGCTAATAGTTAAAGGTATTAGCGATGTATATGCCTATATGTTGCTAATACATCTTTATTTTTAATTATTTTTTTGAAAACTATATAAAATAGATAGGGGGGAGAGAGAGAGGAGTGAGGGAGAGAGAGAAAGAGGGAGGAGAGAGGGAGAGAGATGATAGACAGAGAGATAGAGAGGAGAGAGGAGAGAGCGAGGAGAGAGGGAGAGAGAGGAGAGAGAGAGATATAGGGAGAGAGGGTAGAGAGAGAGAAAGAGGGAGGAGAGAGGGAGAAAGAGGAGAGAGAGGGGAGAGAGGGAGAGAGAGGAATTTTTTTTATTGTATTTGTTTTATATTTTTTATTTAAAAATTAATTAAAAAATAAAAAAGAAACATGTATTAGCGATGTATATTCCTATGCATCGCTAATAATCACACATATTAGCGACGTATCGGCATATATATCTCTAATACATGCTTATTTTTTAATTAATATTTTAAAAAAATATATAAAATGGAAAGAGGTGGGGAGAGAGAGGAGAGAGGGAGAGAGATGAGAGGAGAGGAGAGAAGAGAAGAGTGAGAGGGAGAAGAGAGAGAGGAGAGAGAAGGAGGAGTGAGGCAGAGAGAGGGAGGGGAGAGAGAGGAGAGAGAGAGGAGTGAGGGGGGAGGAGAGAGAGAGATAGGGAGGAGAGTGAGAGGAGAGAGGGTGGAGAGAGAGGGTGGAGAAGGAGAGGGTGAAGAGAGAGAGGGAGGTGAGAGGGAGAGAGAGAGAGAGAGAGAGAAAGAGGGAGGAGAGAGAGGGGGGTAATATGGTTTTTGCGACACTTATTTATAAGTGTGGCAAATGAAAACTCATTACGACATTGTACATGTCGCTAAAATCTAATATTTGCGATGCTCTCTAAGCGTTGATACAAAACATTGGGCACGCACGAAAAATACGCGCGCGCATGATGTTAAAATGTTGTGCGTGGGGTGAAATTTCTGCCCCGCGTGGGCAAATTTATATCACCTGCACGGGCGATTTCGCCCGCGCGGGTGTTTTTCCTCACACCCTTCCCCCTTCTCTCCTCCCCCCGCCATCGTCTTCCCTCTTCCACCGTCCGCCACCTGTCCTCCACCGTCGTCAGCCGTTGCCCTTCCCCCGCCGCCGTTAACCATTTGGCTGCGGCCCGTGTGCCTCTGTCCACCCCACTTCACCCCTGCAGCTCCTCCCATCCCGTTCCCCACCCCTTAGCCACCATCCGCCACCCACATCCGGCCGCGGCCACCCCGATCTGCTCCATCCCCGGCAACCCTGCTCTGCTCCGATCCCGGCCACACTGCATCCGCCCCCGGCCCTCTCTCCCCGGCGCTCACAGTTCCAGCCTCCTTCCTTGCTGCACCTCCCCTCCTATGCCCCACTCGTAGCCGCCTTCCACCACCCACGCCCGGCCCCGGCTCCGGCCACCCTGTGTCTGCCTCCGGTCTTCCCCCGGCTGCCCTCTCTCCCTCGGATCCGCAGCCGGCCTCCCTCCTACCCTCCCCTTCTCTCCCTGGGTCTGCCCCCTGCTTCCCCTTCTCTGTTTCAGAGGAGGGGGGCGGATCCAGGGGAGAGGGGGCATCGGGAGGGAGGCCGGGATTGTGGGGGGCCAGATTCCGTCCCTCTCTCCCGGGCCTCCCTCCCGCTTTCCCTTGGTCTGCCACCCCTCTCTCTCACTCACACCCCCCCCCCCCCCCAACAAAGGAGGGGGGAGGGAGGGAGAAGGGGGGACTGGATTCTGGCTCCCCACCGGAATCAGGCCACCCATCCTACCTCCTCCCTCTCCCTTGCTCCTGGTCACTACACCCCCCCCTGTGCACCAACCTCCCATCGGCGCCAGATCCGGCACTTCCGCCGGATTCTGGTGCCAATTTTTTTTATTTTTTCTAAAGTTTTTAGCGACGCTTATAAAAGCGTCACTAATAATTAAATATTAACAGCAATTTTAAAATTATTTTATTATATTTTTTAATTATTTTTTATTAGCGATGCATAAATAAGCGTCACTAATAATTAAATATTAGCGACATTTTTATCTATGCATCACTAATAAGTTGTTATTTATTTTTTTATATTAGCGACGTGTACGAAAGAGTCGCTAATAATCAATTATTAGCGATGCTTTACTGTACATCGCTAATACTAAAATTATTAGTGATGTATGAATAAACGTCGCTAATGTGCACTATTAGCGATGCTTTTTTGTTGTAGTGGAGGGTGCCCACTATGAGCACCATTCTAGAAGTTCGTCCATAGAAATGATCATGTCTCTGATACTATAGTCTCCTGTTGTTCCACAAATGCTTTCTAAGCTAAAATTTTATATCAAGAATTAAAGGACCTTAGTACTCAGTAAGAGTTTTAAGATTACACATTGCATGATACAAAATGTAAAAACTAAAGACACAGAGTTCAACTTCTAGAAGATAAATTACACAAAGCTTCTTATCGGTCATAAAAAATCATTGTGAGCATTGACATTTGTTCAAGAATGTGACCAAACTCAAAGAACTGAAGAACAAATGCTATGACCACACCCATTTATATAAAAGTTACGAAATTTCTTCAAACAACAAGAGCAAAAGGGTGAATGTGAATACCTAATTAATGATACAGAGAATCCTTACAAGAACATCCAAAGTTGTCTCGGTGTTTTTTGGATGCATGCAATCAAAATCTTCAAAGTAGCACTGGTTTTTCTGGGTTTGCCCTATATTCCTTGCAACAAATCCTTCACAAATCTATTACTAAATGCCACCTTTACAATAAGATTATGAGAGGCAAAACACCATTCTCTGAAGCTTTGCAGTTGTGGACTCAAGGAAGAAGGCTGGCAACTACAAGAGATACATGACAAAAGAGACATTGTTCTGTTATGGGTTTAATTGGGGTAATGAGATGGGAGATTTCATAGGGGTAGATGGGTACAGGAGAAACAAAAAAATACCTAGAATTTTTTCACTTATGGGGTATTAGGGTTTTTTTTGGGGTGCAGATAGACCCCTTCTTTTCATGCATATAGGGGTGTTAACGAGCCGAGTTGAGCCGAGTATTAGGCTGCTACGACTTGAGCTCGAATTGCTAAAGCTCGGCTCGAGCTCAGCTCGAAGCTCGAATAAACTCAAACCTTTCAACTCGAGCTCGGCTCAAATTAGAAATCCAAAGCTTGGCTCGAGCTCGTACTTGAATAAGTGAATCATAAGCCTTGGCTCGAACTAAAAAAATAAAAATAATATATATATAAATTTAAAGTATATGAAGTATCACACATACTAATATACTTTTAGTATTAAATATTAATAAATATACTTCAACAAGTATTACGACTATACCGTGAACATTTGATTATAGTCACTATGAAAGAAGAAAACTATAATAAATAAGTTTTAGTTACATATGCTAAAAAAATGCAACATTATTATTTCTCTCTCTTTATGTACATATAATCACAAAAAAAGATGTAAAAAATAAAAAATTATTTAGGCAACATTGTCATCTACTTTTTTGTGTTTTCTTTTCTTTACATGTTTATAAATCACTAATAAAAAAGTTATTCTGTAACCTTAGTGTGCCTCTAAAATATTCTGAAGTACATGTAAGAAGATATATATTTTGTAAGATGAGGATGGTCCCAATGTCATGCTTCAACTTTTAAAAGAATATCTAATCATTCTTTGCTAAACTAAGGTTAGTCCACAAATGTTATGTTTCTTTTAGAATTATTTTTAAGTATATTAGTGTGATATCATGTTGACCATCTGTCATATAATTATAGCTCCATTTGATTTTTCAATTGAACTAATTTTAGTTCATCTTCGAGAATCAAATAGCCCTATTAATTTGGGACAGAAGGAGTATATTAGTGTTTTCGTCTCCAATATTTTTATTTATATAAAATATATATCATATATAAAAATTATATATCCATTATAATTTAACAAGGATATATATCATAAAAGTTTTTTATATGAGTTTAGACTCTCATACGTCAGCATGAGCAAAGACATCATGGGCTATCAGAACGAGATCCAAATGTGCAAGAAGACATAAACTAATCTACCTCGCGAGTTATGTGTGTTCTTAGATCGTAATATGAGGATGCATGACATCGATACTCACATAGTCGTGAGTGAGCCTTGACTCATATAAACGGGTCTCATACATCAATATGATACATAGTATTAGTATATAAGTATGTGTCTATATGTCGTTTTATATATTCCATTCATCTTAGATTAATAGCTCAATTAGATTTTTCAAAATGAACTAATCAAATAGAGCTATTAATCTATAAATGGAGGGAGTATGTTATAAATATATATTTAAATTAACAATTATGTTTATATAAAACCTGCATATATATGCATTATTTATTTTATATATATTATTTATATATAATTTTAAAATTATATTCAAGGTCGAGCCGAGTAGCATCGAGTTCGAGTTTTATTCGAGCCAAGCAGGGATCTGCTCGAACTTATTCGAGCTTGAATCGAGTTCGAGTCGAGCCTGATTCGAATCAAGTTTAATCTGAGTGAAGCCGAGTGGAGCTGGGTTTGCTCATGAGCCAGCTCGGCTCATTTATAGCCCTACATGCATAGATAAATTTTTTTGTATTATTTCACTCTTACTTATGCTTTCGCTTCTACCACTCACCCCGGTCCCATAAGACGTCTTCTTCCACGACTCCTCTTCTACCTTTTTTTAGGGAGAGACCTTCCCATTCCCGAATCGGCTCTTCTTCACTCCAAATGACAGCGAGAAGGACATCTTGAGCACGAATGTACTCCATTTACTCCTCTGTTGCTGGTCTTATTTCTACCACGATATCACCCACTATCGACCCCTGCCTCATATCAGCCCCGCTATCACTTTTCTTCCTCTCCACTGACACCTCCCCGTCTGTTGAAGCACTGAACAACCCCATCTCCTGAGTCGAACCATTCGGAAGAAGCCTTCGGTATGTCCACAATGTAGCTAAGGGACAGCTCGTATGAGGACTCTGGCATGTTCTGCACCATCTCCATTAGCTCCCACTGTCCCCTCGTGGTGACCAGCTACCTCGGCAATGCGGACGGCTGGTTCATCCTCCAGAGAGGTGGGGATGAGGAGCCAAAGAGACCGACGCTGACAACGGCTAGCTCTTCTCTAGCCATGGCGAATGCTAGACATGGCCAGATCTTCTCTTGCCATGGACAGCTCGTCTCTAGCAAGAGCCAGCCATGGCCAGCATCTACTGGCTCTAGCCATGGCCTCTACTTGCCATAGCCAATGCTGGCCATGGCCATGCATGGCCAGAGACATCTGGCCTCGCTTGCCCAACGGGGCAAGGGCAGGAGTTCAATTCTATTATGAGGGTAGGGGTGTAAACGGACATATGCGGACATAGACAATGAAGGCATGTCCGCGGGTGTCTATTTTTAAGCGAACCATGTGCTTGTTCGTCCGTATTTGTCCATGACGGACACAGATGGAAATGGAGGGACACAAACAGAATGAAGGTAGAAGTTTAACATATACTACTTTGTTCTCAAAATAAAGGTGGTTAGTAAACAATTAATTAAAAAATAAATTATAATAATAGTAAGATAGTCCCATCTAAAAAATAAATAAATAATATTATAATAAAAGACATATGAGAGTAAAATAATTATTTTTTACAATCTTTTTATGAAGATTAACTATGTGATATAGGTTACTAATTTAGTATAAAATAATAAAATATATAGTTGGCAGACACAAACGGCCAACCCTTGTCCATGTATGTCCATATTAGGGACGGACAAAAAATAATATTGTCCATTTTAGTATGGACAGACACGAACACGAACAAACACCGGACAAACAAAAGCCGTTTACACCTAGGGTATGATAGTCATTTTAGTGGTACTATCTTTAAATGAAAGAATTTACGACAGTGGAACCTAACTGTATTTTCCTAAGTAATTATGTTCTTAAGTGATAAAACCCCATAGAACAATAGTATCTATGTTCACATCTTTGACCTCCTTATCTATAGCTATTAGTTTTTCATTGTATTCCCAGCTTCATAAGGATCAGTCTAAATTATGCTGTGCCAAAAAAACCGAACCGAATTGAATCGGATAGAACTGAACCAAAATTAGTCAGTTCGGTTCCTAATTTGGTTTCGGTTTGGTTCTTAAACCGGTTGATTTTAGGTTCAGTTTGGTTCCAGCTTATGAAAACCCCAGAACCGGAACCAAACCAAATTCTTTTTTTTAAAAAAAAATTACTATAATATCGACCGTTCATTCAAATGAATGGCCAAGATAAAAAATTCCTACATAATACCCTAACCCTCCCCAGTCCCATCTTATTCTCTCCTGCCCATCCTCCCTCCCCACTTCCACCGCTCCCACCGGCTGTTTCCGATGCGGCCGCCGGCCACTCCCCGAAGCAGCCCCTGGCCTCTCCCTGACGTGACATCCCCTTCTCCCCCGCGGCCTCCTCTCCCCCCTCCCCCCCCCCCCCCCCCCCCCGCCGCATCCGGCTTCCCCTCTCCTTCAGCCGCTTCCTCCCTTCGCTCCCCGTCGCCTCCACTCTGAGAAGTGGGTGGCATTCTCAGACGTGACGGAGGGGGCCTAGATCGTTCCAGACCATGATGAGATCCAGGCTGGGTCGTGTTTGTTTGTTTAAGAAATATGATAAGTTAGAAAAAATAGTGTGATTAAGGAGAAAATATTAGGTATGGATAGGGTACAAACGTGGCGGTGCCTATCACCAATCACAAATTGACTTGTTCACACGTTTTTCGGTTAACTCCTTACAAATAGCCTACTTAATAGGAAACATGGTAATATCTTAAATCCTGATTGGTTATAGGCATGCCATGTTGGTACCCTATTGGTACCTAATACTTTTCCATGATTAAGACTTCGACAATTGGTAAGTTGGGTCGTGATTCGATTTTCTTGCATCTCTATGTATGCGATCTGGCTTGTGTTTCATTTGATATGCCTGGTTGAAATTATGAACTTTGATTTGTGAAACCTTGTTTAATTTGTTTGATCATTGTTGCTTTAGGTATTAGAAGATTTGTGGAATAATTTTTGATGGCCAGTGGTTTCAGAGAATCGAGTACCCGCAGGGCGCCTCCTCCTTCGGCGGTGTGGCCGCGACACCGGGAGCTTAGAATGCAATATTTGCTTTGAATTGGCTCAGGACTCAATTGTGACTCCCTGTGACCACCTCTTCTGTTGGCCTTGTTTATATTGGAGGAAGACGGAGGCAAGGGGGAGACGAGGAAGATGGGGCAGAGGGAGCCAAGGTGTTGAGATACAAGGCCAAGAGGCAGAGCAGGCTCTTCTCCAAGAGGATCCGATACAAATACTAAGAAGCGTGCCCTCTAATGACAGTGGTCTTGCCGCGCTTGTAGGAGGGCAGGCGATCAGGGCTCTTGGGTCCCACGAAGGAGCAGCTGAGGCTAGCTTTGCCAGAGCCGGAAGGACTTCTTCCGGCAAGGGGACACTCGGGGAGCATGGGAGTCTGCATCGTGCAGCGGAAGGAAAATTTCGGTTCCAAACCGGTTCTCGATTTGGTTTTGGTTTTAAGTCGGTTCCAATTCAGTTCTGATAAAACCGATTCCTTATTTGGTTCTAATTCGGTTCCAAAATTTCAGTTTCGATTTTGGTTATATTCTCATAGGAACCGGCAAAACGGAACCAAGATTCAGCCCTAGGTTCCTTTTGTTTGGTCTAATTCAGACCTAAATCTGAATAAGTTACTCAAAAGCCGCTTTTAAGTGGCTTTTCAGTGCATTTGTTTAGGACTGAATTCAGTTATTGAATCAGTCATGAAATCAGATGTACGTTAAAAAATTTGAATGGATGGTCAGATACATTTCATCCACTTACTGCATCTAAAAAGCTAAATTGCGACCCCGACAGTCTCTCCTCTGCTGATCGTAGCTGCAGCCAGCTTCACTCCTCTGACCTTGGCCTCTGCTTCCCATCGGCCTCCACTCCTTCCATTTGCTTTCCCTCTCTTCATCTTTCTGGGCTTGGCCGCTGCTAGGCTTCCTGCCTGCTCCAGGGCTTTCCCATACTTGGCAGGCCTCAGCCGTCGCGGGCGTTGCTTGCAGGCACGAGGAGGCCACGAGAGCGCCTACTGTTATTAGAAAGAAAAGAAAGTGGTCGGCGGTAGCAGCATTAGAGAGGAAGGAGCGTTTGTTTGTCCCGATGGCTCAGCTCACGAAATTGCCCTGATACCCATGAGTTCTTTCTCAAGATTTGACTCACCCACAAGTTGAGTCACTGGAAGCTTGCAGCCTGTCCATCTTCTCTCCCATCACCAACCATGCCGCGAGGGCAAGAGCATCGGTATGACCCCGGTTCATTATGACAGGCATGTTTGCAGTTGTTCTGGGTCTTATCAGAACACTCGTTGATATCTGCACTTTGCCACAGTATATGCAATTGAATCAATCTGCTCTGGAAAACAATCTTATTCTACTTTTTCCGTTGACAAGGATGCAGAACAATGAATTATGCAAATTATATATCTACACAAATGTTACTATGAATCATTTTTAGCATAGCAAAAAGACAACTTACTGGCAAATCTCTTGTGGAGGTGAAAAAAAGATTGAAGGACGGAGCCAAAAGTGGCTGGACATAGGGGGCCATGGCCCACACTAAGCTACCCAAACAAATTTCTCTATTTATTAATAATTTGTTTAATAATTTCCAATAGAAAAAATAATTTGTTCTGTATTAATTGCTCCATTTGGTTAATTGAAGCCATTAGATAAATCTTCCTTGCTTCTTACACAAAGTTCGTCTTTTGTTTGTCTTTGTCCTCCACCTCGCGTTGTCCATTTGGGCAGCAGGCGAGAAGGCATGCCCCACCGCTCCTAGGTCCTCTTCTCCTAGCCCTGCTCCTCATCTTCCGGCAGCAGCAGATTCTTCGGTGTATTGGACCTCTTCTCCCTATTATCCAACACCGTCTGTGGTGTGCATCGAGAATGAAGCGATCGGCAGCATCCTCTTTTCTGTGGTGTGCGATGGCCTTCTCGGGCAGCTCCTCAACACCGTCTTTCTCGCAGAACTCATCACTCATTGCAGATGGCAAGCTTCTTCAGCTGGCACGGAAGCTGTGGCCAGAGAGGAGGCGGTCCTCTTGGGGATTCTGGTAGAGGGCATTCATGTCGCGGGAGGTGTCCTCCATGTTCTCCCAGTGAAAGGAGAAGCAGAACTTCTCGTTGGGCCTGATGACCCGCCTCCTCAACTTCTTGCAACCTAGGTACTCCTTGATGGCCTCCTTCAGTCTTTCTCTCACTCCTGCTTTACAGTTCATTTGCCTTTGCCTCCTCCTTCAACCACCTCTTCTCCGATTTGCAGTCTTGGTCCCGGGAAGATCTATGGTGGGTGTGGCAGTGGAGGGCATCATAATAATTTAGGGAGGACGGTGAATTTCCATTGTAGCTAATGCTCTCTGCTTCAATTCTAGGGTACGACATTGATGCACGCCATAGAAAAGAGGCTGGGTAATCCAGAAATGCCAAGCCAAATTCTGATTTTTTGATGAATCGCCACTTTCAGTGTGACTAATATTTCACCTAGATGCCTTGATTTTTGTCTTTCTAATGTGGATTTTACTTCCCGTTAGACGCATGTAATGACCGTCTTGATAAAAATGATAAAATTTCGATATAAAGCTATTAAAATAGGACGGAGGGAGTATTAGATTAAGGACCATGTGGCCCGATAAACTCACCACTGCATCCCTCATAAAGGTTTCCAGCAAATCCATCTTTGCAGGAGCAGAGATACCCAGGCTCGATCTTGGCGTCAATGCACTCGGTATTCTGTCCCCCCGCACGCGAAGTCATCTGAGTTTTGAACCGAGTCGCAGGTTTTGTTGTTGATCGCCCAATCCCGCACAACTGGGACTGTCCAGTTTGAGTCTATGTAGAAGCTGTAGTTGGAGAGCATGGACGTCTTGAACTGAAACTGGTCTTGATCCATGAGAAACGCAAAGCCACAGGGGTAAGAAGAGAATAGATCCTCCGAGTACCTACTAAGGTAGATGTCGAAGTTCTTGATGCCTTTGGCGATGTACACTTGCCGGACCAGCGGAAGCATAGTGGGAGGGGAGCATAGTGGGAGGGGGTTGGCGCACAGATCAAGATCCAATCATTAAATTAAATCTACACAAAGCATTTAAAATACAATTAATTAAGCAATAAAACATGCATCCAATCAGGAATTGATCAAAGGAGAATTGAAATAGGAACGAATACAAGATCAAAGAAGAATTAAATCTTTGCACGCCAAACACAAGATCAATCAAGTAGAGAAATAGAAGAATACCTTTCTAATGTGCAGATCCCTCACAAGCTTGCTTTGATTGATGAAAAATACAGCAATGAAGCAGCCCTTGATTGATCAGCCTCCAAGACCCAGCCTAGGAGGAGATGATTCTCCCTTAATCAGCCCGCCAAGAATGCTTAGAAGAGGGGAGAAGGAGGGTGGCCAGCAGCAAGATCTCACCTTCCTTGAGCAAGCCAAACCAAGAGAGAACAAGAGAGAGAGGGGGCAGCCAATTGCGAAGAGAGGAGACAAGAGAGGGGGCCAGCCTTTGCTTTTCCCAGTTAGGGTTGTCTCCTCTCTTTGCTCTCCCTTATATACCCTCCTCCAATCCTATTCTAAGCAAGTTTATAATGGGCTATTACTAAATGGGCTTCATTACTCTTTTTCCTTCCGGTTTCACTAGAGGGTCTTACACATCGGGAGGGGGCTCTGACTCTCAGAGCCCGCGGAGGCTTGCACCCCCTGCACATGGCCAAGCCCGCTATAGGGTCGACCCCTCGCTAACCACGGGTCCCACCCTTGACACCTAATTTGCACGTCTGGGTCCCACAATGTGTAAATGCACAACCTAGGTGTATGCCGAGTGCATGTGTGTGACATATGCGGGTCCCACTCGAATTATGTGTAACGAAAGCACATGTGGGGTCGGCGTGACTGCCCCCACCACCATTGGACCCTGTAGCCCGTATCGGTTCACCCGGACCGCTAAATCGTTGGACCAAACCAGGCCCGAGCCCATGCCATGGTCCAACATCCGCCACTATGGGTAATAGGGCTTATGTGGTCCAACATCGACTTGCTTTAGTCCTATCGAAGACCAATGCTATGAGCGTGCTTAGAAAATAAATCCGTCGTTAAGGCCTTAGTAAACAGATCAGCCAACATCTCAGTAGTAGGAAGATGACTCACAACCACTTTTCCCCTCTGTAGCATGTCGAAGATATAATAGTAATGCACCTCAATGTGCTTACCCCTAATACTGATCACCTCATTCTTAAGTGTCGAAGCTGTTGCCAGATTATCACAATACCTCCCCCAAAGAGGCTCTGATGCCACTGTCACTATAGAGTGGCCAGACTAGCAGAAGCATAGTGGGAGGGGGTTGGTGCACATATCAAGATCTAATCTTTAAATTAAATATACACAAAGCATGCAAAACACTCAATTTATTAAGCAATAAAACATGCATCCAATAGGGAATCGATCAAAGGAGAATTGAAATAGGAACCAATACTCAATGACCTGGGCATTTTCAGCCCTTGCACACCCTCCACAATTGAATCCTTGCACGCCAAACACAAGATCAATCAAGTAGAGGAATAAAATAATACATTTCTAATGTGTAGATACCTCACAACCTTGTTCGGATTGATGGAAAGCACAGCAATGAAGCAGCCCTTGATTCAGCCTCCAAGACCCGGCCTAGGAGGAGATGATTCTCCCTTAATCAGCCCACCAAGAATGCTTAGGAGAGGGGACAAGGAGGGCAGCCAACAGCAAGATCTCCCCTTGCTTGAGCAGGCCGAACCAATAGAGATTGAACAAGAGAGAGAGGGGGCTGCCAATTGGGAAGAGAGGAGACAAGAGAGGGGGCCGGCCCTTGCTTTTCCAAGTTAGGGTTGTCTCTTCTCTTTATTCTCCCTTATATACCCTCCATCAATCCTATTCTAAGTGGGCTTATAATGGGCTATTACTAAATGGGCTTCATTACTCTTTTTCCTTTCCATTTCACTAGAGGGTCTTACACAATGGGAACGGGCTCTGACTCTCAGGGCCCGTGGAGGCCTGTACCTCCTGCACACGGCCAAGCCTGCGACAGCGTCGACTCCTCGCTAACCACGGGTCCCACCCTCGACACCTAATTCGCGCGTCTAGACCCTACAATGTGTAAATGCACAACCTAGGTGTATGCCTAGTGCATGTGTGTAACATATGCGGGTCCCACTCGAATTATGTGTAACGAAAGTACATGTGGGGTCGGCGTGACCGCCCCCACCACCATTGGACCCCATCTCCCATACCGGTTCACTTGGACTGCTACATCGTTAGACTAAACCGGGCCCAAGCTCATACCATGGTCCAACACTAACCCCGTCTTTCAATTGACTGTACATGTTACTCTAGACGGTACCGGAATGACCTCTGAGTAAGGATACGTGGTCACAACCGATCATTGTGAATAGGTTGCGCTGGGAGAAGGTGAAGGGCCAATCAGTGTAGAGGTTCACATAGCCGAACGAGTTAGTGCTTTTGTTCGCCGAGATTGAGCTGTTGTAGCAGTCGACCCTTATTATGCTACCGATGGTCATATCTGCTAGTAGGACTGAGATGTTAATGACCTCCATTGGTGGACCCAGAAGGGTCTGGGTGGCTGGAAGCTGTCGTTGCAAGTGAGGTTGAAACCTGCACCTCTGAAACAGCGGTCATCGCCACCACTGCCATTGCTGATGCTGAAGGGGTAAGGTACAGCCACGTTTCTGCACTGCCTTCGGCACCCAGCATTGGCCACGGCTCTGAATGCGCAGAAGAGCCACGCCACCACAAAAATACATCCTGATCATCTAATTCTCTTGTACCGTGTCTCTATCACTCTCTCGCACATGAAATATGATCTGGCACTCTTGCCATAACTGATACAACCTTCTTTTAAAAGCAGCGACACGATGAACATTCGACTTGAATTTGAATTTGCTGGTAAATTTTCACACACCGTACGTTCATAGTTTTAAATCGACGGAAATTCTGTGTGCCGGCAATTTTAAGTTCATCGGTGTTCAGCCAAAAGTCTTCCAGTCACGCTGAAGAGAAAAAAAAAATTTCAAACCACATTGAGGCGAAGAGTTGAATTTTCTCTTGCGCCTGACGTCCTTTTCTTTAATGGGTACTCTTCCCGCTGATACATGTTGACATCATCTTTCTCCGTATGATCTTGGTAATACATGATGATCGTCATTACATCACTGCAGATAAAAATAAAGAGAAAATTATCGCTTGGACAAATGGGTGACTCTTATTATCCAATTGGTCCCGACATGCTTTATTAATGTACCGTTCTTTCCGTCAAGTCTTTGCGTGAATGCAAGACTAAGACATCTTACTTTTAAAAGATTGGAAAAAAAATTAAGTTAAAAATTTATTCAAAACGAGCATAAATTTTGTAAAAAATGCTTAAAGAAAGATGTGTTTTGTAAAAACATTAAAATACCTCGAATATGATGTAAATTAGCTGAAATGTTTAAAAAATTGACATATTTAGATACTAATTTTTTATAACAAAAACATTTACAAAAATTTGTATATGTATTTTGATTGGATTAGATAACTAAGCCACACATAAATCCCATATATCTATTCTAATCAAGATACATGTGTGAGTTTATGTTGTTTCTTTTTTATTGAAAATATCATTTTATGACAAATATGCACTTTATACTACTAACCGCCACTCTACATAGTCCTCCATTACTTTTGCTCGTTATTTTCAACCCCTTGTATCCCCACTCTACATCAGATTCTCCTATGCTCTGCCGCACCGCCCTTGCCCCAAAATTGCCTTGCCACCTCAATCTTCATTTCTCTCCACTCTACTGCTCCTCCGCTCTTCCCTTAGAATAGGCATTCCTCTCTGCCATGGTTGCGTCCTTGGCCCACACATCTCCCATCTCCCACGGTAGTAAGGAAGATTTTTGTCACGCTCGAGGTTTTTTCATATATTTACTTTAAAATTCTTCTAAGCTTTTATTTCAAAATACGGATGTAAATCAAAAGAAATAACAAAATTTAAAACATGTGAAAATGAATCTTATAAATTAATTCATCATGTAACCAAACAAACATTCTCAGGCATGACCCAAAACAAAAATGTAAAGGTAACACCTGCCATGACCATGGTCTTTAAAAATAAGTTTATCCCAAGTCTCCCTAAATACAAGTTCTTCAATAGTTTGAGCTCTAAATTATACATATATGTATAAGTCCAAAAGAAAGTACCCTCACCTTACTCAATACATGAGATAATTGTGTAAAAATAACAATCTCACTAAGAGTCCACAACACACAAAGTTTGAGGAAGAGCAATCCACCACAGAGAATAAGGTTCAATCCAAAAAGCTCTCAGCTGAACTTGTAAAAGCCTCTACACCAAGGGGTTAAAAAATAGGGAAGTTGAGTATCTTCATACCTAGTAGTGGAAATAAATCAATAAACTTCAAAAAATCATACATAGATGCATTCAACAACTACATATGAAGTAAGAAAGATATGAAACATAAATAGGGTCTCACACACAAATCATCACACTAGCTAAACCTATACTTACTCTTATGTTATACTCTTGTACTTACACTCTGAATCAGAGTCTTACCAACTTACTTGTACAATCGTATATTTACCCGTATAACTTATATATACACATACGACCTTACTCATACATTCTTACTTGTACGACTTTACTTGAATAAACTTACTCTTACCATCATCCTTAGAAGCTCACACTTATACTTACTCTAAATCTTACATATACCGCTTACTCAAAACTCGATACATACAACTTATTCTTACTGTCATACATATACTATTGACAACTGAAGCTCATTTCAATTAATAAGCTTTAGTGTCAAAAAGGAAATGAATGCCTCCAAGGCGTCACCTTAAACTTTGAGGAGCAACTAGATACCATGGACTTTTTTGAAGGTAAGATACACCTATGCTCATGGGGCAAAAGATCAAACAGGTAAGAGTAGATCCATTATACTACTTACCTAAGCGAGTAAATGCCCACTCTTTGAGGCCATACAGTGCCAACTAAGGGCAATATAGTATCAACTAAAGGCGGAAATCAAACGGTGCCACTCTTGGGAAGATATCTTATATTGCCATTCTTGGGGAGAACATATAATGTCATATATAGGCAAAAAAATATACAATGCCCACAAAGGGCAGAAATTTACAATCAACGTTTGAGTAGAAATACAGCACTAAAACCAAATCCCACAGGATAACACCATGGCCGGACCCAGAAGGACGCTCAGTTAATTACTTATCGACTAGCTTAAATACGGAACTTAATCCGTCAAAATCCTCGATCTTAACTTACAATGTTACCAAATTAGGGTTGCTTATAACTCAAGATCATATTATGTAACTTATGCATGTACGAGTATGGCCGAATCTAATTCCATCTTGCATTCTTCAGCCAACTAAGCTAAAACCGCGTCTGTGTTGAAGTTTTAATTAGCAAAGGTAACATACTTCACTTAGCTCATAACCCAACCCTTTCCCTTAAAGTCTTACTAATCTCTGCATAACCTTATTTGTCAAGCTCAAACTCCATACCAACATATTCTTACCATCATCTACTTATGGCCTTACATCCCACACCATTTGCCTTAGAACCAAATTATCTTACTCAAACTCCTCAAATGAAACCCTTAGACCTAAATTCAGTCATCAAACCCTTACTAATTCTTTACTTATTGTTCTGCTATTACAATTCACATTATGCATATTATGTATGTAGAATTATGTTGTCAAATCTTACTAACTCACAATCCCATAGATGCACTGAACCTTAGGTCTTTTAAATCCCTGCATCCCCTACATCTCCTACTCATCATTCCAAGCATTCAATCCAAATCAACCCTTCAATCTCATCAAGTCTAACCTTTGCCTGTCAATCTTACATCTTCACTCACTTAGCATGCTGCTGTAGTTTTCACATCATAATTCATGAAATACCCCTTCAAAAAACTTACAATCAAATTCACATATTCGTGACCATCAACCACACAGATTTATCACATGCTCTAATTACATACATATAATTCATCAACCACTTACGATCATACCCTTAGTCTTCACTAGCATATGCTTAATTTACATACATAAAATATGCTCACTTAATTAGCATTGATCGTACAACACATTAAGTTATAAACTCCTAACGTCCAACTACATAATTAAAGCATGAAATTACAAGTTCAAGGTCCCCTACCTCGTAATCCATGTGAGTTTGATGACGAGCACATGATGAGGGCGGCTTTGATGGCAAAATAGGTGGTCAAAAGCATCGTACTAAGAGAGCTGTTGTCCCAAGGATTTTTTAGAGACTCCAGAATCAATCTATGTAAGGCGGGGCTGATTTTTCTCAAAGCAGATGATTTGGAGCCCTTGGGCAGGCTAATTGAAGGTCAGCTAACTGCTAATTTTTCTTGGAAAGGGGGGGGCTAATTAGAGGTTAGCTAACTGCTAAAAAACATTTAATTGGCCATAAGACATTAAAATAAATTTTAGATCCACCCAGTAGCAATAATTTTGCATTGTCAAAGCCTCTCAAAAGGGTAGAGGGTTTGGTTGGGTACTGACAGACATAAGAGAGATAGAAAAGGGCTTTAGAGGTCATATTGACTAGTGGTGGTGTCAATCAATCATCATACGCTACAAGGGCGCTGCCCTTAACTTAAAACTACGCACACGACCACAAGCGCACGTGGTAAAAGGGTAACCAAAGGGGGAGGACATGTTGTTGGTGTGTCCTTATGTGACTCAGGCTGGTGTGAGAAGGATCCAACTACTCACAGGCAAGATGCTATCAAATAGCATATACACACGCTGTCACAGCCAAACCCTAAAAAGAGTGCTCCTTTAGGGGGTTGGGGTTGTCAAACATAGAAGAAGTGGGGTTTGTCAGTGGCAATCCCCCAAACAAAAGTTGAGGCACTAAGGTTCGGAGTAGGTGGCAGACATACGTGGCGACATCTCCCATCGCTACCACAACCAAACCCGTTATGTGGGTGGTTGTGCACCAAGCACGGTTTACAGTAAAGGATAGGTGTATGGCAGTGGTTAAGCCTTCGCTGGCCCAAGGCCAGTGGCCGACAATGTTACTTCCCCTTGGAAGGATCGGCATGTGGGGATTCATTCCTGTAGGCTATGTTTCATGCACAAGGGAAAGTGGGGGTGTAGAGGTGGAATCAAGACAGAAGTGCTGCCCTTGCTGTCATTGGTTCGGGGCAGAGCCCATGTCGATCGAGCATCATGCCCAAGTTTGTGCAATGTTAGGGCCCATTGCAATGGTGAGAGAAGTACCCCAAAGTTTGGGGGCACCTAGTTTGGGCAAAATAGTGTTGGATAGAGGATAGGAGCAGGGGAGGCTAGGAACGTGGGCCCCTTATTGACGTTGGGTCAAGGCAGTGTCCAGGATTGTTAGTTGGTCAAAGATAGTGGCAGCAAAACCGCCCGTCAGAATAAATGAAGGGACTCGATTTATCCCGGGGCAACAGTGTGCCAAGCTAGGGTGGCAGACACACTGCCCCTGGGCCACAAACGGCTGGGCACGGCCATGGGCTAGATCTGGAAGACGACGGTGACCCAACAGTTGCAGAATCGTGGCAAGTTGAACGGATGTCGGCCCAATGTTGTCCAACATCCAACAACAAAAAATGGAACCCGCTAGAGAAAAAAAGTAAGCTTTACTTCCGCACGGGTCAGGTAATCTAGTAGATTGGAATAGATCGGGGTAAGGGAGGCTAGACCTCGGCACCTCACTGTTGTCAGCTTGAGGTGGCAGTCTGAAGGCCAATTTGTGAGTGGCAGCCAATAGTGAAAATAAATGGCAGAAAAAAATCAACCAAAGGGAGAAATTTTGCCCAGATTGGAATGAGGTAGAGGAGGGCCAGGAAAGGAGGAGATTCAAGCCTAGGAGGCGGCCTTGTCATCACTAGGTCAGGGGAGGGCCAAAGGCTAGCCGGCGGCATAACTGTAGGTTGCAATGCACAGAAATGGGGAAAAAAGAAGGGGTGGCCAGATTTTTACCTCACATCAGCGAAGGAGGGGCATAGAGGCTGGGACAGTGGTGCCCAAACATTCTATTGGTCAGGGCAAAGCTTGATGACGAGCTGGAGGTCATCCTACCAGTGGCAGAGGCAGATATGGGGGGAAAATAGGAGGGCTCACAAAGCTGAAATGGGAATGAAGGGGGGGAAAGGGGCAGATGGCCGGTAGCCATGCCAGGGTTGTGGCAATGGCATCACCAAGTCGAGGTCTGCTAGGAGGAAGCTGGAGGGTGGTAGTGGTGCCACCTCCAGCTTCACGGAAAAAAGGGGTGGCAGTTTTCGTCTGCTCCCAATGGGTCGGGTGCTCTGCACCTGGTTCATTCCCTTTTTTTTTTCCTTTCCCCTTCTTCATCTTTGCCATTTCTCCTATGCACCTCTTTCGTTTCTCTCTTGTTTTCTCACTGAAAGTTTTTGTAGTGCATCGAGGCCCATGACTTGCGACTAAACACCACTCTCGATCTCCAGTTATGAATATTGAGGTCAATTACAAAAACGGATATGCCAAAGCATAAGATTTTATTTCAAAAATACGAGCATAAAATAGCAAAAAATTTATAAAAAATTGCAAAAAAATAAAAAATGTTTCAAATTTTCTTTACATTGGGGGAGAGGGGGAGGGACTTGGTTGTGAGGGGCATTAGGGGGTGGACTACCCAAAGGCCATCACAACCCATCCAAAGGGCATAGTAAGTATAATTATTTTATTTATTTTTCAATTTTTTGTTTAACTTAGCCCTAAATTTCATATTTATCTGCTTGCATATTTCTAAGTTGGATTATAGGTGTTCAATTAGAAAATTTGGTAGAGCTAAACAGGATCCTCAATGGGGACCTTAGAACATCTTTCATGGCCACTTGTTTTAAAAAAGTACTACATCTACCATTGACCCAGGTGTGCCATCAACTAATCATCTTCATGTTATCTATGATGAAATTGGGCCTCACATTCAATGTTAGTGGGAAGGTGGCCACCTTCAGTCCATTAGATGTTACTCTTTTCCTATGTTTTCCTAATGGAGAGCTGCGCGATGTAGGCGTAGCTAAACAATCCTTCAAGTTCAAGCTGAAAGATAAGTTCTTTTGAAAAACCACTACAACAAAAAAGATTATTAGCGGCGCTTTTCAGCTTCGCTAATAATAGTAAAAGCGTCGCTAATAGTCATTAGCGACGCTTTTTAAGCGTCGCTAATGACTATTAGCGACTTTAAGCGTCGCTAATGACTATTAGCGACGCTTTTTAAGCGTCGCTACTTACGTTGAGAAAACACGAGTCGCGATTGCTCATTAGCGACGCTTACATAAAGCGTCGCTAATAGTGCACATTAGCGACGTTTATTTATACGTCGCTAATAATTTTAGTATTAGCGATGTAAAACAAATGTCACTAATAATAAATTATTAACGACGCATAATACTTATGCCTCGCTAATAATTGACTATTAGTGACACTTTATTAAACGTTGCTAATCTAAAACATTATTTAAAAAAATAAATAACAACTTATTAGCGACACACATATCAAAGCGTCGCTAATAACTAATTTTTAGCGAAGCTTTGTGGTGCGTCGTTAATAAAAAATAATTTTTAAATTATTATTAATGAAAAAATCAAATTTTTTTAAAAAAATATTGTGTATTAGCAACGCTTCTGAAAGCGTCGCAAATACTTAATAAAATTTTAAAAAAATAAAAAAAATCCGGCACCGGAATCTGGCAGAAATGCCGGATCTGGCGCCGGTGGGGTGGGTGGCTGGATTCCAGTGGGGAGCCGGAATCCCGTCCTCCCTCCCTCTCCTGGGGGGGGGGTGTGAGAGGGGGAGAGAGGGCCGGATTCTGGCGAGTCCCAGCCTCCCTCCCGCTGCCCCTGAACCCCCACCTCCTCCTTTGAAACAGAGAAGGGGAACAGGGGCCAGGGTGGTTGACCCGGGGTGAGAAGAGGGGAGGGGGGCCTCGGCAGTGTGAGCGGGGAAGAGAGGGCCGGATTCCGGCCTCCCTCCCGCTGCCCCTCTCCCCCGGATCCGCCCCCAAGCCCCCCCCCCCCTGGAACAGAGCAGGGGAATAGGGTGGCTGACTTGGGGAGAGAAGTTAGAGGGGGGATCCCGGGGAGAGGGCCAGCGGGAGGCCGGGCTTGTGGGCGCCGGGGAGAGAATGCCAGAGGCGGACGCGGGCGGCGGAAATCTGCTACGGGGTGGGGCACAGGAGGGGATGAGTGGCCAAGAAGGGGGCCGGAATTGTGAGCACCGGGGGACGGATGCGGGGTGTACTGGATCGGAGCGGAGTGGGGTTGCCGGGGACGGAATGGATCGGGGTAGCCGGGGCTGGACATGGGCGGCGGAAGCGGCAAGGGGTGGGGCACGGGAGGGGAGGAACTACCGGGTGAAGTGGGGCGGACGGAGCCGCACGGGCGGCGGCCAAGCGATTGACGGCGGCGGAAGGGCAACGGCTGACAACGGCAAAGGACAAGCGGCGGACAGCGGAAGAGGGTAGACGATGGACGGCAGAAGAGGGCAGACGGCGGCGGCTGGAGGAGAGAAGGGGGAAGACTGTTGAACAAAAACACCCGCGCGGGCGAAATGTTCTGCACGGGTGATATATATTCGCCCGCATGGTGCGAAAATTTTGCCCCGAGCGGAATATTTTCACATCGCGCGTGCGCAAATTTTTAGTGCGCGTGCAATGTTTTCTATCGACGCTTAGGGAGCGTCGCAAATGATCATTTGCGACGCTTCAGCTAAGTGTCACAAACGTTATATTTTAAAACATGTCGCAATAAGTTTTTATTTGTGACGCTTATACATAAGCATCGCAAAAAGAGTTTAATTTGCACTATTACTCCTCCCTCTTTCTCTCTCTCTCCTCTCTCTCTCTCCCTCTCTCTCCTCTCTCCTCTCTCTCTCTCTCCTCCCTCTCTCTCTCTCCTCCCTCTCTCCTCTCTCCTCTCTCTCACTTTCCCTCCTCTCTCTCTCCTCCCCTTCTCTCTCCCTCCCCTAGCTCTCTCTCCCCCCTCTCTCTCTCCTCCCTCCCTTCTCTCACTCCACTCCACTCACTCTCTCTCTCTCCTCCCTCCCTTCCCTCACTCCACTCACTCTCTCTCTCTCCCCCCTCTCTCTCCCCCTCCCTCCCTCTCTCTCTCCCCTCTCCCCTCTCCTCTCTCCCTCTCTCTCTCCTCCCTCTCCTCCCTCTCTCTCCCTCTCCTCTCTCCCTCCCCTGTCTCCCTCCCCTCTCTCTCTCCTCTCTCTATCTCCTCTCTCTCTCTCCTCCCTCCCTCTCTCCTCTCTCTCTCCCTCACCTCTCTTTCCCTCCCTCGTTATCTCCCTCCCCGCTCTCCTCTCTCCTCTAATTTCAATTTTTTATAATTTTTTATTTAAAAATAAAAAATACAATTCTTCTCCCCCTCTCCTCTTCCATCCCCTCTCCTCTCTCTTTCCCCTCTCCTCTCTCTCTCCTCCCTCTCCTCTCTCTCTCTCCTCCCTCTCTCTCCCTCTCCTCTCTCTCTCTCCTCCCTCTCTCTCCCCTCTCTCCTCTAATTTCAATTTTTTATAATTTTTTATTTTAACAAATTAATTTTGAAAATAAAAAAATAAAAAAAGTAAATACTAATAGCGACGTATGGTACGTGTAAATACTAATACACGTACTAATAGCGATGTATATTTCTATACGTCACAATTAGTATTTTATTTTATTAATTTTTTTATTTTGTAAAAAATAACAAAAATTAATAAAAAAATTTAAAAAATCAAAATAAAATACCTCTCACCCTCCCTCTATTCCCTCCCCTATCCCCTCTCTCTTCTCTCCCCTATCCCCTCTCTATTCCCTCCCCTATACTAATAGCGACGAGGCGGAAGGCGGCGGAGTGGCTGCGCGGCGGCGGAGTCCGATGGGGCAGTACCTGCAGAGGGGGAGGAGGGGCCGGAAGAAGGGCGACCGGGAGGGGGACAGAGGAGGAGGACGGTGGGCAAAGGCTGAGGGGGGCGGAGGCGACGGCACGGCAGTGCGGCAGAGGCAACGGCCCGGTAGTGCGGCGATGTGGTGGTGCGGCAAGGGCTGCGCGGTGGTGGGCAGCAAGTGACGGGCGAAGGGTGAAATGAGAAGGACGACAGTGGGGGGGATTTATATGGCGCGGGGAAATTACGCCCGAACGCGAAATTTCCCCACGCAGTTGTTTTTTGGGTTTTTTTAAAAAACATTAATTATTAGCGACGGTCACTAGGACCGTATATTGCTAAATATATACTTTTAGCGACGTTTACTCAAATCCGTCGCTAAAACAAATTTCTCTCTCTTCCATCTCTCTCTACCCCCTCTCTCTAACCTCTCTGCCCTCTCTCTCTCTAACCCCTCTCTCTAACATCTCTCTCTACCCCCTCACTCTAACCTCTCACTCTCTGCACTCTCTCTACCCTCTCTCTCTCCTCTCTCTCTCCTCCCTCCCTCCCTCTCTCTCTCTCTCCTCCCTCTCTCTCCCTCTCCTCCCTCTCTCTCCCTCCCCTCTCTCTCTCCCTCTCCTCTCTCTCTCCTCTCTTTCCCTCTCCTCTCTCCTCTCTTTCCCTCTCTCTCCCTCTCATCTCTTTCCCCTCCTCTCTCTCTCTCCCTCTCCTCTCTTTCCCTCCTCTCTCTCCCCTCTCCTCCCTCTAATTTTATTTTTTTTTAAATTTTTTAAATTTTTTAAAAATAATTTTAAAAATAAAAAAATAAATACTAATAGTGACATATATTTGTATACATCGCTATTAGTACATGTATTAGCAACGTATAATTCCATACGTCACTAATACTTGTACTAATAACGATGTATAATCATATATGACGCTATTAGTATTTTATTTTAAATTAAATTTTTTATATAAAAAATTTAAGAATTTAAAAAAAATTAAAAAAACAACAAAATAAAATCCCTCTCTCTTCCCTCCCCCTCTCCCTCTCTCTTCCCTATCCTCTCCTCTCCCCCCTCTCCCTCTCTCTTCCCTATCCTCTCCACTCCACTCTCTCTCCCTCTCTCTCTCTCTCTTTCCTATCCTCTCCTCTCTCTCTCCCTCTCTCTTTCCTATCTTCTCCACTCTCTCTCTCTTCCCTCCCTCCTCTCTCTCTGCTCTAATACGTATACTAATAGCGATGTATATAATCCTATACGTCGCTATTAGTATTTTATTTTAAATTAATTTTTTTATATAAAACATACAAAAATATAAAAAAAATTAAAAAACAACCAAATAAAATCCCTCTCTCTCTTCCCTCCCCCTCTCCCTCTCTCTTCCCTATCCTCTCCTCTCCCCCTCTCCCTCTCTCTTCCCTATCCTCTCTCTCTCTCACTCTCTCTCTCTCTTTCCTATCTTCTCCTCTCTCTCTCTCTCTTCCCTCCCCTCTCTCTCTCTTGCCTCCCCCAATCTCTCTCCTCTAACACGTGCACTAATAGCGATGTATATAATCCTATACGTCGCTATTAGCATTCTATTTTAAATTAATTTTTTTGATATAAAACATACAAAAATTAATAAAAAATTAAAAAAACAACAAAATAAAATCCCTCCCTCTTCCCTCCCCCTTTCCCTTCTCTCTCTCTCCTCCCTCTCTCTCTCCTCTCTCTCCCTCTCCTCTCTTTACCTCTCTCTCTCTCCCTCCCTCTCCTCTCTCTCTCCCTCTCCTCTCTTTCCCTCTCTCTCTTCTCTCTTTCCCTCTCTCTCTCCCTCTCATCTCTTTCCCCCTCCTCTCTCTCTCCCTCTCCTCTCTTTCCCTCCTTCTCTCTCTCCCCCCTCTAATTTAATTTTTTTATAATTTTTTAAAATTTTAAAAAATAATTTTCAAAATAAAAAAATAAAAAAAGTAAATACTAATAGCGACGTATATTTGTATACGTCGCTATTAGTACATGTATTAGCGATGTATAATTCCATACGTCGCTAATACGTGTACTAATAGCGACATATAATCCTATACGTCGCTATTAGTATTTTATTTTAAATTAATTTTTTTATATAAAAAAGAAGAAAATTTAAATAAAATTTAAAAAACAACAAAATAAAATCTCTCTCTCTCTTCCCTCCCCCTCTCCCTCTCTCTTCCCTATCCTCTCCTCTCTCTCTCTCTCTCCCTCTCTCTTCCCTATCCTCTCCTCTCTCTCTCTCTCTCTCTCTCTCTTTCCTATCCTCTCCTCTCTCTCCCTCTCTCATTCCTATCTTCTCCTCTCTTTCTCTCTTTCCTCTCCTCTCTCTCTCTCTTCCCTCCCCCCTCTCTCTCCTCTAGTACGTGTACTAATAGCGACGTATATAATCCTATACATCGCTATTAGTATTTTATTTTAAATTAATTTTTTTATATAAAATATACAAAAATTTATAAAAAATTAAAAAAACAACAAAATAAAATCCCTCTCTCTTCCCTCCCCCCTTTCCCTTCTGTCTCTCTCTCTCTTCCCTATCATTTCCTCTCGTCTCTCTCTCTCTCTTTCCTATCCTCTCCTCTCTCTCTCTCTCTTTCCTATCCTCTCCTCTCTCTCTCTCTTTCCTATCCTATCCTCTCCTCTCTCTCTCTCTCTTTTTCATATCCTCTCCTCTCCTCTCTCTCTTTTTCATATCCTCTCCTCTCCTCTCTCTCTCTCTCTCTTCCCTGTCCTCTCCTCTCCCTCCCTCTCTCTCTCCCTGTCCTCTCTTTCCCTCTCTCTCTCCTCTCTTTCCCTCTCTCTGTGCCTCTCATCTCTTTCCCCCCCTCTCTCTCTCTGCCTCTCATCTCTTTCCCCCTCCTCTCTCTCTCTCCCTCTCCTCTCTTTCCCTCCTCTCTCTCCCCTCTCCCCCCTCTAATTTCATTTTTTTATAATTTTTTAAAATTTTAAAAAATAATTTTGAAAATAAAAAAGTAAATACTAATAGCGACGTATATTTGTATACGTCGCTATTAGTACATGTATTAGCAACGAATAATTCCATACGTCGCTAATACGTATACTATAGTGACATATAATCCTATACGTTGCTATTAGTATTTTATTTTAAATTAATTTTTTTATATAAAACATGAAAGAATTTAATTTTTTTTAAAAAAACAACAAAATAAAATCCCTCTCTCTCTTCCCTCCCCCTCTCCCTCTCTCTTCCCTATCCTCTCCTCTCCCCCCTCTCCCTCTCCCTTCCCTATCCTCTCCTCTCCTCTCTCTCTCTCTCTTTCCTATCCTCTCCTCTCTCTCTCTCTCTTTCCTATCCTCTCTCTCTCTCTCTCTCTCTTTCCTATCATCTCCTCTCTCTCCCTCTCTCTTTCCTATCTTCTCCTCTCTCTCTCTCTCTTCCCTCCCCTTTCTCTCTCTCTCTTCCGTCCCCCCTCTCTCTCCTCTAATGCGTGTACTAATAGCGACGTATATAATCCTATACGTCGCTATTATTATTTTATTTTAAATTAATTTTTTTATATAAAACATACAAAAATTTATAAAAAATTAAAAAAACAACAAAATAAAATCCCTCTCTCTTCCCTCCCCCCTTTCCCTTCTCTCTCTCTCTCTCTCTTCCCTATCCTCTCTCTCCTCTCTCTCTCTTTCCTATCCTCACCTCTCTCTCTCTTTTTCATATCCCCTCCTCTCCTCTCTCTCTCTTCCCTATCCTCTCCTCTCTCTCTCTCTCTCCCTCTCTCTTCCCTTTCTTCTCTCTCTCTTCCCTATCCTCTCTCTCTCTCCTCTCTCTCGCTCCACCCTCTCGCTCCTCCCTCTTTCTCTCTACCCTCTCCCTCTCTCTCTCTTCCCTCTCCTCTCTTTCCCCACTCTCTTTCCTCCTCTCTCTCTCTTCCCTCTCCTATCTACCTACACACTATCTTTCCTCTAATTTTAAATTTTTAATATTTTTTATTTTTAAAATTAATTTTGAAAATAAAAAATAATTAAATAAAAATACTAATAGCGACGTATAACTATATACGTCGCTATTAGTATTTTATTTTAATTATTTTTTTATCTTTAAAAATAAAAAAATAATAAAATTTTAAAAAAATTTAAATAAAATTTTAATAAAAATAGGTAGTAGCGACGCATAGTTATATATCTCTATTAGTTCTTATTTTTTATTTTTTTTAAAAAATTAAGAATTATTAGCAATGCTCATATTTAAATGTCGCTATTGTTGAAACTATTAGCGACGTTTGTAAGTATACGTCGTTAATAGTGTTGAAATTTGTTTTAAAAAAAATTAAATATATATGTTGCTAATAACGTAAGTATTAGCGACGCATAAATTCAAGAGTCACTAAAATATTACGTATTAGCGACGTTTGGAGTATTGCGTCGCTAATAGACTATTATTAGCGATGCTTAATATTATGTGTCGCTAATATTTGTATTTTTTGCGATGTTTTGTTATATGTCGTTATTAGCATATATTAGCGACGCATAGTATTGCGATGCTTACATAAGCGTCGCTAATACCCAGTTTTGTTGTAGTGAACATTAGTTGTCAAAGACACTAATGATGCACTGAAATAATGTTCAATAAAATATTTTCAAATTTCAAATTGCAATCCTATTTTATGATATGTCATTGCTTATTTGGGCTATTTATGTTTTGAAAAGGTTAGCTGGACCTTAATTGAGTTTACATGTCTAAACAGGCTTCAACAGGATCCAACTATAAGAGGAAGTGAAGCCCAACTACCCAAAGCTATTTAAAAGTCAAGAATGGGCTCTTAATGGTCTAAACATGTATGGAATGGTCGAATACAACCTTGTGGACCCGTTGGATTTGAGATTTGCATCAAGAGAACTAAATTAGGAAAGAAGCTGATTCAGATAGATTGACACAACTATAGTATTTTGACCATATCTTTCTCAGTATAATTTGGATTGATACTATGTTTGTGGCATTGGAAAGAAGACTTTAGTGGCTACATTTATTATTTCAGGAAGAAATTCCAAATTTTGAAGATTTATGTGTCGAATTTGGCATGCAAACGGACAATTAGTAAACTAACCCGAGGCCAGCACATGGAGAATATTTTCATTGGTTGTGATTGATATATATAAGGAAAGACAATGAGGATGGTTGGATATCTAAAGGAAAATTCAAAGATACTTATTTGCTAAATAAATTATTGATTTATTTGATTGTTTTAGAATCTAATCATTGCCAAAGATGCAACCAATCAGGCAATCAATCAGGATGCAATCCAGAGATATGATTTTACTTTTTTCTTTGAAGCAATTCCTTTTATTCATATAAATAGAGGGGTGGATGTGATAGATGAATTATCTCCTCCTCTTTGGAGCTCTCTTCTCCTATTTTTATTCTCTTCTTTTGTATTTTTAGTTTTAGTGTTATTGTAATGACTTTTTAAGCTCTTAAGCTAAGGCTAGAGGTGATTTGTAACAATCTAATAGAGTTCTATTCATGTTTCATCAATTGTTTCAAGTAAGTATGGTTTATTTGAAGTGATGTTTATTGTTGTTCTTCTTGTTTCTTTATGATTTGGATACATAAGATGCTTGAAGGCTCTCCTTTTTTATCATTTGTGATTTGGATACATAGAAATCTTTAAAAGATAATTATTTTTATCCTTCATCTATCCAAAGTATTTTCTATCTTTAATTTCAATTTTAATGTTCATATCTTCCGGTTAGATAAAATCTTCATTTGATTCTAACTAAGATAACATGATACATGAAGAACATTATTAGATGTTACAATGATCCTTAATGTTTTAGTGTTTTCTCTTCTTGATTTCTTAACTTGTTATTCCCTCAATACTCTTCTACTCTTTCTTTCTTAATTTTCTCTTCCTCTACTTTTTCGTAATAATTTTCTTTGTTGCACAAGGCTTTCCCTGTGGATTGACCTTGTTTACTATAGTTGACAAGTAAAAAAAGAAATCTGAACTAGACTACTTCATAGTCTTAGTTTGGACGTAACAACTAACATTTTGAACAAGATGAAGGCGAGGAACACCATAAGGAGGGCAAGCTGAGGCTTGTTCTTCTATATGTAATAGTTGTCTTCCTACTCCCCAAAGCATGGAGGACAATAGACTTGAAGCATTGGGTCTTGTTGGAGGAGAGCCTCATATCATTCAACGCCAACCCTTAGGGGAAGATGGTGTGCCAAGCACTAAGGCAAGTAGTGAGTAATGTAGAAGATCATTTATACAAGAATAGAGTCAACTTATTTGTATGTTCAATAGTTTTGTGGGTAAGTGTTTCTTAAATATATGTATATGATATAACTTACTACTTTTACTAATCAACTTACATACATACTATACTTCTCATGTAGACTTTTGGTATATGTTTCCTTTTCAATGCAGGTATTTTAGTATAATTCCTTCTATTGTAGGGATTGAGTGGTGCACAAATGAGTGGCTAAGAATTTGACAATGGAGTGTGTGTATGGCACCAGACCTAGAGCAATGCATCCAATAATACAACAACAAGCTGCCACTCCATTGAAGTCACCAATGAAGAGGAGCAAATGTACGTTGTGGCATGGGCCATGACATGTTTAGAGAAGATAGAGGAGGTACATGATTTTGATGAGAGGGGTGATTAGGCATTATCCATGCCTCCTTCACCTCCCCTACTACCCAATGATCCTCTCTAGAAGACTACATAAGCCAATTGGAGCAGAGCCCCCTTGGAGACATGAATCCTCCTCCTCATGTCCATGGGTGGCATCCGATGACTCCCTGCCACAGAGGAGGACCTTTTCTAGACCCATGATCCCTCCCACCCAGCTATGTAGGGAGACATCCCTTGACTCCTAGGCACAAAGGACTCCTCCGGCATATATGAGCACCCCAAAACATCTATATAGGGAGGGATCACATGATTCTCAGATATAGCAGAGCTCTCCTTGACATCATAGTCCACCACAATGGATGCAACAGGAGCCTCTCAAAATTCATAGCCCATGGGGAGATATGAGAATGATAGAGGTGTGGACCCCACTTTCAAAAGGAAGGCTATAACTTTGGAAGCTCATGAGGACCCACTTTCAAAAGGAAGGCTATAACTTTGGAAGCTCATGAGGATTTGATACGGCATCTGCTACACAATTGTAAGGATTTTATAATGTAATTGATGTAAAATTTACTATGTATACTTGCAAGTGCATGAATCAAAGGTGGGAAAGCAGCTAAATGAGGTCGATCCCACGATGATTGATTAAATTTAACTAAATCTAGAATGTCCCTTGAGATATGTGCATTATTGGATCAAAATTCGATGGCTCACAGAGAAGGGGCTCATGCTGAGCATTTGAGCCCAATCTCTCACTTTAATGTGACTGAATAAAATAATTTCATTTTTTTTAGATTCAAGAGTGCAAGCGGGCATGCAACATGCCTACCCCTGAGTTATGTGCATCGTTGGGTTGTAACACAATGGCCCACAAGGCTAGGGCTCACCCTAATGTGTGTGAACCTAGGCTCACTCAAATGGAATTTAATAAATTAAGTTAATTTTTTATAATTATTTATTATATAATTATATATTGAATAATATATTTTTAATTTAAATAATAAAATTTATGTCATTGGCAAAGTATAATTATATATGTCACTAATAACATATGTATTTGTGATGTTTATCCATAAAGGTCATAAATAACATTGGTTATTGGTAACAATTATGGATAAACATTGCAAATAAATATGGTATTTGAGACATTTAGTATAAAAAGGTCACAAATAATTTTTTTGGCGGGGGTGTGAAGACTACTTGCGACTTTTTATTCTAAACCAATGTAAATAATTTGGAAAAGTGTCACTAAAATTGATTTTTTTAATGACGGTTTTTTATCCCTCACAAAAACTTATTATTATAGACGTTTTGGTGTACCTCACTAATATAAGATTTACAAATAGTACTTTTTGTTGTAGTGTTAAATGTCTACTCCAACCTCTCTCATTAGATAAAGAAGGTGAGTCACACCTAACAACAAATTTACTTTTATGTAGTTCTATTAGAGGAGGAGTAGACTTTTAGTGTAGAAAAAATTTAGTAGATATATCATTTTCCATGTAATATATGGATAAAATTCATTACTTCATCTTTAAACAGATAATGTGTAAATCCCCAAGGTATAAAGAAGGTATCATCATCTCCAGCCATCTCAATGTCATGGTTGACCCAATTTCAGAAATAGTTTCACCAGTTGCAGAATTATTGCAATCCTCCCAAGATTCACGTAGCAAGCCCTCCTTGTAGAGTGGCCGGATCAGCGGAAGCTTGGTGGGAGGGGTTTGGCACACAGATAAATAATCCAACTTTAAAATAGATCTACACAAAATATGTATCAATCTAATATTAATTAGTAAGATAAACATGCATCCATCCAAATCAATCAAAGGACAATAGAATAAAGGAAAGAAAACGAACTGACTTGGGCTGTCCAGCCCTTGCATGCCCTCAAACAAGTAGATCTTGCACACCAAACAAGAGATCTAATCAAGTAGAGAATAGTAGAAAACCTTATGTGTAGATCCTTCATAACCTTACTTGGATGAAGGAAAATCACAACAAGATCAACCCCTTGAACTAGCCACCACGTCCCAATCTTGGAGAGGATGAATCTCCCTTGATCAGCCCACCAAAGACACCTTGGAGAGGGGAGAAGGAGTGCAGCCATCAGCAAGCAAATCCCTTGCTTGAGCAGGCCACACCAAGAGAACAAGGGAGAGAGAAGAGGGGGTGGCCAATTGGGAAGAGAGGAGACCAAAGATAGGGCCAGCCCTTTCTTATGGGATTCCACCATATCCTCTCTTATTCTCTCCCTTAAATACTCCCCTACTTTCCATATTTAGGCGGGTCTAGAATTGGTTATTCTTAAATGGGCTTTTGTGTGGCCTGATTCAAATTGGGCCAACCTACGTAATTCCTTCCGGTTTCAATAGACAGTCTAACACAATGGGAGTGGGCTCTGTTCCCACAGAGCCTGTGGAGGCCTAGACCCCCTGCACACGGCCAAGCCCGCGACAGGGTTGACCCCTCGCTAATCACAGGTCCCACCCTCGACACCTAATTCGAGCGTCTGGGCCCCACAATATGTAAATGCACACCTAAATGTGTGTCAAATGTACATGTGTGACATATGCGGGTCCCACTTAAATTAAGTGTAATGAAGGCACATGTGGGGTTTGCGCAACTGCCCCCACCACCCTTGGACCCCGTGCCCCATACCGGTTCACCCGAACCGTGACACGTTGGACCAAACAAGGCCCGAGCCCATACCATGGTCGAACACTCCTTCTCATCATAGTTCAGTGGTGCCCAAGGGTGCTCAATGCTTATCCTCACTATCTACTACATCTCTGTTGTAACTTCTCTCATTGTCAGCCTATCCTCACCTTCGACCTTGAGGCACCTCTCTACAAGATGACTAGTTGCCATTGCTCGATCTTCCCCTCCTTCAATTTGAGCTTGTTCATCCAATATCTTCAACCATCGATTCACCCTTTTCTCAGAAATGAAATGACTTACTGATGATTTTCTGTGAGCTCCTCCGTTTGAGATGGGTCTCTACCCTGTTAACAGCTCAACAAGTACCGCCCCAAAGCTATACACAACACTTCTCTCTGTCAATTGGAATGTTTGCAAGTACTCGGGATCCAAATATCCACGAGTTCCTTTCACTATAGTTTCAATTTGTCCCCGTTTATCTAATGGAACTAGCTTTGATGTTCCAAAATCTGACACTTCTGCATTCAGGTTGGAGTCTAAGAGGATGCTTGGCACTATTACATCTGAATGCAAGTAGGTGAATGCTCCTGCAGTTTCTGATGCAATCTTTAGATGATTTCCAAATGAAATGGAGCCAGCAAAATCCCTCTGATGAAGATGCTAGGAGAGGGTTCAATTGCTGATGGAGTCATACACTAAAATTGGACTGTTCGATTCCAGAAAACATCCCAAAAGCTTTACCATATTTTTATGGTTCATCCGATACAAGGCCGAGATCTCATTTATGAAGTCTTCAACTTGATTCTTATCCACTGTTTTAGACTTCTTAGCTTCATCTTCTCTATGTAGTGGTAGATGTCATTTACAAACTACACTCAGGAAAGTAAGCTCGAAAGTTCAACTCAGCTCGAGCTTGACTCGGCTTGACTTACGTTCGAGCTCGAATTCAAAGTTGGTCAAGTACTGAAGCTCAAACATGTATTTGACTTGAAGCTTGATAAAAATTTAAACTCACATTGAGTATATTATTTTTTTAAATATACACATGCATATATTACATATTATATATAGATTTCATATATCCCAAGTTTTAACTCTTTTTATTTAATATATCAGTTTACTTTTGTATGTACAACTATATAAGATCTTTTGTTAAAGGAATTATATAATATATGTCATGAGATTTAAAATTATTTTTTTATGAAATTTTACTCCCTCAGTCATTTATTAATAGTCTAAATTAGAAAATTAAAATCAGCAAAGACTAGTTCATTTAATTTTCACTTTTTTAGTGAGGGACTTGGATTAATCTTCTTTTCGATGAGCTATGCAATTTTCCTCATAATGTTATGGCGATACAAAACTTAACAAATGGTAGTGGAAAAAGGATGTCCCAAGATGTAGGCAAGAGAGAGGGGTAGATATAGGAGAAGTTATCGAGGAAAGATGGCATAATGAGAAGAGGTCGGTCCAAGAAAGAGGAGAAAAAAAGCAAATTTTTGGAAAGGAGAGCTAGAGAGGAAGGTGAAGGGAAAAAAAAAGAAAGGGAAAAAGATATAAGGGAGGGGAATTTTGATCCATACATAAGTAATTGTTATGTGCCAAGCATAGAAGGCCTTATCGGTCAATATGGCCCTGTATCAGTTGAGACCGATACGGGTACGGGGGGTACCCCCCCCCCCCCCACAAAAATCTGATGCGTATCGTCTGTACCGTATCAATATAGTTGTTACATTTGATACTGTATTTAAAAAATAATTTTTAAATTTAAAAAATATTTTTTTTAAAACTTTTTTTCTTAAAAACAAAACACAATTCAAACCCAACTTCTTTGAAAGTTTAAGTTTTTATTATATTAAAAATAATATTTTTAAAGTTATATGAAATCAATACGGGTAGGTCCATGCAATTTACATAATTATTTTTTTACATATAGTGCTCCACAAATATATATTTATTTAAACATATAACTTAGACTCATATTAAGCATATTATTTATTTTTAAAATAAATTAATTTTAGAGCACTTAATATGAGAAAGAAGAAACAATAATTTGTATGGGACGGAGAACATAATAGTGTATGGTTCCAAATGAACTAATTTTAGAATACCCTATCGGTTGATATGGCATTTTACGATCATATTATGTTCTAAAAGAAATATTATAATGATATATTATGGGTTATAATATTTTTTTATATTTATAAAAAAATTTATGCCCATTTTTGGTGTGTACCAAGCGTATCATCGGCGCGTACCTGTATCCATAATCATCGATACGGCCTTTCATGGTCCCAAGGTGTGATAAGTACTTAGGCTTCATGGAAGGAAAAAGGGGAAAAAAAGAAAGAGAAAATGATATAAGAGGGAGGGAAATTTTTGTCCATATGCAAATAATTTTTGTCCCATTATGTGACAGGTACTTAGGTTTCATAGGAGGGAAAAAAAGAGCTGGGAGGAAGGAGAGAAGGAAGAAATGTTTTGTTCCTCAATAATAATCAAAGTGGCCGCTGACATAGATGTAACATTTACATCTGCCCTTGGCTACGTAATGGTTGGGTTTTAGGTCCCAGGCCATTACATGATCAATGCCCTCAAGTACAAGTCATTTATTCCTCTTATTATAATTAAACCGTACAACTATCTTACAACTAACATGGCGTTAGTCATTTTGTATTTTTAACTATTGTATTTTAGATTTTTTATTTTAAAAGGCAGAGTAAAATCTTACATTTCAGATGCTCGATTTCAGACTACATTCTAGAATCCTAAGTTTCTAGAATGTATGATAAAATACATGACAGAATGCAACTTTTATCTAAACACAAGATATAAAATATTAATTCCTCAAATCTTAGTTGGATAAATAAAAATAAATGACCATCCATATATAATAAGATGATATTATATGCACTTTGTCATTTGCATAAGTGTAACATCCTCAATTTTTTTGTAATTTTCTATAATTTTTTTGCTTTTTTTTCTCATATTTTTTACAAGGAAATTTGATGCTTCAGCATATTTGTTTTTGTGATTGACCTCGATATTCGTAACCGTAGAGTCAGGAAGAATGTTTAGTTGCAAATCATGGGCCTCGATGCGCCAAAGAAACTTTCAGACCAAAAACAGGAGAGAAAAGGAAGAGACATGAAGGAGAATAGAAACAAAAAGAAAGGAAGAGAAGGAGAAATATAAAAATTAGTGCGCCTAACCCGCGGGCGGGACAGAGCAAGGGAACTACCCCTTCCTTCTATGAGGCCGGAGGTGACGCCACTACTAGCCGTCAACTTCTGCCCGGCCAACCTCGACCTGGCACCGCTGCCGTAGCCAACCCGGCATATGGCCCCACCGACCATCTGCCATTCTCTCTCCTCTTTTCCCGTTTCAGTCCGACAAAACTGCCCACCCTTCCTTCTCTTGACCGCCGCCGCCGCGGCTAACTGGCCTCCAACCCGCCGCCATGACTTCACCCTGGCCAGCATGACGTTCGAGCACCACCGTCCCCGCCTCCCCACCCCTCCTTCGCCGGCATGAGGTAAATTTCTGTCTGCCCCTCTTTTCCTTTGTTTCTGTGTGTTGTGACTAGCGGCCGCGCTGCTGGTCTCCAACCACCACTGTCTAGCCTTTGGCCCCCCTCGGTCCAGCGATGGCAAGGCTGTCAACCCCAACCGTTGACAAATTTGTCTTTCTAAGATGTTGAAGTGAATATGACGGATGAGAGACCCTTGGCCCGATGCGTGCATTTTCAAATCGCATGAGTTGGGGTCGGAATTGAAAATCCACAAGTAAAGGCTATTTTATGTTGTAAGTTGGGGTTTGAAATGTACAAGTTTGGAAATCATTTTCGCATTGACTAACGGGGTAATCTGAAATATACATACGAAATCCCGAACGACTAACACCTCATTCTGAAATGTGCACTCCAAATCCCAAATGACTAACTTTGTAATTTGAAATCGACGAATTGTAACCTCAAATACAAAACGACTAACGCCTTGTAAGAGAATAAAAGGACTACAATTCTTTCATGGGCCTAGGAATCGTATCATGGGCTGAAATGTGTCGGAATACAATAGTAATACTTCCCCTGTCCCACATTAATAACTTTATTTTAATTTTTTAAAATAAATAAAACTATTAATATAGGAAGGAAGGCGTAACTAAAGGAAGTTGATATATCTTACTCTGCTTTCTATTTACCAAAAGTCTACTCGATAAAGAAGGTGAGTCACATCTAATAGGAATATTTAGTTTTTTTAATGTTATAAAGTAGACTTCCAGTGTAGAGAAAATAAAATAGATTTATCATTTTCCATGTAATATACAGAGATAACTAGTTAGTGCATATTTAAACAGGTAATGTGCAAATCCCCGAGGTATAAAGAAGGTATCATCGTCCCTGAGCCATCTCAATGTCACGGTTGACCCATTTCGCCGAAGTAGCGTCACCAGTTGCAGAGTTACCGCGATCCTCCCAAGATTCACCTAGCAAGCCCTCCTCTTCATTGTTCAGTGGCACCCAAGGGTGCTCAGTACTTCTCCTCATCATCTGCTGCAGCTCCGTTGCAACATCTCTCATTGTCGGCCTATCCTCACCTTTGACCCTCAGGCACCTCTCTGCAAGACGACCAATTGCCATCGCTCGATCTTCCCCTCCTTCAATTCGAACTCGTTCCTCCAATACCTTTGACCATCGATTGCCCCTTATCTCTGAAATGAAATGACTCACTGATGATTTTCTCTGAGCTCCTCCGATTGAGATGGGTCTCTGCCCTGTTAACAGCTCGACAAGTACCGCCCCAAAGCTGTATACATCACTCTTCTCTGTCAATTGGCATGTTTGCAAGAACTCGGGATCCAAATATCCAGGAGTTCCTTTCACTATAGTTTCAATTTGTCCCTGCTGATCTGATGGAACTAGCTTTGATGTTCCAAAATCCGACACTTTGGCATTCAGGTTAGAGTCTAAGAGGATGTTTGCAGATTTGACATCTCCATGGATAATTGGCACTGAGACATCTGAATGCAAGTAGGCGAGTGCTCCTGCAGTTTCTGATGCGATCTTTAGACGATTTCCAAATGAAATGGATCCAGCAAAATCCCTGTTATGAAGACGCTGGGCGAGGGTTCCATTGCTGATGAACTCATACACCAAAATTGGACTTTTCGATTCCAGACAACATCCCAGAAGCTTTACCACATTCTTGTGGTTCATCCGATATAGAACCGAGATTTCATTTATGAAGTCTTCAACTTGATTCTGATCCATTGTTTTAGACTTCTTAACTGCAACTTCTCCATGCTGTGGTAGGTGTCCTTTGTAAACTATACCATAACCTCCCTCACCAATTATCTCTGAGTAATTGCTTGTTGCCTTTTTAAGCTCGTGCTCGTGGTAGATTTTGACTATGTCCACTGCACCTCTTGAGGAGAGGCTATTGTGTATGGCACCTCCATTTTGATAATAATACTCCGCTTTTAGTTTTTCTAGCTTAGTCTTTTGCAAGTGCAAGTAGATTAACGTCCCAACGATAACTAGAATCAAGACAATTAAGTTAATTCCTGCACAATCAAGTACACAGTCAGATCGAAGAAATGCAAATGAGTCGCAGTAAGAGAAAGTTGCCTTTGCTCCAGCTACTTACCCACTACAAGCTGAGTTACTGGAAGTTTGCAACCTGTTTCATCTCTTCTTCCATTACCAACCATTCCTCGAGGGCAAGAGCAATGATAGGACCCTTCATCATTATGACAAGCATGTGTGCAAGTGTTCTGCGACTTTTCATCACACTCGTTTATATCTACACATTGTCAAACACTGCAATTAAACCAACTATGCTTTGCCAAAAAACAGTTCGCATGTGTTGCTTTTTCAGCTGCTTCATGTTCAAAGGGGTAGTTTCTATACCCCATAAAACCACTCAGTACCCCAAGAATTTTGATAATGTTAGTACATGAAAAAAGGCGCAGTGAGGAGTTTATTGGGGCCATATATACCATGTTCAAAGGTAATTACTGCATGCCTTTCTAGAAATAAAAATACACTGTTTCTTGCTGCAACAGCATATTGCTAACTCTGCAGTAAAGCTGCTACTGCAACTGCATTTACAACACATCAAAAAGCATTGAATTAGAAAGGTGTACGATTATTATCCCTTCTACCTTTTACGGTGTCAATGTATCCACTAATGTGATCAAGGACGATAAGCTACGAGAAAGTATCAGTAAAGCATCAGTCTTACACTTACCTCTGCATCCTTCGTAAGGGTTTCCAGCAAATCCCTCTTTGCAAGCGCAAAGGTATCCAGGGTCAACCTTGGCGGCGATGCACTTGGTATTCTGGCCTCGGCATGCGTAGTCGCCGGAGTGCTGGGCCAAATCGCAGCTTTTGTTGCTGATCGCCCAGTCCAGCACCACTGGGACGCTTTTATTTGCTTCATAGTAAAAACTATAATTGGATAGATAGGACTTCTTGAACTGGAACTGATCTTGAGCCACCAGAAACGCAAAGCCGCACTGGTACAATGAGAACCACTCGTCCGACCACCTACCAATTTTTGTGTTGAATTTTTTAACGCCCTTGGCAATGGGCACCTGACAGCACCCGACCCCGTCGCAGTCGCTGTCCGCCAGCTGGATGTTGTCGTCGATGCAGTGCGTGGCACAGGTGTACATCGTGGAGTGTCCCCATATACCCCTCATCGTAGATATGACGTTGCAGCCGATGGTCGTAAACCGGTTGCGTTGGGAGAAGGTGAAAGGCCAGTCTAAGTTGAGATTCACGCCGTAGGAGTGACTGCTTTTATGCCTGTCGATTGAGATGTTATAGCAGTCATACGACATGGGGGTACTGATGGTCATCTCTGCTTGGTCTAGTGAGATGTTAGTGACCTCCAGATTGCCCCAGAAGATTTTGGGTGGGTGGAAGGTATTGTTGCAAGTGAGATTGAAAGCTCGGTCTCTGAAACAGCCTTCGCTGCCACCCCCGCCGTTGCTAAGGCCGAAGGGGTATGGTATTTTGACGCTTCCGCACTCTCTTTGGCACTCAGAGCTGGCCACGGCTGTGCTCAGGCAGAGCATCAAAATCACCGGCAAATACATTCCCTGCATCTTCACCTTACTCCGTCTCCGCTCTCTCTCGCTCACATGGCGCATTCTTTTAAAGCATTCTAGCATAAAGATTTTTCGTGACCAAATAATTAGAGGCCACCAAGAAACTTCGTAATCAAATCCGATAGTGGGAACGACGACTTGGCTCAGTCTTTTCTTTTTGTCTTTTTGTAATGGAGGTCAGTGTCCTCTCAGGTCCGCACCCGGGCCAACGACTACAAACTTAAAACGACGTAAACACGTTGAATTGGTCTTCTATTTCTTGGGCAAGGTATATTTTCTTAATTTGTAAGATGAGTTTTGGACACTATTTTCTATCTAACAAAATCTTGTATTTGGGTTTTCTTATTGTCATATGGACCTACTTTTTTTTATTTATAAAACCCAATATAATGTTGTATTTGACAAAAAGTGCCTTACAATTAATAGTATCCGAAGGTGTAAGTGTATTTTTATATAAAATTAGGAGGTATAAATATAGATTACCCAAAGAAACAAAGTTATACAAGAATCTACTATAGAGAGCTGAACAAATTAACCAGGTAATGTCCGGCTTGCCTTGGGCTTAACCCTAGCCATGAATAATCTCTTCAGGCCCTAGCCCGCCTTAACTCTATGTACACGTCCTAGCCTAACCTACTTGTAGGCTAGGCCCAAGATGGACAGAGTTGTCATTATTTTGAACATGTGTTTATTTAAGGGAAGTAATTTTTATGCCGTCTAATATAAGCCACGTATGGGAGTTTAAGATTGATGACGCATGTATTAGCGTACGTTAGCATCTATATTACTTACGTCAATGTGTGATAATATATACGTTATTAATCTTATTAATGAAGGGTTTTCATGTGTGGCTTATGTTAAACTTATTGTCACTAAGGACCATAAAAAAATGCTTCCCTACTTTAGCTACTGACTAAGTTATTTCTATTAAAAAAAATTTAAAAATTTAAAAATAAATAATAATTAGCATGATATAATTATCTTTTTTACTTCTTTATATTGAAAAATACTTTAGTGATGTAAGGATATATAGGCATAAGCCTACTTCGATGATTAACAGGCCCTTTTTTTAAATGATGACGATGTAAGTTTATTATGTATGAAACCTAGGTGTAGCATTACTCCTTCATTTAAGTATTTAACTATTCTCTACAAATAAAAAAGGTACTTAATGATGAAATATGGTACGAAAAAGTGTACTTTTGTCTCGTAACTTTTAGTTTGAACTATCACCACTTCTCTCTCCTCTCTCCTTTAGTAAAATATAACTGGTGTTAAGTTTGTATAATTGAAGCTATTTCAACGCAGTGAAATAAGAAACGTGGGAAGAGTGGCCAGGGAATCCAGCTATATACAGGGTGTTAGAGCATTTATTATTTTTTAGCAACAAATATGAGAACGACGTGGACGACTTTGGCTTTCCAAGACTAGGCAGTCCGCTGCTCCTTAGTTTTTCTTCTTTAGAGGTCAGTGTCTTCCCAAGCCAAGTCACGCACCACGGGATAACGTGTTTTGTGGGTCAGTAAATGGCCTCAAATTTCATATTACATGACAACGTAAGAAAGAAGTTGGCGCCATAAAGAGGATGTCTTTTTCATGACAATGAGTCGAGCACTAGGAATGTACGAGAGGTAGTTATTTTTAAAATTGATGGTGCATATTAACATCAGTAATACTTATATAAATGTATATTAACATAAATGCCCTCGATTTTGAAAATAAATACCTCTCAGGCTTTCCTTAGCCTCATGATGATTGGAAAACATAAAAAGATATTTCCCAACCTGGACCACCTTATAAGGTCAAGCTTATTTTTAATAGGGTTCACCCGGCACATCGAGCCTTATAATCCATATTGGGCCTCATCTTTGGAGGTGTACGCCTCCAAATGGCCCTACCCATACCGAATAGGACCTGGCCCAGCCCTTTGTCATCAATAAGCTAGGCCGGGCTTATGGGCTCTTGCAGGGTTTGGTTATTATTTTGAACGTGAGTCAACTCATGCTACTGGGCAAGTTATTTGGTTAAAAAAAATGAAATGTGATTTGACAACTATATGGTACGCTAATCACCCTTTCCATGGCTTTATGATCACCACTCTAACATATTTTAATATGCCCGGGGGAGTTTGTAAAATTGAAACAATTTTAAAGCGAAGAAATAGGAAATGTGAGGAAGAGTGGGTCAGGTTGAGCCCATGAGCTTTTTGTCTATTGGCCCGAGCCTTATTGCCTTTAAGATGGGTCGTAAATTTTTAAGCCCTGCCTGTCGAGAAAGTATCCAGTGGAACCGCTCTACCACTTGTCCGTACTTATGTCTATTCACCTTTAAACATGTAATCCAAAATTTTTGCCTCATCTCACTTAATTTTAAACATGTATAAATTCATGAGATGTGTTACTTTTTTAAAAGGCATATCTACCACATGTCTCGTGCAATGGTTCCATTAGATAATTTTTCCTGCCGGCCTATGGGCTTTGTATTATTAGGCATTAATTTGTTCTTAGTAGGTTTGAGGTGTCGGCTTAAAGATGGCTACAAACCTAAGTAATTACAATGCCTCTTCAAAATTTTACTTAAGAATAAGAAGATGTATTTTACCCTTTTTGTTGCAAAAATTAAGCTGATTTTGATATAAAGCACTAAATTCCTATGTCTACAGACTGTGAAAAGCAATCAAAGCAGGACACAAAAGTTCCTTGAGAAAAACTACAAAGCATTATATGGAGACTAAGATATGCACTATGTATAGAGTTACTAGTTTATAACGAAATAGTCCTTTTCTTAACTCAATTGGTCTTTACACTACTCTAAACTTCTATCACAACCCCGGCAATTTACTTGCATCAACTTTAGTCTTTTCTTCTTATTTACTTTGAATAATCCTGATCTTAAATGAAAATCTATTCGCATGAATGATCATCCATTTATTGATATTCTCAATAACTCTTTAAATATGAGACTTAAAAGATTGCTTATGTGACGACCTGAATTTTAAATAAAAAAAAGTTTGAATCCCATCAATTTATAATAAAAGGGGGTCAATATCAACTATGTACAAATGAGAAACGATTAAATAATTTACGTAAGTGCATAATTAATTTCAAAAGAAGACTAAAGACGCCACATACATCAAGCCAACATAAATATACAGTTTAAATAAAAAGAGACTAATCAATATTGCAAGCGCATGTTCTTAATTTTTTCACATACTGTTCCACTAATGCCCCAAACTTGTGTTTACAACTGTAGTATATGGGGGTGGGTGAGTATAAAGTTTGTATAACCCATAGATAGTATAAAATTCTATTAACATGTTGTATGAAAATTTTGACAAATAAGAAGTACATATAAATCATATTTTAAATTTATGACTTAGAAATTGAAGTCAAATCTTTTGCAGAATTCATGGTAAAAACATATTATACACAGAATGTTGCCAATGCAAAAATGACATACCTCGAAAATGAAGAATTTCAATTGATTTTTTGAAGAGAAAAAGGAAGAAGATAGAGAAGCATCCAAAGCTTTCAATGAAGATTCAAGAGCCTTTTTCTACTATGCAAAACTAAACTTTTCTTTTACTTAGTAGTTGATGAACTGTGGATAAGTTTCAGTTTATTTTTCTCTTTAATTTAAATTTTAGTTATGATTAATGACAATTGTATAAAATTAATTTTCTTTTTAATGGAAGAGTTTTAATGTTTATTTAATTTTATGTTAATTTATTGTCTTGTAGATGATAAATTGATGTAGTTTTGACATTTACATCGATTCTAATTTATGTGATTTTGATGAGATGGTTATGCAATAGTTTTAATATCTTTATGACTAATGAATTAGATGAGTTATACTAAGATTAAATGAGTCATGTCTATAGTTTAGTTTAGTGTAGATAATTTATACTATTGCCAAAGATGGATCATGCTATGAATTTTATTAATAATTTTTTCTAAAGTAATTCTAGCTTGTAGCTAAGAATACTTGCTCATAATCACTCTAGATTTATATTAGAGGATAAAGAATTGTTATGGTTCTATAGTAGATTCGATTTCCTAAGTAATTATCATCATATTGATCTATTCCTTTTAATCTAGTTGATTACTTCTTTTGTTTAATTTAAGCATAAGTTTTTTTTAGTTTTCAATCAAAAAATTCTCTCTTAGATTTAGTAATTAATTAATTTGTCTCTGAGGTTCAACAACCTTTAAATATTTATCCTAGTACAATTACCTTGTACACTTGCAAAATATTTAATTATAATCGTTCAAGGACCACCGAATGTGGCACGCATTTGCAACCCAAAATGGCTGACCATCCATGGCGCGTGCAATGCCAAGCCCAGTGCGTCATGCCTTAGAAGGTCCGTACAACGCTAGCGTCAGCTTTTGATGTAACCCCTTTTTTTAAATCTTTTAAATTGAAAAAGATTTTAAAATTCAAATAGCCATAAATCTCTGCCCCGAACTCATATTCACACATTCTTGATACTGATTAACTCGTATTGATGAGCCCTACGAAACAAGTCCACAAGGATATTTTATCTCATAAATTTAAAGTGAGGCCCACCCACTACTCACTTCTTATTGTCATAGACTATGATCTAGACATTAGATTTATACATTCTTAGGCTTGATATGCTCTTCTCTCTGAACCCTTACAAGGATCTAAAAGTTCCTTCAAGAGATTAAGGCTCAAAATGATTTAAATTCGATAAAAACAATTATTGGGCCTGAAAACTCGATATGGGCCCAAAAGTTTATATTTTTAAAATATTAAAATAGTGGATTGTTCCAATCTACTCCTCTTACAAATGTTTTGCTCTCGAAATTTATACAACTTTTAAACTATAAATAACTCAGGATATTTTTTTAACATTTCACTCTCTGTTTCCCAAGTTGCCTCTTCCCAGGAATGATGCTACCACAAAACTTTTTCCAAATTTTTTTTGTCCCAAGGATATGTTCTTTTCAATTCAAAATCTTAATTGGTTTTTCCTCAAAAGATAAATCTAGCCTAAGGGTAACGGAAGACTGGTCAAGAATGTGGGAGGGGTCCTAAACATACTTCTGAAGCATGAATACGTGGATGATGTTATGGACATCGTCGAGTTGTGGGAGTAAGGCTAATCTGTAAGCCATCAGGCCAATCATCTCGAGGACCTCAAATAGCCCTGTGAAATGCAGGATTAATTTGCCTTTGATGATGAACCTCATGACCCCTTGAGTTTGTGAGATTTTCATAAGCACATGGTCACCTACAGTGAACTTGATATCCTTTTGTCTTTGGTTAATGTAACTCTTTTGACAACACTAACCTATCACTAGCCGTTCTTTGATAAACTTCACCTTATCTGTACATTGCTGCAAGAACTATACTTTTATCAGCTTACGCTCTCTAACATTACTTCAACAAGTTAGAGATATGAAAAGTTTCCCATACAATGCCTTGTAGGGAGCCATGTCGATGCTCGAGTGGAAGTTATTATTGTTAGCAAACTCGGCAAGTGGTAGAAAATTGTCAATTACCCTTCAAGTCAATAATGCACACTAGCAACATGTCTTCTAGAATTTGGATAATTCTTTCTGACTGACCATTGGTTTGCGGGTAGAATGTAATACTAAACTTGAGACTAGTGCCTAGTTCTTGTTGGAATCCTTGCCAAAATTGAGAGGTAAATTGACTATCCTTACAATATAACTATTGTAATTTGTGAAAATTGATGAAAATTGAAACCTGTGAAAATATTTTATATTTTTCACATCATCGCTTCAAAACTACACAATTTGAATTTTTGTAAATCATCAAAACCCATCAACTAATAACCGCAGATGTGAAATCAAACAAAAACATATAAAACCACAAGTGCCATAGCCATGAACTTAAACATACATCTTGTAAGCATAACCGAGTACAAGTCTGATAACAGTCCAAAAGTAAATAGTCTATATATAAGTTCAAAATATTACATATATATGCTCTCAACTCGCTCAATACATGTATTATCAAAACAATACTTCAAGTCATGGAATAACTAAACAAAAGAAAATGATTAGTCAAAAATTTACCTGAAGTCAGTAAGTCCATCCTCTCCTCAAATCATTTGGTTCTGCCTACGAAGCTCTAGTGTTGGGACCTGCAGATGTCACTAGAGTAGCTATAATTTAAGAGAGGGAAAATGAGTATTTTCATACTTAGTATGAGAATTCTAATCAGTGAACTATGTAAGTTCATATATAGTTGTGTTCATGAAACATAACATGAAGCAGTAAAATATGATTAAATCAAAGTCTCACAAAACATCATGCCCATAATCATACACATATCACAAACTCATGTTTGTCCCATCTTACCACACAGTCTTACACATATACTTACAGTTAGAGTCTTACTTATAGTGTCTTACTCAAACTCTTACACTTACAGTCCTACTCTTACAATCTTACTCAACACATACACTTACAAGCTTACTCAACCACTTACACTTACAATCTTACTGAAGCGTCACCTTAACCTCTGGGGAGTAACTAGACGTCATGGATTTTTCTGATTGCAAGACACACCTATGCTCATGGGGCACATGATCAAATAGGTAAGACTATTTCCATGATACTACTTACATGAGCGTGCAAATGCCCACACTCAAGGAGCTATATAGTGCATAGTGCCTACTAATGGCAGAAATTATACAATGTTATTTCAAGCTGAATCATACATTGTCACATAGGTTAGAATCATACAATACCATCACAACGCAGAAAAATCATATAGAGCCCTCAATAGAGCATCACACGTCTGAGTTTAAAATCAACACTAAGACAACTTCTCATTAGATAAACACCATGACTAGACATGAGAAATACTCAATCACTGGCTAGCTCAAATACAGAACTTAATCAATTGAACCTTTAAAGTCTTAAACTCACAAGGTTAGCATATTAGTTTTACTTAACATTCAAGTTTTAATTAAATACTTTATGCTAGTGTAATAATCATTTGAAATCATATTATCATACATTTTTCTAATAAGCTAGAAATTAAGTCTATCTGCCCACTGAACCCTGAAGCTTTCCTCTCATTTCATCAAATTTGATCTAGTCCAAACTAACCGTAACCTATCAAACATATGCATATCAATGTTATATATGCAAACCACCACCATTCTGCATGTCAATCCACACATATCCAACCCAACATAAATTACAATTTAAATATCCAGCATAGGCATCATCCATTGCATATGAATATAGATAAATCATCTTATTTGCATGCAAATAAATTTCCCATACAAACATACGTTTAATATCATTCGTCAAGCCAATAAACGTGCCATTTAATCAACATTCACATAAGCTAACATCATACCATTACACGTGATATCCATTGCATTACACATCATTAAACATGTAATTACATTGACCCTAACATGCATTCTAACATACAATGCATGCTATGATGAAATTGAAAGTTCAAAGGTCCCCTACCTCATTTTCCAAGAAAGCTTGAGGGTGAGCACATGACTATGGTGGCTTCGTTGACAAATTCAGGAACCAAAGCATCGCCTTCTATAAAATAGAGTTGCCCCCAGTGTGCCAAAGTGTTGAAGGGCATGCCGGGGGTTCGTACAAAGAATGGTCCAGTCCCGATTCTTATATTGCGCTAAAGAGAGCATTGTCGTAGAGGGGGGTGAATAAACAACTACTTTAAGAAATTATTCGCAGCTACTTCTCTAACCCACTTACATGGAGAAACACTTACGATCTTATTCAATCAAATAAGGCACATGAAAAAATAAATCAAAGGCATGCATACAACCAATGAAAATTAAAACAAATAATGCACATAAGATTTATAGTGTGATTCGAACGTCGAGAACTAGACGATGCCTACATTCACACATTTTTCAAGTAAAAGTTAAATATGAAGAACTCACATGAAAATTTGCCACTCAAGTGGGTTGGAGTTCTTCGCTTGAATAGAACTTCAAGCTTATGGCCTTCCCACATCCATCCTTTAATTTAACTAGCTGCTTCAAAATTGTTAAGGCTTTTTATACAGGAGATTTGAGTTTCTAAAGGGTATTCCTATTTGATTTAAAAACTCATGGCCAAGTAACCTTGATCCTTTCCAATGATCTCTTGAAGAGACCTTAATGACCCTTGTACAAATGGAGGAAGAATAATCAAGGCATACTAAGGTTTCAAAACATACTCCAATGAGGTGGATGAAACCTTAGCCAAGGGGTCTTGAATCCCTTCCCAAGATCTCAAGTAATAGACTCAATGACCCTCGATTAGAATCTTCTCAAGGCTTTCCACAAGTTTGCAAGGTTGGGGACAAAAACCAAGAGTCTTTAGAGGGATGTTGACCATCTAATTTCAGCCCCAAGAGGGGGTATTTATAGTTGAGATGAACCCTTTAAAAATAACTCACCAAAGTATTCAGTTGGTAGAATCTGTTCACTGAACCATTCAGTTAGTGAGAATCACTCACCACCACTCACCGAAGTCTTGTTTAGACAAGGATTTCTCACTGAAGCGCTCAGTTAGACAATAACTATTCACTGAGGGCTCGGCTAGTAAGAAATCACTCACCTAAGGCTCAATAGTGAGGATCCACTCATCAAGGACTCACAATAAGGGCTTTCATTAATTCAATAGGCCATGGAAAAATTTTTAAGTAAATGTTTTGTTTCCTTAAGGCTGGGTAGGGAGGATTGTCATGACCTTTACACCTTGTGCACATCATCTAGTGTGTTGTCGAAGGATCTTGAGCTTTATGTTTGATGTTCACACTTCTAGTCTTGAGCTCATGTCTCATGACACATACATCACTTGTCACAAAAATAGACAATATCACTACAACAAAATATAATATTAACAATGCATATATTAGCGACATAACACTAAGCGTCGCTAAAAATAACTATTTGCGACGAATGAAAAAGCGTTGCAAAAAAATGAACTATTAGCGACGTATATACATATGCATCGCTAATACTAATCATATTAGCGACACTATATTATAAGTGTCGCTAATAGTTCCTCTATTTGCGACGCTTTCTACAAGTGTTGCTAAAAGATATAAATTTTAATTAAAAAAGAAAAAAATATAACTTTTAGCGACGCTTTTCTTAAGTGTCGCTAATAGCTCTAGCAATAGCGACACTTATGAAAAGCGTCACTAATAGTGCTGCTGTTAGCGACACTTACAAAAGCGTCACTAATAGTTATGAATTAAAAATTAAAAAAATAAAAAATTTAAATTATTAGCGATGCATTTAAATAACGTCGCAAATACCATTTCTAATAGCGACGCTTATTTAAAAGCGTTGCTAATAGCTTTATTAATTCATTTTCTTTAATAAATAAATATTAAAAATATTATAATAAACTTCCTAAATATAATGTATTTTATTCAATATTTTCTATTTGTATATATATTAAATAAATATTAAATTTTCAATAAAAATTAGTGTTAATAATAGATTAAACTTTCACTATTTATATATAATATATTTTATTTCTTAAATATTATTATTAATTTTAAAATATAATTTATAATAAAAGAGAGAGTGAAGAGAGTGCATAGAGAGAGAGTGAAAGTGAGGAGAGAGAGAAGATGAGGAGAGAGAGGGAGCAAAGAGAGAGAGAGAGAGAGAGAGAGGGAGGAGAGAGAGAGGGAGGAGAGAGAGGGAGGGAGGGAGGAGAGAGAGGGGAGGAGAGAGAGAGGGTGGAGAGAGAGCGAGAGAGAACGAGAGCAGAGAGGAGAGAGGAGAAAGAGAGAGAGAAGAGAGAGGGAGGAGAGAGAAAGAGAGCAGGGAGGAGAGAGGAGAAAGAGAGAGAGAGGGGGAGGGAGGAGGGAGAGAGGGGGAGGGAGAGAGGAGAGAGAGGGGGAGAAAGAAGGTAGAGAGGGTGAGGAGAGAGAGGAGAGAGAGAGAGAGAGAGAAAAGAGGGTGGAGAGAGGGAGGAGAGGAGAGAGGGGAGAGGGAGGAGAGAGAGGAGAGAGAGAGAGGAGAGGAGAGAGAGGGGAGAGAGAGATAGGAGAGAGTGGAGAGAGAGGGTGAGGAGAGAGAGGGAAGAGAGAGAGAGGAGAGGAGAGAGAGGGGAGAGAGAGGAGAGAGAGGGTGAGGAGAGAGAGTTAGAGAGAGGGTGAGGAGAGAGAGTTAGAGAGAGGGTAGAGTGAGAGGAGAGGGAGAGAGAGAGGAGAGGGAGAGAGAGAGGGGAGGGAGGAGAGAGAGAGAGGTGAGAGAAGAGAGAGGGGAAATTTTATATTTTATTTGTATTATATTTTTATTTAAAAATAAATTAAAAAATGAATAATCATGTATTAGCAACGTATAGGTCTATACGTCGCTAATACCACTAGGTATTAGCGACGTATAGATTTATATGTCGCTAATAGCCAATGGTATTAGTGACATATAAACCTATATGTCGCTAATACATGCTTATTCATTTTTTTAAATTAATGTTTAAACAAAAAATATAGATATACAGAGAGGAGAGAGGGAGGAGAGAGAGAGAGGAGAGAGAGGGGGGAATTTTTTAGTTTATTTGTTTTATATTTTTATTTAAAAATTAATTAAAAAAATGAATAAGCATGTATTAGCGACGTATAGGTCTAACGTCGCTAGTACCACTGGATCTTAGCGACGTATAAGCCTATACGTCGCTAATACCATTGGGTATTAGCGACATATAGATTTATATGTCACTAAGACCTTAGAGTATTAGCGACGTATAGACTTATACGTTGCTAATACCCAATGGTATTAGCAAAGTATAGACCTATACGTCGCTAATACATCCTTATTCATTTTTTTAATTAATTTTTTTTTAAAAATATAGATATATAGTGAGAAGAGAGGGAGGAGAGAGAGGAGATAGAGAGAGAGAGGGAGAGGAGACAGAGAGGAGAGAGAGGGTGTGGAGAGAGAGGGAAGAGAGAGTTAGAGAGAGGGTAGAGAGAGAAGAGAGGGAGAGAGAGGAGAGAGGAGAGGGAGGAGGAGAGATGGGAGGGAGAGAGAGGAGATGGAGAGAGAGAGAGGAGAGAGAGAGGAGAGAGAGAGATGAGAGAGAAAGGGGAGAGAGAGAGGAGAGAGAGGGAGAGGGAGGGAGAGGAGATAGAGAGAGAGAGGAGATATAGAGAGAGGAGATAGAGAGAGAGAGAGAGAGGAGATAGAGAGAGAGAGAGAGAGAGAGAGAAGAGGGTGGAGAGAGGGAGGAGAGAGAGAGGAGAGAGAGAGGAGAGAGAGAGATGAGAGAGAGAAGAGGGTGGAGAGAGGGAGAGAAAGAGGAGAGCGTTAGTGAGAGGTAGAGAGAAGAGAGGGAGGGAGAGGGAGAGGGAGAGGGAGAGGGAGAGGGAGAGGGAGAGGGAGAGGGAGAGGATAGAAAGAGACGGAGAGAGGAGAGAGGAGAGAGGAGAGAGGAGAGAGAGAGGAGATAGAGAGGAGGAGAGAGGGATAGAGTTTTTGCGACGTTTATTGATAAGCGTCTTAAAAATTATAATTAGCGACGTTTATTAAATGTTTCAAATATAATATTTACGACATTAGTTAAAATTATCGTTAAAAATACGGTTGTTGCGACGCTTGCAGTAAGCGTCGCAAAATAGTCTCGGTTGCGACGCATAGAATGCGTCGTAAAATGAAAAGGCATGCGCGCGATGCCTGCACGTGCACCTTCTAAAAACTTTCTGTGCGGGGTGAAAATTTTCCCCGGCATAGGTGATATTTTGCCCACGTGGGCGATTATATAATCGCTCTTGATAGGCGATTGTTTTCATCTCCTCCCTCGCGCCTCACCGGCGATCATCTTCGTCTCCTCCCACCGAGTGCCAGCTCCACCGTCTTCCGACCACCGTACCTTCCATCGACCTTGCCTCCCTCCGCCGTTGACCGCCCACCCTGCGCCACCCCTCGTCGCCTCCCCCGCCGCCACCTTGTGCCTCCCCCTCCTCGCCCGGTCTCCCTGCACCACCTCCGTCCGCCGCCCTTCCCCTCCTCGGCTCCCCCTTCCCCCCTACCCGGTTCCACCCCTTCCCACCCCGGCTCCCCCTTTCCCCCGCTACCCGGTTCTCTCCCACCGCCCCCTCCTCCTTCCCGCTTCTCCCCTTTCTCCCCTGTTCCCCCCCTCCCCCACCCCTGTGAAAAAAGAGGGAAGGGGAAAGCGGGGAAAGAGGTGGGGAGCCCCCTCCCGCTCTCCCACCCCCTCTCTCCCTGGCTCCCCCATCCCCCCTTTCTCCCCAGCTCCCCACCACCATCTCTCCCCAGCTCCCCCACCCCCATCACTCCCCAGCTCCCCCTCTAAAAATAGAGGGGAAGGAGGGGGGGACCCGGGGAGAGACAACGCCTCTCCCCTTCCCCTCCTTTTGGATTTTGGGGGAGAGCCAGAATCCGGCCCCCATCCCCTCCTCCTTTCCGCTCCACCCTCTCTTTCCCGGGAGAGAGGGCACCGGATTCCGGCTCCCCACCAGAACCCGGTGCTCCCCCTCAGAACCCACTTGGTGCTCCCCCACTTTGGGAGGGAGATATAGGATTGTCCGGATTCCGACGGGGCGTTGGAATCCAGCTGCTCTCCCCTCCCATCACCGGCCACCGGTGTAATTTTTTTTAATATTTTAAAAGCGTCGCTAAAGCCTATTATATATTTTTTATTATTTCACTTATTAGCGATGCTCCATGTAATTTTTTTTTAAAATTATTTTTTTATATTAGCGATGCTTAAATAGCGTTGCTAATAATGAATTATTAGCGACACATTTAATTATGTGTCACTAATGAGTTATTTTTTTAATTCATTTTTTGCTTTAGCGACATATAAAATAATGTCGCTAATAATTAGGTATTAGCGTCATAATTTTTTTAATAGCGACACATAAATATGCATCGCTAAAAGGCTTTATTAGCGACGCTTTTTGTTATGCGTTGCTAATAGGCAATAGCGACGCCACTTTTTTCGATGCTTATAGCGACGTTTTTTATGCGTCGCTAATAGTCATTAACGACGCTTAGGTGACTCGACGTATAAATGCGTCGCTAAAAATCTTTTTTATTGTAGTGTACATTGAAGGGAGAATAGAATCTTATGACCATGGCAACAACAATATTCCCCTATGTCATTTTTATGATAAAACTACCTTATAATACAATCCATCACTTTTCATACATGTTTACATGATCAATTGATGTACACAGAGAGGTTTAGTATGTAAAACTTAATAAAAACTCCCCCTCAATTGACTATCACGTTCCTATTTCGGGCCCTCCTCATATGTCAGCTGGACCCACGCGTTCCTATTTCAGGCCCTCGTTATATGTCAGATGGGTTTACTGTGGGTCAAACAGGTCCAATGTGCTCTTCTGGGCCCTTCTTTGTGCCATTGCTACAGGCCCCATGTCTGTAAGCCCATTTTCTCCCATCTCAGCCACCTTGGGCTGCCGTTGCTCATGAGCAGTCGCAACTGCCCATGGTTGTACCACAACACAATTTCAACTGGTTTTCCCATCATCATACCCCACTTAATCGGCCATAGGCGGATGAAAATGACCTACACGCGGTTGATGATCTCTCCCGTAATGACTATGTTTATCAAGAGTGTGATGATAGTCGCCCTAGGGTGTGTGCACGATGTTTTGATGATCAACCTTGCGATGGTTCCACCAAAGGCCATATCCAAGCAAGTCCTGCACGTCTCACATTTCCCATGTTCAATGGTGATGAGCCAGATGAGTGGGTCTCACGTGCCCTTCCTTTCTTTCGATTCCATCATACCCTTGAAGTTGACAAGATTGATATGACTTCATTCCATATGGAGGGTCGTTCTCTCCGTTGGCTTGATCATTATCTTCATCACAATGCTTGTGCTACCCAGGATGATCTTGAACAAGCATTGATTGTTGGCTTTGGGCCTTCAGCATATCAAAATTTTAACAAGCTCCTCTCTTGCGTTCGTCATAAAACTACCATCCAAGATTTTGTGGATGAATTTGAGAAGCTGGCCAATCGGGTCTGCCATTGGCCTGAAGATGCTTTAGTTGGAACTTTTATTGGAGGATTGCATAATGACATCACCAATGAGGTGGATACTCTCAACCCCCAAACCATAACTGAGGCTATTTGTGTCGCTCGCACTTGTGAAGAGAAAGTCAATAATCAGCGGCATCACCTTCGGCTTCTTGCTTTGCTCTCCTCTTCAAGTACTTCCCCCTCCACAGCCCCCATTGCCACCATTCCGGTTAAAAAGCTCTCCAAAGCTGAGATGACTGCTTGTCGTTCTAAGGGTTTGTGTTACAATTGTGACGAAAAATGTACACCTGGCCACCATTGCAAACAAGTTCACATGTTTATTACCGACGCTGATTTGGCCATGTTGGTCATTGACATCCATCCTATCATATCCTTCCAGTCACATCAGGGTGTTGATGCTCCTTATACCATGCGCATAAATGGTCAAATGGAAAAACAACGCATCCTTGTCTTGATCGACACTGGGAGTACTCATTCCTTCATCAATGAGGGTGTTGCTCGCACATTGGGATTGACAATTTCCGATTGTTCACCCTTTTAAGTTATGGTTGGTGATGGTGCCAAGCTGCATTGTTCCGGTGTTTATCATGGTGCCACCTTATTTGCCCAGGGTATTCCTATTACTTTGTATTTCTAACTTCTTCCTTTGAAGGAGGCTGATGTCGTTCTCGGGATTGATTGGCTCCGTACCCTTGGCAAAGTTGAATGAGACTTTCATCAAATGCAACTCACTTTCCAACTTACTGATGTTAAGTTCATCTTACTGCCGCTAAGCTTGTCTTACTGCCCAACCTCCATAAAAATTGCACATCATACAGTAGAATTGAGGACAAGGCCTAGCAAAAGCCATGGTGGATTGTTATGAATTGAAATTAGGGTTCTTTAATTAGATTTTAGTTTCCTTCATTAGGATTTCTATTATAAGTAGGTTCCTTAGTATTTAATGTTTTATTAATGGTAGCATACTTGTTTTAATTAAGTTTCCCTAATCAGATTATATTCCTTAGAATAAGGTGCTATTAAGCCTATAAATTGTAGGACACTGCCTCTGAAAAAAGATTATGCAATGAGAATTCAGAATTAGCCAAATTGTTATTTCTTCTTCCTTTCAGTCTTTTCTCCTCTTTCTCCTACGTATAACCCTGCTGTAGCAACAAGCTACAACACTTCCTTGCCTTTAACTTTGTATCCTTGTGGTTGCTAACGTAGACCTCTTATTAGAGCTATCCATAGTTACCTCAGTGAGTAGTTTGACGGTCATCTCAATACCCTCCAGCAACTCTTTCAAACGTCGGATAGCTTCACTAGAGCTTGTCTCAGTTAACTCAATTTTTGATAAACTATCTTTTCCAACAGAAGAAGCTCTTCCCAGGTTGTCCGCAACATCTAAAAAGCTCTTAGCAAAGTTCTGAACCAAAACACAAAGGAATAATATAATCAACACTGCTTAGATAAATTATCAATAACCATAGGAAAGGTGCAACAGGACAGATACTTGTATGCCAAATTTCTTCGAGTTTCCAGCCTCACGTTTTGTGCGATATTTGACATTTTCCATTTCTGCAGAACGACGAAGAACTGTACCTTGCATCATTTTAAATTCCTCATTTTCCGCAACTACTTTTATCAGATCCTCTACAGATAGATCACCTTCTTCATCTGAATCAGAAAAGGCAGTTCTTTTAGTATTACTTTTTCTCCTCTTTCTCACAGACTTAGTCTGCGAAAATTTATGTTCAACATTTGAACCTGACTCTTTTGATTTTTCTGAAGCTTCAGAATCTTCACTTTTTTCAATGGCCTCATTGCCAGCCTCACCTATGGAAATCTGTTCCGAACTTGCATCATTCTCCTTACCATCTGCCTGCTCATCCACCGGCTGGTTGCTTTCATTGCTATTTCGTTCAGAAGATGCTGTTGATGAGAAGTGAACTAGCTGAAGACCATTCCTCCCAGGATACGAATGCTTTGATTCAGTTATCTGAAAGGAAGTTCGCAGACAGAAAATATGCACTTAAATGAAATTGTAGCACTAACATTAGTTCACAATCCCCAATCTAGTGTGTGTTGCACCGGTTGGATATCTCCCTGTTCAGGGAGAGGTCCTGAGGTCAAAACCCCATGGTGTAGTGTAAAGGATGCGTGAGTTTCCTACTCATAAAAAAATAAAAAAAAACTTTCCCAATCAATAATAACAGTACCTATGCATATGAGAGTAAGCATTAAAACCTTGGACAAGTCCATATAACTAATACTCAGTCCAACCAGAAGGCTCACAAAATGCTAAGAAACCAATTTTATGAAGTCCAAAGAGAGAGTGCGGATTAAATAGCTATCATGTAAATAGCAGTAAATATGGAAGATCCCCCAACACAATAGTGCAATCAATATGTAAAGAGGGCTGATCGTCGTAGCCTAATCCTGCCGAAGCAAAGTCAGGGTGCACCTCAGTTCTTCCCATTTTAAACAAACAATAGAAATAAATTCAGAAACAAAAATTTTACAAGAAAACCCATAAGAAACATAACAGTGTGCACCACAGTTTTTTCAGCCAAAATAACCAAATCCCAACTAATTAACAAACTAGAACAGCTAACAGGCATCCCATTTTTTAACCAGAACAACCAACAAGCCATCCCATTTTTCTACCGGGAACAACCAAATCCCAACTAACAAGCCAAAACAACGAACAACCCAGAACAGAGGAAATTTTCGACCAATTTCGAAAGAAGCAAGAGGCGAGGGTGTTGGGCTTTGTTTTGTATTAAAACATAAGGTGGCCCAACTATCTCAATTGACACTGTTTTGGGCTTTTATAAAACTGTCTGGGTAATGGGCCTGAGTCAGAATACCCATTAAGCTGTGGTTTTAAGTGGCAAATCTGAACCGTTAGATGACCTATGGATGGACGGTCATGATTCTAGGGTTCTTAACAGTGGTGTCCTGGTTTAGTTATAAATACACCTTTAGTCATCCTAATTCGGTGTCTTAAGTGAGATTGCTCTCAGCCAAGTTCTAAACCAGAAATACTATTGTGATTCTGAAGAAGATTAGTTGATTCTGAAGTGGATTAGCTGAAGATCAAGCTTACTTGAAGAGGTTGTCAATTACAATGGCTACAGGTATGCCCAATCCCTATATTAAAGTCTTTCAATTGGTATCGGAGCGTCGTTTGTTTTAAATTGCATGATTTAGTCACCGGACAGAAAATTTTTAAACTTTATGTTTACTACAGTAAAATTTTTCTGTCCTGTTGCAATTTTTATTTACTGTTTATCGGGCGGCTGCCGGATAGCCGCCGGACTGCATGCCGGAGCAGACGCGCCGGCCAGAACCGCCGCCGTCAGGCGTTTGGGCTCTGGCCGGCGCCGCCGCTGCGCCGGTTGTTCATTTTCAAACGCACAGTCCGGTGGCGGCATAAAAAAAAATTCATTTTTTTGGGCCGCCATCGGCCTCCGGCCGTCGCCCCGCTTCCAATCCTACAGGCGCTAGCCAGCGACGCCTCTTCCAAGTGTTTGGGTGTTGGCCGGCGCCGACGCTGCGCACAGAGCCGGCGTTTCCTCTGTTGTTTGTCGCCGCCGATTTCGATTTAGATCCGCCACCGCCAGCCGTTGGCGTCTGACTTAGGGGCCAGATCTGGAACCTCCGCCGTCGGGCGGAACTTTTTTCGGCCCCCTGAGCCGCCGTCGGGAGTCGCGTACAGTTGCCAGGAATTTTTGTTTCCACTCTGCGTTTTTCCGATCTGCACCGTACAGACCGCCGCGCTCCGTTTCATGGCCGGATATGGAATCGCCGTCGTTGGACGGAAGTGTTCCTGGTTTTCGGGCTTGACGGCGGGCTACGATGGTCGGCGGCGGGGTTTTTCGTTGGACGGCGGCGGAAACCCTTTTTTCGCCTTCATCGAGAGGTTGAAGACGACCCGCACTGGCGCGGGTCTGTTCTGACCCGCGCCCGGCGGGTTTTCACTGACCCGCGTCGCAGGTCAGCCGTGGCGCGGGTCAGTTGCTGACCCGGCCCAAACCGGGTCTCCAGACCCGGTTTGGTCCATTCCGGGTGTTAAAAAAAAAATCTCTTTCATTTTGTGGAAATTTTTTTTTATGTAAAGTTGTGATTGCATGTATGTTATGGATGTGTTATTTAATTATCATAATTGACGCTTTATTAATGTTATGGGCCGGCCAGGGGATTATATTGCAATCGTATGTTTATCAATTTTATTTTTTAAAATTGTTGAGCGCACCACTTATATAATTTTAAGAGAGAGAGTGTACATTATACTTATTGTAAGCGACACCAGAATTCAAGGACCACGTCTGGAGGCGGCTGCAGTCATGGAGTATTAATGTATATTTTTTCTATTTCAGGGGCTTATAGCTTCCACCTTGTACATTTTTTTTTAAGGACTGTATAAGGACTTTGGACTATATTTTTATTTGTGGTGTGTGGTGATGGACCCCCTGGCCGAGTCCTAAAAGCCTGCTGACAAAATTGACATTAATGCCCCTGTCAATTTTGTATGGATATTTTTATGCTTGCTTGATAATTAATTGCATTCATTTTGTTATTTGAAATGGTGAATAGCACAAATTCAGTTCCCACATCCGTTGCGATAATTTAGGAATGGCCAAAGCATCCTAAGTTATTTGTCAACGTGTGAATCATATAGAATGCTACCATGGGGTGCATAGATTCACATACATCAAAAATATTGTGCTATCATCAAATTCTGATTATGTGACAAAGACTGTCATCCGGCCCCAAAGGGAGGTGGCAGTTAGCGTTACATAATTAGGATAAGGTGGAGGGTTATATATTTTAACATTGGTAAATCCCTATGCCCAAAAGGTGTGGGATTTTCCTGTCATGTTTTATGTATAACCCACTAGCCTTATCATGAGACAAAATTAACATTTGTTTCTATATAGCTTAGTAAATTTGATGCAGATTGCAACCTTTGCCCAAAGGGAGGTTTTCAATTTTACTACATGATTTTAGCATTGGCTATTTCATACTTATGTTCTTGTTTCTTGCCCTCTTTAATGTTTACATGTATTTATTCTTTTATTGCAGCTTATTCGTCTTTTATTTCTAACCCTAATCAGCATCTTCCATTATTGTCTGGGGACAATTTTACGGATTGGAAGGAAAAAGTTCTTTTACTGTTAGGGTGCATGGACTTGGACTTGGCGTTTCGTATGGATGCACCCACCACTCCTACGGAAAAAAGTACGCCTAGTGAGGTAGCATCTTTTGAAAAGTGGGAGCGGTCTAACCGCTTAAGCATGATGCTCATGAGGTCTCACATCAATAAAAGCATTAGGGGATCCATCCCAGAATGCGCTACAGTCCAAGAACTTTTGAAAGCTATTGAAGCTCAATTCAAGAGTTCTGATAAAGCCTTGGCCAGCACCTTAATGTCCAAGTTGTCATCCATGAGGCTAACAGATGACAAAGGGGTGAGAGAGCATATCATGCAAATGCGTGATATTGCTAATCAGTTAAATAACATGAAAATAAAGATTGATGATACTTTTTTGGTCCACTTTATTCTGAACTCCCTGCCTGCACAATATGGGCCATTCAAGATCTCTTATAACACACATAACACTCAGTGGTCAGTCAATGACCTTCTGAGTATGTGTGTGCAGGAAGAGGGGAGACTTAAGCAAGAGAAGCTAGAGAGTGCCCATCTAGTTTCTCATAAAGGACAAAAGAAGGGTAATCATGGTGCTTCAAAGAAAAAAGCTGGTAAAGGTGTACCAATGAAGTCTACTGGTGTCACCAAGGAAACCAAATGCTTTTTCTGCAAGAAGAAAGGACACATGAAGAAAGATTGCCCTAAGTATCAGAAGTGGCTTGCCAAGAAAGGAGGTAATTTCATGTCTTTAGTGTGTTATGAATCTAACTATGTTAATTCTCATCATAATAACACATGGTGGATTGACTCTGGTTCTACAATCCATGTTTCCACTGTCATGCAGGGGTTTCTCAATCTAAGGAAACCAAATGATGGGGAGCACAACATCTAGTCTGGCAATAAGATGTGTTCGAAGGTTGAAGGTGTGGGGACATATAGACTTGTTCTCCATACAGGATACACAGATTTAGAGAGAGCTTTCTATATTCCAAGTTTTTCTAAAAACTTAGTTTCTGTATCAAGACTAGTGCCTCATGGCTTTAATTTTCAGTTTATGAATTCTTCATTTCTGATTATTAAAGATTCAGTCACCATTGGTTCTGGTTCTTTGATTGATGGCTTATATTGTCTCTCTCTGCATGTTTCCTTTGAACAATCTATGATGTCTGTGGAAGGAAGTGTTATTAAAAAGAACTCCTCTATGTTATGGCACAGGCGGTTGGGGCATATCTCCATTGACCGCTTAAAAAGATTAGTAAGAGAAGGAGTTTTAAAAACTCTTGATTTTACTGATCTAGAGACATGTATAGACTGCATCAAGGGAAAGCAGACTAACAAGTCTTCTAAAGGTGCTAAGAGGCATGATGAGAAATTAGGCACCATACACACTGATATCTGTGGACCGTTTAGTACTCCCTGTCTGAATGGTCAAAGGTATTTCATTACCTTTATAGATGATCATACTCGATACATGTATCTTTATCTCTTAAATGAAAAGTCTGAAGCATTTGATGCTTTCAAGACTTATAAGGCAGAGGTAGAGAAACAATCTGGATTGAGTATCAAAATTGTTAGATCAGACAGAGGAGGGGAATACTATGGCAGGTATACAGAGAGTGGACAAAAACCTGGACCATTTGCACAGTTCCTGAAGGAAAATGGTATTGTTGCACAATACACAGTACCAGGCACACCACAACAAAATGGTGTTGCTGAAAGGAGGAACCGCACTTTGATGGATATGGTGAGGAGTATGATCAGTAACTCCTCTCTTCCTCTCAATATGTGGAGTGAAGCCTTAAAGACAGCCATGTACATTTTAAATCGAGTTCCATCTAAAGCCGTTCCTAAAACACCCTTTGAGTTATGGAATGGATGGAAACCTAGTTTAGATCATGTACACATCTGGGGTTGTCTAGTTGAGGTTAGGGTGTACAATCTACTTGAGAAGAAGCTTGACCCTAAGACTGTCAGTGGATTTTTCATTGGCTATGCAGAAAGGTCTAAGGGTTATAGGTTTTATTGTCCATCTCACACCCCTACAGTAGTCGAAGCACGGAATGCACGTTTTCTTGAGCAAGGCAACTTCAGTGGGAGTATTTCCCCCAAACACATTGTGTTTGAGGAAATACAGGTTCTAGTTGTTATACCCACATCTGGGGGAGGAACATATGCTGCATCACCAATGGTGATTCCAGAGCAGCCTCTCCTTCCTTCACCATCCCTTCAGGAACAAGTTGCTGAAGTTCCTATTGCACAGGCACCTCTGCCTGTTGCTGACATAGGACTTCGAAGGTCCTCAAGAGTAAGGAAACCTGCACTCCCTTCTGACTATGTTGTATACCTTCAGGAGTCTGACGAGAATGTTGGACTCATTCAAGATCCTATTACATATTCACAGGCCATGTCTGGAGATAACTCTAGTAAATGGTATGATGCCATGCAGGATGAGATGAAATCTATGGCTAATAATCAAGTCTGGGATCTCGTAGAGTTACCGCAGGGCGCCAGGACTCTTGGTTGCAAATGGGTCTATAAGACCAAATTAGATCCATCTGGTAACATAAGCAGATATAAGGCCCGACTTGTAGCCAAAGGTTTTCTTCAAAAAGATGGTGTTGACTATAATGAAACCTTCTCTCCAGTTTCAACGAAGGATTCATTAAGAGTTATTTTGGCCCTTGTAGCTCATTTTGACTTAGAGTTACATCAAATGGATGTCAAGACGGCATTCTTGAATGGGGATCTTGAGGAGGAGGTGTATATGGTTCAGCCTGAAGGATTCACCTCAGATAAAGGAAGTCATCTGGTTTGTAGACTCAAGAAGTCAATATACGGACTGAAACTAGCCTCCCGACAGTGGTATTTGAAGTTCAACGATGTTATTACTTCATTTGGTTTTAAGGAGAACATTGTTGATCAATGCATATACCTTAAGGTTAGTGGGAGTCACTACACGTTTCTGGTCTTGTATGTTGATGACATTCTACTTGCAAGCAGTGACTTAGGGATGTTGCACCAGACTAAGCAGTTTCTTTCTCAGAACTTTGACATGAAAGATTTAGGAGAGGCATCCTGTGTCATAGGGATTGAGATCTATCGTGATAGATCCAGAAGGATCCTTGGGTTGTCTCAATAGGCCTATATCAATAAAGTTCTGAAACGGTTTAACATGGAAAACTGCTCCCCTAGTGCAGCTCCTATTGTGAAGGGTGACAAATTTGGCTTGTTCCAGTGTCCAAAGAATTCTTTGAAGTTGGACAACATGAAGGACATTCCTTATGCATCGGCAGTTGGTAGTATGATGTACTTGGAGGTCTCAGACAAGACCTGATATTGCCTTTGCTATGGGAATGCTGGGTCGATACCAGAAAAATCCAGGGATGGATCATTGGAGAGCTGCAAAGAAGGTTATGAGGTATCTGGAAGGAACGAAGGATTACATGCTTACATACAGACATTCTGATCATTTGGAGCTGGTTGGATATACAGATGCAGACTTTGCTGGTTGTGTTGACTCGAAAAAGTCGACATCGGGTTATATTTTCCTTTTGGCAGGCGGTGCTGTCTCTTGGAAAAGTATTAAGCAAACCCTTACAGCGTCATCGACTATGGAGGCAGAGTTTGTTGCTTGTTATGAGGGCACGTCACATGCTACTTGGCTGACGAACTTTGTCACAGGACTTACTATTATGGATTCCATATCTAGGCCGTTAAAGATGTTCTGTGATAATAGTGCTGCTGTGTTTTTCACGAAGAACAACAAGAGTGGTAGTCGAAGTAAGCACATCGACATCAAGTATCTTGTTGTTCGGGATCGTGTTAAAGAAGGGATAGTTGTTATTGAGCATATTGGTACTGAGCTTATGGTTGCTGATCCCATGACTAAGGGCTTACCCCCTTCTCTGTTTAAGAGTCATGTGGATCGTATGGGTCTTATTAGCTCATCGTGCATTTGATTTTGCTTATGTACTTCTGGACTTTACTCATTTATCATAGCAGTTACATTTAATTTTCTCGTTGTGTCTCATTTTTCAGTGCACTTAAGTATGAGACAATATTTGCAAAATGAGTGAGAGCATGCCTTCACTCATAAATATATTTTGCCACATATAGCACTCCAACAAAATGAATTAGTTGCATCGTGATACATGGAAGGGAATGTTCTCCTTTGAGGAGATAACCGCCTTGATTCATGCGATTATGACATTTTGTAAGAGTATAAAGATACCACATACAGTTCGAAGGGTATTATTTTTTTAAACATTGTATGCGCATACGAAAGTCATTTTAAAGTTTCCCATTACCCACTTGGTTATTTTTTCACTCAAATATTTTTTTCTCAAATTTTGTTTAATTGAGCCAAGTGGGAGATTTTATTCTTTCTATGGCTCAATTGAGAAGTTGTGCCAAGTGGGAGAATGTTGGGCTTTGTTTTGTATTAAAACATAAGGTGGCCCAACTATCTCAATTGACACTGTTTTGGGCTTTTATAAAACTGTCTGGGTAATGGGCCTGAGTCAGAATACCCATTAAGCTGTGGTTTTAAGTGGCAAATCTGAACCGTTAGATGACCTATGGATGGATGGTCATGATTCTAGGGTTCTTAACAGTGGTGTCCTGGTTTAGTTATAAATACACCTTTAGTCATCCTAATTCGGTGTCTTAAGTGAGATTGCTCTCAGCCAAGTTCTAAACCAGAAATACTATTGTGATTCTGAAGAAGATTAGTTGATTCTGAAGTGGATTAGCTGAAGATCAAGCTTACTTGAAGAGGTTATCAATTACAATGGCTATAGGTATGCCCAATCCCTGTATTAAAGTCTTTCAGAGGGCACTGGCTACCACATCCTAGCGGCCGGGGGCGCAATCAAGTTGTCGAAGGTGCTTGCTGTAGCCACTGGCGATGGGCCACGGCCAGGAAGCAGTGGATCTGGTTGTTGGTGGCTACAGCTAGCGAGGCACAGACATGCAAGCCACTGGTGGCGAGAAAGCCGACGCTTTCATTGTCGCCGCTTTCATGGTGTCCGCTACTGGGCACTCTAGGTGAGATCTGCTGGAGAGAAGATATCCAGCAGCAGAGAGGAGGAAGGAGAGTAGAAATAGGAGAGAGATGGATGTACCAGAGGGGAGGAAGGAGAGAGAAAGAGAGAACTTGTTGGAGAGAAGACACGGCCAGTGGAGAACTCCTTGATGCCTAATGCATCTGAGAGAAAGTCTTGCACAAGGCTCCCATCCGAGTACTCGCCATTGGAGAGGTGCCGGAACCCTGCTGCTACTGATCCCAGGCTGGAGGAGGATGATGACTCCGGCTGCCCAATTTGTGCGCAGGGGCATGGAGATCGAGGGAGAGGGAGGGGGAAAGAGCAGAAATGGGGGAGGGAAAGGGCGGGCGGGGGTTGTAAGGGGTGATCATCAGCAACGGCCTGATATAGCCATCGCTGATTACTCAACTGCGATGGCTCCAGCTGTCGCAGTTAAGACTAATAGCGACGGCTATAATCCCTGCACTTCGCAGATACTTAATAATAGAGACGGCTGTATATAGCTGTCACAGATACACTAAAATTCAGCTGCAAGAAAGAAGAAAACGTGAGAGGGATAGCGTGGAGGGAAGTGTGATCATCAGCAACGACTCTCGCTGATGGTCATAATTATCTGCAGCAGCTGCAGCCGTCACAAATACACACGATAGCGATGACTGAAATTATGTGCGTCGCATATTGTGGTATTAGAGACGGTTGATGTTGAGCTATCGCTATTGGGGTGTCGTTGTAGCCAGTTTTTTTTTGTAGTGCTTGATAATTCTTTTAACTGCTATCAAGTGAGATTTTTTAGAATTAGATTGATAACAATCACATGCACCCACATTGAAATCTATGTCGGGTTTACTTGCAGCCAAATAAAGTAAATTGTCAATCATACTCCTATATAGATGAAAATCTACACTTCTTCCAATAGTGTCCTTGCATAACTTAGAGTGTAGTGCTCATTGAAGTAGAAACATATCTCCCATAGTCTAGGCCAACCATTTAAATAATTCCTTAACATATTTAGTTTGAGAAACAAGATTTCCTTCTTCTAATTGTTTGACTTGAAATCAAAGAAAGAATTTGAGTTCTCCAACTATACTCATTTCATACTCAGATTTGTAAACTTTGTGGCTTTTTCTTATTGGTTGAACCATACACTATGTCATCGACATAGATCTGAGCTATTAGGATCGAGTTTTTAGTCTTTTTAACAAATTATGTTTTATCAATACTACCCCTAGTAAAATTATTATTAACCAAGAATAAAAATTTTACATACCAAGCTCGAAGAGCTTGTTTTAAACCATATAATGCTTTCTTTAACCTAGATATGTGATTAGTATAATTTGGATCTAGAAATCCTTTGGGTTGTTCAATGTATACTTCATTATTAAGAATTATATATAGGAAAACACTCTTAATATCCATTTGAAATAATTTAATTTATAAATAACATGCAATAGCTGTTAGGATGTGTATAGACTCTAGTCATAGCCGTTAGGATGCCATAGGAGAAAATGTTTCATCAAAATCAATACCCACAATCTAAGTATATCTTTGTGCAACTAGTCTAGCTTTATGATGGCGGAGCTCAGATAGCTGTTGAACCAGTAGCTCTGTTTCTTTGTTAAAACAAAAATGACAGAGGAAATAACTGGTTTAGGCAAATCGTCAAACACATAAACCAGTTTTCATGATGAAGGGTAAAAATGTCAATCACTAATGTAGTTATAAAATGGAGGGCTACGATTTAAACATAAGAGGGGCCGATGGTCATTTTGGTTTTGCTATTAAGTTCGTTATCCTATCTTCAACCTCTAAACGAAAGGATTAATAGTGAAAATGTTGGATTAACATAGAAGATTCGAGAAGCAATAATCCATGTCATCTAATCCAGCTCAGCATCACTTTTGTTGCTACAGTAACAACTTGAGGACCAATGTATAAAAGTGAAGAAGGAGGAAAGAAAAAGGGACGAATTTCGAATTTGAAAACTGCTGGCTCTAAGCTTTGCAACTCCGCAAGTTTTGTGGAAGAAGGAATTCTAGATCTGAAGCTATTGAAGCCTTGAAGCAACTTTGATTTTAGTGATCAAGCGTGAGACGCTCCTAATCAAGCTATACCGAAGCTCCAGCAAAGATCGATAAATGTTTCTCAGTTCAAGTGTTGAATGTTGCAATTCTGATTTTACTGGTTGAGTTGAAACAAAAGTTGAATTTTGTTAGAATTGGGTTTGCTATTTGAATTGTAATAGATTGTCTGTGATAGTTTCTTTGAACAGAAATTTCTGGTTGAGGTTTTGATTTCATTAAGAGAAATCTAGAAGTATACGGTGAATGAAATAGCTTGTTATATTGTCGTTGGAAGCATTTATAGGATTATAAATTCAGCCTCACATTTGATGATTGTTAACTGTTTGCTGTTTGGTTTGTGAATAAATGTCTATGTAATAGTTGGTGAACATTTCTTCCATTTTCGATTATGAACTAAGAATTTACAGAAGTTGCATTAAATTGAAAGACATATTGCTACTGCATCAGAATTGAGAATTTACAAAAGTTACATTAAACTGAAAGTAAAATTGCTGCTGCATCATTTTGGTATCGGAGCGGAAGATTACCTGGGAAATTGAAAATGGCTGAAGAGCAGGAAAATGAAGAGATGACAGTTCAGGAAATGTTTGCACAAATGATGAGAGTGCGATAATAAAATCATTTGCAGCTAATGCAAGTTCTCACTCAAGGTCAGAATCCTATTGGGGGAAATCAGAATGCAGCAAATATAAATGGTGGCAGGAGAAGAGGGGGTCATAGAGGTCAAGCAAATATGAATCTGCAGGGACATCCTCCTCAACCTGTAATGCAACCTTAGCAACAATATGCAGGATTCCGACAAAGGCCATATATGGATGATGAAGATTCTAGCGAAGAAGAGTATGAGAATCCAATTCCACAGTTTAGAGATGAATATTTTAAACCTAAACTTGATCTGCCAGAGTTTGGAGGACAAATGCATGTGGAAGAATTCTTAGATTGGATGACTGATGTTGAAAAGTATTTTGACTGCCTTGATGTTCCAGAAAATAAGAAGGTTAAATTGGTGTCTTGCAAGCTTAAAAGTGGAGCTTCTACCTAGTTGGATCAGCTCCAAATGGATAGAACTCGTCAAGGTAAATAGGTCATTAAAAGCTGGAATCGTATGAGACAGCAATTATGAACAAATATTGTTTCAGAACTATCAGAACTGTAAACAGGGAGTAAATTCAGTTTCTGAGTATATTGAAACTTTTCAAAGACTGGGAGCCAGAAATAATCTTCATGAAACAGAGGGGTAGCAGGTGCAAAGGTTTATAGAAGGTCTTAAATATGCTATAAGGGACAGAGTTACTGTGACTCCTATATATACTATAAATGAAGCTTATTAGTTGGCCATTAGAGCTGAAAAGTATTTGTCTAATGCATTCAATAGAGGAAACAATACAGTGAAATATCAGAGAAATGAATCAGTTTATCAGAAAGGAAAAGAATTTCCCAAAGAGACAGCTAATGCGAAAGGAAAACAAGCTGAACCAATAGTAGCAACTCGAAGCTCAAGTAGATTTCAGGAAAAAGGGAGTTCAAATATACAAACTCACAATTCCTATGCTAGACCTGCACCTAATAAGTGTTATAGATGCTTGCAACCTGGACTTTTTTCTAATCAATGCACAATTCCAGAAAAGGATTTACCTAAATATAGGAAAACTACTGCCATGGTGAATCATACTGAGGAAGTTGCTGAGTTTTCTCATGATGAACAAGAAGCAATGCAAGAAGAACCAGAAATTGAAGAGGTGCAAGAAGACATAGGTTTGGACTATGAGACATATCCTTTGAATTTGGTAGTTAAAAGATTAATGTTAAATACAAAAGATGAGACTCTATCAGAGACATAAAATATTTTGCACCAAAGGCACAGTTCATAAAAGAGTATGCAATGTGATAATTGATGGAGGCAACTCTGAAAATCTTATCTCAAAGCAGGTTGTTAACAACCTGGGTTTAACTTTGGAAAAACACTCCTCACCTTATACTATTGGCTGGATTAAAACTGTTAAACCTGTGAAAGTGGAATTTTAGTGTAAAGTACCTTTTTCAATAGGGAAAACATATCATGCTGATATAGTATGTGATGTTGTTGACATGGAAGCATTCCATATTTTACTTGGAAGACCTTGGCAGTATGATGAATCAGTGACACATGATGGCAAGAATAACACATATTCTTTTCAGCATAAGGGAGTTAAAGTGGTATTGTTACCTAGTGTTTGGAAACAAGAAGAAAACCATAAAGTTAAAACTGTTGTTAGTTTGGTAAGACAAGTTCGAATTAGTTTGAAAGAGGGAAAACTCATATTTGTAGTGGTGCTCAAAGAAACACAAGCAGCAGATAAAGAAACTCCTCCTACAATTGTTAAACTTTTGCAGAAATATAAAGCCATAGCCGATGATGACTTTCCAATGTCTTTACCACCTCTAAGATCAATACAAAATCAAATAGACTTCCAACCAGGAGCTAGTCTGCCACATCTTTCTCATTATAGAATGACTCCTTTCGAACACAAAGAACTTCAAAGACAGGTTGAAGATCTATTGCAGAGAGGTTTAATCAGAGAAAGTATTAGCCCTGTTGCAATCCCAACTTTATTAGTACCAAAGAAAAATGGAGAGTAGAGGATGTGTATTGACTATAGAGCTGTTAATAAAATCACTGTTAGATACAATTTTCATATTCCAAGGCTAGATGATATGTTAGATCAATTGGGAGGATCAAGTGTATTTTCTAAAGTGGACTTGAGAAGTGGTTATCATTAAGTTTGAATGAAGCTTGGGGATGAGTGGAAGACAACTTTTAAGACCAAAGAAGGACTCTATGAGTGGCTTGTAATGCCATTTGGACTTTCCAATGCTCCTAGTACATTCATGTCATGACACAAGTTTTGAAACCAATATTGGGTATATGTGTTGTGGTATATTTTGATGATATTCTGATTTACAGTAAGAGTGAAAAAGAACATTTGATGCATCTAGAAGAATTATTACACCTACTTCAGCAGAATCATCTCTATGTTAATGTGAAGAAATGCTCTTTCCTTACTGATAGATTGATTTTTCTTGGATATGTTATTACAGCTAAGGGTATCACTGTGGATGAAAACAAAATTAGAACCATAGTTGAATGGCCAATCCCCACCAGCATTCAAGAAGTCAGAAGCTTCCATGGGTTAGCAACCTTTTACAGAAGGTTCATTAGAAATTTTAGTACCATAGCTACACCACTTACTGACTATATGAAAGGAAAGTTATTTTGTTGGAATAAGGAAGTAGCTGCCAGTTTTGAATTGCTGAAAGTGAAACTGACTCAGTCACCTATTCTCATGCTACCTGATTTTAACAAAGTGTTTGAAATTGAGTGTGATGCATCAGGTTGTCGTATAGGAGCAGTTCTTACACAAGAGGGAAAGCCAATTGCCTACTTCAGTGAAAAGCTCAATGATGTAAGGGCTAGATGGTCAACTTACAAACTGGAATTGTATGCCTTAATACAATCTCTTAGACATTGGAGGTAGTACTTGTTACATAAAGAATTTGTGCTACACAGTGACCATCAACCTTTGAAATTTATACAGAACCAAACTAAAATGGACAGATTATATGCAAGATGGATAACTGAGATTCAAGAGTATACTTTTGTCATTAAGCATAGAAATGGGAAACAAAATCAGGTGGCTGATGCTCTTAGTCAAAGGGAGGTTTTCTTGACAACTTTAAAAGCAACAGTACTTGGATTTGAAGGACTAAAAGACCAATATGAACAAGAAGGAGAATTTAAAGCTATGTGGCAGCAATGTTTAGAAAACAGTGTTCAACAGGGAGAATATTCTATTCAAGATGGAATTTTATATAAAGGTAATCAAATTTGCATTCCACGGGGTTCTTTAAGAATCAAATTAATATTGGAATAACATGAAGGAGGGATGTCAGGACATTTTGGGAGAGATAAGACATTAAATCTTGTTCAGTAGAGGTATTATTGGAAATCATGTCATAAAGATGTGGAAAAGGTCATAAGACATTATGCAATCTGTCAACAAGCAAAAGGAGGAGTTCAAAACACTCGATTGTATATGCCTCTCCCAATTCCTCAACAACCTTAGGAAGATATAACCATGGACTTTGTGTTAGGACTCCCAAGAACACAAAGAGGTAATGACTCCATATTCGTGGTGGTAGATAGATTCAGCAAGATGGTACACTTTATTTGTTGCAAGAAGACCACAGATGCTACTCAAGTTGCCCTATTGTTCTTCAAGGAAGTAGTTAGGCTGCATGGATTACCTAAAACTATCACATCAGATCAAGATAGCAAATTTCTGAGTCATTTCTGGATGACCTTGTGGAAAAGAGTAGGTACACATTTACAATTTAGCTCTACTTGTCATCCACAAACCGACGGACAAACTGAGGCTATGAATAGGACTCTAGGAAATTTGTTACGAAGTCTGTGTATAGATAAACCCAAACAATGGGATCTAATGTTAGCTCAAGCTGAGTTTGCTATCAATTCAACTATTAACAGATCCACTGGTTGCAGTCCTTTTGAGATTGTTTATGGTTGTTATCCACTCTACACTCTAGATTTGCTACCTACTGACAAGAAACCAGGGGAACCAGCTAGAGTCATAACTACTTTGCAACAACTTTCTGAAGTGCACAATCAAGTTAGACAACAGTTGCTGAAATCTAATACTCAATATAAGTTGCAGGCTGATAAGTCCCGAAGGTTTAAATCTTTTGAAGTGGGACAGTTCGTCATGGTGCACCTCAGAAAAGAAAGACTACCTTCAGGCACATATTCGAAGCTTAATCCCAAGAAAATTGGTCCCTTTCAAGTCATTTCAAAAATAAGTGACAATGCTTATAAGGTTGATTTACCTGCTGAACGGAATATTTCTAATAGTTTTAATGTGGCTGATCTTCATGAATATTATGCTCCAGAGGATGTACTGAAAGTAGGAGACTCGTGGACGAGTCCTTTCTAGGAGGGAAGACCTGATGGCGGAGCTCAGATAGCTGCTGAACCAGCAACCCTGTTTCTTTGTTAAAACAGAAATGACAAAGGAAATAACTGGTTTAGGCAAATCGTCAAACACATAAACCAATTTTCATGATGAAGGGTAAAAACGGCAATCACTAATGTAGTTATAAAATGGAGGGCTACGATTTAAACATAGGAGGGGCCGATGGTCATTTTGGTCTGGCTATTAAGTTTGCTTGCTGTTGCATCATTTTATTTCTAACAACATTTCCATTCTCATCAGTCTTGTTCTTAAAAATCTATTTGCTTCTTATGACATTTCTGTCAGCTGAGTTTGGTACTAAATACCAAACCTCATTTCTTTCAAATTGATTAAGCTCTTCATGTATGACACTTATCTAATGCTTAGATGTGAAGGCTTCATCTAGATTTTTGGGTTCTAGCTTGGACGTGAAACAAAAATGGCTGCTCACATTTTTTGCCTAACGTCGAGTTAAGATAGGAGCATGAGGATCTCCAATAACTTGAGTAATAGGATGGTTCTACACAGGTCTCAAGTCATTTTCAGGTGGAGGCTGAGGAGGTGTGATTTGAATGATGGAGTCATCCTTAAAAATTCCATCATAATCATCATCCTCAACATCTTGCGAACTAGAGTCATTTAACTCATCATGAACAACCACATTTATGGATTTTTGGATGGTATTTGTTCTCAAGTTAAGGACTCAATAAGCATGACCATTTAAAGAATATCCTAGAAATATCCCTTCATCATTTTTTGACTTCAGTTTACTAAAATTTTCTCTATCTTTTAGGACATAACATTTACTTCCAAAGACCTTGAAATTTTTGGTACTAGACTTTTTCCCATGTAATAGCTTATCATTTATAATTAAACCCTTTGTAAGTGTACAAGGTAATTGTACTAGGATAAGTATTTAAGGGTTGTCAAACCTCAGGGATGGATGAATGATTAATAAATCTAAAGAGTAATTTTTTGATTAAAAACTAAAAAAAACTTAAAATAAAAATTAAGTAAAGAAAGTAATCAATTAAATTAAAAGCAAGAGATTAATATGATGGAATTTACATAGGAAATCGAATCCACTATAGAACCATAACAATTCATGAACTTTTAATTTAAATCTAGTGTGAATATAAACAAGTATTCTCAGCTACAAGCTAGAATTACTTCAAAAAGAATCATTAATTAAATTTATAGCATGAACTATATTCGACAATAGCACGAATCATTTACACTAAACTAGCTATAGGCATGACTCGTCTAATCTTAGTATAACTCATCCAATTCATTAATTATCTAAACATTAAAACTATTGCATGACCATCTCATCTAAATCACTGAAATTAGAATCAATGAAAATATCAAAACCACATCAATCTATCATCTACAAGACAATAAATCAACATAGACTTGAATAAATATTAAAAGCTCTTCCATTAAAAAAGAAATCTTTATCATACAATTGTCATCATTCACAACTAAGATCTAAATTAAAAATAAAAGAAATTAAAACTTATCTATATCTTAATCAACTCCTAAGTAAAAGAAAAATATAGTCTTTCATTGTAGAAGAAAGCTCTTGAATCTCCATTAAAAGCTTTGAGTTCTCTTTCATCTTCTTCTTCTTTTTTCTCTTTATAAAATCTACTGGAATCCCTTAATTTTAAGCTAAATATGTCTTTATATAGGCATAAGAGCCGTAGGAAGAAGTTTAATATGAAAAGGAGTCAAAATTAGCTTAAACTAGGAAACTGCGCGTTATCCCGATCGATTGCCCTGCATTCTGGTTCGATCGGTTGTATTGCATTTTTCTTCGAAATCACGTTTAGCCGTTTAATACTAAAAACGCCCCGTTCGATCGGCTACATTGTTTCTGCAATCTGGATAGTTTTTTTGGATAGTCCAATTTCTGTTCATTAAGCTTTTTCTTAATGTCCATATTAATTTCTAACATATTTATAACTTCGAAAAGTTGTCCAAATCACTTTAAAGTATAAAAAGAGTGTTTTGAATTATTCCAAACATAATTTAAGTACTTCGATAAGTGCACTTTACCTACAAAATATAAAATATCATACTTTAGACATGTAGATTGTAATTAAAATCTCAACTTGATTTAAATACATGCCTAAACTACTAATAACTTCTAAATTTAATTAATAATCAAATTAAAATATTAATAATTATATTAATCTAAATAAACCATAACTAGCTCTTAATTAACCTAATCTATACCAGCAAATAAGGTAAAAAGACATATAAAATATATATATTTCATACTTATCAAATACCCGTAAACCTATATTTTGCAGTATTGATGCCCACAAACATCTAAACCTAATAAATAAAATAAAATAAGAAAACAAAATTTTAAAAAATAATCTTCTCTTGAAAACACATAACTATTTTTAAAAAGAACCAACCACAAATACTTGAAATAAGTAAACAATTTCGATCTGATCACTTTCAAGTAAGGAATAAACAATTTCATAACCCCATCTTAGAAATAATTGTGTAACTACATAGATACAATTCAAAAATATAAAGTGTAAAAATCTTTATTAACGAGCATATCTTATGTGACCCATTAACAAAGCTCATTAAAATTCACAAACTCAAAAATATAACAATGACAATCTTTCATCCTTAACATCTCATAATAAACCCTCATGTAATAGCCTTTAAATTTTAATTAAATTTAGGGAATAAGAGCATAATATACCTCAAAATATGACTTGTGCAATACTTAGTTCTATTAAGCTTTATAAATAGTCCATGTAATAAGAGTTAGGCCAGTGTCCCTAATCCAGTTGGCTCCAGGCACTAAGTGTTGAAACACCCCTCAGGTTTAATAACTCGAACTATAAAAGCTCCATAACCATGCAAGTTATAAAAGAATTTATCTCAACTTTTCACCTTTTGACGTGATTCCTTATACTTGCCTAGGTACAAGGTCCGGTTACTCAGTAAAAAGAGAAACAAACCTTTACTCTTTTTTATCATCAATTTTTTTTTCATTGAATCTACTTTTTCAACTTTTTTTTCATTCTTTTTTTAATAATTTTTTTTCATATTTTTTTTCATTATACACTTGTCCCAAAAGAAATTCAAATAAAAGCTAAACATAAAGATCTATCATAAAACTTTAAAAATTACTCAATTGTCAAGTTTTTCAAAAATATGCTTAGTTAAAGATATCTCACTAAGATTACAAGTAATAAATCATAAAATTATATTCCTACAAGTTTTAAGTGTGTGAAATGTGATTTACAAATATAAGCACAATTATCCAAGATAAAGACAATAAAACAGAAATTACTCCCTCAATCGTTTTTATCACTTAATTAATTAGTTGAACTTTCTTCATGAAATTGATCTCTTTTAAAACAGACATATGCTTTTAAAAGAAAATATGCAATAAAAACCCACTTAAAAGAAAAGAAAACAAAACACATAACGAAAAATACTCTAAAACATCCTAAAAGAATAATATGAAAGAAAAATATCTTCTACACCCCCAAACCTAAACTAAACATTGTCTTCAATGTTAAAGAAAATATATACTACAATGACAAGAATAAGTAAGAGAGGGAAAGAAAGATATCACCTCAATGCAGAACTAATCCACTAATCTGAAAAGTGAAGTACATAGGATTAGAGAAAAGAAATAAATATAAGTGATGAGCATTCCCCCAAACCTAAAGTATTATATCCCATAAAAGAAGAAAAACTATAATAAGAGAAAAAAAGCTGAGAAAAATAAGTAAATAAAACCTAAATGAAGCAAAGATAATAAACTAAAGGAAGGAAAAGAAATATATAAAAAATATGGGTTGCCTCCCAAGAAGCGCTAAGTTTATTGTCTTTAGCCAGACATTGCCAACATTCTCAAATATATCAGGGTGACTGGTAGATATTAGCATTGGCTTTTCTCTTAAGTCACCAAAAAGATGATGCAGAAAAATTAGAAGGCATGACTTGATTATGGGCTGAGGCTACAAAAGATGGACCTCTATCATAAGCATCAAACTTAAAACTGTCTACCATAAAACATTTAACATTAGAAGTTGCAAGCAAATGGTTAGACACATCAAAAACATTTAGTTGCACTTTTATGTTCTGAAAGGTCATCTCCATTACCCCTGTCCTACAATTTATGCATTCATTAGTTGTGGCAAGGAAAGAGCAACCTAGAATGATATAAATCTGATATGTGGAGTTGGCACCGGTCTCCATATCTAAGACAATAAAATTAACGGGGAAAATGAACCGGTTAACCTTCACTAAGATATCCTTAATGACTCCTCGAGGCTTACGCACAGAACGGTCGACTAGCTGCAAGGTAACTGATGTAGGCTGCAATTCACCTAACCTTAGTTTCTCATACACCGAGTAAGGGAGTAGATTGACACTCACACCAAGGTCAAGGAGGGCTTTATGGATGGAGTTATCGCCTATGACACAAGAAATAGTGGGCACTCCAGAGTCCTTATACTTAGGTGGGGTGTCAAATTTCAAAAGAGAGATAACTTGCTCAGTGAGAAAGACCTTCTTAGACGCATGTGTCTTAGATTTATGCTTTTGAGTGTATAGGTCTTTGAGGAACTTAGCATAAGTAGAGACTTGCTTAATGACATCTAAGAGGGGGAGATTAATTTCGACTTGTTTCAAAGTCTCAAGAATCTCATCTATCCTAACTGTGCTCTTTCTAAATGGTGGGGCAATGTCAAAACACTAAGGAAAAGATGCCCTAGGGATATAAGATCCCTCGGAAGTGGTCTTAAACTGTGGCTCTGAGGAAGTAGAAGGAGAGACTGACTCATTTGAATTTGGCTCACTCTCTAACTCATGAGGCTCATTAGGGGCTACCCTCTCTAACTCCTCACTCCTCTCATTTGTCACTAGTGTCCCCCAACATTCTTGTTAACAATCCTCCTACTCCTAAGGGTCATTATGGAATTAACTTGTTCATTAGAGGGAGGAGCTTCCTCTACCTGAAATTGACATTAAGGGTTTGGTAGGGGTTGACTTGGAAACATCCCCATCTCTCTCTTGTTAATAGCGTTAGCTAGTTGTCCAATTTGTGCTTCTAGCTTCGCTATAGATTGTGTGTGGGAGTGAAGGATTTGAGTATGAGATTGTAGCTCTTGTAATGCAGTTAAGACCTTATCTTCAAAACTCGGACTCCTACTAGGTTGGACATATGGAGGTTGCACTTGAGGTTGGTGGATAGGGACTTGTGGAATTTGAAATGGTTGCCCAAGGGGTTGGTTACCCATAACCCTTTGGTTTTGTGCCACGAGGAAAATTTAGGATGATTCCTACACCCAGGGTTATATATGTTTGAAAATGAATTAATTTCAGCCCTAAGGAAGGATTAGGTAGCATTCACATAGTCTTGGACAAGCTCAAGAAATTGAGATACAGAGGGACACTCCATGATAGTATGGGCTGGGCTAAGGCATATTGTGCATGCATCTTGAGTGAAGGAAGTGGGCTGATGGGTTGAAGTCATAAGAAGGTCCGGCTTCCTACTCAAAGTATCAACTTTGGAGGAGAGGTCTAATGGGTTTTTGACTTCATACAAACCACCCCTAAATGGGGCATTGTTCAAGGTAGATAATCCACTCTCATTTCTATTCAACGCAGCATGTTGAAGAGAATTTTCACTCAAGTCATCAAAAAGTTTCAATGCCTCATTTTCATTTTTTAACAAAAAGGTACCCCCACAACTTGCATCAACAAGATGACAATTTTCTTCAGTAAGACCCTCATAAAAACGTTGCACTAATTGCCACTTAGGGATAGCATAATGAGGACACCTCCTAAGAAGGTCCTTAAGTCTATCCCAACTCTCATGGAACTGTTCAGTGAGAAGTTGGGCAAAAGTGGTTATGACCTTTCTCATTTGGTTAGTCTTACTTATGGGGAAGTACTTTTTAAGGAACTCTTGTTGCATTTGGGCCCATGTTGTGATAGTGTTTGGCTCTAATGAGTGAAGCCAATCTTTAGCCTTATCTTTGAGTGTGAAAGGGAAAAGCCGAAGTTTGACGGCCTCATCGGTTAAATTTAAGAGCTTAAAAGTTGTGCATAGTTTTAAGAAGTCATCTAGGTGCCTATACGGGTTTTCATTATTAAGCCCATAAAAAGATTGAAGCATTTGAATGACATTGGGCTTAATCTCATAATTTTGAGTAGCGACCACTAGCAACCTAATGTATGAAGGGGAGGTGTACTCATTGGGAGATTAATACTCCCTTAGTGCTTTGAGTGGTGCATCTACTAACTGATGTTCAGCCATGATGGGGTAGAAGTAGCAAACGGTGGCCAAATAGCCCTCCAGTGGTCCAAAAACAAATTTGTAAGGTGAAAAAAACCGAGGAAAAGACCGATACCTCATAAGGGAGCAAAGGGGACATGGCGGTAGTCCTAGTTGGTACCAATGGACTCATGGTGGTTAGGCGAACTGGACCCGGCAAGAACTGGTGGAATCCGATGACAAAGGAGGCATGACGGAGCAACCGGAAACTCTCTCGGGTTTCTCTCCATGTTTGTAGATGTACCAGACTTCTCAAAATTTCTAGAACGTGGTTGTCAGGTTCAAAATATTTATACTTCTTTTTCTTTCCTTTTATGTCAACATGTGTTAACCTCCTATTTACGTGTCGTACCTTCAAAATTCGTGCTAAAAGTGTGCGGCAAGGCCCTCAACCTACGACTAGGCCCCACACCAGACTCTATGGGTATAATACCGAGGTCAAATACACAAATATAAATATGTCAACACAATTGTAGAAAAATCACGGACATTACACTATCCAAGTAGCTCTAGAGGAGCTCCCAACAAGTAGAGCTAGGTGTACCACTAGACTACTTTATTTTCTTTTGGGTCTCCACACAATTGTATTAGATGATTTCTTTTCACCTTAGTTGATTTTCCAACTTTCTGTCGGGGTGGTAGAGAGGAGGAAGTAGAGGTAGATTTGTCTGTGCTTTCCTTGTTACTAGAAAGATTCATTTTTGATGTCTCACCTTGAGTGATCCTATCTCTATGTTTTAAATTTAGTTTAGCAATTTCATCAAAAAGTTGAACCATTTTCGTAGTTATAGGAATAAGTCTTGTAGGAGTTTTCTCCAATGAAGTGTTTATGAATTCCAAGACATCACTCTTAATGAAGTTATTATTCTTCTAGTTCCATTTGGTTATCTCCCTTTTTGGAAAGATCATTTTAGCTTGAGAAAATTTACCTAAGATGGATTTTCCTTTGTCTACTTTGGTGAATTTAGAATTGTTGTTGGGGACCTTGCTTTCAAATTTTGGATGTCCTTCTTGACCACAAGAATAACATAAAATGGTTTTCTTGGAAACTAAACTACTTAAGGAAAATATCTTTCTTTGATAAAGATTGTTGAAGATAATAGTTTTTTACTTATTTGACTATTATGACCAAGACCTGATTTGTCCATAGGACATTTACCCAAACCTAAAAGTCTTTCCAGTTTTTATCCACTTTGGGTAAACTTCTCAACTAAGCTATCTTTGGAATTTTTAAGTTCTTCTTTCAAAGTAATGTTTTCAGAGATGATAAGCTTCAATTCCTCTTGTTTCTTTAAACAGATTTCTTCACTCATTTCTAGTTCAATTTTTCCTTTGACAACCTCCTTAGTCAATCTATCATTATCAATTTTAACAACCTCAATTTCATTTTTAAGTTTCAAGTTTTCTGTTTTTAGCTTAGTTACTTTCTTGGCCATTCTAGTACTTTCTTCAAATAGAGAATTAAAAGCACATTGAATATCATCATTCTCATTACGAGAGGTATTTGAATCTGAGTCACTTTCAGATGATTGATCATTATGTTTGCATATCTTTCTCAAGTCATCTTGAATGGTGATAGAAGATGATGTCATAAAGGCTCTCACAGATCCACCCTTAGCATGATTAGATGAGTCAATTTATTCATCGTTTGATTATAAGGAGTCATCCCATGTTGCATTGGCTGTCATTTCCTTTTTTCTGAGTTTTTGCTTTAATGGGCAACCAGAAGCCATGTGACCATGTCCATGACAGTTATAGAATTCTAGGTCTTTTGATTTGTCTCTAGTTTTCCCTTTAAACTTATATGTTTTGTTAAAAAGAAGTGATTTCTTTTAGTTTTTCCTCTAAAGTGTTTAGCAAACATTTTTGCAAGAAAAACAAGTTTTTCATCATCCTCTTTTTCACTCTTAGAATCATAGGCTATCTGTTTGTTAGAGCAATATAATTTTAGAGCAATAGATTTTTCTTGATTGCAAGATGATGTGGTTCAAAGGTTTGCAAATAACCAACAAGATCTTCCACTTTCATCAAATATGTATTCCTACATTCTTCAATGGAGGTTGAGAATCAACTTAGCTTGAAAATAAAAGTTCTAAGAAGTGATAGAGGTGAGGAGTATGAATCACCTTTTAGTGAATTCTGTTCACAGTATGGTATTATACACCAATTTACAGCATCATATTCACCTTAGCAAAATGGAGTGCTAAATAGAATAATTGAACTTTAAAAGAGATGATGAATGTCGTGTTAATTAGTTCTGGATTACACCATAACATGTGGGGGAAACTTTACTTTTAGCAAGTTATATTTTTAACAAAATACCTCAAAAGAAAACCTTGAAAACACCATATGAATTATGGAAAGGCAGAAAGCCTTCCTACAAATTCTTAATGGTATGGGGATATTTAGCGAAAGTGGCGGTCCCTAGTCCCAAGAGGATGAAAATTGGACCAAATACCATTGATTGTGTATTATTTGGTTATGTTTTTAGCAATAATGCATATTGATTTCTTGTTCATAAATAGGAGATTCCTTATGTAAATGTTAATATTGTGATAGAATCTAGGAATTCTTAATTTTCTTAACATATTTTTTCGTAAAATTCTACACATGAGGAAAGCTCTGTTAAAAAAACTTTGGATGCTGCATAGGACAATAGGGAAGACTAAAAGGGAGAAGATGATGAACCTAAACATAACAAACATACTCACTACAAAAAAATAATAATTAGTGGGGGTTTTAAAACCCCCACTACAAGTCTCAAAACCCCCGCTAAATCGTTTAGCGGAGGTTTTGAAGTTGCCACTAAAAAGAGCCTTGCAGAAAGTTTTTGTGTGGAACTTAGCAGCAGTTTTATGAGCCGCTGCTACAAAATAGACTTTTAGCGGCATCTCTAACAACTGCCACTAAAAGTTTTTAAAATAGCAAATTTTTTTGCGGGGGTTTCAAAACCCCCGCAAAAAACCTTTAGCGGTGGCTAGAGTAGCCGCTACTTAAGGATTTACCTCTAGTTTTGATAGCCGTCACTAAATACTTTTAGCAGCGACTTTCAATATCATTGCTAAAAACTTCAAAACTGCTGTTAAAAATAATTATTTGTTTATACAAAATTTTATTTTATTTTTTTTTTATCACGTAATGTATTCTCAAATACACCTTTCATCCATTTGAATTTCATATTTATACAACCTCAAACAAAAATATAGATCTTATAATAACAAAATTTATTTAAATCAAGTATCTAATACATTAAGTGTTGAAAAAGAAGTTTGCAAATATAATAGTTCCAATTGTTTACAATATCTAAGTACAAATTGTGAGATTATTTAATATAAATAAAGAAGAAAAAGTCTTCAATAAGACTTGATCCCTCGGTGCATCTTGACAATTTAGAATCATTCACCATTAGCCTACACAAAATTAAAATAAAGTAAAGTTGGCATATGAAATTATTATACTACAAAAAAACATAACCATATTTTGGAGATAACTTTGTATGCTTTTACCCAGAATGAAACATGCATATTCACCCAGAGACACACAAAGAGAGAAAGGGAGGGAACCTTTATATGTGCACAGAGGTCTGCTATGTAGTCATCTGATATTTGCAGTGAAGACATAAATTTCAGCTCAATCACAAGTTGGTAAATAGAAAACCAGTTTATAGACCATTTTAAACTATAGCAATTGCAAAAGAGCAGCTCAGAACAGAACAAGAATCTTACTACATTACTAGTGGAAGATCTAATTGACAGCTTGTAGATGTCTCCATTAAGGGCAGGGAGTGACACAAATTGGGCTCAAATTTCTTCACTACATGAGGACATTGAGGAAGTGGCCTCCACACATAGGTTAATGGTGAAGGACAATGTGTTTAGCAGCAAAAAAGTACATATCACCTCATCAAAATGATAAGACTAGAAATTATTCAACCAACTTAAGTGAAAAAAAAAATCAAAATCTGTGCAAAAGCACATTTCACCTCATCAATCGAACTATATTGGCTTTGTTGAGTCTTCAGCTCGAAGTAAAGATAGCCTACGTAAGCAACAAGCATAATGCAGCTGCTAAACCTCGAAAGTGACAGCTCAGATTCCCACTCTTGCACCTTTGAATGTGTGAAATGAAGCACTGCTGGAAACATTATACCCATCATAGCCATTAGCAGCAATCCTGAATTGACAACTACAGCTACCTGTTTCGGAGGTAGCAAACTATATTACCATGAAGCCTCTATTGATTAATTATAAGACTGGACACAAGACATGGCATAGAGAGGAATAAAAGAACAAGGTGACTGCAAACCAAAAACACAAACACACAAAACTTCCATGTTAGCACATTCATAAGGTACAAGTGCCAAAAGAAAAGAACCAAAAACTAAACTCCTAGCACTGTATGAAGATGTAATAAATTATTTAGTTCAAGAGAAGCATGTATGGTTTTATCGACTGAGTATTATAAAGAAGAATGAGTAAAAGCACCTCATCAGAATCAACTGCATTTGAGTCATCCTCGTCGGAATCATCATCATCACCTCCATCTTCAACTAGCTTTTCTTTTTTACTTGGTCCTGCTTGAGCTTTCGGCTTTGCAGATGAAGGTTTAGGTTTAGCTGCATTTTCCCTGTTAGCTGCAGGCCAGCTTAGGTTGCACTTATTGGCCTCTGGCCTCCCTGTTCAAATGAGATATTAAGAAACTTTATTAGATAAAAAAGAAATCTATTTCCATTACAAGCTATAGGAGAACCTAGGTCAAATGCCAAAAAAAATTTGATCACGAGTGGAAATACAATAAACTAATTGGCATAAACTGTAACATCCCCAATTTTTCTATAATTTTTTTGCATATTTATGCTATTTTCTGCAATTTCTGTAGTTTTCTGCTCGTATTTTTTATGAAGAAATTTTATGCGTCGGTATATCCGTATTTGTAATATTCGTAACCATAAGAGTCGGGAGTGGTGTTTAGTCACAGGTCATAGGCCTCGACGCATCACATAAATTTTTTTGGCACGAAAACGGGAGAGAAAAGGACACAACAAGAGGGAGAACTGAAAATGAAAAAAAAATATTGCGAATCGGGCGTGCTGAGGCACGCCCGACCCATTGAATGAATAGTGAATGGGGGGTTGCCCCTTCACTGTGTGAGGGTGGAGGTGGCATCGCCGGGGGCCACCAGCTTCTGCCCAGCCAGCCTCGGCCTAGCAACGCCGCCACCACCTCCCTGGCCTGGCCCCGCCAGCCACCACCGCCTCTTCCTCCCATTTCTCATTTTCAGCCCGGTGACCGTTCTTGAGAATTTCTGCCCAATCCGACACCGCCACCATAGTTTGCTCACCATCAAACTCACATGGATTACGAGGTAGGGGACCTTGAACTCGTAATTTCATTATAGCATGCTTTGATTGTGTAGTAGCATGCTAGGAGTTTATAATTTAATGTTTTGCATGATTATGCTGATTATAAAAGTATGTTGTATGTATGTGAATTGTGTGCATATGTTAGTAAAGACTAAGGGCACGTAGTAAGTTGTTATGAATCGTATGTATGTGAGCCTTTTGTGGAAGATATTGTTATCACCGATTAGTTGGTATCGGAGCCTAGGCAATCTGACTACAAATTCATAACAGACGCAAGTCTAGAGTTGTGGCACATGAGAGTAAGTCAGAACTTTGTTGGAGGGAATTTAGGGGAAGATTTTCCCCCTGATTCCGCTTCTTTCTGCACGTAAGCAGAGTGAAGTTGAAGTTTAGTACCTACTGAGAGTTTTGGACTGTTCACTCTCACTTTTGATGCCTGCGGACAGAGCCAAAGGTAGTCGTGGTGCAATTTGAGAATATGAAATGGTGGTTAAGGTTTTGCATATTCGTGATGATCAAAGTGTGGTTAAGGCCACCTACGCTATGTCAGAAGTACTTAGTAAACAGTTGTTGTCTCGGCACTTGATGGTGTTGCGGTTACTATCTTAAGAATTTCGAGAAGAGTGTTAACTTATTTTGGATTGGTGCTTGGTTGGTTGCAATAAGCAGCTGTAGGCCTCCATAAGAAACAATAAATGTTTAAGTGCCTTGATGGTCAGGATGATTGCGTCTAGGGTATTAAAAAAAAATTAGTTGTCCAGGAGAGGCAATACATTGCTGAAGGTTGCAGAACGTTCTGATGAGTTTGTTTGTGAAGTTGTCTCAGGCATTTAGACTAGAACATCTGAGCATGGTCAGGGATATTCTTAACATGTTTTCCTTGATAACTTATTGAGGTTTCTACCTGAGAAAAGAAGTGGAGTTCGTTTGGGAGTTGTGCCTAGAACACTCCCTATCTCTAGGGTATCTTCTGGTGGGGTATGTTGGTTCTGTTTGTGAAGAAAGTCCTTGAGGTTTTACATGGGCTACCAAATACTTAACTGGGTGACTTTCAAGAATAAGTCTCTTGCCCAGGCGTAATGGCCTTTATCGTACCGGTCAGCCAAGAATTTTGAGGATTGACTTGAGTTCAAATTATGATAAGTCTAAGGTTTTAGACAAGGATAATTTTAAGACAACGTTGCAGACTCGGTTAGATGATTACGAGCTTTGAAAGAGGTCATTGTGGACTGGTTGATGAAGTTATCGTCTGTTCTACCCTTTGGTCAATGGTTGTCAGAAATAAGGAATCCAATAGCAGAGAACTTGACGTGTGGTTGTGCCTTCGATTAGAAGGATTCTTTTGATCTCACTTGCCATTTAGTGAGTTTGTTTATTATAGCAGCTCAGATCAGTAGTGGAATGACTCCTGTGAGCCTTTAAGGAAGACGTAAAAGTACATTTATGTGTAAGAGTAAGATTGTACGAGTAAGGTTGTACAAGTATGTATATATTGTAAGTGTAAGTGTACGATGGTACAAGTAAGACTTTGATTCAGAATGTAAGTGTAAGTGTAAGAGTATGCTACAAGAGTAAGTGTAAGTTCAGCCAGTATGATGGTATGTGTGTAAGACACTTTATTTATGTTGCATGTACTTGCTTCATGTATGATTGCATAAATGATGCATCTATGTATGAATTTGTGAAGTTCATTGATTTATTTCCCCTACTGAGTATGAAAATACTCACCCTATTTTTTTAGCCCCTTTGTGTGGAGGCTTTTGCAGGTTGATCGACAACTTTTTGGATGAGACTATTCTCGGTGGTAGACTCTTCTTCCTCGACTAGGAGTGCAGCGAAACCATTGTGAGGCTTCGTGGTTTTTAGTGCCACGATTTCGTGTATTGATTAAGGTGAGATAAATGTATTATTTTCTGGACTTGTGTATATATGTATGAATTAGAACGCGGACTATTGAAAAACTTGTGCTTAGAAAGGCTTGGGAGGTATTTGTTTTTAAAGCCCATGGCCATGGCAGGTTTTTACTTTATGTTTTCGTTTTGGATCACGCCTGAGAATGTTTATTTGTTGTAAGATGAATTAATTCATTAAAATTATTTTCACATGTTTTGAATTTCGTTGGTTCTTTTGATTTACATTCGTATTTTAAAATAAAATATTATCAAAATTTTTAATTAAATATAAGGAAAAACATCGGGCGGGACATAAACTCAAACACACTTACAGATTCTTCTCTGCACTTCCGAAGTACATCCGTTTGTTCCATTAGTTCTGCCAAGCACTCCTTACTGCTTAAGAGATCTGATTCCAGTTTTTGGCATGAATTTCTCAACTACATATAGTATGGCAGAACAAATATAATATAGATAAAAATATTTCCAAAGAAAAATCATATACTACCTTCAATTATATATTAAATACAAACAAAAATTTCTACCTGGCTCTAGCACAACTAGGAAGACTCCAAAAGTAAACTTGCTAAGGAAGACAAAATGACAAACAATTCAATAATATATAAATGCCAAAAATAAGAGATAATTCTGCACATTTAAGCCACGAGCCTTGATATGCATATTTAAAACTTTTTCCTTGAGTCGACATATCCCAAGTAGGTTAGATATTAACCACATGTCAAAGGCAATAGATTCATTAACTTAGCAAGTCAGCGTTAAGTTTTCATTACTCTTAACTTAAAGGAGATACTCACAGATGTGCCAATCTTGTCTTTTAAAACAAGGTCGTCATCAATTAAACTCTGGCATCTTTCACAGACTAGGTAATAACAATCTTTCTTGGGTCCCAACTTTTCAAGTTCCTTAACTGCAATTTTGCAAAACATGAACCAAAAATTTATATAAAACAAAAGCTCCTCCGAGATCTACCAGAACAAACATCATTCTATATATAATCAATTTTATGCACCCAGTAGCATATATATATATATATATATATATATATATATATATAGGACTAGAACATTACCCATAATGTGTGAGAGAGAAAGACAGATGTTGTAAGACCCAAGTGCTCTCTACCTTTCTCAAGTTATGCCAATGATTCAGAAAAATGCAGTTACACTTGATTATCTGTCCACATTCAACTTTTAGTTACAACGTTTTTGTTTTTTTAATTTAGAAAAGAATTCATCTTAAACAAGTACATTTTCAGAGATTAAAAAATATAACAAGGTGCAGCTAAACTTCCATATATGCTCTCAATTCTAAAGTAAGAAAATGATCTGACCATAGAAAGTACCATAATTTTCATACCGCAAAGGAGGTGGACCTGACTGAACAAAGAACTAGTGAAGGGAGAGGTGAATATATATCTCAATTTATCACAAAAAGTCGTGTTTACATATGCATTTCCCAGTCCACAGTTAAAATAAATGAATACATTAAAAAATTGCTCACTAATAGTACCCTCAAGAATGAGGCTACTATTTGACTTGGCTACACCAACAATTTCATTGAACACATCACAATAAATGAATTCCTGCAAAAGATAAATTTCTATTCCCACAAGTGGCTGGATCATAATTGCCAAAAATAACACAACTCCCAAAGTTCTCTCTTTCTTTTTTCTAAAGTAAAGTAATTACATAACAAACCTTGTGATTATGAATAAAAACCATAATTCCATATCTGTCTGTCCCTCAAAGTAAAAAATTGTGGCACTAACTTATTGAGACAACTACATACAAGATGATGGTCTTTGAGTCATTGTTTATATTGCCTATAGTTTACTGCCATACTTGAGCCTAACTTTTCAGAAAATGTTTAGTCAATAATCCTATACATAAAACTAATGGAATGATATAATTTGTCTGCGAGAAAGATAAAAGGGTACAAGCCATAATAAAAAGATGATTCTCGTCTCTACATCAACAATAAAAAAATCACTTTGAGGGCAATCTCGTAGAAGTATTTCAAACTTTTGAAATTGAAGGCAAAACTAGTTTAAACCTTATGTTAGACCAAAAATGATCCTGCACTAATCTGGACTTCATCTGCTGATAACCTGGCAGACAAATATTTATCCAATGGAACTGTTGTACGGGACGTGTGGTAGATATGTGTTTTTAATGAGTGACATGTTTGATGAATTTGTACATGTTTAAAACTGAGTAAGATGCTGCCAAATTTTGGATTACGTGTTGAAAGATGAAGGGACATATGCACGGCCACGTGGTAGAACGGATCCAGTGGATAGTGGATACTTTCTCCTGGCAGACATAGTAGAATAATATCCCAAGACCTGTGGAGCACTCAATTCCAAATGTATAAATTCATCCATAATTAGAACCTTCCATGAAAGGGAAAAAACACCTTAGCCAGAAGTGCAAACCACTTTCTACTATAATTGTTCCAAGTACTTATAAAAAGTATAAGTGGCTCATTTGGCATAAACCCAAGAGAAAATTACTTTGCTAAGAAGAACTAGAAGATAAAGTTTAATAACAGAAAGAAGCAGCTGCAATTCACATCCAAGTGGTAACGAAGTAAATTAGGGATTCTTCTCAATGCTGCCATGGGTCAATGAATTAAATATGGGGGTATGTAGACACCCTTAGCACCTACGTTTCCAGGGCAATGCCTAATCTCACACTATCTCCATCTTTCCATTTTCATGCACTTGAATGAATGAAGGAAAAGATCCCATTGTTATTTTCTGCAGCTTTCCTTTCTGTGGCAGTACAACAAAGACTAGCTCTCCATGTTCAATTTCTCAGGTTATAAATGAAGGCCAATACTATAATTGATGCATCAAATTTGACTGATATTATTCCCCAGCACCCAATCTTTTTCAGTTTATAGAGTATTCCCTCCAATAATGCCCTCTTTCCATGACTTGAACATAATCACGAAATCTAATTGACTTTAGAAACAAATACATGGGGGTGTATGCCATCAGAAAACCTGTATCGTTATGTCTATGAGGCAAGAAACTAAAAGCTCCAATAATACAATCTGTTTTTGTCACTCTGGTGACAATTTTACCAAAGTTTCCCTGGGGTTAACTGTCCATCTACCTCAGTATATGACCCATGATAAATTCATAGCCTGGGTGGCGCAAGGGTTATATCTTTGACCAATTTTTTCTATTGCTTCCATTTGCTAGTTGGTGATCTAGTATGTACCAGTGAGATTGTAGGCCTATGTGTTTTAATGTATGTGTTACTAGGGTTAAGAAAGAAGAATGGGCGACTATTCTTGCTGCAGAAGGTCAGAAGGGGCCTCTGGTCACCCGAGAAAGATGAGAATAATACAAGATTAAAACAGAAAATAATAGAACATATTTAATCAATATGAATCAAACAAAACACAAATCAAAATTGGAGTTCACAGAATATAACATATTTAATCAAAACATAACGGAACAAAATGTAGATCAAAAGAAAGCAAATCAAAACAAAACATATATTAAAAAATCCAACCAAAAGTTCAAGAGATAAATTAGAAGACAAAACTAAAATAAATCCAAAATACAGATACAAAGCATACCAATTGAAGCCCTCAAGTCAAGAAGAACACACACCAGAAGCTTCCCCCATCGTTGGAGAATGATCCAACAAATTCCAATGGAAAGAATTATGATTTCGCAAATAATGAGGGTGCTAAATAATTAGCGGGATTTAATCCCGCCTTTACAAATTTTTCGCAGGGTTCCTCCAACAGCGAAATCCACCCCTTTCACGCTGATCAGCAAACTCCAGCAACGGTTTCTCGGCTTTGTCCCTAGATATCCTCTTATCCTCTCTCGCTGAGCACGGCTCTTGCAGCAGATGTAGCTGCGACTTCTTTAATCCCTGCGAATTGAAAGAAGGAATTGTATGCTAAATGACTTTAGCGTGGCGCAACGTTAAACCCCCCGCTATAAACTCTTTTTAACGGGTAATTTTTTAAACCTTCACTAAAATATCCCCACTAAAGGGTTCTAATTTTGTAGGGACTAGAATATCAAAATCCTTTGGTCTCTGAACTTTCTGGCTTATTTGTTAGAAAATAAGCCTTAAAGCTTTAAGGAGGTCATGTCCTATCCTGAAGCACGATATTAGAAATAAGTTGTAAATAGTAAAATTGAATTCATTATGCAAAATCATACTTAGAAGCAAGTAGATATTCCACTAGGAAGTAAACCTCTAGGATAGAAGTTGATATTCAAGAGGAAGATGAAGGCTAATGGATTAATTAAAGAATATAAAGTTAGACTTGTTACTAAAGGATACAAGTAAAAGGAAGGTTAAGATTACTTTAATACATATTCACTAGTCATAAGGATAACTTCCATTAAGATGTTAATCGCTATTGCTATTTTGAATAATCTTAAAATTCATCAAATAGATGCAAAAACTACATTATTGAATGGTGACTTGATTGAGGAAATATATATACAACAACCTAAAGAGTTTGTTGTATCAGGTCAAGATAACAAAGTATGTAGATTTGTTAAATCTTTTTACCTGCTTAAACAAGCACCCAAGCAATGACATAAAAATTTTGACAAAATGATTATGTCAAATGGATTCAAAATCAATGAATGCGACAAATATATTTATGTCAAAAAAAGACCTAAGCTTTGCTTTTAATGGTTCTTATAGCTTGAATTAATTCAAGTAGAGTATGACAAGATACTACTAATAAGAATCGCCTATATATAAGTGTGAAGGGGCTACTTCTATGAAGATTTTAAGGCAAATCTTTTAGAGCACTCATGAAAATAAGGTATGTTCAAGGCTGAAATGAACACAATCATTAGAACCACGTTGTGTTTGAGAAGTCATTGTGTGAATTTTATTGTCTTAGTTTATATAAACAGCTAAACAGTTCAAGACACCACGTTCACTGATTAGTTAGTAGACCCGATAGTGTTCACAAGGGAAGGTTTGAAGCTAAAAGATATATTTCCCCTATATATGAACTTTTCAATATTTGCTCCCATATTTATTTGCATTATTTTGTATAGTTATCTAGCTAATTCTCATTTATGTGGGGGATTATTAGAAGTAGGTATATGGGCTAAGCCCATTTGGGTATTGAGAGCCCAAGCCCACTTTCAAGTGAGAATCACACATGTGAATTAGTTGAAGGTATTTAATAGTCTCACATCGCCTAGAAAAATGTGATGATGTTGGTATACAAGGTATAAGTTTGGCCTTTCAAGTTAGGCCCTTAGGCCACCCCACTTTTCTGGGAGAGATACATATTCGACTCATGCGCCTAAGTGAGCTATCCCACACTCGCTCATGCCACTGACCATTCGGCCGGCTCGGTTTGGTTTGCACATGCAGCCGGCTAGGTCAGGTTGGGTTGGGTTTGTTCAACAAGATAATTATTTTTGGGAAAAAAAATTTTAGTTTTCTCTTAACCCAAAAATAAGTCTAGTTTTCATTTTACCAAGATATGTTTGTTAATAGGGGGACTCGTCTGTTTGAACAGGATGAGTTGTATTTAACATAATTTCTTATAAAACACTAAAAATCATTTTTCTAGATTATCCTTTACTGAATTTTGTCTCTGTATCTTGTGAGAGCAATTCCATAACATTGATTCGTTATATATGCTATGTGAAGGTGCTTCTAAATCGTGCAGTAGGTCATCTTATCTTGGGAGACAGACGTCCAAGTGATTCCTAGGTACAAGTAGGGAGGACGAATTCTATCTTGAAGACAAAGCGTGCATACTTAATTCGATTATCTTATCTTTATGAGTTTCTTTCCTTGCAATACTTACTAAAGTATGAAAATAAAAAAAATTCTTAGAATGCTTCATTACACCTCAATCATGACTGACTGCATTCATGGATATCATATTGGCTCTTAGCTGACAAATTAGAGTATTTTGTTCTCGCATTGAACTTACAACAACAAGTGGCGATGAAAGTACGCAACAATGTGCACACATAGTTGGTTGGCTATGTTGGGACATATGGTCGGCTAGCACATATTTGGATTCTTAAGATGTCTCCTCCCCCTAAATAGTATTGGAGAGTCCTTTTGAGTATTTTCGGGTCATTTGACAAACTTTGGAGAAACCATGCCCACACAGCCACTTTGGCTACCACTCTAGCAAAATGGGAAATTTTTCTTATGCTATATAAGGGGGACATGGGGAGCTGAAAATATTAAAGCTATTGGTATGATGCCTAGCCTTGGAACCGGCTGTCTTGGATGACAACGAAGGCTTATTGTGTTGCTAGCTATCATGTCAGGAGCCCTGTCCGATAGGAAATGGGGTTCTCCGACCTACTGGGCGGCCGTCTGGCCTTATGGCCATGTTGGATACAAAGACCCTTGTTTGCACTTAACTGAGATGGAATATTTGGATGTCCGAGTTGCCTAAGTTGGATCCGTGCATCGAAAGAAGCTGTCCCCTTCCGGCCAGCTCACTTGGGAACTGTCACTGCACGTTCGCCTTGGGATAGGTTTATTGCTTGGCTTTGCACGCTTGGTCGAATGGCACGAGGCCATGACCTTGATGAGAATGACTTACTTGCTTGGCTATCTGGCCTTGGGAGTGCTGCACAGTAGGTATTTTTTGGGTGCCTCCATGACAACCTGCTGTCATTAGAATAGAAAAGAAGTAGCCAGCGGTAGCCGGTAGCAACACTCGGGAGGAAGGAGCGTTTATGCTTGGGGGTGGGTGGGGTGGATCAAATGTCGATCCAACCGTCTAAATACCCTGATATTTGACTTACCCAGAACAAGTTGAGTCACTGGAAGTTTGCAACCTGATCCATCTATTCTCCCATCACCAATCATGCCGCGAGGGAAAGAGCACCGGTATGACCCCAGTTCATTATGACAGGCATGTTTGCAGTTGTTCTGGGTCATATCAGCACACTCGTTGATATTTGCACTTTGCCACAGTATATGCAATTGAATCAATCTGCTCTGCAAAGTAATCTTATTCTTCTTTTTCCGTTGACAAGGATGCAGAACAATGAATTATACAATTATCTACACAAATGTTAGCTTGGATCATGTTTAGCATAGCAAAAAGACAACTTACTGACAAATCCTTGTGGAGGTGAAAAAAGGATTGAGGGACGGACACAAGGGGGCTGGGGCTAGGGGCCATGGTCCACCATAAGCTACCCAATCAAAAAATTTTATTTATTCCCTATTTTGTATTAGGTAGGCAGTGCCAGCTTGAGCCTTAGGCAATTTAGGCCGTTGCGTAAGGCCCCACATAGAAAAAAACCCTCTAATTCTTGGTGCCTCTTTAAGCATGCCCTTAGTTTTTATAGTTACATTACAGTCATTTGTCGTAAGTTGTCTCATACATTTAAAATTTTATCAGTGAGCTTGAAAGGCCCCAAAAAAGTGTGGCCACGTGCTCTTTCTTTCTGAGCCCTAAGTTATTAAGTTCTACAACTTCCAAAATAATTTGCTTCCAACTTTACACTTTATTTCTTCCAACCATATAAAAATTAGTATAAAATTATAAAAATTATACAATAGGTAGAAATTTTTTTATAGGAAAACAATTGGTATAAAAAAATTTTAAAACATAAATATTATCCAATATTTATTTTACTTTTATGTCTCCTGGACAGAAATGGGAAGTGCATAATTTATGTGGCCAAGCATATGTAAAAAATTAGACCACCCTAAACCTTGCCTTAGGCCTCTAATTTTATGGAGCCAGCCCCGGCCGCGCCACCACAAAATACATCCCAATCATTTTAATCTCTTGCACCGTGTCTCTATCACTCTCTCGCACACAAAGTATGGACTAATACTCTTGCCATAGCTGATAGCACCTTCTTTTAAAAGCTGCGATAAGATGAACATTCGACTTAAATTTAAATTTGTTGGTAAATTTTTACACACAGTTCATAGTTTTAAGGGGCTGTTTGTATACTGAATTTTTTGAAGATTAAGTTGATTGAGCCTCAATTTTGGCTTGAATTATTAGAATCTCATTTGTGTGTAGAAGTTGCACAGAATTAAAAATTCAGCCCTGCAGTTGATTCAGGCCGTTTCAAGCCTGAATCGACCTGAATCACAAAATCACCTCACTCGATTTTGTCTTTTAGTCTCCGTTTTGAAAATTATATATTCTATTATTTTTCAACCGTTATCTCTCGTGTCGATTTAAGCTTCGAGAAACATATCATATAGGTAAGGCCCACCTTGAAAGTTCAAAATTACCTACCCTTGTGAGATCTTGTTTGATAGGGTTCGAATTTAGAAGTGTAATAGTACCAAAAACGTGTATATCCGAGTTAGAGAGAGTGAGTTATATTAGTTTAAAGTTTTCAAATTGGGTTTGACGCAATATCTGAATTTATTCTAACAAATTCTATTACCAAACGTAATTTACTTTTGGCGGTAAAATTTTAGAAATAATTTACTACCAAATTAATTCAGTACCTAAATGACCCTAAATCAACAGTACACATAATCTAATTCTGAATGCCTCTCTGTGCCTGCAAATTCAAGTTCTTCGGACTTCAGCCAAAAGTCTTCCAATCACGCCAAAGAGAAAAAAAAAATCAAACCACATTGAGGCGAACAGTTGAATTTTCTTTTGCGCATGACGTCTTTTTCTTTCATGGGTACTCTTCCCGCTTATGCATGTTGACATCATCTTTCTGCGTATGATCTGGGTAATACGTCATGATGCTCATTACATCACTGCAGATAAAAATAAAGAGAAAATTATTGCTTGGACAAACGGGTGACTCTTATTATAAAGTGGGATGGGTCACAACATGCTTTGTTGCATTCCTTTCTTGTCAAGTCTTGCATGCATAGCCTTTATGCAAGACTGAGACATCTTACTTTTAAAAGATGGGAATGTTTTTTCAAAGTATTTAAGTTAAAAAGCTATTCAAAATTAGCATAAATTTTGTAAAAAAATTACTAAAATAAAGATGTGTTTTGTAAAAAAGATTTAAATACCTCCAATTTAATGTGAATTAGCTAAAATGTTTGAAAAGTTGACATATTTGGATAGTGATATTTCCAAAGTACCCATAAAAATTTAAACATGTATTTTGATTGATTAGATAAGTGAGACTCACACAAAGTTAACTTATGCCCATATATCTAATCTAATCAAGATACATGTGTGAGTTTTTGTTGTGTGTTTTTTATGCGAAAATATCATTTTCCAACAAATATGCTCATCATTTTGAACCCCTTGTATCCCCACTCTACATCGAATTCTCCTATGCTTCCCTCTGTCCTAAAATTGCCTATGCTCCGCCGCACCGTCCCCTACCCAAAAATTGCCTCGCTGCCTCACTCTTCCTTTCTCTCCACTCTACTCTCCTCTCTGCTCTGCTCTTCTCTCCAGCATTCCTCTCCGCCATGGTTGCGTCCTTAGCCCATCTCCCATGGTAGTAAGGAAGATTTTCTTGATCCCACAATAGTAATGGTGTCCGCAAAGCAAGTAAGCGTCGTATCTTTCTATCAGGTTTTTGTCATTCAATTTTGCTTTACATTTGGTGGGGAGGGGGGCAGGGAGTCTTAGTTGTGATGGTTATTAGGGGGTGGACCACTGATGCACTAAAATAATGTTCAATGAAATATTTTTAAATTTTAAATTGTAATCCTATTTTGTGTTAATTCATTGCTGATTTGGGCTATTTATGTTTTGAATAAGTTAGTTGGACCATAATTGAGTTTACATGTCTAAACAGGCTTCAACAGGATCCAACAGGAATATGAAGTGAAGCCCAACTACCCAAAGTTATTTAAAAGTCAAGAATGAGTTCCTAATGGTCTAAACATGCATGGAATAGTCGAACACAACCTTGTGGACCCATTTGATTTGAGATTTGCATCAAGATAACTAAATTAGGAAAGAAGCTGATTCGGATAGATTGACACAGCCTTAGTATTTAGAACATATCTTTCTATGTATAATTTAGATTGATACGATTATTGTGGCATTGGAAAGAAGACTTCCGTAGCTACAAGTGTTATTTCAGGAAGAAATTCTAAATTTCGAATATATATGAGTCGAATCCGGCATGAAATCAGACAGCAAGTAAACTAACCTGAGGCCAGCACATGAAGAATATTTTCATTGATTGTGATTGATACACATAAGGAAAGATAATGAGGCTGATTAGAAATCCAAAGAAAGATTCCAAGATACTTATTTGATAAATAAATCATTGATTTATGTAATTGATTTAGAATCTAATCATTGCCAAAGAAGTAATCAATCAAGCAATCAATCAGGATGTAATCTAGAGATATAATTTCACTTTCCTCTTTGAAGCAACCCCTTATATTCCTATAAATAGAGGGGTGGACGTGATAAATGAATGATCCCCTCCTCTTTGGAGCTCTCTTGTCCTATTTTCTTCTCTTCCTTTGTATTTTTTTATTTTCAGTTTTATTCTAATAGTTTTCTAAGCTCTCAAGTTAAGGTTAGAGGTGATTTGTAACAATCTAATGAAGTTTTATTCATGTTTCATCAATGGTGTCAAGTAAGTATTGTTTATTTGAAGTGATGTTTATTTAATATTGCTCTTTTTCTTGTTTTTTTGTGATTTGGATATATAAGATGCTTGAAGGTTCTCCTTCTTGATCTTTTGTAATTTGGATACATAGAAATCTTGAAGAGACAATTATTTTTATCCTTCATCTATCCAAAGTATTGTCTATCTTTAATTTCAATTTTAATGTTCATATCTTCCAGTTAGATAGAATCTTCATTCGATTCTAACTGAGATAACATGATACATGAAGAACATCATTAGATGTTATAAAGATCCTTAATACCTTAGTGTTTTCTCATCTTGATTTCTTAACTCCTTATTGCCTCAATACTCTTCTACTCTTTCTTTCTTAATTTGTCCTTCCTCTATTTCTTCGTAACTATTTTCTTTGTTGTACAAGGCTTTCTCTGTGGATCGACCTTGTCTACTACAATTAGCAAGTAAAACAAATCTGAATTTGACTTCTTCATAGTCTTGGTTCAGACGTAACAACAACCACCCAAAGACCATTGCAACCCACCCAAAGGCCATAATAAGTATGACTATTTAATTTATTTTTAATTTTTTATTTAACTTAGCCATAAATTTCATATTTATCTGCTTGCATATTGGTAAGTTAGATTGTAGGTTTTCAATAGAAAATTTGGCAGAGCTGAACATAGTCATCAAAGGAGACCTTAGAACATCTTTCATGGCCACTTGTTTTAAAAAATTGCTACATCTACCAACCTAGGTGTGCCATCAACTAATCGTCATCATGTTATCTATGAGGCAATCGGACCTCACATTCAATGTTAGTGGGAAGGTGGCCACCTTCGACCATTAGATGTTACTGTCTTCCTATGTTTTTCTATTTAAGAGCTACGGGATGTAGGTGCAGTTAAACAATCCTTCAAGTCCAAGCTAAAAGATAGGCTCCTCCGAAAAATGTCAGCTGTCAAAGACACTAACATTTTGAACAAGCTAAAGGCAAGGAACACCATAATGGAGGACAAGCTGAGGCTTGTTCTTCTATATGTAATAGTTATCTTCCTATTCCCTGGAGCACGAGGGATAGTGGACTTGAAGTTTTGGGTCTCGTTGGAGGAGAAGAGCCTTAGATCATTCAACGCCAACCCTTAGGGCAAGATGGTATACAGGCATTGAGGCAAGCAGTGAGGAATGTAGAAGATCATTTATACAAGGATAGAGTCAACTTATTTATATGTTCAATAGTTTTGTAGGTAAGTGTTTTTTAAAAATATGTATATGATATAACTCATTACTTTTACGAATCACTTCCATATGTACTATACTTCTCACATAGACTTTTCATATGTGTTTCCTTTTCATTAGTGGTACTTCAATATATTTCTTTCCATTGTAGGGATCGAGTGGTGCACAAATGAGTGGCTAAGAATCCGGCAATGGAGTGTGTACATGGCACCGGACCTAAAGCAAAGCATCCAAATAATACAACAGCAAGTTGCCCACTCCATTGAAGTCACCAACAAAGAGGAATAAATGTTTGTTGTAGCAATGGCCCTGACATGTTCAGAGACGATGGAGGAGGTACATGATTTAGATGAGAGGGGTGATCAAGCATCATCCATGCCTCCTTAGCCTGCCTTTGCCCCTTATTCCCCCGCCCTCGCCCCCACTCCCCCCCGGTGATCTTCTCGTGAAGACTACAATAAGCCAATTGGAGCAGAGCCCCTCTCGAGACATGAGCCCTCCTCAACATGTGCATGAGGTGGCATCCCATGACTTGCTGCCACAAAGGACCTTTGCTAGACCCATCAGCCCTCCCACCCAGCTACATAGGGAGACATCCCTTGATTCCTAGGCACAAAGGACCCCTCCTGCATGCATAAGCACCCCAAAACATCTATATGGGGAGGGATCACATGATCCTCAAATATAGCATAGCCCTCTTCAATATCTTAGTCCACCCAGATGGATGCAATGGGAACCTTCTCAAAGTTCACAGCCCATGGGGAGACATGATAATGACAGAGGTGTGGACCCCACTTTTAAAAAGAAGGCTATCACTTTGGAGGCTCATGAGGACTTGATACGGCAGCTGCTACACAATTTTCAAGACATTTATAATGTAATTGATGTAAAATTTACTATGCATACTCACAAGTGCATGAATCAAAGGCGAAAAAGCGGCAAAACGAGGTTGATCCCACCATGATTGATTAAATTCAACTAAATCTTAAATATTACTTAACTAATTTAACCAAAGAAATGGATTTCAATTAACTAAAATGAGTAAAGGTGTAATGAAAAGGCAATGTTAAAGAGCACCAAGGCATTGAATCCATCTTAAACAAATTAATTCTATCTAATTGAATTTATAAGTCTCTAATCGATGTATATGTTGTGTTCCTCTCAGACACACACTTCAATAATTGCATACACTCCTCTCGAACATACGTGACCAAGATGATTAAAACAAATTGGAAAACCTATATCTCTCTCGAGCATAGATTTCAAATAAAAAATTTAAACTTCATTCAAAAAGCACCTCAAACTGCACCCGTTTCTCTTGGACATGAGTGTTCCTAAGTTCGATTACATCTATTAAACAATACTCTCTCTTGAGTGCATAAAATATAAAATAATGAAACTTCCATTAAATATATAGAATCAAGTCTTACATCAATGAAAAACTTAAATAAAAACAAGGAGAAATAAAAACAAATTTGTTTAGGGTTTTATCTACTTAATGTACCTGATATTTTAAATATTTTCTGTGATTTTTCTGCTATTTTTCTAATCATTTTCGGCAAAAAAATGTGACATTTTGGTATATTTGTATTTACATATTTGACCTCAGTATTATACTTATAGAGTCGGGTGTGGGGCTTAGTCGCAAGCCACGGGCTTTGACATGCACTTTCAACGCAAATTATGGACATATGACGCGTAAACAGGAGGTTAACGCGTGTTGAGTAATAAAAGAAAAAAACGAGATAACAAGTGGATCATGTCAAAGAGCCGTGATCCGTTCGATTTTTGCTAGGGACGTCCAGAAATTTTTTACGTCCAGGAAGTTTGAGAGAAACCCGAGTGAGTTTCCAGTTGCTCCACTGTGCCTCATCTGACGTTGGATTTTGCGGTTCTTGCCAGGATCTGCTTTGCCTTCCGCCACAAGTTCGTTGTACCGGCTAGGATTGCAGCCATGGCCTCCTTGCTCCTCCACTAGGTACCTGTCTTTTCCTATATTTTTCTCATATTCTAAGTTCTTTTTTGGGCCATAGGAGGGTGATTTTATTGCCGTTTGTAGCCGCCCTCAACTAGACTTATCTTTGTTTGGCCTCCAGGATCCCATAGGTGCCGGTCAAGGCTGCCACAATGCTCTCCTTGCTCCTTCCTGAGCTACTAGTACTTAATTTTTTTGGTTTTTTTCTTCTTCTCACCGTCCTGTACATTTTTGAGACGCCAGTGTGTTTCCATAGTTGTCCGACCACTGGACGGACTCCATCCTGCCTACCTCAACCCAGTGTCGGTTGAGGGTTGCCATTTCTGACCCTGCTTCACCCCTATTGTCCTGCTCTGCCCTTATGCCTTGATTTGGGTCTTACTTGTACAACCCTTCGTGGCCATTTTTCCATTAGGATGCCACCAGTCACCTATTGACCACTGGCTAGCCTTAGGGTTAGCCTTGTTTCACCGTGGACTGTGCCCTGCCACTGCTCGACCTTGAGTCACTGTTCACCTTTTTATGTGCGAGATGCACAGCTGCCCACACCATTGCTTTTGGGCGTGGGTGGCAAACTACGATGTCGTTGCGGTTGTGGTCGGTCACCACCTCCTAGCCCTAGCTCATTTACCCTTTTCTGGGCCTTGGTCCGCCACTGTCTAACCCATCTCCCCCTAGAGTGGCCCTTTTTGGCCATGTGTACATGTGGCCACATGTGCATTTCAGAGTCTAGGTGCCTCATTTGTGCAGCCTAACCATCGATTGGATTGACCATTAGAGCCCTCCTCCACCTCTCCTATGTCCTTGAGCATCGCCCCATTCCATCCACCCTTATGTGGGCCCTTGTAGGCACGAAATCGAAGACGTTGGGTGCTATCCATGACTGATTTCGATATCTTACAGCCGGTTGAGAACTTCTAAGCCGCCGGTCGACCTTCAGTGAGTACACCTCAACTTTTGGTCGCACTTGCCATTTCTATTAACACGACCTTTTTCCCAGCCGCCCTTAGTGCGTCGCCATGGATCGCGGGTTTTTCCGTATTGATTTGTGTCACCCCGTTTGGTAGTGAGTACTTTTGGTGCTTCCTAAACCCTTGGGACAGCAGTTCTCTCAACTTAGCAATGCTTTTGGCCACCAACTCCACCACCGACACTACCACCGTCATGTGCTCGCCATCAAATGTTATGGATTACCAGGTAGGGGAGCTTTGGACTCGTAATTTCATAATAGCATATTTTAAATGTATAGCAGCATGCTAGGATTGTATGATTCAATGCTTTGGATGTTAAATTATGATCCATTTGCATGATGTAAGAGGATAAATTATGTCATGTTGAAATACATATGATATGCATGTGAGCCCTAAGTATGGTTGATGTATGTGCATGATAGTGATGGCTAGCCAATATGTTGGTAGTTACATGTATGGATGTGTATGTATGTGCTAGTGATGGCTAGCGAGTACATTGCTAAGCTAACGTATGTGGATTATATGTGTGCCAGTGATGACTAGCGAGTATGTTGGTAAGCAAAGCTAATGATAGTGTTATGAGTTTGAGACCTGAGGGTTTCGATGGATTAAGTTCCGTGTTTGAGCTAGCTGATAATGAGTCGGATGAGTATTTCTCATGTTTTGCCATGGTGTTTATCCTGTGGGATGTTGTCTGTGTGCTGTATTAAGCCCCAGACATTTGATGCTCTCTTAAGAGCGATGTACGTTTTTCATTTGGCATGTGTGTTGTATTAAGCTTAGACGTTTAATGCTCTATTGGGAGCGCTCTATGATTCTGCCTAAGAGTGGCACTGTATAATTTCTGCACAAGAGTGGTGTTGTATGATTCTGCCCTAGAGTGGCACTGTATGATTTCTGCCCAAGAGTGACACTGGCACTATAAGACCCCTAATGTGTGGGTGTTTATGTTTGTGCGCTCAGGTAAGTAGTATCATGGAACTGCTCTTACCTGTTTGATATTGTGCCCCATGAGCATTGGTGTGCCTTGCATTCAGAAAAGTCCATGGTGTCTAGTCACTCCCCAGAGGTTAAGGTGATGCCCCAATAGCATTCCTTTCTATTTCAACACTCGAGCTTATTAGTTGTAATGAGCTTTAGTGGTCGATAGTATGTGTATGACTATATGAGTGAGTATGTATGTTTCTGAGTAAGTGTAAGTTTCTTAGTACAACTGTAAAAGTATGATTCTGAGCAAGATTGTAAGCATAAGTTTATGAGTAAGACTATACGAGTAAGGTCATACGAGGATGTGTAAGATTGTATGAGTAAAGCCGCACAAGTATGTGTAAGTTATATGAGTAAGCATATGATTGTATGAGTAAGTTTGTGAGACTCTAAGTAAGAGTGTATGTGTAAGATTGATGTGATGGTATGTATTTGGCATGATTATATGCGTATGTGCATGATTATTATATGCCTACTTGCTTAATGTTTGAGTTGCATAAATGCATCTATGTATGGACTTACTGAGTTCACTGTTTAGAACTCCCCTACTGGGTATTTTCCTACTAAGTATGAAAATACTTATTACCCTATTTTTTAGCCCCGTTGCTCGGGAGGCTTTTACAGGTTTGTGGCGGAGAGCTCTTGGAGATGGATGCTCATTTCAGTGATGGATTGATTTCCTTTGACTCAGGTATATCCTTGACTCACTGTGAGTATTATTTTGTGTCACGATCTAATGTTTTAGGTGGGATAAGAATTAAAAGGTTTATGTTTTCTGAACTTGTAATTTGGATTAGACTGTGGACTATTATGGGACTTGCACTCAGGGATGCCTGGGAGAGATTTGTATTTAAAGTCTATGATCATAGAAATTTACATTGTACATTTGTTTTCGAGTAGCGCCTGAGGATGTTTGGTTTGGTCGTACAATGTTTGAATGAGTAAAAAATTTGTATGAGAAAAGCTGATGTGTAATGTTTTAAATTATAAAACTGCTTTTACATGTTTCATTTTCGTCATTTTTTTTCTAATCTATAGCTGTTATATTGCAAAAAATTTCTGTGAATTTTTAAAAAATATGATGAAAATCTCAGGCATTATAATCTAAGCCTTGGCTATAAGTTTAGAAAGCCATGAATGTTGGAGAATAAAGCTAATTTGGAGAAGTCATTGACTACGTGCACATTGTTTATGATCCCGACTTCCACTTCCTTCTCTCTTTCTCTTCTTTGTATTGGCTTTTGTTTGACGTTGGAACTACTGGACAAAATATGGTTGTTGTTGCCTGCGTGTCTTTGCTGCTCCAAACTGGTCTTGTCCCCCTAACTCTTTCTTCCGACTTTGCATCTCATGGGTTGTTTATATGACCCGCACAAGCATCCTCTATTCAGCATATGCTTTTTTTACACTCAATTTTATATTGTAGTGGATCCCAACACATCCAGATTATCAACTCCAATTAGGAAGTTTTTTCTTTGCGACCAATGAGAATCAAAGCATAGCTAACTCCCAATTGTAATAAAATATTAAGAAGCTATGAATGTTGGAGAAGAAAGCTAATTCGGAGAAGTCATTGACTACGTGCACATTGTTTATGACTGGATGAACCGACTTCCACTTCCTTCTCTCTTTCTCTTCTTTGGATTTTCTATTTTTGGCTTTCGTTTGACGTTGGAACTGCTAGACAAAATATGACTGTTGTTGCCTGCTTGTCTTTGCTGCTCCAAACTAGTCTTGTCCCCCCAACTCTCCCTTCTGACTTTGCATCTCACAGGTTGTTTATATGACCAGCACAAGCATCCTCTATTCAGCATATGCTTTTTTTACACACAATTTTATATTGTAGTGGATCCCAACACATCCAGATTATCAACTCTAATTAGGAAGTTTTTTCTTTGAGACCAAAGAGAATCAAAACATATCCAACTCCTAGTTGTAATAAGATATGAGTCATATGTTAGGATAATTAACTAATTTCTTGTTCAAAATTGTATTAAAAACCTTGAGTATGTACTTAATTTTTAAATCTAATTAGATGTTATTGTGGTCAAATCAAATTTGAAATTGACAAACTTGAAAAATAAGAGCATACATGTTCTTATAGCTCAAGACAGAATACCGAAAAATGTTATGGTTTATGAAGCTTATTTAGATCACATTCGCATACCAAAATCACTTAGGGAAGTTTCAGAAGTAATTTTAAGGGTTTAAAGAGGTTTTAGGGTAAAAAAAGAAAAACTATAAATTTATGGTCTAAACGATCGATCATTTCAAATAAAGAAGAGAATGATCGATCGACACTTAAATCATCCCTGTGTAAAACAAAGCCAAGAGTTATTGATCGATCACTTCATATATCAATCGATCACTAACAATTTTAGTTGCCCTAAACAAATATTTTTTAATTTAATTTCTTTTCATGTTGAAGCCAAAGACCTAAATCAGTTTGGAGAGCTATATAAAGGATAAATTTACAAAGGTTCATACAAGTAATGAAAATTACAAAGTAACCATTGGACTCTTTTGACCCATTTTAATACCTCCTCTTAATTTGTAATATTTATAAGGTTTATACAAATTAATAGGGGTGTTAAAAGTCGGTCAAAAGAGTCCAGTGGTTATTTTGTAAGTTTCATTACTTATATGGGTCTTTAGTTTATGTAATGTCATCAACTCATGTATACTCAATTTTGATAAATCTCTTGCCTCTTCAATAGTGGCCACAACATGCTCGAATTTTTTCAGCATATTTCTTAAAACTTTTGGCACAATCTTTTTATCTGGAATACTATTCATAACTTCTGATTTGATTAGCAATTGTAGCAACTCTATAAGTGAAACCTTGAACATTCTCACTATCTTTCATTGCCAAATTATCAAAATTCCTCCATAAAGTTTAAAACATGATAAAAATTACCTTTTCGGTTCCTTGAAATTCATTGTTCAAGATTTTTCATGCTTCTTTAAATTTTGTGGAAGCCATGATTCTTAGAAAAATTACTTTGATCACTCCTTGTTGTATGTAAAATAGAGCTCTTACATCTTGCTTCTTGTTCTCTTTGTATTCTTCCTTCTTTTCTTACACTTAAGTGCCTAGGGCTTCTCCTTTTTTGTGGTTTTTCGAAACCTTCTTTAATATACTCCCATAGATATTTGGATATGAAGAGAGACCTCATTTATATACTTCAAAAATCATAGCTTTCCCCATTGAACATAGACAACGGAAGCTTCTCTAATAAAAAACTTGAACTTGAAGCTTCTCTAATAATAAAGTTCTCATTTAGGGAATCCAATGGGTTTTCTAGATTGGCTATGATACCAAATTTATTAGTGAGGATAGGTAAAAAGAGAAGTGGAGGTTGTATAAGTATAATGTTTTTTATAAAAAAATAACACTATTTGGAAGATGACGGAGGAAACGATTTGTTTTTCACTGTAGCAAAAACTGTTTTATTGTAGTAGAGGCAGTACTGTAGTCTGTAGCTACCTAATTTTTTTTATTGTAGCATCTTACAAAACCCTCACAATCGACGGGCATACAAGATGACAATAAATTAAACTGCCATATAAGTATTGAAAATTACAAAGTAAACATTGGACTCTTTTGACTAACTTTTAACAAAAGGTAGGGGAAATTGTGAGGGCAGGGGGAGAGGGAAGGGCGGGGAAAAGGTGGAGGGAAAGTGTGATGGGGGGAGGGGAGGGTAGAGGGAAGAGTGGAGGAAAATTGGGGGGAAAGTGTGAGAGCGGGGGGAGAGGGAGTCCGGTCGAGTTAAGGGAGCGTGATCATTAGTAATGGCCATGTAAAGCTGTCGCTGATGATCTATCATTGATGGCCAGTCATAAATGGTCATCACTGACACTGGATTATTAGCGATGACCATTCAAAATGGCCATCACGGATAAGTTTTATATGATGACTAGATGTATTGTGCATCACAAAAAATGGTTAATAATGACAACTAAGCTTGGTCGTCGCTGTTGCTCAACCAAGAAAATCCAAAAAAGTGGAATTTATGTATCATCAGCAATGACTTAAATTAGCCGTCGCATATCAATGCTAATAATGATGGTTACCTGAGTTAGCCATGAGCAACGACTGTTCAAGCCGTCGCTATTGTTGTGTTGTCATTGATAGTTTTTTTTCTAGTTGTGGAAAAAGGATCTCTTAAGAAGTAGGCAAGAGAGAGGGGTAGATGTAGAAGTCATACGAGAAAGATGAGAAATAAGCAAACTTTGGGAAAGGAGAGCTGGAAAGGAAGGATAGGGGAAAAACGAAGAAAGAGAAAAAGATATAATGGAGGGGGATTTTGGCCCATACACAAGTAATTGTTGCGTCCCAGGGTACTTAGGCTTCATAGGAGGGAGAAGAAGAGCTTGGAGGAAGATGGAGAGAAGGTAGAAATGTTTATTTCTTCAATAACAATCAAAGTGGCCATTGGCCCAACACATATCTCTGCCCCTTTGCTAGGTAATGCCCGCCCCTTAGCTGGGTTCTAGGGTTCATGCCATTACTTGATCAGGGCCCACAACTATGGCTCACTTATTCCTCCTAACATAATTAAACCCTATAATTATCTTACAATTAAGAGAATAAAAAGACTACAACACCTTTGTAGGCCTATAGGTTTTCTCATGAATTAGCATAATAGCAATACTTCTTCTGTCCCACATTAATATCTCTCACTACAACAAAAAATACTATTAACAATGTTTTCATTAACGATGCAATACAAAGCATAGCTAAACACTACTTTTTGCAATACATAACAAAGCAATGCAAATAAAATAAATTTTTTTTAAATAAAAAATTTATAACTATTTACAACGCTTATAAAAAAATGTCAAAAATAAAATAACTTTTTAAAAAAATTTTAAGGCTATTAACAATGCTTTTTTAAATGTGTCTCAAATAGTACCACTATTTGTGATGCATTCTAAAAAGCATCACAAATATTGTTAATTCTTTTTAAAATAGCTTATTTTATTTACGACACATTTTTATAAGCATCACAAATAGTTCTACAAAAATTAAATACTTTTTTGTACTATTTTATTTTATATTTATTATTAAAATATATAATATATAATAAATAAATACAAAAAACTTTAAATAAAAACTGCACAAACACATTATATTTATTTTAATATTTTTTATTTTAATATGTAATAAGTAAATAAGAATAAATTAAATTAAATTTTCCTTTTTTCTCACCCTCCTCCTCATAGATGGGGCTTACATTGACGTGTATGAGAGAGATAGAAAAGAGAGAGAATGAAGAGAAGGAAGAGAGATAGAAGAAAGGGACAAGAGAGAGAGAGAGTGAAGAGAGAGAAAGGCGAGAGAGATGTGAGAGAGAGAGTGTGTGTGTGTGAAGAGAGAGGAGAGAGAGAGTGAAGAGAGAGAAGGTATTATCAAAAAGATTAAAAAAAATATATTTAAGATGGGTGTTAGGTATTTGGATGCATAAGCACATGCGTCGCAAATGCCCAAAATATTAGTGACAAATAAGCACATGCATAGCAAATACTTAATTTTTTATTTTTTAATATAAAATAACTTATTAAATAAACAAATATGAAAAAATGAGAGAGAGGGAGATGAGAGAGAAGAGAGAGAGAAAGAGAACAAAGAGATTGAAAAGATAGGCGAGAGAGTGGGAGACCGTCCCATTCCCCAATCAGCTCTTCTTCACTCCAAATGACAGTGGGAAGGATGTCTTGAGCATGAATGTACTTCATTTACTCCTCTGTTACTATTATTATTTCCACCACGACACCAACCCCTATCGACCCCGGCCTCATCTTCAGCCCTGCCATCACTTTTCCTCCTCCTCTCCACCGGCACCTCCCTGCCCGCTGTAGCGCCCAACTACTCTAATTCCTGCATCAAACCGTGGGAAGAAGCATTGGGTAGGTCCACAATGTCACTTAGGGACAAATCGTACACCGACTCAAGCATGTTTTGCACCATCTATCTCTATCAAGCCAGTGACCTTGGTGATGTAAGCAGTGGATTCAACCTCCATAGAGGCGGGGACGAGAATCCAGAGAGACCGACACTAACCATGGCCAGCTCTTCTCTGACCATGGCCGATGCTGGACATGGCCAGATCTTCTCTAGCCATTGGCAACTCTTCTCATGGCGAGAGTGTCTGCTGGCTCTAGCCATGGCCTGCGCTGGCCATGCATAGCCAGAGATGTCTGACCTTGTCTGCCCAATGGGGCCAGGGCAGATGTTCATTTTGATTATGAGGGGGTATGGTAGTCTTCTTATTGTTACTGTCCTTGTATGCAATTTTTTAGGAGTGGGTCCTAACTATATTTTCTTAAGTAATTATGTCTTTAATCGATAAAATCCCATAGAACAATAGTATGTATGTTCACATCCTTAGGAAGTATTTTTAATGATCTATAATAAGCCCACCATAAAGAATACATGGGAACCCTTAGCGCGTGCGCCATCAATCTTAAATACAAATGACGCACATATATTCTTTAGAACGTGGCTATTTAACTCTTTTTCCTGTATCCCCCGTTACTGATACACCCCGCAGTTATAATAGAAAAATGCTCACGTAAACCCCATTCTTACAAAATGATACCAATTGGTATTGAAAGGTTTTTTAACTCATGCGTACCCCCCTTCCTCACGGCTTCCCCTTGTCAAAACTCCCTCACGGCTTCATCTCCGGAGTATTCCATCTTCTTCGTTGGTCGTGGCATCTCCGGACTCCCTCTTCATCACTGGTCGGTTGCATTTTTTATTTTCTGAAATGCAGTCTCTCCTTTCTTCACTCCAGCTCTCCCGATTTCTCTGTCAGCCCCTCCACTGGAACCTTAGTTTCTTTTGCGCTGCCACTGGACACTACAAAACGGGTGGGCTTTAGTGGCCAAATGAACCTTAGTTTCTTTTATCTTATCTGGGTCTTTTTTCCGCATCCCATTTCCATTTTTTTCTTCTTTTGATTGTCTTCGTCATCTCTCTGTCAATGGATCGTCATCGACAATATTCTGAGCTCGCCTACAGCCACTTTGATCAGGGTAATTTCCAACTATGCACGGAGGATATCTGCCCATGTAGCTAGAAGTCGAAGACTTTAGTCCCCTCCCAGCCCCTTTCTCTTACACTTTTCCCCTGTCTTTAACTTTTTAGGTGGAGAGGAGGAAGCATTCGGTCCTACTCAGTGTCATTCAGATCCTTTACAATGAACCTGGTCCGAGTATTTGAAGAGCTCCTTTACTTGGTAGGCTGTGTTTTTTGTGCATTTCCATAGGCGTTAGTTTTCTTTGTAAATTTTTATTGGTGCCTAGTGAAATTCTTTGTTTTCTCAATTTTTGATGTTGTACAGATAAAGTGCAATATGTAGCAATTACTATTGGGTCAGGATCATTGTCATTCTCGCAGCATCATGCACTGTGGCATCAAATTGTCTAATCTCCTTATAAACAATGAAGGGATTTTAAAAATGGCTGATTTTGGCCTAGCAAATTTTATAGTCCTTTGCAGGCTCAACCTCTTACTAGTCGTGTGGTAACTCTTTGGTATCGACCACCTGAACTACTCTTGGGATCTATGGATTACAGTATTATTGTAGATTTGTGGAGTGTTGGTTGTGTTTTTGCAGAAATGCTCCTTGGAAAGCCTATATTGCAAGGCAGAACAGAGGTAATTAGCATATGCAAAGTTATTATCTTCATTTTTCATTTTCTTTATTTAAATTCACTATAATTTTAATATTCTCATAAATAAATCTTGTCTTACGAAGTCTTCTATGTAATATTGTCCGCACAAACCATTTTTACAAAAAAATGGAACTATTGTGGTTTTCATAGGGATCGCAAGCCATGGATCAAAACTAATGATAAGAAGTACAATCAACTGGGGAGCTTATCAATTTCACCCATTTATGATCTGGCCCATTCCATCTTAGCAGATGAATTGTTACCCGTTAAATTGTGGCTAAAAACCCTACTAATTAGATGAATGTGTTCATACCTCAAGGGATTTAGTTCTCATCTTGTCTTCGTTGCACAATGATGCAGTCTGTGTATTTATTGCAGTGCGTTTTGGAAATGGAGGGATTTTATTATTGTCGAGGGTATTTTACTAGTTGAAGTCATATTTTCTTAAGCATATTCTATTGACCTAGTGTTTCATGTGGATAAAGGTTGAACATTTATTTGTGAGTGGCTTGCTTTACATAACTATTTGTGTGGCTTGTGCTGCACTACTATCTATATCTTAAGATGCTATGCTATTGTAGTCTGGTATTGTTTTATATTTGTATTGGCAGTGTATGCTCTGAAATTTTTGACCAGCTTTCCTCTGCCTACAGGTTGAGCAATTGCACAAAATCTTTAAACTTTGTGGTTCACCACCGGAGGAGTAATGGAAAAAGACCAGGCTACCTCATGCCACAATTTTCAAACCCCAACAGCCATATGAAAGTTACCTTCGAGAAACACTTAATGGTCTCCCACCTTCTGCGTTGACTTTGATTGGGGCCCTTCTTTTAGTCGAACCATATAAATGTGGTGCAGCTTCCTATTCCCTTAAATCCTGGTGTTCCTATTAAACCTGGTGTTTTTGTTAAATGTGATCCTGGATCACAGAAGTATTTGCACCTTTCACTGGTTAGCAAAAGAAGGGCAACTCTATCCTGGTGTCAACATCTGGTTCTCTTTATATATACAAGCAATCGTTCCTTTCTATCTAAGAATGTATGCAATCGACACAGTATGGTCTATTTATATTTATAGTCTTTAGGCATATGGTATTTCATTGATGAATGGTATATATCATTGTTTGCATAACTGGTTTTTAGTGTTATGAGTTTGGTGGCTATGCCTCAATAAGAGCTTATTGCTTCCATCTTCTTCATTGCAAACTTCTTGATTGATTTTGTCCTGTTTTCTTTTTTCTTTTCTTATTAACAACTTCAATTATAACTTTGATTTCAGATGAAGACAGGATGTGCGACACTTGTCTTATGTCTAAACATAAGTGTGGATCCACCTAATATAATTAAAATCTCTCCTTGTGCGAGAATGGAATGTTGGATAGGTAACTATGACTAATGTTTTAGCTTTCTTTTGTACAACTTTTTTTTCTTTGTTTCTTGTTTCCGATGGTGGCCATCCAGTTTTGAATATGATCATAATCAAGTAACTCATTTTTCCAAAAATTTGAGGTTGGTGACATGCCTCCACTCTAACCCGTTTTGTGCCAATTATTTTGAAAGAAATTGCACACTCACCATCCAGTTCTTAATATAATGGGATAAAAGAAAGTTTTTGGAGAACTAGATTCTTGAATGAGTAGATGAGTTGCTTTGCTCTAAAGTAGGACTAATGGATTCATTTTCCATGCTTTCAGATCCATTTTCCATGGCACCAACAAAAGCACTGGAAACAATTGGAAAATCCTTGCATGCTTAGTATGAAAGGTGGCAACCTAAGGTACGCTTGTTATTTATGTACTTTAGTTTGTCCTTATAGAGCAAATTGGATATCTTTTCTTTGTTTTTTTTTTATAAAAATTGGACCTTTGGAATTGCCTACAGGCCCGCTACAAGCTTCAGCTTGATCCTACTGTAGATGAAGTGAAGAAGCTTTGCAATACATGTCACAAATCTGCACGGACAAATAGAGTTCTTTTGTGTGGAAGAAGAAATTGAAGGGCAAACAGTGGAGGATCATACAGGATGAAGAAACTAAAGATGGAGGTGTTGTTTTATTTTTTTAGTTGGAGCCTTGGATTTCTGCACCTCAATTGTGTTTTCTGTTTGTTGATTTTATTGTTGTAGTTCTTTTGTGTGTTGGTTGCTTTGTAGAAGAGCAATAATGTTGATGCAATATTATTTATAGTTGTCAGATGGGCCAACAAGTGCAGTAAATATTCCTTATTAGTACAAATCAGATCTGGGGAGTGCAATCAATGTTTTTATTATAAGTAATTACGGGTTGTGTCTAAGGTTTGTGCTTTAATGGTGCAAGTTTCTGGCTACTGATTGGTGTGATGTTTGTTTTATCAGATTAGTTTCCTCGGTGGATTTTCAAATGCATTTATGCGGATATGTATTTGATAGTCACAAAATAGACAGTAACTTCTTAAGAAGTTTAGCATTTAGGAAGTTACTGTCTTTGATTTGGTGGGGGGGTGCCCCCGCCCAATTTTGCACTAAGTGGCAATCGACCCCATCTAGTTCTTTGAAAAAATGGCGGGGGGCCGAAATGCACTCTAACTTCTTAGAGTTACTATCTTCGATTTGGTGGGGGGTGCCCCCTGCCCAGTTTTGTATGAAGTGGCAGGGGGTCTTTGACATTGTTTAGTTCTTTGAAAAATAGCGGGGTGTGCCTCCTGTCATGAAACGGAGAGTAACTTCTTAAAGTTATTGTCTTCAATTTGGCGGGGGGTCCCCCACCTAATTTTGCATGAAGTGTCAAGGGGTCTCGACCCCGTCTAGTTCTTTGAAAAATAGCGAGGGTGCCCCCCGCCATGAAACAAACAGTAATTTCTTAGAGTTATTGTTTTCGATTTAGCCGGGGGTCCCCCCCGCCGAATTTCGCATGAAGTGTCAGGGGGTCTTCGACCCGTCTAGTTCTTCGAAACAAGGCGGGGGGGTGCCTCCTGCCACGAAACAGAAAGAAACTTTAAGAAGTTATTGTCTTAGATTTGGCAAGGGGTGCCCCCTGCCACAAAACAAACAGTAACAATAAGAAGTTACTATCTTAGATTTGGCGGGGGGTGCCCCCTGCCTAATGTTGCATAATGTGGCGGGGGGGGGGGGGGGGCTTTGACCCCGTCTAGTTCTTCGAAAAAAGGTGGGGGGTGCCCCCCGCTAAAAATTTAATAGTAGCTTTCTTACCTCCGACAATGTTTTGGCGGAAAATGTGATAAACATGTCTCTGAAAGTGTAAAGACGCCGTGGATGAACAAATACTATTATAAAAGAAGATAAACATGTAAAAAAGGTTCAACTTGTTGGTTGCCGAAGCTTTTTTAGCCACCATCAGAGCTTTTTGGTAGCCGGATCTACATTGTACGCCAGAGTTACAGTGCTTGCCAGCAACTATAGTGCTTTGCCTAGAGGAGGAGAAGAAAGTCTGAAAAAAAAATCTTGCTCTTTAGGTTAACTCGTGGGGAAAAAAAATGTACATGGGGGACAAAAGAGCAAGTTAGTGAGAGAAAAGTGGGGTATAAAAAAGTAAAAAGAAAACTCTAACTTTTTGCTTTTGTTTGGGGGATACAGGAAAAAATAAGGATTCAAATAGAAAAAATCTTCCTACATCCTTACCTCTTTATTTTTACCTCTTTATTTATAGCTATTATTACTTTGTCATTGTATTCCCAGCTTCGTTAGGCTCGGTCTAAATAGCTCCAATGCAAGGACGTGGGGAACCCTTGCTGCTGGACTTAAATGCTTCGTTGATACAACGAAATAATGATCCATTTGATCAAATTAAGCGCATTACCCGCACTATATATGCAACATCGCCCAATTGCGACATAAATTACAACTTCTACGCCCAAAGGAATCAATCAATAACAAAGATGGTCATGACAACATTCAAAATCCTTGGCAGAAACTTCTTCCAACTCAACAATTATTTATACATAAAGTTGATGACAATACAGGATTAATTGCAAGAACACAACCCTTTAAACTGATATTTCATTAGATAAAGTCAAATTTTACTGAAAGAAAAGGTTTAAGCTCTTGCAGTGGTGAGTTCTCTTGGAAGACCAGCTTCTGATTTGGGCGTGGCTGGACCAAGCCACGGAGAGCGCGTTGGCAGAGCGGCCACAAATCGACAAGCCATGGAGGCATCGGGGTGGTTCAGGAGGGTTGTATAGCCGGGAGAGGGTTATGTTCACCGACTATTGAGAGTGGGTTGTCGGGGAGGTCCGGCGTGTGGGAACGGCTGGACGGCAGCAAGAATCTCGTGGTTCTGAAGGAAGGTGGTAAAGAAGGAATCATCGTCCCGCGGCCATCTCTATTTCAAGGCTGACCCATCTCTCTGCAGTAACTTCAGCAGTTGCAGAGTCACTGCATTCCTCCCAAGATGGACCTAGCAAGGTCTCCTTCTCATCTAAGTTCTTTGCTGCCCAAGGATGCTCAGTGCACCTCCTGATCAACTGCTGCAGCTCCGTTGCAATATCTCTCATTGTTGGCCTATCGTCGCCTTTGACTCTCAGGCACCTCTCTGCAAGACGACCAACTGCCATTACTTGATCATCCAATCCGAACTCGTTCCTCTAATGCCTCTGAGAGCTGATTCGCCCTCATCACAGAAATGAAATGCTTCACGGATGATTTTCTCCGAGGTCCTCCAGTTGAGAAGGGTCTCTGCCCTGTTAATAGCTCGACAAGTACCACCCCGAAGCTGTACACATCACTCTTCTCTGTCAATTGGCATGTTTGCAAGTATTCGGGATCCAAATATCCGGGAGTTCCTCTCATTACAGTTTCAATTTGTTTCTGTTGATCTTATGGAACTAGCTTTGATGTTCCAAAATCCGATACTTTGGCATTCAGGTTAGAGTCTAAAAGAATGTTTGCAGATTTGACATCTCCATGTATAATTGGCACTGAGACATCTGAATGCAAGTAGGCGAGTGCTCCTGCAGTTTCTGATGCGATCTTTCGACGATTTCCAAATGAAATGGAGCCAGCAAAATCCCTGTTATGAAGACGCTGGACGAGGGTTCCATTGCTGATGAACTCATACACCAAAATTGGACTTTTCGATTCCATACAACATCCAAGAAGCTTTACCACATTCTTGTGGTTCATCCGATATAGGACCGAGATTTCATTTATGAAGTCTTCAACTTGATTCTGATCCATTATTTTAGACTTCTTAACTGCAACTTCTACATGCTGTGGTAGGTGTCCTTTGTAAACTATACCATAACCTCCCTCGCCAATTATCTCTGAGTAATTGCTTGTTGCCTTTTTAAGCTCGTGCTCGTAGTAGATTTGACTATGTCGACTGCACCTCTTGAGGAGAGACTATTGTATATGGCACCTCCATTTTGATAATAATACTCCGCTTTGAGTTTTTCTAGCTTAGTCTTTTGCAAGTGCAAGTAAATTACCGTCCCAACGATGACTAAAATCAAGACAATTAAGTTAATGCCTGCACAAGCACGTACACAGTCAGATCGAAGAAATGCAAATGACTTGCAATAAGAGAAAGTTGCATTTGCTCCAGCTACTTACTCACAACAAGCTTAGTTACTGGAAGTTTGCAACCAGTTTCATCTCTTCTTCCATTACCAACCATGCCTCGAGGGTAAGAACAATGATAGGACCCTTCATCATTATGGCAAGCATGCGTGCAATTGTTCTGCGACTTTTCATCACATTCGTTTATATCTACACATTGTCAAAGACTGCAACTAAACCAACTATGCTTTGCCAAAATACAGTTTGCATGTGTTGCCTTTTCAGCTGCTTCATGTTCAAAGGGGTAGTTTCTATACCCCATAAAACCACTCAGTACCCCAAGAATTTTGATAGTGTTAGTACATGAAAAAAGGGGCAGTGAGGAGTTTATTGGGGTCCATATAGACTATGTTCAAAGGTAATTACTGCATGCCTTTCTAGATACTGCTTGTGTAAAAAATAAAAAAACATTGTTTCTTACTGCAACAGCATACTGCTTACTCTGTGGTATAGCTGCTGCTGCTGCAACTGCATTTACAACACATCAAAATGCATTGAATTAAAAAGGGTGTGCGATTATTATCCTTTCTACCTTATATGGTGTCAAATGTATCCACTAATGTGATACTATATAATGAGATCAAGGGCTATAAGGTAAAAGAAATTATCAGTAAAGTATCATTCTTACACTTACCTCTGCATCCTTTGTAAGGGTTTCCAGCAAATCCCTCTTTGCAAGCACAAAGGTATCCAGGGTCAAACTACTTATTTTCTAATAATTATTTACTATTATATGAGTCCAATTTGAAGACATTTATCTACTGCCTGTTTGAGAAGAATCCCAAAGTGAGAATAATAATTGCCTTCTCACAACCAGCTGTCTTTAAAGGTGTATTAAAGGCAAGAACGAGACCACATGTAGTGATGCACATTATCCATTAGTGTCTTTTTAAAGCAATGTTTTAAAACCTAGCCAGAACCTTGACCCAGATTAGTGGCTGGACCGATGTTTTAAAAATTAGCCCGACCGGTCAGACCGAGCTCAATTGGACCCAGTTGATAAATAGGGCCGGTTCATCTACTTTAACGGGTTAAGTTAACCCGACCGGGTGAACACGACCCGGTAGGTTGAACCGTCGACCCGCTGCCCGGGTCAGACCGGTTTAATACTCTCATGAAATAAATTTATGTGGGAGACGGGTTTTGAACTCATATTCTATGAGAGCCCATCAGCAAGCCTAACCCACCGAGCTACAACAACTTTGTTTATACACATTTTTTATTTTATTTAATATTTATCTGCTTTATTTTGCTCCAAAATTTTTTTCTCCACGGCAGGATTCAAACCCAAGTCATGATAAAAATAACATTTACGCTCTATCGACTGAGTTACAATGATTTTGTGTGAATATTGTACCTAACTTTCTATTTCATCTAATATATGGGAAAATCGGGTCAAACCAGGTTGACCTACAATTGAACCTAATTAACCCTGCCTGATGACCAACTGGGTCAATGGCCAGGCTGGCTTTTAAAATATTGGGTTGGGCTAAGTCAACCCAGGTTGACCGAATGATGACATCATCACCTAAAACATATCAAGTAGTTCCCCATATTTTAGATAAAGTTTTACTTAAACCTATTCAAAGTTTCACTTAAAACTATTTGGTCATTTAGAACTTATTGATTCCAACCTATTTCAATAATTAAATTATTCTAAATTTTACAATCTCATATAGAAACATAATTTGTAACATAATCATGATTCGAATCATCATATACCAAATCTAAAAATAAACCACTTATACCACTCATTCAAAGTTAAGCCAACCAACGCTCAAACGAAGCTATTTGAGATAGGTCAAACAAGAGTTTGGTTCTATTAGCTCAAGTTTAAGCTTTGATTTGAGTTAACTTGAGTGTAGCCTCGAGTAGACTAGAGCTAACTCATCAATCCTACTCCATACCCACAAATTATTTCTTTACACAAATAAACATTCCACAAGTTTAATTATCAAAAACATAGAAAAGACTTGTGTGTTTAAGTTACCGAAATAGAATCTAAATTAACCTGAGAATTGCAAGAATATTTTGTACAAAGTGTCTATGTAACTAGTTAAGATTTTATCACGTATGATTAAATATGAATTGTGAGCTAATGAGACCATAAAAATTAGATAAAGCAAGCAAATGGGAAACATAAAAGTGAAGTGAGTTTAAAAGAATATAAAATATAAATTACAAATAGATATTTTTTTATTAAAAAAATATAGTTAGATAAGAAATGTTAGAAAGAGCAAATTATCTTCTAAGTAGTAGCTTGTAACAACTATAATAAATAGTTGTAAGTAGTTAAATAAATTCAATAAATATTTGGATTTGAATGATATCTTTCGTTGAGTAAATCACCTTGGTAAATCATGACATTAAGATTATTGTAAAAGATCATAAGTCAATCTCTTTTGAAATTAAACCACTTAAGATTAATGAGTGTGTGTATATATCCATATATATAATTTTTAAATATGATAAATAGGTAATGGATAAACGGGTATGGAAGAACTTTTTTCATTACCTTCCATTAAAATAATGGTCGGATAAAATTATCTTCTTATTTACCCATCGAATAAATTTAACCATACTATTTAACTTCTTAACTGTATGGTACAGACGGTAGAACGGTAAAACGGGTACCGTTGGTAGCCCTACTTAGCATACGGTTAATTTTTGCGCTATATGTGTATTATTAATCTCATAGAGAAAGAGCATAAGTGGCTTATACTAGGTTCATTATCAGTGAAAGCATGAAGGACGCTTTCCTACTCAAACTACAAATTAGGTTATTTTTGTCAAAAATATTATAAAAGATCAAAAGAAATAATAATTAGCATGATATAATTATCATTTTCACTTTTTTATACTAAAAAATGTTTTAGTGATGTAAAAATGTATACACATAAACCTACTACAACCTCTAAACAAAGCTAATTAATAAGGCCATCTTTTTAAATGATCATGAAGTAAGTTTACGTGTGAAACCTAAGTGTAACATTACTCCTTCATTTAAGTACTTAACTATTCTCTCCAAACAAAACAGGTGCTTCACTATGAGATGTGGTACAAAAAAGTGCACTCTTAGCACATAACTAAATTTAAACTATCACCAGTTAACTTCTCTCTCCTCTCTCCTCTTTTAGTAAAATATAATTACTAAGTTTGTAAAAGAACACGTCTTTGCTCTTGCTCACCCCAACAGCCACTCCTTCATTTGCCCTATGGTGCTGATGGCCATAGAGCTGCAACCGTGGCCCTACCATAGGTCATTGCCCTGCTTCAAGTCTTCGAAAATTCCTTTGTTATAGATGGTGCACAACCTTTTAGGAAAGGAGCTCCCTATGTCACACCCCAGCACACGCCCAACCTGAGCTAAACCCAGTCCATGGGCTGGTCGAACCAGACGGGGCCGACTAAGTTGCATTGCGGAAGTCTTTAACTCCTTAATCGGGTATTTAACGCATACACGAAGTCATGCACCTTTAGTCCTTTGAGTAAGAGTAATAAGGTAAAAATTAAAGAAGATAATGATTCTAAAATAAATCATCGCTCTCTACCCACATACATAACATCCTAGGCCGACATGTGGCTCGAATTAGAAAATCTCAAACAAATCTTAAAAGTAGAAGATACACACGAGTTAGAAACATAGTAACTCACACAAGATGTTCTATGATCATAATAACATAAATCAGAAGATAACATAACATCAGGTAGCATCAATGCTTACTCCCACGCATATCCCAGTCATCCCTCATACAGGGAATCCTGATCATATGCATGCCATACTATGTAGCCCCAAAATAAAACACAGAAATAGGGGTTATAAGTAAAACTCAATATGGTATGAAATACAGTAACATTAATCAGAAAACAACTACGGCACATCAACAAGGTAATTCATATCAACATTTCACATAATATCCCAATTTTTGATTAATCCCCTTACCATACCCCTAATTCTATGAGTAATCAACTTGCATACAAGTATCTCATTCATACTAATCATGGTATGCATAACCATATTATGGCATAACTCATCTTGCATAATAAGTTATTCTTACACAATCACATTCACAATCATGCATATCAAGTCATTCTCCTTCATAGCATTCAACCTGCATAACACGTGTGCTCGATACGTAATCGCATAATGTATATTCATATCATTTATCCATAGATCATTCACCCTACATGATAAGAATTTCAATCACATGATACTAAATCATGCATAATAAATCATAATCACATATGTCACATAATCTTAATTATCCCTACATAACCTATGTAGCCTAGGCATAATATAATTTCATACACATGCATCATTAACAAATAGTGAATGTCTCCATCATGAGAGAATACAATTGAGCCACACAGGCTAGACATAGTCCGATTTTCACACAAGAAACATAAAGTGTTCGGGGTAGTCAGCCCCTAAATCTGCTCGCCCTGGACAACCCTAGCCAAGAAATGTCCGAACCTCACATAGATAACCTAGAGCAGGTGTGTTCATCCTGGAACATTTTCTGTGATGGGAAGAGTCCAAATTCTACACAGGAATCCTAGAACACATAGTAGCCGGTGCACGAAGGCATACCACTCTGGATTCTCAGGGTCCAAATAACTATCTCCAAAAATCTCAACTGCAAGACAAGTACACAATTTGTCCCCATTCAACTCAACTCAATATCAATTCAGATCGACTGAACCTAGAGAGTATCCATGTTCTACACAGAAACTCAAATCGAAATCATGTCCTTTCGGACCAACCAATTTTCAATAAGCCAACGATCGATTAATCTGGCATGCAATCTCACATCATTGCATCTAATCAATCAAATACAACTAATTTCGATAAAATTTCATTTGGAAATCCATTTCATAATGCATGCAACATGGTACATACATGGGCAAGGCATATATGATCCCTAATCATGATAAGTGCTTAATTCAGCCCCCTCATGCATCATTTATAATCACAATACTAAACATCGTCATAATCATCCCCCACAAGTGTGTGTACATGGTAGAAACATTTAACTCTAAGCATATAAATATGTCTTACAATTAACTCATCATCATACCACACATGCACATTAACATCTAATCATGGATCCAACTGAAATCATGGGTGAAAACCATTGAAAAACCTTCAATCAAGTCAAGTGTAACCTCATGCTATACCTATGCAAGCATATTCACACCACACTTCAATCTAGACATAGCGTCATAAATTACTTATAATTTAATCACATTACATAAAGGCATATCAATTCATTCTCATGTTATAATCTTGCTGGAATAAAGCTAAAATATAAGGAATTATTCAATCATAAATTCAAGATAGCAATTATAACATGTATAGCCAACAACATGCAATTTCACATAATACTTAAATATTCTTCATAATTTCCAACATCAATAACATACACTTCAAGTAGCTCATTCTAGCTCAAATTATTCAACATGAACATAGGAAATGGTATTGAAGAGTAAAAATAGCAAAATAAGCAAAAGGAACAAAAATGGACAAACTACAATACTACCGTTCGAATGGCTGGCCGTACGATAGGCCTGTATGGACGTTCGAACATCAACACAGTGGCTCTAGTTCATCTTCCCACTTTAAATTTAAAACCAAAACTTCACATATACTTTATAAAACATCAAATCTCGCTGCCAAACTTCATGATAATCAAATCTATGCTTTCACGCATCAAAGATTACTCCTTTCTCAAATCACCATTAATGTTCATAATCATTGAACCCATTTCAAAACCACATCAAAACTTAAATCCGAATCATAGCAACGTTTGAGACCAAAGCACTTACCTCCCAGCAAGTTCTTGATTCGAAATGGCTCCTTAAACTCCTTCAAAACCTACCCAAAAATATAATTATTATTAATACTTCACAAATCCAATTTTAAAACACCTAAAATTTTCAAGAAAAAGTAGATCTAGGGTTCAAGAGACCCAAAAATGAAATTCCAAACATTAGGTTTTGAAATAGAAACTCAAACCAGTAGTTTTTGAGTAAAAACTGAGATTAATCCAAAGTAAATGAAAAGATTTAAAAGATTTAAGCAAAACCCTAATGGATTAATAAAATATTAAACAAAATCATACCTTAATCTTCTTTCTCCTTTAGGAAAATGGGGATTAGGCTTCTAACTCCAGGTCTCAGCTCTTTCCCAACTGGGAAAGTGGCTAGTCCTTCGCTTTTATAGTAAAAGGGTGGGGTAGACCTAAATAAATAATGGGGTACAAATAGGGTTTTATACTAAAAATAGTAAATTTTACTTATTTGAAACCTAATTTGATGTCCAAAAATTTTGAAATAATTACCAAGGGTCTTCGGTTAATGTTAGGGACACTTAGGGCTATAAATCCATATTTTACCCGTGGGGCCCATGGTGGGTCCAGCCAACCCTAATTGTTTGAAAAAATAGTTACAATTTTAAAAATTCTAGAAAAATTCTAAATGACTTAAATTAACTTTAAAACCTGAAATGTGAAGAAAACTTTAGTTAAAACCTTTGTTAACCCCTTAAATTTTGAAAATAGTCCAAAATCGATTAGAATTAGCATTAAACCGCATATAAATAAATAAAAATAATAAAATAGACCGGAACAAGTTCAAAGATCTTACACCCTATCAGGTACTTAGCTGTGAGGCTAGTGCTACCATCCTTGTACACTTCCACAGTAACTCTGGACCGGCTAATGGTGGACGAGTATCGGATACTAAATATGGGCTTTTGGCAGCCCGCCTGCCCTTGTGCTCGCTCATGAAGCCCTCCCACCATCAGTGAAGACTCCGCCTCTAAAACAGAATACCAAATGAAAAAAAAATGAAAATGCAAAGCTTCATGCTTTCAGAATTTTACTTGAAATAGATTCAATTTTTGAGTGTTGGACCAATGTGAAATCAACCTAAATCAAGTCAAAATTGATAGTAAAATGATGAAAGGAAAGTGGTCTACAAAAGTTACTCTTTCTAGCAATTGGCACCCATTGACAAAGGTAGGCACAAAGATTGATGCCCATATACCTTTCTTCGGATGGTAAGAAGGCACTTGCTGCCAGCAACATCTATGAAGGATGATCTTGTCGTGGTCATAAGATTCGAGGCTGTAATGGTTGACCTAGAAGGCGAGCTCCCCCATGCAATCATAGATGGTGAATTCATCACCGGCGAAGTAGAGGTCATAACTATTATCTATAGTAAGTTTCATTGCAAATCTAGTTGTGGCCAGCCGTCGCCACTGTCACTTTTGCTTGTGGTCATCGCTAGAGTTCGTGATGATGAAGAAGATAAAAGAAATATTAGGTAAGGGGTGGGGCTATTCCTGAGCATTTTAGTAACCTTTTTGAGAATGTACACATAGTGAAGCCCTGAGCATTTCATGCGGAAATAGACATGTCTTATGTAAAATTAAAGCAATTTCAATGTGGAGAAATAGGAAATATGGGAAGAGTGGGCAGGCCGGGCCAACAAGCTATATGTCTCTAGCTATATACAGGGTGTTGAGCATTTATTACTTTTTTTTGGCAACAAAGACTCATGAATAGCCCTTCACTAAGTGTCGTAACTATTTTAACTATTTGCGATGCTTTTAACTGAGTGTCACAAATAGTAATAATTATTAAAAAAATAGTTTTAAACTATTTGTGATGCTTACATGAAGTGTCGCAAATAGATAAAACAGTTGCAATGCTAAATCATAAGTGTTACTACTGTTTATACTATTTACGACCCCACTTACGAGTGTCACAAATAGTATAAAATTATTTTTTTAATAATTGTTACTATTTGTGACTCTCAATAAAGAGCATCACAAATACTTATTATAGTTTTGACACTTATAATTAAGCGTAACAGCTATTATCACTATCTACGACCCTCTTCAATGAGCGTTGTAAATAGGCTTAATTATTTTATACAATCTCTCTTCTTTATCTCTTTTCTTTCTCTCTCTCCTATCTCATCTGCTCTCTCCCTCTCCCTCCTTTCTCTCTCTCTCTCTCTTTCTCTCTTCACTCTCTCTCTACCCTCTCTCTCTACAATATCTCTCTCTCCTCTCCCTCTCTTCTTCTCTCTCTTTCTCTCTCTCTTCACTCTCTTTATCTTTCCTCTCTCACCTCAGTTTCTCTTCTCTCTATCCACTACAACAAAAAGGACTATTAGCGAAGCAATTATGCGTCGCTAATAGTCTCTTAAGCGTCGCTACTGACATATAATAAATGTCACTAAAAGCGTCGAAAAAAGTGTTGTCGCTATTACCTATTAGCGACGTATAAAAAAATGTCGCTAATAACAGTATTAGCGATGTTTATTATACGTCGCTAATAATAACTTATTAGCGACATATATTATCTAGTGTCGTGACTGATAATCTACTAACGACGTTTTACTTACGTCGCTAAAAGAAAATTAATTTTTTAAAAAAATTAAAAAAATAAGTTATTAGCGACATGTATGTATATAAAAAATATTTTATGTATACGTTGCTAATATAAAAAATATTAGCGACATTTATGTATACGTCGCTAATATAAAAAATATTTTAAAAAATAAAATTGCATGTATTAGCCACGCTTTTTAAGTGTCGCTATTATAAAATATATTTTAAAAAAATAAAATTGCATGTATTAGCGACGCTTTTTAAACGTCGCTATTATAAAAAATATTTTAAAAAATAAAATTGCATGTATTACCCCGGCGGCCGGGAGTGGAGGGGGGCCGAATTCCAGCTAGCCTTTCCCTCCCAGGGCCAAGGGAGTCGGGTTCAAAGGGGAGCGCCCGGTTCCGAGGGAGGTGCAAGAATCCGGTGCCCTCTCTCTCGGGAGAGAAGGCGGAGTGGGAAGGAGGGGGTGTCCGGCCCCCCACCGGAATCTAAAGGGGAGGGGATCCGGGGAGAGAGGGGGGGCCCTCCTCCCTCCAGCTCCCCACCTCACTCCCTGGCTCCCCGCCGGAATCCGGCTTCAGAATGGGGAGCCGGGGTGGGAAAGGGGGTAACCGGGTATGGGGAGCCAGGGCTGGGAAGGGGGGCAGTTGGAGTGGGAAAGGGGAAACCGAGTAGGGGGATCCGGGGGTGGGAAGGGGGGCAACTGGGGAGGGCGGCGCGGTGGCCGTAGGCAGTGCGAGCTCTGGGGCGGGTGGTCAACGACAGAGGGAAGCGAGGATGGGCGGCGCGGTGCTACAGTCAGAAGACGGCGGGCCGGCACCCATTGGGAGGCGAAAACGAGAAAGGAGGAAAGGGGGGAAGAGAGGCAACCAGGGAGAGAGGAAGGACGGCGGACGCAGGCGATGCGGGCTCACCGGCGGGCGGTCAATGGCGGAGGGAGGCGAGGACGGGCGGTGCGGTGTGGCGGTTGGAAGAAGGCGGGGCCTGTACCCGGCGAGAGGAGACGAAAACGAGAAAGGGGAGAGCCGGGGGTGGGAAGGGAGTAACCGGGGGAGAGATAGAGCAGCGGACGCAGGCGGGCGGTCGACGGCAGAGGGAGGAAACGGACACAGGCGGGCGGTCGACGGCGGAAGGAGGAGGCGGTCGGAAGACAATGGGGCCGGCACCCGCTCGGAGGCGATGAAAAAGAAAAACCCCAGTGCGGGCGTTTTCACCCGCGCCCGGGATTATATAACGCCCACGTGGGCAAAAATCGCCCACACGGTGAAATATTTTTGGCTCGCGTGGAAATTTTTAGCAAGGCTGTAGATTTGCGCGCACTCATTTTCCCTCTTCCGACGCAAAGAATGCGTCGCAAGTGATCGTAATTTGCAACGCTTAAGTTAAGCGTCGCAACAATTACACTTTTAACGCCCATTTAATACAATGTCGTAAATAGTATATTTACGACATGTACTAAACCTCGCCAATTACGATCGTTTGATAAGCATCGTAAAAACCCTCTCTCTCTATCTCCTCTCCCTCTCCTCTCTCTCTCTCGCTCCCCTCTCTCTCTCTCCCTCTCCACTCTCTCTCTCTCCCTCTCCTCTCTTTCCCTCTCTCTCTCCCCCTCTCTCCCTCTCTCTCTCTCGCTCCCTCTCTCTCTCCCTCTCCTCTCTCTCTCCCTCTCCTCTCTCTCTCGCTCCCCTCTTTCTCTCCCTCTCCTCTCTCTCTCTCCCTCTCCTCTCTTTCCCTCTCTCTCTCCCCCTCTCTCTCTCTCTCTCCCACTCCTCTCTTTCCCTCTCTCTCTCTCCCCTCCCCTCTCTTTCCTCCTCCTCCCTCTCTCTCCCTCTCCTCTCTTTCTCTCTCCCTCTCCTCTCTTTCCCTCCTCTCTCTCTCTCTCTCTCCCTCTCCTCTCTTTCCCTCCTCTCTCTCTCTCTCTCCCTCTCCTCTCTTTCCCCTCCTCTCTCTCTCTCCCCTCTCCACTCTTTCCCTCTCCTCTCTCTCTCTCTCCCTCTCTCTCCCTCTCCTCTCTCTCCCTCTCTCTCCCACTCCTCTCTTTCCCTCTCTCTCTCCCTCCCCTCTCTTTCCTCCTCCTCTCTCTCTCCCTCTCCTCTCTTTCTCTCTCTCCCTCTCCTCTGTTTCCCCTCCTCTCTCTCTCCCTCTCCTCTCTTTCCCCTCCTCTCTTTCCCCTCTCTCTCTCTCCCTCTCCTCTCTTTCCCCTCCTCTCTCTCTCTCTCCTCTCCTCTCTTTCCCTCCCTCTATTTCACTCTCTCTCTCCCCCTCTCATCCCTCTCTCCCACTCCTTTCTTTCCCTCTCTTTCTCTCTCCCCTCTCCTCCCTTTCCCTTTCTCTTCCCTCCCCTCTCCTCTCTCTCTCTCTCTCCCCTCCCTCTCTTTCCCTCCCTCTCTCTCCCTCTCCTCTCTTTCCCTCTCTCTCTCCCTCTCCTCTCTTTCCCTCCCTCTCTCTCTCCCCTCTCCTCTCTCTTCGAATTTCATTTTTTTATAATTTTTTTAAAAATTAATTTTGAAAATAAAAAAAGTAAATATTAATAGCAACGTATATTCCTATACGTTGCTATTAGTATTTTATTTTAATTATTTTTTTATTTTAAAAAAATAAAAAATTTTAAAAAATCAAAATAAAATTCCTCTCACCCTCCCCTCTCTTCCCCCCCCCTCTCTCTCCCCCCGCTCCTCTCTCTCTCTCCCTCTCCACTCTTTCCCTCCCACTCCCTCTCTCTCTCCCTTTCTCTCTCCCCTCCCCTCTCGTTCCCCCTCCCCTCTCCTCTCTCTCTCTCTCCCTCTCCTCTCCTCTCTTTCTCTCTCTCCCTCTCCTCTCTTTCCCCTCCTCTCTCTCTCTCCCTCTCCTCTCTTTCCCTCCCTCTCCCTCTCTCTCCCCTCTCCTCTTTCTTCTAATTTCATTTTTTTATAATTTATTATAATTTTAAAAATTAATTTTGAAAATAAAAAATAAAAAAAAGTAAATACTAATAGCGACGTATAGGAATATACGTCGCTATTAGTACAGGTATTAGCGACGTATAGTCATATACGTCGCTAATACATGTACTAATAGCGATGTATATTCCTATACGTCGCTATTAGTATAATATTTTAATTATTTTTTTATTTTAAAAAATAAAAAATTAATAAAAAAATTTTAAAAATCAAAATAAAATTCCTCTCACCCTCCCCTCTCCTCTCTCTCTCTCCCCTCCCCTCTCTTTCCCCCTCCTCTCTCCCTTCTCTCTCTCTTCCCTCTCCTCTCCTCTCTCTCTCTCTCCCTCTTTCCTATCCTCTCCTCTCCTCTCTCTCTCTCTCCCCTCTCCTCTCTTTCCCTCCATCTCTCTCTCTCTCACTCTCTCTCCCCTCCACCCTCTCTCTCTCCACCCTTTCTCTCCCCTCTCTCTCTCTTCCCTCCCCCTCTCTCCTCTAATTTCAAATTTTTTTGAGATTTTTTATTTTTTAAAATTAATTTGGAAAAAAAATTAATTTAAAATACTAATAGCGACGTATATTTATATACGTCGCTATTAGTACATGTATTAGCGACGTATATTTCTATATGTCGCTAAAACGTGTACTAATAGCGACGTATAATCCTATACGTCGCTATTAGTATTTTATTTTAAATTATTATTTTTTATATAAAAAATAAAAAAACTTATAAAAAATTTAAAAAATAACAAAATAAAATCCCTCTCTCTTCCCTCCCCCCTCTCCCTCTCTCCTTTTTTTCTCTCTCTCTCTCTTCCCTCTCCTCTCCTCTCTCTCTCTCTCTCTCTCTCTTTCCTATCCTCTCCTCTCTCTCTCTCTCTTCCCTATCCTCTCCTCTCTCTCTCTCTCTATCTCTTTCCTCTCCCCTCTTTCTCTCTCTCTTCCCTATCCTCTCCTCTCTCTCTCTCTTCCCTATCCTCTCGTCTCTCTCTCTCTTCCCTCTCTCTCTCCCCCTCTCCTCTCTTTCCCTCTATCTCTCTCTCTCACTCTCTCTCCCCTCCACTCTCTCTCCCCTCCACCCTCTCTCTCTCTACCCTTTCTCTCCCCTCTCTCTCTCCTCTAATTTCAAAATTTTTTGAGATTTTTTATTTTTTAAAATTAATTTGAAAAATAAAAAAATTAATTTAAAATACTAATAGCGACGTATATTTATATACATCGCTATTAGTATTTTATTTTAAATTATTATTTTTTATATACAAAATAAAAAAAAATTATAATTTTTTTAAAAATAACAAAATAAATTCTCTCTCTCCTTCCCTTCCCCCTCTCCCTATCTCCCTTCTCTCTCTCTTCCCTCTCCTCTCCTCTCCTCTCTCTCTCTCTTTCCTATCCTCTCCTCTCTTCTCCTATCCTCTCCTCTCTTCTCTCTCTCTCTCTTCCCTATCCTCTCCTCTCTCTCCCCTATCCTCTCCTCTCTCTCTCTCTTGTTCCCTATCCTCTCCTCTCTCTCTCTCTCTTCCCTATCCTCTCTCTCTACCATTTCTCTCTCCTCCCTCCTCCCTCTCTCTCCACCCTCCTCTCTCTCTCTCTCTCTTCCCTATCCTCTCTCCCTCTCTCTCTCTCTCTCTCTCTCTCTTCCCTATCCTCTCTCCCTCTCTCTTCCCTCCCCTCTATCTCTCTCTTTCCTCCCCTCTCTTCTCTCTCTCTCTTCCCTATCCTGTCTCTCTCCACCCTCTCTCTTCCCTCCCCTCTCTCTCTTCCCTCTCCTCTCTCTCCTATCTACCTACACACTATCTCTCCTCTAATTTTAAATATTTTATATTAATTATTTTTTAAAAAAAATAATAAAATTTTAAAAAATTAAAATAAAATTTTAGTAAAAAATAGGTAGTAGCGACGCATATGACTATGCGTCGCTACTACCAAGGGTAGTAGCGACGCATTTTTTTATGCGTCGCTACTACTATTAGGTAGTAGCGACGTATAGCATATGCATCGCTATTAGTTCTTATTTTTTATTTTTTTTAAAATTAAGAATTATTAGCGACGCTCATTTTTAAATGTCGCTATTGTTGTAACTTATAGCGACGTTTGTAAGCATACGTTGTTAATAGTGTTAAAATTTATTTAAAAAAAATTTAAATATATATCTTTTAGTGACACTTAGAAAAGCGTCGCTAATAACATAAGTATTAGCGACGCATAAATTAAAGCGTCACTAAAATATTACATATTAGCGACGTTTGGAGTTAAGCGTCGTTAATAGACTATTATTAGAGACGCTTAATATTATGCGTCGCTAATAGTTGTATTTTTTGAGACGGTTTGTTATATATCGTTATTAGCAATTTAAAGCGACGCATAGTATTGCGACGCATACATAGGCGTCGCTAATACCCAGTTTTGTTGTAGTGATCTTTCCTCTATCTTCCTCTTCTCTCTCTTTCTCCTCTCCGTCTCTTCTCTCTCTATCTTTCCTCTCTCTCTTCCTCTTCTCTCTCTCTCTCTTTATCTCTTTATCTCTTTTTCTCTTTTTCTTTTCTCTATTTTTTATTTTTAGCGACAATTACATACAAACGTCGCTAATGGTATGCTTATTGTGACGTTTATATACAAACTTCGCAATAAGCATAATTTGTGATGCTTTCAAAGCATTGCAAATTAGAGAAAAAATGCGGGAGAGAATCACATGCATTTCTTCCTGTGCACGGCGAGGTGAAATTTTTGCTCGGCCGCATTTAAATTCGCCCCCTCCTACTTTCTCCTTTTGCCACCCGGTAACGCCCTAGAATTTCAATATTTTAAAATTTAAACATTTGGGCCCATTAGTGAGTTTTAAAACCCAATAATAGTTTTTCTTAAAATTAGACTATTTTAAGTTCAGTTCTTTCGAAAGAGCCATAGGATATTTGATAGGGCTCGAAGAGATGAACGTATCGAGCTCAAGAATGTGTTAAACAGACACCGGGATAGTAGGCTATGGCCTCGAGAAATGTATTGTGGGCGGGACCCACTTTAAATTTGCAAGAAAACATACCCTTGGTCTTGTTTCGAAGGGCTAGTTCATATGAGTTCAACAGTACTAAGAACAAGCGATTCCAAGTTCAAGGTAAAAAGTTATGCCCGTTTGAAGTTTTAATTTTTTTTTAATTTAAAAACGAAATTATAAAAATATATATATATAATTTTGAGTCGTCACTTCTCATGCCAATAGTGTCAGCAATGTCAGAAGTACTGATGTAGCGTTGTTGCTGGCTGCAAGCAACATGCAGGCCATGGTGAGGAGGGCCTTTTTTTAAGCTATTGGATGCATGCCACATGGCAGGCATCCAATGGCTCCTTTTCCTATAAATAGAGGGAGAGGGGCATTTCTAATTCGCCCCAAATTTCCACCTCTGTTTCTCTTTTGACCTCTGCATGCTGTCAAAACCCCGTTTCTAAGCAATTTTCCATTCGATTTCTTCCTTTCAAAAATCATTCATAGCTAATTCAAGGGTGCTCTATGTCATAGAGGGATCCATTTTTCAAGTTAACTACTATAAAGGGGAGAAACGACGGGGGTAAGAGGAAGCTCCATTCACTACTTTCGGGATAGGAGGAAGAAAATGTCCTAGTTTAAATGGAAACTTTGGTCGCCACTTTTGAGCCCGAAAGGAGATCCTATCCCTACACGACAAGAGGTTCCGTCCGCCATTCCCAAGCCGGGGAATGAGAAAGGCTTCAACCGCCAGCCATTACTCTAATTAATTTAAAGAACGAATGGTAGGTGGTTTTAAGCTCTAATTTCATGTTACGACTAGGCGTTGGATTCTATAATTTATTCGTCTATTAAATAAAATTTTATTTCAAAAAAGGATGATATTTATTAAGGGTCGGGCGAATGCTAAGATAATAGTGTGTCGTACACCTCTAAGATGGATTTTATCGTGATACGAACTTGAAGATATTATTATGATTTGAATTATTTATACGAATGATTATAACCGGATTTGAAGGGTAATTATTTGGTATAAAGCTAAAAAACTATCATCAGTTTTGTAGGGTAGGTATTTGGTATAAAGCCCAAAAGCTATTGGAGTTATGACTCCTTGGTACCTCCTATTAAAGCATATGGCGCGCCCATGATGTTAGATATCGTAGGAAGATCCTTTTAATTCTGATCCCATTGCCCCACAGGCACGGGTGTATGTCGCTTCGATATCGGCGACATTCTGTGAATGATGTTTTATCCGATTTTGAATTATTTATCAGATTCTGGTTACGAATAAATTATCCGAGTTTACTAGATTCTGTGAAGAACAACTTTATCTAACCTTTTGTATAAGAAGTGCATTGGATTCTATTAGTCGATAATATTATTTTGAGCCAATGTTTAAATATAAATTATTATGAGAATAATTTATACATATTTATTTATGCTTTATGTTTTAATATGCTAATAGAAATTAACTCTATCTACTTTATATAATTATACTCACCCACCCCTAAACGCTGCAGACAGAACAAAGAAGATAATGTAAATGAAGATTCACGTAGAACTTCGAAAGATCTATGTTGTTAATTTACTTTACTATGTTCTTTTATTATGTATTTTGGACATGCACGGCTTTGATTTTGTTAAGGCAAGATAAGCCTTGTTTTGTAAAGTTTTTGTCATTACATAAATTAATGAAAAGTTACTCTTCTAGACACGGTTGATCTTAGCCCGCTTTAAATAATGAATTAACAACACTCTAACCTTTAAAGAAATTTAAAAAGTCAGGGCGCTACACACCCCCTCCTCCCCCCTCTCCCAAGTCACCACACCATCCGCGCTCTCCATGGTCACCTCCCCTCTCTCTTTGTTCCCTCCCCCCATCAGCACTAGATCAGGCTCCTCCACTGGGTTCGGTGCCTCCCCCATCCTCCACAAGTCCTCCACCCCCAATCAGACCCCCTCGTCCTCCGCTTTCCCACCTCCCCTACCCTTGCCGGAGGAGGAGCACCAGCACCCCTCCATTCATCCTGCCTCCCGCGGGAAATTTTATTAAAAAATTTTCAAGTTATTAGCGACGTATTCAAAGTTTTGCTAATTACTTTTTTATTATTTTTTTAAAAAAATTATATCTTAGCGACGCTTTAGAAAGCGTTGCTAATACACAATATTTCTTTTTTTAAATATCTTTTTATTAGCTGCATTTTTAGAAAGTATTGCTAATGATTATTTTTTATTAATTTCTTCTTATTAGGGACATTTTCATAAGTGTCACTAATAATTTCTTTTTAAATTTTATAATTAATGACGCATAGACAAACATCGCTAATAAGACGTTTTTACTTTTTTAAAAAAATTATATTAGCGACGCTTTATGAAGCATCATTAAGAATTAATTATGAGAGACGTTTAGAATTAAGCATCATTAATAATTTATCATTAGCGATGCTAAATAAAGCTTCGCAAAAGGAAAATAAAAATTGATGCAAAAGCGAACATTGCTAATAGTCTGCTATTGGCGACGCTGAGCAATAGTGACTCCATTTTTATTGACTTATTTAGCGACGCTTCTATGATTATTAGCGACTCTTAATAGCTTTGCTAATAGTATTTTTTGTTGTACTAGGAGAAAGAATAATATCTTCTTCTTCTTTAAGATCTCAAGAAAAAAACACAGAACATCTGGTCTTCAAGGAAGAGCCAAATATTTATACAACCTATAGAGGCATAACTATAAATAAAGAATCTAACTTTTAATTACCTTATGACTAACAAATCAAAATTAAGGAAAGCCAATGAAAAAATCCCTAAATAATTAAATGAATATGGAATAAAGACTCGTAGGAAAGTAAAATACTGAAAAGAAACTAATTTAGAATTAAATTTTAATCCAAAATGAAGTTCAAAACCATATAACAAATGAAACGATCGACTGCTAAGATATGCTGATCTGTCAACAACTCTCAGCTTTGTTTTACATTGAACGATTTCACATCACAATCAATCATTTTAAGAGATTGATCAATCGTTCACTCAATAGATCGCTTGTAAGTGTCGATCGATCGCCAGAGTGCAAATTTTGATTTTTCATTATGCAATCCCAATGTTTCATATATGTCAATGCCAACTGATCTGCATCAATGGTTAAACCCTAAAACAACAAAAATGTGACTCTTTTGTTTAGGGGAAATTTTCTTGAAGAATCAAAGAGAGATAATGTTGTATATGCTTTGTTTATAAGGAGGATAATGAAGCTGAGGATATTTTTGAATATGTTAAACCTTTGGTGAAGGAATATCATGATATTTTTCTGGAGTGCTAACTCGAGGGATTACCACTCCTTCGTGAGATCAAACATCAGATTTACCTTGTGTATGGATCTACACTCCATAATCGTCCATATTATATAATAAGTCCAAAGGAGTATGAGGAGCTTCAACAATAAAACCTTGAGTTGTTGAGCAAATGACATATTAGAGAGAGTCTGAGTTCAAGTATTGTGTCAGCTTTTCTTATACCAATGAAGGATGGTATTTAGAGTATGTGTGTGGATAGTAAAACCATTAATAAAATTATTGTCAAATATTAATTTCCTATTCTCAGCCTTAATGATTTACTTGCTTAGTTAAATAGTGCTTCTGTCTTTAGGAAGTTGGATTTGAAAAGTGGTTATCATCAAATTAGAATCGGAATAGGTGATGAATGGAAGAAACCTTTCAAGACAAAAGAATGGTTATATGAATGGTTAGTCATGTCTTTTGGGTTGTCTAATGCCCCTAACACATTTACGAAGGTGATTAACCATGCTCTTTGACCATTTATTAGCAAATTTATGGTGGTCTATTTTGATGATATACTTGTTTATAGCTATGATATTGATTCTCACTTACAACGTCTACGGAATGTTCTAGTTGTCCTTCGCAGGGATAGACTTTTTGTGGTTATTAAGAAATATTCTTTTATGCGAGATTATGTACTCTTCCTTGGGTATGTTGTCTTAAAGGATATAATAATTATGGCTGAAAGTAAGGTTGGTGTAAGGAAACATTGGCCAAGACTTACTAATATACATGAGGCATGAAGCTTCCATAGGTTTATGTTTTTCCATAGTAGGTCTATTCCTCATTTCGGGAATAATTATTTGCTGATTCTTTCTTTGCCAAGGTTTTACTTAAACTTGAGATAGGACAGAAATCAGATTATTTGTTGCATAATGGGTTTCTTTTCTAAGGCAATCAGTTATGTGTTCTTACTTGTAGCCTGCGCTTGAAGATTATTAAGGAGTTGCATGAAGAGGGTTATATGGAAAGAGATAAGACTTTTTAACTTGTTTCTTATTCTTATTTTTGGCCATCTATGTGTAGAGAGGTATAAAAATTTGTTAGGAGGTGTCATATATATCATATGGCCAAAGGGACATCACCTAATGCTGGATTATATATGTTTTTGCCTAACCCATCTCAGTCATGGTCCAACATTAGTATAAACTTTATTCTTATAATACCTTGCACTCAGAGAGGGACAAATGTCATCTATATGGTTATTGGCAGATTCTCCAAGATGATATATTTTATTGCTTGCGAAAAGACCAATTATGTGTCTCATGTTGTATTTCTATTCTTTTGGGAAGTATATTATTTATTTGGTTTACCAGTGTTTATTATTTTTGATAGAGAAACTTATTTTCTAAGTCATTTTTAGCATTCATTATGAAAACTGATAAATACTCATTCGGATTTTAGTAGTGCTTACCATGCAAACAAATGGACAAATAGAGGAGTTAATCGATCTCTAGGAAACTTATTGAAAAATTTGGTTGGTACTAATATCAAATTCTAAGATCAACATTTATATCAAGCTGAATTTGCTTACAACATTAGTGTAAATTGAAGTACATGATTTAGTCTTTTTACTACTATTTGTGGTTTTAATCCGCGCTCTCTGTTAGATCTAGTTCCTATTCCAGATTTGAAGAGGTTAAGTGGCCGAGTTGAAGACTTTACATCACACTTGTAAGATATATATTCTGATACTCTTAAGAGATTATATGTGTCCAATGATAAATATAAGGTAGCTAAAGATATAAAATGAAGACATGTGGACTTTCATGTTGGTGATTTTGTATGTACTATTTTAACCAAAAATAGGTTTTCAGTTAGAGAGTATAATAAATTGTTAGCAAAGAAGATTGGACTTTTGGAGATTGTTCAAAAAATGAATTCTAATGCCTATAGACTCAAGCTACCAAGTCACATTCATACTTGCGAGGTTTTCAATGTTAAATATTTTACTGCTTATCTTGGCGATGCTTTATATGATAATAATGTAAAGTCGATGACAAATTCTTTTAAGCAAGGAGAAGATGATGCAGAGCATTTAGCATTGGCATATATGGAGTATTGGGATCGCATGAAGAAAAATAAAAAATTTATCTCTAACAATCGATCAATGCTTATGGTGATAGATCGATCGGCTTTTGAAAGAGCTAAGTATAAAATAAAGCTAAGAGTTAGCAATTAATCGGCATTAGCTGGAGATCAATTATTGCTACAGTGAAACAGTTTTTAACTTTATTTTAGATTAGAATTTGATTCTAAATTAGTTTCTTCCATAAGTTTTTTATTATTTTATTAAAATTTACGTAGTGCTCTTGTAGCCGATTTGTCAAATGAAGTTCATCTTGTCAATCTAATTCCACATCACCCTGCGGGCAATGTCGAGGGCACTAGCTCTATGCTGGCCATGTCCAGTGGCCATAGCTACTGACCATGGCCAGTGCACTGGGGACAAACTTGTATGCATCTATGTTGCACCATTTCAAGAGGTCTCTCAAGAGGTTCATGGCAAATGACAACAAGAAAAAAACGAGGAAGAGAGTGAAGCAGTTATTTGGGAGAGACGAGAAACCTTCAACGCCAAGAAGTGAAATTTCCACGTAGACGGCGTAGGGTAGGCACTGTTTTATCGCCGAGAAGGAAGGCCTTGGAGAAGATCTAGAACACAAGGTGCAATGACGCAGTCCATGGCCGTGCTGATTAACTTGAAACGGGGAAGCGGTGGAGACAATGCTCATCATGACACCGCAGGCACCGCGCCAGCGAAGATACCGCCGCTGGACATGCCCTCCCATGCACCGAAGATGAAAAAATATATGTTTTAAGATTTAAAAGTAATCTACCTTTCATTTCTTCTCTTTGTATTTGAAGATTGCCTGTGAGTGCCTGGACGACCGGCCACTGCCCCGGCCAACCATGATCCAAGTAATGGCCATGTTCTGAGAGAAGCTATTCTCCCTCCAACCAAGTAGAAGGCATGAAAGGCAGAGTCGGCAAGGCTGGAAACATGGCGCCATGAGCCTGTGTTGCTATGTTCGTTTCCGTTAAAAGAAACTTTCGTGGCATGCTTCATTACACCTCAATAATGACCGACTACATTCACGAGTCATGGCTCTTAGCTGACAAATTAGAGCGTTTTGTTCTCGCAGTAAAATTACTACAACAAGTGGCGATGAAATCCGGCTTTCCGTAAAGTCGCATATGCAGACTGCATAGTCAAAGCTATGAACTTCCTTAAATGCACGAAGCAAGGCCTTCAACTAAACCAGCCCTAAACTCCAAACGAGTAGACTTATCCCATTAAATACGAGGCTATTTCATGTTTTTTTATAAGAATGTATTTATCTCCACCCCGAAAAACCCCTTTTATAGCCAGTATATCACAATTATTTATAAAACTTTCTCAAACATAGCCCGAACTTGAATTTTATGTTATTTTTATTTTACTACCCCTTTTGCTTGCTCACTATGTACCCCTCGGTCCCCTCCAGACATTTAGTTTCCCCTTGCCTATTCTTCTCCATCGCCCGCGGCTGGAGGGCGGGTGGAGTTAGAGAATTTCTTTCGCCAGATGTACCAATGAGATCCACATTCTCTGTCATTTCTCGATTCCGGACACCAAACATGCTTTTGTTTTGTATGCCCTAGCATTTTTTTCCATCACCAGCAGCTGGAGGTGGATGATTGTGGATGATTTCTTTCACTAGAGGGACCAACGAGAGCTACTTTCTCCTCCATTTCTCGATTCCAAAAGTCAGTACCGTTCAATTCTCCTCTCTTCCTTGTCCACCATCTCCCTATCTCGGCTTGTTTTGTTTTTTGAATGTCGGGTCTAATTTCTGTGTATTCCTGGAATTGGTGTTGCTGTTTGGTTTATTTGTCGTTCATAAGCCCGCTCGATATAGTGTTTGTAGGTTGTAGTCAGCTCATGTATACTCTCTTTATTTTGGCATTTTCTCTCTATGTGGTCTTCATCTCAGACTTTTTATACTTTTACTCATGTAGGACTGGTTTTGATATGTGGGTTCTGCAATTCAAAATTTGATATACTATGTTTGTGTTCTTGCTGATTTAGTGTTTGCATAGTTGTATTTATGGCTTCTGTTTGGGGTTTATGCTTTAGTTCTGTTGTAATGTGCATCATGTGAAATGGAGTGGTGTATTTGCATGTTCTGGTTGGTGAAAAATAAGTTTGGATCTCAAGAAGAATGATTGCACTTTATGGTGAACACAATATTTTTTGGCCGTGTGTTATGAAATTGTGTGTTTCTGTCCCTTCAACTTCTATTGATTTCAAATAGGTTCAAAGTGCTTTAAATTTAGGGTAATTGGCAAATAAGATAGGTTTTGTTATTTTGATTTTGATTTTGCTTTGTCAAAATGCATTGGGTTGTTGGTGAGAGAAAGTTCTAGTTTTAGGAAAATCCGTTTATTTTGGAGAGTTCTTTCGAGTGGAACATGCATATACACGTAAATTTTAATGTTCAATTATATTCATGTATGCATAATTGTTGGTATTAGTAGGATATATGGCTAAATAAATTATCGCCATCTTATTATTTTCCTTTTTGGTTTACTTGCTCAAGTTTTGGTTCAATTAGCAATCTAAAGTGCAGATTCTTGAGTTTGGGGTAATTAGGCCAAACTCCTGGCTGCTGGTATTAATTTTTATTTGTTTAGGTTTATCAGGCGCCAAACTTCATTTGGAAGTTCTGGTGGTGTTCATCTGTTAGCAGAAGAAAAAAGGGTCACCAGATTCTGGAGTATCAGGTGTTGTACGCTTTCTAGGTAAGGGGAGGAAGGTGACAGGCCAGTTAATTGCAGCTATGGATGGAGTTCCACCTTTCAAAGAACTTTGTAACGGTCTTGATATCTCTCTATATATAAAAAACTGTTTTCATGTTCGTATTTTCTCCTTTTGATGTTGCCCTACTCAAAAGAAGTAATTGTTTAAGCCTATGAGAAGTACAATGTTTGCAGGCAAAAAATTTATGGCATTGCCCAAGTATTGAACATCGTGCATTTCAGCTAGTAGCTCAATGGTTCCTATTGTGGTCATTTAATCCTGTGAATGAATGAGGGTTGGGGTGATGGACTGTTGAATTTTCTCTGTGACGACTCGGGCTGATGCAGAAAGGATGGGGAGTTGATGCCAATCCAGTCTTCAATTCAACTGTGGCCACACTTCTGTGAATATATTCCCTGTCATCTATTGTTGAAGGTTCATTATTGTTATTTTTTTCTTAGTTACTTTTATTTTGTCTGGATTGTACTCTATGTTTGGGTTCTCTGTCCACCCTCATTTCTTTGTAATCTTTGTTTTAAGTATTGATACTTATTTGAGTCAATTCTTTTTAACCTACTTCTCGTCCCGATTTATCTTGTTATTATTAGATAGTTGCTTATGTATGAGTTGTATGACCCTTCAACTATGATATTTTTTCTTCAAGAACAAGCATATTAAGATTGATTTGGGCATCTGAAATAACAACAAGATCAATTGGACCCTCAAAGACAAGCAGGAGTTCATTAACATTGTGGAGACTGTCTACAGAGGGGCAAGAAAATGAAGTGATCCGGTGATTGCTTCTTAAGATTATTCCACCAAGTACCGTTGAACAACTCATGTTGTAATGTCCCTTATTTTTCAACAATTTTTTATGATTTTTGCTATTTTTTATCATTTTACTTGGGAAAATGTTACGTTTCAGTGTATTTGTATTTATGTATTTTACCCTGATATTATACCCACAGAGTCAAGTGTAGGCCTTTGTTGCAGGTTGTGCCTGAACGCGTGCTTCCGGTGCGAAAATGAGAATAGAAAATGAGAAAAAAAATGGAAGAGAGAAGAGATAAGGAGAAAAAAAATGAAAAAAAGAATAGAAAGATTGGGCAAGCCCGACCCCGTTCCAAAAAAACTAAGAAGCAGACAAGACCCCCCCCCTCCAGCTTCTCTTTCTCGAGAATAGAAGGATGTGCTGGCCGCCGGTGGGCCATAGGGCAACCGCCACCGGCTTTGCCTCTACGGTGCGATAGCAGGGGGCCACAGCCCCGGCCCCCACGACCGCTCCACCCCATTCCCCGGTCACTCTACCCTCTCTCTCTCTCTCTTGTGTTGTGGTGGCGCCACCGATGACTGGTGGGCTTTGTTCGGCCTTAGTTTGGCCAGTCACGAGATGACAATGGCGAGTCCGCCGCCCCTTGCTAGCTCCATTGGCTTCCCCTCTTGGATCCACCCCCGATCAGCCCCTCTCTCCCACTCTGTTTTGATTTTTGGCCTTGCCGCAAATTGCCGGTGGTGGACAGACGGCCACCGTGGCCTAGCTCCGCTTACTTTGGCTTCCCCCGCTTCCTTCCCTTCTGATCCCTAATTTTTCTGTCTTTGTCCGTTTTGGACATTGCGACTGCCACCGCCAGCTGGATGGTGGACTTGACCAACCAGACCTTTGTCCGGCTTCCCCTCGGCTTGGCAACGATAGTGGATGTTTCCACCCGGCCCGGTTCAGCCTCCGTCCCCTCTGTTCCGTTGGAACTAGATCCGTCTCTCGCCCTATTGATGTGCTCATCCACAAAAACCGAGCCTTTTCCCTCACTATGTTTTGATTCTCCGATGAGCCACGGAAAACTATTGTCTACTATTTAACTCCGCCTTGGACCGGTGATGATCACATGGCCACTCTCGCCTAGACACGCTGGCCCTTTCTGTCCCCATCTTAGCCGCCACCCGGAATGGGCCGCTCTCCCCTCTGCCCATTTCCTAGTGTGTGCAGCATGAACCGGTCGAAGGAGGACTGTTCTACTGCAGTTGTGTGCCATTTTTTTCCAGCCTTGTCACAGTACGAACCCTTGGCCACCCCTACCCCTCTGCCCTCAACCGTGCTAGATGCACCTCGCCCGCACCATTAGTTTTGGGTGTGGGTGGCGATCGATGTCGCTGCTTCGGTCGGCCAGCACATCGTGGCCTTAGCTCTGTCGCCGTTGTGGGCCTAGAGCCACCTCCGGACCCACTGATCGCCCATCTCCTCCTCGAGTGACACTCTTTGCCACGTGTGCATGTGGTAGTGCATGCAGTTTACTGTTTAGGTTCTTCTTTTGCGCCGCCTGACCATCGGATGGCTCCGTCACCATTTGTGTTGACAACCAAAGCCCTCCTCCACCTCTCCTCTATCCTTGAGCATTGCCCCATACCCTCCACCTTATGTGGGTCCTTGTGGATGCAAAATCGATGTTGTTGGGTGCTGTCTGTGGTTGATTTCCACGTCTTGCAGCCGATTGAGTACTTCTCAACCACCGGTCTACCTTTAGTGAATACACCTAGACTTCCAGTCACACCTACCACTCGTTGACACGACCTTTCACCTAGCTGCCATGGATAGCGGATTTTGCCGCATTGACTTCGAAGACCTCATTTGGTCGTGATTACTTCTGGCGCTTCCTAAACCGTAGGGACAACAGCTCTCTCAAAGTGGCAATGCTTTTGGCAGCCAACTCCTCCATCAACCTCGTCACCATCGTGTGCTCGCTATCAAATATCATGGATTACAAGATAGGGGTTCTTTGAACTCATAATTTCATAATAGCATGCTTTGAATGAGTAGTAGCATGCTAGGATTGTATGATTTAATGTTTTGGATGTTAAATCACAATCTGTTTCCATGATGTAAGAGGATAAATTATGTCATATTGAAATGCATATGACATGCATGCAAGTTCTAAGTATGGTTGATGTATGTGTGTGCTAATGATAGCTAGCGAGTATATTGATAAGCTATGTATATGAAATATGTATGTGCGAGTGATGGCTAGTAAGTATATTGGTAAGCTACAAATGTGGATTATGTTTGTGCTAGTGATGCCTAGTGAGTATGTTGGTAAGCTATGTATGGAATTGTGTGTATGAAAGTATGTGTAATGGATATACGTATGTGTGATGGCTATACACTTATGCCACTACAACAAAAAGGACTTTTAGTGATGCATTTATGAGTCGCTAATAGTTTCATAAGCGTCGCTAATGACTATTAGCGATGCATAAAAATCGTCGTCACAAGCGTAAAAAAAATTGCCGTCGCTAATAGCATATAATTCGCGATGCATATTTATGCGTCGCAAATAGTTTTCCTTTAGCGACGTATAAAACAATGTCTCTAATAGTTAATTATTAGCGACACATATTTTTTAGCATCACTAATGAGAAGTTATTAGCGACACATTGCTATACATCGCTAAACAAAAACAAATTAAAAATAACTTATTAGCGACACAAAATTATAAGCGTCTCTAATAAGTCTTTATTAGCAATGCTTATGTATATTTCGCTACTATAATAAAGTTCTTTTTAAAAAATTACTTATTCAAAGTGCCACTAATAATATAATATATTAAAAAAATTCATGTAGTAGCAACGCTTACAAAAGAGCTGCTACTACATTGTAAAAAATAAAAAATGCTTTAGGAAGAAATATTTTTAGAAAAAAATCCCCAGTGGGCCCAATGGGGAAGAGAGAGGGGGCTGGAGGGACGCCAAAATATGGCCCCTCTCCTCTGAAAATCAGAGGAGGGCGGGCGGAGCTGGGAGGGACCTGGCAGGGGGAGGGGGAGGACGGCGGTGCCGGCACTGCCAGTGTCCTCCAGCACCCCACCCCCTCCCATTTCCCCCTCTCCCTGGATCCGGCCCCCTCCTTTTCGGTGGAGGGGGGAAAGGAGGGGGCCAGAGCAGGGTGGAGAGGGGGCTCCAGGACGGAGGAGGGGGTGGGGGGCCAGAGGACAGTGAGGCGCCAGAGGACGGTGGGGCGCTAGAGGCAGCACGATGCAGGAGGATGGCTGGGGGCCAAAGGACGGTGGGGCCATATTTATAAGAGGGCAAAATTTCACCCTCGTAAGCTATTAGCAACGTTCTTTATACAAGCGTCGCTAATAGCCTTTATTTAAAAAAAAACGTTGATTATTAGCGACGCTCGTACCGAGCGTCCCTATTAGTATAAGTACTAGTGACATATGTCGTATGCTTCACTACTACATACCTTAGTATCATCGTATATATCTATACGTTGCTAATCTATTAGGTAGTAGCTCGCTACTACCTAGGACTACTAACAACGCACACTAGTATTGAGTCGCTAATATTTTTTTATTTTTACAAATAATTTATAATTCCCATCTCTCCCCCACTCTCTCTATTCGTCTCTCTCCGCCTCACTCTCTTTTGCCCCTCTCTCTCCCTCTCTCTCCTCTCCTCACTCTCTCTCTCCTCTCTCTATCTCTTTCCTCTCCAATCAGTCTCCTCTCTCTACACCCTATCTCTCCTCTAATTTTAATTTTGTAATTTTTTTAAAAAATAAAAAAAAGATATAAAATAAATATTATTAGCAACACATAGTAACATGCGTCGCTAATAGAAATGGTATTAGTGACACAATATACGTCGCTAATACTTAGTCTATTAGCAACGTATTAGTAACGAATAATCCTATACGGCGCTAATAATATTTATTTTATGTCTTTTTTTTAATATAATAATTTTTTAAAAATTTATAAAAATTAAATTTTAATTTTTTATTTTAAATTCATTACTATTAGCGATGCTTCATATCAGCGTCTCTAATAGCATACCTAATTAGAGACACTTTCTAATAAGTGTTGCTATTATTAAAACTATTAACGACACTTTTGATCAAGGGTCACCAATAGTAATGATTTAAAAAAACAATTATCTTTTAGCAATGCTTGTTGTATACGTCACTAATAGGCATTTATTAGCGACGCTTTATGTTATGCGTCGCTAATAATTATAGTAATAGTGACACTTTATAATAAGTGTTGCTAATATATAACTATTAGCGACGCTTAATAAAAAATGTTGCTAACAATTATTTTTCTTGCAACGCTTAATTAAGCGTCACAAATAGCAGTTTTTAGTGACGATTATATTTTCGTCGCTAATAAATGCGAGTTGCTAACGCTACATTTTGTTGTAGTGCTTCCTCCCTCTCTCCTCTCTCCTCTCTCACTCTCTCTCCTCTCTGACTCTCTCTTCCTCTCTCTCTCGCATCTCTCTCTCTCGCCTCTCTCTTTCTCCTGTCTCTCTTCTCTCACTCTCTTCCTCTCTCTCTCCTCTCTCTGTCTTCCTCTCACTCTCTCCTCTCTCTGTCTTCCCCTCTCTCTCTCCCTCTCTCCTCTCCCACTCTCTCTCCTCTCTCATCTCCTCTCTCTCCTCTCTCATCTCCTCTCCTCACTCTCTCTCTCCTCTCTCTCTCTTCCTCTCTCCTCTCCTTCTCTCACTCCTCTCTCTCTTCCTCTCCTCTCTCTCTACCACTCTCTCTTTGTCTCTCCCTCTCTCTCTCTTTCTCTCTCTCTTTCTCTCTCCCCTCTCTTCCTCCTCTCTCTCTCGCCTCTCTCTCTTTCCTCTCTCTCACGATCTTTTATTAAAAATTTAATATTTATTTATTATATATACAAATAGTAAATATTGAATAAAATATATTATATTTAATAAGTTTATTTTAAATTTTTTAATATTTATTTATTATATAATTATTTATTAAATAAAAAAACTAACAGCGACACTTATAAATAATTGTTGCTAATATCAATGCTATTAACAATGCATAATTAAAAGCATCGCTAATAGTTTAAATTTTTATTTTTTAATTTTAAATTTTTTACTATTAGGGACACTTTTCTTAGGCGTCGCTAATAGTTGGACGCTTTTCTTAGGCATCGCTAATAGCTGGACGCTTTTCTTAGGCATCGCTAACAGAACAACTATTAGTGATGCTTGCTAGTACACGTCACTATTGTTTAACATATTAGCAACACTTAATCACAAGCATCGCTAATAGCAATTTTTTTTATTTTTTTGTTAAAAAACAAATATCTTTTAGCGATGCTTGCTTAAAGCGTCATTAATAACGTAACTAATTAGCGTTGTTTATTGGGAAGTGTCACTAAAAATTGATTATTAGTGACATATATTATTATGTGTAGCTAATACATCATTTTTTACGATGCTTTGGTATGCGTCACAAATAGTGGTTTTTAGCGATGCTTGTGTGTGCATCGCTAATAGTACATTTTTGTTGGAGTGTGTGATGGATATGTGTATGTGTGTGGGGGCAGAAGTATAGGTGATGAATGGTAAGAGGTGAGAGAGGGTTTGGTATGGAGTTGGATGTGGATATGCAAGCATATGTCGAAAGACGACGGATATAAGCTTCATAGGTGAGGATTGGAGTGGATTGGTTTGGATTAGAGAGTATGTTGGGGGATTGTGAGTGTTGCATAATTGTACAAGCATAACGTACATATTATTTAAGTAAAAAATAAGCATAATAAGTGAGGTATAAGTAAGAGGATGATAACTGGGGTTGGCTATGAGGAGCTCAGTTTGATAACTTCCGTGTAAGATGTTTTGGTCATAAGGTGGATTGCGGGGATTGTATGAATACGTAAGGATTTGATGTACGGTGAGTTATGATCATGAGATGGATAGGTTAAGTGAAGTTTGCTGCCCTGAAAAACTAAGATTTTAGATCAAGCTCAGCTTCAGTTTGATCAATGGAGCACGGTATGCTTGAGAGTTGTGATGACATAATTGTATCGTATTACTTAATTCAAATTTGATTTACAAGAAAAGCTAATGATAGCCTTGTGAGTTTGAGACTTGAGGGTTCGAAGGATTAAGTTCCGTGTTTGAGCTAGCCAATAATGAGTCGGCTGAGCATTTCTCTTGTCTTACCATGGTATTTATCCTGCAGGATGTTATTTGCGTCCTATATTGAGTCCCAGACATTGGATGCTTTGTTAAGAGCGATGTATATTTTTTACTTGGTCTGTATGCTGTATTAAGCCCAGACGTTTGATGCTCTATTGAGAGTAGTGTATGATTTCTACCAAATAGTGGTGCTTTATGATTCTGCCCAAGAGTGGCACTGTATAATTTCTGCCTAAGAGTGGCACTAGCACTATAAGACCCATAAAGTGTGGGAAATTTTATGACCCCTAATATGTGCGTTTTTATATTTGTACGCTTAGGTAAGTAGTATCATGGAACTACTCTTACCTATTTGATCCTGTGCCCCATGAGCATTAATGTGTCTTGCCTTAGGAAAAGTCCATGACGTCTAGTTACTCCCCGGAGGTAAAGGTGATGTCCTAGTAACATTACTTTCCATTTCAATGTTGGAGTTTATTAGTTGTAATGAGCTTTAATGGTCGATAGTATGTGTACGACTGTATAAGTGAGTATGCATGTTTCTGAGTAAGTGCAAATTTCTGAGAAAGATTGTAAGAGTATGATTCTGAGCAATACTATAAGCGTATGTTTACGAGTAAGACTATATGAGTAAGGTCGTACGAGGATGTGTAAGATTGTACAAGTAAGGTCATACAAGTATGTATAAGTTGTATGAGTAAGAATATGATTGTACGAGTACATTGGTAAGACACTAATTAAGAGTGTAAGTGTAAGTTTGGTTTGATGGTATGTATTTGACAAGAATGTATGTGTACGTGCATGATTATTATATGCCTGCCTACTTCATGTTTGAGTTGCATGAACGAATGTATATATGGACTTACAGAGTTCTCTGTTTAGAACTCCCCTAGTGTGTATTTTTCTATTGAGTATAAAAATACTCATTACCCTATTTTTTAGCTCCGTTGTTTGGGAGGCTTTTGCAGGTTTGTGATGGAGAGCTTTTGGTGATGGATGCTCATTTTTACTGGGGATTTATTCCCTTTGACTCAGGTATATCCTTGACTCACTACAAGTATTATTTTGTGCAACGATCCGATGTATTGGGTGAGATGAGAATTAAGGTATTTATGCTTTCTGGACTTGTAATTTAGATTAGACCTTGGACTGTTATGGGACTTACACTAAGGGATGCCTGAGAGAGATTTGTATTTAAAGTCTATGATCATAGCAATTGACTTCATACGTTTGTTTTCGAGTAGCACCTGAAGATGTTTGTTTTGGTCGTATAATATTTAAATAAGTTAAAATTTGTATGGGAAAAACTTATGGGTGATGTTTTAAATTATAAAACTGTTTTTACATGTTTCATATTTGTTATTTCCCCCAATTTACAATAGTTATATTGCAAAAAATTTCTATAAATTTTAAAGAAAATGTGATGAAAAATCTCGGGCGTTACACATGTAAAATGAAATTTTTTGCAGATTATATAACTTCAATTATGTTCAGATTAGTGGACATGGATGTAGCTCAGTTGTGCTATTTTATAGATTGTAATACGTGATACTTCAGTGCGGTCAGATTGTCCTAATGGAGTTAAGTAATAGATGTTTCCCATCTTACCAATCTTGAAGGCTTGAATTGATTTGAATTGAATCTCATTTATATGTTGCAGATGGATGAAGCAAATACTTCATCCTTCTGCATTATAAAAGTACTTAGGTTTTATAACAAATTAATCTCCATTTTGATTTTTTTGGCCAATTTGATATTAATAATCTCTTTCTAGTAACAGAGAGTTTGTAATCTAGCTAGCTAGAAAAAGGGACTATTGCTATTGCTTATGGTGAAGTAGAAAATGTGTCTTGTAGATTGCATCCTTCCGTCCTTGTAACAACTTAGTGTGACCATCCTAATCAACTACAAAGTCCTTATGGTATCATCAATTCGATTTGTCCCTAGCTCTCTTCACAATATCTTTATTAAGAGGGGGCTGTTTGAAACCAACTCTCATGTTTTGTAGCTCTATTCACAATAAAGATAAAAAAATTATCCCTCGTGGCGGGGGCTCACAGTGAGGATATTCATATATTGTCGAGGGTCACCCACCGTGAGAGTCATGCCAAAAGTTATCACGTGCAAGATGTATAGGTCTAACTCCTTTGCAGTAGGTGCCCATCGTATAAAACTTCATACATTATCAGGGGGTGTTTGTCGTGAGCATTATTCCAGAAGTTCCCCTCGTGGTTAACCTAGAGGCCTTACTCCCTCTTGGTGGGAACGCCCGTATATAACTTCGTACATTGTCGGGGGATGCCCACCGTGAAAGCCATTCTAGAAGTTCTTCATGGCTCACATAGAAGTATTACTCACATTGGGCGCCCCCCGCATATAACTTCATACATTGTTGGGAGGCGTCCACCATGAACACCATTCCAGAAGTTCTCCTATGTGGTTCACATAGAGGCCTTACTTCCTAGAGGTGGGCACCCCACTTCATACGTTATTAGGGGGCACCTACCGTGAAAACCATTCCAAAAGTTCTCCCTCGCTCACATAGAGGCCTTACTCCCTAGCACTGGGCACCCACCGTTTAAAACTTCATACATTGTCGGGGGCTGCCCATCGTAAGCCCTATTTTAGAAGTTTTTTGTGGTCTACATAGAGGCCTTACTCCCTCACGGTGGACACCCTTGTATATAACTTCATACATTGTCGGGGGGTGCCCATCGTGAGAACCATTTCAGAAGTTATCCTGTGCACTGCGTTGAGGCCTTACTACCTCACAGTCAGCACCAACTGCATAAACTTTATACTTTGTCAAGGGGTGCCCACTTTGATCACTATTCCATAAGTTTTTCCATAGAAACTATCATGCCTATGATACTTAGAGTCTCCCGTTGTTCCACAAATACTTTATGAGCTAAAATTTTATATAAAAAATTGAAGGACCTTAGTACTGAGGAAGATTTCTAAGATTACACATCGCATAATACAAAATGGAAAAAAAAAAGACACAAAGCTCAACTTCTAGAAGAGAAATTACACAAAGCTTCTTATTGGTCATAAAAAATCATTGTGAGCATTGACATTTGTTAGAAAACTTGACCAAACTTAAGAACCGAAGAACAAATGCTATGACCACACCCATTTATATAAAAGTTAAGAACTTTCTTTAAAAAACAAGAGAAAAATGGTGAATAAAACCCTTACAAGAACTTTCAAAGTTGTCTGGGTTTTTCTGGGCGCAACTGGGTTTGCCGTGCATTCCTTCTAACAAATCTTCTGCAAATCTGTTACTAAATGCCGCCTTTGAAATAAGATTAGGAGAGGCAAAATACCACTCTTTGAAGCTTTGCCGTAAATGCAAGGAAGAAGGCCGGCGACTGTAGGAAATGCATGGCAAGAGAGATATTGTTCTCTTCTGGGTTTAATTGAGGTAATGAGATAGGAAATTTCGTAGGGTAGATGAGGTACACGAGAAAAAAAAATACTTAGAATTTCTTCACTTATAAGGTATGGAGGGGGTTTTTGGGTGCAGATAGACCCGCTCTTTTCAGGCATAGATAAATTTTATTTTACTGTTTTACTCTTATTTATGCTTTCGCTTCTATGTCCCAGAAGACGTTTTCTTCCACGACTCCTCTTCTATCTTTTTTTCAGGGAGAGACCTTCCCATTCCCTGATCGGCTCTTCTTCACTCCAAACGACGGTCGAACAACCCCATCTCCTGAGTCGAACCGTCGGAAGAAGCCTTGGGTAGGTCCACAATGTCGCTAAGGGACAGCTCGTATGCCGACTCCGGCATGTTCTGCACCATCTCTATCAGCTCCCACTGGCCCCTCGTCGAGGCCAGCTACCTCGTTGATGTGGACGGCTGGTTAATCCTCCAGAGAGGTGGGGACGAGGAGCCAGAGAGACCGACGCTGACAATGGCCAGCTCTGATCTCTGGCCATGACCGACGCTGGAACTGGCCATATCTTCTCTAACCATGGGCAGCTCTTCTCTGGCCATGGCCAGCGCTGGCTCTGGCCATGGCCTGCGCTGGCCACAGCCGATGCTGGCCATGGCCATGCATGGCCAGAGATGCTGGCCTCGCTTGCCCAACGGGGCAAGGGGTTAGACGTTCAATCCTATCACGAGGGGGGTATGATAGTCTTTTCATTGTTACTGAATTTACGACAGTGGAACCTAGCTGTATTTTCTTATGTAATTATGTGAAGTGATAAAATCCCGAACAATAGTATCTATGTTCACATCCTTGACCTCTTTATCTATAACTATTTAGTTTTTCATTGTATTCCCAGCTTCGTAAGGATCAATCTAAATAGCTCCAATGGGGGACCTTGCTGCTGGACTTAATTGCTTTGCTGATTCAACAAAATAATGATCCATTTGATCAAACCAAGCGCATTACCCGCACTATGCAACAACGTCGCTCAATTGCGATATAAAGTACAACTTCTACGCAAAAGGAATCAATCAATTACAGAGATGGTCATGACAACATTCAAAATCCTTTACAGAAACCTCTTCCAACTCAACAATTATTCATACATAAAGTTGATGACAAATTTTACTGAAAGAAAATTCTTTCTTCAAATGTTATTGAAAGTTTAAGCTCTGTCAGTGGTGGGTTCTCTCGGAAAACCTGCTTGTGATTTGGGCGTGGCTGGACCAAGCCACGGAGAGCGCGTTGGCTCCAGAAATCTACAAACCATGGAAGCATAGGGAAGGATCAGGAGGGTTGTGTGGCCGGGAGGTATGTCCACCGGCAATGGAGAGAGGGTTGTCGGGGAGGTCCGGCGTGTGGAAAGATAAGGAGGGCCGTCGGGGAAGGGGTGGTGGGCAGCAAGAATCTTGTGGTTGTGGAGGATGGTGGTAAAGAAGGTATCATCGTCCCAGGGCCATCTCTATTTCAAGGCTGACCCATTTCTCTGCTGTAACTTCACCAGTTGCAGAGTTACTGCATTCCTCCCAAGATGGGCCTAGCAAGGTCTCCTTCTCATCTAGGTTCCTTGGTACCCAAGGATGCTCAGTACACCGCCTGATCAACTGCTGCAGTTCTGTTGCAACATCTCTCATTGTTGGCCTATCCCCGCCTTTGACTCTCAAGCACCTCTCCGCAAGATGACAAACTGCCATCACTTGATCATTCGATCCTTCAATCCGAACTCGTTCCTCTAATGCGTCTGAGAGCCGATTCTCCCTCAACTCGGAAATGAAATGCCTCACTAACGACTTTCTCTGGGGTCCTCTATTTGAGATGGGTATCTCCCCTGTTAATAGTTCCACAAGTACCACCCCAAAGCTGTACACATCACTCTTTTTTGTGAGTTAACATGTTTGCAAGTACTCGGTATCCAAGTACCCCGGAGTTCCTTTCACGATAGTTTCAATTTGTCCCTGTTGATCTGATGGAACTAGCTTTGACGTTCCAAAATCCGACAGTTTGGCATTTAGGTTAGAATCTAAGAGGATGTTTGCAGATTTGACATCTTCATGGATAATTGGCACTGAGACATCTGAATGCAAGTAGGCGAGTGCTCCTGCAGTTTCTATTGCAATCTTTAGACGATTTCGAAATGAAATGGAGGCAACAAAGTCCCTCTGATGAAGTCGCTGGGCGAGGGTTCCATTGCTGATGAACTCGTACACTAAAATTGGACTTTTTGATTCCAAACAACATCCCAAAAGCTTTACCACATTTTTGTGGTTCATCCTATACAAGGCCGAGATCTCATTTATGAAGTCTTCAACTTGATTCTTATCCACTGTTTTAGACTTCTTGACAGCAACTTCTCCATGTGGTGGTAGATGTCCTTTGTAGACTACACCATAACCTCCCTCACCAATTATCTCCGAGTAATTGTTTGTTGCCTTCTTAAGCTCGTCCTCATGGTAGACTTTTGACTATGTCCACTGCACCTCTTGAGGAAAGGCTATTGTATATAGCACCACCATTTTGATAGAAATACTCGGCTTTGAGTTTCTCTAGCTTGTTCTTTTGGTAGTGCCAATAGAATAATGTCGCAACGATAACTAGAATCAAGATAATCGAGTTAATACCTGCACATGCGTCTACAGAGTCAGTTGGAAGAACTGGAAAGAGCAAATGAAATGAAAAGACTGCCTGCAATATAAAAGAAAGAAACAAGTAAAAAAACTATTTTTTGGACCATGTTAAACCTGTTTTCTTAAAATCCCCCACCCCGAATCTGAAAGTTAAATTTCACGAACAATGAATCATCACATCCACTCTCAACATTTCCTGTTTTTTTTTTATGTGTATAATGGTCATCATGGAGCCCGCTAGGTACAATGTTTGTTTTTAGGCGTTTACTTCGGGCGTCAGGGACACAAACTTCTGGCACTAGCAAAATCATTTCTAGCTGTGGACGCCGCAAGAGCGATGTGGCTTTCCTAGGCCTGGCCGGCCACGACATGGGCTTTCCTAGCTCTAGTGGTCACGACCAGGTCTTTCTGGGCTTGGCCAAAGCCTTGGCCGCCGCTAGGCTTCCTGCCTGCTCCAGGGCTTTCCCATACATGGCAGGCCTCAGCCGTCGCGGGCGTTGCTTGCAGGCACGAGGAGGCCACGAGAGCGCCTACTGTTATTAGAAAGAAAAGAAAGTGGTCGGCGGTAGCAGCATTAGAGAGGAAGGAGCGTTTGTTTGTCCCGATGGCCCAGCTCACGAAATTGCTCGTAAACCGGGCAAATACCCTGATACCCATGAGTTCTTTTTCAAGATTTGACCTACCCACAACAAGTTGAGTCACTGGAAGCTTGCAACCTGATCCATCTTCTCTCCCATCACCAACCATGCTGCGAGGGCAAGAGCATCGGTATGACCCCGGTTCATTATGACAGGCATGTTTGCAGTTGTTCTGGGTCTTATCAGAACACACGTTGATATCTGCACTTTGCCACAGTATATGCAATTGAATCAATCTGCTCTGAAAAACAATCTTATTCTACTTTTTCCATTGACAAGGATGCAGAACAATGAATTATGCAATTATCTACACAACTCTTACTACGAATCATTTTTAGCATAGCAAAAAGACAACTTACTGGCAAATCCCTTGTGGAGGTGAAAAAAAGATTGAAGGACGGAGCCAAAAGGAGCTGGACCTAGGGGGCCATGGCCCACCCTAAGCTACCCAATCAAAATTCTCTATTTAATCTCTATTTTATATTAGGTTAGGGATCATGTGGCCCGATAAACTCACCACTGCAACCCTCGTAAAGGTTTCCAGCAAATCCATCTTTGCAGGAGCAGAGATACCCAGGCTGGATCTTGGCGTCGATGCACTTGGTATTCTGTCCCCCCGCAGGCGTAGTCATCTGAGTTCTGAACCGAGTCGCAGGTTTTGTTGTTGATCGCCCAATCCAGCACAACTGGGACCGTCCAGTTTGAGTCTATGTAGAAGCTGTAGTTGGAGAGCATGGACGTCTTGGAACTGGTCTTGATCCACGAGAAACGCAAAGCCACAGGGGTAAGAAGAGAACAGATCGTCCGAGTACCTACTACGGTAGATATCGAAGTTCTTGACGCCCTTGGCGATGGACACTTGGCTGCAGCCGGACCAGCGGAAGCGTAGTGGGAGGGGGTTGGTGCACAGATCAAGATCCAATCATTAAATTAAAACACTTAATTGATTAAGTAATAAAACATACATCTAATCATGAATAAATCAAAGGAAAATTGAAATAGGAACAAATACTCACTCACCTTGCGTTTTCAGCCCTAACACTTACTCCACAAGTGAATCCTTCTACGCCAAATACAAGATCAATCAAGTAGAGGAATAGAAGAATACCTTTCTAATGTGCAGATCTCTCACAACCTTGTTTAGATTGATGGAAACACAACAATGAAGCAGCCCTTGATTCAGCCTCCAACACCCAGCCTAGGAGGAGATAATTCTCCCTTAATCAGCCCGTCAAGAATGCTTAGGAGAGGGGAGAAAGAAGGCAGCCAGCAGCAAGACCTCCCCTTGTTTGAGCAGGCCGAACCAAGAGAGAACAAGAGAGAGAGAGGGGGTGGCCAATTGGGAAGAGAGGAGACAAGAGAGGGGGCCGGCCCTTGCTTTTCCAAGTTAGGGTTGTCTCCTCTCTTTACTCTCCCTTATATACCCTCCCTGAATCCTATTCTAAGTGAGCTTATAATGGGCTATTACTAAATGGGCTTCATTACTCTTTTTCCTTCCAGTTTCACTAGAGGGTCTTACACAATGGGAGCAGGCTCTGACTCTCAGAGCCCGCGGAGGCCTGCACCCCCTGCACATGGCTAAGCCCACGACAGGGTCGACTCCTCGCTAACCACGGGTCCTACCCTTGACACCTAATTCTTGTGTCTTGGCCCCACAATATGTAAATGCACAACCTAGGTGTATGCCTAGTGCACGTGTGTAACATATGCAGGTCCCACTCGAATTATGTGTAACGAAAGCACATGTGGAGTCAACGCGACCGCCCCCACCACCATGGGATCCCGTGTCCCATACTGGTTTACCTGGACCGCTACATCGTTGGACCAAACCAGGCCCGAACCCATACCATAGTCCAACACTGACCCTGTCGCAAGCCCTGTTCAGTTGGTTGTACATGTTACTGTAGATGATACCGTAATGACCTCTGAGTATGGATACGTGGTCACAACCGATCATTGTGAACAGGTTGCGTTGGGAGAAGGTGAAGGGCCAATCAATGTAGAGGTTCACATAGCCGAACGAGTTAGCGCTTTTGTTTGCTAAGATTGAGTTGTTGTAGCAGTCGACCCTTATTATGCTACCGATGGTCATCTCTACTAGTAGGACTGAGATGTTAATCCTGGTGGCCCCAGAAGGGTCTAGGTGGCTAGAACCTATCATTTCAAGTGACACTACAACAAAAATGACTATTAGCGACTCATTTATGCGTCGCTAATAGTCCCATAAATGTCGCTAATGACTATTAGCGACGTATAATAAACGTCACTATAAGCGTAAAAAATATTGCTATCATTATTACCAATTCACGACGTATAACTAAAAGCGTCGCTAATAAGGCGTATTACTGACGTATAGTTATGCGTCGCTAATAATAACTACGCATTGCTAATAATGAAAAATAATTTTTTTAAAAAAATTTTAAAAATAAATTACTAGCGACGTATATTATAAGCATCGCTAATAAGAAATTATTAGCGACGCTTCTATATACGTTGCTAATAGAAAAAGTATTTTAAAAAAAATTAAAAATAACTTATTAGCAACGTATATATAAAGCGTCGCTAATAAGTCATTATGAGCGACACTTCATTATTAGTGACGCTTTTTAAGCGTCACTAATAGTTATTTTTTTAAAAAAAATAAATAGCGATCTTTTTAAGCTTTGCTAGTACTTAATTTTTTTAAAAAAAATCAAATAGCAACACTTTTTAAGCGTCGTTAATAATTATTTTTAAAAAAAACTAAATAGCGATGCTTAAAATAATTAATATTTTTTAAAAAAAATCAAATAGCAACACTTTTTAAGCGTTGCTAATAATTATTTTTTTAAAAAAAAAATCCCCGGTGGGCCCAATGGCCCACCAGGGAAAGGAGAGGGGGCCGAAAGACGGCGGGGCACCGGACCCCCGACTCCTCCCCCTTTTCAGAGGGGGGAGAGGTGGGGGCATCGGGGGAGGGGTCAACCGGGAGGGGGATTGGAGCAGGGGGAGGGAGGGGACTTGAGCGAGGGGGGATTGGAGTAGGGGGAGGGAGGGGGCAAGCAGGGGGAAGGGGGAAGGAGAGGGGGAGATTGGTCGGCGGTGGGCGGCGGGGAGACCTGGTGGCTGGAGCAGGGGGAGAGGGGGAATGGGGCAGGGTGGAGAAGGGGGAGGGGGGACCGGAGAGGTGGGAGGATGGCGGAGGATGGCTGGCCGTGCGCAGAGGGGCGGCGCGGTGGTGGCCGGCTGGGTGACGTAGCAGCGGGCGATGGGGCTGCTGGAGCAGGGGGGGACCGGAGCAGAGGGAGAGGGAAAATGAGGTAGGGCTGAGAAGGGAGAGGGGGGTCGGAGGGGTGAGAGGGCGGCAAAGGATGGCAGGCCGTGGGCGGAGGGGAGTATCAGCAATGGGCGACCGGGCGGAGCAAAAGAGGAAGGAGGGCAATGGGGGGGGTGGGGGGCCGAAGGACGGGGCGCTATGGGCGAGAAGCTGAGGAGGAGGCAGGGTGGCGGGACGGAGAGGAGGCGGGGCAGCTGTGGCATGGGGAAAAATCGGGGACGGGGCCGGGGTTGTTTATAGGAAGTGGGCAAAATTTTGCACGCACGGGGAAATTTTGCCCTTGCGTGAAATTTCCCCTCGTGCAAAATTTCTTTGAGGGAGCGGAATTTTGCCTGCGGTATTTTTTGTAAAAAAAAATTACATTAGGGACGCTCACAGTGAGCGTAGCTAATACAAAATATTAAATTATACATCGCTAATACAACAAGCATTAGTGATGTATAAACTTATACGTCGCTAATACAATGAGCATTTGTACGTTGCTAATATAACATAGTATTCACGACGTATAAACTTATACGTCGCCATTATAAAATAGTATTAGCTACGTATACTCCTATTTTTTAAAAAAAAATCATTCACCTCCCCTCTCTCTCTTCCCTCCCCTCTCTCTCTTCTCTCTCCCTCCCTATCTCCTCTCTCTCTCCTCCCTATCTCCTCTCTCTCTCCTCCCTCTCTCTTCTCTCTCTCTCCTCCCTCTCTCTTCTCTCTCTCCTCCCTCCCTCCCTCCACCCCCTTCTCTCTCTCCCTTCTGTCTCTCCTCTCTCTCTCCCCCCTCTCTCTATTTTTTATTTTTTATTTAAAAATTAATAAAAAAATAAAAAAAATGTATAAGCGACGCATAGACATAGGATGAGCCATTACGACAGGTGATTCAGCTCTATTGACTATTTGGTTCCTTTTCTACGGAGGGTGATGATGATTTATCACCATTGTCGAGCTGTTTCATCCCGACATACAATGATAACACCTCCTTATTCACCTTCTTAGAGATGGATGCTCGTTTTCATTGTGGATTTATTCCTTTGACTCAGGTATATCTTTGACTCACTACGAGTATTATTTTGTGCCACGTTCTGATGTATTTTGTGAGATGAGAATTAAGGTGTTTATGCTTTCTAGACTTGTAATTTGGATTAGACTGTGGACTATTATGGGACTTATACTAAGGGATGCCTGGGAGAGATTTGTATTTAAAGTCTGTAATCATAGCAATTGACTTCGTATGTTTGTTTTCGTGTAGCACATGAGGATGTTTGTTTTGGTCGTACGATGTTTAAACGAGTAAAAATTTGTATGGGAAAACCTGATGGGTGATGTTTTAAATTATAAAACTGTTTTCACAGGTTTCATATTTGTCATTTTTCCCAATTTACAGCCGTTATATTGCAAATATTTTCTATAAATTTTAAAGAAAATGTGATAAAAAATCTCGGGCATTAGACATGTAAAATGACATTGTTTGCTTATTATATAACTTCAATGATGTTGAGATTAGTGGACATGGATGTAGCTCAGTTGTGCTATTTTATAGATTGTAATACGTGATACTTCAGTGTGGTGAGACTGTCTAATGGAGTTAAGTAATAGATGTTTCCCATCTTACCAATCTTGAAGGCTTGAATTGAATTGAATCTCATTTATAGGTTGCAGATGGATGAAGCAAACACTTCATCCTTCTGCATTATAAAAGTACATAGGTTTTATAACAAATTAATCTCCATTTTGAAGTTTTTTGGCCAATTTGATATTGTACATAGGTTTTATAACAAATTAATCTCCATTTTGAAGTTTTTTGGCCAATTTGATATTAACAATCTCTTTTTAGCAACAGAGAGTTTGTAATCTAGCTAGCTAGAAAAAGGGACTGTTGCTATTGCTTATGGCGAAGTAGAAAATGTGTCTTGTAGATTGCATCCTTCCGCCCTTGCAACAACTTAGTGTGACCATCCTAATCAACTACAAAGTCTTCATAGTATCATCAATTCAATTTGTCCCTAGCTCTCTTCACAATATCTTTATTAAGGAGTTGTTCGAAACCAACTCTCATGTTTTGTAGCTCTATTCAAAATAAAGATAAAAAAATTATCCCTCACGGCAGGGGCTCACCATGAGGATATTCATACATTGTCGGGGGGCACCCACTGCGAGAGCCATGCCAGTAGTTATCACGTGCAAGATGTACATGTCTAACTCCCTCTCGGTAGGTGCCCATCGTATAAAACTTCATATATTATCAGGGGATGTCTATTGTGTGCATCATTCCAGAAGATCCCCCCATGGTTCACATAGAGGCCTTACTCCCTCTTGGTGGGAACACCTCGTATATAATTTCGTACGTTGTCGGGGGATGCCCATAGTGAGAACCATTCTAGAAGTTCTTCATGACTCACATAGAGGTATTACTCTCTCATGTTGGGTGCCCCCCGTATATAACTTCATACGCTATGGGGAGGCGTTCACCATGAACACCATTCTAGAAGTTCCCCTATGTGGTTCACATAGAGGCCTTAATTCCTAGCGGTGGGCACCCCTATATATAACTTCATACGTTATTAGGAGGCGCCCACCGTAAAAGTCATTCCAAAAGTTCTCCCTCGCTCACATAGAGGACTTACTCCCTCGCAGTGGGCACCCACCGTATATAACTTAATACGTTGTCGGGGGCTGCCCACAGTAAGCCCCATTCTAGAAGTTTTTTGTGGTCTACATAGAGGCCTTACTCCCTCACGGTGGACACCCTTGTATATAACTTTATATATTTTCCACTACAACAAAATATAGTATTAGCGATACATTTATTAGTCAAGGCTGCATAAATGCAGAAGAGCCACGCCACCACAAAATACATCCTAATCATTTTAATCTCTTGCACAGTGTCTCTATTACTCTCTTGCACACAAAGTATGGACTGATTCTCTTGCCATAGCTGATAGCACCTTCTTTTAAAAGCAGCGATACGATGAACAGTCAACTTGAATTTAAATTTGCTGGTAAATTTTCACACACAGTTCATAGTTCTAAATCGACGGAATTCTGTGTGCCTCTGTGTGCCGGCAAATTTAAGTTGTTCGGTTTTCGGCCAAAAGTCTTCCAGTCACGCTGAAGAGAAAAAAGAATTTTCTAACCACATTCAGGCGAAGAGTTGAATTTTCTCTTGCGCCTGACGTCTTTTTCTTTAATGGGTACTCTTCCCCCTGATGCATGTTGACATCATTTTTCTGCGTATGATCTTGGTAATAGGTGATGATGCTTATTACATCACTGCAGATAAAAATAAAGAGAAAATTATCGCTTGGACAAACGGGTGACTCTTATTATCCAATGGGTCCCGACATGCCTTGTGGCATTCATTTCGTGTAAATACTTGCGTGCATAGCCTTTACGCAAGAATGCAAGACTGAGACATCTTACTTTTAAAAGATCCTTCATGCAAGAATGCAAGACGCAGACATCTTGCTTTTAAAAGATCCTTTATGCCACGGAGGCATCTTACTTTTAAAGATGGATTTTTTTTCAAGTATTTAAGTTAAAAAGCTATTCAAAATTAGAATAAATTTTGTAAAAAAAACATTAAAATAAAGATGTGTTTTGTAAAAAAAATTAAAATACCTCGAATTTAATGTAAATTAGCTAAATGTTTGAAAAGTTGACATATTTGAATAGTAATATTTTCAAAGTACCCATAAAAATTCGCATATGTGTTTTCATTGGATTGGATAAGTAGGGCTCATACAAAGTTCACTTAGGCCCATATATCTAATCTAATCAAGATACATGTGTAAGTTTTTGTTGTGTGTTTTTTATGTGAGAATATCTTTTTTCCGACAAATATGCTCTTCATACTACAAACTGGCACTCCGCATAGTCCTCAATTACTTATGCTCATCATTTTCAACCCCTTGTATCCCTGCTCTACATCGAATTCTCCTATGCTCCCCTTTGTCATAAAATTGCCTCTACTCCGCTACACTATCCTCTGCCCCAAAATTGCCTTGCCGCCTCACTCTTCTTTTTTCTTTACTCTACTCTGATCTTCTCTCCGAACCGACATTCCTCTCCACCATGGTTGCATACGTCCTTGGCCCATCTCCCATCTCCTATGGTAGTAAGGAAGATGTTTTGCTCACACAATAGTAATGGTGTCTGCAAAGAAAGTAAGCATCATATCTTTCTATTAGGTTTTTGTCCTTCAATTTTGCTTTTCATTGGGGGGGGGGGGGGGAGGGGGGAGTCTTGGTTGTGATGGGTATTAAGGGGCGGACCACCTAAAGGCCATTGCAACCCACCCAAAGGCCATAATAAGTATGACTATTTTATTTAATTTTAATTTTTTTATTTAACTTAGCCCTAAATTTCATATTTATTTACTTGCATATTTGTAAGTTGGATTGTAGGTTTTCAATAGAAAATTTGGCAGAGCTGAACAAAGTCCTCAAAGGGGACCTTAGAACATCTTTCATGGCCACTTGTTTTAAAAAACTGTTACATCTACCATTGACCCAAGTGTGCCATCAACTAATCGTCATCCTGTTATCTATCAAGCAATTGGGCCTCGCATTCAATGTTAGTGGGAAGGTGGCCACCTTCAGACCATTAGATGTTACCCTCTTCCTATGTTTTTCGATTTAAGAGTTACGGGATGTAGGTGTAGTTAAACAATCCTTCAAGTCCAAGCGAAAAGATAGACTCTTTCGAAAAATGTTAGCTATCAAAGACACTAACATTTTGAACAAACTAAAGGCAAGGAACACCATAGTGGAGGACAAGTTGAGGCTTGTTCTTCTATATGTAATAGTTGTCTTCCTACTCCCCGGAGCACAAGGGACAGTGGACTTGAAGTATTGGTTCTTGTTGGAGGAGGAGGGCCTCATATCATTCAACACCAACCCTTAGGGGAAGATGGTATACCAGGCACTGAGGCAAGTAGTGAGGAATGTAGAAGATCATTTATACAAGGATAGAGTCAACTTAATTATATGTTCAATAGTTTTGTAGGCAAGTGTTTCATGAAAATATGTATATGATATAACTTACTACTTTTACTAATCACTTACATACATACTTTACTTCTCACGTAGACTTTTGGTATGTGTTTCCATTTCAGTATTAGTACTTCAATATATTTCTTTCCATTGTAGGGATCGAGTGGTGCACAAATGAGTGGCTAAGAATCTGGCAATGGAGTGTGTACATGGCACCGGACCTAAAGCAAGGCATCCAAATAATAAAATAGCAAGTTTCCACTCCATTGAAGTCACCAACAAAGAGGAGTAAATATTTGTTGTGGCAAGGGCCCTAACATGTTCAGAAAAGATAGAGGAGGTGCATGATTTTGATGAGAGGGGTGATCAGGCATCATCCGTGCCTCCTTTTCCTTTGCACCCCCCCTCCCCCGGGACAATCCTTTGAGGAAGACTAATGAAGCCAATTGGAGCAACGCCCCTCTTGAGACATGAGCCCTCCTTCACATGTGTATGAGGTGGTATCCCATGACTCGCTGCCATGGAGGACCTTTGCTAAATCCATGAGCCCTCCCACCCAGCTACATAGGGAGACATCCCTTAGACTCCTAGGCACAAAAAACCCCTCCTGCAAGCACAAGCACCCCAAAACATCTATATGGGGAGGGATCACATGATCCTCAAATATAGCAGAGCCCTTCTCAATATCATAGTCCACCCTGATGGACGCAACAGGAGACTTCTCAAAGTTCACAGCCCATGGGGAGACATGATAATGATAGAGGTGTGGACCACACTTTCAAAAAGAAGGCTTTCACTTTGGAGGCTTATGAGGACTTGATACGGCAGCCGCTACACAATTTTTAGGGAATTTATGATGTAATTAATGTAAATTTTACTATGTACAATCGCAAGTGCATGAATCAAAGGTGGAAAATGGCTAAACAAGGTTGATCCCAAGATGATTGATTAAATTGAACTAAATCTAAAATATTACTTAACTAATTTAACCAAATAAATGAGTTTCAATTAACTAAAACTAATAAAGGTGTAATGAAAAGGCAATGTAAAAGAGCACCAAGGCATTGAATCCACCTTAAACAAATTAATTCTACCTGATTGAATTCATAAGTCTCTAATCGATGTATCTGTTGTGTTCCTCTCGGACACACACTTCAATAATTGCATATACTCCTCTCGGACATATGCGACTAAGACGATTAAAACAAATTGGAAAACTTATCTCCCTCTCGAGCATTGATTTCAAATAAAAAATTAAAGCTTCATTCAAAAAGCACCTTGGACTGCACCCATTTCTCTCGGACATGAGTGTTCCTAAGTTCGATTTCATCTATTAAATAACTCTACCCTATATTGAGCACATAAAATAGAAAATAATAAAACTTCCATTAAATATATAGAATAAAGTCTTACATCAATTAAAAACTTAAATAAAAATAAGGAGAAATAAAAACAAAATTGTTTAGGGCTTTATCTAAGTCTTGGCTATAAGTTTAGGAAGCCATGAATGTTGGAGAAGAAAGCTAATTTGGAGAAGTCATTGACTATGTGCACATTGTTTATGACGGGATGAACCGCTTCCACTTCCTTCTCTCTTTCTCTTCTTTGGATTTTCTATTTTTGGCTTTCGTTTGACGTTGGAACTGCTAGACAAAATATGGCTGTTGTTGCCTACTTGTCTTTGCTGCTCCAAACTGGTCTTGTCCCCCCAACTCTCCCTTCCGACTTTGCATCTCACAGGTTGTTTATATGACCAGCACAAGCATCCTCTATTCAGCATATGCTTTTTTTACACACAATTTTATATTTTAGTGGATCCCAACACATCCAGATTATCAAACTCCAATTAAGAAGTTTTTTCTTTGCGACCAATGAGAATTAAAACATATCTAACTCCCAGTTGTAATAAGATATGAGTCATATGTCAGGATAATTGGCTAATTTCTTGGTCAAAATTGTGTTAGAAACCAAGAGTATGTACTTAATTTTTAAATATAATTAGATGTTGTTGTGGTTGGATAAGATTTGAAATTGACAGACTTAAAAAATAAGAAGATACATGTTCTTATAGCTCAAGACAGAAGACTAAAAAATGTTGATAGTTTATGAAGCTTATTCAATTCACATTTGCATACCAAAATCACTTAGAGAAGTTTAAGAAGTAATTTTAAGGGTTTAAAGAGGTAATAGGGTTAAAAAGGAAAAACTATAATTTAGTCTAAATGATTGATCACTGGCAATAAATAAGAAGAAAATAATCGATCGACACTTGAATTAGCCCTGTCTAAAACATTGCGATCACTTCATATATCGATCGATCACTAACAATTTTAGTTGCCCTAAACAAATATTTCTAAATTCAATTTTTGTCTGTGTTGAATCCAAAGACCTAAAGTTTGGAGATCTATATAAAGGATAAATTTACAAAGGTCCATATAAGTAATGAAAATTACAAAGTAACTATTGGACTCTTTTGACTCATTTTAATACCTCCTCTTAATTTGTAATCTTTATAAGGTTTATAGAAATTAATAGGAATGTTAAAAGTGGGTCAAAAGAGTCTAGTGGTTACTTTGTAATTTTCATTACTCATATGGGTCTTTAGTTTATGTAATGTCATCAACTCATGCATACTTAATTTTGATAAATCTCTTGCCTCTTCAATAGCGGCCACAACATCCTTCCTTGAATTTGGTCAGCATACTTCTTAAAATGTTTTTCACAATCTTTTATCCGGAATACAATATTCATAACTTTTAATTTGATTAGCAATGGTAGCATCTCTATAAGTGAAACCTAGAACATTCTCACTATCTTTTATTGCCAAATGATCAAAATCCCTCCATAAAGTTTGAAGCTTAATGGAATAACCTTTTCGGTTCCTTAAAATTCATTATTCAAGAATTCTCATGCTTATTTAGATTTTGTGGAAACCATGATTCTTAGAAAAATTACTTTGATCACTCCTTGTTGTATGTAAAATAGGATTTTACATCTCACTTCTTGTTCTCTTTGTACTCTTCCTTCTTTTCTTACACTCCAAGTGGCTAGGGCTTGTCCTTTTTTGTGGTTCTTCAAAACCTTCTTTAATTTACTCCTATAGGTCTTTGGATATGAAGAGAGGCCTCATTTATATACTTCAAAAATTGTAACTTTCCCCATTGAATGTCGACAACAGAAGCATCTCTAATAAAAAACATGAACTTGAAGTCATGGTGTTTAAGGGAATCCAATGGGTTTGCTAGTTTGGCTATGATACAAAATTTATTAGTGAGGATAGGTAAAAAGAGAAGTGGAGATTGTATAAATATAATGTTTTTTATAATAAAATAAAAAATAACACTATTTGGAAGATGAGGGAGGAAATGATTTGTTTTTCACTATAGAAAAAACTGTTTTATTGTAGCAGAGGCAGTACTGTAGTCTGTAGCTACCTAATTTTTTTATTGTAGCATCTTACAAAACCCACACAATCGATGGGCATACAAGACGACAATAAACTAAAAGGCCATATAAGTAATGAAAATTACAAAGTAAAAATTGGACTCTTTTGACCAACTTTTAACAAAAGGTGGTGGAAATTGTGAGGGCAGGGGGAGAGGAAAGGGCGGGGAAAAGGTGGAGATAAAGTGTGAGGGGGGGTAGAGGGAAGGGTGGGGGAAAATTGGGGGGAAAGTGTGAGAGCGAGGGGAGAGGGAGTGCGGTCAAGTTAGGGGAGTGTGATCATCAGCAATGGCCATGTAAAGCCGCCGTTGATGATCTATCATTGGTGGTCAGTCTTAAATGGTAATCACTAATAATGGATTATTAGCAATGACCATTCAAAATGGCCGTCACGGATAAGTTTTATGCGATGACTAGATGTGTTCATAAAAAATGGTTAATAGCGACAACTAAGCCTAGTTGTCGCTGTTGCTCAACCACGAATATCCAGAAAAGTGAAATTTATGTATCATCTGAAATGACTTAATTTAGGCAGCACAGATCAACACTAATAATGACGGTTACCTAATTTAGCCATCACGGATAACCACTATAAGCAACGACTGTTCAAGCCGTTGCTATTGTTGTGTCATCATTAATAGTTTTTTGTAGTTGTGGAAAAAGGATGCCCTAAGATGTAGGCAAGAGAGAGGGGTAGATGTAGAGAAGTCATACAGGAAAGAAGACATATCGAGAAGAAGTCATATGAGAAAGATGAGAAATAAGCAGACTTTGGGAAAGGAGAGCTGGAAAGGAAGGATAAAGGAAAAAAGAAGAAGGAGAAAAAGATGTAATGGAGGGAAAATTTGGTCCATACACAAGTAATTGTTGTGTCCCAGGGTACCTAGGCTTCATAGGAGGGAGAAGAAGAGCGTGGAGGAAGGAGAGAAGATAGAAATGTTTATTTCTTCAATAACAATCAAAGTGGCCATTGGTCCAACATATATCTCTGCCCCTTGGCTAGGTAATGCCCGTCCCTTAGCTGGGTTCTAAGGTCTATGCCATTGCATGATCAGGCCCTCAACTATGGCTCACTTATTCCTCTAATTAACATAATTAAACCCTATAACTATCTTACAATTAAGAGAATAAAAGGACTACAACGCATTCGTAGGCCTTCATATATTCTCATGAGCTGGCATAATAGTAAAACTTCCTCTATCCCACATTAATAGCTCTCACTACAATAAAAAAGACTATTAACGATGCTTTTATTAGTGACACAATACAAAGCATAGCTAAATATTACTTTTTGTGATACATAACAAAGCATTACAAATAAAATAATTTTTTTTAAAAATAAAAAATTTAGAACTATTTACAACCCTTAATAAAAAGCTTCAAAAATAAATAAATAAAATTTAAAATAATTTAAGACTATTAACAATGCTCTTTTAAATGTGTCGCAAATAGTATCACTATTTGTGATGCACTCTAAAATGCGTCACAAATATTGTTGAATTTTTTAAAATAATTTATTTTATTTGCGACACATGTTTATAAGCGTCACAAATAGTTATAAAAAAATTTAATACTTTTTTGTATTATTTAATTTTATATTTATTATTAAAATATATAATATGTAATAAATAAATACAAAAAAATTTAAATTAAAAAGCTGCACAAACACATTATATTTATTTTAATATATAATAAGTAAGAACAATTTAAATTAAATCTTCCTACTTTTTCCCCTTTCTCCTAAGAGATGGGGCTTATGCTCACGCACATGACAGAGACAGAAGAGAGAGAGAGAATGAAGAGAGAGGAGAAAGGAGAGAGAGATAAAAGAGAGAAGAGAGAGAGAAAGTGAGGAGAGATAGAGAAGAGAGAGTGAAGAGAGAAAGTGTGTGTGTAAAGAGAGAGTGAAGAGAGAGAAGGTATTATTAAAAAAATAAAAAAATAAAAATTTGTGACATGTGCTTATGCATCGCAAATACCTTAGGTAGGTATTTGCGATGCATAAGCACATGCATCGCAAATACCCAAAATATTAGCACATGCATAGCAAATACTTAATTTTTTATTTTTTAATATAAAATAATACTTATTAAATAAACAAATATGAAAAAGTGAGAGAGAGGGAGATGAGAGAGAAGAGAGAGGAGGAGAGAAAGAGGGAGTGGGAGAGACCCTCCCATTCCCCACTCAACTCTTCTTCACTCCAAATGACTGTGGGAAGGATGTCTTGAGCATGCCATTGACTCCTCTGTTACTATTCTTACTTCCACCATGACACCACCCCCTATCGATCCCTCCCACATCTGAGCCCTGCCATCATTTTTCCTCCTCTCCACCAACACCTCCTTGCCCGCTGCAGCGCCCAACAACCCCATTTTGTGCGTCAAACCATGTGAAGAAGCCTTGGGTAGGTCCCCAATGTCGCTTAGGTTCAAATCGTATAGTACTAGGGCATGTTTTGTACCATCTCCATCAACTCCCGCTAACCACTTGCGATACCCAGTGACCTCAGTGATGTAGCAATGGATTCAACCTCCACATACGTTCATTTCGATTACGAGGGGGCTATGATAGTCTTCTTATTGTTACTGTCCTTGAATGAAATTTTTTATGACAGTTGGTCCTAACTATATTTTCTTAAGTAATTATGTCCTTAATCGATAAAATCACATAGAACAATAATACATATGTTCACATCCCTTGGAAGCATTTTTAATGCTCTACAATACCCTTAATAGAGCATTAGTCATTTTGTAGTTCAGATTACAATTCGTCGATTTAAAAATATAGGGATAGTCATTTGGGGTTTGGAGTGCGCATTTTTGAATGAGGTGTTAGTCGTTTGAGATTTTGCATGTGCATTTCATATTACCCGTTAGTCAATGCGAAAGCGATTTTCAAACTTGTACATTTCAAACCTTAGCTTACAACGTGAAATAGCCTTCACTCATGGATTTTGAATTCAACCCTAACTCATGTGGTTTGAAAATGCACATACAGGGATCTCTTCTCTGTCATATTCTGCTCTACAACCCCTTAGAAAGATAAATTCATCAAAGGCCGTGGGCGATGACCTTGTGATCGTTGGGCCGAGGGGGGCCAAAGGCCAACTGATGGTGGCCGGCGACCGGCGGCGCTGCCCCTAGTCGCAAAGCATAGAAACAAAGGGAAAAAGAAGGGTGGATTGAGTTTTACCTCATGCCGGTAAAGGAGGGACGGGGACGCCAGGATGGTGGTGCTCGGGCGCCGTCCTGGCCGGGCCGAAGCCATGGTGGAGGGCTGGAGTCCAGCCAATCAGTTGGTGGCGGATTGAGAGAAGGAAGGGTGTGCAATTTCGTCGGGCTGGAACGGGAAAAGAGGAGAGAGAAGGGTGGATGGCAGGTGGGGTGAGGCCAGTGTGGTGGCAGCTCTAGGCCGAGGCCTGCCTGGTGGAAGCCGGTGGCCGGCGGTGGCGTCACCTCTTGCTTCACAGAAGGAAGGGGTAATTCCCTTCCTCTATTCCATTTTTTTTTATATTTCTCCTTCTCTTCCATTCTTTCTATTTCTATTCTCCTTTGCGTCTCTTCCTTTTCTCTCCCGTTTTCGAGCAGAAAGTTTATGTGGTGTGTCGAGGCCCATGACCTGTGAATAAGCATCACTCCCAACTCTATGGTTATAAATATCGAAGTCAATCATGAAAACAGATATGCCGAAACATCAAATTTCCCGTCAAAAATATGAGCAAAAAATAGCATAAAATTTACAGAAATGACAAAGTGCACATAATATCATCTTATTATGGATTGAAAATTTAGTTTTATTTATCCAACTAAGATTTGAGGAATTAATATTTTATATCTTATGTTTAGATAAAAATTGAATTATGTCGTGCATTTTATCATGCATTCTGAAAACTTAGGATTCTGGTATGTAGTCTAAAATTGAGCATCTAAAATGCAGGATCTTAGTTTGCATTTTGAAATAAAAAATTTGAAATACATCAGTTTAAAATACAGAACGACTAACGCCTTTTTAGCACGTGCACCATCAATCTCAAATATAAATGAGCCACATGCATTCTTTATGTTTGGGCTTATTGTAGGAGGAAAATATGAAAAACTCTTCCCACATCCTTAACCTCTTTATCTATAGCTATTACTTTGTCATTGTATTCCCAGCTTCGTTAGGCTCAGGGTCTGTTTGTTTACCTTAATCAGCGCTTATCTGATTAAGTATCTTATAAGTCAAGTAAAAGCCTACTTATAAGGCTGTTTGTTTGGAACTTATTTCTGAGCTTATTAAGTTAAAAAGTAAGCTCACGTTATTAATTTTGGCCAGGAAATAAGACGGGTTTTGCCAGCTGATTTGCTGAAAATCGATCGCGATTTCCATCCCCGCCTCCTTCCCCTCTTCCATCCCTCGCCTACCATTTATACCTCTATAGTTGAAGCCTCTTGCAAATCATCCATGGTATCCAACGGCCCTTTATACGAACCTGGCCTTCCCCCTCGTCATCTCCGTCATTTTCCCATCTCCCAATCGAATCGTTGTTCCTGCCGATCGAAGAACTGCATGAAGGAGCAGAGTCTAGCTTCTCTTTCCATGCCGGATTCACTGCCATTTCGGAAAGCCGTCGCTCACCGTAGACGGTTCCGGGAACCTCTCTGTAGGACTCGGGGAAATTGAAGGCGAAAATTGGAGAGGGTATATTTCTGTCCAACCCTGACTGCCCAACCCCGCCGGTGTAGCTGCTCCCTTGAGCCATCGTCATCCACCCACTTGGAAAAACCCAGCTTACCAGTGCTATCGTCTCAGGCAAGTGCTTCCTTTCAGATTTAGAAGCCAATTGCTCTTCTTCGTCTCCCCTGCTTCTCTCCTGTTGGGCACTATGCTTCAAATTTCAGACCCAGTTATTCTTTCCTCAGGTTATTGCTTGTTGATTGTTTTGGTTTCAATTTTTAGTAGCTCACTAGCTGAGCTTCTTATACTATTGCATCAATTGTTCGATAGTGCAGAAAACTTTGTTGACTGCAACACTGAATTCATCCTAAAAACAAAAAATTTCCCAAGCTGAGATTTATTTGCTTGCGAGCTTCGAGATTTGGAGAGATTACTGCCCACTAAAATTTTCTAACAAATTTACATGCACGTATATAATGTTTTTTATTTTTTGAGTTTAGGCTGATAATTTGAATTTTCAATGGCTTCCTAGACATTTTTCAACACCTACCAATTGAGATGGTCCAGTAATCTACAAGAGGGAGGAACGGAATCCCGTTCAATAGTTCATCACTTTTTTGTCCTTTCTGTTTCTGCCTACAACCGGTTCTCCTCTTCTTGCTAGCCTTGCATCTACTTTCTCAGAACTTAGCGGCGGTTTCCATCAGACTGTGTGTTCTTAGGATGGTTTGGGAAGTCTATCTGAAGAATAATTGTCTAGTTTAGATATAAATATGTAATTGTGGTAGACTTGCAGTCATGACTTTGGTTGAGTTTCTCCCTCACTAAATTGTATTGGATTTCAATCTTCAGTGTGCAGTCAAGCAACGATGAGAACCACTAAAGCAAAGCGTTTCCATGCATACATTTAGTGCCTAACAGTTCTTGCTTTTTGTGTTTTGGTTTGCCTTTTCAGTTATAGTTGTTACGATCAGCAATTTGTTTTAATTCATATATTTGCAGCCTTTTTGGCCTGCAATTGTGGTGAAGAAATGGCTCAACATTAAGCCTAAGGTGCATGAATTCAGTGAAGATGAAGTTGACACTGAGAATGAGAGTGAAGATGAAGTCGACACTGAGAATGAATTATCATTCTTCCCAAACAATGAGTTTGTTCTTTTTTGTTGTTTAAAGATGCAAGAAGTGTAGGTTGGAATGAGATTGACAGAGTACAGGGTACCCAATCCTGTTGTTCCAGACCGAGATGCAGGTAACTGTTGACCACTCATTGTTTCATTTTGTCAATTGACTGTAACTTAGCTTGCTAAAATTTGAAATGATTGTCACATCATTTCAAATTTATAAAAAAAACGAAAAGAATTCTGCCTACATCAAATTTATAATTTGAAATTTAAAAAAAAAATGAAAAGAATTTTGCCTACATCAAATTTATCATGTGATATTTTTTCTTTAATATTTCAGTAACTTCTGATCTCCTTCGTTTAGAAAATGTAGAAGTTACTCTAGATGTTGTTGGATCCAAAACCACTGTACACTATGCATGATTGCTGAGTTTCTCAGGAGGAACTTGAGATTGATGAATGGCTATGTACAAATGAGCCAGTTGATATGTACATTCTCGGGTAAGTAACTTTTAAATTGCATTAACTGCACATGAACCTAGTAACAATATCACAGTTGCCTTCAATTAATTGTTAATTTACCAGTTTTTTCTTGTCCACATTTTTTGCAACTTCATGTTTGCAGTTTTCAAGAGGTAGTCCCCCTAAATGCTGGGAATGTACTGGGAGAAGAGGACACAAAGCCTATCCCAAAATGGGAAGCAATCATCAGAACACTTAACAAGTCTCCACAGTCAAAAACCAAGTACAAAAGCTACAGTGCTCCTCCCTCTCTAGTGACGAGGACATCCTCAGCCACAGACGTGCTGGCTGAGGAGATTGATGCCCCTAAAATTAAAATAGGAACCAAGCAATTCTCTGGGGCTGGTTACCGATGGCTTCAAGATAGGGCAGTTCAAAGAAGTGATCAACCTAGGGAAGAAATTTCACATAAAGAGGATCTATGGCATTGATAGTGACACTAGGCTAGATTAGAATGAACAGTCTTTGGACATGCCACCACTTGTTCTGTCATCCAATGCAAGCTTGAGAAGAGTCATGAACTTTAACTGGCTGGATAAGCCTCTTGTATATGCTCCCAAAGTTCTAGACTTTGATAGTTGTCTAAATTTTTGGGAGGTTGGGAGGAAACAATAAATATTGCCTGCATGCCTCGAAAGGCTATATTATTGTAAGATTAAAGACATAGACTGGCTGGCATTTTGTAACTTGCGCGAGACTGATAAGATATCTACGCAGGTGTGGCTGCTGAAGCAAGAGATAATGATGTTTTTTCTTTTTCTTTTTATTTTGAAAAGGAATGGATCCCAGAATTAACTGAGGTTAATTTTGTTACGTTGACGCTTAGATTGAAGATGCAAGTTGTAGTTTTTGATCATTTGTGAACGTCCTAATCAGTTTATAAACGTCTCTCGATTCTGATTTAAATTCAGCTAATTCAGCTCCAGATTCAGTTTCAGATTAGCTAATTCAGTTCCAAATTCAGCTAAATCAGATAATTAACTTTTCAGCTAATTAAGATAACTTTTCAGATTCATATTCAGATTCAGCTGAAACAAACGAACCCTCAGTCTAAGGGTTTATCTGTTTACTTTAATTAGATCTTAACTGATTAAGTAACTTATAAGTAAGGTAAAAAGCCTACTTATAAGACTGTTTATTTTGAACTTATATCTGAGCTAATTACACTCATCAAATCTCCTTATCTATTGAAAAATGAAATTGTGCAAGCAAAATTTGCTTGAGCCATGTGAAAAGTCCTACCTATTTATTAATTAAGATTCACGTACGGGCCAAGGGTATTAATCCTACTGGATTAAATAGGTCTCTAATATATAGGAGCAAAGACAAGACGAGTACAACCTAAGCATCTTGCACACTAAGTATTCAATAACCGCTTCATATTATTTCATTACTAGAATGAGCTGTAAGCCTGTAACCCAGCAAATTGGCAGCCTTGGCATCCCTCTGCGAAGGAACTCAGATTTACGCCGTCACTTCTAAGGGTCCGTTTGTTTAGTTAAAAATGTTATTCTCTTATTAGTGGTGAATGCTATTTTGTGTGGAAATTCGTGTTCTAGAGTTTTTACATCAAATAATTTATCTTCTGTACGTTTACATGGTTTTCTAATAAACTTCAAACCTCAAGGTTAAATTTTGGATTAGAATTTGAAAATATCAATTTTTATGTACACATGGCAAAAACAAATCCCTTGCCCTTTATAGTGTTTGGTGAGAGTGTAGTAACTGGAAGTAGTGTTTATAAGACGGATGCTACATTGCAAAGGAGGAGTTAAAGAGAGGTGATTCCTGGGATCAATCAGGAATATGTGGCCTCTAATGCATTCATGTTCCCAAGGCAGACTGCTTCAAAATTCTGCTTTTCTTTGCATACTTACCTTAATTAGGAGGTTGTCTCCTACGGGCACATTCTTGTTCAGATGTTAAAGAGACGTAAATGCATGTTAAGCCTTTTCCGGAATCATACCTTCAAAGCGTGTTGAAACAAATGGACCTAACTAGTTTATAAACATTTCTCGATTCTAATTTAAATTCAGCTAATTCAGCTCCAGATTCAGTTTCAGATTAGCTAATTCAGTTTCAGATTCAGCTAAATCAGATAATTAACTTTTCAGCTAATTAAGATAACTTTTCAGATTCAGATTCAGCCGAAACAAACGGACCCTAAATAGCTCCAATGCAGGGACATGGGGAACCCTCTGCTGGACTTAATTGCTTCACAGATACAATGAAATAACGATTCATTTGATCAAATTAAGCGCATTACGCACACTATGCAACAACATCGCCCAATTGCAACATAAATTACAACTTCTACACCCAGAGGAAGCAATCAATAACGAAGATGGTCATGACAACATTCAAAATCCTTGGCAGAAACTTCTTCCAACTCAACAATTATTTATACATAAAGTTGATAACAATACAGGATTAATTGCATGAACACAACCCGCTAAACTGATATTTCATTAGATATAAGTCAAATTTTACTGAAAGAAAAGGTTTAAGCTCTTGTAGCGGTGAGTTCTCTTGGAAGACCAGCTTCTGATTTGGACGTGGCTGGACCAAGCCACGGAGAGCGTGTTGGCAGAGCGGCTACAAATCGACAAGCCGTGGAGGCATAGGGGTGGTTCAGGAGGGTTGTATAGCCGGGAGAGGGTTATGTTCACCGACTATTGAGAGAGGGATGTCGGGGAGGTCCGGCGTGTGGGAGCGGGTGGAGGGCAGAAAGAATCTCGTGGTTCTGAAGGATGATGGTAAAGAAGGAATCATCGTCCCGCCACCATCTCTATTTCAAGGCTGACCCATCTCTCTGCAGTAACTTCAGCAGTTGCAGAGTCACTGCATTTCTCCCAAGATGGACCTAGCAAGGTCTCCTTCTCATCTAAGTTCTTTGCTGCCCAAGGATTCTCAGTGCACCTACTGATTAACTGCTGCAGCTCCGTTGCAATATCTCTCATTGTTGGCCTATCGTCGCCTTTGACTCTCAGGCACCTCTCTGCAAGACGACCAACAGCCATTACTTGATCATCCAATCCTTCAATCCGAACTCGTTCCTCTAATGCCTCTGATTGCCGATTCGCCCTCATCGAAGAAATGAAATGCTTCACTGATGATTTTCTCCGAGGTCCTCCATTTGAGAAGGGTCTCTGCCCAGTTAATAGCTCGACAAGTACCACCCCAAAGCTGTACACATTACTCTTCTCTGTCAATTGGCATGTTTGCAAGTATTCGGGATCCAAATATCCAGGAGTTCCTCTCATTATAGTTTCAATTTGTTTCTGTTGATCTGATGGAACTAGCTTTGATGTTCCAAAATCTGACACTGTGGCATTCAGGTTAGAGTCTAAAAGAATGTTTGCAGATTTGACATCTCCATGGATAATTGGCACTGAAACATCTGAATGCAAGTAGGCGAGTGCTCCTGCAGTTTCTGATGCGATCTTTAGACGATTTCCAAATGAAATGGAGCCAGCGAATTCCCTGTTGTGAAGATGCTGGGCGAGGGTTCCATTGCTGATGAACTCATACACCAAAATTGGACTTTTCAATTCCAGACAACATCCCAGAAGCTTTACCACATTCTTGTGGTTCATCCGATATAGGACCAAGATTTCATTTATGAAGTCTTCAACTTGATTCTGATCCATTGTTTTAGACTTCTTAACTGCAACTTCTCCATGCTGTGGTAGGTGTCCTTCGTAAACTATACAATAACCTCCCTCGCCAATTATCTCCGAGTAATTGCTTGTTGCCTTTTTAAGCTCATGCTCGTGGTAGATTTTGACTATGTCGACTGCACCTCTGGAGGAGAGGCTATTGTATATGGCACCTCCATTTTGATAATAATACTCCGCTTTGAGTTTTTTGAGCTTAGTCTTTTGCAAGTGCAAGTAGATTACCATCCCAACAATACTACAACAAAAAGGGGCTTTTACAAACCATAAATCTAATACATTTGATGAATTAAAAAATACCAAATAACTAGAATGAAACTATAACTGTATCACAAAAGAAATCACAAAATATATATCATTTTCTTTCTTTGCAAATTTTGATGATTCTTTTGAACTCCCCTATTCACCTGTAAATGTACAAAATTATAAAGTTAGCATGATGTAGTAAAGAATTATGGTTTAAATAATTTAGATTTATATAGTTATGCATAAAATTGAAACTATAAATAAGCCTTTTGCATAAAAAAGCTTTGTACCTAAACTGATGAATCTGACTGTATTGGTTGTTACTCCATTAGTCTTAGAACCATCAACTCTAGTTCAACTTGCTTTGATCTAAGAGTCTACAGATCCATTTCCAAAGATTTTGCATATTCTTCAGCCGCCTCAACCCTCATATTAGCATTCTTAATAGCATCGATATAATCTTGAGAAGGGTTGCCTGATGAAATAGGCATCATACCATGCCCAAGCCTATTAATATATCCTAACCTTGCACCAAGAATTTCATGAAATATATCATTCTTCTTAGAATTTGTTATAGGCCCCTCTTGCCTAGATGCAACCACCTTCTGATTCATTTGTGCCTTCATAAAAATATGCATAAAGTAAATTCTAAGATTATTTTAGAATGTTAATAACTAAACAACAAATATAACAAATAAATTTAACATTCATTACAACTAGAAGTTTACAACGCGGTTTCACCCAACTCCTAGTTTTCTTTTGGAAGTGTGTAACTTTATAAAAGTTTATAAAATTAGGCTCCTCATCTGGCTCTTTTTCTTGCTGATAAATTTAATTTATCAAAGGACAATAGAAATTTAGTACATTATACAAAGTAAAAGAAATTAATTAATGAATATACTTTATTATATGAAATTTATGTAAAATTTACCATCTCTACAAGAACTCTAACAAATGACTTTGAACCGGCAGTGTGGTTCACAGATAACTTTGCACGATTATCCTTGTTTGTTTGGCTTTTTAACTGTATAGAATAAATTATAAATTATATTTCAGACACTGTCATTTAAAGAAAAAAAATTAAATTCTAAATGGCATCACACCTTGTATTCGTCATCCTCAAAATTTTTGCAAATTTCTATCCATTCATAAGGAGAAATCCCATCATAAGGTGTTGAGGTTCCATATTTTTGATAATGTGCATGTGATCTATTATTGTGGAACCGAAAGCGAGTAGCTAAGAATTTGTTAACTACCTTCTTAACTTGGTTATCCTCCATGTTAATCTCAAATTTGGACTAAAAAAATTAATTTATTTATGAAATATTAACACCTATAATTTAAATTAAAAAACAATAATGAATTAAAGTCATAACATATACTTACAACAATTAGGGCCTTTATATAGGTTTTGTCAACTTCAGGGACTTCAAACCATCTTTTATAAATAAATTTTGCATAAGTGCGACACAACCTTCCAACCTCGCTTATAAACTCTTGGGCCCATGGTCCAACAGGTGTTAACATACCTGGTTGGAAAGTAATGGTTGGAAGTTGACCAGGCTTATTATGCAAACGTTTCGATAATTTTTTGCAAATTACTTTACCACGTTTTTTCTTTGGTGTTGAGTTAGTGGTAGACATAAGTGGAGCCGCAAATGTCAACTCCTCCACTGGAGACTCTGATGGCCCTATGTCTGCTTGAAATGATGGAATGGCCCGCTTGCCTGGTGCCATAATATAGTACTATAACAAAAACATAAATATAGATGAAAGGAGATGATTATAAAACTTTATATTAATGAAAAGTAATACAAGTAGGATAAATGAATAAAATAAAATAAAATAAAGGTAAGTTCTGAATAAAAAAAATAGCCTAAATATAAGCAATGAACTTTTGTCCGATTACAATTTTCATGCAAGATGCTAATTCCACACTAGCTAGGTTGGTTGGTGATCTCCCAATTGAATGAGAGGTCTTAGGGGGGGGGGGGTCAACTCTCAATGGCAAATAGTGAAGGGTGTAGAGTCTTAATAATCAAGAAAAAAAACATCATGCAAGTGAAGGATGTGTCCATATGTCAGAAGTACTAGCAGGTAAGTGTGTGCATATGGACTCAAATAAACACATAACACAATAACATGTGATACTGTTAGGTTATAACTTTAACATCTAATCTTGCCGAAGCTTAGCAAATTTAAAAAAACTTAAGAAAAAGGATGAGAAAAACGCTGCAAAAGATATAGATCAGATAATCATTACCTTATACCTTATAGATGATATTTGAATAAGGGGATTAATTAAATTATATGTGGCAATCTTGGCAATAATGGAACTACTATGAAAACCAATTCATATATAGGTAAAAAAGAAGAATTTTTAACTTATGAAGATCAGGAGTAGAAGATTATTAACTTATGCAGCAAAGTTCAGAACGTGATAAACATAATGAACAACAGTTGAGTGCAGCAATGTCAAATGGAGCTATTAATATGGGACGGAGGGAGTAACTTCTTATTCTATTATATTATTACACCCCATTCTCCTCTCTCCTTCACCACTTTAGGGTCACTTGGCAACCGTTTCAAACAAAAAGTAGAAACATCAGCAATACATAGAAGAAACTGACTCAAATCTTTGAGTTAGAACTGGAAACAAATAAATAAATAAAAACATGACTAAGCAGAATGACTTGCATTGTAATGCTAATCTTCTCTTTTGTGCTGTGCTTAAACCACACTGTTGCCCGTAGTTTGCTAACAGTCAATCAAAATGGACATCAATAACCAATATTCTAGTGAGAGAACTAAAACAACACTTATCATGGCCATATCATTTTTATTTCTGTTAGGTGCCATGTCAATTTCTTATGGACTGTTCCTTAAAAAGCATTCATATTGAAAGGACAAAAAGATGTAAAGATCAAAGGCCCTACTTAAGAGTGTTTTTTTTTAATAAATAAATAGAACATTGAGAACCTAGAAAGCTTCTTCTAACTAAATCAGCAAGAACTTCACAAGTAATAAGAATATAAATTTGAATTACTCTCAGCAGAAAAGAATACATACTATGAAATCCAATCAGTAGGCTGACAGTTGGCTCGAGTACAAGTTTTATTTACATTTACATTGAAATTGCTGTCAATATCTTACATCTTCGTCAAATATAAACTTATCCCAGTTGAGTTCTGTTAATACACTCACCCAAGAAGCTATAAAACATACATCTATCACTCTTTTTGTGGTTAGCACAACTATCAAACTGTTCAAAAACTGAAGTTTAACTTAAAATAACTGGAGAACTGATTAGCCTTGAGTCTTCAGATCTCATTGCAGAAAAGTAATTTCTAGAGCAGAATATTTTAGAGGAAGAATACAGTTTTGTTCTAAAAGAAGGTTTGGCTCTAAATTAATTTTCTTTTGTACTAAAGATTTTCCCTGAAAGACTCAGAACTGAAAAATATATGTAGTAAATTGGATCATCTTTGGGCTATGAATCATGACCTTGTAAAGGAAATTAATGTGGTGAATGAAAAGTTGAAAAAGGCTGACACAGAAAACTAAAATTATCAGAAAAATGCTGCATGTGTGACACAGAACAAAATTATTAAAATTTTATCAGAAGTTTGAACCCAAAGAGCAAGAAAATTCAGAACGTCATAAAGATAATGAACAACAGGATTAAGAACCAATTTGTTGTTGCAAAGCTGACAAGTGAAATAAAGATGGCCACATGAATTATATAGGTAAATCTAAACCAGGAAAGTCGACGAAACATTAAATGTAGATAATATTCATTACAAATAATCAGGTCTAGCACTATTAAGCATTTCTGATCTAACAGAGAACTCAAAAATGGAGCGGCCAGAAAAGTCGACCAAACATTAAATCTAGATAGTATTCATTACAAATAATCAGGTCTAGTACTATTAAGCAATTCTGATCTAATAGAGAACTAAAAAATGGAGTGGATTATGAAATCGACTTTATCCATACCTGAGAGACACAGAGAATGATGGACTGGATGACTTCAAGCAGAGGGTTTCTCGCAAAGGGAGCAAAGCGACTCCACGCTACAAGAAATAGGGATTGGAGGTGATGAGTCTTAACCATTCTAAGAAGATCCTTATTGTGTAAAGAAATCAGACGATCCGTGCTGAGTATCTCAGGTGGAAAGATGCCTGGCGGGAGAGCGAAACCAAACATGTGCTCGAATGAGGGCATTTACATCCCACTCCCGTAATTAGTTATAGGGCCGGGCGGTTCAAGCGGTCTGGGTTGGCCTACGTAAATCTGGGTTGGCTTAGGTCAAAATAAAAACCTTACCAAGTTAATTCTTGCGCCCGCATGCAGTATTTTAAATATTAGGGTAGTATTAAAAACCTGGAACCAAACCGATCTGAATAGAACTAACCCAAGAGTAACTTGGTTTGGGTCAGGTTGCACTACAACAAAAAAAACTATTAGCGACGCTTATAAGCGTCGCTAATAATAATATAAGCATTGCTAATGACTACTAGCGACGCTTATAAACCGTCGCTACTTACGTCACTAAAAAATGAGTCGCTATTGATCATTAGCGATGCTTAAGGCAAGCATCGCTAATACTGCACATTAGCGACATTTATACATACGTTGCTAATAATTTTAGTATTAGCAACGCATACTAAAGCGTCGCTAATAGTCAAATTATTAGCGATGCATAATAATAAGTGTCGCTAATACTTGCTTATTAGCGACGCTTTCTTATATGTCGCTAATATAAAAAATTATTTTAAAAAAATAAATAACAACTTATTAGTATTTCATTAATAAAAAAATATATTTAATAAAAAGAATTTTCTTTTAAAACCTCATTATTTAAATAACAACTTAATAAAAAAAATTCTTTTAAAACCTCATTAATAAAAAAATATATTAAAAAAAACATTTTTATGTATTAGCAACGCTTTGTCAAGCGTCGCTAATACTTCGTAAATTTTTTAAAAAATAAAAAAAAGTCTTTAGTCACTAAACACTTTAAAAAAATGCACTGGAATCCGGCGGAAGTGCCGAATCTGGCGCCGGTGGGAGGTTGGGGCACGGGGGGTGTGGTGACCCTGGGAGAGGGGGGAGGGGGGGGGGGTGGCCGGATTCCGGTGGGAAGCCGGAATCCAATCCGCCCCCCCTCTCCCTCTGTTGAGTGCAAGGGGGGGGAGCAAGGGCAAAGGAGAAGGGAGAGTGGGGGGCCAGCCGCCCCCTCTCTCCCCCGGATCCGCCCACCTCTGGTGAGAAGGGGGAGTGGGAGGGAGGGGGGTGGCCAGCTGCCCCCTCTTTCTCCCCTTGGTATGCCCCCCTCCTCTGGTTTCCAGAGGAAGGGAAGGAGGTGGGCGGACCCGGGGGAGAGAGGAGAAAGAGGAGGCCGGAGAGAGAGGGCCGGATTCCAGGTCCCCATAGTCCCGGCCTCCCTCGCGCTGCCCCCATCTCCACCGGAACCGCCCCCCACCTCTGAAACAGAGAAGGGGAAGGGAGGGGGACCCTGGCAGAGAAGAAGGGGGGGAGGAGGAGGGAGAGGGAGGCCGGGACCGGACCGGAGCGGGGTGGCTAGGACCGGACTAGAGCAGAGTGGCCGGGACAGGGCTAGAGTGGGGTGGACAGGACCCGATGCAGGCGGTGGAAAGCGGCTAAGTGGTGGGGCACAGGAGGGGAGGAGCGGCCGGGAGGGAGGGAGGCTGGGACTGATTGGCGCGGGAATGCTAGGGCCAGAGTGGATCTGGGTGACTGTGGCCAGACGCGGGTGGCGGAAGGCGTCTAAGGGGTGGAGGACGAGAGGGGAGGAGCGGCGGGGGGTGTGGGGCAGACGGAGGCAAATGAGCGGCGGAAGAGCGGGAGACGAGGGCGGAAGAAGAGAGACGGACGGTGGCGGTGGAACATCGGAGGCAGAGGGCAGACGGCGGACGGCGGTAGGAAATGAGGGGAAGAAAAACACCCGCACAGGGGATATATATCGCTTGTGCGAGGTGAAAATTTTGCCCTGCGTGGGCCATTTTTTGCTGGCGCGCGTGCAAAAAATTTGTGCACGTTTAACGACACTTAGCTTAAACGTCGCATAAAGTAATTTTTATCAATGTTTTTGAAATGTCGCCATTATTTAATTAATTGCGACGCTTTCCAAAACGTCGCAAAAACTGTAATTTCCCCCCCTCCCCCTCTCTTCTACATATTCTCTCCCCCCCTCTCTCTCCTCTCTCCCCCTCTCTCTCTCTCTCTGTCTCTTCCCTCTCTTCTCTCTCTCTCTTCCCTCTCTTCTCTCTCTCTCTCTTCCCCCTTCTCTCACTCTTCCCTATCCTCTCTCTCTCTCCTCCCTTCTCCCTCTCTCTCCTCCCTCCCCCTCTCTCCTCCCTCCCCTCTCTCCCTTCTCCCTCTCTCCACCCTTTCTCTCTCTTCTTCCCCTCTCTCTCCTCTAATTTCAAAAATTTTTAAGATTTTTTATTTTTTATAATTAATTATAAAAAATTAATTTAAAATGAAATACTAATAGCGATGTATAATCCTATACGTCGCTATTAGTATTTTATTTTAAATAGTTTTTTTTTAGTTTTTTAAATAAAAATATTTATAAAAATTTGAAAACAACATCAAAATAAAATCCCTCTCTCTTCCCTCCCCCTCTCCCTTCTCCCTCTCTCTCCTCCCTATCTCTCCCCCTCTCTCTCTCTCTCTCTCTCTCCTCTCTCTCTCTCCTCTCTCTCTCTCTCCTCCGTTCTCCCTCTCTCTCTCTCTCTCCTCCCTCCCCCTTTCTCCCTTCTCCCTCTCTCTCCCCCTCTCTCTCCTCCCTCTCTCCACCCTCTCTCTCTCACCTCCCTATCTCTCCCCCTCTCTCTCCTCCCTCTCTCTCTCCTCCCTTCTCCCTCTCCCTCCTCCCTCCCCTCTCTCCCTTCTCCCTCTCTCTCCCCCTCTTTCTCTCCTCCTTCTCTCCACCCTCTCTCTCTCCACCCTTTCTCTCTCTTCCCTCCCCCTCTCTCTCCACTAATTTCAAAAATTTTTAAGATTTTTTATTTTTTAAAATTAATTTTAAAAAATAAAAAAATTAATTTAAAATAAAATACTAATAACGACGTATAGGATTATACGTCGCTATTAGTACCTGAATTAGCGACGTATAATCATATATGTCGCTAATACAGGTACTAATAGCGACGTATAATCCTATACGTCGCTATTAGTATTTTATTTTAAATTAATTTTTTAATTTTTTTAAATAAAAAAATTTATAAAAATTTAAAAACAACATCAAAATAAAATCCCTCTCTCTCTCTTCCCTCTCCCTCTCTCCCTTCTCCCTCTCTCTCTCCTCCCTATCTCTCCCCCTCTCTCCTCCCTCTTTCTCTCCTCCCTCTCTCTCTCCTCCCTTCTCCCTCTCTCTCTCCTCCCTCTCTCCTTTCTCCCTTCTCCCTCTCTCTCTCCCCCCTCTCTCTCCTCCCTCTCTCCACCCTCTTTCTCTCCTCCCTATCTCTCCCCCCTCTCTCCTTCCTCCCCCTCCTCCCTCTCTCTCCTCCCTTCTCCCTCCTGTCTCTCCTTCCTCCCCCCTTCTCCCTCTCTCTCCTCCCTTCTCCCTTTGTCTCTCCTCCCTCCCCCCCCTCTCTCTCCTCAAATTTCAAAAATTTTTAAGATTTTTTATTTTTTAAAATTAATTTTAAAAAATAAAAAAATTAATTTAAAACAACATCAAAATAAAATCCCTCTCTCTTCCCTCCCCCTCTCTCCCTTCTCCCTCTGTTCTCAATCTTTCTCATTTTGTATCACGAAAAAAAAGCAACCAATGATATATTAAAGCATAGGCAAACAACCAATGATATATTAAAAAAAATCAACCAACAAGAGTTCCTGGCATAACCCGTAATGGACAAACCATCGTTGACAGAAAAGTATAATTTTTCATTCAGTTCACTTGATCACATTTCATTTAATATGTTCATTTCCCACAAAAAAAATGGAATATAGAGAGATAGAAATTAAAGGATTAATGGTTCTTTTACAAAAAAAGACTGATCTAGAATAAAAGAAGTCGAAAATGTATACTTTTCACATACCTGCAGTTAGGAGCGAAGAAGATTGAAATGGCCGCCTTTCAGTGTCTTCAGCCCCTTAGCTTAGCGTAATTGATGATGGCGTGCAGTAGAGAGAACTAAAATTAGATCCTCCTTAAAGATGGTGGGAGAGTTTACCGGGATTGAGATTACGATTTCCCCACGTCGCGCCAATTTCCTCATTTTTAGTGGCAATTGAGATTGCGGGTACTTTCTTCTAACTGTGGGTATTTCCTGGATTCCCCGCATTTTGCTTTGAGCAACGGGTGTCAGAGATTGTGAACAGAACAGGCCATAGCATGCGGAGGGTTTCTAAGACCAAACAAAATAGAAAAGCGGGCACCTGACTTCTTGCAGCGGTTGATGAATTGTTCCCCACTAATTAAACGCCCCAAAGTCACTTAAGTGACTTCAGCAGGGGGCCACGATAAACACATGCTATAAGTACATTTTAGTGGGAATATTTTTTAATACTCACTAAAACTTCCCCACTAGAACATTTTGATTTTGTAGTGTCATTTCATGAATAAATTGTTTGCTGATCCTTTCTTTGCTAAGATTTTATTTGAACATGAGATAAGATAGAAATTAGATTATTTGTTACATAATGGGTTTCTTTTTAAAGGCAATCGGTTATGTGTTCTTATTTGTAGTATGCACTTGAAGATTTTTAAGGAGTTGCATGATGAGGGTTATATGAGAAGAGATAAGATTTTTCAACTTTTTTCTTATTCTTATGTATGGCCATCGCTGCACAGAGAAGTATATAGATTTGTTAGGAGGTGTCATATATGACATATGGCCAAAGGGACATCTACTAATGCTAGATTATAGATGTTTTTGCCTACCCCATCTTAGTCATGGTCCAACATTAGTGTTAACTTTGTTCTTAGAATACCTTGCACTCAGGAGGGACAGATGTCATCTATATGGTTATTGATAGATTCTCTAAGATGATATATTTTATTTCTTGCAAAAAGACTAATTATGTATCTTATGTTGTATTTATATTCTTTCAAGAAATATATCATTTACATGGTTTACTATTTTTATTAAGTCATTTTTAGCGTTCTTTATGAATACTGATAAATACTTATTTATATTTTAGTAGTGCTTACCATCCTCGAATAGATAAACAAATAGAGGTAGGTAATCGATCTTTAGGAAAGTTATTGAAAAGTTTAGTTGATGCTAATATCAAATCGTAAGATCAACACTTATATAAAGCTAAATTTGCTTACAACATTAGTGTAAATCAATGTACATGATTTAGTCTTTTTACTATTATTTGTAGTTTTAATCCTCGCTCTTCATTAGATCTAGTTCCTATTTCATATTTGAAAAGGTTAAATGGCCGAGATGAAGACTTTATATTACACTTGTAAGATATACAATGTAATGCTCTTAAGATATTACAGGTGTCTAATGATAAATATAAGGTAATTAGAGATTTACAATGAAGACATGTGGACTTTCTTGTTAGCAATTTTGTATGCACTGTTTTGACCAAATATAGGTTTTCAGTTAGAGAGTATAATAAATTATTAGCAAGGAAGATTGTACTTTTGAAGATTGTTCTAAAAATTAATTTTAATGCCTATAGACTTAATCTACCAAGTCCCATTCATACTTTCAATGTTTTCAATGTTAAATGTTTCACTCCTTATCTTGACAATGCTTTATATGATAATAATGTAAATTTAAGTACAAATTCTTTTGAGCAAGGAGAGGATGATGCATATCATTTAGCATTGGCATATATGGAGCATTGGATCGCATGAAGAAAAATCAATCAATGCTTATTGGTGATAGATCAATCAGCCTTTGAAACAGCTCTAGAGCAAAACAGTTTTAAACTTTATTTTAGATTAAAATTTTATTCTAAATTAGTTCCTTCCATAGGTTCTGTGTTATTTTCTGAGATATTGAAGAAGAAAAACATTTTATTTATTTTTCTTATTTTTCTTTTATTTTGTGTGAATTTATAATTGAAATTTGCGAGAGAGAATGGCTAAGTGCACTTATAGCCCAATTTGTCCAATGAAGTTCATCTTGTCATTCTAACCCCACATCACCAGGCTATCGCCATGGCTGCTAGCCGAGTCCAGGGCACTATCCCTCTGCTGGCCATGTCTAGCAGCCATAGCCAGTGCACTAGGGACAAACTTGTATGTTTTTATGTTGCCCCACTTCAAGAGGTCTCTCAAGAGGTTCATGGCAAATGACAACAGGAAAAAAAAACGAGGCAAAGAGTGAAGCAGTTCTTTGGGAGAGAAGGCACTGTTATCGCCGAGAAGGAAGGCCTTGGAGAAGATCTAGAACACAGGGTACAATGATGCAGTTCATGGTCGGACGATGACTTGGTTGGTTGACAAATATGGAATGGAAGCGGTGGACACAATGCTCATTATGACACCGCAGGCGCCCTGGACATGCCCACCCATGACCCATGCACCGAAGATGAAAAAAAAATATTTTTTAAGATTTAAAAGTAATCTACCTCTCACTTCTTCTCTTTGCATGTGAAGATTGCTTTTGAGTGCCTAGACGACCGGCCACTGCGCTGGCCAACCATGATCCAAGTCGTGGCCATGTTCTGAGAGAAGCAACTCTCCCTCCAACCAAGTAGACGGCATGAAAGGCACAGTCGGCAAGGCTGGAAAATGGCGCCTTGAGCTTGTGTTGCTAAGTTCGTTTTCGTTAAAGTAACTTTCTTGTCATGCTTCATTACACCTCAATCATGGCTGACTGCAATCACGAGTCATGGCTCTTAGCTGACAAATTAGAGCGCCTCGCAGTAAAATTACTACAACAAGTGGCGATGAAATGCGGCTTTCCGTAGAATCGCAAATGCAGACTGCATAGTCAAAGCTATGAACATCCTTAAATGCACAAAGCAAGGCCTTCGACTAAACCAGACCTAAACTCCAAACAAGTAGACTCATGCCATTAAATATGAGGCTATTTCATCTGCACCCGAAAACCCCTCAGTACCCCGTATATTATCTTATACTCACAATTATTTATAAAATTTTCTCAAACATACCCTAAAATTGAATTTTATCTTATTTTTACTTCATTACCCCTTTTGCTTAGCTCACTATTTACCCCTTGGTTCTCCCCAGACATTTTGTTTCTTTTAGCTTATTCTTCCCCATTGCCTGTGGCTGGAGGTGGGGTGGAGTTGGAGTATTTCTTTCGCCAGAGGTACTAATGAGATCCACATTCTCTACCATTTCTTGATCCTGGACTCAGACATGCTTTTGTTTTGTTTGCCCTGACATTTTTTTTTTCATCACTAGTGGCTGGAGGTGGAGGATTTCTTTCACCAGAGGGACCAACTAGAGCCACTTTCTCCACCATTTCTCAATTCCGGAAAGTCAGTACCGCTCAATTCTCCTCTCTTCCTTGCCCACCATTTCCCTATCTTGGCTTGTTTTGTTTTTTAAATGTTGGGGCTAATTTCTATGTTTTCCTGGCATTGGTGTTGCTATTTGGTTTAGTTGTCGTTCATAAGCTCGATAGTGTTTGTAGGTTGTAGTCATCTCATGTATACTTTCTCTATTTTGGCTTTTTCTCTCTATGTGGTCTTCATCTTAGGCTTTTTATACTTTTACTCATGTTGGGCTGGTTTTGATATGTGGTTATGCAATTTTAAATTTAATATACTATGTTTGTTTTCTTGCTGATTAAGTGTTTGCGTAGTTATATTTATGGCTTCTGTCTGGGGTTTATGCTTCAGTTCTGTTGTAATATGTGTAATGTAAAATGGAACGGTGTATTTGCATGCTCTAGTTGTTGAAAATGTGACTTGATATAAAACGGAGGAAGAAGCCGCGCCGTTTTGTTTGACCAAAGGTTAAAACCGGAACACGCTTTGACCCCGTAACGGTTATTTTGTGATAAATATGCATTTTGGCTTGATAAGTTACACCTCTTTATTTATTTCATGACCTAAAAATGACTGTGTGTAACGTCTCTTTATCAGAAAACGATGGGACGAATCGGGATTTTTTACACAGAGACAGAACGGCTCTTTTCTTCCTGTCTTTTTCTTCTTTCTCTAAGAAAGATTTTGAAACCTCTCTTCTTCTTTTCTCTTTGAACTTGAAATCTATGGCTGAGTAATAGAGTTAACCCTGATCGAGATCCAGTCTATTTATGTGGAAGTGCACCATTAAATAGGCAGTGTGGTTCGTTATATCTTAGGAACGAAATGCAGTTGAACACCTATGCACGAAGGGTGGCGTATCTGTTTCAAGGATAGTATATAACGCGCCTTGAACCGGGTTCAAATTTCTCTTTTTTCTGGTATTTAATTAATATCTACTAATATATTTATGTATGATAATTTACATAATAATTGTGAATTGTCTTCAATCTTCCCTCATTTATGTGACAATCCCAACACTAGTTGGTGAAAATTAAGTTTGGATCTCAAGAAGAATGATTGCACTTTATGGTGAACACAAAATTTGTTGGCCGTGTGTTATAAAATTGTGTGTTTCTTTCTCTTCAACTTCCATTGATTTCAAATAGGTTCAAAGTGCTTTAAATTTAGGGTAATTGGCAAATTAGATAGGTTTTGTTATTCTGATTTAGATTTTGCTTTGTCAAAATGCATTGTGTTGTTGGTGAGAGAATTTTTTAGTTTTGCGAAAATCTGGTTTTTTGAACAGTTCTTTGGAATGGAACATGCATGTACACATAAATTTTATTGTTCATTTATATTCATGCATGCATAATTGTTGCTATTAGTAGGATATATGGCTAAATAAATTATCTGCATCTTATTATTTTCCTTTTTAGTTTACTTGCTCAGGTTTATGTTCAATTAGCAATCTAAAGTGCAGATTCTTGAGTTTGGAGTAATTAGGCCAAACTCTTGGCTGCTGGTATAAATTTGTATTTGTTTAGGTTGATCAGGTGCCAAACTTCATTTGGAAGTTTTGGTAGTGTTTATCTATTAGCCGAAGAAAAAAAGGTACTCTGCAGTTTCAGGTGCTGTAGGCTTTCTAGGTAAGGGGAGGAAGGTGACAGGCCAGTTAATTACAGCTTACGGATGAAGTTCCACCTTTCAAAGAACTTTGTAACAGTCTTGATATCTCTCTATATATAAAAAACTGTTTTCATGTTGGTATTCTCCTTTTGATGTTGCCCTACTCGAAAGAAGTAATTGTTTAAGCCTATGAGAAGTGCAATTTATGCAGGAAAAAATTTTATGGCATTGGCCAAGTATTGAACATTGTGCATTTAAGCTAGTAGCTCAATGGTTTCTATTGTGGCCATTTAATCCTGCCAATGAATGAGGGTTGGGGTGATGGATTGTTTGCTCAAAGTTGTGTTGAACTTTCAATTCAACTGTGGCCACACTTCTGTGAATATATTCCTTGTTGTCTATTGTTGAAGGTTCATTGTCGTTATTCTTTTCTTAGTTACTTTTATTTTGTCTGTATTGTACCCTGTGTTTGGGTTCTCTATCCACCCTTATTTCTTTGTAATCTTTGTTTTAAGTATTGATACTTATTTGTTTTAAGTATGGATTTGGGCATTAGAAATAACAAGAAGATCAATTGGGCCCTCAAAGACAAGCGGGAGTTCATTGACATTGTGGAGACTGTTTACAAATGGGCAAGAAAATGAATAAGTCTATTGATTGCTTCTTAAGATTATTCCACCAAGTACTATAGAACAACTCATGTAAAATGACGTTGTTTGCCGACTATATCAACTTTAATGATGTTCATATTAATGGACATGGATGTAGCTCAATAGCTCTATTTTATAGATTGTAATATATGTGATACTTTAGTGAGGTGAGACTGTCCTGATGGAGTTAAGTAATAGATGTTTCCTATCTTACTAATGTTGGAGGCTTGAATTGATGGGAACCCCCCCCCCCCCTTATAGAACTTCAAACGTTGTCGGGGGATGCCCACTGTAATAGCCATTCTAGAAGTTCTCTCTGGTGCACATAGAGGTCTTACTTCCTCATGTTGGGCACCCCCCTCGTATAAAACTTCATACGTTGTTGAGAGGCATCCACCATGAGCACCATTCCAAAAGTTCCCCTGTACACCCCCTGTATAACTTCATACATTGTAGGGGAGGGGGGGTAAAAGGGAGGGGGGTGCCCACCGTGAGAACCATTCCAGAAGTTATCTGATGCAATACGTAGAGGCCTTACTACCTCACGGTGAGCACCTACAATATAGAACTTCATACTTTTTCGAGGGTGCCCACTATGAGCACTATTCTAGAAGTTCTCCTATGGAAATGATCATGTCTCTGACATAGAGTCTCCTCTTGTTCCACAAATGCTTTTTAAGCTAAAGTTTTACATCAAGAATTAAAGGACCTTAGTACTTAGTAAGATTTTTAAGATTACACATCACATGATACAAAATGTAAAAAATAAAGACACAGAGTTCAACTTCTAGAAGATAAATTACACAAAGTTTCTTATCGCTCATAAAAAATCATTATGAGCCTTGACATTTGTTCAAGAATGTGACCAAACTCAAGAACTGAAGAACAAATGCTATGACCACACCCATTTATATGAAAGTTAAGAACTTTCTACAAACAACAAGAGCAAAAGGGTGAATGTGAATGTAATGTCTCTAATTTTTCTACGATTTTTCTATTTTTTTGTTATTTTTGGCGCGAATTTTAGACATACGATGCGTAAACAGGAGGTTAACGCGTGATGGGGATATAAGTGGAAAAATAAAAAAGAAGTTATATAAATGTGAAATCCATCGACCGGATTCCAGAAGCGATGTCTAGATACTTTTTTTTACTTCCAGTAAGATGAGAAAACCCGTGTGCGATTCCAGTCGCTCTGTTGTCCCTCCTCTGTCATCGGATTCTGCCGGTTCTTACCGGGATAAAAAAATATTTCTCCTTATCGCCACGAGTCCATTGGTATTGGCTATGACCACCTCCATGTCCTCCTCGCTCCTCCACAAGGTACCGAACTTTTCTTCGGTTTCTCTCCCCTTCAAAATTCGTTTTTGGGTCATGGGGGTGCAATTTTGATGTTGTTTACGACCGACCTCAACTAGACGTATCTTTGTTTAGCCACTAGGAACCCATAGGCACTGGCTAGAGCCGCCACCATGCTCTCCTTGCTCCTCGGTGAGCTACCGGTATTTTGGTCGGTTTTTGTTCTTATTTTCATCGCACTATTCGATGCTTTTTTTAGATGTCGGTGTGTTTTCGATCGTCGTCCAGCCACCAAAAAGACTCCGTCCAACCAACCTCGACTTAGTGTTGGTTAGGGAATGCCATTTCAAACCCTGCTTCAACCCTATTGTCATGCTCTGCCCTTATGCCTCGATTTGGGTCTTACCGGTACGACCCTTCATGGCCGTTTTGCCATTATGACACCTCTAGTCATGGATTGGCCTCTGGCTGGCCTTGGGGTTGTCCTTGTTTCACCGTGACCTTTGTCCCACTACTGCTCGACCTTTTACATGTGAGATGCACAACCGCCCGCACCATTGATTTTGGGTGTGGGTAGCGATCAACGATGTTGCCATTTCGGTCGGTCACCATGTCCTAGCCCTAGCTCATTTGCCCTTTTATGGTCCTTGGGATGCCACCGTCCAACCCATCTCCCCCTAGAGTGGCCCTTTTTGGCCGCATGTTCATGTGGCCGCACGTGCGATTTAGGGTATATACACCATTTTTGCGCCGCCTGACATCGGATGGCTCTGCCTATGAATGGAGTTGATATTAGAGCCCTCCTCCACCTATCCTCCGTCCTTGAGTGTCGTCCCATGCCCTCCGCCTTATTGTGGGCCCGTCTAGATGAGAAATCGACGCCGTTGGGTGCTGTCTGTGACCGATTTTGACGTCTTGTGGCCGGCCGAGTACTTCTTAGTCACCGGCCTACCTTCAGTGAGTACACCCTCGACTTCCGGTCACACCTGCCACTCGTTGGCATGACCTTTCGCCTGGCCGCCCTAGTGTGCCGCCGTGGATTGCGGATTTTTCTGTATTGACTTCTGACACCTCGTTTGGCCGTGAGTACTTTCGGCGCTTTATATACTCTCGGGACAACAAGTATCTCAACTTAGCGATGCTTTTGACAGCCAATTCCACCACTAACGCTGCCACTATCATGTGCTTGACATCATACGCCATGATTATGAGGTAGGGAAGCTTTGAACTCATAATTTTATGATAGCATGCTTTGATTGAGTAGCAAAATGCTAGGATTGTATGATTCAATGTTTTGGATGTTAAATCATGATCCGTTTGCATGATATAAGATGATAAATTATGCCATGTTGAAATGCATATGACATACATGTGAGCTCTAAGTATTTTTTATGTATATCTGAACTAGTGATGGCTAGCAAGTATGTTAGTAAGCTACGTATGTGGATTTGTTGGGCGCTAGTGATGGCTAGCTAGTATGTTGGTAAGCTACGGATATGGATGTGTATGTATGTGCTAGCGATGACTAGCGAATATGTTATATGTATGTAGATTATGTATGTGCTAGTGATGGCTAGTGAGTATGTTGGTAAGCTATGAATGGAAGTATGCGTCTGTTATACGTATGTGTGATGGGCATACGCATGTATGATGGCTATATGCCTATTTGATGGATATTTGTATGCATGTGGGGGCAGAAATATGGGTGATGGTCAGTAAGGGATGACAAAGGGTTTTGTCTGGATTTGTTGTGGATGTGTAAGCATATGACAAAAGACAAAGAAGGTAAGCTTGACAAGTGAGGATTGGAATGGATCGGTTTGGATTAGAGTATATGTTTGGGAATTGTTAGACAGTAAGAGTGTTTCATAATTGTACAAGCATAACGTACAAATTATGAAGTAAAAAGTAATCATAATAAGTGAGGTATAAGTAAGAGGGTATAACTGGGATTGGCTCTAAGGAGCTCAGTTTGATGACCTCTGAGTAAGATGTTTTGGCCAGAAGTTGGTTGATGGAGTTTGTATGAATGTGTAAGATTTTGGTACCACTACAACAAAGTGTACTATTAGCGATGCAAAACTAAGTGTCGCTAAAAACTACTAATAGTGACACAAAAAAACATCGCAAATTTTTTTACTATTAGCGACGCTTAATATTAAGTGTAGCTAATAGTCATTTATTCGAGACGCATAATCTAAAGCGTCACTAATACAAATCCTATTAGCAACTTTTTATAGTTTGCATCGCTAATAGTTATGTTATTAATGACGCTTTGAACAAAAGTCACTAAAAGATATATATATATATATATATATATATATATATATATATATATATATATATATATATATATATATATATATATATATATATATATTAATTTTTTTAAAAAATTCAAAACTATTAGTTACGCTTTTAAGCGTCGCTATTAGTTTTAACAATAGTGACGCTTGTTAAAAAACGTCACTAACAGTTTTGAATTTAAAATAATAAATTAAAATTTTAGAACTAATAGCAATGCTTGTGAGTATGCATCGCTAATAGTATTGATAATAGCGACGCATGTAGACAAGCGTCGCTAATATCTTTATTAATTAATTTTAATTAATAAATATTTAAAATAACAAATTTAAATATAATATATATTCCTCAATATTGACTATTTGTATAAATAATAAATAAATATTAAATTTTTAATAAAAGGCAGTGTCAATAATAGATTAAACTTTCAATATTGAAATATAATATATTTTATTTTTAAAATTATTTTTTTAATTTGAGGATATAATTTATAATAAAAGAGAGAGAGTGAGAGGAGAGAGAAAGGAGGGAGGGTGAGAGGGGAAGAGAGAGAGGAGGGGAGAGAGAAGAGAGAGAAGGGGAAGATTTAAAAAAAAAGTATTAGTGATGCATATACGTATGAGTCACTAATAACTATAGGTATTAGCGACGCATACGTGTATGTGTCACGAATAGTATAGCCTATTAGCAACGTATAGAGATATATGTTACTAATACAATATATTATTAGCGACACATACACTTATACGTAGCTAATAGCATTTTTTATTTAAAAAAATTAAAACAGATAGAGAGAGTGAGTGAGGAGAGAGAGGGGGAGAGAGAGGGGAGAGTGTAACATCCGTAGTTTTTGAATGATTTTTTTATGGTAAAAGTTAGGTGTGTTGATTAGAGCTCGGTGAGACAAGCCTAACAAACCTAAGAACACTTGAAATGGAGGTAGGGAGCGAAAGTTACGTCCAAGGCTGCTAATGAGCCGAGCTGGCTCATCGAGCTGAATAGGCTCGGCTCGGATCGAATTTGGCTCGGGTCGAAGTGAGCTCAACTCGAGCTCGGTTTGAACTCGAAAGTAAATGAGTCGAGCTCGAACTGGGGCCAACTCGAATCAACTCAACTCGAAACCTGATCGGTTAGACTCAAAATCGACTCGAAGCTCTGCTCGATTTGTAATATATCACTTCTTACATATTATACCCAAACTATATAAATTTCTTAACTTTCACCTTTCATGTACCCATAATATTTTCTATTATTTTATAATATATATACTATATATACATTAATATATGGTATATAATATAGTATATAATACCCATATTGTGCTATTATATTTCAAACAAATATAAATCCTACTACTAATAAAATTGAGAATATAGGTATGATAAATTATTTTATTCCTATTCTACCTTTATTCATCTATATAATATTATTTAATTTTTAAATACTACCTTTGATCATTCTAATTGTAACAATTATAAATATGTAATTCTACTTACATAATAAACATTCTTAATTCAACCAATCATATTAGTTTAGAATTAGAGATTTAGTGAACTATATCTAGATTTTGCATACAAATATATCTAGTGAACCAAGTCAAGATTTTGTTGTTGTATTCCAATTATATTGATTTTCCATTTTACAAGCAATCCATACACCATGAAATATATTATTGCTAAGGTCCAAATAGTTCTGAATATAGAACTTTTTTGTAGTCACTAGAGTAATTAGATATGAAATATGTAAATAGGAGTTGTCATAGCTTTGTTGACTAGTTCAGTTTTTTATTACTTATTATATGGGAAAATAATATTAAAAAATAACTATCAAAATAACGGAGAGAAAAAAATATATACCAATAATGTATTCCTTTTCACCAACTAAGCGATCACACCTGCGTGGTTTTTTTTTAAATTTTTTATAATTTTATCCTTTAAAATGACGAAATAACTATGCTTAAATCAATAAACTGTACTGACTTCTCTTCTCTCTCCTCTCTCTCTTCTCTCTCTTCTATCTCTCCCCTCTCTATTCACTCTCTCTCCTCTCTCTTTCGGTTATCTTTCTTCTCTTTTTCTCCTCTTTGTTCCTATTCTCTTTCTCTTCTATCTCTCCTCTCTTCTCTTCTAAAAGATGAAATCATGAAATTTTTTAAAAAATATTGATTTCAGAATTAAAAAATATATTATATTTTATTTAAATTTTAATATATAAGAATAAAATAAATTAAATTTTTTTACTTTCTCCCCACTTCATAGAGCTAGGGCTCACGTCACGCACATGAGAGAGCGATAGGTAGAAAGAGAGAAATAGAGAGGGCGTGAACATAGAGAGAGAGGAGAGAGTGTGTGTAAAGAGAGAGATGAGAGAGTAAAGAGAGAGAGAGGAGAGAGAAGAGAGAGAGTGAAGAGAGAGGAAATCATAGAGGAGAGAGAAAAGAGAGGACAAAATTATTTCATCATTGATTTCATCCTTCCAAATAACGAAATCAGTACATTCATCTTTTAAATGACAAAATTTAAAGCACCAATGCTTAGCTAGTGCCTATGTAGCAAAAAGGAACACCATATTGGTTAATATTTTATTCTCTTTGTTATTTAGGTAATTATTTTTTAATATTATTTATATAATTATATCTATTATATGAGATAGTTGAATAATATTAGTTAAATTTTTGGTGACCAATGAAATTTTTTTGTAGGGTAATTTATTGACTCTTATTTTAACCATAGATTTTGAAGTAATATTTATATCTTTAATAGAATAGAATTGTGTTTTTATAATATTTTTATTTTTTTAATGTTGGCGTGATTCTCTAAATTAATATAGTTTTTTATAGAAAAAAAGAGTTTGGGTTGTAAATGGGATTTGAGCTCAATTCGAACATAAATTAGAGTTGCTATAGTATGTTTTCGACCTCGAGCTAAAGTCGAGTTTCAAGTTCCTTTACCAAACCGAGATCGAGCTGTGCACCTAGATATTCGATCGAGCTTGAACCGAGCTGTCAAAAATCAAGCTCGAGTAAAAAAACATCAAAACTTAGTTCGACTCGGCTCGTTAGCACCCTTAGTTATGGCCTCGGGAAACATGTCATATGGACGGGACCTACTTTATAAGTGCAAGATAACCTACCCATGTTTGGTCTAGTTTTGAAGGGCTCGTCGATACAAGTCCATCGATACTAAGAACACACGATTCCGACTTCGGGATAGAAAGATATCAAAATTTTTAAGTTTTAAAAATGAATATATATATTTATAAATAAAATATCACGTGGCCGAGTCAGAAATATGACGCTCATCAAAAATTTGGCGTGCGTTAGTTACACGTAAGACACGTGTCAGACATGTAACGCATGTCAGACACGCATCAGACGCGTAACGCATGTCAGACACGCGTTAGACGTGGTCCATTCCTCTTCTATTATAAATAGTCATCTGTTTTCTTATTTAAAACATTCCAAAACTTCTTTTATTTATTTATTACTTGTTTTAAGTTCGATTCGAGTCGTTAAAGAGGCTCTTCTACCTAAACTAAGCGTGCTGGACATCGTGGCAGGGTTATTTTTTTGTTTTCAGATCTCTACATCCCAGAAACCCAACATCTAATTTCTAGGTATTCGACGTATCTTTTATTTTCTCGCACGGGAAGCAAGGTAGGGGCTTTTATCCTCTTCTAAGACATAAATACTTACAATGGTTGTCTTTGAAAGTTTATTTAGATAATTCTAGTTAATTTCCATGTATGTTTTGGGATTGCCTCATATACTTGTTTTATCAAGGGTTTATCTCTTGAATTTAATTATGAATTAGGCTTTGAATTTAATTATGAATTAGGCTTTATGATATATGTTATATAAAGAAAATCTAGCTTTGCCATTATTTTTGAGTATGGTAAGATTGTAAGACGGTTTTATAGAATTAGTAGTTTATCAAAATGATTTTAGAAATGCGTACAATCATGACTACCGAGTTACTAAGATGTGATAGAGAAGGGGTAACTGTCTTGTTGGAACGAGCGACTAACCCTACCTTTATAATCATTATCAATAACACGACCATGACTTGTAGAGGCGAGGCTAGGATTTTGAAAGGTTGATCTTTGTGGAAAATTATTTAAAGTAAAGAAAAGGAGAAGGAAATTCCCGTTGGAGTCAAGCATATAATAGATTTAATTGTTTGGAGCTCAAATTGGTAGACGTGCTGATAGAGTTCCATAATTGAGAGTACACAGGTAAATCTGGTTTGGAATTGGATACATGGTACGTACATTAGCCTGGTGAGTCGCTAACAAAGGGCAAGACCCCTAATTAGCCCCTAACGAAGGGCGACTATCAAGGCTACGCGCGCTAGGGTAGAGAGTATCATGGGAAAAGTCTCTACTCTCTAGATCTTGGCACCCCATGATCACGGGTGGCTCTTCCCTCTACAAGCACGGAGTGTTTTACGAAAAATCTGTAGAGGAGTAAAAGGCCACTACTTTGTACACGCAACAAATTTTTTATAATATAATAAGTGTCTAGGACACTAGTAGTAAGCTATGAGAGCTTAAAAACCCTAGAAGCATCTTCGATATATAGGAAGAAGCCCTAGTGAAGTTTTTGGGTGAAAGGCACACCCTTATTACTTCTTTTGAACAATATTATTTATTTACTTAATCATGTGATTTAAAGACTGTCAGATGTTATATTTATATTTGATATGATAAGTACTCCTACTGAGTATTTTAAAATACTCACCACCCCTAGACCTTGCAGGGCCCAGTGTGGAATAGGCATGGGCAAAAGAGAACAATAAAGGCACTTTTTGGGAGCTTCAAGTGGTGACTAAGGAATCTACGATTGCACCAGTAGTTTCCTAAGCACATTTTCATTCTTTTGTCTTGAGAAGACTTGTTTACATATTTACTTGTGTGTTTATACACAGACTTATCTCTATAATTCGCATAGATAAGTAGACTTAGTATAACTTTAGACCATCTTTTTGAACTTAGATGTCATCATCACAACAACCTGGTCAAGAGCCACGCAAACTCCAAATAATGATTTGGCTAGACCAACCCCGTCTGAATTTGGAGGAGTAGCACCTGCAGCTATGAGTGTGTTGCTACAAAATCTTGCTCAACGCTTGACTAAGCAAGGTTATCACCCTACTCTTTCTTTGCCACCAGCACAACCTTCTCTGATTCCCTTGAGTGATAACTCATCTGGCAGGAGTAAGAGTGAGAATAATTTGGCTCAACGGTTTAAGAAAATTACCCCCACCTTCTTGGGTGAAGGAGAGCACGAGGAGGCAGAAAAATGGACAAAATAAATTGAAAACATTTTTGAAGCAACTGAGGTACCTAAGATAAAAGGGCTGCCCTTGGAACATTTGTCTTCTCCGGAGAGGCAGATCACTGGTGGACCATAATCAAGGAGACTAAATTTGTAGAAGTTCAGCAAGTTTCTTGGATTGATTATAAAGAAGCTTTCTATAATAATTTTTTTCCACTTCATATGTGGCAACAAAAAGAGTTGGAGTTCATGGAACTAAAGAAAGGAAGTTTGTCGATACGTGAGTATATGACCAAATTCACCTAGTTGTAGCACTTTGCCTTGGGTGCGTGCAATGCAAAATTATCTTGTGCTACCCGATTTGTCTCGGGATTAAAACTTGAACTAAGAGCTCAAGTAGTAATTATGCAACCTACTACCTTGAGTCGAGCAGTGGAGATTGCCTATGTGGTAGAGCACGATCAACAAAGAGCAATGAAAGAAATGAAGGAGGCTTGGAAAAATAGTAGTTTCAGACGCCCTAACAAGAGAGGCTATAACTACTCTGGCGATGCCCCTACCTAGCTAGCTCGACCATATCAGCAGCAACCACAACAACAAGCTTTTAAGAGAATGACAAAACAATAATATCAGCAGGGCAGAAGAGGGACCCCATGCCCCATATGTAAATTGTTTCACCCGGGGCAACCCTGCAAGAAAAGGAATAACCTGTGCTTTGTTTGTGGAGCTGAGGTCACTTTGCCAAATATTGCCCAATGAAGCATACAAGAAATGAGCCTCAGATCGAACAAAAGGCTAGAATTCTGGGGCGGGTATATGCCATCACAAGTAAGGAAGCTCATGCCTCAAATGCTATTGTGGAAGGCACTATTCTTGTCTCTGACCAATTAGCTAAAGTTTTGATAGATCCGGGCTCTACACATTCATTTATATCATTTGAATTTGTTTTAAATATGGAAGATCATGTTTTGAAGTTTTTTTTTTAAAGTATTCGCGACGCATATACGTGTCGCTAATAACTCTAGGTATTAGCTACACATACATGTAGGGCTATACGTCGCTAATATACTATACTATTAGTGACGCATACACGTATGTGTCGCTAATAACATTTTTTTATTTTAAAAAAATTAAAACTGAAACAGATAGAGAGAGAGGAGGAGAGAGAAGAGAAGAGAGAGAGGAGGGGAGAGAGAGGAGAGGGAAGAGAGAGGAGGGAAGAGAGAGAGGAAGGGAGAGAGAGAGAGGAGAGGGCAGAGAGAGGAGAGGGCAAAGAGAGGAGAGGGAAGAGGGAAGAGAGAGGAGGGGAGAGAGAGGAGGGGAGAGAGAGAGAGAGGAGAGGGCAGAGAGAGGAGAGGGAAGAGAGAGGAGGGGAGAAAGAGAGGAGGGGGAGAGAGGGGGAAGAGAAAGAGGATTACATAAAGAGAGTAGAGGAGAGAGAGAAAGAGAAAGAGATAGAAGGGGAGGAGAGAAGGAGAGGGGAGAGAGATGAGAGATGAGAGAGAGAGGAGAGGGAGGGAGGGAGGAGAGAGAGGGTGAGAAGAGAGAGATAGGATGAGAGAGAGAGGAGGGAGGAGAGAGAGGTGAGAGAGAAGAGAGAGGGTGAGGAGAGAGAGGTAGAGGAGAGAGAGAGGAGAGAGAAGGAGAGAAGAGACAGAGGATGGAGGGTAGAGAGAGAGGAGAGAGAGAAGAGAGGGGAGGAGAATATTTTAATTTTAAAAAAATAGTATTGGCGATGCTTAGTAGTAAGCGTCGCAAATACTATATTATTTGAGACGATTACTAGTAAGCATGGCAAGTAAGCTACACAGTTGCAACATTTATAAATAAACGTCGCAATAGGTAATCTTTTAACGACGCTTCAAACGAAGTGTTGCTAAAAGTTTTGCCATGTGGGAAATATTCATTCGCCCACGCGAGCAAAGTAAAATACTGTGTGGGCAAAATTCCACCCACACGGTATTTATTCCTTCTCCCCCCCTCTCTTCCCCTGCCTCTTCTTCTCCGGTTCCTATAGCCGCCGTCCCACAGCCGCCTCCGCTGCACCTCCACCCCACCTCCGCCGCTCCTCCACCCGGCCTTCACTGTGCCAACCGCCGCCACTGCCTACACACTCCGTCCTGCATCGCCACTTCACTGCTTCAACCCCGCCACTGCCGTCCCGGCTCAGCCGCCGCCAGGCCCCCACCTCCGCCTCCATTCGAGCTCTGCCTCCACCCTCCTCCATTCCCCTCCCCCCATCCCCTTCTCTAGTGCCCCTTCCCCTCCCCTCCGACCTCCTCCCTTCCCCTTCCCCTTCCCCTTCCCCCGCCACTACCATTTAGGCTCAACCGCCGCTAGCCCTCCTGCCGCACCGGCTCCGCCCTCCTACGGGCAATCTAATTTACAGAGTTTATGCACTACTTTGAGCAAGAGTAAATAGGTAGAACCAAAAGAGTTAAACTCTAAATTAAACCATAACCTCAAACCCACATACTAATAATTCATAGCCACACACTTGGCTCCAAAACAAGTCTCAAATAAACAAAAGACATAGTATATCACAAATCTAAAACAAGGATCATCCACAAGGTCCTAACATCAAAACAAGATAAACGAAGAGACATGCAAAACTAGGAGCCTCCATGACTACTTCCAAGCTCTCTCTGACCATTCCTCATATAGAAGATCCTGTTCGTCTGCGTATCATGCCACGTAGCCCCAAAACAATACAAGAAAGTGGGGTGAGTATAAAAACTTAATAATGGTTTGAATATAACTAAAATCACCAGAAAACACAACGACATGGCAATGAAGCAAATCAAATCTAATATTAACATGTTATACCACTTTCTGATCTTACGTTCATATCACATAAACCTGCATAATAGTGTCTTAAACACACCATTCCTGATCATGCATTCATATCACATAAACTTGCATAATATGTATCTCTAACATACATTTTCGATCATGCATCAACATCATATAAACCACCATGAGATGTATCTCTAACCTACATTTTAGATCATGCATCAACATCATATAAACCTACATGAGATGTATCTCTAACCTACATTTCAGATCATGCATCAACATCATATAAACCTACATGAGATGTATCTCTAACATACATTTTAGATTATGCATCAACATTCTCATTCATCATGCATGTATAAGTGTCACACACACACACTAGTCTAACATGCAAGTTCACGTACAGAGATAATAAACCTACTCTTCAAGGCCAACGCCTTCGAGCAACCCCTACTCCTCAAGGCCAATGCCTTCAAGCAACCCCTGCTCCTCAAGGCCAAAGCTTTCGAGCAACTCCTGCTCCTCAAGGCTAAAGCCTTCGATCAACTCTTGCCCATCAAGCCTAAACACCCGGGCAACCTTGCTTGTCAAGACCGAAGTCCCAAGCAAATATACCTAGTAAGCCGGTGTGCTCGGACAAACCAAGTGGATTCTCAGGGTCCAAATAATCTCAACAACTAATCTCATTCGCAAGACAAGTACATAGCTTGCCCCCACATAACTCAATGTAACTAGACTCAACCTGAGAAGTATACGTGTTCCACATATGAACTTAAATCGAAAACATATCCTTTCGGACCAACCAAGTTCCAATTAATTCACCGAGCGATTAATCCGGCACGCAATCTCAGCCATTGCATACAATCGATTAATTCTGATTAAACATTGGTAAAACTTCGTCCATGAATACCGATGCATGATGCATGATAACATTATACATCTGTGAGCAAGACCTACTGGGTTCCAACACATGGAACGTGCTCCCAATGAGTCCCCTCATGCATCATAATCAAGGCATAAATAACCACAATTTCATGGTAGATTCCCCATACGTGTGTGTATTCATCCATATCTAAGTACATGCCCAATGCTTGACATAAACTCATAAGATAATTTACACATGCTTAAACACATTCAAAATAATGATTCCTAACTGAAATTAAAATAAAATCTATCATAAAGCTTAAATCCATCCATGTAAAATCAAATATTCACTCCCACAAACATGATTCTTCCATTCATTAATCCACAACATGATCACATCCATTACCCATAAACCATCCTTATTATAAGAGAAACACATCTCACCATTTTCCATATCATATCCCAGCTGGAAACATATTCTAATCATAAGAATTCCAACATTCAAAAGTTCAAGGTACTTCAATATCAACATAATATAATGCTACATGGCCACACTCAAACACATTCCATAAACTTCCATCATCAATTCTACACCTTCAGTAGTTTAATTTCATAATAATACACATCTCATAATCATTACAATCATCAAATGGAGTAAATAATTAAAATGAACATAAGTTTCAAAAATAGCAAAAACTGTCGTGTAGCCGTTCAATCGGCTGTACTGAAAATTTTCCATAAATGTAGTGTCACCGATCGATCGCCTTACTAGGCAGTTAGTTTGACAACAAAGCAGTTTTGACCTTCTTCATTTCGAAAATCAAAACCGAAACACCTTCAAATCTTTATCCATTGTACCAAACATTATCAAAAACTCATCAAACCTTCCAGAACACTAATCTAAATCATTCTAAAATAAAACCCTAAGAAATCGAAATGAAAGATTAGTATTTATTAAACCCACCACTAGAGCCTAAATCAAGTAAAACCCACTTCAAATAACATCATAAAAAAACTCCAAGATTTTTGCTACCCAAAGGTGAGATTCAAGAACCCATTACCTTTTCTTGTTGATTTGGGCTGAAATGAACCTTCAATCTCCTCCAACACCTTCCAAAAACACGATTTTAAGTTAACATACTATTAATCTCGATTTAGCTTTGAAAAACCAAAAGTAAACATTAGATCTAGGGCTTTTGAAGCTTAAAAATGAGATTTTGAAGATTAAGGCTTGGAGAAGAGAGGTAAAATAGTAGTTCTATGCTTTCAAAATAGATTGAAATGATGGGGGAAGGCAAGATTGAGAAGAGTTTAAGGAAAAACCTAGAGATTAAGCCAAGATTAAGTTAAACTCACCTCTAATCGTTTCCTTTTCGGGCCTAATCAGGGATTAGGCTCCAAATCTCCTAGCTAAGCCTATTCCCAAATGGGAAATGGCACATCCCTTTTATTTTATAGGAATGGTTATGCTATACCTAATAGAAATGTAGGGTAAAAATAGAGTTTTTAACTAAAATTAGAAAATTTGGCAATTTAACCTAAAATTAGGTCTAGAAATATTCTGAAAATTTTTATAGTGTCTTCTATTGATGTCTAGGGCATTTTTATATCAAAAAATCCTAATTTTGTCGGTGGGGCTCACAGGGGTCCCGCCAAACCCTAATTTTTGAAAAAATTAGTAAAAATTTAGAAAAATTCCAAAAAATCGTAATTGACTAAAAACTACTTAAAACACATAAATGTGAAATTGGTTTTGATTAAAACCTTTAGAAAATACTCAAATTTACAAAATTGTCCAAAACCGATCAGAATTAATATTAAACCACAGAAAAACATTTCAACAAAATGAATTCAAACCGGTTTACGATAAGGGATCTTACACCTTCCCTCCTCCCTTCCCCTGCCCCCTTCCCCTCCCTCCATCCTCCACTCTTCCCATTGCCCTACCCCTTGCCGCCACCGTCTGGGTTCACCCGCCAGATTCCAGCACCCCACCCCCTCCTCCCTCCCCTTATTTCCATTTCTCCCCCCTCATTTGTCGCCGGCGGAGGAGGGCTACAGAATCTGGTTCCCCCGCCGGATTCCAACACACCACCCCTTCCTCCCCCTCTCCCCCCTCCCTCCCACCCTCTTCCTTCATCCCCTCCCATCCTCATTTCTCCCCCCTCTTTCACTGTTGCCGCTGGAGGAGGGGGCTCCAGCTGCTGGCAACCGGATTCCGGTACCCCACCCCATCCTCTTGCCCCCCTCCCTTCCTCCCCTCCCCTCAGTTCCATTCCCCCCCCTCATTTGTCTCCTCCCGAGGAGGGGCTGCCGGAATCTGCTTCCCCTGCCGGGTTACGGCACCCCACCCCTTCCTCCCCCTTTCACCGCCTCCCCCTCTCCCCCTTTCATTGCCCCCCACTCCCCCTGCTCCGCCCCCCCTCTAATTTACAAAGGAGAGTGGAAGGAGGGGGGCGGATTTAGGCACCCCGCCGTCCTCCGGCCCCCTCTCCCTTCCCCGGTGGGCCTGGTAGCCCACCGGGATTTTTTTCTTAAATCCTTTTGTCTTTAGCGATGTATATAAAAGCGTCGCTAAAGCTTATTTATTAGCGTCACTAATATTATATTATTAACAACACATTGAATAAGTATTTTGTTTAAAAAATGTATTCTATTAGCGCCGTATACAAAATCATTGCTAATAAAGACTTATTAGTGACATTTAGCATTATACGTTGCTATTAAGTTATTTTAATTTTTTGAAATGGTTTTTCTATTAGTGACGTATAAAATAACGTCGCTAATAACTAATCATTAGCGATGCTAATAACTAATCATTAGCGATGCTAATAAATAAACGTCGCTAATAATTTATTATTAGCGATGTAGTTTTACTAATAGTGACGCATAAATATACGTCTCTAATAGGTACTATTAGTAACGCTTTGTGTTATGCATCGCTAATAGGCAATAGCGACAACACTTTTTTGCGACGCTTATAGTGACATTTTATATGCGTCACTAATAGTCATTAGAGATGCTTAGGGGACTATTAGCGATGCATAAATGTGTCACTCAAAGTCCTTTTTGTTGTAGTGTATATGGTGAGTTATGATTATGAGATGGATGGGTTAAGTGAAGTCTGCTGCCCTGACGAACTAGGGTTTTTGATCGGGCACAACTTCGGGTTGATCAGTGGAGCCACTATTTGCTTGAGAGTTTGTGTAGTATAATTGTACCGCATAACTTACTTAATTCAAACTTGAATTATAAGCAAAGTTAATGATAGCATTGTGAGTTTGATACCTAAAGGTTCGACTGATTAAGTTCCGTGTTTGAGTTAGTCAATAATGAGTCGGCTGAGAATTTCTCATGTATTGCCATGGTGTTTATCCTATGGGATGTTGTCTATGCGTTGTATTGAGCACATAAATGTCTGATGCTCTATTGAGAGTAATGTATGTTTTTTATTTGGTCTGTGTTATATTAAGCCCATATGTTTGATGCTTTATTGAGAGCATTGTAAGATTCTGCCCAAGACTTGCACTATAAGACCCATAATGGTAGGCAATTGTATGGCCCCTAATTTGTGGGCATTTATGTTTATATTTGCGCGCTCAGGTAAGTAGTATCATGGAATTGCTCTTACCTGTTTGATCAAGTGCCCTATGAGCATTGATGTGCCTTGCCTTCGAAAAAGTCTATTGCATCTAACTCCTCGGAGGTTAAGGTGATGCCCTAGTGGCATTCCTTTCCATTTCGACGCTGGAGCTTAGTAGTTGTAATGAGCTTTAGTAGTCAATAGTATGTGTACGACTGTAAGAGTATGAGTATGAGCACAACTATAAGAGTATGATTTTGAGTAAGACTTTAAGGGTATGATTCTGAGTAAGACTTTAAGAGTATGATTCTGAGTAAGACTATATGCGTATGATTCTGAGTAAGACTGTAAGAGTTTGATTTTGAGCAAGACTGTAAGCGTATGTTTATGAGTAAGACTATACGAGTAAGGTCGTACATGTATGTGTAAGTTGTATAAGTGTATGATTGTACGAGTAAGTTTGTAAGACTCTAATTAAGAGTGTATGTGTAAGATTAGTTTGATGGTATGTATTTGACATGATGGTATACATGATTGTATGCGTATGTGCATGATTATTATATGCCTCTTTACTTCATGTTTGAGTTGCATTAACGCATCTATGTATAGACTTATAGAGTTCATTGTTTAGAACTCCCCTACTGGATATTTTCCTATTGAGTATAAAAATATCCATTACCCTATTTTTTTAGTCCTACTATTCTGGTGGCTTTTGTAGGTTTGTGGAGGAGAGCTCCTAGAGATAGATGCTTGTTTTAGCGGTAGATTGATTCCCTTGACTCAATGTGAGTATTATTTTGTGCCACGATCTCTTATATTGGGTGAGAGGACAATTAAAATGTTTATGCATTTTGGACTTGTAATTTGGATTAGATTGTGAACTGTTATGGGACTTGCACTCAAGGATGCCTAGGAGAAATTTGTATTTAACGTTTATAATCATAACATTTTATTCGTACATTTGTTTTTGAGTAGCGCCTTAGGATGTTTGGTTTGGCCGTACAATGCTTGATCGAATGAGTAAAAATATGTATGGGAAAAACTAATGTGTGATGTTTTAAATTATAAAAACTATTTTTACAAGTTTCGTATTCGTCATTTTTTCTGATTTACAGTTGTTATATTGCAAAACATTTTTGTGAATTTTAAAGAAAATGTTGGGTGTTACAATGAATACCTAATTAATGATACAGAGAATCCATACAAGAATTTCCAAAGTTGTCTCGCTTTTTTTGGGCACATGCAATCAAAATCTTCAAAGTAGCATTGGTCTTTCTGGGTTTGCCCTGTATTCCTTGTAACAAATCCTTCACAAATCTGTTATTAAATGCCACCTTTACAATAAGATTAAGAGGGGCAAAACACCATTCTCTGAAGCTTTGCAGTTGTGGATTAAAGGAAGAAGCCTAGCAACTATAAGAGATATATGACAAAAGATACATTGTTATGTTATGGGTTTAATTGGGGTAATGAGATGGGAGATTTCGTAGGGGTAGATGGGTACAAGAGAAATAATAAACTACCTGGAATTTCTTCACTTATGGGGTATTGAGGGGTTTTTTGCTTCTTTTCATGCATAGATAAATTTTTTTGTACTGTTTCACTCTTACTAATGCTTTCGCTTCTACCACTCACCCCTGTCCAGAAGATGTCTTCTTCCATGACTCCTCTTCTACCTTTTTTTAGGGAGAGAGGAGAGAGGAGGGGAACGGGAGGGAGGGAGGAGAGGGGCCTGATTCCGGTGCCCCGCTGGAATCCAGCCACCTCCCTCTTCCCCGCTAGGCCCGCCACCGGTGGGCTTTTTTTCTAAAAAAAAATTGGTTTTAAAAGATGCATGTCATTATCCGTCCCTAAAAATATATTTTTAAAAAAATATATTTTTGTAGTACAACACATATCATTATGCGTCACTAATAATATTTTCTTATTTTTTTCAAATATTATTAAACATTACTGATGCATAATTTAACGTCTTTAATAAGATATATTAGCGATCCTTATAAGGATGCGTCGCTAATAAGTTTTTTCAAATATTTTTTACATATTAGGAAATTATTAGCAACACATAATTATGCATTGCTACTAACCACTTATTAGCGATGTATAGATCTATGTGTCGCTAATAATTTAATATTATCGACGCATAATTATGTGTCGCAAAAGCAAAATCATTAGCGACGTATAAATATATATCGCTAATGTTAAACTTTTACTCACACTTTGAGTTATGCGTCACTAATGCGCAATAGCAATTGCAATTTTATCGACACATGTGGTGATGCTTTTTATGCTTCGCTAATATGTATTAGCAACGTTTACAGTATTATTACCGACAATGTTGTAGTGAACCCCTTGTATCCCCACTCTACATCGAATTCTCCTATGCTCCACTATGTCCTAAAATTGCTTCTACTCCACCGCACCGTCCCCTGCCCCAAAATTGTCTCGCTGCCTCACTCTTCTTATTTCTCTACTCTCCTATCTCACTACAACAAATTTCAGTATTAGTGACGCATATAAGCGTTGCTAATAGTAACATAAGCGTCGCTAATGAGTATTAGCGACACATAAAAAGCGTCAATAAAACTACAATCGCAACTGCTTTTTCATGATGCTTATCGTAAGCGTCGCTAATATTATAACATTAACGACGTATAAATAAACATCACTAAATACATAAACATTAGCGACGTATACTTATACGTCGCTAATAGTTACTAATCGAAAATAAAAAAAATTTATTCCATTTTTTGGCAAACTATTTTTATTCTTTTATTTAAAAAAAATTATTATTAGCACCGCATAAATAAGTGTCGCTAATAATAAACTTTTTTAAAAAAATAAAATAATAAAAATAGTTTGCCAAAAAAAAGAATAAAAATTTTACTTTTCTATTAGTGACTCTTTTGAAAGTGCTGCTAATATGAAATAAAAAAAAATAAAAAGTTCATTAGCGTCGCTAAATTAATAAAAAAAACCCGCCGACAACATGAAGCCGCTGACAGGGGATCGGAATCCTACGGGGACCCTTCCTCCGATCTGTCGACCAAAGGGGGGGGAACTAAGTGTAGGGGTTGGAGGGAGGAGCCAGAATCTGGCAGGGGAGCCCGATTCCAGCACCCCAGCCCCAGAGCCCTTTCCTCCGATTTGTCAACCGAAGGGAAGAGAGGGGGGCAGCGAAGGGGAGAAGGGGGGTGGGGGACCAGAGGATGGAGGGGCGCCGAAAAATGTCCCCCCACCATCCTCTATCCCCGGCTCCATCCCCATCCTTCACCTCCATCGAAAATCGGAGGGGAGGGGGGGAGCCGGGGGTGAGAAGGGCGGGAACTGGGGAGAGGTTGGGGGGCAGGGCGGAGCAGAGCGAGGTGGCCAGCGCAGACGCGGGACGGCGGGGGCGGCTGTGATGCAGCGGGATGGAAAGGCAGCTGGGACGCGAGGGCGGACATGCGGCTGGGGTGCAATGGGGGCGGCGGTGGGCTGGTGTCCAAGGGGCGTACAGGCGGCTGGGACGGACGAGTGGCGGAAAAGGGCGGACGGGAGGCTGTAGTTTAGAGGGGTGGATGGGAGGATGGGGTGCAGCCATGCTGTTGGAACGCGAGCAGAGACGGCGGTTGGGGTACAGCGGGTGGATGGCGACAGTGGAGGTTGGCACACGGCAGCGAGTGGAGGCAAGGAGCAGAAGAATGATGAAAATCCAGCATGGGTGAAAATACCCACGCGGACGAATATATATCGCCTGCGCGATCAAAATTTTGTGCACGCAGGGCAAAAATTTTGCCCCGCACGGCATTTTTTAGAAGCGCGTTTTTTTTCTTACGACGCTTAGAGAGCGTCACAAATAAACGTATTTGCGAATAAATGTATTGGCGACACTTTGTCTAAGCATCGCGAACATTTATTTTTTGCCAGCTAACAATCATATTGTCGCACATATTATATCTTAGCGGTGTTTTATTAAACGTCGCAAATAATATTTATTTAAGACAATTATACATAAACGTCTCTATCCTCTCCCTCTCCTCTCCCTCCTATCTCCTCTCTCCTCTCTCTCCTCTCTCTCCTCTCTCGTCCCTCTCTCTCTCCACCCTCTTTTCTCTCTCCTCCCTCTCTCCACCCTCATCTCTCTCTCCTCTCTCTCTTCTCTCTCTCTCTCTCCTTTCTCTCCCCACTCCCTCTCTTCTCTCCCTCTCTCCTCCCTCTCCCCCCCTCCCTCTCTCTCCCTCCCCACTCCCTCTCTCTATATCCTCTCTATTTTATATTTTTTATTTCAAAATTAATTAATCAATAAATAAAAATATTTTAGCAACGCATAAGACTATACGTCGCTAATACTAAGGGTATTAGTCACGTATATACCTATATGTCGCTAATACACAAAGATATTAGCGATGTATGTCCCTATAGTATTAGTGACATATATGCATATACGTCACTAATACTCAATGGTATTAGCGACGTATATGACTATACGTTGCTAATTCATTTTAATTTTTTGATTTTTTAATTAATTTTTAAATAATAAATAAAATAAAAAAATTTCATCTCTCTCTACCCTTTCTCCTCCCTCTCTCCTCTCTCTCCTCCCTCTCCACCCTCCTCTCTCCTTCTCTCCTCCCTCTCTCCACCCTCCTCTCTCTCCTCCCTCTCTCCACCCTCCTCTCTCTCCTCCCTCTCTCCTCTCTCTCCTCCCTCTCTCCTCTCTCTCTCTCTCTCTATTTTCTCCCTCTCTTTCTCTCCTCCCACTCTCTCTCCCTCTCCACCCTCCATCTCTCCCTCCTTCTCTCTCCTCCCTCTCTCTCCCCCTCTCTCCTCCCTTTCTCTCTCCCGCTCTCTATATCCTCTCTATTTTTTAGTTTTTGTAAAATTAATTAAAAATGAATAAATAAAAATGTATTAACGACGCATTGGGCTATACGTTGCTAATACTAAGAGTATTAGTGACATATATGACTAGATGTCGTTAATACTCAAAGGTATTAGCGGCGTGTACTCAATGATATTAGCGACATATATGCATATATGTCGCTAATACAAAAAGGTATTAGCGATATATATATGCCTATATGTAGCCAATATATTTTTATTTTTTAATTAATTTTTTAATAAAAAATATAAAACAAATAAATTTAAAAAATGTCCTCTCACTCCTCCCTCTCTCCACCCTCTTCTCTCTCCACTCCTCTCTCTCTCTCTTCTTCCTCTCTCCTCTCTCTCTCCCCTTCCTCTCTCTCCTCATTCTCTCTCTCCCTCTCTCCTCCCTCCCTCCCCCCTCTCTCTATATCCTCTCTATTTTATATTTTTATTTAAAAATTAATAAATAAATATGTATTAGTGAAGCATAGGGCTATATGTCGTTAATACTCAAAAGTATTAGTGATGTATGTTCCTATACGTCTCTAATACTCAAAAGTATTAGCGACAAAGTATTAGTGACGTGTGTCCCTATACGTTGCTAATAATCGATATATATGCCTATACGTTGCTAATACTCAAAGGTATTAGTGACGTATATGTCTATATGCCGCTAATATTTTTTTATTTTTTATTTTTAATTAATTTTTAAATAAAAAAATATAAAATAAATAAAATAAAAAATTTCTCTCTCTCTCCTCCCTCTTCTCTCCTCCCTCCTCACTCTCTCTCTTCTCCCTCTCTCCTCCCTCTCTCTCTCTCCTCCCCTCCCTCTCCTCCCTCCCTCTCTCCTCCCACTCTCTCCCTCTCTCCAGCCTCCCACTCTCTCTCCCTCTCTCCACCGTCCCTCTCTCTCTCTCTCCTCCCTCTCTTTCACTCCCCCTCTCTCTCCTCCCTCTCTCTATATCCTTTGCATTTTTTATTTAAAAATTAATTAATAAATAAATAAATAAAAATGTATTAGCGACGCATAGGGCTATACATTGCTAATACTAAGGGTATCAGTGACGTATATGACTAGACATCGTGATGCACTGAAATAATGTTTAATAAAATATTTTCAAATTTCTATTTGCAATCCTATTTTGTGTTAATTCATTACTGATTTGGGCTATTTATGTTTTGAACAAGTTAGTTGGACCTTAATTGAGTTTACATGTCTAAACAGGCTTCAACAAGATACAACTGGAAGATGAAGTTAAGCCCAACTACCCAAAGCTATTTAAAAGTCAAGAATGGGCTCCTAATGGTCTAAACATACATGGAATGGTCGAACATAACCTTGTGGACCCATTTGATTTGAGATTTGTATGAATAGAACTAAATTATGAAAGAAGTTGATTCGGATAGATTGACACAGCCTTAGTATTTTGATTATATCTTTTTATGTATAATTCGGATTGATACGATTCTGGTGGCAATGAAAAGAAGACTTCCATGGCTACAAGTGTTATTTCAGGAAGAAATTCCAAATTCCGAAGATATAGGGGTCGAATCAGGCAATCAATCAGGATAAAATCTGGAGATATGATTTGATTTTACCCTTTGAAGCAACCCTTTCTTTTCCTATAAATAAAGGGGTGGACATGATAGATGGGGCATTCTCTCCTCTTTGGAGCTCTCTTCTCCTATTTTCTTCTTTTATTTTGTAATTTTATTTTTAGTTTTATTGTAATGGCTTTCTAAGCTCTCAAACTAAGGCTAGAGGTGATTTGTAACAATCTAATGGAGTTCAATTCATGTTTCATCAATGGTTTCAAGTAAGTATTGTTTATTTGAAGTGATGTTTATTTAATATTGTTCTTCTTTTTGTTTCTTTGTGATTTGGATACATAAGATGCTTGAAGGCTCTCCTTCTTGATCTTTTGTGATTTGGATACATAGAAATCTTAAAGAGACAATTATTTTTATCCTTCATCTATCCAAAGCATTTTCTATCTTTAGTTTTAATTTTAATGTTCATATCTTCCGGTTAGATAGAATTTTTATTCAATTCTAACTGAGATAACATGATACATGAAGAACATCATTAGATGTTACAATGATCTTTAATGCCTTAGTGTTTTCTCATCTTGATTTCTTAACATGTTATTCCCTCAATACTCTTCTACTCTTTCTTTCTTAATTTTTTTCCTCTATTTCTTCGTAACTATTTTCTTTGTTGCACAAGGCTTTCCCTGTGGATCGACCTTGTCTACTACAATTGGCAAGTAAAATAAATCTGAATTTGACTTCTTCATAGTCTTGTTTCAGACGTAACAACAAATTGGCGCCGTTGCCGAGGATTGCAACGTGTGATAAGAATCCGTTACGAAAAACTCACTCTAACTTTACTAATTTTCTAACTTTTATTTTTGCACACTAACTCTTTAAATTCAGTCATTTACTTTATGTCATTTACTTTTAGTATTTAAATTATGTAATTTTTCTTTTTTTTTGAGACTGGAGGCACTACCCACGTTACTACCGAAAATTTTTTGGGATCAAACGTGTACCTTGATAGTGCCTTTCGCCTTATTTTTTGCAATTTTAATTTTTGTCTATTAACTTCTAACTCTCTAACTTTTATATTTTGTCATTTAATTTTTGCACTTTTACTTTCATTTATTACTAAAAAAAAAAAAATTTGTTGTTGCATGTTCACTTGGGTGCGTGATAATTCTGGACGATTGAAAAGAGTGAACAAATCTTTTAAAAATTATCTTTATTTTGATACAATGGAGGATCTAAGAACTAATGAGGAACTAAGAAGTAATAATGGGGATAATAATGCACAAAATATTGAAGTTAAAACCTTGCGTGATTATTTGCAACCAACTAGATCAAGTTCTCCTTCTTGCATGATTTTTCCAACTAATGTAGGCGGTTTTGAACTCAAGCCGGGTGTAATTCAATTACTACCCAAATTTCATGGCCTAGATTCAGAAAGCCCATATTTGCATTTAAAAGAGTTTGAAGAGGTTTGTGCAACTTTGCCAAACCAAAATGTTTCAAATGATGCTATTAGATTAAAACTCTTTCCTTTTTCTTTAAAGGAAAAGGCAAAAAATTGGTTGAATTCTTTGAAGCCAAGATCCATTGGATCATGGCAAGAAATGCAAAGAGAATTTTTGAAAAAGTTTTTTTCCCACCCATAAAACTAATACACTTTGAAAGAATATCATGAATTTTTCACAAAAAGAAAATGAGACTTTCTTTCAATGTTGGGAGAGATTTAAAGAACTTTTGTTGTTGTGCCCACATCATGGATATGAAACATGACGTACAATTAGTTTCTTTTATAATGGCTTATCTTCTCAAATGAGGCAATTTGTTGAAATGATGTGTAATGGAGAGTTTTTGAGTAAAGAACCTGAGGAAGCATGAGACTATTTTGATGTGTTAGCTGAAAATGCTCAATCATGGGAAGATTCTAATGAATTTGAAAGTAGTAATAAAACCAAATCTAATGGGGCAACTAAGGGGGGCTTGTACCTTCTTAAAGAAGAGGATGATGTAAAAGAAAAAATTACAAGTTTAACTAGAAAAGTTGAGGCTATGGAAATTAATAGGGAAAACATGTCTAAAGCTTCTCAAAAAGTACAAGATATTTGTAGTATATGTGAGAGTGATGGACACCAAACACAGGATTGTCCAACAATCCCTGCTTTTCAAGAGGTGTTGCATACTCAAGCAAATTCTATGAATACCTACAAAAGGCCATTTTCTTCTCCTTATTCTGAAACTTATACTCCTAATTGGAGAAATCATCCCAACTTTAGTTGGAGAAATGAGTCTAATGTGCAGGTACCCCCTTCTTCCTCAAATTATGTTCCACCACATAAGAAGACTTTTGAAGACACATTGCAAACATTCATGCAAAGTCAAGCAACAATCAACAACCAAACAATGCAAGCCATCAATGACTTAAAGACTTCTATCACTCAATTGACCACAGCTTTGAGCACTCAAGAAAAAGGAAAGTTTCCTTTTCAACCTCAACCAAATCCTAAAGGTCAATTTGTAATTGAAAATTTAAATTCTTCAAGTTCACAAGAAGAGCATGCTAAGTCCATCACCACTTTGAGAAGTGGAAAAGTTATTAACAAAGACATTCCAATGAAGGTTGTTGAACCTAAGGAGTCTTTGAATTCTACACACGGTGATGAACTTGACAACTCTAATTGTGTTGCTCCAATTCCTCCTCCTTTTCCTCAAAGGTTACAATCTTCCTCTAAATTGGTACCAAATAATGACATTCTTGAAATTTTTAAACAAGTAAAAATTAACATTCCTCTCTTAGATGCCATTAAACAAATTCCATCTTATGCAAAAATTTTGAAAGACCTTTGTACAATCAAGCGTAAGCTAAATGTACAAAAGAAGGCATTTTTGACAGAACAAGTAAGTGCAATTTTGTAACAAAATACCCCACCCAAATATAAAGATCCTGGTTGTCCAACCATATCTTGTATAATTGGGAATTATAGAATTGAAAAAGCTTTGCTTGATCTTGGGGCAAGTGTTAATCTTTTACCTTATTCTGTTTATGAACAATTGGGACTTGGTGATTTGAAACCCACCAACATAACACTTCAACTTGCTGACCGCTCAATCAAAAGGCCGAGAGGAATAGTGGAAGATGTCCTTGTTCAAGTGGATAAATTTTATTTTCCAGTGGACTTCATTGTTTTAGACACACAACCGGTTTCAAATGCATCTTCTCAAATCCCTGTGATTTTAGGTCGTCCATTCCTAGCTACATCTAATGCTCTAATAAATTGTCGGAATGGAGTGATGAGGCTTTCTTTTGGTCTTGACATGTGAGTTAAATGTATTTGATGCCAGTAGACAACCATTAGACTTCGATGATACTTTTGAAGTTGACATGGTTGAGAGTTTAGTGGAGGATGTTTTTCCTTTTATTTATTCTAATAATCCACTAAATATTGCTTAACTCACTCTGATTTGATTAGAATTGATAAAGAGAAGATAATTGCTTTGAAGGACCCTGGATGAGTTTAGATGGAGGTGTGTCTGGCTGAAGACAGTAAACTTAGCGCTCCTGGGAGGCAACCCACTTTTTGTTTTGATAGTTATTTTTGTTTAATAGTTAGTTTTTTATTTTTTATTTTTAATTTTCTTTATTTAGTTTTTAGTTTATTATCTTTGTCGATTGCTCTAATCATTATTAGGGTGTGCTTATATGATTCATTATTGATTTACCCTAATGTGATTATGCTTGTGCTTTATTGACTATTTTTCTTTTGATAGCTATGTACATGAGCACATCAACTGATATATTATCTCTTCTTTCCTCTTTTCTTATATTACAACATTGAGAACAATATTTAGTTTAAGTTTGGGGGTGTAGAAAGATATTTTTCTTTATGTTTTTAGTTTTACTTAAAAAATAAAAAATTGAAAAAAAAATTAATTAGATTTATTTTATTTTATATTTTTGCTTATTTACATTGATTCTTATTCTAGATATGTGACTTTGTTTAATGATATCATATTATTCAGAATATGACTTGACAGATTTAATGATTTTGAGTTCTGATTACTTCATATTGGTTTCTTGTGCTCTTATTTTGACAAAAAAAAACAAACAAAGCAAGACATTTGCCTAAGTGAGAATTCGAGCCCTTGATTATGGTCTTACATCTTGGTGGATATCATTGAATCTAAGTAATTATTTTCTTATGAGAGTAAAACTTTGGCATGATCTAGTAGTATTCATGTTATCATGATAGAGTTTTGAGCTTCACTATTCTTGGTTTGTAGAACAATTGAGGACTTGTTGTCAACACAATTCAAGTTGATTGTATAATGTGCTCAAGAAAAGAAAAAAAAGCAAAAAAATGTGAAAAAAAAGAATGAAAAAAAAATTAAAGTCACTCTATTGAGTAGACCGGGACTCGGTGTGCCTCACTAAACATAGGGTGTTCGTGTCAAAAGGTAGATTTGACTAATTTATGACATGCATAGCCTTGAAGCCTATTTGGTTCAAGTTATTAAGCCTGAGGGGTGCTTTAACACCTAATGCCCTGAGCCAACTGGATTGGGAGTCACTGGCCTAACACTTGTTACATAGATCTTATAGAAAGCTAAAAAGGCTAAGCCTTACATATGTCATGTGAGATGAGCATAAAATTCTAGTAGGACACTATGCAATTATATCTTGAATAAGTTGATAGGTGATCTAGGGTGTTTTACTTTTCAAGGAAGGTTTTGCATGATTCTCTATTATGATCTCTTGAAGATGAATGGATGTCAATGCCTATTTAGTATTAAAATTAAAATTGCTGAGTGGACATGAGACACATGGAGTTGTTTGATTCATAAGAATGGGATTGTATAATTACTTGGCAATGTGTGTTTTTCTAAAACTATTATGTATGTATGAGTATATGCCACCAATATGAAGTTGTTAGAATGAATTATTGTTTCAAAAGACAAGTTATATTATGCATGATTGATTTTACTAAATGAAGTTACATGTTTAGGAGGAGTTGATTTATAAATTTGACGTAGTTTTAATTTTTATTTTCTTTTAATATTCTAGTTTTGAATTTTGTGGGTATATTCACTGCAAACCCTCACGAGACACAACTCGTCCACTAGTGTAAGCTAGGGGTTTAAAGGCTTGTTGCATATGCCAAATGCAATCGAGATTTCCTGTGGAAGTGGAGTAGTTAGTTTTGTTTTCTATTGTTTTAATTTTTGTTTTGCTCGAGGACTAGCAAAAAGTAGGTTTGGGGGTATTTGATGCACTGAAATAATGTTTAATAAAATATTTTCAAATTTCTATTTGCAATCCTATTTTGTGTTAATTCATTACTGATTTAGGCTATTTATGTTTTGAACAAGTTAGTTCGACCTTAATTGAGTTTACATGTCTAAACAGGCTTCAACAAGATATAACTGGAAGAGGAAGTTAAGCCCAACTACTCAAAGCTATTTAAAAGTCAAGAATGGGCTCCTAATGGTCTAAACATGCATAGAATGGTCGAACACAACCTTGTGGACCCATTTGATTTGAGATTTGTATGAATAGAACTAAATTATGAAAGAAGTTGATTCGGATAAATTGACACAGCCTTAGTATTTTGATTATATCTTTTTATGTATAATTCAGATTGATACGATTCTGGTGGCAATGGAAAGAAGACTTCCGTGGCTACAAGTGTTATTTCATAAAGAAATTCCAAATTCCGAAGATATAGGGGTCTAATCAGGCAATCAATCAGGATAAAATCTGGTGATATGATTTGATTTTACCCTTTGAAGCAACCCTTTCTTTTCCTATAAATAGAGGGGTGGACGTGATAGATAGGGCATTCTCTCCTCTTTAGAGCTCTCTTCTCCTATTTTCTTCTTTTATTTTGTAATTTTATTTTTAGTTTTATTGTAATGGCTTTCTAAGCTCTCATGCTAAGGCTAGAGGTGATTTGTAACAATCTAATAGAGTTCAATTCATGTTTCATCAATGGTTTCAAGTAAGTATTGTTTATTTGAAGTGATGTTTATTTAATATTGTTCTTCTTTTTGTTTCTTTATGATTTGGATACATAAGATGCTTGAAGGCTCTCCTTTTTTATCTTTTGTGATTTGGATACATAGAAATCTTAAAGAGACAATTATTTTTATCCTTCATCTATCCAAAGCATTTTCTATCTTTAGTTTTAATTTTAATGTTCATATCTTCCGGTTAGATAGAATTTTTATTCAATTCTAACTGAGATAACATGATACATAAAGAACATCATTAGATGTTACAATGATCTTTAATGCCTTAGTGTTTTCTCATCTTGATTTCTTAACATGTTATTCCCTCAATACTCTTCTACTCTTTCTTTCTTAATTTTTTTCCTCTATTTCTTCGTAACTATTTTCTTTGTTGCACAAGGCTTTCCCTGTGGATCGACCTTGTCTACTACAATTGGCAAGTAAAATAAATCTGAATTTGACTTCTTCATAGTCTTGTTTCAGACGTAACAACACATCGCTACTACTCAAAGGTATTAACGACATATATCACTATACGTCACTAATACTCAAAGGTATTAGCGATATATATTCTTATACGTTGCTATTTTTTAATTTTTAAATAAAAAATATAAAACAAATAAAATAAAAAAATTTCCTCTCTCTCCTCCCTCCCCCCTCTCTCTATATCCTCTATGTTTTATATTTTATATTAAAAAATTAATAAATAAATAAAAATATATTAGTGACGCATACAGCTATAGATAGCTAATGCATTTTTATTTTTTTATTTTTTAAATTAAAAATCTAAAATAAATAAAATAAAAAATTTCCTCTCTCTCTACCCTCTCTCTCCTCCCTCCTCTCTCTTCTCTCTCCTCCCTCTCTCTCCTCTATCTCTCCTCCCTCTCTCCACCCTCTTCTCTTTGCTCTCTATGCTCTCTCTACCCTCTCTCTCCTCTCTCTCTCTCATCTCCTCAGTCTCTCCTCCCTCTCTCTCTCTCTGCTCTCTCTCCCTGTCCACTCTCTCCTCCCTCTCTCTCTCTCCTCTTTCTGCCTCTGTCCACTCTCTCCTCCCTCTCTCTCCCTCTCCTCTCTCTCCCTCTGTCCACTCTCTCCCCCTCTTCCTCTCTCTCTCCTCCCTCTCTCTCCATCCTCCCGCTCTCTCTCTATCTCACTCTCTCACCTCCCCCTCTCTCTTGGATCTCACTCTCTCCTCACCTTCTCTCTCTCCATGTACTCTCTTCACTCTCTCTTTTATTATAAATTATATTTTAAAATTAATAATAAAATTTAAGAAAGAAAATATATTATATATAAATAGTAAAAGTTTAATCTATTATTAACATTAGTTTTTATTAAAAAATTAATATTTATTTATTGTATATAAAAATAGTAAATCTTAAATAAAATATATTATATTTAGGAAGTTTATTATACTTTTTTTATTAAATAAAATTAATTAATAAAGCTATTAGCGACTCTTGTCAACAAGCGTTACTATTAGAAATTGTATTTGCGACTCTTATTTACAAGTGCACTAATAATTCTTTTTTTTTAAGTTTTAATTCATTACTATTAGTGACGCTTTTGTAAGCGTCGCTAATAGTAGCAGTATTAGCGACGCTTTTGAATAATCGTCGGCATTGCAAAAGTCATTAGCGACGCTTAAAAAAAGCATTGCTAATAGTTATGTTATTTACTTAAAAAATATATATTTTAACTATGGTTGTGTAAAGCATCGCAAATAGAGGAACTATTAGTGACGCTTATAATAAAGTGTCTCTAATATAATTAGTATTAGTGATGCTTTAAAGTAAGCGTCGCTAATATATGACTATTAGCAAATAGTTATTTTTAGTGATGCTTAGCTTTGCGTCTCTAATAAATGTGTCGCTAATACTACATTTGTTTGTAGTGTCTACTCTGCTCTTCTCTCCGAACTGAAATTCCTCTTTGCCATGGTTGCGTCCTTGGCCCGTCTCCCATCTCCCAGGGTAGTAAGGAAGATTTTCTTGCTCTCACAATAGTAATGGTGTCTGCAAAGCAAGTAATCATCATATCTTTGTATTAGGTTTTTGTCATTCAATTTTGCTTTACATTTGGGGGGGGGGGGAGGGGGGAGGGAGTCTTGGTTGTGATGGGTATTAAGGGGTGGACCACCCAAAGGTCATCACAACTCACCTAAAGGCCATAGTAAGTATGACTATTTTATTTATCTTTAATTTTTTATTTAACTTAGCCCTAAATTTCATATTTATCTACTTGCATATTGCTAAGCTGGATTGTAGGTTTTTAATAGAAAATTTGGTAGAGCTGAACAGAGTCCTCAAAGGGGACCTTTGAACATCTTTCCTGGCCACTTGTTTTAAAAAACTGCTACATCTACCATTGACCTAGGTGTGCTATCAACTAATCATCATCCTATTATCTATGAGCCAATTGGGTCTTGCATTCAATGTTAGTGGGAAGGTGGCCACCTTCAGACCATTAGATGTTACCCTCTTCCTATGTATTTCTATTTAAGAGCTGCGGGATGTAGGCCTAGTTAAACAATCCTTCAAGTCCAAGCTAAAAGATGGGCTCTTTCAAAAAAATATTAGCTGTCAAAGACACTAACATTTTAAACAAGCTAAAGGCAAGAAACAACATAGTGGAGGACAAGGTGAGGCTTGTTCTTCTATAGGTAATAGTTGTCTTCCTACTCCCCGGAGCACGAGGGACAATGGACTTGAAGTATTGGGTCTTGTTGGAGGAGGAGGGCCTCAAAACATTCAACGCCAACCCTTAGGGGAAGATGGCATACCAGGCACTGAAGCAAGCAGTTGGAATGTAGAAGATCATTTATACAAGGATAGAGTCAACTTATTTTTATGTTCAGTAGTTTTGTAGGCAAGTGTTTCATAAAAGTATGTATATGACATAACTTACTACTTTTACTAATCACTTACATACATACTTTACTTCTCACATAGACTTTTGGTATGTGTTTCCATTTTAGTACTGGTACTTCAGTATATTTCTTTCCATTGTAGGGATCGAGTGGTGCACAAATAAGTGGCTAAGAATCCGACAATGGAGTGTGTACATGGCACCAAACTTAAAGCAAAGCATCCAAATAATAAAATAGCAAGTTGCCACTCCATTGAAGTCGCCAACAAAGAGGAGCAAATATTTGTTGTGGTAAGGGCCTAGACATGTTTAGATAAGATAAAGGAGGTACATGATTTAGATGAGAGGGGTGATCAGGCACCATCCATGCCTCCTTGGCCTTTGCCCCCCCCCCCCCCCGCCCCTCCCTGACGATCCTCTCATTAAGACTACAGAAGCCAATTGGAGCAGAGCCCCTCTCAAGACATGAACCCTTCTCCAGATGTTCATGAGGTGGTATCCCATGACTCGCCACCATGGAGGACCTTTGCTGGACCCATGAGCCCTCCCACCCAGCTACATAGGGAGACATCCCTTGACTCCTAGGCACAAAAAACCTCTCCTGCAAGCACGAGCACCCCAAAACATCTATATGGGGAGGGATCATATGATCCTCAAATATAGCATAGCCCTCCTCAATATCATAGTCCACCTTGATGGATGCAACGAGAGCTTTCTCAAAGTTCATAGCCCATGGGGAGACATGATATTGATAGAGGTGTCACTTTCAAAAAGAAGGCTATCACTTTGGAGGCTCATGAGGACTTGATACGACAGCCGCTACACAATTTTTAGAACATTTGTAATGTAATTGATGTAAAATTTACTATGTATACTTGCAAGTGCATGAATCAAAGGTGGAAAAAGTGGCTAAACAGGTTGATCCCAAGATGATTGATTAAATTCAACTAAATCTAAAATATTACTTAACTAATTTAACCAAAGAAATGGATTTCAATTAACTAAAACGCGTAAAGGCAATGTAAAAGAGCATCAAGGTATCGAATCCACCTTAAACAAATTAATTATATCTTTTTGAATTTATAAGTCTCTAATCGATGTATCTGTTATGTTCCTCTCGGACACGCACTTCAATAATTGCATATACTCCTCTTGGACATATGCGACTAAGACGATTAAAACAAATTGGAAAACTTATCTCTCTCTCAAGCATAGATTTCATATAAAAAATTAAAACTTCATTCAAAAAGCACCTCGGACTGCAGCTATTTCTCTCATACATAAGTGTGCTTATGTTCGATTTCATCTATTAAACAACTCTACCCTATCTTGAGCACATAAAATAGAAAATAATGAAACTTCCATTAAATATATAGAATAAAGTCTTACATCAATTACAAACTTAAATAAAAATAAAGAGAAATAAAAATAAATTTGTTTAGGGCTTTATCTAAGCCTTGGCTATAAGTTTAGGAAGCCATGAATGTTGGAGAAGAAAGCTAATTTGGAGAACTCATTGATTACGTGCACAATGTTTACGACGGGATGAACCAACTTCCACTTCCTTCTCTCCTTCTCTTCTTTGGATTTTCTATTTTTGGCTTTTGTTTGACGTTGGAACTACTGGACAAAATATGGCCTCTATTCAGCATATGCTTTTTTTACACTCAATTTTATACTGTAGTGGATCCCAACACATCCAGATTATCAACTCTAATTAGGAAGTTTTTTCTTTGCGACCAATGAGAATCAAAGCATAGCTGACTCTCAGTTGTAATAAGATATTAGGAAGGCATGAATGTTGGAGAAGAAAGCTAATTTGGAGAAGTCATTGACTACGTGCACATTGTTTATGACCGGATGAACCGACTTCCACTTCCTTCTCTCTTTCTCTTCTTTGGATTTTTTAGTTTTGGCTTTTGTTTGACGTTGTAACTGCTAGACAAAATATGGCTGTTGTTGCCTGCTTGTCTTTGCTGCTCCAAACTGATCTTGTCCCCAACTCTCCCTTCCGACTTTGCATCTCACAGGTTGTTTGTATGACCAACACAAGCATCCTCTATTCAGCATATGCTTTTTTTACACACAATTTTTTTATTGTAGTGTCCCAACACATCCAGATTATCAACTCTAATTAGGAAGTTTTTTCTTTAAGGCCAATGAGAATCAAAACACATATAATTCCCAGTTGTAATAAGATATGAGTCATATGTCGGAATAATTGGCTAATTTTTTGGTCAAAATTGTGTTAGAAACCTTGTATATGTACTTAATTTTTAAATCTAATTAGATGTTGTTGTGGTCAAATCAGATTTAAAATTGACAGACTTAAAAAATAAGAACATACATGTCCTTATAACTCAAGATAGAAGACTGAAAAATGTTTCAAAAGTGATTTTATAGATTTAATGAGGTTTTAAGGTAAAAAATAAAAAAACTGTAATTTAATAGTCTAAACGATTGCTCGCAGGAAATAAATGAGAAGAGAATGATCGATCGACATTTGAATTAGCCCTGTCTAAAACAAATCCAAGAGTTATTGATCAATCACTAACAGTTTTAGTTGCCCTATACAATTTTTTTCAAATTCAATTTCTTTACATGTTGAAGCTAAAGACCTAAATCAATTTGGAGAGCTATATAAAGGATAAATTTACAAAGGTCCATATAAGTAATGAAAATTACAAACTAACCATTGGATTCTTTTGACCCATTTTAATACCTCCTATTAATTTGTAATATTTATAAGGTTTATACAAATTAATAGGGGTGTTAAAAGTGGGTCAAAAGAGTCAAATGGTTACTTTGTAATTTTCATTACTTATATGGGTCTTTAGTTTATGTAATGTCATCAACTAATGCATACTTATTTTTTATAAATCTCTTGCCTCTTCAATAGCGGCCACAACTTGCTCAAATTTGGTCAACATACTTCTTAAAACTTTTTGCGCAATATTTTTATCCGGAATACTATATTCATAACTTTTAATTTAATTAGCAATGGTAGCAACTCTATAAGTGAAACCTTGAATATTCTCACTATCTTTTATTGCCAAATGATCAAAATCCCTCCATATAGTTTAAAGCTTGATGGAAATTACCTTTTCAGTTCCTTGAAATTCGTTCTTAAAGAATTCTCATGCTTATTTAGATTTTGTGGAAGTCATGATTCTTAGAAAAATTACTTTGATCACTCCTTGTTGTATGTAAAATACGGCTCTTACATCTTGCTTCTTGTTCTCTTTGTACTCTTACTTCTTTTCTTACACTCCAAGTGGCTAGGGCTTATCCTTTTTTGTGGTTCTTCGAAACCTTCTTTAATTTATTCCCATATATATTTAGATATGAAGAAAGGCCTCATTTATATACTTCAAAAATTGTAACTTTCCCTATTGAATTTCCACAACGGAAGTGTCTGTAATAAAAAACTTGAAGTTGAAGTCATGGTGTTTTAGGGAATCCAATGGGTTTGCTAGATTGTGTATGATACAAAATTTATTAGTGAGGATAGGTAAAAAGAGAAGTGGAGATTGTATAAATATAATATTTTTTATAAAAAATAAAAAAAAACACCATTTGGAATATGAGGGAGGAAATGATTTGTTTTTCACTGTAGCAAAAACTGTTTTATTGTAGCAGACGCAGTACTATAGTTTGAGGCAGTACTTACAGTCTGTAGCTACCTAATTAATTTTTTTATTGTAGCATCTTACAAAACCCTCACAATCAACGGGCATACAAGATGACAATAAACTAAAAGACCATATAAGTAATGAAAATTACACAGTACACATTGGACTCTTTTGACCAACTTTTAACAAAAGGTGATGGAAATTGTGAGGGCAGGGGGAGAGGGAAGGGTGGGGAAAAGGTGGAAGGAGAGTGTGAGAGGGGGGGAAAGTGTGATAGCGGGGGGAGAGGGAGTGCAGTCGAGTTAAGGGACCGTGATCATCAGCAACAACGATGTAAACCCGTCGCTGATGATCTATCATTGATGGCCAATCTTAAATGGTCATCACTGATCATGGATTATTAGCGATGACCATTCAAAATGGTTGTCACAGATAAGTTTTATGCGATGACTAGAGGTATTGTGCATCATAAAAATGGTTAATAGCAACAACTAAGCCTAGTCATCATTGTTGCTCAACCACGAAAATCCAGAAAAGTAGAATTTATGTATCATCAGCAATGACTTAATTTAGGCATCACATATTAATGCTAATAATGACGGTTACCTGAGTTAGCCATCACAGATAACCACTATAAGCAACGACTGTTCCAGCCGTCGCTATTGTTGTGTCATCAGTGATAGCTTTTTTTGTAGTTGTGGAAAAAATATGTCCTAAGATGTAGACAAGAGAGAGGGGTAGATGTAGGACAAGTCAAAAGGGAAAGAAGACATATCGAGAAGAAGTCATTTGAGAAAGATGAGAAATAAGTAGACTTTGGTTAAGGAGAGCTAGAAAGTAAGGATAAGGGAAAAAGAAGAAATAGAAAAAGATATAATGGAGGGAAACTTTGGTCCATACACACAAGTAATTGTTGTGTCCCAGGGTACTTAGGCTTCATAGGAGGGAGAAGAAGAGCTTGGAGGAAGAAGGAGATGTTGTGGACGGTTGTCCACAACGGTCTGGATAGCTGGTAACAAGAGGGAAGCAGCGCAGGAAGGCCAGGAAAGGGGAGAGGGGACGGCATGGCCTCCGGACAGGAGGGAGAGGCATAGAGGAAGGGGAGATAATTAGAGAGACAATAATTCATTCCATAACTTAATTAGGGCGTAGCCCTTACATTTAAATAGAGTAGCTAAGTAGGCTCACTAATAAGCATCTAAGACTCATTAGCATAATTAAAAGAAAGTAATAATATCATAATTAACCTAATTACCTAAATGCCCTTATTAACCATAACCTAATTAAAACCCTAACTGCTAGCACATGGATGCCCACATAGACCCTAATAATAGGCCCGTAGAATGTTCACAACAGGAGAGAAGGTAGAAATGCTTATTTCTTCATTAACAATCAAAGTGGTCATTGGCCCAACATATATCTCTGCCCCTTGGCTAGGTAATTGTAACAACCCAATTTTCCTGAGGAATTTTTTTTTGAAAAATAATAACAATACCATATTGACATAAAACACAATTCATACTAAAATATTCTCACCACATAGAATTCCTCAAGAAAATTTGGCCATTCATTACCCATGATCTTTGGCTATGATGATTACCATGCCGAAGAACTAGATTATGGAGATAACTAATATCCACATCTTACAACAAAAGATTAGAAATCTAATATTTGGATCGAATCGACACCGTCTAATGTCAACTGCCTATGTACCACTTCAAGGTAGAAGAAGATCAGATCCATATATAATTCTGAATGCCCTAGCATAATACTACGTGAAATGCATCACTCAACATATTTATCTACATAGCATTCATACATTATGCAAAAGAACATGGTCATCATATCCAAACATGGACATCATATGCGTATCATAACTTAACATTTACATGATCATTCGATATCCATCATGTCATAACATTTATATAATCTTCATATAACGTAACATTCACACTGCCCATTCTCTATATCACCTAAAGAATTAGCTATGTGATCTGTGAGTTGCACCGGTACGAAAGCGTCATGGGTGGTCATCTGCGTACACTCGGTATGACCCGTAAAAACCGAGAGGGAACTACCAAAGGCAGCGGTCTACCATCATCCCTACATAGCACCTGGGTAATCTTATTATCTTGATCCTAAAGTTAAATTACTCAACCTAAACTTTAACTACTCTTGTCAACCTCTTATTCTTAGGTTGGTTCTTAATACCTGAATCTACCATTTATGCATAACATTCCTCTCATATGTCCATAAAAAGTACTAAAAATGAATAACTCACTGCCCCCAAGTAAATATTAACAATGATCATAATTTATAACATATTGAACCATTCATGGTATAAGCATAATGTATACACAATTCATTCATCAAATGATCCAACACGTATGGCTAAATACATGTATTTATCAAATAAACATGTATATCTAAACATCTTAATTCAACACAGATATATGATCTAAATCATAAGAATAACTTCATCATAGCAATTAACAAAGACTAACATTAGTTTCCAAAGATCTAGTGCCCTTAACCCTTGTTTATAGATTCTAAAAATCATCTTCTTTTGCTCAGTTCTTTTCTTCTACTCATTAAAAAGTTTACACTTTAGTTAAATACACTTTAACCTTAATTTATTTTTAAGGGCATTAAAGTTAATTCACATTCTTTAAAGCCTCTTAATACTCATCTATTAGAGTCAATGATTGCTAAGCATGTTCATAGGTAACCAAAAACCCTAGTTACTTATTTGAGCATGGAACCAAAAATCATACATAAGGGTACTCTCGGAATTTATATAATTTATTAATAACTCCATTAGATCTAAAAATTTATATACAATTTTTAAGAGAGTCATAATACTATAGTAAAATTCTTAAATTTTACCGATTAGTATTTCCCCCTAAACTGTGACCACTTCTCTAGGCAAGATAAATTTCACTATTGAAGACAAACTCGTAATTTTCATTATTGTTTAGATTTTTGGTTGATCTGAAAACTTGTGCGGACGTTCATTAGGACTCTAAGGTTCTTCCAAAAAAAAGTTTTTATCTTAGTGAACCGGTCTGCTTCTCCTATTTCTCTTAGACTTGACCGGATTTTAATGATCTGGCCCATAGAATTGAACCCTCCTCTTCTACCTGTTGCTAAGGCTAATGAGCCGAGTCGAACCGAGTTTTTAGGTTTTTTGACTCGAACTCGATTTCTGAAAGCTCAGTTCGAGCTCGGCTCGAGTTCAATCGAATAGCTCGATGCCTGGCTTGAGCTCGGTTCGGCTAAAAACTCAAAACTCAACTCGAGCTTGAGCTCAAAAACATATTCCAGCAACTCGAATATGTGTTCGAATTGAGCTTGAATCCCATTTACAACCAAAATTATTTTTTTCTATTAAAATCTATATTAATTTAGAGAATCACACCAACATTACAAAAATAAAAATAATAATAAACATAATTTTATTCTATTAAAGTTGTAAATATTATTTCAAAGTCCATGATTAAAATAAGAGTCAATAAATACCCAACAAGAAAATTTCATTTGTCACAAAAAATTTAACTAATGTTATTCAAATATCCCATATAATAAATATAATTATATATATAATATTAAAAATAATAATTACCAAAATAGCATAAAGAGAAAAATATTTACCAATATGGTGTTTATTTTTGTGAGCGCTTTTGTGACTTTTTTAAATTTATTTTTTAATTTCTTTGTTAAAGAGAAAAAATTCAATATAATATATTGATTTGTGATTTAAAGGACGAAATCAATATAATTTCGTCCTTTTAAAAGATGAAATTAATGCAATGTATTGATTTCATTATTTAGAAGGATAAAATCAATAATGAGATAATTTTGTCCCCCCTTCTCTCTACTATCTTCATTCTCTCTCCCTCCTCTCTCTCTTCTTTCTCTTCACTCTCTCCTCTCTCTATTCACACACTCTCTCTCCTCTCTCTATTCGCTCTCTCTTCTCTCTATTCATTCTCTCTTTCTTTCGGCTATGTCTCTCTCTCCTCTTTCTCTCTTTTCACACACTCTCTCTATTCACTCTTTCCTCTCTATATTTATATTCAATCTCTCCCCTCTTTCTTTTAGCTATCTCTCTTATTCTCTCTCTTCACTTTCTCTTTTCTATATCCTCTCTTCTTTCTCTTTCTCTCTCCCTATCTCTCTCATGTGCGTGACGTGAGCCCTAGCTCTGAGAAGTGGGGAGAAAGTAAAAAAATTTAATTTAATTTTTTCTTATTTATATATTATATATTAAAATATTAAATTTAAAATAAAATATAATATATTTGTAAATGATAAAAATAATATTTTTTAAAATTTTTCATGATTTTGTCCTTTAGAAGAGAGGAGAGAGAAAAGAGAAAGATGAGAGAGAGAAGAGAGATGACCGAAAGAGAGAGGAAAGAGATAATAGAGAGAAGAGAGAGAGAGAGAGTGAATAGAGAGTGGAGCGAGAGAGGAGAGAGAAAAAATCAATTCATTATTAATTTTGTCATTTGGAAGAACAAAGTTAGTACATTGTATTAATTTAAGTGTACTGATTTCATCATTCTAAAGGATGAAATTAAAAAAAATATTAAAAAAAAACCACGCACGTGTTAGCGCCTAGTCAGTGAAAAGGAACATCATATTGGTAAATATTTTTCTCTCTCCGTTATTTTGATAGTTATATAAAATTTTTCATATAATAAGCCACAAAAAACTAAACTAGTAAATAAAGTTATGACAACTCTTATTCACATATTTCAATCTAATTATTCTAGTGACTACAAAAAAATTCATAATAAGAGAATTATTTGGACTTCAGCAATAACATATTTCATGGTGTGTGGATTACTTGTAAAAAAACTCAATATAATTGAAATTCAATAGTGAAATCTAGACTTGGTTCACTTGATATATTTATAGGAAAAATCTAGATATAGGTCACTAAATCTCTAATTCTAAACTAATATAATTGGTTGAATTAAGAATGTTTATTTGCAAGTAGAATAACATATTTATATTTGTTAGGATTAGAATGATAAATGGTAGTATTTAAAATTTAAATAATATTATATAGATGAATAGAGGTAGAATAGAAATAAAATAATTTATCATACCTACATTCTCAATTTTATTAGTAGTAGGATTTATATTTGTTTAAAATGCAATAATATAATATATCATATTATATAGTATATCATATACCATATAAATTAATATAAAATATTATGGGTACATGAAAGGTAAAAGTTAAAAAATTATATAATATAGGTATAATAATTAAAAAGTGATATATAACAAATCGAGTCAAGTTCGAGCCGAGCTTCGAGTTGATTTCGAGTCGAACCGATTAAGTTTCGAGTTGATTCGAGCTGGCCCATGTTCGAGATTGGCTCGTTTAATTTTGAGTTCGAACTGAGCTCGAGTCGAGCTCATTTCGAGCTGAGCCAAATTTAAGTCGAACCAAGCCGAGCCAGTTCAGCTCGACGAGCTAGCACGGCTCATTAGCAGCCTTACCTATTGCGCGCGTAAAAAGAGCAGACGTTGCTCTATTTTTACGTTTCCAGACTTTCCTGCAAACAACATTACCCTGTACCCTCACAAATATTACTCAGCAAGATGATTCACTCTGTGATACAGACCCTCTCAGCAAGATGATTCACTCTGTGATAAAGGCATACCTACTGCATATTGTATTTAAAATAAACACATTCTGGTCAAACATTAAATGCATGACAGATTTGCATCAATGACAAATTCAGGTGTAACTTTAGAAAATCATGTTCGTTACATACACATTGTTGAGTTTAGATAAAGCTATGCTGAAGACAAGAATTTGGACAATCATTAAACTGAGAAGAGAAAGATTTTCACCGTGGACCAGCAGAAGAAGCAGAAAAGGTCCCAACTTGAGGAAAGGGTGCCCTTTCCGTTTTCCACCATGGACGCTGATCTCATCTTCATTTTTTTTTATCATGAAATATCGAGGGCCTTGATTGGATGATGGTGAACGACAACAATCCTCCCATGGCCGAAGCCTTCAACCCTCTTCCTTGCTCACTTTCTCCTCTCGATTGTTCTCCATCGTTCCTCTTCTCTTCTCTCTTTTTCTTCTTCCCCCTGTGTTCTCCTCTCCTCTACATGCTTCCGGAATAGCTCTAGGTTTTTTTTTCTTTTTCGCCTCTCTCCCCTCTCTTACATAAGGAGTAATTCCTCTTAAGGACTCCATCAAGTTTAGCCTCATCGAAGTACCTCTCTACCTCACTTTCTAATTAGGCTAATTTTTAACTAAATTAGGTCAACTAATTAAATAAAAATTCGTAATTAATTATTAAGTTCTTATTATAAGTGGGTCCCATATGTGCACGTTAACTCACAATTCAAAATTCGTTATAAATTTAAAATAAATCTTTAAAAAAATCGTATCAACCTTATCCGACCTCTCTATTTTTCAAGTTCTTAATACGGTTGCCACCGATTCGAAATGTACTTTTTATCTAAACAAATTTCACACTTAAATTTACTAGGTGGAATAAAAAATTAGATAAATAAGGGATTAGCATCAAAATTACCTGTCATTAAAGTAATGCCCACTCCTTAGTTAGGTAATGCCCTCCCCTTAGCCGGTTCTAGGGCCTATGCCATTACATGATAGGGCCCTCAACTACGGCTCACTTATTCCTCTTAACATAATTAAAACCCTATAACTATCTTACAATTAAGAGAATAAAAGGACAACAACGCCTTCGTAGGCCTACATATATTCTCATGAGCTGGCATACTAGTAATACTTCCTCTATCCAACATTAATAGCTCTCACTACAATAAAAAAGACTATTAATGATGCTTTTATTAGAGACACAATACAAAGCATAGCCAAACACTACTTTTTGCAATACATAACAAAACATTACAAATAAAATAATTTTTTTTAAAAATAAAAAATTTAGAACTATTTACGACACTTATAAAAAAATGTCAAAATAAAAAAAATTTAAAAAAAACTTAAGACTATAAACAATGATTTTTTAAATGTGTTGCAAATAGTATGCGATGCATTCTAAAAAGTGTCACAAATATTGTTGATTTTTGAAATAACTTATTTTATTTGCGACACATTTTTATAAGTCTCACAAATAGTTCTAAAAAAATTAAATACTTTTTTGTATTATTTAATTTTATATATAATAGATAAATACAAAAAATTTCAAATTAAAAAGTTGCACATAAATGAGAGAGACAGATGATAGAGAATGATGAGTGTGGAGAGAGATAGAAAGAAGAGACAAGAGAGAGAAAGTGAAGAGAGATAGAGAAGAGAGAGAGAGACGAGAGAGAGAGACGAGAGAGATAGAGCGAGGGTGTGTGTGAAGAGAGACAATGTATTATTAAAAAAATAAAAAAATAAAAAAAATATTTGTGACATATGTGCTTATGCATCGCAAATACCTTAGGTATGTGCAACACATAAGCATATGTGTCGCAAATACCCAAAGTATTAGCACATGCATAGCAAATAGTTAATTTTTTTATTTTTTAATATAAAATAATACTTATTAAATAAACAAATATGAAAAAATAAGAGAGAGGGAGATGAGAGAGAAGAGAGACAGAGGAAAAAGAGAGAGGAGAGAGAGTGGGAGAGACCCTCCCATTCCCCATTCATCTTTTCTTCACTCCAAATGACGGTGGGAAGGATGTCTTGAGCATGAACGTTCTCCATTGACTCCTTTATTACTATTCTTATTTCCACAACATAACACCACCCCCTATCGACCCCTCCCACATCTCAGCCCTGCCATCACTTTTCCTCCTCCTCCTCCTCTCTACCGGTACCTCCTTGCTCTCTGCAGCGCCCAACAACCCCATTTCATGCATCAAACTGTGGGAAGAAGCCTTGGGTAGGTCCACAATGTGGCTTAGGGACAAATCATACACTGACTCAGGCATGTTTTGTACCATCTCCATCAACTCCCGCTAGCTCCTCGCGATAGCCAGTGACCTCAGTGATGTAGGCGGTGGATTCAACCTCCACAGAGGTGGGGACGAGAATCCAGAGAGACTAACACTAACCATGGCCAGCTCTTCTCTGGCCATGGCCGACGCTGGACATGGCCAGATCTTCTCTAGCCATTGGCAATACTTCTCATGGCCAGAGCATCTGCTGGCTCTAGCCATGGCCTGCACTCGCCATGCATGGCCAGAGATGCCCGACCTTGTCTGCCCAATGGGGGCAGAGCAGACGTTCATTTCAATTACTAGGGTGGTATGATAGTCTTCTTATTGTTACTGTCCTTGAATGATATTTTTTTATGACAGTTAGTCCTAACTATATTTTCTTAAGTAATTATGTCCTTTATCGATAAAATCCCATAGAACAATAGTATATATGTTCACATCCCTGGGAAGCATTTTTAATGATCTACAATAAGCCCAACATAAGGAATACATGGGAACCTTACCATGTGCACCTTCAATCTCAAATATAAATGAGGCATGCACATGCATTCTTTATGTTGGGCTTATTGTACAAGGAAAATATGAAAAACTCTTCCCACATCCTTGACCTCTTTATCTATAGCTATTACTTTGTCATTGTATTCCTAGCTTAGTTAGGCTCAAGTCTAAATAGCTCCAATGCAGGGACGTGGGGAACCATTGCAGCTGGACTTAATTGCTTCGCAGATACAATGAAATAATGATTCATTTGATCAAATTAAGCGCATTACCCTCGCTAAGCAACAACATTGCCCAATTGTGACATAAATTACAACTTCTACGCCCAAAGGAATCAATCAATAACGAAGATGGTCTTGACAACATTCAAAATCCTTGGAAGAAACTTCTTCCAACTCAACAATTATTTATACATAAAGTTGATTTCAATACAGGATTAATTGCATGAACACAACCCGCTAAACTGATATTTCATTAGATAAAGTCAAATTTTACTAAAAGAAAAGGTTTAAACTCTTGCAGGGGTGGTTTAGAAGGGTTGTATAGCCGGGAGAGGGTTATGTTCACCGACTATTGAGAGAGGGTTGTCGGGGGTCCCATGAATCATATTCATTTGATTTCTCAACCATAAAACTTTGGGCATAATGCCTCTTTTCTCCTCATTCAAAGCAAGAAGAATTTATGTTCTTTTGACTTTCTTTGAACTTACTCTTAAAATGAGAAACAAATAAATTGTGCATACCTTATTTGTTCACATAAGAATTTACTCCAAGTCCGCTCCATATCTCTGTTGTTGTAAGAAGAAACATCATCTTCTTAGCATGATGAGTGTAGTTAGAAACATCGAATCTGTCAAGTTTGACAAGATCCTGACTCATGATTTTGATGGATGCCATATTTGATTCTGAATCCATGATGATGTAAAATAATTCTTTAAAATTGTTGGCAGCGGCAAGGGGCAGGATTTAGATCTACAGAAGTTACCTTTAGAAGATGATAGCTGATCTTCACAACGAATAGCGATTGGAGATGGATTATGGCTTATCATTACAACGGACGGCGGTTGGAGATGGATTCAAGAACTCACCATTGGAAGGTGGATGAACACAAAACTTTCAAGCTTTAAGGCATGTATAAGTACAATTTTCTTTAAAGGAATTATTTGTCCCCCTTGGATAGATTGAAGTTGTTGACGGGTTACATGACAAACTACCTTCCAGGATACAACAGAGCCTTTGAGAAACTGCAACCAACAATGTTGAAGAACTCTCCTTGAAATTGTATAAGAATGTGACTGAAATTTGTGTTTGAAAACACAAGAGAGGAAAAATATAGTGTGTATTTTCTTCTGTCTGTGCTCATGAATATGCAATTGCCCAGACTTGGGTCTTTATTTATAGACTCCTAAGGTGTGCAAAGTGAAGATGTATGTCCCTTTACGAAGAGGTGTTTTATCACAACTGAAGGGATGCAACTATTCCCAATGGTTGCAACCCATCACAATATTTAAGAGATGACACATTTCACTAAGAGGTGCAATATAAATGAAGGTCACAAAAAACTAAGGGATGTAACCCTTCACCAAAAGGTACAACCCTTAATTAAAAATTATTTATTATTTTTAAAAATATCAATAGGTTGCTTGCCAACTAGTCTAAGCTATAACTACACAGTGCAAGTAGCAACAAAAATCATATCATTGATCGAATCTAAGGTCAAATGGTTCAAGTTTGAGTGTGACCAACCAAGGTTTGTTAACACTGTGACTTTTGATGCTCTAGCTGATGCACCTATTCTTGTTATGGTCCATCGGTATGATGCTCCAATTGAGCACCTGGCCACTGCAACCAAAAGAGATTGGCAGCGGCCAGCTGGGAGGCTAGTGGGGCGGTGCAGGGCAAGGCCGTAGGGTCGGGGTGGCCATAGCCCCCCTGGCCTATAGGCAAAATTAGAGAACAAGAGAAGAGAGGAAGAGAAGTTATGGGGAATGGAGAAAAGGTCGTCATCACATGGTAGCCACCAACGAGTGTCCATTAGATCATTTTCCAAATAATTAGGATTTCCACAAGTCACTAGTCTAAGGCCTATGACTACGGATCTATGCAACGCTATAGCACAAGCTCATTCTTGCCTTATTTTTAGTACTCTTTCGGTCTTACATTAGTAGCTTTATTTAGTTTTCTAAAATAAACTAATTTAAATTTATTATAAACTAAATAAACTTATTAATGTGGGACGTGAAAAATATATTTTTATATTTAAACTTTTTATATTTTGTGTGACATATATATATATATATATATATATATATATATTTAAATAAATAAAGTTGTAAACTTTTGAAAAAAGGTAAAAGTTTAGATGCACCAAAATTAGGGGAGAGACAAATGATTAAACCCACATAGTCCCCACATCGTTGGATAGTCCATCCTTTCTTATATAATTGTCCTATTTAAAAAATTAATTTATCATGAAATAAGTATTTTATTTGCTTAGTTGTCAACAACTTCCTCCTCTCTTATATAGTTTTTTTGTATATTATTCTTAAAATACCTTTTATTAAGTTCATCTTTATGTTAATGAAAAAATAATTCTAAAAAATTTTAAACGATATGTATTGAATTTTAATCTTAATTTTGAAATGGAGAATATGAAATACAAATGTCTAAAATACAGATCCACTAAAACAAAAAATGGAAAATTTATTTTAGAACGGAGTGAGTATATATTTTAATATTAAAAATTAAAGAGCTGCCTTGACTGAAACAGTAACCTAAACATTCAATCTGTGCCATTAAAGACTTATCCCAACTAGCGACTTTTCAAACGGAATATTCTGAGCTTCATGAATTATGCTACAAGCAAATTGCTTTTAGATGGAGTCCACCACAAATACACAATTCCACCAACAATCATAATCATTTTTATCTACAGTAGCATTGCACCAGTCAAACACAATCGCAACAGGAAACTAGCACACAACCAAAAAAGAAAAAAGAATCTCGTGGTTCTGAAGGATGGTGGTAAAGAAGGAATCATCGTCCCGCGGCCATCTCTATTTCAAGGCTGACCCATCTCTCTGCAGTAACTTCAGCAGTTGCAGAGTCACAGCATTCCTCCCAAGATGGACCGAGCAAGGTCTCCTTCTCATCTAAGTTCTTTGCTGCCCAAGGATGCTCAGTGAACCTCCTGATTAACTGCTGCAGCTCCGTTGCAATATCTTTCATTGTTGGCCTATCGTCGCCTTTGACTCTCAGGCACCTCTCTGCAAGACGACCAACTGCCATTACTTGATCATCCAATCCTTCAATCCGAACTCGTTCCTCTAATGCCTCTGAGAGCCGATTCGCCCTGATCGCAGAAATGAAATGCTTCACTGATGATTTTCTCCGAGGTCCTCCATTTGAGAAGGGTCTCTGCCCCGTTAATAGCTCGACAAGTACCACCCCGAAGCTGTACACATCACTCTTCTCTGTCAATTGGCATGTTTGCAAGTATTCGGGATCCAAATATCCGGGAGTTCCTCTCATTACAGTTTCAATTTGTTTCTGTTGATCTGATGGAACTAGCTTTGATGTTCCAAAATCCGACACTTTGGCATTCAGGTTAGAGTCTAAAAGAATGTTTGCAGATTTGACATCTCCATGAATAATTGGCACTGACACATCTGAATGCAAGTAGGCGAGTGCTCCTGCAGTTTCTGATGCGATCTTTAGACGATTTCCAAATGAAATGGAGCCAGCAAAATCCCTGTTATGAAGACGCTGGGAGAGGGTTCCATTGCTGATGAACTCATACACCAAAATTGGACTTTTCGATTCCAGACAACATCCAAGAAGCTTTACCACATTCTTGTGGTTCATCCGATATAAGACCGAGATTTCATTTATGAAGTCTTCAACTTGATTCTGATCCATTGTTTTAGACTTCTTAACTGCAACTTCTCCATGCTGTGGTAGGTGTCCTTTGTAAACTATACCATAACCTCCCTCGCCAATTATCTCCGAGTAATTGCTTGTTGCCTTTTTAAGCTCGTGCTCGTGGTAGATTTTGACTATGTCGACTGCACCTCTTGAGGAGAGGCTATTGTATATGGCACCTCCATTTTGATAATAATACTCCGCTTTGAGTTTTTCTAGCTTAGTCTTTTGCAAGTGCAAGTAAATTACCGTCCCAACGATGACTAAAATCAAGACAATTAAGTTAATGCCTGCACAAGCACGTACACAGTTAGATCGAAGAAATGCAAATGACTCGCAATAAGAGAAAGTTGCATTTGCACCAGCTACTTACTCACAACAAGCTTAGTTACTGGAAGTTTGCAACCAGTTTCATCTCTTCTTCCATTACCAACCATGCCTCGAGGGCAAGAACAATGATAGGACCCTTCATCATTATGGCAAGCATGTGTGCAATTGTTCTGCGACTTTTCATCACACTCGTTTATATCTACACATTGTCAAAGACTGCAACTAAACCAACTATGCTTTGCCAAAAAACAGTTTGCATATGTTGCTTTTTCAGTTGCTTCATGTTCAAAGGGGTAGTTTCTATACCCCATAAAACCACTCAGTACCCCAAGAATTTTGATAGTGTTAGTACATGAAAAAAGGGGCAGTGAGGAGTTTATTGCGGTCCATATAGATTATGTTCAAAGGTAATTACTGCATGCCTTTCCAGATACTGCTTGTGTAAAAAATTAAAAAAAACACTGTTTCTTACTGCAACAGCATACTGCTTACTCTGTGGTATAGCTGCTGCTGCAACTGCATTTACAACACATCAAAATGCATTGAATTAAAAAGGGTGTACGATTATTATCACTTCTACCTTATTTAATGTCAATGTATCCACTAATGTGATACTCTATAATGCGACCAAGAGCATTAAGCTAGGAGAAATTATCAGTAAAGCATCATTCTTACACTTACCTCTGCATCCTTCGTAAGGGTTTCCGGTAAATCCCCCTTTGCAAGCACAAAGGTATCCAGGGTCAACCTTGGCGTCGATGCACTTGGTATTCTGGCCTCGGCATGCGTAGTCGCCGGAGTTCTGGGCCAAATCGCAGCTTATGTTGCTGATCGCCCAGTCCAGCACGACGGGGACGCTTTCATTTGCTCCATAGTAAAAACTATAATTGGATAGATAGGACTTCTTGAACTGGAAATGATCTTGAGCCACCAGAAACGCAAAGCCGCAGGGGTACCATTCGATCCACTCGTCCGACCACCTGCTAAATTCCGTCTGGAAATTCTTTACGCCCTTGGCAATGGGCACCTGACAGCAGCCGACCCCGTCGCAGATGCCGTCGGCCAGCTGGGTGGTGTCGTTAGTGCAGTAAGCGGAACAGGTGCTCATCGTGCCATGTCCCCATTCACCCCTCAGCCAAGACTGGACGTCGCAGCCGATCGTCGTAAACCGGTTGCGTTGGGAGAAGGTGAAAGGCGAGTCTGTGTCGAGATACAAATTGTCGTAATAGTCGTAGGAGTCATCGCTTTTATTCATGGAGACTGAGCTGTTACCGCAGTCAGACATCATGGAGCCACTGATGGTCATCTCTGCTTGGTCTATTGAGATGTTAGTGACCTCCAGATCGCCCCAGAATATTTTGGGTGGGTCGAAGGTATTGTTGCAAGTGAGATTGAAAGCTCGGTCTCTGAAACAGCCTTCGCTGCCACCCCCGCCATTGCTAAGGCCAAAGGGGAATGGTATGTAGACGCTTCCGCACTCTCTTTGGCACTCAGAGCTGGCCACGGCTGTGCTCAGGCAGAGCATCAAAATCACCGGCAAATACATTCCCAGTATCTTCAATCTTACTCCGTCTCTGCCCCCTCTCTCGCTCATACCATCGCACAGTCCTTTAGAGAAGCGATATGAGAACGACCTGTCGAGCATCATTAATTTTCGTCATCGAGGTTTGGTGACTTAGTAATGAGAGGCCAGAAACTTTGGAACTACTTTTGTCGGTTTTCTCTCTTTGTTTTATGTTTTATGGCCCGACCCGAATGTGAATTATGTTTGTTAATAGAATTTGTTATAATAAATTTATATGGCGTAAAATTTAATTTTAAAATTTTAAATTAATATAATATTTTTTTTATACGGAGATGTATATTTTTGGTATTATTATGTTTCTAAATTTGAATTTTATTAAATAAAACCTTACAAAGATAATTAATTTTAAATTTTTAAAATAAATTTTATTTATATAAAATATTTTTTAAGGTTAAAATTTATATAAAAGATAAATATTAAAAAATAATATAATCTATAATATTTAAAACTAGAGGTAGGAGACTAAATCATCAGTCGATTTAGACCGCTTCAGACTTAAAACAGCCTGAATCAACTAAAAAAATGGTGACTAAATTGTCAATCAATTTAAACCGCTTCAGCTCAAAAATAAATTTTTAATTTTGTATAACTTTTACACATAAATAGAATTTTAATAATTTACACCTAAATTGAGACTAAATTAATTAAATTTTTTAAAAATTTACTACCTAACTGCCCTTTTTATATTGAGTCGCCTCACTCGTTGAAACGATGAAATATCATTTGACGTACAAAAGTTGACGTCACTTTGAGATTTTTATAATTGAGGTCAGTGTCTTCGCAGGTCCTGCACCCAGGCCAACAACTACTACGATGACTTTGTTCGGTCTTTTTTTTTTGTTTTTTAGTAACGGAGGTAACGTCGGGCTTGCCCTGGGCTTAACCCCAAGCCAAGAATAAATTTTTGGCCCTAGCCCACCTATGTGCGCGTCCTAGTCCAACCTACCCGGCCTTGACAAAGTTATCATGCATTATTTTGAACATGTGTGTTCAAAGGAAACACTTCTTATACAACCTAACTTAAATTATATATAAGAGCCGTTAGTATTTAAGATTGACAATATATTTATTAGTACATATTAATTTTAGTATTAGTTATATAATATATGTTAATATGCGTCATCAATCTCATGGATGAAGGGCATGTATGGTTTACACTAGGTTCATTGTTAGCAAGAGTATAAAAAATGCTTCCCTACTCAAGTTACCTCCTAAGTTATTTTTGAAAAGTAAAAAGTCAAATAACAATTAGCATGATATAAATTTCCTTTTCACTTCTTTATATTGAAAAATGCTTTAGTGAGGTAAAGATGTATACACATAAACCTACTTCAGGACAGAGCTAACTAATAAGGCCTTCTTTTAAATGATGATGAAGTAAGTTTATTATGTGTGAAACTTAAGTGTATCCTGTAATTAAAGTAACTATTTTATAACATCAAAATGATTCATACATTGCATGACCACTATATTTTTGGCCGCCTATCCTAACCCTCAGCCAATTTGCAGGACATTAAGACCAACGGATGGAGCTCATCATGATCAGGCAACTATTGTGTGTGGCAAACATGAATGTGGTGGAGATTGAGTCAAGAAACAAGGGTACCAAATTAAGCCCACACTAGTACCATGGGTGCAGAACATTCTAATATCTATTAAACCACGTTGGAGCCGCTAATAGGAGACTTTCATTTTAGAAAGATTCTGATCCAAAGAGATGAGAGATAACCGATTGATTGCCTTCGGAAATGTTGACATATAATTCTTGAAAGATCGATGATGATTCTTGAATCTCATCAAGATCTTTTCTAATGTAATAGCTCGGAAGATTAGCTCTTTTCTGTAGCTTGAACTTCCTAAAATATTGATGTTGTAGTCTAGATTGTAGAAGAATCCTAAAAAGAAGACTCTTTCGGTCCCTTTCTTCTCCAAGTAGAGAAAATGCGTAGGAGACAAAATGCAAGAACTTCAGAACACATTTTCTGACCTCTTCTTGTAATCCATTTTCAGTAGTAAAAGCAGTTCATTTGTTCCTGCATTTTCTTTTGAAGTCTCTACTATTACACTATTACATTGCATTTTTTTCACCTAAATCAACTTGTACTAAGAAATTTAGTATCAGAATCCTGATCAAACCAATAGGTTCACTAAAAGCATCATGGATGTAAGCACAAGTGAATTATCTCAAAAGCTTCGGTTGAGATGTTTGATAAAAAAAATTATGATTTTAGAGCATGCACATAAAACACCTTCCTTTCACTTGATTTATGAGATTATCTTTAAGAAGGCTTAGAAGAAGAACAAAATAGAGATGTCTTGGCTCCATGGAATGGAGAAAATAAGAGAGTTCAAAGAAAATAAGGTCCAAGGTATTTATAGGCTTTTAATTCCTTCCATTGATTGTTGAATCGGATTTGTTATTTTTTTATTGGTCAGATTCGTTACTTTTGGTTTCCATGGTGCTAGGGAAAAAATTTTACTCCTTGGATTTGTGTCAAATTGTGTTGGAATTAAGTCCTACAATATTACTTTTCAATATATTTTGAGGGAGGCAAATAATCTGGGTGGCTATCACTACCTAACTCCATGGATGTCTTACAGAAATTACAACTTAAGAACATTTTTTCTAATATACATAGATGATACAAATTTCAGATTTTTTTTTTAGATTGCGACAGTGAGTTGAGGCATAGGATCACTAAACAATAAAGAGGCATATGCATTCATCTTCTATCCTACCTACCAAACATTTGCATATAAAATATACATGGTCACAAACCACCCATGAGCTAAAGCACAATTGGCTTGCTTACCCTATACTAGGTTATAATAAAGATGCAATTTACATGCAACCTAACTATGCTCATGCATCTACATGTGTCATACTCTATCAATGCAATACTATTTATGTTCTTAATTTAGATGATCATGCATCATGGCATGTCATGCTATGTGTAAACTATTCATAACATTATATAACCATAACAAATAATTTGTACATACCAAAAAAAATTCATGCATAGATAAAACTGGAAGATTGTAAACCATCAATCTTCAATTTCACCATAATGTACAATAGTTCAATCAAAATCATATATACTTCAAAAAGGATCATACCCACTGTTACTTTAAAAGATTACCAAACACATTCCTCATATTTTGTAAATTTATTCATTAAAATATCCATATAAGTTAAACAAAGCACATACATGTTAGTTTTGTTTAATCAAAATTTTCCACTAGTCAATTCTAAAAAACCTTTATGAAGAAACAAGGGTATATGGACCACCCATATGCATTTGACACAGATCCTAGTGGCCATGCTATAAAAAACATTGCTCCCATGCTCAGGTAAAAATATCTACAGTAATGGTGAACTAACATAAAAGTTTTTTCATGTTATACTCCTCAATCCATGAGATGTCATCGCATCCCATATATAATCATCATCTTCTCTATGTCCCAATTTATTCTTGTTTGTTATCTTGCTTACTCAATAGGATATTTCCCATTTCCAATTCATTTGTCATATAACCTGCTAGACTATCACATTACTTATGTTGGAATAACAAAGCGAACATCATGTCTTGACTGACTCGACTGCCCTAAACTTGCAAAATATGACTTTACTCACTCGTAGGGGAAACGTCAACCCAAGGTCCCCCATCGGTACCTACGTCTCATACCATAGGCCCTAGTAGTTCATTAGGGAAGCATTCCCTTATACGTGATTCCATGTACACAAGTGAGGTCCACCTACATCCTAGCGGCTCATATTTGACGTCTTCGTCAAATTAAAGCATGCTTTTTAGTCACCCATCAAACAGTTACGCATAACAAATACATAATATAGGCATCCATCATCTTTGCCATGCTTCAACATGCATGACTCATTACCTCATTTCCCATATGCAAGAGTCTCACATGAGATGCTACATAATCATGAAATTTACCATTCAACACATAGCCCACATACTTTACATGATATTCCACAAATAGGACTCTACTTATATGTACTCTACATACCATGAAGTTGTATCAAGTTATAGACAGAATATTCAAAAGAAGAAAAATAGACTATATGAAATCATAGTCTAATCAAGTCTTCAGCATAGCAAATTGCTTGCCTAAGTCCTTTATAGTGTAAATCCATAATTCCTACACTTATTGGAACTATAATTTTTCGGAAAAATAGTTAGATAAATATGATTAAAATGAAATTGGACCACCATAAATTCCATTGGTTTATGGTCCCAAATTAAATTATGGGTCCAATTTAGTTAATAAATTTATCATATCTAGGTCAAATAGGGTCTCAATCAACACATGGTTTTGTACTAGAACTGAGATTCAAAGATCTATTTCTACAAAAATTTTGAGGTTGATTTAAACCTATTTGATCATCAAGAATCTAGGAATCCCTAAATTTAGACCTTTTCTGTTTAAAAAAATCCAATAAATTATAAAAATTATGAAAAAAATTCCAAAAATTTAGAACTAAAAAAGACTCTCAGGAATCTCTGGTAATTTTTGTAGGGCCATTCTATGGGTATTTGGTCCCAAAACCTAAGTCAAAACGTAGACTAATGAAAACTAACAAAATTCATGGTTCAGAATTAAATTGATAGTTCACTCAAGAAAACCTAGTAAAACGACTTGAAAATTCTACCAGAGTGAATTGAGATTGTATCGCAACTCCCTAAAACATTTTAGATTGATTTGATCACCAAAAGGTCTAGAAATAGTTCAATTTTTCTGAGTACTCAGTGAAATCAAAGGTTCAAAAATCTTTTTCCAAACCATCAAAATCTAACCCTACCAATTCATTCCGGTAAAAACACATTGAGAACTCTATTCATAATCTTGAGAGACTTCATACAACTCCATAAAATATGTCATTCTAACCACACATCTCATGCTTAATTTTCAAACATATATTCAAGCATCAAGTAGCATAGCATAAACATGATATCATTCAAGAAGCATGATTCACACAACCACGGCATATAACACAACTTACTTCATTTTAACGAATATAGAGGTAGTTCCTACCTCTTCACAAAGGCAACTTTTTAATCCTTGAATATCTAGCCTTAAGGGAGGAAATCTTCTACTTCTGCACACTCCAAAGTTCTTCTATGACTACTCCAAAACTTCAAGAGGGAGAGGCGATTATGAGGAGAGAAGAGGGAGAGGAGGGGTGGCTTGGGCAAGGCAAAGGAGAAGGAGAAGAGAGGGAAGAGGGGGGTTCGACCAAGGGAAAGAGAGAGCAAAAGAAAAGAGAGATAAGGGCAGGTTGGAGGGAAAAGGAGTGGGCAAAGCTTGCCTTATATGATTCTTCCCTATGGTAGTTTTCCGATTTGAACTAACCATATCCTTCAAGGAGATAATGCCCTTTTTGAATGACTTGGTGCCAATGCAAGGTGTTGGGCAAGCTGGGAATGCCCTAGTGCACGAGCCTGGCCCAACAACTTGCTTAAGTCGCCAAAGTTTCCCTTTCCTCCTTTGGGTTGGGCTCTCATTTTAGTTTTCTTAAATAGTCAATCTCTAGCCTTCATACTTTCAAATTAGGGCTTGGCAGGCTAGTCTAAGCTTATTCTACCTGGTCACAGGTATTTCCTCATATTTGGGTATCTAGGTCAAGTTTCATCATAGATGGGTCCACTAACTTACCATATATAGACCCTTAGGTCAAAATGGTACACTTCACCCTTCCTAGACCTCTGGTTATGGTTTCTAAGTGGCCGAATTGACTAGGTTGATCGACAACATGCATTGTCGACTTAAATTATGAAAGTTCCAGCCCCTAGCCCATAATGGTTAAGGGGTCAAATCTAGGTTTTTGTTGAGGGTGCAGTTCAACTAGTAGGGGATAATATCTCTCCCGAAATCACTTAACTAAAGAAACTTCTCCAAAATTTTAAGGTGTTAATAGTTAATACAATCCAAAAAACATACATTGATCCATCACCAATTCCACCCTAGCCGGCCACTTGAGCTCCAAAGAGAGAAACATTTGAGGCTTGATGTCCACTCCTTACTGCCACCATCTCCATCACTCCAAACAGCCTCTTGGCTCCACACAATAGCATCACCTCACATGTCGTCCTTTTTGTCCTTATCCTATAGGGTCTCCTCGCTCCACACGACGTAGCCCTCTTACCACTTCACATTACAGACGCCAAAAGTCCCTTAGGATCCTCCGCGTACAACAATCCCACAAAAATACACTCTACATTGAAATCCTAGAAGTCTCTCTACTTGTTTGGAATTATTGGTGTAGCCTTGAATTTTTGGTGTGTTATTTGGAACTTCGGAGAAGTGTACGTGGCCTAGGAGAAGTGCATAATAGAAGAGTTCAAGCAAAAGAGAACAAAATACCAAATGATCAAAATTTAGAATACCAAATACTAGATAATGAAAGTTAAACCAACTAAAATAACAAAAATAAACAGAATAATACCCAAAGTGATACTTAATTAGCAAGAATACCAACATTAAACACACATGTAGAAAAAGTGAATACCATAAAACCAAACCTCAACTAGAAAATACCACATAATGAAAGTTAAATGAATTGAAATAAAAAAAATGAGTAGAAGAATACCAAAAGTGAGTCTTAATAAGTAGAATACCAACATTAAACACTCATATAGCTTAGGTTAATAAGAGAAAACCAAAGTTCAACTACCAAATACTAGATAATGAAAGTTAAACCAATTAGAATAACAAAAATCAACAACAGAATACCAAAAGTGATACTAAAGCAGTAGTATACCAACATTAAACAAACATAATGAAAAAGTTAATAGTAGTAAACCTAAGTTCATCTACCAAATACCTGATAATGAAAGTTAAACCCACTGTAATAACAAAAATGAGCTGCAGAATACGAAAAGTGATACTTAATCAGTTGTACACCAACATCAAATTCACATATAGAAAAAGTTAATAGCAAAAATGTAAATTCAACTACCAAATACCAAATAAAGAAAGCTAAACCAACAGAAATTATAAAAATGATGGACATAATACCTACAGTGATATTTAATCAGTAGTATACCATCATTATACTAATATCAGTTTATTTGATATTTGAATCCATACCTTGAATATGAGAAAGATATAAATGGGGTTGATGTGTTAGGAATTACAATATTTACATCTCTTTACTAAAATAATATAGTATATAATAATATCATAAACACTAATTATGAAATCAAGTCAGCTCACAAGCTAAAACAAATCAACTCAAGCTCGACTCGAACTCAATCTTGAAGTTAAAATTTCAAGCAACTTAGTTCATTAGCAACGCTATAGTTGAGGAAGGGCGGAGGGGAAGAGGAGGAGCCGGATGTAGATCTGGTGCCAGAGTCTGCAAGGGGGAGCTGAGCATAGGAGGAAAGGGGGGGGGAGCATAGGAAGGGAGAAGTGGGTTAGGGGGAGGCGCAACGGCACCAGGGGAGAGGAGGGAATAGATGGGAGGAGGGGGGTGAGCAGGGGCAAGGACGGGGGTAGGGGAGCAGAGGAGAGTGTGGGAGCCAGGTAAGGGTGCTAAAGCAAGCTCATAAGCTCAACTCGAGTTCGTGCTCAAACTTAGTCAAACCAAGATCAAATATATCTATATTTGTTCAACTTGATTCGAAGCTCGAGAAAAGCTTATATTCATAGTATTTATATATAGATGAATATCTTCCACATTTCAACTCCTTTCATAATGTCTATCATTTTCAGAGTTTTCATGTGTGAAATAAGTTAAACATATCACATGAGAATTATGACCATTCTTTTACTTCTATAAATTCAAACTAATAAAAATATATATATAATAATTTTTTCATCCCACATTAATAGTTTGGGATTAGAAAATTAAAATAAACTAATATTAGTTTATTTAATTTTTTAATCCATGCCTTGAATATGAGCAAGATATAAATTGGGTTGATGTGTTAGGAGTTACAATATTTACATCTCTTTACTAAAATAATATAGTATATAATGATATTATAAACACTGATTATAAAATCAAGTAAGCTCACAAACTAAAACAAATTGACTCGAGCTCAATTTGAACTCAAACTTAAAGTTGAAATTTCAAGCAACTCAGCTTGTTAACACCCTTAGACCCAAGGACGAGGGGAGGGAAAGAGAAGGAGTTGGATCCGATGCCAGAGTCTGTAAAGGGGAGGGGAGAGCAAAGGAAGAGGGGAGGCATTGCGAAGGGTGGCAGGACAGGCAATAGATGACGACTACCCTCCTCTTTCTCTCTCTTCTTTCTCTCTCTATGTCACTTCTCTATCTGTCTTCTACCTCTCTTCTCTCTCACCCTCTTCCTCCCTCCATCTATCTCTCTTCTCTCTCTCTCACTCACTTCTATCCATATTTTCTCTCTCCTCTTTCTCTCTCTTCTATCCATCTCTCCTCTTTCCCTTCTCTCTCTTTTCTATCCCTCTCTTCTCTTTCTCTTCTTGCTCTCTCTTCTCGCTCTCTCTCCTCTCTCTTTTCTTTCTCTCTTCTCTCTCTTTTGTCTCTCTTCTCTCCTCTCTCTTTTCTTTCTCTCTTCTCTCTCTTTTGTCTCTCCTCTCACTTCTCACTCTCTCTTCTCTCACTCTTTTTTCTCTTCTCTTTTTTCTATCTGTCTCTTCTCACTATCTTCTCTCTTCTCTCACTCATTTCTCTGTCTCTGTCTATTCTTTTTTCTCTCTCTCATTTCTCTGTCTCTCTCTCAATTGAGTCAGCATGTTCCCTAACTCTAAGGAGGAGAAAGGAAAAAGAAGAGGAATTTAAATTAATTTAATTTTTTGATATCTTTATTATATATTAAATGAATAAATATTAAATAAAATGTAAGGTCTTTGTGACACATAGGATATTTGTGACAACAGGATTATGCATTGCAAATACCCTATTTGTGATATTTGTGATGCATTGTTCAATATGTTACAAATACATAGGGTATTTGCAAAGCAAATTTGTAAGCATTGCAAATACCTTATATTCTATTTAATATTTTAATATATAATATAATAAAAAATTAAATTAAACTCTCCTCTTTCTCCCCTCTCCTACTTAGACCTAGGGCTCACACTTTCGTAAGAGAATGAGAGAAGAGAGAGAAGAAAGAGAGGAGAGAGAAGAGAGACAAAGAAGAGAGTGAGAAGAGAGAGAGAGAGAGAGATTCATGGGCTTTGAAAATTGTCAGATCAAGGTTTGACGGTGCATGGGGCATGGAGTAAAAACATATATTAAATAAATTTTGGGTATTTGGGACACATAGGGCTATGTGTTCCAAATACCTTATATTTTATTTCATATATATTTTATTTTCTAAAATATATTATTTAATATATATATATATATACATACATACTATATTATTACTTGAAAATTTAAATAATTTATATATTCCCAGTTGTGAGAGATCGGGCTTTGAGAACTGTCGGATCAAGATTTGACAGTGCATGAGTAAGGCTACCAATAATACCCATATGCACCGTACTATTAGAAAGTTAAATAGTATAGTTAAATTTATTCAAAGGGTAAATATGAGAACATTATCCAAATGGAAGGTACTAGAAAAAATTATTCCATACCTATTTATCCATTACCCATTTGTCATATTTTTAAATTATATATATATATATACATATTTATAAATATATACACACTCATTAGTCTTAAGTGGTTTATTTTTAAAAGATATCATTCAAATCCCAAATATTTATTGAATTAATTTAACTACCTATAACCATTCATTATAGTTGTTACAAGCTACTACTTAGAAGGTGACTTGCTCTTTCTAGCATTTCATATCTAATTATATTTTTTTAGAAAAATATTAATTTATAATTTATAATTTATATTTTGTTAAACTCACTTCACTTCAATGTTTCCTACTTAGTTGCTTTGTCAAAATTTTCTGGTCTCATTAGGTAATGATTTATCTTTAATTATATGTGCTAAAATCTTAACTAGTTATATAGGTACTTTATACAAAATCATTTTGCAACTCTTAGGTTAATTTAGATTCAATTTTGATAACTCAAATACGTGTGTCTTTTTTTGTTTTTGATAATTAAACTTATGTGGTGTTTGCTTGTGAAAGGAAATAATTGGTGGGTTTGGAGTAGGATTGCTCAGTCAACTCTATTATGTTCTAGGTTAGACTGAAGTTAGCTTAAATCAAAGCTTGAACTTGGGCAAATAAAACCAAAATCTTATTTGGCCTATCTCGAACTAGCATAATTTGAGTATTGGCTAGCTTAACTTTGAATGAGTGGTGTAGGTGGCTTGATTTTGAGATTTGGTATATGTTAGTTGGAATTATGCTTATGTTACAAATCATGTTTGTATATATGATTGCAAAATTTGGAATGATTTAGTTATTGAAATAGGTTGGAATCAACAAGTTTTGAATGACCAAACAAGTTTAAGTGAAACTTTGAATAGGTTTAAGTGATTTTTAAAAAAAATATGGGGGGACACTTTTAAATTTTTTAGGTAATGATGTAATCATCTGCCCAGCCACTAATCTGGGTTATGATCCTGACTGGGTTTTAAACCATTGCTTTAAAGAGATACTAATGTATGATGTACATTACTACATGTGGTCTCATTCTTACCTGCAATATACCTTTGAAGACAATTGACTGTGAGAAAACAATTGTTATTCTTCTCATATTTAGGATTCTTCTGAAACAAACAATAGATAGATGCTTTGGAGCTGGACTCATATGATAGGAAATAATTATTATAAATAAGTACTTTTATTATGTATATATGCCTAGTATATGTATCTATTTTATGTTTAATATTTAATCATTACAATTTATTTGCAACAACTATAAATAACAATAACAATGATGTTAGTTTTTTACCTTAGTAATATCTAATTAAGTGAATAAAAAATATTTATTTTAATTTTTTTAGCACATTTAAGGAAATGTAATGAATAATGTTATCCGATTAACCAACCAATTATTAGTGGAAGAAATAGTTACGAAAGTACTTAAACCATTTACTTCATGGAATGATTCTGGATGAAGATTTTGGAAATAGTTATAGTAATGAAATAAGTTATACCGTAACAGTATCATTTCATTGACAACCCTACGCATGAGGGCATGCATCCTTCCTGTCTAATAAGTTATGTGCGTCATCAAATTTTTAATCTATGTTCTACATAGCCGGGGTTGGCGCTCGTGCACATGAGCCTAGTCACACACATACGGTATTGAAAATATAAAATTTATATTTTTTAGTTAATTATATATTATATATTTATATATTAAATATTTTTTGGAGTAAAAATATATATTAAATAAAATTTGGGTTGCATAAAGCTATATGTCCCAAATACCCTAGGATGCATTGGGCTGTGTCCTAAATACCCTAGGGTACTTATAATGCATAGCCCTATGCATCCCAAATACCCTATATTTTATTTGATATATACTCTATTTTATAAAATATACTATTTAATATATATACTATATTATTACTTAAAAACATTAAAATAATTTATTTATTTGTAACTATTTGAGCTCGAACTTTGAGAACTAGTAGATCAAAGATTCGACTGTACATGGTGGCATGCAACCTTCTTGTCTAAGGAGTTATGCCCATTAATCAATTTCTAACCGACATCCCACATAGCCAGGGTTGGCACTAACATGCGTGAGCCTACTCCTACATATATGAGAATGAAAATAGTAATTTAAGATTTTAAATAATCATATATTATGTATTTATATATTAAATAATATATTTTGGAGTAAAAATGCATATGAAATAAAATTTGGGTATTTGACACGCATAGCCTTATGCATCCCAAATTCCCTATATTTTATTTTCTAAATTTTACTAGTCAATACATATACAATATATTATTATATAAAAAATTAAAATAATTTATTTATTCCTGGTTTTGTGAGCTTTGGTCTTTTATAATTGTTAAATTGAGATTCAACCGTGCATAGGGGCGTAGTTCCTTCATATCTAATGAGTTATATGTGTCATCTAATTTCTAGCCGACATCCCATAGAGTTGGGGCTGACATTGATGCTTGTGAGTCTACTTCCGCACATATGCGAATGAAAACATCAATTTATATTTTTTAACCGTTACAACTAATTTTAAAATAAAATTTAATTTTATATAAAAAAGATTAGTATTTATGCTATTCTTTTGAAAGCATTGCAAATAATATAAATACTATTGCCTATTTAACTCAAGTACGCATAAGAGTCTTAAATAGTATATAAATTATTTTTTAAAGCATATAAGATTTGCTACACTTTTACGGAAGCATCACAACTAATACCCATATTTGCAATGCTTATATAAAAGCCTGGTAAATACTTATTACCTATATGTGATGCTCAATCATAAGCATCGTAAATAGTCTTTTTTGTTATAGTTAGGGGCGTTAACGAGCCAAGCTGAGCTGAGTATTTGGCTGCTACGGCTCGAGTTCGAATTGCTGAAGCTCGGCTCGAAGCTTGAATAAACTCAAACCATTCAACTCGAGCTCGGCTCAAATTAGAAATCCAAAGCTTGGCTCGAGCTCGAGCTTGAATAAGTGAATCATAAGCCTTGGCTCAAACTGGGCTCGAACTAAAAAAATAAAAATAATCTATATATAAATATAAAGTATATAAAGTATCATACATACTAATATATTTTTAGTATTAAATATTAATAAATATACTTCAACAAGTATTACGACTACACCGTGAATATTTGATTATAGTCACTATGAAAAAAGAAAACTATGACAAATAAGTTTTAGTTACATATGTTAAAAAATTGCAACATTATTATTTTTCTCTCTTTATGTACATATAATCACTAAAAAATATGTAAAAATTAAAAAAATTATTTAGGCAACATTGTCATCTACTTTTTTGTGTTTTCTTTTCTTCACATGCTTATAAATCACTAATAAAAAAGTTATTCTGTAACCTTAGTGTGTCTCTCAAAAATTCTGAAGTACATGTAAAAAGATATACATTTTGTAAGATGAGGACGGTCCCAATGTCATGCTTCAACTTTTAAAAGAATATATAATCATTCTTTTCTAAACTAAGGTTGGTCTACAAATGTCATGCTTCTTTTAGAATTATTTTTAAGTATATTAGTGTAATATCATGTTGACCATCTGTCATATACTTATAGCTCCATTTAGTTTTTCAATTGAACTAATTTAGTTCATCTTCAAGAATCAAATAGCCCTATTAATTTGGGACAAAAGAAGTATATTAGTGTTCGCGTCTCCAATATATTTTTTTTATAAAATATATATCATATATAAAAATTATATATCCATTATAATTTAATAAGGATATATATCATGAAATTTTTTTATATGAGTTTAGGCTTTCGTACATCAGTATGAGCAAAGACATCATGGGTCATTAGATCAAAATCCAAACACGCAAGAAGACATAAACTAATCTACCTCCCGAGTTATGTGTGTTTTTAGATCGTAATATGAGGATGCATGACATCGATACTCATATAGTCATGAGTGAGCCTTGACTCATATAAACGGGTCTTATATATCAATATAATACATAGTATTAGTATATAAATATGTGATTATATGTCGTTTTATATATTCCATTCGTCTTAGATTAATAGCTCAATTAGATTTTTCAAAATGAACTAATTAAATAGAGTTATTCATCTATGAATGGAGGGAGTATGTTTTAAATATATATTTAAATTAACAATTATATTTATATAAAATATGTATTATTAATTATATATATTATTTATATATAATTTTAAAATTATATTAAAGCTCGAATCGAGTTCGAGTGGAGCTTAATTCGAGCCGAGCTAAGTCGAGCTGGGTTTGCTCACGAGCCAGCTCAGCTCATTTACAGCCCTAGTTATAGTGCTTAACCATAAATAATTTTTTAATGCCCTAGCCCACACTTGACTCTAGTAGCATGTCATAGCCAAGAGGGCCAGGCCTCTCCATCCCGCATTAATAGCTCTATTGGTTTTAAAAATAAATTCAATTAATTTATTTTAAAAAATTAAATAAAACTGTTAATTTTAGGGAGGGCAAATATTATTTGGGCATGCTTGTACTCAAGCTACTGAATCAAGTTATTTCTGTCTTACCAAGTAAAAAGTAACATAACAATTGTCATGATGATAATCACCCCATTCACATTTTTTTTAACCGAAAAATTCTTGACGTAAAGATTTATACGCTAGCCTCCAAACAGGGCTTTTTTAAACGACAATGAAGTATGTAAGAGACCTGATTTAAGTACTTAACTGCATGACTGTTGAAAAAGCGTACTTTTGTCATATTACTTTTACTGTGGACAATCACCTCTGTACTTCCCTCTTCTTTCTCTTATAAACCGTTTACTTTAGGCTAATCGCTCTTTCTTCTCTGCCCTCTTCTCTCTTATTATTAGTATAAATATTTTAATATGAATATAAAAGTAACTCTCGTCGGTTGCTGGGTACTGTTTGTTGAGTTTGTAAATATTTAAGCGATTTCAACGCCAAGAAAATTGGAAACAAGTATGGGAAGAGTGGGTCAGAAAGGGCCTATGAGCTATTTGTCTCAATAAGCTGTGCTGTGCAGTTTTTGTTCCCTTTTTATTTTAATTGAAGGAAGTCTTCTCCACCCTTCACCAGATAAAAAAAATACATACTGTGCTATGCTGCGCTGGGTGTTGATTTTTACAACAGATATAAGAACGACGTGGATTTTGGCAGCCTTCTCTCTCTTTTTTTTTAGTTTTTCCTTGGTGGTAGTGTTTTCCACAGGTTACCCGCAGGGAATTTTTCTCGTTCCTCACTCACGGCTGATCGTACGCTACGTATGGGAGCACATATTTACATATTATTATTATTATTATTATTAATATTAATATTTATGTTAATATGTATTTACATGTATATTATCAATCTTAAATATTAATAACTCTTATATATTATTTATATTAAACTCATTATCGAGAGAGAGTATAAATATATTATATATGCAACAATCGAGACGTGCTTTATGGGTTAATAAATGGCCACAAACTTTATATGGCATGAATTTGACTTATTCTTTTGCACAGAATTTTGATTTTTTTTACTCAGTACATATATTCCTATGCTTTATTAAATTGAATTTATATTATATTTTAAAAAGTATATGTATACCCTAATTATTATCTAAATTATAAATAATAATTTTTTAAAAATAAAAATATTCTTATTTAAACTTCTAAGGGAGTGACAAGGGATTGTGACTGATAGAGAACATGACACACCTCCTTCAACTGTTCTCTCTATCAGGCTCCTCATCAATTGTAATCTCCTTAGTACTGAAGTCTAAAGAAGGAATATTATTGTCATTTGAAAATCACCTTTATAATTTTATTAATAATAAGGAATATATATATATATATATATATATATATATATATATATATATATATATATATATATATATATATAATTTTTAAAATATAAGAAATTGTAAGTGTAATTTACCAAAAGATGGGGATATAATATAAAAGTTATTATTTTTAGAGAATGAGGTCGGTTAAGTTCCCATTGTGGTGGGAGTGTGTGCTCCTAAAAGTGGCACTTAGTTTGATAGGTAAGTGGCACTTATTTTAATAGGTGGTCGATCACAGCAGATTCGTGTTGGCAATGATCCATGAAATAACTGACATATTTGATGAAGAGATTTTTATGTTTTAACTAGCATGGGAACCTTTGATATTTAAGATCAGTATTATATATATACGCTGGTTTACATTAACTAAAGCTAACGTGTGTTAGCATATGCACATTTGATCTTATAGATAAAGGATTCCCATGTATCAATAAGGACCTCGAAAATTCTTCCTATAGTCAACTACTCGTTAGTTGTCCAGTAAATAAAGTAATTTTGTTGCAACATCAAAATGATTCATATATTACATGACGACTATATTTTTGGCCACATATCCTAACCCTCAGCTAATTTGCAAGACATTAAGACCAATGGATGGAGCTCATTAAGACCAGGCAACTACTCTGGTGTGGCAAACATGAATGTGGCGGAGAGTGAGTCAAGAAGCAAGGGTATCAAATTAACCCTGCACTAGAATATCATGGGTGCAGAACATTCGAATATCGATTAAACCATGTTGGAGCCACTAATTCGAGAGAGTTTCATTTTAGAAAGATTCTGATCCAAAGAGATGAGAGAAAATCAATTGATTGCCTTTGGCAATGTCAACATATAATTCTTGAAAGATCAATGATGATTCTTGAATCTCGTTAAGATCTTTTCTAATGTAATAGCTCAGAAGATTAGCACTTTTCTAGACCTTGAACTTCCTAAAAATATTGATGTTGTAGTAGAAGATTCTTACAAATTAAGAAAGACTCTTCACATCCCTTTCTTCTGTAAGTAGATAAAATGTGTAGGAGACAATCCAAGAACTTCAGCACACATTTTGTAACCTCTTCCTGTAATCCATTTTTAGTAGTAAAAGCAGTCCATTTGTGTTGGACCAGGGTATGGGCTCAGGCCCATTACAGTCTACTTTGTTCATGGTCTGGTTAAGCTGGTATGAGTCATTGTGATATGAATTCTTATAGGATCCACATACATCAGACACACACACGACATGTGACTAGGGTGTGCGCTATCACAATGTGGGGCCCGACTCACAAATTAGTGTTGATGGTCGGACTTGTAGTTAGCGAGGGGTCAACCCTGTCACCGTGTTGGTTGTATGCAGGGGGTCCTGGCCCTGCGGGTGCTGGGAGGAGAGCACGCTCCCATTGTGTCAAATTTTCTAAGAAAAACTCAATGAAATTCTACAAGAAGCCGGTCTAATGAAGCCCACTTAAGAGTAGATTGGGAGGGGAATAAAAGGGAAACAAGAGGGAAGAGGAATCCTTAAGTGGCTAGCCGTCCTCCTCTCCTCTCTCCTATTATGCCTCAACCCTCTTTCTCCTTTTGTGCAGTGCGGCCCCCTTGCTTTTGAGAGCAAATAGGCTGGCTGCCTCTATCCTCTCCCTCTATTCCCTTTGGTGTGTGGTGGAAGAGGAGAATCATGTTCATCACTAATTTTTGGTTTTAAGGACAAGAAATTGGAGGTATCCTTACTAAGTTCCCAATCTAAGAAGAGGGTGTTTGGGGAATCAGCACATAAACAAAGTAATCTACTCACTTTACTTAATTGATATATGATTCAATTGAGGATAGACGTTGGCGTGAAGGAAAGAGGACATCCCGGGGCTGATCAGCCGACAAGTCAGTCCGTATCAATCCTCTTTTTCATTTTGATTAATTGTATGCTGTGATTTTATTGTTTATTGCTTATGGTTTAGGATGTTCATGCATCTTGTGTAGTGAATTTATTTAAGGTTGAGATTTTTATGCATTGCGCCTCATTCTGGGCTTAAGCACCTCCATGCCTCCGCTGCACTGCCACTCTACAATTTGTTCCTGCATTTTCTTTTTAAGTCACTACTATTACACACCATTACATTGCATTTTTTTCACCTAAATCATCTTGTACTAAGAAATTTAGTATCAGAACTTTAAATCAAACCCAATAGGTTCTTTAAAAGCATTATGGATGTAAGCACAAGCGAATTATCTCAAAAACTTCAGTTGTCGATGTTTGATGAAGAAAATTATGATTTTAGTGCATGTAAATGAAACATCTCTCCCTTTCTCATGATTTATGAGATTATGTTTTAGAAGGCTTAGAAGAACAACAAAATTGAGATCTTAGATCCACGGAATAGAGAAAATAAGAGAGTTCAAAGAAAATAAGGTCTAAGGTATTTTATAGGCTTTAAATTCCTTCCATCGATTGTTCAATAGTACTCATTAATTTTTTTGTCGGTAAAATTCATTACTTTTGGTTTCCATGGTGCTAGGGAAAATTTTCCACTCCTTGGAGTTGCATCAAATTGTGGTGGAAATAATTTCTACAATATGATTTTAGTGCATGCAAATGAAACATCTCTCCCTTTCACATGATTTATGAGATTATGTTTTAGAAGGCTTAGAAGAACAACAAAATTGAGATGTCTTAGATCCACAGAATAGAGAAAATAAGAGAGTTCAAAGAAAATAAGGTCTAAGGTATTTTATAGGCTTTAAATTCCTTCCATTGATTGTTCAATAGGACTCATTAATTTTTTTGTCAGTAAAATTTGTTACTTTTGGTTTCCATGGTGCTAGGGAAAACTTTCCACTCCTTGGAGTTGTATCAAATTGTGGTGGAAATAATTTCTACAATATAATTTTCAATATAGTATGGGTGGTTATCTTGCCAATGGAGCTTGTGATCAATTTTTTTTTTATAAGTAAAATTTCATTAAGGTCAAAGAGACGAGAGGAAAATAAAGAACAAAGTTGAAGAGTACAACTTCTTGGAACCATGGAACCTTTGGCAAAAGGCTTATAAACAAGAAAAGAACTAAAGAAAATCAAAATATCCCAACAACCCACGGAACAAAGAAACAATTCATCCTTTTTATCAACATCTCAAAGGGCTATCTATTATCAGTAACTTATTTGTTTGTTGTGTAAAATAGATTTGTACTCTCAATGAATACCAAAAATGTGTACAGGTCTTCTACAATTGCAAAAGTAGACATGCAAACATTTGAGGCCGGTGTCTTGTATGGGAAAATGACATTTTCTGCACTCGTGCTTTTCCTTGTATCCCTAGGACAGTCTGTCACAACCCAGCTCTATAGATGTTTTGTACAAATTACATTTTAAGAACATTTTTTTCTAGTATGCATAGATGATACAAAATTCAAAATTTCCTGGGAGATTACAGCAGTGAGTTGAAGCATAAGATTGCTGAACAATAAGAGCCATATGCATTCATCTTCTATCGCACCTACAAAACATGTGCATATAAAATATGCATGATGGCAAACCACCCATGACCCAAAGCTCAGTTGGCTTGTGTTATAATAAAGATATAAATTACATGCAAACTAAATATGCTTATGTATCTATGTGTGTCCTTGATTTTGATAATCATGCATCCGTTCATGCCATGCTATATGTAAAATATTTATAACATTATACCACCATATCAAATAAGTTAGATATACTAAAAAATTTCATACATGAATAAGACTAGAAGATTCTAAGCCATCTACCTTCAATTTCACCATAATCTACAATAGTTCAATCAAAATCACCTATATTTCAAAAAAGGACCATACCCATTGCTACCTAAAAAGATTACCAAATGAATTCCTCAAAATATCCATAAAAGTCAAACAAAGCACATACCTGTTAGTTTTACTTAATCAAATCTTTCCACTAGTTAATCCCTAAAAACTTTTCTCAAGAAGTGAGGGTCTATGGACTACCCATATGCATCCGACAAATATCCTAGTTGCTGCGCTACGAAAAAAATTTCTCCTGAGCTCAAGTAAATATCTCTATAGTAATGGTGAACCACCATTTAAGTTTTTCCATGTTATACCCCTCAATCCCTGGGATGTCATCTCATCCCATTATAATCATTGTCTTCTCTACAACCCAATCTATTCTAGTTTGTTATCTTTCTTACTCATTAGGATATTTTAGTACTCAATTTATTTGTCATATAACATGATTGATTATCACATTACTTTTGTTGGAATAACAGACAAACATCACGTCCTGACTAACTCGATCACCCCAACTTTGCAAAATATAAGACTTTATTGACATGTAGGAGAAACGCCAACCCTGTGTCCCCACCAGTACCTATGCCCCATTCCATAGGCCCTATTAGTTCTCTAGGGAAGCATTCCCACATACATGTTTCCATGAACACAGGCGAGCTCAACCTATATCCCAGCGGCTCATATTTGATTTCTTTTGTCAAATTAAAACATGCTTATTGGCCACGCAACAAACAGTTATGCATAACACATACATAATATGGGCATCCATCATCTTTGTCACGCTTCAACATGCATGAATCATTACCTCATTCCCCATATTCAAGAGTCCCACATGAGATGCTACATAACCATGAAATTTACCATTCTACCTCTAGCCCACATGCTTTACATGATATTCCAAAAATAGGACTCTACTCATATGTATACATACTATGGAGTTATATCAAGTTATGGAAAGAATTTTCAAAAGGAGGAAAATAGACTATATGAAATTATAGTCTAATCTGGCCTTCAACATAGCAAATTGCCCGCCTAAGTCCCTTATAGTGTAAATCCGTAATTCCTACACTTTTTTGAAATTTATTTTTTTGTAAAAATACTTAAATAAATATGATTAATTATGAAATTTGGACCGCTATAAATTCCATGGGTTTATGGTCCAAAATTATATTATGCGTCATATTTAGGTCAAATAGAGTCCAAATCAACTTAGGGTTTTGCACCAGAACCGCGATTCATAGATTCATTTCTACAAAAAATTTGAGGTTGGTTTGATCCCATTTGATCCTCAAGAATCAAGAAGAACTAGGAATCTAGAAATTTAGACCTTTTTTTTTTCAAAAAATCCAATAATTATAAAAAGCATTAGAAAATTTCCAAAATTAAGAACTAAAAATGACTCTCAAGAATCTCTGATAATTTTTCTAAGGCTGTTCTATGGGTATTTGGCCCTGAAACCTAAGTCAGAACTTAGACTAATGAAAACTAACATATTTCTGGGTTTGGAATTAAATTGATAATCCATTGAAGAAAACTTCTTAAAACGACCTAAAATTTCTACCAAAGTGAATTGAGAATGTATCTCAACTCCCACAAAAATTTTAGATGGATTTGAACACCAAAGGTATGGAAATAGTGCAACCTTTTTGGGTATATAGTGAAATCAGAGGTTCAAAAATCTTTTTCCAAACCATCACAATTTAATTCTACTAATTCATTCGGGTAAAAACATACTAAAAATTCTATTCATAATCTTGAGAGACATCATAAAACACCATATAGCATGTCATTCTAATCACATATCTCATCCTTAAGTTTTCAAACATATATTCAAGCATCAAGTAGCATAGCATAAACATGATATTATTTAACATAGCATGATTCACACAACCAAGGCCTATAACACAACTTTCTTCATTATAAGTAATATAGTGGTAGTTCCTACCTCTTCACAAAGCAAACTTTTTAATCCATGCATCTCTAGCCTTAAGGGAGTAAATCTTCTTCTTTGCCATGCTCCAAAGTGCTTCAATGACGACCACTCCAAAAATTCAAGAGGGAGAGGCAATGGAGAGGAGAAAAGAGGGAGAGGAGGGGTGGCAAGGGCAAGGCAAGGGAGAAGGAGAACAGAGGGAAGAGGGGGGTTCTACCAAGAGAAAGAGAGAGCAAGAGAAAAGAGAGATAAGGGCAGGTTGGAGGGAAAGGGAGTGGGGAAAGCTTGCCTTACATGAGGGTCTTCTATCATAGATAGGATTCCCTTTTCAAGAGATTCTCCTTTTATCTATTCTAAGGTAGTTTCCCGATTTGAACTAATCCTCTCCTTAAAGAAGATAAATGCCCTATTTGAGTGACTTCGTGCCAATGCAAGGGGATGGACAAGTTGGGAATCCCCTAGGGCACGAGCCAGGCCTAACAGCCTGCTTAAGTGGCCAAAGCTTCCCTTTCCTCCTTTAAGTTGGACTCTCATCGTAGTTTTCTTGCATAGTCAATCTCTAGCCCTCGTCCTTTCAAATTAGGGCTTGGAAGGCTAGTCTATGCTTATTCTACCCGGTCACATGTATTTCCTCGTATTTGAATCTCTAGGTCAAGTCTCGTAGATGGGTCCACTAACTTACCATATATGGATCCTTAGGTCAAAATGGTAGACTTCACCCTTCCTAGACCTATGGTTATGGTTTCCATGTGGCCGTATTGACTAGGTTGACTGGAAACCCACGTTGTTGACCTAAATTAGGAAAGTTCTATCCCCTTGCCCATAATGGTCAAGGAGTCAAATCTATGTTTTTGTTGAGAGTTTGGTTCAAATACTAGGGTTTAATTTCTCTCCCTAGATTACTTAAGAAACTTATCCCTAATTTTGAGGTGTTACATAATCAGCATAGTCTGACAAAAATATGATGATCCATCTCTCATTCCACCCTAGCTGGCCATCGAAGGTCCAATGGGAGAAACATTTTAGGCTTGTCATCCTCTCCCTACCATCACCATACCCATCGTTCCAAACAGCCTTATGGCTCCACACAACATCATCACCTCACATGTCGTCCTTTTTGTCCTTTCCCTATAGGCTCTCCTCACTCCACACGATGTATTCCTCTTACCACTTCATATTGCATAGGACAAAAGTCCCTCTGGACCCTCCGCATACAACAATAATCCCACAAAAATGAAACCTATATTGGAATCCCAAAAGTCACCCTACTCGTTTGGAAGTATTGGTGTAGCCTTGAATTTTCAGCATGTTGCTTGGGACTATGAAGTGTACATGCCTAGGGAAGTGCATAATGGAAGAGTTGCAAGTAAAAGAGAACAAAATACCAAAAGGTCGAAAAGTATCATACCAAATACTAGAAAAAGAAAGTTAAATCAACCAAAATAACAAAAATGAATAGCATAGTATCAAAAGTGATACTTAATCAGCGGAATACAAATTACATGCAAACTAAATATGCTTATGTATCTACATGTGTCCTTAATTTAGATAATCGTGCATCCATTTATGCCATGCTATATGTAAAATATTTATAACATTATACCACCATATCAAATAATTTAGACATACTAAAAAATTTCATACATTAATAAGACTAGAAGATTCTAAACCATCTACCTTCAATTTCACCATAATGTACAATAGTTCAATCAAAATCATCTAAATTTCAAAAAGGACCATACCCACTGCAACCTAAAAAGATTACCAAATGAATTCCTCGTATTTTTTAAATTTATTCCTTAAAATATCCATATAAGTCAAACAAAGCACATACCTGTTAGTTTTACTTAATCAAATCTTTTCACTAGTTAATCCCTAAAAACTTTTTTAAAGAAATGAGGGTCTATGGACCGCCCATATGCATCCGACAAAGATCCTAGTGGTTGCGCTACCAAAACAATTTCTCTTGAGCTCAAGTAAAAATCTCTATAGTAATGGTAAACCACCATTTAAAATTTTCCATGTTATACCCCTCAATCCCTGGGATGTTATCTCATCCCATTTATAATCATTGTATTCTCTACAACCCAATTTATTCTAGTTTGTTATCTTTCTTACTCAATGGGATATTTTAGTACTCAATTTATTTGTCATATAACATGCTTGATTATCACATTACTTAGTGTTGGAATAACAGACAAACATTACGTCCTGACTGACATGATTACCCCAACTTTGCAAAATATAAGACTTTATTGACATGTAGGGGAAACATCAACCCGATGTCCCCACCGGTACCTATGCCCCATACCATAGGCCCTATTAGTTCTTTAGGGAAGCATTCCCACATACATGTTTCCATGAACACAGGCGAGCTCAACCTATATCTCAGCGGCTCATATTTGATTTCTTCATCAAATTAAAACATGCTTATTGGCCACCCAACAAACAGTTATGCATACACATACATAATATGGGCATCCATCATCTTTGTCACGCTTCAACATGCATGAATCATTACCTCATTCCCCATATTCAAGAGTCCCACATGAGATGCTACATAACCATGAAATTTACTATTCTACCTCTAGCCCACATGCTTTACATGATATTCCAAAAATAGGACTCTACTCATATGTATACATACTATGGAGTTGTATCAAGTTATGGAAAGAATTTTAAAAAGGAGGAACATAGACTATATGAAATCATAGTCTAATTGGGCCTTTAGCACAGCAAATTGCCAGCCTAAGTCCCTTATAGTGTAAATCCATAATTCCTACACTTTTTGAAAATTATTTTTTAGTAAAAATACTTAAATAAATATGATTAATAGGAAATTTGGACCACTATAAATTCCATGGGTTTAAGGGAGAGAGAGGAAGAGAGAGAGGGAGGAGAGAGGAGGTTGAGAGGGGAGAGAGAGAAGAGCGGGAGAGGGGAGAGAGAGAGGGGAGAGGAGAGGGAGGAGGGAAGATAGATGAGGAGAGGGGGGAGAGAGAGTGAGAGAGGAGGGAGAGAGAGAGGAAGGGAGAGAGGAGAGACAGAGAGGAGTGAGAAAGGAAGAGAGAGAGGAGAGGAGATTACAATTGTTATTATAAATTATTTTTAAAAAATTAAAAATTAAAAAAATGTATTGGTGACGCATACACATATCCATCACTACTAACTTCGGGTAGTAGCAACTCATACTTGTTTGCGTCACTACTATCATAGTCTAGTAGCGACACATACACATATGCATCACTACTACTCTAAGTTAGTAGCGACGCATATGGTTGTCTCACTAATAGCAATTTTTTTATTTTACAAAAATTTAAATTAAAAGAGTTAGAGAGAGAGTGAGGAGAGGGGAGAGAGAGGAAGTGAGAGAGAGCGCTGAGAGAGAGAGAGGAAGAGAGAGAGGGGAGAGGGAGGAGTTAGGAGGGAGAGAGGGGAGAGAGAGAGGAAGAGAGAGAGAGGATAGGGCAGAGAGAGAGAGAGGAAGAGCGAGAGAGCTGAGGAGAGAGAGAAAAAAAGGGAGAGGATTAAAATTGTTATTATAAATTACTTTTAAATTTTTTTAAAAAAATGTATTAGTTACGCATATACGTATGTGCCAATACTAACTTCGGGTAGTAGCGACGCATACTTGTATGCGTCGCTACTATCATAGTGTCGATGCATACACATATGCATCGTTACTACTCTAAGTTAATAGCGACGCATATGGTATGAGTCGCTATAGTAATTTTTTTATTTTAAAATAATTTAAATTAAAAGAGATAGAGAGAGTGGGGAGAGAGAGCGCGGAGAGAGAGAGGAAGAGAGAGAGGGGAGAGGGAGGAGTTAGGAGGGAGAGAGGGGAGAGAGAGAGGAAGAGAGGAGGGAGGAGAGAGGAGGGAGGGAGAGAGAGAGAGAAAGGGAGAAAGAGATAGGAGAGAGAGAGAGGATTAAAATTGATATTATAAATTATTTTGAAAAAAATTTAAAATTAAAAAAAATACATATTAGCGACTCATACACAAGCATAACTACTAACTTCGGGTAGTAGTGACGCATACTTGTATGCATCACTACTATCATATTGTAGTAGCTATGCATACACATATGTGTTGCTACTACTCTAAGTTAGTAGCAACACTTATGATATGAGTCACTAATAACAATTTTTTTATTTAAAATAAATAAATAAAAAGATATAGATGGAGAGAGTGAGGAGGGAGGGAGAGAGGAGAGAGATAGAGAGGAAGGGAGAGAGGAGAGAGAGATGAGAGAGGAAGAGAGACGGGAGAGACAGAGGAAGAGAGACAGGAGGGAGAGAGAGAGGAAGAGAGATGAGAGGGAGAGGGTGGAGATAGGAAGGAGAGAGGGGAGAGAGACAGGAGAAGAGAGAGAGCATAACATATGCGTCACTACTAACTTCGGGTAGTATGGACGCTTACTTGTATGTGTCGCAACTATTATAGTGTAGTAGTGACGCATACACATATGCGTTGTTACTACTCTGAGTTAGTAGCGACGTATATGGTATGCATCACTAATAACAATTTTTTTATTTTAAATAAAATAAAATTAAAAGAGATAGAGAGAGGGAGGAGAGAGAGGAAGAGAGAGAGGAAGTGAGAATAAGAGAGGAAGAGAGAGAATTAAAATTACTATTATAAATTATTTTAAAATTTTTAAAAAAATAAAAAAATTCTTATTAGCGATGCAGATACATATGCTTCGCTACTTGTTTAGGGTTGTGGTGATGCATACGTTATGCGTTGCTAGTTTTTTTATTATAAAAAAATTTCAATTAAAAGAGATAGAGGAAGAGAGGAGGGAGTAGAGAAGAGGGAGAGAGGGGAGAGAGGAGAGGAGAGAGCGATAAAGAGATAGAGGGAGAGAGGAGGGAGTAGAGAAGAGGGAGAGAGGGGAGAGAGAGTGGAGAGAGAGGAAGAGAGGAGAGGAGAGAGTGATAAAGAGAGAGAGAGAAGAGAGGAATTTCGTTCGAGCATTTTTTCTCCTCCACCCGCCCTCCTTTATTTTTCCAGATCCCCCCGCCTTACCAGCCCACCTACCGCCGCCTTACCCCTATCGCCCCCCGCCAGCCCCCAGTCGGCACTCTGATCTTCTCTGGATCTATTCTAGCTACAGCCGCCCCAACATTGCTGCCTCCGCCAGCCTCAGCAAGCTCCATCTCCGCCAGCCCCCCGCCGCCCTGACTCCGGCGGCGCCTCCTCCCTAGTCCCCCCTCCCTTCCCTTCTTCTCCGAATCCCCCTGCCGCCGGCTTTGCCGTCTCACTGCCAGCTCTGCTCTGACGGCCCCCACCCCCCTCTCCCTCCCGCTCCCCCCTCTCCCTAGTCACCCCTCCTTCCCCTTTCTATAAACAGAGTGGGGAAGGAGGGGAGGGGGACTTGGGAGAGAGGGGGGAGCGAGAGGGAGGAGGTGGGTGGAGGGCCAGATTCCGGCCATCAGAGCGGAGCCAGTGGGGAGAATCTGGTTGTTGTGGACGGGTGTCCACAATAGCCTGGCTAGCCAGTAACGAGAAGGGAGCGGCGCAGGAAGGCTAGGAAAGGGAACGGGATGGCCTCCGGACAGGGTGAAGAGACAAAGAGGAAAGGGGAGAAGAGACAAGACAATTAATCATTCATTAATCAAATCAGGGCATAGTCCTTATATTTATATACACTAGCTAAGTGGGCTCACTAACAAGCACTTAAGGCCCATTAGCATAATTAAAAGAAAGCATTAATATCCTAATTAACCTAATTACCTAAATGCCCTTATTACATAATTACCTAATTACCCTAGCATGTGGCCCCAGTGGCTGCCCCTTAGGACGTTCACAACATTCCACCCCTCTTCCGCTTCACCTCATCCTCAAGGTGACCTAAAACTCCAAACATTGGGCCCACCATAGCTCCACTGTGAACTGCTAGTCCGGAATCATGGATGAGACACATACAATGATGGAGATAGTGGGTCACTACTCAAAACAAACGTGTATAAGCCAGTGCAAACATGATGGAAGTGCAGTTAACTAAACCCAAGGACAAAGCAAATGAACAGGCTCGACTTGTTGGGTGCAGGACAAAGCAGACTGTCCGCATAGGTCTCCAATAAGTAGGGTCACCATAGGGGCTATAGGGCTCCCCAAGACTGTCCATAGAGGGCATCAGACAACAGCAAGGTCTGCCCACAGAGGGCATCAGACAACAGTAGTAACAGGGTCAAATAAGTGCAACAATGGACTAGAGATGATGGTGTAGGGTGAGCCATCAACCAATGTGAAGCGGGCAAATGCATGGAACAAGAAGTACCCGAGCAGACCCTTTTCATCCGGAATATATAGCTTGGTGAAAGACGTGCAACCAATTCCTTCTGAGTTAACCCCAACCGGCCTGAGACCCACATAAAGTCCCTAGAAAGCCACAAGCATGGTGGTTGGCTTCCTTGTAGTGCACATTCCCACTTTCCGCAACAGAATATCCCAGTTAATGGAGATCGGGCAAGCATAGCCATCTTTCCAAAAACGGGCGTCGCGATGTTTGGGAGGAAGATTGTGGCTAGGAAAAATGTTGGATCGCGATGGTTCAGGGGCCATCCAACCAAGAGCTAGAGCAACATGCACTCTTGCCTGAGATCTTCTGCCCCATAGTCCAATCCGCCATAGATCCAGCCAAAATTTAGGGTGCTGGTGCTGGTTCCGTAGTTCATCTAGAATTTTTTTGCGAAAATTGTGCAACAGAAAATTTCACCAGAAGGCTGGGAAATTCTGGTGGCCATAGCTTGCAACGACGATGGTGGCTGGATGGGGATGACAGTGTATTGAAAGGTGAATCCCGTCTAGGCGATGGCTGAGTCAAACAGAGCATAGCAATTGCTGGGCCCGTAGGAATTGAGGGAGCAGTCCCATGCATCGGCGGTACCGTGGAAGTGATCCGGCGGAGGCAGAGGAGAAGGCTGGAGTTCAGGCGATGGGGCAGCTGTTGGAAAGGCCCCAACTTCATAGGCTTGGCCGCTAGTCTCCTGTTTTTGATGATGAAACAGGGAGTTGATCGGGCGGGGGAGAAGAAGGCGACCGGGGTTCTAATGGTCGGGGTTCCAGTGGACGGCGGAGCACAAAAGAAGGTGGCCAATTTTTGGCCCTCAAGGCTTAGAGCAAGGCAGATGTTTTCCGTCACTTCGCGGATCAGCCTCATGCAGCCGTCAAAGTCGGTGTTGAGCCTCAGCACGAAGGCCCCATTGGCTATGGGCTGGATCTGGGCAAGACGATGGCGGGGATGCCAGCGGAGGCACCAGGTCTGGAGAAGGAATGATCGTCATCCCTGACCATGAGAAGATTCCGCAGAGTGGGGGGCGATTCCATTGTAGCCGTGTTGTGGGAAGGATTGAGAGGGGAGCTTCTTGTAGACGGCGGAGGCCGGAGAGGCAACAATCTCCTCGCAGGCCGACTTGGCTGGGGAAGAGATGTCCTTGCCGGCGGCCGACTGCTATAGCGCCTGCAGCCACGTCCCCAACTGCCAGAGCCTGTCATTGCTTCCTGCTCCTCATGGCCATATACCCTTCTTGCTTCCTATGTTAGTGGGGGTAAGGCAATTGGGCCTCGCATTCAATGTTAGTGGGAAGGTGGCCACCTTAAGACCCATTAGATGTTACCTTCTTCCTATGTTTTTCTATTTAAGAGCTGCAGGATGTAGGCATAGTTAAACAGTCCTTAAAGTCCAAGCTAAAAAATAGGCTCTTTTGAAAAATGTTAGCTGCCAAAGACACTAACATTTTGAACAAGCTAAAGGCAAGGAACGCCATAGTGGAGGACAAGCTGAGGCTTGTTCTTCTATATGTAATAGTTGTCTTCCAACTCCCCGGAGCACGAGGGATAGTGGACTTGAAGTATTGGATCTTATTGGAGGTGGAGAGCCTCATATCATTCGACGCCAACCCTTAGGGGAAGATGGTATACCAGGCACTGAGGTAAGCTTTGAGGAATGTAGAAGATCATTTATGCAAGGATAGAGTCAACTTATTTGTATGTTCAATAATTTTGTAGGCAAGTGTTTCATAAAAATATGTATATGATATCACTTACTACTTTTACTAATCACTTACATACATACTATACCTCTCACGTAGACTTTTGGTATGTGTTTCCATTTCAGTACTAGTACTTCAGTATATTTCTTTCCATTGTAGGGATCGAGTGGTGCACAAATGAGTGGGCAAGAATCCGGCAATGGAGTGTGTACATGACACTGGACCTAAAGTAAAGCATTCAAATAATAAAACAGCAAGTTGCCACTCCATTGAAGTCACCAACAAAGAGGAGCAAATATTTGTTGTGGCAAGGGCCCTAACATGTTCAGAGAAGATAGAGGTGGTACATGATTTAGATGAGAGGGGTGATTAGGCATCATCCATGCCTCCTTCACCTCTACCCCCTCCCCCCTGGACGATCCTCTCGTGAAGTCTGTAGAAGTCCAATTGGAGCATAGCCCCTCTTGAGACATGAGCCCTCCTTCACATGTGCATGAGGTGGTATCCCATGACTCACCGCCACGGAGGACCTTTGCTGGGCCCATGAGCCCTCCCACCCAACTACACAGGGAGACATCCCTTGACTCCTAGGCACACAAACCCCTCCTGCAAGCACTACCAAAACATTTGTATGGGGAGGGATCACATGATCCTCAAATATAGCATAACCCTCCTCAATATCATAGTCCACCCCGATGGATGCAATGGGAGCCTTCTCAAAGTTCAAAGCCCATGGGGAGATGTGATAATGACATAGGTGTGGACCCCACTTTAAAAAAGAAGGCTATCACTTTGGAGGCTCATCAGGACTTGATATGGCGGCCGCTATACAATTGTTAGGACATTTATAATGTAATTGATGTAAACTTTACTATGTATACTCGCAAGTGCATGAATCAAAGGTGAAAAAGTGGCTAAACGAGGTTGATCCCAATATGATTGATTAAATTTAACTAAATCTACAATATTACTTAACTAATTTAACCAAAGAAATGGATTTCAATTAACTAAAACGAGTAAAGGCGTAATGAAAAGGCAATGTAAAAGAGCACCAAGGTATCGAATCCACCTTAAACAAATTAATTCTATTCAATTGAATTTATAAGTGTCTAATCGATGTATCTGTTGTGTTCCTCTTGGACACACACTTCAATAATTGCATATACTCCTCTCGGACATATGCAACTAAGACAACTAAAACAAATTGGAAAACTTCTCTCTCTCTCTTGAGCATAGATTTCAAATAAAAAATTAAAACTTCATACAAAAAGCACCTTGGTGTTGTGAATGTCCTAGGGGCTGCCAGGGGGTGCCACTGGGGCCACATATTATGGTAATTAGGGAATTTATGTAATAAGGGCATTTAGGTAATTTGGATTAATTAGGTAATTAGTACTTTATTTTAATTATGTTATTGGGCCTTAGGTACATGTTAGTGAGCCCACGTAGTTCTTCTATTTAAATGTAAAGGCTGCGCCCTAATGGAGATTATGGAATGATCTCTTGTCTAACTATCTCTTCTTCTCCCTTGCCTCTCCTCCCTGTCTGGTGGGCATGCCGCTACCTCTCCCCTTTCCCGGCCTCCTTGCGCCGCTCCCATCCCGTTACCGGCTAACCAGGCCATTGTTCCCCAAACACCCCACTTGCCAAAGCCGCCGGATCCACCACCATGGTTGCCCGATGTTCAGCCAGAGAAGGAGCTGCCCCAGGACGCCCCACCTCTTCCACCGCAGAATGATGGTATTCAGCCAATGCGGCTTGCACTCCATCACCTGAGCCCCGGTCTCCTCCTCCCGCCGCTGCCGTCTCCATCCTCTCCGCTATCCCATTCCACCCTCTCGTCCGCCTTCCACTATGCTTTGCCTCCAGCTGATCAGTAGACATCTCCTCCCACAGAACCGCCGCGATCTTCGGCTCTGGAGAATCTGTTGCTTGAGAGATCTTCGGCCAATCTGGAGATTTTCCAAGTTGGAGATGATGCTTTCTGGCTTACACGGGATTTCCTGGATTGGGTTTCCTGGTTTGGAGATGCCGCTCCGCTGTTGACTCCACGGGATTTTCTGGATTGGTTTTCCCAGTTGGGAGATGCCTCTCGGTTGCATCTAAAATATGTGCATGACCGAAATCTTTGGGTTATTTTCCCTTGTCCAGTTTGTCTACGCTAGCGACCGAAATTTTACACTAGTGAGCCCTCCATCCATGGGTCTGACTTCATCCGTCTTTTCACCGGGTTTCTATGAGGATTTATACCGGATAGCCATGCCTTATGGTGGCCGCTTGACACTTACACAAAATGTGTGTGTCGTGCACTATGCTCCAATTTGGCAGTCCTTCTGGGTAGGCTTGGTGTGTGTCTGACCCTACTCGGATCTTTTGGTAGCAGATTCGTACATGGGTTGGGTCTGCCGTTGGCTATAACATTGGGGTGGCCATGCCGGTTCAGTACGTCACCTCTGTCCAAAGTTGTTGCACCACTGATGCCTCTGCTGATTACTGTCTTCTGTGGGCTGACCATGGTGCTGTCTGATGCCCTCTGTGGGCCAACCATGATGCTATCTGCTGATGCCCTCTGTGGGCTGTCTTTGGGCGCTCTGTAGTCATTGGGATGACCCTGCTTGTTGGAGACCTGTGTGGACAATCTGCTTATCCTGCATCCAACAAGTCGAGGCCACTCCTTTGTTCTGCCCTTGGGTTCCCTTAACTGCACTTCCATCATGTTTGTCCTGGCTTCTGCACGTCTGCTCTTGAGTAGTGACCCACTATCTCTATCATTCGGCGTGTCCTATCAACAGGTCCGGACCGGCTGTTCACAGTGGAGCTTTGGTGGGCCCGATGCTTGGAGTTTTAGGTCACCTCGAGGATGAAGTGGTGAGCAAGCGAAGCGTGGTGGAATGTTGTGAACATCCTAGGAGCTGCCAGGGGGTGCCACTGGGGCCACGTATTAGGGTAATTAGGGAGTTTATGTAATAAGTGCATTTAGGTAATTTGGGTTAATTAGGTAATTAGTGCTTTATTTTAATTATGTTATTGGGCCTTAGGTACCTGTTAGTAAGCCCACGTAGTTCTTCTATTTAAATGTAAGGGTTGCGCCCTAATGGAGATTATGGAATGAATTATCTCTTGTCTAACTGTCTCTTCTTCTCCCCTGCCTCTCTTCCCTGTCCGGCGGCCATGCTGCTACCTCTCCCCTTTCCCGACCTCCTTGCGCCGCTCCTATCCCGTTACTGGCTAACCAGGCCATTGTGCCACTTCGGGCACAACACTTGGACTGCACCTATTTCTCCTGGACACGAGTGTTTCTAAGTTCGATTTCATCTATTAAACAACTTTACCCTCTCTTGAGCGCATAAAATAGAAAATAATGAAACTTCCATTAAATATATAAAATAAAGTCTTACATCAATTAAAAACTTAAATAAAAATAAGGAGAAATAAAAACAAATTTGTTTAGGGCTTTATCTAAGCCTTGGCTATAAGTTTAGGAAGCCATGAATGTTGGAGAAGAAAGCTAATTTGGAGAAGTCATTGATTACGTGCACATTGTTTATGACGGGATGAACCGACTTCCATTTCCATTTCCACTTCCTTTTCTCTTTCTCTTCTTTGGATTTTCTATTTTTGGCTTTTGTTTGACGTTGGAACTAGTCGACAAAATATGGCTGTTGTTGCCTGCTTGTCTTTGCTGCTCCAAACTGGTCTTGTCCCCCCAACTCTCCCTTCCGACTTTGCATCTCACGAGCTGTTTATATGACCAGCCCAAGCATCCTCTATTCAGCATACACTTTTTGTACACTCAATTTTATATTGTAGTGGATCCCAATGCATCCAGATTATCAACTCCAATTAGGAAGTTTTTTCTTTGCGACCAATGAGAATCAAAGCATAGCCGACTCCCAGCTGTAATAAGATATTAGGAAGCCATGAATGTTGGAGAAGAAAGCTGATTTGGAGAAGTCATTGACTACGTGCACATTGTTTATAACGGGATGAACCGACTTCTACTTCCTTCTCTCTTTCTCTTCTTTGGATTTTCTATTTTTGGCTTTTGTTTGACGTTGGAACTGCTAGACAAAATATGGCTATTTTTGCCTGCTTGTCTTTGCTGCTCCAAACTGGTCTTGTCCCCCCAACTCTCCCTTCCGACATTGCATCTCACAGGTTGTTCATATGACCAGCACAAGCATCCTCTACTCAGCATATGCTTTTTTTACACAATTTTATATTGTAGTGGATCCCAACACATCCAGATTATCAACTCCAATTAGGAAGTTTTTTCTTTGCGACCAATGAGAATCAAAGCATATCTAACTCCCAGTTGTAATAAGATATGAGTCATATTTCAGGATAATTTGCTAATTTCTTGGTCAAAATTGTGTTAGAAACCTTGAGTATGTACGTAATTTTTAAATCTAATTAGATTAGCATACATGTTCTTATAGCTCAAGATGGAAGATTGAGAAATGTTGATGGTTTATAAAGCTTATTAAGATCACATTCACATACAAAAATCACTTGGAGAAGTTTTGGAAGTGATTTTAAGGGTTTAAGGAGGTTTTAGGGTTAAATAGGAAAAACTATAATTTTATAGTCTAAATGATCGATCGCTGGAAATAAATGAGAAGAGAATGATCGATCGACACTTGAATCAACCATGTCTAAAACAAAGCAAAGAGTTATTAATCGATCGATCACTAACAGTTTTAGTTGCCTTAAACGAATATTTCCGAATTCAATTTCTTTCCGTGTTGAAGCCAAAGACCTAAATCAGTTTAGAGAGCTATATAAAGGATAAATTTACAAAGGTCCATATAAGTAATGAAAATTACAAAGTAACCATTGGACTCTTTTGACCCATTATAAAACCTCCTCTTAATTTGTAATATTTATAAGATTTATACAAATTAATAGGGGTGTTACAAGTGGGTCATGTAAAGTTGTTGCTGATGATCAATCATTGATGGCCAGTCTTAAATGGTCATCATTGATAATGGATTATTAACGATGACCATTGAAAATGGCTTTCATGGATAAGTTTTATGCGATGACTAGATGTATTGTGCGTCACAAAAAATGGTTAATATTGACAGCCAAGCCTAGTCGTCGTTGTTGCTCAACCATGAAAATCTAGAAAAGTAGAATTTATGTATCGTCAGCAATGACATAAATTAGGCATCGCAAATCAACGCTAATAACGACGGTTACTTGAGTTAGCCATCACAGATAACCATTCTAAGCAACGATTGTTCAAGCCATCACTATTGTTGTGTCATCATTGATAGTTTTTTTTGTAGTTGTGGAAAAAGGATGTCCTAAAATGTAGGCAAGAGATAGGGGTAGATGTAGGAGAAATCATATGGGAAAGAAGACGTATCGAGCAGAAGTCATATGAGAAAGATGAGAAATAAGCAGACTTTGGGAAAAAATAGCTGGAAAGGAAGGATAAGGGAAAAAAGAAGAAAGAGAAAAAGATATAATGGAGGGAAATTTTGGTCCATACACAAGTAATTGTTGTGTCCCAGGGTACTTAGGCTTCATGGGAGGGAGAAGAAGAGCTTGGAGGAAGAAGGAGAGAAGGTAGAAATGTTTATTTCTTCAATAACAATCAAAGTGGCCATTGGCCCAACATATATCTCTGCCCCTTGGCTGGATAATGCCCGCCCCTTAGCTGGGTTCTAGGGTCCATGCCATTACATGATCGGGCCCCTCAACTACGGCTCACTTATTCCTCTTAACATAATTAAAACTTATAACTATCTTACAATTTAGAGAATAAAAGGACTACAATGCTTTCGTAGGCCTACAGATATTCTCATGAGCTGGCATAATAGTAATGCTTCATTTATCCCACATTAATAGCTCTTACTACAACAAAAAAGACTATTAACGATGTTTTTTTTAGCGACACAATACAAAGCATAGCTAAACACTACTTTTTGCGATACATAAGAAAACATTACAAATAAAATAATTTTTTTAAGGACATAAATAGTATTGCATTCATATAGTATGCCACATGTAGATGCACGAGCATTATTAGGTTGCATGTAATTTGCATCTTTATTATAACCTAGTATAGGGTAAGCAAGCCAACTATGCTTTAGCTCATCGATGGTTTGCCACCATGTATATTTTATATGCAAATGTTTGATAGGTAGGATAGAAGATGAATGCATATGGCTCTTTATTGTTCAGTGATCCTATGCCTCAACTCGCTATCGCAATCTTAAAAAAAATCTGAATTTTGTATCATCTATGTATATTAGAAAAAATGTTCTTAAGTTGTAATTTCTGTAAGACATCCATGGAGTTGGGTAGTGACAAACTATCCTAGGATTATGAGGAAAAGCACTGGGGTAGACAATGTCATTTTCCACATTAGACACCGGCCTCACATGTGTGGAGGTCTACTTTCATAATTACAAAAGATATGTGCACATTTTTTACATTCATTGAGAGTATAAGTTTATTTTTCTAAAAAAATAATTTTAAATTATTGATAACAGATAGACCTTTGAGGTGTTGATAAAATGGATGAATTGTTTCTTGGTTATGTGGGTTGTTGGAGTATTTTGATCTTCTTTAGTTATTTTCTTGTTTATAAGCCCTTTGCCGAAGGTTCTATGGTTTGAGGAAGATGTACTCTTCTACTTTTTTTTTTGTCCTTTTGTCTCTTTGGGCTTAATGAAATTTTACTTATATAAAAAAATTGATCACAAGCTCCATTGGCAAGATAACCACCCAGAGTATTTGCCTCCCTCAAAATATATTGAAAAGTAATATTGTAGGACTTATTTCCAACACAATTTGACACAAATCCAAGGAGTGAAAAATTTTCCCTAGCACCATGGAAACCAAAAGTAACGAATCTGACCAATAAAAAAAAATAACAAATCCGATTCAACAATCAATGGAAGGAATTAAAAGCCTATAAATACCTTAGACCTTATTTTCTTTGAACTCTCTTATTTTCTCCATTCCATGGAGCCAAGACATCTCTATTTTGTTGTTCTTCTAAGCCTTCTTAAAGATAATCTCATAAATCAAGTGAAAGGAAGAGGTGTTTCACTTGCATGCTCTAAAATCATAATTTTCTTCATCCTTCATAATTCACTTGTGCTTACATCCATGATGCTTTTAGAGAACCAATTGGGTTTGATTCAAGATTCTAGTACTAAATTTCTTAGTACAAGTTGATTTAGGTGAAAAAAATGCAATGTAACAGTTTGTAATAGTAGAGACTTCAAAAGAAAATGAAGGAACAAATGGACTGCTTTTACTACTGAAAATGGATTACAAGAAGAGGTCAGAAAATGTGTTCTGAAGTTCTTGCATTTTGTCTCCTACGCATTTTCTCTACTTGGAGAAGAAAGGGATCGGAAGAGTCTACTTTTTTGGATTCTTCTACAATCTAGTCTACAGCATCAATATTTTTAGGAAGTTCAAGCTATAGAAAAGAGCTAATCTTCCGAGCTATTACATTAGAAAAGATCTTGATGAGATTCAAGAATCATCATCGATCTTTCAAGAATTATATGTCGACATTGCCGAAGGCTATCAATCGGCTATCTCTCATCTCTTTGGATCAGAATCTTTCTAAAATGAAAGTCTCCTATTAGCGGCTCCAACATGGTTTAATAGATATTAGAATGTTTTGCATCCATGGTACTAGTGCGGGGTTAATTTGGTACCCTTGCTTCTTGGCTCAGTCTCCGCCGCATTCGTGTTTGCCACACAGAGTAGTTGCCTGATCTTGATGAGCTCCATCTGTTGGTCTCACTACAACAAAAAATACTATTAGCGATGCTTTTAAGAATTGCTAATAGTAGTTTAAGCGTTGCTACTATGTATTAGCGACGCTTAAAAAGCGTCGCTAAATAAGTCGATAATAAAGGAGTCGTTACTAGTCATTAGCAACGCTTACGGTTAAGCATCGCTAATGTCTACTATCAGCGACGTTTCTTATTCGTCTCTAATACAAGATTATTAGAGACGCTTTCTACAATGTCGCTAATACTATACTATTAGCGACGCTTGTAGAAAGCGTCGCTGCTAAAAATAATTTTATTTTTTTTCAAAAAAAAATAATTTTTTTAGAGTTAATTAAAAATATAATTATTAGTGACATTTTTTAAACGTCTTTATTGTATATAATTATTTTTAAAAAATATAAAAAAATATTTTAAAAAATAAATAATAACATAAAAAGAAAAAATAAATTAACTGTATTAGCGACACTCTTCAAGAGCGTCGCTAAATATTTTTTTTAAAAAAAAAACAATATTGACCCGGTCTGGAAACCAGGTCAATAGATGGTGCATTGCACACTCGTGCCTGATGAGGGTAGAAGCGACCCACTATCTGCGGGTCATCTTATTCAACCTCTCGACAGAGAGGTTGAAGCACTTTCCCGGCTAAATAGTTCGGGGCGAAAACCGGCCCGGCGGCGAAACCAAAACAGTGGCAAAAAACAAAACATAGCTGGAAAAAACACAACTGCGGCAGACACCAAAAAAGCGGCAAAAAAATAGAACGGCGGTGGATACAGAACAGTGGCTGATACAAAACGGAAAGCTCTTGCCCAGGCAAAAAAAAAAACGCAGACTCTGAAGACGAAGACAGCCTGGGCGAAGAGATCAAATTTGACGAATAAGGGTAGCGCGCTCACGGCCAGGGATGCTAGCGAGGTCGATCCTGACCTCGTGGATCCACTCAGGGTTCAGCCTGCCTCCGTCATCTTCGGATCTGAAAAGGGTCGGGATGCTGCTGTCGCTGCTGCCCAGCCATTTCACAACCGGAACTGGCATAAGGCTGCAACGGGAACAGGGGAGTGGCAGGGAAGGGGAATCCGGAGAAAGAAGACGCCGGGGGACAGAAGGAGGCCTGACGGGGGGCTGACGACAACGTGGATGGTGGCGGCGCAGTGGAAACGGTGGAAATTAGAAAGGACGAGCGCGGCACAGCAGAGCGGAGACGAGGGATGAGGAACGGCAGAAAACTAATCAGGTCGGCTCGGGTTATAAAAAACCGGCCAAAATTTTACCCGCGTGAAATTTCACGGCCGCGCACGAGAAATTTCAGCCCCGCAATAGAAATTTCGGACACGCACGAAATTTTGCGCATAGTGAAACTTCGGCCCTTTTACGACGCTTCCTTAGCAGCGTCGCAAAAAGGCCAAAATACTCACGCTTTTCGCAACATTATATCATAATCTTCGTTAAAAAGAAACTATTTGCGACGCGTTAAACAATGTGTCGCAAATAGTATTATTTTTTTGCGACGCTTAACTATAAGCATAGCAAGAAAACATATTTTCAGTTATAAGATTTACAATATATATATTTTTTATAAAATTATTCTTAACACACCTCTCTTTCTTTTCTCTCTCCCCCCTCTCTCACCTCTCCTCTCCCTATCTCTCCTCCCTCTCTCCTCTCTCTCTCTCATCTCTCTCTCTTCTCCCTCTCTCCCCTCACTCTCTCTCACACTCCTCCCTATCTCTCTCCCCCCTCTCTCTCTCCTCCCTCTCACTCATCTCATTCTCTCACCTCCCCTCTCTCGCTCATCTAACTCTCTCACCTCCCCCTCTCTCTCTCCTCCCTCTCTCCTTTCTCTCTCCTCTCCTCCTCTCTCTCACCCTCTCTCCCCACTCTCTCTATTTTATATTTTTATTTAAAAATTAATTAAAAAATCAAAAAATTAAAATGTAATATCGACGCATAGAAATATATGTCGTTAATACTAAGGGTATTAGCGACGTATATGTCTATATGTCGCTAATACATTTTAATTTTTTAATTTTTTTAATTAATTTTTAAATTAAAAAAACTCTCTCTCCTCCCTCTCTCCTCTTCTTTCCCTCTCTCTCTCTCCCCTCTCCTCTCTCTCTCTCTCCCTCTCCCTCTCTCTCTCTCTCCCCTCTCTCTCTCTCTCCCCTCTCCCCTCTCTCTCTCCCCTCTCCCCTCTCTCTCCCCTCTCTCTCCCCTCTCTCTCTCCCCTCTCCCCTCTCTCTCCTCTCTCTCTCTCCCCTCTCCCCTCAACTCTCTCTCCCCTCTCTTCTCTCTCTCTCCCCTCTCTTCTCTCTCTCTTCCCTCTCCTCTCTCTCTCCTCCCTCTCCTCTCTCTCCCCTCTCCCCTCTACTCTCTCTCCCCTCTCTTCTCTCTCTCTCTCTCTCTCTCTCTCTCTCTCTCTCTCTCCCCTCTCTTCTCTCTCTCTCTCCCCTCTCCTCCCTCTCCTCTCTCTCCCCTCTCCCCTCTCTTCTCTCTCTCTCCCCTCTCTTCTCTCTCTCTCTTCCCTCCCCTCTCTCTCTTCCCTCTCCTCTCTCTCTTCCCTCTCCTCTCTCTTTTCCCTCCCCTCTCTCTCCTCTAATTTCAAAATTTTTAGATTTTTTATTCTTTAAAATTAATTTTAAAAAATAAAAAAAGAATTAAATAAAAATAATAATAGCAACGTATAGTTATATACGTCACTATTAATACACGTATTAGCGGTGTATAATTTTATACGTCACTGATACATGTACTAATAGCGACGTACATATAGTACTATACGTCGCTATTAGTATTTAATTTAATTTTTTTTATTTCAAAAATAAAAAAATTAATAAAAATTTGAAAAAAATCAAAATAAAATTTCTCTCTCTTCCATCCCCTCTCCTCTCTCTCCCCTCTCCTCTCTCTCTACCCTATCCTCTCTCTCTTCTCCCCCCTCTCCTCTCTCTCTATCCTCCCTCTCCCTCTCTCTCCTCCCTCTCTCTCTATCCTCTCTCACTCTCTCACCTCCGTTCTCTCTCCTCCTTCTCTCTCTCACCTCTCCCGCTGTCTTCGTTCCCTGTCTCTCTGAATGCACTCTCTTCACTCTCTCTTTTATTATAAATTATATTCTAAAATTAATAATAAAATTTAACAAATAAATTATATTATATATAAATAGTGAATTATTAACACTAGTTTTTATGGAAAATTTAATATTTATTTATTGTATATATAGATAGTAAATATTGAATAAAATATATTATATTTAGAAAGTTTATTATAATTTTTTTAATATTTATTTATTAAATAAAATCAATTAATAAATCTATTAGCGACGCTTGTGAACAAACATCGCTATTAGATATAGTATTTGCGATGCTTATTTAAAAGCTTCGCTACTAATTTAAAATTTGTATTTTTTTCTTTTTAATTCAATACTGTTAGGGACACTTTTGTAAGCATCGCTAATAGCAGCCTATTAGCGACGCTTAGTTATATGCGTCGCTATTAAGAAAGTTATTAAGCGTCGCTAATAGTTATTTTTTTTCTTTTGTTTAAAAACTATGCATCTTTTAGCAATGGTTATATAAAGCGTCACAAATAGAGGAACTATTAGCGACGCTTATTATAAAGTGTCGCTAATATATAACTATTAGCGACACATATAAAAATGCGTCGCTAATAGTTTATTTTTTTGCAATGAAAACAAAAGTGTAGCAAATAGATAGTTTTAGCAACGCTTAAATATATGCATCACTAATGCTCTATTTTGTTGTAGTGTCTTAATGTCTTGCAAATTGGTTGAGGGTTAGGATAGGCGGCCAAAAATATAGTCGTCATGTAATGTATGAATCATTTTGATGTTATAAAATAGTTACTTTAATTACAGGACAACTAACGAGCAGTTGAATATGGGAAGAATGCTACACTTAGGTTTCACACATAATAAACTTACTTCATCATCATTTAAAAGAAGGCCTTATTAGTTAGCTCTGTGATGAGTAGGTTTATGTGTATACATCTTTACATCACTAAAGCATTTTTCAGTATAAAGAAGTCAAAAGGAAATTTATATCATGCTAATTGTTATTTGATTTTTTACTTTTCAAAAATAACTTAGGAGGTAGCTTGAGTAGGGAAGCATTTTTTATACTCTTGCTAACAATGAACCTAACATAAACCATGCATGCCCTTCATCCATGAGATCGATGATGCATATATTAACATATATTAGTGTAACTAATACTAAAATTAATATGTACTAATATATATAGAGTCCCATTTATATGAGCCCGGGCTCATATAGCCTACGTGAGCCTGGGCTCTATGGGCCGCCGGATTTACATCTGGCGGCCCATAATACTCATGAATTTAAGTTAAGTTGTATAAGAAGCGTTTCCCTTGAACACACATGTTCAAAATAATGATAACTTAGTCAAGGCCGGGTAGGTTGGACTAGGACGCGCACATAGGCGGGTTAAGCCCAAGGCAAGACCGACGTTACCTCCATTACAAAAAACAAAAAGAGAAGACCGAACAAAGTCGTCATTCCCAATTGTGGGATTTTATTACAAAGTTTCTTGGTGATATGTAGCCTGGTCAAGAAAAATATTTATGCTAGACAAGTCTTCTTATATCGCTGCATTAAAGCCATGTGTGAGAGATAGCGGAAACAAAAGAGACGAGTCAGCCTCGTACATAAGATAAAATAAACCTAGTCAATATAAGACCAAGTCAAAGTCTTCACGTCGTTTCAAGTTTTTAGTCGTTGGCTAGGTGCGGGACCTGCGAAGACACTGATACGTCAAAATGATATTTCACCGTTTCAATGAGTGAGGCGATTTGAAAGATTTAATTGATTCAGCCATAATTTAGGTGTGAATTATTAAAATCTTCTTTGTGTGTAAAAGTTATGTAGAATTAAAAATTCATCTTTGAAGTTGATTTAGGCTATTTTAAGTAGTCGACTTATGATTTAAATTTTTATTTCCTGTTTTAACTATTATAAATAATATTATTTTTTAATAATTATCTCTTGTATCAATTTAAACATAAAAAAATGTGATATAAATAGAATCGACTTGTGAAAGTTTAAAATTACCTACCTTTCTAAGGTTTTGTTTAATAAAATTTAAATTTAAAAACATAATAGTACCATGAACATACATATTCCAGTGAGAAAGAGAGAAATAATTATATTATTTTAAAATTTTAAAATTAAATTTAACGTGACATGAATTTATTCATACAAATTCTATTACCAAATATAAATCATATTCGGGGTGGTGAATTTTTAGAAAACGCCCCTAAAGAAAAGAGAGAAAACCGACAAAAGTAATTCCAATTTTCTAGCCTCCCATTATTAAGTCACCAAACCTTGGTGACGAAAATTAATGTTGCTAGACAAGTCCTTATATCGCTGCTCTAAAGGGCTGTGCGATGGTGTGAGCGAGAGAGGGGGCAGAGACGGAGTAAGAATGAAGATGCTGCGGATGTATTTGCCGGTGATTTTGATGCTCTGCCTGAGCACAGCCGTGGCCAGCTCTGAGTGCCAAAAAGAGTGCGGAAGCGTCTACATACCATTCCCCTTCGGCCTTAGCAACGGCGGGGGTGGCAGCGAAGGCTGTTTCAGAGACCGAGCTTTCAATCTCACTTGCAACAATACCTTCGACCCACCCAAAATCTTCTGGGGCGATCTGGAGGTCACTCACATCTCAATAGACCAAGCAGAGATGACCATCAGTGGCTCCATGGCGTATGACTGCGATAACAGCTCAGTCTCCATGAATAAAAGCGATGACTCCATAGGCTATTTGAATCTCGACATAGACTCGCCTTTCACCTTCTCCCAACGCAACCGGTTTACGACGATCGGCTGCGACGTCCAGGCTTGGCTGACGGGTGAATGGGGACACGGCGCGATGAGCACCTGTTCCGCTTACTGCACTAACGACAGCACCCAGCTGGCGGACGGCATCTGCGACGGGGTCGGCTGCTGTCAGGTGCCCATTGCCAAGGGCGTCAAGAATTTCCTGATGGAATTTAACAGGTGGTCGGACGAGTGGTTCGAATGGTACCCCTGTGGCTTTGTGTTTCTGGTAGCTCAAGATCAGTTCCAGTTCAAGAAGTCCTATCTATTCAATTATAGTTTTTACTATGAAGCAAATGAAAGCGCCCCCGTCGTGCTGGACTGGGCGATCAGCAACATAAGCTGCGATTTGGCCCAGCACTCCGGCGACTACGCATGCCGAGGCCAGAACACCAAGTGCATCGACGCCAAGGTTGACCCTGGATACCTTTGTGCTTGCAAAGAGGGATTTGCAGGAAACCCTTACGAAGGATGCAGAGGTAAGTGTAAGAATGATACTTTACTGATAATTTCTTTTACCTTATAGCCCTTGATCTCATTATATAGTATCACATTCGTGGATGCATTGACACCATATAAGGTAGAAGGGATAATAATCGTACACCCTTTTTAATTCAATGCATTTTGATGTGTTGTAAATGCAGTTGCAGCATCAGCTATACCACAGAGTAAGCAGTATGCTGTTGCAGTAAGAAACAGTGTTTTTTTATTTTTAACACAAGCAGTATCTAGAAAGGCTTGCAGTAATTACATTTGAACATAGTCTATATGGGCCCCAATAAACTCCTCAATGCCCCTTTTTTCATGTACTAACACTATCAAAATTCTTGGGGTACTGAGTGGTTTTATGGGGTATAGAAACTACCCCTTTGAACATGAAGCAGCTGAAAAAGCAACACATGCAAACTGTTTTTTGGCAAAGCATAGTTGGTTTAGTTGCAGTCTTTGACAATGTGTAGATATAAACGAGTGTGATGAAAAGTCGCAGAACAATTGCACGCATGCTTGCCATAATGATGAAGGGTCCTATCATTGTTCTTGCCCTCGAGGCATGGTTGGTAATGGAAGAAGAGATGAAACTGGTTGCAAACTTCCAGTAACTAAGCTTGTTGTGAGTAAGTAGCTGGAGCAAATGCAACTTTCTCTTATTTCGAGTCATTTGCATTTCTTCGATCTGACTGTGTACGTGCTTGTGCAGGCATTAACTTAATTGTCTTGATTTTAGTCATCGTTGGGACGGTAATTTACTTGCACTTGCAAAAGACTAAGCTAGAAAAACTCAAAGCAGAGTATTATTATCAAAATGGAGGTGCCATATACAATAGCCTCTCCTCAAGAGGTGCAGTCGACATAGTCAAAATCTACCACGAGCACGAGCTTAAAAAGGCAACAAGCAATTACTCGGAGATAATTGGCGAGGGAGGTTATGGTATAGCTTACAAAGGACACCTACCACAGCATGGAGAAGTTGCAGTTAAGAAGTCTAAAACAATGGATCAGAATCAAGTTGAAGACTTCATAAATGAAATCTCGGTCCTATATCGGATGAACCACAAGAATGTGGTAAAGCTTCTTGGATGTTGTCTGGAATCGAAAAGTCCAATTTTGGTGTATGAGTTCATCAGCAATGGAACCCTCGCCCAGCGTCTTCATAACAGGGATTTTGCTGGCTCCATTTCATTTGGAAATCGTCTAAAGATCGCATCAGAAACTGCAGGAGCACTCGCCTACTTGCATTCAGATGTCTCAGTGCCAATTATTCATGGAGATGTCAAATCTGCCAACATTCTTTTAGACTCTAACCTGAATGCCAAAGTGTCGGATTTTGGAACATCAAAGCTAGTTCCATCAGATCAACAGAAACAAATTGAAACTATACTGAGAGGAACTCCCGGATATTTGGATCCCGAATACTTGCAAACATGCCAATTGACAGAGAAGAGTGATGTGTACAGCTTCGGGGTGGTACTTGTTGAGCTATTAACAGGGCAGAGACCCTTCTCAAATGGAGGACCTGGGAGAAAATCATCAGTGAAGCATTTCATTTCTGCGATGAGGGAGAATCGGCTATCAGAAGCATTAGAGGAACGAGTTCGGATTGAAGGATTGGATGATCAAGTAATGGCAGTTGGTCGTCTTGCAGAGAGGTGCCTGAGAGTCAAAGGCGACGATAGGCCAACAATGAAAGATATTGCAACGGAGCTGCAGCAGTTAATCAGGAGGTGCACTGAGCATCCTTGGGCAGCACAGAACTTAGATGAGAAGGAGACCTTGCTAGGTCCATCTTGGGAGGAATGCAGTGACTCTGCAACTGCTGAAGTTACTGCAGAGAGATGGGTCAGCCTTGAAATAGAGATGGCCGCGGGACGATGATTCCTTCTTTACCACCATCCTTCAGAACCACGAGATTCTTGCTGCCCTCCACCCGTTCCCACACGCCGGACCTCCCCGACAACCCTCTCTCAATAGTCGGTGAACATAACCCTCTCCCGGCTATACTGCCCTCCTGAACCACCCCTATGCCTCCATGGCTTTTGTCGATTTGTGGCCACTCTGCCAACGCGCTCTCCGGAGCTTGGTCCAGCCACGCCCAAATCAGAAGCTGGTCTTCCAAAGAGAACTAAACCAGGGGCGGCTTCACCCTTAGGACGCAGGTTAGGCACCACCTAAAATTAAGGCCCAAATATATTATTATTATTATATATATTATATTTAATAAATAAAATTTTAAAGCATTCATGAGAAATTATATTTTCTTTATGTCCTATCCCCTTAATTAAGTGTATTTTTTTCTTTACCTAATAGCATATAAATACTAGACTTAAATAGGTTTGAAAAAATTACAAAGTCATCCAACTTACTCACTAGCTTGCTATAATTGCCATAATTAATGAGCTTCGAATTTTCTACTCAGGTCCCAAAGGAAACCACATATAGCCAACTGTTGCTATCCTTAATTCATGCCAATTGTTACTTACTTTAATTCATGTTTTAAACACTTACCCCAATTAAAACTCTAAACTATATAAAAAAATTAGATTCTTTTACAAATGTGTGTATTGCTTATAGGATATTATTGACAATGCCTATAACTGTTGCTTTTATAGAAAGAAGCTTTTTAAAATTAAAATTAATAAAATCTTACTTATGATCGATAATATCACATGAAAGATATCAATTTTATCTATTGAAAAAGATATGTTAGCAAAACTTGACTACAAAAATTTAATTAATAAATTTGCCACTCAAAAAATAAGAAGAATAAATTTTAAGTAAAATTATTTAATTAAAATATTAATATTATATTAGATATTAAAAAATAACTTTAGATATTTTGCCTAAAGCCCCTAATTACATTGAGCCAGCCCCTCACCATTGTAAGAGCTTAAACCTTTTCTTTCAGTAAAATTTGACTTTTTCTAATGAATATCAGTTTAGCGGGTTGTGTTCATGCAATTAATCTTGTATTGTCATCACCTTTATGGATAAATAATTGTTGAGTTGGAAGAAGCTTCTGCCAAGGATTTTGAATGTTGTCATGACCATCTTCGTTATTGATTGATTCCTTTGGGTGTAGAAGTTGTAATTTATGTCTGCAATTGGGCGATGTTGTTGCATAGTGCAGGTAATGCGCTTAATTTGATCAAATGGATCATTATTTCGTTGTATCAGCAAAGCAATTAAGTCGAGCAGCAAGGGTTCCCACGTCCCTGCATTGGAGCTATTTTGACTGAGCCTAACCAAGCTGGGAATACAATGACAAAGTAATAGCTACAGATAAAGAGGTCAAGGATGTTTGGAAGAGTTTTTCATGTTTTAATCTTACAATGAGCCCAACATATAGAATGTATGTATTCCTTACCTTTGGACTTATTATAGATGCTTCCCAAGGATGTGAGCATACATACTATTGTTCTATGGGATTTTATCGATTAAGGATATAATTATTTAAGAAAATATAATTAGGACCAACTGTCATAAAAAATTTCATTCAAGGATAGTAACAATAAGAAGACTACCATACCCCCCCCCCTCGTAATCGAAATGAACATCTGCCCTGGCTCCATTGGGCAGACAAGGTCAGACATCTCTGGCCATGCATGGCCAGCGCAGGCCATGGCTAGAGCCAGCATACGTTCTGGCCATGAGAAGAGTTTCCAATGGCTAGAGAAGATCTGGCCATGTCCAGCGTTGGCCATGGCCAGAGAAGAGCTGGCCATGGTTAGTGTCGGTCTCTCTGGAATCTTGTCCCCGCCTCTATGGAGGTTGAATCCACTGCCTGCATCACCGAGGTCATTAGCTTGATGGAGATGGTGCAAATCATGCCTGAGTCGGTGTACGATATGTCCCTAAGTGACATTGTGGACCTACCCAAGGCTTCTTCCCATGGTTCGACGCAGGAAATGGGGTTGTTGGGCGCTGCAGCAGGCAGGGAGGTGCCGGTGGAGAGCAGGAAAAGTGATGGCAGGGCTGAGATGAGATAGGGGTCTAGGGGGTGGTGTCGTGGTGAAAATAAGAATAGTAACGGAGGAGACAATGGAGTATGTTCATGCTCAAGACATCCTTCCCACCGTCATTTGGAGTGAAGAAGAGCTAAGTGGGGAATGGGAGGGTCTCTCCCACACTCTCTCCTCTCTCTCCGCTCCTCTTACTTCTCTCTCATCTCCCTCTCTCTCATTTTTTCATATTTGTTTATTTAATAAGTATTATTTTATATTAAAAATAAAAAATTAAGTATTTGCTATACATGTGCTAATAATTTGGGTATTTGCGACGCATGTGCTTATGTGTCGCAAATACCTAACATTTGTGACGTATGTGCTTAGGTATTTGCAATGCATAAGCACATACATCACAAATGTTTCTTTTTTTTTTTATTTTTATAAAAATACCTTCTCTCTCTTCACTCTCTCTTCTCTATCTCTCTTCACTCTCTTTTTCTCTCGTCTCTCTCTTCTATCTCTCTCTCCTCTCTTTATTTTCTCTCTCTTTTGTCTCTCTCATGCGCGTTAGTGTAAGCCCCATCTCTAAGGAAGAGAGGGAGAAAGTAGGGAAATTTAATTTAATTTATTTATTATATATTAAAATAAATATAATGTGTTTGTGCAACTTTTTAATTTAAAGTTTTTTGTATTTATTTATTATATATTATATATTTTAATAATAAATATAAAATTTAATAATACAAAAAAATATTTAATCTCTTTAGAACTACTTTTGATGCTTATAAAAAAGCGTCAAAATAAAATAATATTTTTAACAAAACATTGCTAAAAGTCGACGTTTGGTAAACGTCGCTATTAATATACTATTAGCAATGCTTTTTAATAAGCGTCCCTAATAAAATAGTATTAGTGACGCTTACCAAACGTCGCTAATAAAAAAAATTTATTTTTTTTGTTAAAATATAATTTTAAATTTTTTTAAAAAACTAATTAAAAAAATTAAAAATTAGTATTAGTGACGTTTATGTAAATGTCGCTAATGTGTAGAATTATTTAAATAAATAATAAAAAAATTTATTTGTAAATAAAAAATAAATTATTACAATTAATGACGTTAATGAATACATCGCTAAAAGTATTAAAAAAATAAAAAAATAAAAAACTGTATTTTTTATTAAATAAAAAAATTAAAGGAAAAGAAAAAACCAAACTGGGTAGTGACCCGGTTTGGAAGCTAACCCACGTCGCGGGTCACCTGCACCCGTGTCGCGGGTCTCCTGCACCCCGCGTGGGGAGCAAGGAGGGGTGGGACGTGGTGCCCGGGGTGGTATGGCACGCTCCGGTGGGACGGCATGGGGACGGCGATCACGGGGAGTAGGGCGGGCGGGGCGTGGTGCTCGGAGCCCTACGCACCAGCACGGGGTCGGATAGTGGGTCGGAGTGGGACGGCATGGGGACAGAGGGCGTGGGGCAGGATGGCGGGCATGGGTCGGGATGGCAGGCACAGTGCAGGGAGGGAGGCTGGGCGGGGCTGCAGGGGTTGTGCGGGGTGCGACAATGCGCGACGCGGGCATAGTGCAGGGAGGGAACTTGGGCAGGGCGGCGGGGGTTGTGCGGGGTGCGAGGCGCAGGTGAGGCGGGAGAGGCACGCTGGGCGAGGGGGCGGGAAGGAAGGGAAGGGAAGGAAAGGAGGAGGGCGGGGGAGGGGGAGGCGAGGGAGGCAATTGGGCGGGGACGGCGGCAGAGGGGAGTAGCGGCGGAAGAGAGGTGGAGGACCGGCGGTGGAAGGGAGAAGCGCCGGCGGACAGTTGGACGAACAGCGGAGGACTGGGATAGAAGAAACGATGGGGGGGAGGAAATAAATACCGCGCGTGCGCTTTCACCCGCACGGGAGGACGAATATTTCCCACGCGGTATTTGGTTTTAGCGACGTATCGTAGGAAACATCGCTATAAAGTTATATCTTACGATGTTTCACTATAAACGTCGCTAAAACATTATATATTGCGACGTTTCTAGAAAACATCGCTACTGCTTTTAGATATTGCGACGTTTAAAAAACGTCGCAATTGGTATCTACTCTCCTTTCCCCTCATCTATCTCCCCCCCTCTCCTCTCTCACTCTCCTCCCTCCTCTCTCTCCTCCCTCCTCTCCCATCTCCCTCTCTTCCCTCTCCTCTCTCTCTCTTCTCCCTCCTTCTCTCTCCCTCCCCCTCTCTCTCCCTTCTCCCCTCTCCCTCTCTCTCTCCCTTCTCCCCTCTCCCTCTCTCTCTCCCTTCTCCCCTCTCCCTCTCTCTCTCCTCCCTCCCTCTCTTCTCTCTTCTCTCTCTCTCCTCCCTCTCCCTCTCTTCCCTCTCCTCTCTCTCTCTCTCCTGTCTCTCTCTCTCTCCTCTCCCTCTCTCCTCTCTCTCTCTTCCATTTCTCTCTCTCTTCCTCCCAACTCTTTCTCTTCCCTTTCTCTTTCTAGATCTCTCTCTCCTCCCTTCACTCCCTCTATCTCTCTCTCTCTTCCCTTTCTCTCTCTCTTCCCTCCCCTCTCTCCACCCTTTTGTCTCACTCGCTCTCCTCTAATTTCAAATTTTAAAGCTTTTTTATTATTTAAAATTAATTTTAAAAAATAAAAAAAATTAAATAAAAATGCCAATAGTGACGTATAGATGTATACGTCGCTATTAGTACACCTAGTAGCGACGCATACTCATATACGTCGTTGTTATATGTACCAATAGCGATGTATAACCCTATATGTCGCTATTAGTATTTTATTTTTTATTTTATTTTCTTTATTTAAAAAATCAAAAGATTAATTAAAATTTTAAACAATCAAAATACTATTATTCTCTCTTCCCTTTCTCTCTCTCTCTCTTCCCTCCGCTATCTTTCTCTCTTTCCATCCTCTCTCTCCCTCCCCCTCTCTCTCTTCCTCCCCCTCTCTCTCCTCCCTCCACTCCCTCTCTCTCTTCCCTTTCTATCTCTCTCTTCCCTATTGTCTCACTCTCTCTCATCTAATTCAAATTTTAAAGCTTTTTTATTATTTAAAATTAATTTTAAAAAATAAAAAAAAATTAAATAAAAATGCTAATACTCATATACGTCGCTACTATACTCCCCCTCTCTCTCTTCCCTTTCTCTCTCCCTTCTCTCTCTCCTCCCTTCTCTCTCTCCTCCCCCACTCCCTTCTATCTCTCTCCTCCCTCCACTCCCTCTCTCTCTCCCCCTCTCTCTGTCCCCTCCCTCTCTCTCTCCCCCTCTCTCTCCTCCTCTCTCTCTCCCGCCTCTCTCTCCTCCTCTCTTTCTCCCCCCTCTCTCTCCTCCTCTCTCTCCCTCCTCCCTCTCTCTCTCCTCCTCTCTCCTCCCTCTCTCCCCTCTCTCTCTCTCCTCCCTCCTCTCTCCCTTCACTCTCTCTCCCCTCTCTCTCCTCCGTCCTCTCTCCCCTCACTCTCCCCTCTCTCTCCTCCCTCCTCTCTCTCCTCCCTCGTCTCTCCCCTTAGTCTCTCTCTTCCTTCTCTTTCCTCCCTCCCCTCTCTTTGTCATTATATTTTTTATTTAAAAATACGTATTAGCGACACATATAACTATGCATCGCTACTACCAAGGGTAATAGCGATGCATAGATAAATATGTCACTAATACTATCCAGTAGTAGCGACGCATATATGTGTCACTATTAGTTCTTAATTTTTAATTTTTTTATTTAAAATAGATAATTATTAGCGACATTTGAAAATTAATTAGCGACATTTGAAAAATACATCGTTAATGATTGTTAAAATTTTTAAAAAAAATTAATAGATATACCTTTTAGGGACGCTTATATAAGCGTCACTAATAACCTAAGTATTAGCGACGCATAAGTTTAAGCATCGCTAATAGGATAGGTATTAGTAACATATATGTGTATGCGTCGCTAATAGACTACCATTAGCGACGTTTAATATTATACATCGCTAATATTAATTTTTTTTGCAACGTTTGTTGATATGTCATTATTATCACTTTGTAGCAACGCATATTATTGCGATGCTTATATAAGCGTCGCTAATACCCAATTTTGTTGTAGTGCAAACTCCGCCCTTCCAATTTGCAACCTTCCAACTAGCAGCGACTTGCCCGACTCAAATCAGAGCAAATTCAAGGCAGATCACTTCCGAATTCTCGTGCCTACTGAAGCATTCCCCGTGATTGTACAAGGGGAGAACAAGAGGAACTTAAGTCATGGTCCACAAAAATGTGTGAGCAACAATAGGTCTCGCTCGAAAGATGTTTCAACCATCTTGGTAAACTATTTACTTTGCTTGTTTTTGCTAAGATCTATTTGAAGTGTTTTCTAAAAATTAATTCTTTCCTTCAACACCGTTTTCCCTTTTCCCTTCTCTCTCTCTCTCTCATCTTTCCTCCTCTCTCTCCTCCCTCCTCACTCTCTCACTCTATCTATTTTAATTTAATTTTTTAAAAAATAAAAAAAAATCTTGTTAGTGATGCATATAACTATGTGTCGCTACTAACCTGGGGTAGTAGCGATGCATAAGAATATGTGTCGCTACCACACTAGAATAGTAATGACGCATATATCTATGTGTCGCTACTACCAGGTTAGTAGTGACGCATACATCTATGCGTCGCTAATAGGTATTTTTTATTTTTTTAAACTTTAAAAATAATTTATAATAAAAATTTTAACTCTCTCCCTTCCTCTCTCTCTCCCCTCTCCTCTCTCTCTCTCCCCTCTTCTCTCTCTTTCCCCTCTCCCCTCTCTCCCTCCTCTCTCCCTCTTCCACTCTCTCTCCCCCCTCACTCCCTCCTCTCCTCCCTCTCTCTCTCCCTTCCTCTCTATCTCCCCTCTCGCACTCCTCTCTCTCTCTCTCTATATCATCATATTTAATTTTTTTTAAAATAAAACAATTACTAGTAGCGTATACCATATGCGTTGCTACTAACGTAGCATAGTAGCGACGCATATACGTATGCGTCGCAAATAAACTATGATAGTAGCGATGCATACAGATATGCGTCGCTAATACATATTTTTTATTTATTTTTAAAAGTTATTAAAATAATTTATAATATTAATTTTAATGCTCTCTCTCCTCTCTCTCTTCCTCTTTCTCTCTCTCTTCACTACAGCAAAAAAGACTATTAGCGGTGCATTTATGCGTCGCTAATAGTCTTGTATGCATCACCATAAGAGTCAAAAAAAGTACAGTCGCAACTACTATTTAGCAATGTATACATAAAATGTCGCTAATAGTACAATATTAGTGATACATATATTTTTTTGCGACACATAAATGAACGTCGCAAATAAGACATTATTAGCGATGCATACTAACTTACGTCGCTAATATTAAAATATTTTTTAAAAAATAAAAGTTTTTATCGATTATTAATTTTGTGAAATTAAAAAATAAAATATAGGTATTAGTGACGTGTATATGTGTCACTAGTAAAAAAGAAAAAAGTATTAAAAAAATTATTAGTGACTCTTCGAAAGCGTCACTAATATGTATTATCGACTCTTTATAAGCATTGCTAATATAAATATATAAAATAAAAAATGTAGCAACGCTTATACTAAATTTTTTAAAAAAACTATCGGTTCTGGCCGAATGCGGCCGGAGCAGAGAAGAAGAGAGAGGAGGAAAAGAAGGGGGAGGGGGCAGGCTCTGGCCGATTGTGGCAGAAGTGAAGAAGAAGGGAGAGGGAAAGAAGGGGGAGGGGAGGGAGGAGGCTCCGGCCAATGGTGGCCAGAGCGAGAGAAGAAGGGAGAGGGGGGAGGCTTTGGCCGATGGAGGCTGGAGTAGAGAAGAAGGGGAGCCTTCAGCCGCAATCAGCCGGAGCGGAGAAGAAGGGAGAGGGGGAGGGTTAGCACTAGCCGGAGGTGACTGGAGCAAAGGGGGAGGGGGAAGGAGGGAGGAAGAAGAAGGGGGAGGGCTCAGGATGGAGCAAGAAGGGGGAAGTGGGCGGCGGCGGAGTGCGGTCGGATCATGGAGGGGGAGGCGGGCAGGTGCGGCCGGTGCATGGAGGGGGAGGCAGGCTGTGGTGGGGCGCGGCCGGAGAAGAGAAAGAATGGGGAGGGTGACGACAGAGGGGCGCCTGTTGGAGGGGGCCGGATCCGGCAAAGGGGGCGGTTGGAAGCAAGGGCGGCCGGTGGAGGTGGGTGGCTGGAGGGTAGAGCAACAGCGGGGGGGGGGGGGGGGTAAATAACTGTGCATGCAAATCTTTTGCCCGGGCGGTGGAAATTTCGCACGCGTCTGCAAAAAAATTAGTTTATTAGCGAATAATCCATGCGTCGCTAATACGCTAACTAGTATAAACTCATATGATATGATTTACCACTACCATTGATTAATGGCGATGTATAAAATTATATGTCGCTAATAATTAACAGTGTAGCGATGCATATAGTATGCGTTGCTAATAATATATCTGTTTATCTTCTCTCTCTTTCTCTCTCTATCTCTTCCACCCTCTCTATCTTCTGTCTTCTCTCTCTCCTCCCTCTCCCTCCACTTCTCTCTCTCTACCCTCCGTCCCTCTCTCTCCCTCTCTTCTCTCTCTCTTCCCTCTCCTCCCTCTCCTATCTCTCCTCTCTCTCTTCTCTCTCTTCTTCCCTCTCCTCTCTCTCTTCTTCCCTCTCCACTCTCTCCTCCCACTCCTCTCTCTTTCCTCTCTCCCCCTTTCTCTCTCCTCTCTCTTTCTCTCTCTCCCTCCCCTCTCTCTCCTCTCTCTCTACACAATATTTTTCCTCTAATTTTATTTTTTTATGATTTTTTATTTTTATAAATTTATTTTAAAATAAAAAATATATAAAATAAATATTATTATCAACGTGTAGTAATAGGCATTGTTAATAGACATGGTATTAGCAACGCATAATTCTATGCGTTGCTAATAATTTTTTTTATTTTTTTATCTTCTCTCTTTCTAGATCTCTCCTCCCTCCTCTCTCTCTTCTCCCTCTCTCCTCTCCTCTCTCTCCTCTCCTCTCTCTCTCTCTCCCTCTCTCACCCTCTCTCTCCCTCTCCTCTCTCTTCCCTCTCCTCTCTCTCCTCTCTGTCTCTCTCTCTCCTCACTCTCTCTCCCTTTCTCCTCCCACAGTCCTCACTCTCTCTCCTCCCTCTCCCCTCTCTATCACTCTCCTCTCTATCTCTCTCTCCTCCCTCTCTTTCCTCCTCTCTCTTCCCTCTACTCTCTCGCCTCTCTCTCTACACACTATCTCTCCTTTAATTTTAATTTTTTATAATTTTTTATTTTTATAAATTTATTTTAAAAATAAATAAAGATATAAAATAAATATTATTAGGATGTTATTTGCGTCCTATATTGAGCCTCAAATGTCTGATGCTCTGTTGAGAGTGATATATATATTTTATTTGGTTTGTGTGCTATATTAAGCCTGAACGTTAAATATTCTATTGAGAGCAGTGTATGATTTCTACCAACGAGTGGCGTTGTATGATTCTACCCAAGAGTGGCACTGTATAATTTTTGCCCAAGAGTGACACTAGGACTACAAGACCCCCAAAGTGTGGGCAATTGTATGACCCCTAATATGTGGGTTTTTATATTTTCATGCTTAGGTAAGTAGTATCATGAAACTGCTCTTATTTGTCTGATCCTGTGCCCCATGAGTATTAGTGTGTCTTGCCTTCGGAAAAGTCCATGATGTCTAGTCACTCTCTGGAGGTTAAGGTGATGTCCCAGTGACATTACTTTCCATTTCAATGTTGGAGCTTATTAGTTGTCATGAGCTTCAGTGGTTGATAATGTGTATACGACTGTATGAGTGAGTATGTATGTTTCTGAGTAAGTGTAAGTTTCATATGAGTGAGTATGTATATTTCTGAGTAAGTGTAAGTTTCTGAGTAACACTGTAAGAGTATGATTCTAAGCAATACTATAAGCGTATGTTTACAAGTATGTGTAAGTTGCATGAATAAGAACATAATTGTACGAGTAAGTTCGTAAGACACTAATTAAGAGTGTAAGTTTGGTTTGATGGTATGTATTTGACATGATTGTATGCGTATGTGCATGATTATTATATGCATGTCTGCTTTATGTTTGAGTTGCATAAACGAATGTGTATATTACAGAGTTCACTGTTTAGAACTCCCATATTGGGTATTTTTCTATTGAGTATAAAAATACTTATTACCTTATTTTTTAGCCCTGTTGTTCAGGAGGCTTTTGCAGGTTTGTGATGGAGAGCTCCTGGAGATGGATGCTTGTTTCGATGTGGATTTATTCCATTTGACTAAGGTATATTCTTCACTCACTGTGAGTATTATTTTGTGCCACGATCTGATGTATTAAGTGAGATGAGAATTAAGGTGTTTATGCTTTCTAGACTCGTAATTTAGGTTAAACTGTGGATTGTTATAGGACTTACACTAAGGGATGCCTAGGAGAGATTTGTATTTAAAGTCTATGATCATAGCAATTCACTTTGTACATTTATTTTCGAGTAGCACCTAAGGATGTTTGTTTTGATCGTACGATGTTTAAATGAATAATAATTTATATGGGAAAAATTGATGGTGATGTTTTAAATTATAAAACTGTTTTCACAGGTTTTATAGTTGTCATTTTTTCCAATTTACAGTCATTATATTGTAAAAAGTTTTATAAATTTTAAAGAAAATGTGATAAAAAATCTCGGACGTTACACATGTAAAATGACATTGTTTGCCAATTATATAACTTCAATGATGTTTAGATTAGTGGACATGTATGTAGCTCAGTTGTGCTATTTTAGAGATTGTAATACGTGATACTTCCATGTGGTGAGACTGTCCTAATGGAGTTAAGTAATAGATGTTTCCCATCTTACCAATCTTGAAGGCTTGAATTGAATTGAATCTCATTTATAGGTTGTAGATGGATGAAGCAAACACTTCATCCTTCTGCATTATAAAAGTACATAGGTTTTATAACAAATTAATCTTCATTTTGAAATTTTTTGGCCAATTTGATATTAATAATCTCTTTTTAGTAACAGAGAGTTTGTAATCTAGCTAGCTAGAAAAAGGGACTGTTGCTATTGCTTATGGCGAAGTAGAAAATGTGTCTTGTAGATTGCATCCTTCTGTCCTTGCAACAACTTAGTGTGACCACCCTAATCAACTACAAAGTCTTTATGGTATCATCAATTCGAATTGTCCCTACCTCACTTCACAATATCTTTATTAAGATGGAGTTGTTCGAATCCGACTCTCATGTTTTGTAGCTCTATTCACAATAATGATAAAAAAATTATCGCTCGCGGTAGGGGCTCATCGTGAGGATATTCATACATTGTCGGGGGGCACCCACCATGAGAGTCATGCCAAAAGTTCTCATGTGCAAGATGTATAGGTCTAACTCCTTCGCGTTAGGTGCCCAACAAAGAAAACTTCATACACTATCGGAGGGTGCCTGTCGTGAGCATCATTCCAGAAGTTCCCCCCATGGTTCACATAGATGCCTTACTCCCTCTTGGTGGGAACGCCTCATATAGAACTTCGTACGTTGTCAGGGGATGCCCACCATGAGAGTCATTCTAGAAGTTCTTCATGGCTCACATAGAGGTATTACTAACTCACATTGGGCACCCCCCGTATATAACTTCATGCGTTGTTGGGAGCCGTCCACCATAAACACCATTCCAGAAGTTCCCCTATGTGGTTCACATAGAGGCCTTACTTCCTAGCGGTGGGCACCCCCTGTATATAACCTCATACGTTATTAGGGGGCGCCTACCGTGAAAGTCAGTCTAAAAGTTCTTCCTCGCTCACATAGAGGCCTCACACCCTCGCAGTGGGAACCCATTGTATATAACTTCATACGTTGTCGGGGGCTGCCCACCGTAAGCCCCATTCTAGAAGTTTTTCGTGGTCTACATAGAGGCCTTACTCCCTCACGGTGGACACCCTTGTATATAACTTCATGCATTGTTGGGGGGGGCCCATCGTGAGAACCATTTCAGAAGTTATCCTGTACAATGCGTTGAGGCCTTACTACCTCGCAGTGGGCACCAACCGTATAAACTTTATACTTTGTCGAAGGGTGCCCATTGTGAGCACCATTCCAGAAGTTTTTCCATAGAAATTATCATGTCTATGATACTGTAGAGTATCCCGTTGTTCCACAATTACTTTCTGAGCTAAAATTTTATATAAAGAATTGAAGGACCTTAGTACTTAGTAAGATTTCTAAGATTACACATCGCATGATACAAAATGGGAAAAAAAAAGACACAAAGCTCAACTTCTAGAAGATAAATTATACAAAGCTTCTTATCGGTCATAAAAAATCATTGTGACCATTACATTTGTTAAAAAACTTGACCAAACTCAAGAACGGAAGAACAAATGCTATGACCACACCCATTTATATAAAAGTAAAGAGCTTTCTTTAAACAACAAGAGAAAAATAGTGAATGCAAATACCTCATTAATGATACAGAAAACCCTAGCAAGAACTTCTGAAGTTGTTTGGGTTTTTCTGGGCGCATCTGGGTTTGCCCAGCATTCCTTCTAACAAATCTTCTGCAAATCTGTTACTAAATGCCGAGAAATTTTTCAGTGTGCGTCGCACACCCCGTTGGCTGTGTATTTCACCATTCAACGCATGACTCCTCAGCATAGTTGTGGGACATGAGGGCAATAAACAGTTATAAATGCTGATGAGTCGTTTTGTAAATGGTGAAATACACGGCCAACGGGGTGTGCATCTGAATAATTTCTCATAAATGCCGCCTTTGAAATAAGATTAGGAGAGGCAAAATACCACTCTTTGAAGCTTTGCCGTAAATGCAAGGAAGAAAGGCCGGCAACTGTAGGAGATGCATGGCAAGAGACATATTGTTCTTATCTGGTTTAATTGAGGTAATGAGATAGGAAATTTCGTAGAGTAGATGGGGTACAGGAGAAACAAAAAAATACTTAGAATTTCTTCACTTATGAGGTATGGAGGGGGTTTTTGGGTGCAGATAGACCCCCTCTTTTCATGCATAGATAAATTTTATTTTACTGTTTTACTCTTACTTATGCTTTCGCTTCTATGTCCCAGAAGACGTCTTCTTCCACGACTCCTCTTCTACCTTTTTTTCAGGGAGAGACCTTCCCATTCTCTGATCGGCTTTTCTTCACTCCAAATGACGGTGGGAAGGACATCTTGAGCATGAACGTACTCCATAGACTCCGGCATGTTCTACACCATCTCTATCAGCTCCCACTGGCCCCTCGTGGTGGCCAGCTACCTCGTCGATGCTGACGGCTGGTTCATCCTCCAGAGAGGTGGGGATGAAGAGCCAGAGAGACCGACACTGACAATGGGCAGCACTTCTCTAGCCATGACCGACGCTGGAACTGGCCAGATCTTCGCTAACCATGGGCAGCTCTTCTATGGCCATGGCCAGAGCCAGCCATGGCCAGCATCTGCTGGTTCTAGCCATGGCCTGCGCTGGCCACAGCCGATGCTGGCCATGGCCAGAGATGTCCGGTCTCGCCTGCCCAACGGGGCAAGGGGTTAAACGTTCAATTCTATTACGAGGGGGGTATGATAATCTTTTTATTGTTACTTACTTTACGACAGTGGAACCTAGCTATATTTTCTTACGTAATTATGTGAAGTGATAAAATCCCGAACAATATTATCTATGTTCACATCCTTGACCTCTTTATCTATAACTATTTAGTTTTTCATTGCATTCCCAGCTTCTTAAGGATCAGTCTAAATAGCTCCAATACAGGGACTTGCGGGACCTTGCTGCTGGACTTAATTTCTTTGCTGATTCAACAAAATAATGATCCATTTGATCAAACCAAGCGCATTACCCGCACTATATATGCAACGGATAGTGATATTCCCACAACAAAAGTACCCACAAAAACTCACACAAGAGTTTTGATTGGTTTTCACAAGTGGGCTCCACAATAAACTCACATGGGCTTACTCATCTTGACCAATCAAAAGTCATGTGTGAGTTTTTGTTGTGTACTTTTGATGTGAAAATATCATTTTCCATATGCAACACATCGCTCAATTGCGAAAAGGAATCAATCAATTACAGAGATGGTCATGACAACATTCAAAATCCTTTACAGAAACCTCTTCCAACTCAACAATTATTTATACATAAAGTCAGGATTTATTGCATGAACACAACCCGCTAAACTGATATTTCATTAGGTAAAGTCAAATTTTACTGAAAGAAAATTCTTTCTTCAAATGTTATTGAAAGTTTAAGCCCTGTCAGTGGTGGGTTCTCTCGGAAAACCTGCTTCTGATTTGGGCGTGGTTGGACCAAGCCACGGAGAGCGCGTTGGCGCCAGAAATCTACAAACCATGGAGGCATAGGTAAGGATCAGGAGGTATGTCCACCGGCAATGGAGAGAGGGTTGTCGGGGAGGTCTGGCGTGTGGAAAGATAAGGAGGGCCATCGGGGAAGGGGTGGTGGGCAGCAAGAATCTTGTGGTTGTGGAGGATGTTGGTAAAGAAGGTATCATCGTCCCAGGGCCATCTCTATTTCAAGGCTGACCCATTTCTCTGCAGTAACTTCACCAGTTGCAGAGTTACTGCATTCCTCCCAAGATGGGCCTAGCAAGGTCCCCTTCTCATCTAGGTTCTTTGGTACCCAAGGATGCTCAGTGCACCGCCTGATCAACTGCTGCAGTTCTGTTGCAACATCTCTCATTGTTGGCCTATCCTCGCCTTTGACTCTCAAGCACCTCTCCGCAAGATGACCAACTGCCATCACTTGAGCATTCAATCCTTCAATCCGAACTCGTTCCTCTAATGCGTCTGAGAGCCGATTCTCCCTCAACTCGGAAATGAAATGCCTCACTAACGATTTTCTCTGGGGTCCTCTATTTGAGATGGGTATCTCCCCTGTTAACAGTTCCACAAGTACCACCCCAAAGCTGTACACATCACTCTTTTTTGTGAGTTGACATGTTTGCAAGTACTCGGGATCCAAGTACCCCGCAGTTCCTTTCACAATAGTTTCAATTTGTCCCTGTTGATCTGATGGTACTAGCTTTGACGTTCCAAAATCCGACACTTTGGCATTCAGGTTAGAATCTAAGAGGATGTTTGCAGATTTGACATCTCCATGGATAATTGGCACTGACACATCTGAATGCAAGTAGGCGAGTGCTCCTGCAGTTTCTATTGCAATCTTTAGACGATTTCAAATTGAAATGGAGCCAACAAAGTCCCTCTGATGAAGTCGCTGGGCGAGGGTTCCATTGCTGATGAACTCGTATACTAAAATTGGACTTTTTGATTCCAAACAACATCCCAAAAGCTTTACCACATTTTTGTGGTTCATCCTGTACAAGGCGGAGATCTCATTTATGAAGTCTTCAACTTGATTCTTATCCACTATTTTAGACTTCTTGACAGCAACTTCTCCATGTGGTGGTAGATGTCCTTTGTAGACTACACCATAACCTCCCTCACCAATTATCTCCGAGTAATTGTTTGTTGCCTTCTTAAGCTCGTCCTCGTGGTAGACTTTGACTATGTCCACTGCGCCTCTTGAGGAAAGGCTATTGTATATAGCACCACCATTTTGATAGAAATACTCGGCTTTGAGTTTCTCTAGCTTGTTCTTTTGGTAGTGCCAGTAGAATAAAGTCGCAACGATGACTAGAATCAAGATAATCGAGTTAATACCTGCACATGCGTCTACAGAGTCGGTTGGAAGAACTTGAAAGAGCAAATGAAATGAAAAGACTGCCTGCAATATAAAAGAAAGAAACAAGTAAAAAAACTATTTTATGGACCATGTTAAACCTGTTTTTTTAAAATCCCCCACCCCGAATCTGAAAGTTAAATTTCACGAACAATGAATCATCACATCCGCTCTCAACATTTCCTGTTTTTATTTTATACGTATAATGGTCATCATGGAGCCTGCTAGGTACAATGTTTGTTTTTAGGCGTTTACTTCGGGCGTCAGTGACACAAACTTCGGGCTCTAGCAAAATCATTTGTAGCTGTGGCCGCCGCAAGAGCGCTGTGGCTTTCCTAGGCCTGGCCAGCCACGACAAGGGCTTTCCATCCCTAGTGGCCACGACCAGGTCTTTCTGGGTTTGGCCAAAGCCTTGCCCGCCTCAGGGCTTTCCATACTTGGCAGGCCTCAGCAGTCGCGGGCGTTGGTTGTACAGGCACGAGGATGCGCTCTCTCTCCTGTTATTAGGGCTGCACAAGAAAATCAGAACTGAACTGAATTGGGTAAAATCGAATCAAAATTTAGCGGTTCTTAATTCCATTTTAGTTTGGTTCTTATAAAAAACTTAAACAAACTTGGGTTCAGTTCGGTTCTAAAGAAAAAAAAATTGAAATTGAAACCAAATGAAAACCGAATTAATTTAATTAAAATAATTTCATTTCAGTTCGGTTTTAAAGAAAAAAAATTAAATTTTTATATAAAAATATGTAATTTTATATTATATCTACATGATTTTAATTTATTAAAACAATTTAATTAAAATATTTAGTTTTTATTCAGTTTCGGTTCAATTTCAATTCTTATATCGGTTCAGTTTGATTTTCATATTTTGATTTTAAATTTTAATTCAGTTCGGTTCTTAAATTGAGTTCGCCCTAATTATTTGAAGAGAAAAAAAAGTGGCCGGCGATAGCAGCATTAGAGAGGAAGGAGCGTTTGTTTGTCCCCATGGCCCAGCTCACGCAATCGCTCGTAAACCGGACAAATCCCTTGATACCCATGAGTTCTCTTTCAAGATTCGACTTACCCACAACAAGTTGAGTCACTGGAAGCTTGCAACCTGATCCATCTTCTCTCCCATCACCAACCATGCCGCGAGGGCAAGAGCACCGGTATGACCCCGGTTCATTATGACAGGCATGTTTACACTTGTTCTGTGTCTTATCAGCACACTCGTTGATATCTGCACTTTGCCACAGTATATGCAATTGAATCAATCTGCTCTGGAAAACAATCTTATTCTTCTTTTTCATTAACAAGGATGTCAGCACACTCGTTGATATCTACACAAATGTTACTATGAATCATTTTTAGCATAGCAAAAAGACCCTTATTATGCTAAGGTGAAAAATAGGAGTGGTGGACGGAGCCAAGGGGGGCTGGACCTAGGGGGCCGGCCATGTGGCCCGATAAACCCACCACTGCATCCCTCGTAAGGGTTTCCAGCAAATCCATCTTTGCAGGAGCAGAGATACCCAGGCTCAATCTTGGCGTCGATGCACTTCGTATTCTGTCCCCGGCACGCGTAGTCATCTGAGTTCTGAACCGAGTCGCAGGTTTTGTTGTTGATCGCCCAATCCAGCACAACTGGGACCTTTCCATTTGAGAAGCGGTAGTTGGAGAGCATGGACGTCTTGAAATGGAACTGATCTTGATCCACGAGAAACGCAAAGCCACAGGGGTAAGAAGATAACATATCGTCCGAGTACCTGCCAAGGTAGATGTCGAATTTCTTGACGCCCTTGGGGATGGACACTTGGCAGCAGCCGACCCCGTCGCAGGCCCCGTCTTTCAGTTGGCTGGAGACGTTACTGCAGACGGTACCGCAGGCATTGATCGTCTCGTGGCCCCAATGACCTCTGAATACGGATGAGTGGCCACAGCCGATCGTCGTGAACCGGTTGCGCTGAGAGAAGGTGAAGGGCTCATCAGGAGCGAGGTTCAGATAGCCGTGCGAGTTAGCACTTTTGTTCATCGAGATTGAGCTGTTGTAGCAGTCGACCCTTATTATGCTACCGATGGTCATCTCTGCTAGGAGGACTGAGATGTTAATGACCTCCAGGCCGCCCCAGAAGGGTTTGGGTGGCAGGAAGTTGTCGTTGCAAGTGAGGTTAAAAGCAAGGCCTCTCTGAAACAGCTGTCGTCGCTACCACCGCCGTTGCTGATGCCGAAGGGGTAAGGTATGGCCATGTTTCCGCACTGCCTTTGGCACCCAGCATTGGCCAAGGCATAAGCAGAAGAGCCACGCCACCACAAAATACATCCTGATCATTTTAATTAATCTCTTGCACCGTGTCTCTATCACTCTCTCGCACACGAAGTATGGACTGATACTCTTGCCATAGCTGATAGCACCTTCTTTTAAAAGCAGCGATACGATGAACATTCGACTTGAATTTAAATTTGCTGGTAAATTTTTACACACAGTTAGATAGTTTTAAATCGACGGCACACAGAAACTAATTCTGTGTGCCTCTGTGTGCCGGCAAATTTAAGTTCTTCGGTCTTCGGCCAAAAGTCTTCCAGTCACGCTGAAGAGAAAAAAACTTTCGAACCACATTGAGGCGAAGAGTTGAATTTTCTCTTGCGCCTGACGTCTTTTTCTTTAAAGGGTACTCTTCCTGCTGATGCATGTTGACATCATCTTTCTAAGTATGATCTTGGTAATACGTGATGATCACTGCAGATAAAAATAAAGAGCAAATGATCGCTTGGACAACGGGTGACTCTTATTATCCGATGGGTCCCGATATGCTTTGCTGCATTTATTTCCGGTCAAGTCTTGCGTGCGTAGCCTTTATGTAAGAATGCAAGACTGAGGCATCTTACTTTTAAAAGATCCTTTTGCAAGAATCCAAGGCAGACACATCTTCCTTTTAAAAGATGGGAAATTTTTTTCAAGTATTTAAGTTAGAAGTTATTCAAAATTAGCATAAATTTGGTTAAAAAACACTAAAATAAAGATGTACATGCTTTGTAAAAAAAAAATACCTCGAATTTAATGTAAATTAGCTAAAATGTTTGAAAAGTTGACATATTTTGATAGTGATATTTCCAAAGTACCCACAAAAATTCAGGTATGTGTTTTGATTTGATTCGATAAGTAGGGCTCACACAAAGTTTACTTAATCTCATATATCTAATTTAATTAAGATACATGTGTGAGTTTTTGTTACGTATTTGTTATTTGAAAATGTATTTTTTCGACAAATATGCTCTTTATACTACGCACTGCCACCCAACACAGTCCTCAATTACTTCTACTCGTCATTTTCAACTACTACAACAAAATGTACTATTAGCGACACATTAATTTATGACGTACACATAAGCGTCACTAAAAATAACTATTTACGATACATAAAAAAATATAGCAAAAAATAATATATTAGTGACACATAATAATATACATTGCTAATAGTTATTTTTCAGTGATGTTTAACATCAATCGTCGCTAATATTAACTATATTAGTGACGCTTCCCAATAAACAACGCTAATTAGTTATGCTATTAGCGATGCTTTAAGTAAGTATCGCTAAAAGATATTTACTTTTGAATAAGGAAAAATATTACTATTAGTGATACTTGTTATTAAGCATCGCTAATAGGTTAAACAATAGTAGCTACTAGCGACGCCTAAGAAAAGCGTCCCTAATAGTAATAAATTTAAAATAAAAAAAAATTATAACTATTAGTGACACTTATAATTATGCATCGCTAATAGCATTAATATTAGCGACAATTATTTACAAGTGTCACTATTAACTTATTAAATATAATATATTTTATTTAATATTTACTATTTGTATATATAATAAATCAATATTAAATTTTCAATAAAAGGTAGTGAGATAGAGAAGAGGAGAGAGGAGGGAGAGAGGAGAGAAAGAAAGAGAGAGCAGGGAGAGAAAGAGGAAGATAGAGAGAGCGGAAGAGAGAGAGGGGAAGAGAGAGATGATAGAGAGAGAGGGGAGAGAGAGAAGAGAGAGGGGAGAGAGGAGAGAGGAAGAGAGAGAGAGAGGAGAGGGGAGACAGAGGAGACAGAGGATTAAAATTGATATTATAAATTATTTTGAATAATTTTAATAAATCAATAAATAATATGTATTGGCGACGCATATACGTATGTGTCGCTAAAAGATCTGAGTATATGCGTCGCTACTATCATAGTTTATGGGCAACGCATACGCATATGCGTCGCCACTATGCTAAGTTAATAGCGGCACATATGGTATGCGTCACTACTAGCAATTTTTTTATTTTAAAAAATTTTAAATTAAAAGAGATAGAGGGAGAGGAGAGAAGAAGAGAGAGTGTGTGTGAGAGAGAGGAGAGGAGAGAGAGTGGAAAGAGAGAGGAAGAGAGCTAAAATTTTTATTATAAATTATTTTTAAAATTTTGAAAAAAATAAAAAATGCCTATTAGCGACACATACATATATGTGTCGCTACTATTCTACTATAGTAGTGACATATATTCGTATGCGTCGCTACTACCCCTGGTTAGTAGCGACACATATAAGTATACGTCGCTAATAAGAATTTTTTTATTTAAAAAAAATTAAATTAAAAGGGATAGAGAGAGAGTGAGGAGAGAGAGAGGAGGAAAGATGAGATAGAGAAGGGAAAAGGGAGAAATTGTGTTGAAGGAAAAAATGGATTTTCATAAAGCACTTCTTTTGCTCAAACCCAGAAGAGAGGGAGAGAGAGGAGGGAGAGAGAGTGACGAGAGGAGAGAGAGAGGGAGAGAGAGTGAGGAGAGGAGAGAGAGAGGGAGAGAGGGGAGAGAGAGAGGAGAGGGAGAGAGGGGAAGAGAGAGAGGGAGAGAGAGGGGAAGAGAGAGGGAGAGGAGAGAGAGAGAGAGAGAGAGAGGGAGAGGGTAGAGAGAGATGAGGGGAGAGAGAGAGAGGGAGAGTAAGAGAGTGAGGAGAAGAGAGAGAGAGGGAGAGAGGGGAGAGAGAGAGAGAAAGAGTGGAGAGACAGAAGAGAAAGAAAGAGGAAGAAAGAGAGGACAGAGAGACTATAGTGACTCATACTTTATGCGTCGCTAATAATTTGTGTATTAGCAATGCATATCGTATGTGTCGCAAATACATGTTTTTTTAATTTGCGCCGGCGATTTTTGCCCGTGCAGTGCAGTTATTTAACCCCCTCCCCGCCCCTCTCTCCTCCGGCTTAGCCGCCCTCCTCCACCATTTCCGCTGCCACCGTTTGCCGGTCCCCCACCTCGACCCTCTCTATAGCTATAACTTTGTCATTGTATTCCCTGCTTCCGTAGGAACCCTTGCTACTGGACTTTATTGCTTCGCAGATACAATGAAATAATGATTCATTTGATCAAATTAAGCGCATTACCCGCACTAAGCAACAACATTGCCCAATTGTAACATAAATTACAACTTCTATGCCCAAAGGAATCAATCAATAACAAAGATGGTCATGACAACATTCAAAATCCTTTACTTCTTCCAACTCAACAATTATTTATACATAAAGTTGATGACAATACAGAATTATTGCATGAACACAACCCACTCAACTGATATTTCATTAGATAAAGTCAAATTTTATTGAAAGAAAAGGTTTAAACTCTTGCAGTGGTGAGTTCTCTTGGAAGACCAGCTTCTGATTTGGGTGTGGTTGGGCCAAGCCATGGAGAGCACGTTGGCAGAATGGCCACAAATCGACAAGCCAGGCATAGGGGTGGTTCAGGAGGGTTGGAGAGCACGTTGGTAGAATGGCCACAAATCGACAAGCCATGGAGGCATAAGGGTGGTTCAGGAGGGTTGTATAGCCGGGAGAGGGTTATGTTCACCGACTATTGAGAGAGGGTTGTCGGGGGGTCCCGTGAATCATATTCATTTGATTACTCAACCACAAAACTTTGGGCATAATGCCTCTTTTCTCCGCATTCAAAGTAAGAAGAATTTATGTTCTTTTGACTTTCTTTGAACTTTCTCTTAAAGTGAGAAATAAATAAATTGTGCATACCTTGTTTGTTCACATGAGAATTTACTCCAAAGTCCACTCCATATCTCCTTTGTTGTAAGAAGAAACATCTTCTCACCATGACGAGTGTAGCTGGAACCATTGAATCTGTCAAGTTTGACAAGATCTTGATTCATGATTTTGATAGATGTCATATTTGATTCTGAATCCATGATGATGGCAAATAATTTCTTAAAATTGTTGGTAGCGGCAAGGGGCAAGATTCAGATCTACAAAAGTTGTCTTTAGAAGATGATGACTGATCTTCACAACGGACAGTAGTAGAAGATGGATTATGGCTGATCTTTACAATAGACGACGGTTGGAGATGGATTTAAGAACTCACCATTGAAAGGCGGATGAACATAAATCTTTCAGGCTTTGAGGCACGTATAAGTACAATTTTCTTTAAGGAATTATTTGTCCCCCTTGGATAGATCCAAGTTGTTGATGGGCTACATGACAAACTTCTTCTCAGGAGACAATAGAGCCTTTGAGAAACTACAATCAACAATGTTGAAGAATTATCCCTGAACTTTCCTTGAAATTGTATAAGAATGTGACTGAAATTTGTGTTTGAAAACACAAGAGAAGAACACAAGAGATGAAAAATTATAGTGTGTATTTTCTTCTGGCTGTGCTAATGAATATGCAATTGCCCAGACTTGGGTCTCTATTTATAAACTCTTAAGGGGTGCGAAGTGAAAATGAATGTCCCTTTATGAAGAGGTGTCTCATCACAACCGAAGAGATGTAACTATTCCTAATGGTTGCAACTCATCACAATATTTAAGAGATGACACATTTCACTAAGAGGTGTAATATAACTAAAGGTCATAAATAACTAAGGAATGTAACCTTTCACTAAAAGGTACAACCCTTAATTAAAAATTATTTATTATTTTTAAAAATATCAATAGGTTGCCCACTAACCAGTCTATGCTATAACTATGCAGTGCAAGTAGCAACAAGGATCAGATCACTGAATGAATCATGCATGTTGTTCTTGATTGCTTCATTGAATAGGTGAATATCGAATCTAACCCGAACGGATCCAACTTCAAATGGTTTAAGTTTGTGTATGACCAACTAAGGTTTATCAACACTGACTTTTGGTGCTCTAGCTGATGCACCTATTCGTGTTATGGTCCATCGGTATGATGCTCCAACTGAACACCTGGCCACTGCGACCAAAAGAGACAGGCAGTGGCTAGCAGGGTGGCTAGTGAGGCGATGCAGGGTAGGGCCGCAGGGTCAGGGTGGTCATAGCCCCGCTGGCCTGTGGGCAAAATTAGCGAACAAGAGAAGAGAGGAAGAGAAGTTAGGGAGAATAGCAAAAAGATCGTCATCACCTGGTAGCCACCAATGAGTGTCCATTAGATCATTTTCCAAATAATTAGGATTTCCACGAGTCGCTGGTCTAAGGCTTATGACTACGGATCCATGCAATGCTATTGCACAAGCTCATTCTTGCCTTATTTTTAGTACTCTTTTGTTCTTACATTAATAGCGTTATTTAATTTTCTAAAATAAACTAATTTTAATTTATTATAAAAACTAAATAAACTTATTAATGTGGGACATAAAATATATATTTTTATATTTTATTTGACAAATACATATCTATACCTATATATATATATATAATTTTATATCTTTTTAAATAAATAAAGTTGTAAACTTTTGTAAAAAGGTAAAAATTTAGATGCACCAAAATTAGGGGAGAGACAAGTGATTAAACCCACCTAGTCCCTAATTTACACACATCGCAGATAGTGATTGATGACCATTTATGCCATACTAAAAAGACTCTTTAAAATATATTCCATCCTTTCTTAAATAATTTTCTTATTTAAAAAATTAATTTATTATGAAATAAGTATTTTATTTGCTTAGTTGTCAACAACTTCCTCCTCTCTTATATAGTTTTTTTGTATATTATTCTTAAAATACATTTTCTTAAGTTCATCTTTATGTTAATGACAAAATAATTCTAAAATATTTTAAATGATATGTATAGAATTTTAATCTTAATTTTGAAATGGAGAATATGAAATACAAATGTCTAAAATGCAGATCAACAAAAACAAAAAATGGAAAATTTATTTTAGAACGGAGTGAGTATATATTTTAATATTAAAAATTAAAAGAGCTGCCTTGACCCAAACAGTCAAACCTAAACATTCAATCTGTGCCATTAACGACTTATCCCAACTAGCGACTTTTCAAACGGAATCTTCTGAGCTTCGTGAATCATGCTACAAGAAAATTGCTTTTAGATGGAGTCCACCACAAATACACAATTCCACCAACAATCATAACCGTTTTTATCTACACTATAACCATGATAAATCACACATCGTGGTACTGAAGGATGGTGGTAAAGAAGGAATCATCGTCCCGCGGCCATCTCTATTTCAAGGCTGACCCATCTCTCTGCACTAACTTCAGCAGTTGCAGAGTCAGTGCATTCCTCCCAAGATGGACCTAGGAAGGTCTCCTTCTCATCTAAGTTCTTTGCTGCCCAAGGATGCTCAGTGCACCTCCTGATCAACTGCTGCAGCTCCGTTGCAATATCTCTCATTGTCGGCCTATCCTCACCTTTGACCCTCAGGCACCTCTCTGCAAGACGACCAATTGCCATCGCTCGATCTTCCCCTCCAATTCGAACTCGTTCCTCCAATACCTTCGACAATCGATTCCCCCTTATCTCAGAAATGAAATGACTCACTGATGATTTTCTCCGAGCTCCTCCGTTTGAGATGGGTCTCTGCCCTGTTAACAGCTCGACAAGTACCACCCCAAAGCTGTACACATCACTCTTCTCTGTCAATTGGCATGTTTGCAAGTACTCGGGATCCAAATATCCAGGAGTTCCTTTCACTATAGTTTCAATTTGTCCGTGTTGATCTGATGAAACAAGCTTTGATGTTCCAAAATCCGACACTTTGGCATTCAGGTTAGAGTCTAAGAGGATGTTCGCAGATTTGACATCTCCATGGATAATTGGCACTGAGACATCTGAATGCAAGTAGGCGAGTGCTCCTGCAGTTTCTGATGCGATCTTTAGACGATTTCCAAATGAAATGGAGCCAGCAAAATCCCTGTTATGAAGACGCTGGGCGAGGGTTCCATTGCTGATGAACTCATACACCAAAATTGGACTTTTCGATTCCAGACAACATCCCAGAAGCTTTACCACATTCTTGTGGTTCATCCGATATAGGACCGAGATTTCATTTATGAAGTCTTCAACTTGATTCTGATCCGTTGTCTTAGACTTCTTAACTGCAACTTCTCCATGCTGTGGCGTAACCTTCCTCACCAATTATCTCCGAGTAATTGCTTGTTGCCTTTTTAAGCTCGTGCTCGTGGTAGATTTTGACTATGTCCACTGCACCTATTGAAGAGAGGCTATTGTATATGGCACCTCCATTTTGATAATAATACTCCGCTTTAAGTTTTTCTAGCTTTGTCTTTTGCAAGTGCAAGTAGATTAACGTCCCTACGATGACTAAAATCAAGACAATCAAGTTAATGCCTGCACAAGTACGTACACAGTCAGATCGAAGAAATGCAAATGACTAGCAGTAAGAGAAAGTTGCCTTGGATCCAGCTACTTACCCACAACAAGCTGAGTTACTGGAAGTTTGCAACCAGTTTCATCTCTTCTTCCATTACCAACCATGCCTCGAGGGCAAGAACAATGATAGGACCCTTCATCATTATGGCAATCATGTGTGCAATTGTTCTGCGACTTTTCATCACACTCGTTTATATCTACACATTGACAAAGACTGCAACTAAACCAACTATACTTTTCAGCTGCTTCATGTTCAAAGGGGTAGTTTCTATACCCCATAAAACCACTCAGTACCCCAAGATTTGATAGTGTTAGTACATGAAAAAAGGGGCAATGAGGAGTTTATTGGGGTCCATATAGACTATGTTCAAAGGTAATTAGTGCATGCCTTTCTAGATACTGCTTGTGTAAAAACATAAAAAAACACTGTTTCATACTGCAACAGCGTAGTGCTTACTCTGTGGTATAACTGCTGCTGCAACTGCATTTACAACACATCAAAATGCATTGAATTAAAAAGGGTGTGCGATTATTATCCCTTCTACCTTATATGGTGTCAATGTATCCACTAATGTGATACTATATAATGAGATCAGGAGCTATAGGGTAAAAGAAATTATCAGTATAGTAGTAAAGTATCATTCTTACACTTACCTCTGCATCCTTCGTAAGGGTTTCCAGCAAATCCCTCTTTGCAAGCACAAAGGTATCCAGGGTCAACCTTGGCGTCGATGCACTTGGTATTCTGGCCTCGGCATGCGTAGTCGCCGGAGTGCTAGGCCAAATCGCAGCTTATGTTGCTGATCGCCCAGTCCAGCACGACGGGGGCGCTTTCATTTGCTCCATAGTAAAAACTATAATTGGATAGATAGGACTTCTTGAACTGGAATTGATCTTGAGCCACCAGAAACGCAAAGCCGCAGGGGTACCATTCGAACCACTCGTCCGACCACCTGCTAAATTCCGTCTGGAAATTCTTGACGCCCTTGGCAATGGGCACCTGACAGCAGCCGACCCCGTCGCAGATGCCGTCCGCCAGCTGGGTGCTGTCGTTAGTGCAGTTAGCGGAACAGGTGCTCATCGTGCCGTGTCCCCATTCACCCGTCAGCCAAGACTGGACGTCGCAGACGATCGTCGTAAACCGGTTGCGTTGGGAGAAGGTGAAAGGCGAGTCTATGTCGAGATTCAAATAGCCTTTGGAGTCATCCCTTTTATTCATGGAGACTGAGCTGTTATCGCAGTCATACGCCATGGAGCCACTGATGGTCATCTCTGCTTGGTCTATTGAGATGTTAGTGACCTCCAGATCGCCCCAGAAGATTTTGGGTGGGTCGAAGGTATTGTTGCAAGTGAGATTGAAAGCTCGGTCTCTGAAACAGCCTTCGCTGCCACCGCCGCCGTTGCTAAGGCCGAAGGGGAATGGTATGTAGACGCTTCCGCACTCTTTTTGGCACTCAGAGCTGGCCACGGCTGTGCTCAGGCAGAGCATCAAAATCACCAGCAAATACATCCCCAGCATCTTCATTCTTACTCCGTTCTCTCTCTCGCTAACACCATGGCACAGGCCCTTTAGAGCAGCCATACGAGAAGGACTTGTCTAGCAACACTAATTTTCGACACCAAGGTTTGGTGACTTAATAATGGGAGGTTAGAAAATTGGAACTAGTTTTGTCGGTTTTTTCTCCTTTCTTTATGGGCGTTTTTTAAAAATTCACAGCCCCGAATATGAATTATATAAGGTAATAGAATTTGTTTCAATAAATTCATGTCACCTTAAGCTTAATTTTAAAACTTTAAATTAATATAATTTTTTTTCTCTTTCTCACTCGGATTTGTATGTTTTTGATATTATTATATTTTTAAATTTAAGTTCTATTAAACAAGACCTTATAAAGGTAGGTAATTTTAAACTTTTACAGATAGACTCTACTTATATGATATATTTTTTTATATTTAAATTGATATAAGAGATAATTGTTAAAAAATAATATAATCGCTAATGTTTAAAACTGGAAGTAAAAAATTCCATCGTAAGTCGATTAAGACTAATTCAGGCTTAAAATAGCCTGAATTAACTTCAAGGTTGAATTTTTAATAACTTTTACATACAAATATGATTCTAATAATTCTCACATAAATTAAGGCTGAATCAATTAAATCTTTCAAAAATTCACTTCTAAAACGCCCTCTTTATATTGAGTCGCCTCACTCATTCAAACGATGAAATATCATTTTAACGTATGACGTCACTTTGAGATTTTTTTAATGGAGGTTAGTGTCTTCGCAGGTCCTGCACCCAGGCCAACGACTAAAAACTTGAAACGACTAAAAACTTGAAACGACGTGAACTCTTTGACTTGGTCTTATATTGACAAGGTTAATTTTATCATAAGTACAAGGCTGACTCGTCTCTTTTGTTTCCGCTGTCTCTCACATGGCGCATTCTTTTAATGCAGTGATATGAGAAGACTTGTCTAGCATAAATATTTTTCGTGACCGGCTACATATCACCAAGAAACTTTGTAATAAAATCCCACAGTTGGGAATGACGACTTTGTTCGGTCTTCTCTTTTTATTTTTTGTAACGGAGGTAACGTTGGGCTTGCCTTGGGCTTAACCCCAAGCCAAGAATAATTTTTTGGCCCTAGCCCGCCTATGTGTGCATCCTAGTCCAACCTACCCGGCCTTGACCAAGTTATCATTATTTTGAACATGTGTGTTCAAGGGAAACGCTTCTTATACAACTTAACTTAAATTATATATAAGAGTTGTTTGTATTTAAGATTAACCATATATATATATATATAAAAAATAAAAGTTTATATGAGCCCTGGCTCATTTACGCCTACATGAGCTCGGGCTCATATAAACGGGATTATATATATTAGTACATATTAATTTAGTATTAGTTACGCTAATATATGTTAATATATGCGTCATCGATTTCATGGATGAAGGGCATGCATAGTTTACGTTAGGTTCATTGTTAGCAAGAGTATAAAAAATGCGTCCCTACTCAAGCTACCTGCTAAGTTATTTTTGAAAAATAAAAAAGTCAAATAACAATTAGCATGATATAAATTTCCTTTTCACTTGTTTATACTAAAAAATGCTTGAGTGATGTAAAGATGTATACACATAAACCTACTTTAGCACAGAGCTAACTAATAAGGCCTTCTTTTAAATGATGCTGAAGTAAGTTTATTATGTGTGAAACCTAAGTGTAACATTCTTCCCATATTCAACTACTCCTTAGTTGTCCTGTAATTAAAGTAAATATTTTATAACATCAAAATGATTCATACATTACATGACGACTATATTTTTGGCCACCTAACCTAACCCTCAGCCAATTGCAGGACATTAAGACCAACGGATGGAGCTCATCAAGATCAGGCAACTACTATGTGTGGCAAACACGAATGCGACGGAGACTGAGTCAAGAAGCAAGGGTACCAAATTAACCCCGCACTAGTAACATGGGTGCAGAACATTCTAATATCTATTAAACCATGTTGGAGCCACTAATAGGAGACTTTTATTTTAGAAAGATTCTGATCCACAGAGATGAGAAATAATCGATTGATAGCCTTCGACAATGTCGACATATAATTCTTGAAAGATCGATGATGATTCTTGAATCTCGTCAAGATCTTTTCTAATGTAATAGCTCGGAAGATTAGCTCTTTTCTATAGCTTGAACTTCCTAAAAATATTGATGTTGTAGTCTAGATTGGAGAAGAATCCTAAAAAGTAGACTCTTCCGGTCCCTTTCTTCTCCAAGTAGAGAAAATGCGTAGGAGACAAAATGCAAGAACTTCAGAACACATTTTCTGACCTCTTCTTCTAATCCATTTTCAGTAGTAAAAGCAATCCATTTGTTCCTTCATTTTCTTTTGAAGTCTCTACGATTACAAACTTTACATTCCATTTTTTTTTCACCTAAATCAACTTGTACTAAGAAATTTAGTATTAGAATCTTGAATCAAACCCAATAGCTTCTCTAAAAGCATCATGGATGTAAGCACAAGTGAATTATCTCAAAAGCTTCAGTTGAGATGTTTGATGAAGAAAATTATGATTTTAGAGCATGCAAATGAAACACCTCTTCCTTTCACTTGATTTATGAGATTATCTTTGAGAAGGCTTAGAAGAACAACAAAATAGAGATGTCTTGGCTCCATGGAATGGAGAAAATAAGAGAGTTCAAAGAAAATAAGGTCTAAGGTATTTATAGGCTTTTAATTCCTTCCATTGATTGTTGAATCGGATTTGTTATTTTTTTATTGGTCATATTCGTTACTTTTGGTTTCCATGGTGCTAGGGAAAAATTTTCACTCCTTGGATTTGTGTCAAATTGTGTTGGAAATAAGTCCTACAATATTACTTTTCAATATATTTTGAGGGAGGCAAATAGTCTGGGTGGTTATCTTGCCAATGGAGCTTGCAATCAATTTTTTTATATAAGTAAAATTTCATTATTAAGCCCAAAGAGACAAAAGGACAAGCAAAAACAAAGTAGAAGAGTACATCTTCCTTGAACCATAGAACCTTTGGCAAAGGGCTTAGAAATAAGAAAATAACTAACGAAGAACAAAATACTCCAACAACCCACATAGCCAAGAAACAATTCATCCATTTTATCAACACCTCAAAGGTCTATCTGTTATCAATAATTTAAAATTATTTTTTTAGAAAACTAAACTTATACTCTCAATGAATGTAAAAAATGTGCACATATCTTTTGTAATTATGAAAGTAGACCTCCATACATGTGAGGCCGGTGTCTCATGTGGAAAATGACATTGTCTACCCCAGTGTTTTTCCTCATATTCCTAGGATAGTTTGTCACTACCCAACTCCATGGATGTCTTACAAAAATTACAACTTAAGAACATTTTTTCTAATATACATAGATGATACAAAATTCAGATTTTTTTTAGATTGCGATAGTGAGTTGAGGCATAGGATCACTGAACAATAAAGAGCCATACACATTCATCTTCTATCCTACCTACCAAACATTTGCATATAAAATATACATGGTGGCAAACCACTGATGAGCTAAAGCATAGTTGGCTTGCTTACCCTATACTAGGTTATAATAAAGATGCAAATTACATGCAACCTAATTATGCTCATGCATCTACATGTGTCATACTATATGAATGCAATACTATTTATGTCATTAATTTAGATGATCATACATCATGGCATGTCATGCTATGCATAAACTATTCATAAATATTATATAACCATAACAAATAATTCATACATACTACAAAAATTTCATGCATAGATAAAGCTCGAAGATTGTAAACCATCAACCTTCAATTTCACCATAATGTACAATAGTTCAATCAAAATCATATATACTTCAAAAAGGATCATACCCACCCTAACTTTAAAAGATTACCAAACACATTCCTCATATTTTGTAAATTTATTCCTTAAAATATCTATATAAGTCAAACAAATCACATACCTGCTAGTTTTGTTTAATAAAAAATTTCCACTAGTCAAGTCTAAAAACTTTTATGAAGAAACAAGGGTATATGGACCACCCATATGCATTTGACACAGATCCTGGTGGCCATGCTATAAAAAACATTGTTCCCATGCTCAAGTTAAAATATCTACAGCAATGGTGAACTACCATAAAAGTTTTTTCATGTTATACTCCTCAATCCATGAGATGTCATCGCATCCCATATATAATTATCATCTTCTCTATGTCCCAATTTATTCTCGTTTGTTATCTTGCTTACTCAATAGGATATTTCCCATACCCAATTCCATTGTCATAAAGCCTGCTAGATTATCATATTACTTATGTTGGAATAACAAAGCAAACATCACGTCCTGACTGACTCAACTGCCCTAAACCTGTAAAATATGACTTTACTGACTCATAGGGGAAACGTCAACACTATGGTCCCCATCGGTACCTACGTCTCATACTATAGGCCCTAGTAGTTCATTAGGGAAGCATTCCCTTATACATGTTTCCATGTACACAAGCGAAGTCCACCTACATCCCAACGGCTCATATTTGACTTCTTCGTCAAATTAAAGCATGCTTTTTAGCCACCCATCAAACAATTATGCATAACAAATACATAATATAGGCATCCATCATCTTTGTCATGCTTCAACATGCATGACTCATTACCTCATTTCCCATATGCAAGAGTCTCACATGAGATGCTACAAAATCATGTAATTTACCATTCAACACATTGCCCACGTACTTTACATGATATTCCAAAAATAGGACTCTACTTATATGTACTCTACATACCATGGAGTTGTATCAAGTTATAAAAAGAATATTCAAAAGAAGGAAAATAGACTATATGAAATCATAGTCTAATCAAGTCTTCAACATAGCAAATTGCTTGTCTAAGTCCTTTATAGTGTAAATCCATAATTCCTACACTTATTGGAACTATAATATTTAGGAAAAATACTTAGAGAAATATGATTAATGTGAAATTAGACCACCATAAATTCCATTGGTTTATGGTCCCAAATTAAATTATGGGTCCAATTTAGTTAATAAATTTATCATATCTAGGTCAAATAGGGTCTAAATCAACTCATGGTTTTGTACTAGAATTGAGATTCAAAGATCTATTTCTACAAAAAATTTGAGGTTGATTTAAACCCATTTGATCATCAGAAATCAGGAAGAACTACGAATCTAAGAATCCACAACTTTAGACTTTTTCTTTTTAAAAAAATCCAATAAATTATAAAAATCATGAGAAAATTGCCAAAAATTTAGAACTGAATCTCTGATAATTTTTCTAGGGCCATTCTATGGGTATTTTGTCCCAAAACCTAGGTCAGAACTTAGACTAATAAAAACTAACAAAATTCATGGTTTAGAATTAAACTGATAAGTCACTTAAGAAAACCTAGTAAAACAACTTGAAATTTCTACCGGAGTGAATTGAGATTGTATCTCAACTCCCTAAAAAATTTGAGATTGATTTGAGCACTAAAAGGTTTAAAAATAATTCGGTTTTTCTGGGTACACAGTGAAATCAAAGGTTGAAAAATCTTTTTTCAAACCATCAAAATCTAACCCTACTAATTCATTCCGGTAAAAACACATTGAAAACTCTATTCGTAATCTTGAGAGACATCTTACAACTCCATAAAATATGTCATTCTAACCACACATCTCATGCTTAATTTTTAAACATATATTCAAGCATCAAGTAGCATAGCATAAACATGATATCATTCAACATATATAGCATGACTTACACAACCAAGACATATAGCACAACTTACTTCATTATAACGAATATAGAGGTAGTTCCTACCTCTTCACAAAGGCAACTTTGTAATCCTTGAATATCTAGCCTTGAGGGAGGAAACCCTCTACTTCTCCACACTCCAAAGTGCTTCTATGGCGACCACTCCAAAACTTCAAGAGGGAGAGGCAATTATGAGGAGAAAAGAGGGAGAGGAGGGGTGGCTAGGGCAAGACAAGGGAGAAGGAGAAGAGAGGGGAGAGGGGGGTTCGACCAAGGGAAAGAGAAAGCAAGAGAAATGAGAGATAAGGGCATGTTGGAGGGAAAGGGAGTGGGGAAAGCTTTCCTTATATGATTCTTCCCTACGGTAGTTTTCCGATTTGAACTAACCATATCCTTCAAGGAGATAAATGCCATTTTTGAATGACTTGGTGAGAATGTAAGGTGTTGGGCAGGCTGGGAATGCCCTAGTGCACGAGCCAGGCCCAACAACTTGCTTAAGTGGCCAAAGTTTCCCTTTCCTCCTTTAAGTCGGGCTCTCATTTTAATTTTCTTAAATAGTCAATCTGTAGCCCTCATACTTTCAAATTAGGGCTTGGCAGGCTAGTCTAAGCTTATTCTACCTGGTAACAGGTATTTCCTCGTATTTGGGTATCTAGGTCAAGTCTCATCATAGATGGGTCCACTAACTTACCATATATAGACCCTTATGTCAAAATGGTACACTTTACCCTTCCTAGACCTCTGGCTATGGTTTCCAAGTTGCCGAATTGACTAGGTTGATTGACAACACGCATTGTCGACTTAAATTAGGAAAGTTCCAACCCCTAGCCCATAATGGTCAAGGTGTCAAATCTATGTTTTAGGATAAGTTTCTTTAGTTAAGTAATTTCGGAAGAAAAATTATCCTCTACTAGTTGAACATTAATCCATTGTGGGTTCCACCCTAGCAGGCCGCTTGAGCTCTAAAGAAAGAAACATTTTAGGCTTGATGTCCACTCCTTACTGCCACCATCTCCATCACTCCAAACAACCTCCTGACTCCACACAACAACATCACCTCACATGTCGTCCTTTTTGTCCATGCCCTATAGGGTCTCCTTGCTCCACACGACGTAGCCCTCTTACCACTTCACATTACAGAGGCCAAAAGTCCCTTAGGACCCTTCGCGTACAACAATCCCACAAAAATACACTCTACATTGAAATCCCAGAAGTCTTTCTACTTGTTTGGAATTATTGGTGTAGCCTTGAATTTTTGGTGTGTTGTTTGGGACTTCGGAGAAGTGTACGTGGCCTAGGAGAAGTGCATAATAGAAGAGTTCAAGCAAAAAAGAAAAAAATACCAAAAGATCAAAATTTAGAATACCAAATACTAGATAATGAAAGTTAAACCAACTAAAATAACAAAAAATAAACAGCATAATACCCAAAGTAATACTTAATTAGCAAGAATACCAACATTAAACACACATGTAGAAAAAGTGAATACCATAAAACCAAACTTCAACTAGAAAATACCAACTAATGGAAGTTAAATGAATTGAAATAACAAAAATGAGTAGAAGAATACCAAAAGTGATACTTAATAAGTAGAATACCAGCATTAAACCCTCATATAGCTTAGGTTAATAAGAGAAAACCAAAGTTCAACTACCAAATACTAGATAATGAAAGTTAAACCAATTAGAATAACAAAAATAAACAACAGAATACCAAAAGTGATACTTAAGCAGTAGTATACCAACATTAAACAAACATAATGAAAAAGTTAATAGTAGTAAACCTAAGTTCATCTACCAAATACCTTATAATGAAAGTTAAACCCACTGTAATAACAAAAATGAGCCGCAGAATATGAAAAGTGATACTTAATCAGTCGTATACCAACATTAAACTCACGCATAGAAAAAAATGTAAATTCAACTACCAAATACCAAATAAAGAAAGCTAAACCAACCAAAGTTACAAAAATGAAGGACATAATACCTAAAGTGATATTTAATCAGTAGTATACTATCATTATACTAATATCAGTTTATTTGATATTTGAATCCATACCTTGAATATGAGCAAGATATAAATTGGGTTGATGTGTTAGGAATTACAATATTTACATCTCTTTACTAAAATAATATAGTATATAATGATATTATAAACACTAATTATGAAATCAAGTCAGCACACAAGCTAAAACAAATTAACTCAAGCTCGACTCGAACTAAAACAAATTAACTCAAGCTCTACTCGAACTCAATCTTGAAGATAAAATTCCAAGCACAAGCTAAAACAAATCAGCTCAAGCTCGACTCAAACTCAATCTTGAAGTTAAAATTTCAAGCAATTTAGTTTGTTAGCAACGCTAGAGTTGAAGAAGGGCGGTGGGGAAAAGCAGGATCCGGACCTAGATCCAGTACTAGAGTCCACAAGGGGGAGCAGAGCATAGGAGGAAAGGGGGGGGGGTATGTAGGAGAGCTTGCAAAGAAGCCAGATCTGGATCCATTGCCATAGTCCCCAAGGGGGGGGCATAGGAAGGGGGTTAGGGGGAGTCACAACGGCGCCAGGGAGAGGAGGGAATGAATGGGAGCAGGAGGGTGAGCAGGGGAAAGGACAGTGGTAGGGGAGCAGAGGAGAGTGTGGGAGCTAGGTAAGGGTGTTAAAGCAAGCTCATAAGCTCGACTCGAGCTCATGTTCAAACTTAGTCAAACCAAGATTAAACATGTCTATATTTGTTCAACTTGATTTGAAGCTCAAGAAAAGCTTATATTCATAGTATTTATATATTGATGAATATCTTCCACATTTCAACTCGTTTCATAATGTCTATCATTTTTTAATGTTTTCATGTATGAAATAAGTTAAACATATCACATGAGAATTATGACCATTCTTTTACTTCTATAAATTCAAACTAATTAAAATACATATATAATAAATTTTCCATCCTACATTAATAGTTTGGGATTAGAAAATTAAAATAAACTAATATTAGTTCATTTAATTTTTTAAACCATGCCTTGAATATGAGCAAGATATAAATTGGGTTGATGTGTTATGAGTTACAATATTTACATATCTTTACTAAAATAATATAGTATATAATAATATTATAAACACTAATTATAAAATTAAGTAAGCTCACAAACTAAAACAAATTGACTCAAGCTCGATTCGAACTCAAACTTAAAGTTGAAATTTCAAGCAACTCAGCTCGTTAGCACCCTTAGACCCAAGGAAGAGGGGAGGGAAAGAGAAGGAGTTGGATTCGATGCCAGAGTCTACAAGGGGGAGGGGAGAGCATATGAAGAGGGGGGAAAGGGGGAGGCATTGCAAAGGGTGGCAGGACGGGAAGTAGACAACGACTACCCTCCTATCTCTCTCTCTATTCTCTCTGTCTTCTATCTCTCTTCTCTATCACCCTCTTCCTCCTCCCTCTCTCTTCTCTCTCACTCACTCACTTATATCCATCTCTCCTCTCTCTCTCCTTTATCCCTCTCTCCTCTCTCCCTTTTCTCTCTCTTTTCTATCCCTCTCTCCTCTCTCTCTTTTTTGTTCCTCTCTTCTCTCTCTCGCTTCTTGCTCTTTCTCCTCTCTCTCTTGTTTCTCTTCTCTTTCTCTCTTCTTTCTTCTCTCTTTTCTCTCCTCTCACTCTCTCTTCTCTCATTCTTATCTCTCTTCTCTTCTCTTTTCTATCTCTCTCTTCTCACTCTCTTCTCTCTTCTTTGTCTCTCTATTCTTTTTCTCTCTCTCTCTCATTTCTCTCTCTCTCTCAATTGAATCAGCATGTTCCCTAACTCTAAGGAGGAGAAAGGAAAAAGAAAAGGAATTTAAATTAATTTGATTTTTTGTTATCTTTATTATATATTAAACGAATAAATATTAAATAAAATGTAAGGTCTTTGCGACACATAGTATATTTGTGACGACAGGATTATGCATCGCAAATACCCTATTTGTAATATTTGAGATGCATAGTTCAATATGTCGCAAATGCATAAGGTATTTGCAAAGAAAATTTGTAAGCATCGCAAATACTTTATATTCTATTTAATATTTTAATATATACTATAATAAAAAATTAAATTAAACTCCCCTCTTTCTCCCCTCTCCTACTTAAAGCTGGGGCTCACACTTACATAAGAGAATGAGAGAGAAGAGACAGACAAAGAAGCGAGTGAGAAGAGAGAGAGAGATATATGGGCCTTGAAAATTGTCAAATCAAGGCTCGATGGTGCATGGGGCTTGGAGTAAAAACATATATTAAATAAATTTTGGGTATTTGGGAGGCATAGGGCTTTGTGTTCCAAATACCTTATATTTTATTTCATATATATTTTATTTTCTAAAATATATTATTTAATATATATACATACATACTATATTATTACTTTAAAAATTAAATAATTTATATATTCCTAGTTGTGAGAGATCGGTCTTTGAGAACTGTCAAATCAAGATTTAACAATGCATGAGTAAGACTGCCAACGATACCCATCTGCACCGTACTAATAAAAAGTTAAATAGTATAGTTAAATTTATTCAATGGGTAAATATAAGAATAATTTTATCTAACCGTTATCCAAATGGAAGGTACTGAAAAAAAAATATTCTATACCCATTTATTTATTACCCGTTTGTCATATTTTTAAATTATATGTATATATATATATACACACACACTACACACTCATTAGTCATAAGTGGTTTATTTTTAAAAGATATCATTCACATCGCAAATATTTATTGAATTAATTTAAATACTTACAACCATTCATTATAGTTGTACAAGTTGCTACTTAGAAGGTGAGTTGCTCTTTCTAGCATTTTATATCTAACTATATTTTTTTATAAAAATATCCATTTAGTTTGATTATTAATTAATTTTAGAAGTTATTAGTAGTTTAGGCATATATTTAAATCAAGTTGGGATTTTAATTACATTCTACATGTTTAAAATATAATATTTTATATTTTGTAGGTAAAGTGCGCTTATCGAGGTACTTGGATGATGTTTGGAATAATTCAAATTAGTCTTGACATGTTTTAAAATAATTTGGATAACTTTTCGGAGTTATAAACAAGTTAGAAACTAACATAGACATGAAAGAAAGAGCTTAATGAACAGAAATTGGACACGATACTATCCAGAAAAGTTGTCCAAATTGCAGAAACATTGTAGACGATCGAACGGGGCGCTTTAAGTATCAAACGGCTAAACATGATTTTGAAGACAAATTCAGTACAAGCGATCGAATGGGAATTCATGGCGATCAATCGGGATAACACACAGTTTTCTAGTTTAAGCCAATTTTTATTCCATTTCATATTGGACTCCTTCCTACGGCTCTTATGCCCATATAAAGACATATTTGGCTCAAAATTGGGGGATTTCAATAAATTTCTGAAGAGAAAAAGGAAGAAGATGATGAAATAGAACTCAAAGCTTTTAATAGAGATTTAAGAGTTTCATTCTACAATGGAAGGCTAGACTTTACTTTTACTTAGGAGTTGATGAAGCTATAGATAAGTTTCAATTTCTTTTCTTTTTAATTTAGATCTCAGTTGTGAATTATGACAATTGTATGATAAAGATTTCCTTTTTAATGGAAGAGTTTTTAATGTTTATTCAAGTCTATGTTGATTTATTGTCTTATAGATGATAGATTGATGTGGTTTTGATATTTTCATTGATTTTAATTTTGGTAATTTAGATGAGATGGTCATGCAATAGTTTTAATATTCAAAAAATTAATGAATTGGACAAGTTATACTAAGATTAGACGAGTCATGCATATAGCTAGTTCAGTGTAGGTGATTTGTGCTACTGTCGAAGATAGTTCATGCCATGAATTTAATTAATAATTATTTATAAAGTAATTCTAGCTTGTAGTTGAGAATACTTGTTCATATTTACACTAGATCTAGATTAAAAGTTAAGGAATTGTTCTGGTTCTATAATGGATTCAATTTCCTAAGTAAATTCAATCATATTAATCTCTTGCTTTTAATTTAGTGATTATTTCTTTCGCTTAATTTTAATTTTAAGTTCTTTTTAATTTTTAATCAACAAATTCATCTATTAGATTTAGTAATAATTTATCCGTCCCTAAGGTTCGATAACCCTTAAATACTGATCATAGTACAATTACCATGTACACTTGCAAAGAGTTTAATTATAAATGATCAGCTATATAGGTACTTTATACAAAAAGAATTTGTAACTCTCAGGTTAATTTAGATTCAATTTGATAACTCAAACACATGTGTGTCTTTTTTTGTTTTTGATAATTAAACTTATGTAGTGTTTGCTTGTGAAAGGAAATAATTGGTGGGTTTGGAGTAGGATTGCTGAGTCAACTCTATTCTACTATAGGTTAGACTGAAGTTAGCTTAAATCAAAACTTGAACTTGGGCAAATAAAACCAAAATTTTATTTGGCCTATCTTGAACTAGCATAGTTTGAGTGTTAGCTGGCTTAACTTTGAATGAATGGTATAGGTAGTTTGATTTTGAGATTTGGTATATGTTGGTTGGAATCATGATTATATTACAAATCATGTTTGTATATATGATTGCGAAATTTGGAATGATTTAGTTATTAAAATAGGTTGGAATCAACAAGTTTTGAATGACCAAACAGGTTTAAGTGAAACTTTGAATAAGTTTAAGTAATTTTTTTTAAATATGGGGGGACATTTTAAAATTTTTTAGGTGATGATGTCATCATCTACCCAGCCACCAATCTAGGTTAGGGTCCTGACTGGGTTTTAAACCATTGCTTTAAAGAGACACTAATGGATGATGTACATCACTACATGTGGTCTCATTCTTACTTGCAATATACCTTTGAAGACAACTGACTGTGAGAAAGCAATTATTAGTCTTCTCACATTTAGGATTCTTATGAAACAAACAATAGATAAATGCTTTGCAGTTGGACTTATATGATATGAAATAATTATTAAAAAATAAGTAGTTTTATTATGTATACATGCCTAGTATATGTATCTATTTACGTTTAATGTTTAATTATTACAATTTATTTGCAACAACTATAAATAACAATAACAATGATGTTAGTTTTTTACCTTTGTAATATCTAATTAAGTGAATAAAAAATATTTATTTTAGTTTTTTTGAGCACATTTAAGGAAATGTAATAGATAATGTTATCCGATTAACCAACCAATTATTTGTGGAAGAAATGATTATGGAAGTACCTATACTATTTACTTCATGGCATGATTATGAATACAGATTTTGGAAATAGTTATCGTAATGAAATAAGTTATACCGTAACAGTATCATTTCATTAGCAACCCTACGCATGAGGGCATTCATCATTCCTGTCTAATGAATTATGTGTGTTATCAAAATTTTAATCTATATTCTACATAGCCGGGGTTGGCACTCGCGCACATGAGCCTAGTCTCACACATACAAGAATGAAAATATATAATTTATATTTTTAAATTAATTATATATTATGTATTTATATATTAAATATATTTTGGAGCAAAAATATATATTAAATAAAATTTGGGTTGCATAAAGCTATATGTCCCAAATACCCTACGATGCATAGGGTTGTGTCTTAAATACCCTAGGGTACTTATAATGCATAGCCCTATGCATCCCAAATACACTATATTTTATTTGATATATACTCTATTTTATAAAATATACTATTTAAAATATATACTATATTGTTACTTAAAAGAATTAAAATAATTTATTTATTTGCTATTATTTGAGCTCAAACTTTGAGATCTATTAGATCGAGATTCGACTATACATGGTGGCATGCGACCTTCTTGTCTAAGGAGTTATGCCCATCATTCAATTTCTAACCAACATCCTACATAGCCGGGGTTGGCACTGACATGTGTGAGCATACTCCTACATATATGAGAATGAAAATATTAATTTAAGGTTATAAATATTCATATATTATGTATTTATATTTTAAATAATATATTTTGGAGTAAAAATATATATTAAATAAAATTTGGGTATTTGACACGCATAGCCTCATGCATCCCAAATTCCCTATATTTGATTTTCTAAAATTTACTAATCAATATATATATACAATATATTATTATATAAAAAATTAAAATAATTTATTTATTCTTGGTTTTGTGAGCATATGCTTTTATAATTCTTAAATTGAGATTCAACCGTGCATAGGGGCATACTTCCTTCATATCTAATGAGTTATATGTGTCGTCTAATTTCTAGCCGACATCCCATGGAGCCGGGGCTGACATTGACGCTTGTGAGTCTAATCCCGCACATATGTAAATGAAAACATTAATTTATTTTCTTTAACCGTTACAACTTATTTTAAATTTTTTGGCTAATTTTAAAATAAAATTTAATTGTATGTAAAAAAGATTAATATTTACGATGTTCTTTTGAAAGCATTGCAAATAATATAAATACTATTGCCTATTTAAGACAAGTATGCATAAGAGTCTTAAATAGTATATAAATTATTTTTTAAAGCATATAATATTTGCTCCGCTTTTAGATAAGCATCACAACTAATACCCACATTTGCAATGCTTATATAAAAGCCTCGTAAATACTTATTACCTATTTGTGATGCTGACTCATAAGCATCGTAAATAGCATTTTTTGTTATAGTGCCTAACTATAAATAATTTTTTAATGCCCCAGCCCTCACTTGACTCTAGTAGCATGCCGTAGCCAACAGGCCAGGGCTCTCCATCCCGCATTATTAGCTCTATTGGTTTTTAAAATAAATTAATTTAATTTATTTTAAAAACTTAAATAAAATTATTAATTTTAAAGAGAGCAAATATTATTTGGGCACGCTTGTACTCAGGCTAATGAATCAAATTATTGACGTAAAGATTTATACGCAAGCCTCCAAACAGGGCTTTTTTAAACGACGACGAAGTATGTAAGAAACCTGATTTAAGTACTTAGCTGCATGACTGTTGAAAAGGCGTACTTTTGTCATATTACTTTTACTGTGCACAATCACCTCTGTACTTCCTTCTTCTTTCTCCTATAAGACTTTTACTTTAGGCCAATCGCTCTTTCTTCTCTCCCCTCTTCTCTCTTATTATCAGTATAAATATTTTAATATAAATATAAAAGTAACTCTCGTCGGTGGCTGGGTACTGTTTGTTGAGTTTGTAAATATTTAAGCGATTTCAACGCCAAAAAAATGGGAAACAAGTATTGGAAGAGTGGGCCAGACAGGGCCTACGAGCTATTTGTCTCTATAAGCTGTGCTGTGCAGTTTTTGTTCCCTTTTTATTTTAATTGAAAGTAGTCTTCTCCACCTTTCACCAGATAAAAAACATGCATACTGTGCTATGCTGCGCTGGGTGTTGATTTTTACAACAGATATAAGAATGACGTGGATTTTGGCAGCCTTCTCTCTCTCTGTTTTTTAGTTTTTCCTTGGTGGTAGTGTCTTCCACAGGTTACCCGCAGGGAATTTTTCGCGTTCCTCACTCACAGCTGATCGTACGCTACGTATGGGAGCACATATTTATAAATTATTATTTTTATTAATATTTATGTTAATATGTATTTACATGTATATTATTAATCTTAGTATATATATTATCAATCTTAAATATTAATGACTCTTATATATTACTTCTATTAAACTCATTATCGAGAGAGAGTATAAATATATTATATATGCAACAATCGAAGCGTGCTTTATGGGTTAATAAATGGCCGCAAACTTTATATGGCATGAATTTGACTTATTCTTTTGCACAGAATTTTGGTTTTTTTTACTCAGTACATATATTCCTAAGTTTTATTAAATTGAATTTATATTATATTTTTAAAAGTATATGTATACCCTAATTATTATCTAAATTATAAATAATTATTTTTTTAAAATAAAAATATTCTTATTTAAACTTCTAAGGGGGTGACAAGGGATTGTGACTGATAGAGAACATGACAGGCCTCCTTCAACTGATCTCTCTATCAGTCTCCTCATCAATTGTAATCTCCTTAGTACTAAAGTGTGAGAAGGAATATTATTGTCATTTGAAAATCACCTTCATAGTTTTATTAATAATAAAGAATATATATATATATATATATATATATATAAAAGAAATTGTAAGTGCAATTTACCAAAAGATGGGGCTATAATATAAAAGTTATTATTTTTAGAGAATGAGGTCGGTGATGCAAATTGATCAAAGAGAGAGCACTAGAGGGGCTTTTGTTATGCCCGATCTCAACTAATTGGGCGGCAAAGCACTTGTCATTTGTACACTCTTACGAGGGTGGTGTGCTCCCTTTGCGCCATCTATTTTCCTTATCTGCTTTACCCTGACTTTTGCTATCTGCAACCCCTAATCCACACCAAATTCAGCTACAGTTTGTGGCTTCTTCCTCGATCCCAAATTTGGCATCTTTCTATCTCCACCTTCATCTGCAGCCCTTGTTAGCTAGAGAGCCATTCCGTTTGCAAAGGAGGGAGCTACAAAGAGATATTAAAGGAGCAGTTTTTCTATCACAAAGTGAGAGGAGAGGGAGAGGGAGGGGTGAGAGGTTGGTATCCCCCATCCCCCACACCCAAAACGACCATAGTGTGGTCCCTGTCTACCCCGACCATTCCACTGTTGTGGACCTTCCTCCGCTGCCCTCCCATCCTGAATCCTTTGCTAACACTAGTCTCCCCCAACCCTGAACCCATGCAAAAGAAAAAGGGTTATGCTTTTTTGTCCGGTTCTCGACTTCGGCTTCATTTGTTTGGTCTAAATCTGAAAATAAAAAACCAACTAAAAGTTCTGAAAGACCCACAATCTAAATTTTACACTGAATTCAAATCTAAATCAGATCTGAATCTGAATCTGATTATGTTCAGTTTTTAAAATTTTTAAAATAAATATTTTTTTTAATTTGTACTAAAATTTTTTTTACTATAGTAAAGATTATATGTATAGTGTTCATAGTTGAAAATCAAACAAAATTAAAAAATTATTTTTATTTTTTATTTTATTAAATATTTAGTTACTATTTAAATAATCTACACTAGCTGGGGGACTATATGGCAAAAGGTCCAAAAGGGGACTATATGGCAAAAGGTCCAAAAGGAAAGTTACTAAACTCTGTTAACAAAAACACATAAATGCAAAATCATGTTTAATTACAAAACTACCAACTATAATAAGTCTCATTTTGATAGGAAGTAAAATCCATCAAAACATAATTTAATCCAAAAATGCTAAACTCGATCAATAATACAATTTTCACTGTATTAACCTTGCTTTAGATTGTTACTTTCGCATGGTGGACAAATGAATCCCAAAACTCTCTGAACATTTGTTTAGATTAGAGGATGTAAGCAATGTTCAGCTTTGTTTTTTCAACAAACGTTTACTTTTGCTGACTTCATCCTAACTACCAGCAGGAGAATCATTTAAAAAGCAGCTACCATTTCAAAGATAAAGACCTGCTGCACACTAATCACTTGTTTTCAAGATCAAAAGTTCCCCCAGTGGAAGCTGCAGTGTAAACACCCAACCTCTGATCATATTCCACTAAATAAAAACCCATGCAACCTGTTTTGTGCATAATGAAAGAGACTTCTATGAGTTTTTTTTTATATGAAAGAGACTTACATAGTACCATCAGTGAACGAAATTTTTTAATAGCATTATCAATTTCACTTGCTTCAGTAAAGTTGAGTGACGTCAAATTAAAAGTTCTGAGATAAATGCACATATATAGAACTTTCATAAATAAGACTTGCAATCATAAACTTCGTCCTTTTATATAAAATATCTTATACATCGCACACAATAAAGAAACAACAATAAAAAAGGATAAAAAAATTGTAAACTCATATAAAATTGTGGACGTTCTTTAGAGCCATAATAAAGACGAGAGGGATGATATTGTAATTCTAACTAATCCATATGTTTATGCTGAGAAGCCCACAGGGCATGCAGCTGCTATTATGGTAGAGGTTTTGGTAAATGCATAGAGCAAGGGTCTAATCACTGCAGAGCAGAAGCAGTTACTTCTTCAACATATGGCAACGATAACTATTAACACCGATTACTTAAGTCCTGCCTTCTTCTATATCAAGGAAAGATGCTATTGTATCATTAGTTCATCTCACATGCAGAGAGGAAAATATTTGATCGACATTTAGTTTTTTTTTTTAAAGCTTCACATTACTTGGAACACAGTTGTTTTTACCTCAAATATATTCAACACTCACTGAACAACTATTAAAATGAGAGGAAAAGATAAACTCATCAAGCCAGAGTTAAAAATCAGATCTTTCAACAAAAAAATGAATTAGCCCAATAATCATCTAACCAAATAAAAAAAATCAGACTTTTCCACCTCATAGACCAAACATCCACAGATCCAAAAGCCAAAGATATAAAAACAAACATCTAGCTTTGCCATCAAATAAAAAAAACAAGTAACCAAAAAAATGCATCTGCAATCAGATCAAGATCTATGCTAACAAATCGTTGTCATCGTCATCTATGAGAAGACAAACAAAATAAAATCAAGACCAAAGATCGGATCTGCTCACCTTGGGGAAATTGAAGAATAAGCGCATGATAGGTGAGATTTGGGAGACGAGAACGACCTCTTCCATGTCCAGTAATGGCACGATCAAGCTAGATGACCAACAACAAACGACCTAGAAGACAGCCCAAACTCTATTGATCTGCACACAAATTAAAAACAAAAACAAAAGTCAGTATTACATACAAGCCATTCAATAAAAAAAATAGATCATCCTCCATGTCCCAAACCTCGTGAATTACCACCCGGAAACTTTACACACCCAACTTGCGTGTATTAGAACTGTTTGGGTGTAGAAGATTGTCGAGGATGGTGCTGAAAGGAGCGTGTAGGAGTGGCACATGTGAAGGGGGAGGAACGATAGGAAGAGTAGAGATGACAGTGACAAGAGAGGGATGAGGGAGATGAAGAGAGGGAAAGCTAGAAGGAGTGGAGGCCGACGGGAAGCAGAGGCCCAGGTGAGGAGTGAAATTGGCTGATCGGGAGAGGAGACGATGATCGGGTCACATTTTAGGTTTTCATAGGCAGTAAGTGAATGAAATACAACTGACCGTCCATTCAAATTTTATAACATACATCTGATTTAATGACTGATTTAATAACTGAATTCGGTCCTAAACAAACACACTAAAAAGCTACTTAAAAGCCAACTTTTGAGTAACTTATTTAGATTTAGGTCTGAATTAGACCAAACAAATGAAGCCTTCATCCACAAACTGACCCTTGTCCTCCCGGCCACTGTGCTGCCACACCCTTTAGCCTTGTCTTGGCCCTTGCAAAACAATAGGGTGAGAAAAGAGTATGGAGATGTTTTTTTATAAAAATTTTCGTACCAGCTCTATGATCATACTACATCAGGGTCTTAACATAGTATATAGGTGAACACAATCTCTTGGTACCGTGTTACATAAAGTTTGTGTTTGTTTAGGACATAAAGGTTGTGTTTGCCTTTATGTACAATGTTAGTAGCCCATAAAGAATGCCCACGTGTCCTAGTTACGGAGACCGGTCAAGATAGACATGCCCATGTTTTTTTTCTGAATTGTAGAAATATGTTAGAGTGAATCCCATAGGCAAATGAAGGGGTTAAGTTCCCATTGTGGTGGGAGTGTGTGCACCTAAAAGTAGCACCTATTTTGATAGTTGGTCGATCACAGCAGATTCGTGTTGGCAATGATCCATGAAATAACTGACATATCTGATGAAGAGATTTTATGTTTTAACTAGCATGGGAACCTTTGTTATTTAAAATTAATAGTATATTTATACACTAGTGTACATTAACTAAAGCTAGCGTGTGCTAGCATATGCACCTTCGATCTTATAGATAAAGGGCCATGTGTCAGTAAGGAGCTGGAAAAATTCTTCCTATAGTCAAGTACTCATTAGTTGTCCAGTAAATAAAGTAACTTTGTTACAACATCAAAATGATTCATATATTACATGACAATTATATTTTTGGCCACATATCCTAACCCTCAGCCAATTTGTAGGACATTAAGGCCAACAGATGGAGCTCATTAACACCAGGCAACTACTCTGGTGTGGCAAACATGAATGTGGCGGAGAGTGAGTCAAGAAGCAAGGGTACCAAATCAACCCTGCACTAGAATATCATGGGTGTAAACATTCAAACATCAATTAAACCATGTTGGAGCCTCTCATTGGAGAGAGTTTCATTTTAGAAAGATTCTGATCCAAAGAGATGAGAGAAAATCGATTGATTGACTTTGGCAATGTCGACAAATAATTCTTGAAAGATCAATGATGATTCTTGAATCTCATTAAGTTCTTTTCTAATGTAATAGCTCAGAAGATTAGCACTTTTCTAGACCTTGAACTTCCTAAAAATATTGATGTTCTAGTCTAGATTGTAGAAGATTCTTAAAAATTAAGAAAGACTCTTTGCGCCCATTTCTTCTCTAAGAAGATAAAATGTGTAGGAGACAATCCAAGAACTTCAGCACACATTTTGTAACCTCTTCTTGTAATCCATTTCTAGTAGTAAAAACAGTCCATTTGTGTTGGACCAGGGTATGGGCACATGCCCATTATAGTCTACTATGTTCATGGTTTAGTTAAGCTTGTACGAGCCATGGGGTCCAAGGTTAGTAGGGGTGGTCGTGCTAACCCCACATGAGCCATTGTGATATGAATTCTTATGGGACCCACATACATCATACACACACACACACGACATGTGACTAGGGTGTGTATTATCACAATGTGGGGTCCGACTCATAAATTAGTGTCGATGGCCGAACCCCTAGTTTACGAGGGGTTAACCCTGTCGCAGGGTTGGCTATGTGCAGGGGGTTCAGGCCCCGCGGGCGTTGGGAGCAGAGCCTGCTCCCATTGTGTTAGATCTCCTAAGAAAAACTCAATGATATTCTGCAAGAATCCCATTTAATGAAACCCACTTAAGAGTAGATTGGGAGGGGAATAAAAAGGAAACAAGAGGGAGGAGGAAGCCTTAAGTAGCTGGCTGTCCTCTTCTCCTCTCCTCTCTCCTATTCCACCACGACCCTCTCTCTCCTTTTGTGCAGTGTGACCCCCTTTCTTTTGAGAGCAAATAGGGCTGGCTGCCTCTATCCTCTCCCTCTGTTCCTTTTGGTGTGTGGTGCAAGAGGAGAATCATGTTCATCACTAATTTGTGGTTTCAAGGACAAGAAATTGGAGGCCTCCTTGCTGAGTTCCCAATCAAAGAAGAGGGTGTTTGGGGAATCTACATATAAACAAAGTAATCTTCTCACTTTGCTTAATTGATTTATGATTCAATTGAGGACGGACGTCGGCGTGAAGGAAAGAGGACGTCCCGGGGCTGATCAGCCTACAGGTCAGTCCGTATCAATCCTCTTTTTCATTTTGATTAATTGTATGCCTTGATTTTAATGTTTATTGCTTATGGTTTAGGATGTTAATGCATCTTGTGTTGTGAATTGATTTAAAGTAGAGATTTTTATGCATTGCGCCTCCCCCCGGGCTTAAGCACCTCCACACCTCCGCTGCACCACCACTACAATTCCTGCATTTTCTTTTAAAGTCTCTACTATTACACACCATTACATTGCATTTTTTTCACCTAAATCATCTTGTACTAAGAAATTTAGTATCAGAACTTTAAATCAAACCCACTAGGTTCTTTAAATGCATCATGAATGTAAGCACAAGTGAATTATCTCAAAAACTTCAGTAATCAATGTCTGATGAAGAAAATTATGATTTTAGAGCATGCAAATGAAACATCTCTCCTTTTCACATGATTTATGAGATTATGTTTGAGAAGTTTTAGAAGAACAACAAAATTGAGATGTCTTAGCTCCATGGAATGAAGAAAATAAGAGAGTTAAATAAAAATAAGTTCTAAGGTATTTTATAGGCTTTAAATTCCTTCCATTGATTGTTCAATAGGACTCATTAATTTTTTTATCGGTTAAATTCATTACTTTTGCTTCCAATGGTGCTAGGGAAAATTTTCCACTCCTTGGATTTGCATCAAATCGTGGTGGAAATAATTTCTACAATATAATTTTCAACATAGTATGGGTGGTTATCTTGCCAATGGAGCTTGCGATCGATTTTTTTTAAAGTAAAATTTCATTAAGGCCAAAGAGATGAGGGGAAAATAAAGAACAAAGTTGAAGAGTACACCTTCTTGGAACCATATAACCTTTGGCAAAAGGCTTATAAACAAGAAAAGAACTGAAGAAAATCAAAATATCCCAACGACCCGTAGAACGAAGAAAAAATTCATCCTTTTTATCAACACCTCAAAGGGCTATCTGCTATCAGTAACTTAATATTTTTTTAGTAAATTAGATTTGTACTCTCAATGAATACCAAAAATGTGCACAGATCTTCTGCAATTGCAAAAGTAGACATGCAAACATTTGACGCCATTGTCTTGTATGAGAAAATGACATTGTTTTGACATTGTTTGCACCGGTGCTTTTCTGACAGCTCTACAAATATTTTGTACAAATTACTTTTTAAGAACATTTTTTCCAGTATGCATAGATGATACAAAATTTAAATATTCCTGGGAGATTACAGCAGTGAGTTGAGGCATAAGATTGCTGAACAATAAGAGCCATATGCATTCATCTTCTATCGCACCTACTAAACATGTGCATAGAAAATATGCATGATGGCAAACCACCCATGACCCAAAGCTCAGATGGCTTGCGTCATAATAAAGATGCAAATTACATGCAAACTAAATATGCTTATGTATCTATATGTGTCATGCCATACCATGCTATATGCTTATGTATCTACACGTGTGCTTACTTTAGATAATCATGCATCCGTTCATGCCATGCTATATGTAAAATATTTATAACATTATACCACCATAATTAATAATTTAGACATGCTAAAAAATTTCATACATTAATAAGACTAGAAGATTCTAAACCATCTACCTTCAATTTCACCATATACTGTACAATATTTTAATCAAAATCATCTATATTTCAAAAAGGACCATACCCACTGCTACCTAAAAAGATTACCAAACGAATTCCTCATATTTTGTAAATTTATTCCTTAAAATATCCATATAAGTCAAACAAAGCACATACCTGTTGGTTTTACTTAATCAAATCTTTCCACTAGTTAATCCCTAAAAACTTTTCTAAAGAAATGAGGGTCTATGGACCACCCATATGCATCCGACAAAGATCCTAGTGGTTGCGCTACCAAACAAATTTCTCCTGAGCTCGAGTAAAAATCTCTATAGTAATGGTGAACCACCATGTAAGTTTTTCCATGTTATACCCCTCAATCCCTAAGATGTCATCTCATCCCATTTATAATCATTGTCTTCTCTACAACCCAATTTATTCTAGTTTGTTATCTTTTTGACTCATTAGGATATTTCAGTACTCAATTTATTTGTCATATAACATGCTTGATTATCAAATTACTTGTGTTGAAATAATAGACAAACATCATGTCCTGACTGACTCGATTACACCAACTTTGCAAAATTTAAGACTTTATTGACATGTCAGGGAAACGTCAACCTTGTGTCCCCACCAGTACCTATGCCCCATACTATAGGCCCTATTAGTTCTTTAGGGAAGCATTCCCACTTACATGTTTCCATGAACACAGGCGAGCTCAACCTATATCCCAGCGGCTCATATTTGATTTCTTCATAAACTTAAAACATGCTTATTGGCCACCCATCAAACGGTTATGCATAACCCATACATAATATGGGCATCCATCATCTTTGTCATGCTTCAACATACATGAATCATTACCTCATTCCCCATATTCAAGAGTCCCACATGAGATGCTACATAACCATGAAATTTACCATTCTACCTCTAGTCCACATGCTTTACATGATATTCCAAAAATAGGACTCTACTCATATGTATACATACTATGGAGTTGTATCAAGTTATGGAAAGAATTTTCAAAAGGAGGAAAATAGACTATATGAAATTATAGTCTAATTGGGCCTTTAGCAAAGCAAATTGCCCGCCTAAGTCCCTTATAGTGTAAATTCATAATTCCTACACTTTTTTGAAATTTATTTTTTAGGAAAACTACTTAAATAAATACGATTAATATGAAATTTGGACCATTATAAATTCAATGGGTTTATGGTCCAAAATTATATTATGGGTCCAATTCGGTTAATAAATTTATCATATCCAGGTCAAATAGAGTCCAAATCAACTTAGGGTTTTGCACCAAAACTGTCATTCATAGATTCATTTCTACAAAAATTTTGAGGTTAGTTTGACCCCATTTGATCCTCAAGAATCAAGAAGAACTAGGAAACTAGGAATCTAGAAATTTAGACCTTTTTTGTTTTCAAAAAATCCAATAATTATAAAAATCATTAGAAAATTTCCAAAATTAAGAGCTAAAAAATGACTCTCACGAATCTCTGATAATTTTTCTAAGGCTGTTCAATGGGTATTTGGCCCTTAAACCTAAAGTCGGAACTTAGACAAATGAAAACTAACATATTTCTGGGTTCGGAATTAAATTGATTATCCACTGAAGAAAACCTCGTAAAACGACCTAAAATTTCTACCAGAATGAATTGAGAATGTATCTCAACTCTGAAAAAAAAATTAGATTGATTTGAGCACCAAAGGTTTGGAAATAGTTCAACCTTTTTGGGTACATAGTGAAATCATAGGTTCAAAAATCTTTTTCCAAACCATCACAATCTAATTCTACTAATTCATTCAAGTAAAAACACACTAAAAAATCTATTCATAATCTTTAGAGACATCTTAAAACACCATATAACATGCCATTCTAATCACATATCTCATGCTTAAGTTTTCAAATACTCCTTCCGTCCTATTTTAATAGCTCCATTTCTCATTTTTATAATTTTTATCATATATTAAGTCTCACGTAAATATAACTATAATAAAACTCCTGCATCTTCATGTTCAGTAGGACTATGCGATGCCTATCTCTCCGCCAAGCCCACTCTTGCTTATTTGCCTGCTGTGATTTGTGAACCCAGGTCGAGAGCCTTCCACGGCTCCAAGTACAGGGGTAGTCATCCAAGCCCCTCTTCGCCCTCTACTGCCTCTCCGACAACGGCTTCTTCATCAACCACGCTCGCGTCCTCCTCGGCTTCGGCGAGCCAGCCTTCCCATCTGCAAGGCTTGTCCTCCAGTCATGGAAGTAAAATCTATATTGGGCACCAGAAGTCTGGTAGGATGGCGACCTCTGTGGGTGGCTCCACAGCATTAGAGTTGTGGGGTGGCCGGGGGGTCGAGGCCCCAAACAGCATGCATTTGGTGTATTGCACGAGCCGAACGAGTGCCGCGATGGTGGCCATTGGTCTGTCCGGGACCGCCTGGCCATCCAGCTCAGACTTTAGGTTCTTCATCTCCGTCCAGCAAGCTCTGGAGCCGTGGAGCTTGACTAGCCGGAAGATATCCGAGTGGCGGCAGTGTTCAGGGACGACATAGCGCTCGATGTCGTCTATGACAGCAAGGACCTCAGATCGGAGGGCCATGTCATTGGGGTCAACAAGCCGCTGGTACTGGCTCTTCACGAGCAGCACCTGGTCCCTAACATCCTCAAAGAGAGATAGGGAGATTGGCGACGGGAAAAATGTTGAGAAGGGTCGATAGCTCGACCTCAGCTTCATGGAAAGTGTTGGAGATGGACTTGGTCTAGACGAGCAACCAAAGCTTGCTTTTATTGTAGAGGTCTCCTATGAGAGCTCTCATTTTTTGCAAGACGATGAGGATCTCCTGGAGGCAGAGGTAACGGATGTAGAGAGGGGATGGCGGGGGAAGGCTCTGGTAAATGCTCCTCAAAGAGGAGGGAGAGGAGCTCGTCCTTGCAGACAATGGAGTGGGAATTGCGGCGCTGGAGGGGGCAGGAGTTGGGGGGGCTGGAGGAGGAGGGAAGTGCAGTAGGCTGACAGTAGAGAAGGAGGAAGAGGAGCAGCTGAGCAGGGAGCGGGGCGGTTCCTTCCTGCGGCCTTTTCTTGTAGGAAGTTCCCTTGGGGAGGCGGCGGCCAGGGGCGGGCTCCATCATCTGGTGTCGGCGCTGCCACGTTGGTGAACGTAGTGGTGGGGGTAAGGAGAGAGGAGGTGGTGGGGCAAATGCTGGAGGAGTTCCGGGGGGTGTACGATGAGATGTGCAGGACCAGCGTGGCCATGGTGTAGTCAACAACGAAGATGGAGTAGACAGAGCTGGAGGGCATCACGGTGCGGGTCCGGTGGAGGAGAGGCTCGTACACGGTGAGGCCAAAGATGGTAATGCAGATACAAGCCCATGAAAGATGGCAGCATGTTTTTGAGTTGTTTTACGATGTTATATTTCTATAGTGAGAAGCACCGTAGAGCTCTTAAGGTTTAAATTGGATGGAATGGAGCAGTTAATATAAAACGTGATTTTTTTTCTATTGGAGCTATTAAAATAGGATGGAGGGAGTATATATTTAAGCATCAAGTAGCATAGCATAAACATGATATTATTTAACATAACATGATTCACACAACCAAGGCAAATAACACAACTTTCTTCATTATAAGAATATAGAGGTAGTTCCTACCTCTTCACAAAGGAAAGTTTTTAATCCTTGAATCTCTGGCCCTCGTCCTTTCAAATTAGGGCTTGGAAGGCTAGTCTATGCTTATTCTACCCGGTCACATGTATTTCCTCGTATTTGGGTCTCTAGGTCAAGTCTCGTAGGTGGGTCCACTAACTTATCATATATATACCCTTAGATCAAAATGATACACTTTACCCTTCCTAGACTTATGGTTATGGTTTCCATGTGGCCATATTGACTAGGTTGACCGGCAACCCACATTGTTGACCTAAATTAGGAAAGTTCTATCCCCTTGCCCATAATGGTCAAGCAGATCTATGTTTTTGTTCAGAGTTCAGTTTTATACTAGGGTTTAATTTCTTTCCCTAGATTACTTAAGAAACTTATCCAAATTTTTTAGGTGTTACATAATCAGTATACTCTGACAAAAATACAATGATCCATCTCTCATTTCACCCTAGCTGGCCATCAAAGGTCCAAAGGGAGAAACATTTTAGGCTTGTCGTCCTCTCCCTACCGCCACCATATCCATCATTCCAAATGGCCTTCTGGCTCCACACAACATCATCACCTCACATGTCGTCCTTTCTGTCCTTTCCCTATAGGCTCTCCTTGCTCCACACGATGTATCTCTCTTACCACTTCACATTGCATAGGCCAAAAGTCCTTCCGCATACAACAATAATCCCACAAAAATGAACCCTATATTGAAATCCCAAAAAGTCACTCTACTCGTTTGGAAGTATTGGTGTAGCCTTGAATTTTCAGCGTGTTGCTTGGGACTCTGAAGTGTACTTGGCCTAGGGAAGTGCATAATAGAAGAGTTGCAAGTAAAAGAGAACAAAATACCAAAAGGTTTAAAAGTAGAATACCAAATACTAGATAAAGAAAGTTAAACCAACCAAATAACAAAAATGAACAGCATAGTATCAAAAGTGATACTTAATCAGCGGAATACCAACATTAAACACACATCTAGAAAAAGTGAATACCAGAAAACCAAACTTCAACTAGAAAATACCATATAATGAAAGTGAAACAAACTGAAATAACAAAAATGAGTAGAACACCAAAAGTGATACTTAATATATAGAATACCAACATTAAACACCCATATAGCTTAGGTTAATAAGAATAAATCAAAGTTAAACTACCAAATACTAGATAACAAAGTTAAACCAACCGAAATAACAAAAATAAACAACAGAACACCAAAAGTGATACTTAAGTAATATACCAACATTAAACTCATATATAGAAAATGTTAATATCAGAAAACATAAATTCAACTACCAAATAATGAAAGTTAAACAAACCGAAATAAAAAGATGAACAACATAATACCAAAAGTGATATTTAATCAATAGTATACCATCATTAAACACACACATATAAAAAGTTAATAGCAAAAAGCCTAACTTCAACTGCAAATACAAATAAACCAAATCAAACACAATACTAAACATAAATACCATATGTAATTATAAAAATATAATAATAATAGAGCCATTAGCATGCCTTGGGCGCCTACCAACTACGGGATTTCAATCCCGTGGCTTAGGTAGTAGGAGGCAAAACAAGGTTTCTGCCCCCCAGCCACTGGATCATGGTCTGATGGCTTTGAAGCATCCGGGTGCTTCTCAACTTTCGGCTAATGACAATGTTATGTGTTATCAATAACACGACGAGAAAGTTTCCATATAAACCATTACATGCTAAACTACAAATGATATTCCCAATGCTAATACGATGTCATGTCACATCATATTTTCAAAACATGTTCATTAACATGGTTGTATTATCACTTATACAAATTTCCATAACTTGAAAAGAATATCATTCATGTGCCTTGATTCAAAGGAAAAGGCCTGAAATCATATCTGATCTAAGCTGGATTGTATATATGGGGGAAACTTATTCAAAATGGAATTTTTCATACTTATTGTATTTGCTTATCTCAAAATTTGCTCCAAGAGCATGACCTTGTTAACCACCATATAATATTCTACAACTATTTTATGGATTTCATCCTCTAGAAAATTTTCCCACTCCATTGGGGCATTGAAATCACACCAAATTATGACCCTTCAAAAAATGCCAATGATGGGTGGAGGTGTGGCATTGTGCCATTTAGAAAGATTAATGTTGAAATGCTTACCTTTCATACAGACAAGGGGGCATTGCAGATGAGTAATAAATGTCAACTTTATTTGACATTCCCTAGCATTGTTTTCGAAGAATGCCCTTTTTACTCATCTAGAATACTGGCATTCCACTATTAATTCTAATGAACCGCACAATGTTATATTTCAGTTGACAGAACTTATTTTTGAAGAATAATAATCCGTCATGATTTTAATGTGCCAATGAATGCAAAAAACATAGGGTGGCTAGGGTCCATAAAATAGTTGTAGAAGTCTATGTGATTGCTAATGACATGGTGCTCGTAGAGAAGAAAATGTGATCCTTTTTCTTATGGATTTTTACAAAATAAATTGTCATTTTATTGCTCCTAGGCCATGGATATGTGTTTAGAAGATTTGATGGCTAATGAGACTATGTGAAGGCTATGTGAGTTTCTAATAAATTGTCCTAACATTGTCCCAAAAATCACTCATCATGTTGGGAAAATCTCGCTTTGTTCCCTCATCATCATTAATTTATGGCAACCAATGTTGGTTCTAATCTAAATTTTCTCAATGGTATTTATGTTTAAATGTGTTTTATTTAGAATTATGAACATTCATATGTGTCTTGACATGACCATTAAAAAAAGTGTAGATATTATAATGCGACTTGTTACTATTTTATGTTATTCTATATATGCTTAGTAGCAAAATCTTGTTATTGAGAAAGTAATAAGAATATCACATTCATCACATTTAAACAATAATCTAACAATTGTTTTATCGATAGCATGCTATTTTATTGTGTACTCGATGACAAAGTATTCTTATTATTCTTGTTATATTTTGGGAAGATTGATATTATGGTAGTTAGCTCTTTTGAGCATTCTACCATAAAACAAATTCTGATTATTCTAGCTACTTTGGTACTCTGGTTGTTTTCTAAGAGTATCAAATTAGAAAACCTAAATATCAAAAACATAAAAAAATAGCAAGATTTGGTTGCAAACTACCAAACATATGTTGTAAAGTACCAAAGATGGTCATAAGTTTAAGTGTTTTGACCTATATCTAATAATTGCCATGAACATTAACATATTGTTTTTCCACATCAATGTGTTATGAGCTTCTAATCTTTAGCTCACAAAATTAATCTTAGTTGTACTTTGAAAGAAGATAAAATTAGGCATAAATTCATGCAGAAATAAAAAACACAACAAAATGAAATAAATGGAAAACAAGCGCGAAGCAAAATGTCCAATTTAAAATTCTTAAAAGTGACAACTCTTTTGTCAACCTTATCATAATAAACAGAAAAGAGAAGAAGAATTGGAATAAGGAGTACCAATTCCTTGGATTCTTTAGCTCGGTGAAAGTGGGTTTCTCAATCCATCACTGTGTGGCAAGTCATCTCTCTTGTCTTCATCTAAAAAGATGATCGTTCATGTCCCTACAGATGCAATCTCTCCCATCTTTGTAGAGCATCTCTCTTCTCTTATTGGCACCTCTTACCTCTCGTACTAGTGGGGAGCCACCCTATTTATTGAGGAGAACATAATGAGTTGCATAAATCAAATTGTTAGCTAACCTCATATCATGTGAGTTATCTCGGAAGTGTAGGAAAGGATACAAGATTGAGACATGCATTTAGGGTCCTCATGATGAAGATTGCCGTGTTTAAGGTCCCAAAGATGATGGTTAACACATTTAGAGTCCCAATGATGCAAAACTAAGACCATGAAGGTTTTACATATAAATTTGAAATACAAATTTTTGTATAGTAAAAGATTGTAAATATGGGTCCTCACTTAGTTTTTATGTTTAAATATGGATTTTCTTTATTTTTTCTCAAATTTTGAATGTGTTATAACATGACTATCCAAATTAGTGTGTGATTATATCTATAATAGGTAAAATTGTCTTGTTATCGCTAACACAATAGGAATAACATATTTGGTACTCATGTAGTTTGCTACATAACACATAAGTTACATATCAAAATACAAAAGAAGCAAACCAAAATTACTTAAACAAAATAAAAGAAGACCAAATAATAAATGACATACAAGAAGCATAGCAAATATGAGACAAACATAAACCAACCAAAAGGAAAAAAATGAACAACAAATAGGAAATGTGAGATATACTTGATGACCAAAAAAACCAACATTAAACACAAATTTGGAAAAAAATTAATACAAGAAAACCAAACATCAAATGCATAATACAAATAAACCGAAATTGATCACGCAACCAAACTTAAATACCATATGCAATAATAAGAATGATGTGTTATTGATTACACAACAATCCAAAAAAAAGGACATAGTATGAAGAATGCCATGTTAACGATAACATGACTAGAATATTACTATATGAACATGACATGCTAAACCAAAAAAGAAATTCTCACTGCCAACACTATGTCATATTGCATGCACTGTTAAATATATAGTAATTAACATTGTCATGTCATTAGATGCACCAATTTTCATAACTTTAATACTATTCATGTGCCTTGATCAGAAGAGTAAGTAGGAGAGAAAGGGGAACAAGTGTAATATATTGATCTGAGTTGCACTGTATATATACGAGGATCATTTATCCAAAATGGTATTTTTCACACATATTATCCACTTATCTTACATTGAAAAGTAGTATATTTACTGTGTTAGGGGTAGCAACACCAGTCAATTCAATAATTTTTTTGTTAGAAGATGATCATAGGATAAAGAGCATAACCCATGCTGGCAATTTTGTGGACAATAGCCAGACTTTTATGGATTTTCATTCATGTACCATATGAATTTTTGAAGATTAAAATTTGACACATTTTTTATCATACTATATCTCTAAAGACTATTGGCCACCATGCACTTTGCTCCATCCATCCAATGTCATGTCAAGGAGCTTTCCTCCTATGCAATGAAGGTATATATGCAATGGAAAAGTAGATATTGTATATATGCATCTATTAGCTAGAAACCATGGAATGGTAGTTTATTTATTAAAGATCTATTACAAAACTGACCAAGATTTTTTCTTGGAGAGCATGACCTAATCAACCATCAGATAAGCTCCTACAATTATTTCATGGATTTCAGCCCCGGAAAGTTATATGCCTCCATTGGGACATTGATATCAAGCTTGATTATAACCCTTCAAAAAATGACATTGGTGGGAGGAGGTATTGGGAGTTTAATATCCACTTAGATGGAGATAATAGATCACTAGATTGCTCCTAACCTTTTTAATTTCACAAGTAATTAAGAGTTCTAGCCTCTATTCGCAAGAATATATTTTTAAAGCAAAATTAACAATAAATAAAACTTAATTTCAAATCGCCATTCACGATCAATCAATCAACAAACCACATATGCAAACCACACAATCACACAAAGATTTTTATGTGGAAAACCCGAACAAAGGTAAAAAACAACAGCAACCTCAATCCAAGGCTAAATTAATACATTAGAATAATATAGGTCTTACAAGACTCAAAATAACCAACCAACCTTAAGACTTGACATAAACTTCTTTTGTTCAATCTTCTCTTGTTGATAATTTTGCCCTTAAATTCTTCTTCTTCTAAATCATTAAAGTTTTCCCTCTTCATGTTCGAATATCTCTTTATCTTCTTTTAGCAGTTTAACCAAGGGCTTCTTCCTTGTTTGTTGATTTACATCTTGAGAATTTTCAATTCTTTGAATAACTTTTCTGACTCCTCTCTAAAATTTATGTGTGCAATATTTTCTTCTTAGTAGTAGATTAACAAGAATTCGCTATAGATAATTTCTTCAAGCTCCTTTGTGAGTTATCAAGGAAAACAATGTGAAAAGGACTCTCCTTTCCTCTCTAATGTTTTCTTCTCTTTGATTTCATCACTTCTTAGCCTTTATATAGGTCTGCAAATTGAATTGGTACTTTGACTTCAACAAGGAAAAAAATCTATTCCAAAAAGACTTGTTTAGGAAAAAATTGCTAGTGTTTTGATTGTTCACTATTTTCTTAAGTCATGACCCCTTGAGCGCTCAATCAGTGATCATGGCAATCGATCAATGAACTCTTTGTCTATTTTTACAAAGAGTTGATTCTAGTAGAGATCAATCATTTCTCTCTACATATTATCTAGCCATAGATCAATGGTACTATTCATTGATAGTTTTACCTTTTTTACCTTAAATCTATGAAAAACCTCTGAAATTGCTTTAGAAACATCTCCAAGTGATTTTGGTATGAGAATGTAAATTGAAAAACTTCTTAACCCATCAACATTATTGAGTTTCCAGTTTTGATCCATAAAAACATGTCTGCTCCTATTTTTTAAGTTCATCGATTCTAAATTTGACTCCACCACAACTACATCCAATCAAATTTTAAAACTAATTACAGATTCAAGGTTTCTGATATATTTTTAACAAAGAAATTAGCTAATAAACCTTACATATGACAACTATGTTCTAACATGTATGGCATAGTTTGGTTTAGCAAGATCAATGTTAAAATGCTCGCCTTCTAGATGGACAAGAGGGGCATTGCTAATGAGTAATAAGGTGAAATGGCAACTTCATTTGATATTCCCTCCCATTGCTCTCCAAGAACAACCTAGGCAATGGATATATCTTTAGAAGATCTGCTTTTTCATTGCAGAACTTCATTGCATAGGACAAAAGATGCATGAAAAGACTTTGGATAGATCACTACAATAAAATGTACTATTAGCGACACATTTATTAGCGACACAAACAAAAGTGTTGCTAAAAACCACTACTTGCGACGCATACAAAATCGTTGCAAAAAATGAACTATTAGCAACGCATAATAGTATGCGTCGCTAAAAGATGCTTAATTTAAAGTGTCGCTAACACTAACCGTATTAGTGACGCTTTCCAATAAATATCGCTATTTAGTTACGCTATTAGCAATGCTTTCAACAAGCATCGCTAAAAGATATTTGTTTTAAAAAAAAGAAAAAAATCATAACTATTAGCAACGCTTTTCTTAAGCGTTGCTAATAGTTTTAACAATCGCGACGCTTGTTAGAAAGTGTCACTAATAAATAATTTATTAGCAACTCTTAATGAAAGTGTCACTAATAGTAATGAATTTGAAATAAAAAAGTTTAGAAATATCAGTGACGATTTTAATTAAGCATCACAAATAGTATTGACAATAACGACACTTGTTTACAAGCGTCGCTCATAGCTTTATTAATTAATTTTATTTAATAAATATTTATATAATAAATAAATATTTAAGAATTAAAAGAAACTTCATAAATATAATATATTTTATTCAATATTTACTATTTTTATATATTGTAAATAAATATTAAATTTTTAATAAAAAGTAGTGCCAATACTTGATTAAACTTTCACTATTTATATATAATTTATTTTATTTCTTAAATGTTTTTATTAATTTTAAAATATAATTTGTAATAAAAGAGAGTGAGTGAAGAGAGCAAGAGAGAGAGTGATCAGGAGAGAGAGAGGACGAGATAGAGGGTAGAGAGAGGAGGAGGAGATAGAGGGTAGAGAGAGAGCAGGAGGAGAGAGAGAACGAAGAGAGAGAAGAGATAGAGAGGAAAGAGAGAGAGAGTGGAGAGAGAGGAAATAAGAGAGGAGAGGAGAGAGAGGGGAGAGAGAGAGGAAATAAGAGAGGAGTGGAGAGAGAGAGGGGAGAGAAAGAGGAGAGAGAAGAATAGAGAGAGAGGAAAAGAGAGGAGAGAGAGGGGAGAGAAAGGAAGAGAGAGGAGAGAGAGAATTAAAATTGTTATTATAAATTATATTTAAAATTTTATACATATAAAAAATTTCCTATTAGCGATACATAAGTATGCATCACTACTAACTTCGGCTAGTAGTGACGCATAAGTGTATGCATCACTACTATCCTAGTTTACTAAAATCTAATATATGAATGTGTTGCTACTACCCTACGTTAATAGCGATGCATATGTCATGCATTGCTAATAGAAATTTTTTTATTTAGAAAAAAATTAAATTAAAAGAGATAGAGAGAGTGCGAGGAGAGAGGAGGGAGAGATAGGGGAGAGAGAGAGGGGAGAGAGAGAGCAAAGAGAGAAGAGATAGAGAGGAAAGAGAGAGAGAGGGAGGAGAGAGGAGGGAGTGAGTGAGAGGAAGAGAGAGAGAGAGTGGGGAGAGAGATAGCGGAGAGAGAGAAGAGATAGAGAGGAGAGAGAGAGAGAGGGAGGTGGGAGAGAGGAAGAGAGAGAATTGAAATTGTTATTATAAATTATTTTTTAAAATTTTAAAAATAAAAAAACCTTATTAGCAACGCAAAACATATATGTCGGTAATAACTTAGGGTAGTAGTGATGCATATACATAAGCGTCGTTACTACCCTAAGATAGTAGCAACACATACGTTTTGCGTCTCTAAAAAGAATTTTTTTATTTTCAATAAATTTTAATTAATAGTGATAGAGAGAAAGGAGGGAGGAGAGAGAGGACAAGATAGAGGATAGAGAGAGAGAGGAGGAAAGATGAGAGAGAGAGGTGGGAAAAGGGAGAAACGGTGTTGAAGAAAAAAATGGATTTTCAAAAAGCACTTTTCTTGCTCAAACCCAAAAGCCTGAGCGTCTAAATTCAAATAGATTCTCAGCAAAACAAACAAAGTAAATAGTTTACATAGATGGCTGAAACATCTTTCGAGCGAGATCTATTGTTTCTCACACATTTCTAAGGAGCATGACTTAAGTTCCTCCCATTGTCCCTGGGTACACTCACGGGGAATGCTTTAGCAGGTAAGAGAATTTAGGAGTGATATTCCTTGAATCTGCTCCGATTCGAGTCTGGCAAGTTGCTGCTAGTGGGAAGGTTGCAGATTGGAAGGGCGGAGTTTGGGTGAGGCACACACCTGAGTGACAGAGTCCATATGCATCAACGCTATGGTAGAAGAGTCTGAAAACGAGGAGAGAGAGAGGAGAGAGAGGAAGAGATACATGAGAGGAAGAGAATGGAGAGACAGAGAGAGACGATTAAAATTGTTATTATAAATTTTTTTTAAAATTCTTATTAGAGAAGCATATACTTATATGTTGCTACTAAATTAGGGTACTAGCAACACATACGTGTATGCATCGCTACTATCCTAGTGTAGTAGCGACGCAAACACGCATGCGTTACTACTAACTAGTTTAGTAGCGATACATATAGTTATGTGTCGCAACTACAAATTATTATTTTAAAAAAAATTAAAAAAAGAGATAAAAAAGGAGAGAGAGGAGAGAGAAAAGAGGAGAGAGAGAAGAGAGAGGCTGAGGAGAGGGGGTAGAGATGGATTGGGTCCACCTCCGCCATGCTCCTGTAGTCTCTCCTCCATTCTCTCTCTCTCTTGCTTGCTTTCTCTCCTCTCCCTCTCTCTCCCCTCTCTCTCACCTCCCCTCTCCTTTGCTCCTCTCTCTTCCTCCTCCTCTCTCTCTCCTCCCCTCTCCTTTGCTTCTCTCTCCTCCCCCTCCTCTCTCTCTCCTCCTCTCTCTCCCCTCCTCTCTCTCCTCTCTCCCTCCTCTCTATTAATCTCTCTCACACACACATTCTCTCTCTCCCCCTCCCCCTCCTCTCTCTCCCCTCCTTTCTCTTTCTCCTCTCTCTCTCTCTCCCCTCTCCCTCTCTCTCTTTTTTGCTTCTTGCAACGCTTCCACTGGAAGCATCACAAAAAATGGCATGAGCAAAAATTCCCTACAAGGTCAATTTTCACCCACGCTGCCTCCCATTGTACGTCTTACTCCCACTGACGAACTGACCCCGGCGACCCGCCCCACACTAGTGGCCTCCACATTGCTTCCACTTCCCCTCTCTCCCCGGTTCGCCCCCTCCCCACTCCTTCCCCTCCTCCCTCCCGCTCTCCCCTCTCCCCGGTGGGTTGCTCTGGGGGCTAGAATCGGGCTCTCTGCCGGATTCCGGCTCCCCCTCTCACCCAAGCGCTCATGCCTCCCCCTCTCTATTTTCTTCATGACCCCTACTCCCGGTTTCCCCCTCCTCTGGTTAGAGGAAGGGGCTCTGGGGGTTGGAATCCGGCTACCCACCGAATTCCAGCTACCCCTCCACCCCTCCCCTCTCTCCCCAGCGCTTCCCCCTCCCCTCTCTGTTTTCTTCCCGCCACGTACTCCTAGTTTCCCCCTCTGGTTAACATACCGGATGAAGGGGCTTTGGGGGCCAAAATCCAACTCCCCCTCCAGCCCCCCTCTTTCCCTAGTGCTCCCCTGCCCCTCTCTGTTTTCTTCCTGCACCCCTCTACTCCCGGTCCCCCTCCTCTAGTCGATAGACCGGAGGAAGGGGCTCTGGGGGCTGGATTCTAGCTCCCCCTCCCCCTCCACCCCCTCTCCCCTACACCCGGCTCCCCCCTCCTCTGGTGGATAAACCAGATGAGGGGGCTCTGGGGGCCGGAATCCAGCTCCCCAACGGATTCCGACACCACCTCCACCTTCTCCCCGGTCACCCCCCCACCTCAGTATCCCCAGCCAGGGCTCTCCCGTCGCCTGTGGGCTATTGTTTTGTATTGTTTTAAGTAATTAGCGACACTTTTGGAGAGCGTCGCTAAAGACTTTCTGTAATATTTTTGTCTTTTTACATATTAGCTATGCCTTAAAAAGCATCGCTAATATAATTTTTTTTATATCTATTTTTTATATAAGCATCGTTATAGACTATTTTTTTATTATTTTATTCAATACAACAAGAGGAGCTTATTGAAGGCTAGAAGAAGACAAAGGCAAAGCAAAGAGGAAGAAAAGTTTCAACTGCTTGAGGGAGAATACTTGAAAGCCACAAACGAAAAGAATTTGTGGAGATCTAAACAAAAAGAGCTTGTGTTAGAGTCAAAACAAAAGTTGGTGGTTTTCTTTTGTCAATGTAATTATCATGTTTGCTAGTAGTGCATTGATTTGTTTTTTTTAAACTGTCATACTTTTTTTATCTGAGTTAGTATTTTTCATATTAAATTATTGTGTATTCCTGTGTGGATTGATTGGTTGTGGTTTGATAGATTGATACATCACAAGTGCTCATAGAAAGTATATTTACTTGTTTCTACTTTATAAGAAAGTTATATGCAAAGAGGCTATATCTCATAGTCATTGTCTTTGTTAGATAATCAGACTAGAGACAATGTGATACTTTGCCAAATTAAGTAGACGAATATTAAACTTTCATTTGTAAATATTACCTCGTTAACATGTCTTGATCAGTAGGATGAAATTTTGAAACTGGAATGCGTAGCCCTATATTTGCTTTGAGTTCATCCAAATTACCAAGCCACTTGGCTTTTCCTCTTCAAAAGTTGAACTTTATCACCAAGAGATCTTGATAGAGTAGAATCAAACAAGGAAAATGGTATTCCTACTTCAATTTCTCTACACCACCTACTCCAGTCTTTGATTACACATAGAATGTGAGTTATACCTTACAACATGGAGATTCACTTTTCTTAATCCAATCATAGCTAAAGTAGGCTTTTGGTGTAAAAACAGTATAGGAATATCATCTTCCATCAATCAACTTAGATTTTCTTTTAAGAAACTTATCCATCGCTATCAACAAAAAATGAAAAATAAATAAATAATTATAATAGGCACACATAACACTATATAGACGGGTGGGGTTCAGGAGTAATCAGTTTTAATCATTTAGTATTGGGTATCTTTATCTCTAAACACATCGCAACAAGGAAGGTCAAAGTAGATAACTTTTAGTTAGGACAACCAAACCCCCATCTATTACTTCAATTATAACTTGAATTGTGCGGTTGAGAAGGGCACATAGGGGAGCCTAACCTTAATTGCTTCTGGAGTTGAATTTTTCTATGGTGCCCGACAGCACAAGTTTAATTTTGCACAAAGGGGACCACATACAAGACACAAAACAATCAATACCTTCGAGTCATTGACTAATTCTTCTTGACTCGTGAACTTTTTGTTATGATGCAAGACAATAACGGTTTAATTTGGTCCTTGGTGGAACCACTTAAAAGACAACAAAACAAACAATACCTGTGGCCAAGTCTTCTTGATCCATGTGAACTTTTTTAATATTTAAATGATATAATAAAAGCCACATTCCAAATCAATGCCACTGAACACAGTAAGATTATATGAAGATGGTCTCTCGGGATTCTTAATACCAAATAAATGTTAATGAGCGATTCGCCATGTAATTTTTTTTAAAAAGGTAAATTTTTTATTGGTTTTAAGAACTAAAAAAATAAGAAAATAAATACCCTAACAGGGTTTGATTTGCCAATATTGCAACTTGGTAGTGTTAATAGGAAAGTGAAATATGGGTTGGTTCTACACCTTCTAGTTGAGTGAAAGAGTGGGAGAAAACTCATTTGTCCACAAAGAAATAGTGAAACACAATCCTCCTCTGCTCTTCCACATTATTTGCGTTAAGGTTAATTGTTTAAAAGGGTTAATTAGTTAAAAGGGTTAATTTGTTAAAAGGGTTAATTGGGAAATTAGGCCAAAAGTTAATATATTGATATGGCTTCAACTGGCATAATTAATAAGAGAGGAAGAGGATTGAGTTGATAGGCTTGGCTGGCTAAAGAAGAGAGAAAGGCAGAAAGAAGCTTATGTGGGTTTTGGCCCGTGGGCATGGAATTTTGGTATGTGGTCATTTGGCTCAAGTTTATTTTATGTCTATGAGATAGAATAATCATATAGGAGATTAAGCGAAAAAAACAAAAATATTAGGGTGGTCATTTCACCACTCACCTTTCAATGTAGATCACTCATTTTATATAGGTGAATCAATACAATAATATGGATTAATTAATATAAAAATACTATTATATTAATATAATAATATAGATGAATCAACATAACAATATAGTTTAATTAATATTATAATGAATTTAGATCCATGCAATAATACACTTAAATATATAAAATAATATGGTTGAATAAATACATCAATATGGTTGAATTAGGGCTATGCTCAAAACATGAACCCGACCTGATCAAAATAGAATTGACCCAAGATTGATTTAGGGTCGGTCGAGTCGTCCTTTCTTGGGTCGGGTTGGGCCAGATATGTGAAAAACCCAAGAATTGACCTTAACCGATCTAACCCGAGTTCTAATTTGATCTACAAAACCTTATCTGGTCCGAGTAGTATGAATTTTTTAAAATTTTTATAAATCGAACAAATACTAATTTGGTTCAAAGTATTATAAATGACTTGACGGTAGATAGAATCTTGATTCCTTTTTCGGTCCTCTAGGTTTTTTGGGTCCTATATCAAATTGGGTTGGGTCCAACATACTAGATTCTTATCCGGGGTCATGTCCGGTCCTACAAAACCTGACTACCCTAAGATAAATCATTACAATAATACAGTTCAATAGATATAATAAAATAGATGAATTAATACATCACTATAAAAAAGGGCAACTGAACGGCCGCTAGCCATTGCTATTGATTTGAATAGTTGTCACTAATAATTATAAAAACAAGCTAGCGAACATCCCAAATAAGCTTGTCGTTGGTACTTTCAGTGATGACTTGAACAACTTCCAGCAAAACATTTCTTCCATCGTCTTCGTTGATTCCTTAGCAATGATACTAACAACAAGAGTCAGCATCGCTGTTGCTGATACTATTTATAGAGACGACCATAATAGACATCATTGATAATCTTTACAGCATTGGCTAGAATGGGCCATCACTGATACTATTTACAGTGATGGCCTTTCTGACCTTCAGCAACGGTCAACACCGCCGCTAAAGGATTTAAAAATTATAAAAGATAAACTTCAGGGATGGTCAAGACCGTCGCTGAAGGTATTTAAAAAAAAAGATCCTAAATTTCTAATTTCCCTGCATCTGTTCAAAGACATTATTTTGTTCTATATGCTTGCAACAACAAAAGATTACAGAAGGTATGAATGCACCTTCAACTAAAACTATGTATGATGATATCAATAATTCCATGGCTAGCAATCCATTGGCATGTATCGAACAAGTATCAGAACCTCTTTGTGCAATCAAATTGCTGATTTGGCTCATGCCCAAACATGCCTTATATGAGTAGCTTAAAACAAGAAAAATGAAAACGAAGAAAGAACATCAGAACTTATTTGAGATCCGTCTTTAACTATCCCTCTTGAAACACCACTGCTATTGCCACCTTCACTTCCAAGAAACCAAACCAAGTAGTAAGTACACAAGGAAAATATTTGACGTGTAAGGTAAAAGGAAAACCTCTTTCTCCTGCCATCTTTCCAAATGTAAGACTTCATCATCTAGATTGTCCTCATCAATTACTAACGTATTGGAATCAGCAGCGAAGTACAGAGATTCTGGCAATTTTTGAAGTGTCTGCAAGTTCAAGCAAAAAGAAGATTGAAAAAACTATTTTCAAATCATTGTTGTACAAATAAAAACACAGCACTAATTTAGATCATGTGTTCTTGGAAAAAGAAAAAAACACGGAACTGAAGATTGTGTGTTTCACTTGAGAAGCCTAAGAGGACTAGCATTATAGTAGCATAAACAACACAAGCATAATATAAGTCTCTAAAACGGTATACAGCATCAATTCGACATATAATTGACACATTGCATTGTGTTCTCGAATTACATTCTGCTCACTATCTCCTCCCCAATTATGATATCAAACTTTGATCACTGAGATAAAGAACTAAATATAGTGTTATAGAGATGAAAATGTGAGGTGAATAAGCGGGAAAAACTATTTTAGGATCATGCAAACAAACACATAAGGGAGAACGTCCGATTAATTTTAATGGGTTTTGAGGTGTTCAGTCATGTACAGACGATAGGACCAACGACACTAGAGCCCCCAAAAATGAGGCGAAGGAGAACTTGCAAGGACTAAGGACTGGTGAGAAAACACTCACAATCAACTTAAGATAAGAGCATCAACATCAAGCACGCAGGAATAAGTATATGAAAGATAAAAATACAAGGTTGGCAGAAGATTTTGCCTCAACAAAACTGAAAATGTGTCGTGACAAAGTTACATGATAATAAAACAAGCATTCAACATAAAAGATATTGCCACAAAATAACTAAATCAATAATTACCTATTAAAAAAAAAAAACTAAATCAACAACATAAACTAAAAGTGTCGACATAATTAGACAAGAGAGTGAGGGGATCAACTAAAGCTACAGTATTAAGTTTTACATTATAAATTTTACATCAGTTATATTATAAATGTTCTAAAAGTTGTGCAGCAACTGCCGTATCAACTCCTCGTGAGCCTCCAAAGTGGTAGCCATCTTTTTTAAAGTGGGGCCCACACCTTTATCAACATCAGTCTCATGCCTACCCATGGGCTGTGAATTTATAGAAGGCTCTTGCTACATCCACCAAGGTGCATGTACCATGATGTCAAGGAGGGCTCCGTTGTATCTAAGAATCATGCGATCCCTCCCCATGCAAATGTGTTGGGGTGCTTATGCCTGAGGGGTCCTTTGTGCTTGGGAATCAAGGGATGTCTCTCTATGTATGGGTGGGAGGGATCATGGGTCCATCAAAGGTCTTCCATTGTGGGGAGTCATGGGATACCACCTCATGAACATGTGGAGGGGGGCTCATGTCTCAAGGGGTCTCCACTCCAATTAGCTCATGTTATTTTCTCGAGAGGATCGTTGGGGGGAGGGAGGGATGGCTCATCACATGCTTTCTTCAAAGGGGAAGGAGGCATTGACAATGCCTCATCACCCAGCTTCTCTAAATCATGTACCTCCTTTGTCTTCTTTGAACATGCTAGGGCTCTCACCACAACAAACATTTGCTCCTCTTCAGTGGTGACTTCAATGGAGTGGGCAACTTGCTGTTACATTATTTTGATGCTTTGCTTTAGGTCAAGTTCCATGTATGCACTCCATTGCCGGATTCTCTGCCATACACCTATGCACTGTTCGATCACTACAATGGAAGGAAATATGTTGAAATACCATTATTGAAAGGGAAACACATACTAAAAGTTTATGCGAGAAGTATAGAACATACTCACGTAACTACTAAAAGTAGTAAGTTATATCATACACATATAAATACTTACCTGCAAAACTACTATACATCCAAATAAGTTGGCTCTATCTTTATATAAACAATCGTTTGTATTCCTCACTGTTAGCGTAAAGGGCTAGTACACCATCTTCCCCCAAGAGAACAAGCATCAACTTGTCCTCCGTTATGGTGTTCCTCGCATTCAACTTATTAAAAATATCAATGTCTTTGGCAACAACTATTTTTTGAAAGAGCCTATCTTTCTGGTTGAACTTGAAAGATTATTTAGCTATGTTTGCATCCTGCAGCTCTTGAATCAAAAGACCTAAGAAGAGGGTAACATTTAATGGTCTGACTTGAATGTGAGACCCGATTACCCAACAAATAATAGGCTAATGATTAGTTGCTAGCACACCTAGGTCAATGGTAGATGCAATAACATTTTAAAACATGTGGCCTTGAAGGCTGCTCTAAGGTCCCCTTTGGCGACTCTGTTCAGCTCGTCAATTTTGCTATTGAACACCTACAATTCAACTTACCGATATGCAAGTAAGTAAATATAAAATTTAAGGCTAAGTTAAATAAAAAATTAAAAATAGGTAAAATAGCCCCTCATGATCCACCCCCTAATACTAATCACAACCAAAACTCCTAGTTCATCACAACTGCAAAATAGAATGGCGAAATTAACATGTAAAATAGAATGACAAAAACTTAATAGAAGGAAATGATGCTTACTTACTTTCCGAACTCCATTACCATTGTGGGAGCCAGAAAATGAACCCCGGTCTGGAGAGAAGAGGGGAGTGGAGAGGAGAGGCAATTTTGGGGTAGAGGGATTCCGGTGCGGAGGAACAGAGGTAATTTTACGGCAAAGGGTACCAAAGACTCTTCAGAGTGGCGGTAAGAAGGGCATAGTGCTCAACTTTGCAAACATCTTAGCTTATTCACATTAAATGCTGGGTATTTTAATTTTTTTTACAAAACATATTTTATTTTAATTTTCTTCCATAAAACTTGTAGTTATTTTGGATAAAGTTTTAATAATTTTAAAAAAATTCTCATCTTTTAAAAGTAAAATGTCTCAATCTTGAATTCTTGCACAAGGGCTATGCACGCAAGACTTGACAGGAAAAAGACGGTACAATCAAGCATGTCGGGGCCCATTGGATAATAAGAGTCACCCTTTCCTCCAAGCCATAATTTTCTTTTTATTTTTATAAGCAGTGATCTAATGAGCATCGTCATATATTACCAAGATCACACGCTGAAAGATGATGCTAATATGCAATTCAACTACAACTAGTTGGTTCGAAGATGTAATTGAGTTACATCCTGACGTTCAAATCAGCGGGAAGAGTACCCACTAAAAAAAGATGTCGTTAAATTCAACTCTTCGCCTCAATGTGGTTCGTATTTTTTTCTCTTCGGCGTCACTGGAAGACTTTTGGCTGAAGTCCGAAGAACTTAAATTGCTGGCACACAGAATTAGAGTCTGTGTGCCGTCGATTTAAAACTATGAACGGTGTGTGAAAGTTTACAAGCAAATTTAATTTCAAGTCGAATGTTCATCGTATCGCTGCTTTTAAAAGTAGGTGCTATCAGCCATGGCAAGAACATCAGTCCATGCATACTTCGTGTGCGAGAGAGTGATAGAGACACGGTGCAAGAGATTAAAATGAACAGGATGTATTTTGTGGTGGCGTGGCTCTTATGCTTATGCGCAGCCGTGGCCAATGCTGGGTGCCAAAGGCAGTGCGGAAACGTGGCCGTACCTTATCCCTTCGGCATCAGCAACGGGCGTGGTGGCGACGACGGCTGTTTCAGAGGCCCAGCTTTCAACCTCACTTGCAATGACAGCTTCCAGCCACCCAGACCCTTCCGGGGCGGCCTGGAAGTCATTAACATCTCAGTCCTCCAAGCAGAGATGACCATCGGTGCCAAAATAAGTTTCGAGTGCAGCAACAGCTCAATCTCGGTGAACAAAAGCGATAACTCGCTCGACCATCTGAACCTCGATCCTGATCAGCCCTTCACCTTCTCCCAGCGCAATCGGTTCACGACGATCGGCTCTGAGCACCTATCCTTACTCAGAGGTCGTTGGGGCCACGAGACGTTCAGTATCTGCGCTACCGCCTACAACAACGTATCCATCCAACTGATAGACGGGGACTGCGTCGGGGTCGGCTGCTGCCAAGTGCCCATCCCCAATGGCGTCAAGAGCTTCGTCATCGACCTTCGCAGGTACTCGGACGATACGTTCTCTTCTTACCCCTGTGGCTTTGCGTTTCTCGTGGATCAAGATCAGTTCCAGTTCAAGACGTCCATGCTCTCCAACTACAGCCTCTACTTAGACTCAAATGGAACTGTCCCAGTTTTGCTGGATTGGGCTATCAACAACAAAACCTGCGATTCGGTTCAGTACTCAGATGACTACGCGTGCCCGGAACAGAATACCAAGTGCATCAACGCCAAGATTGAACCTGGGTATCTCTGCTCCTGCAAAGATGGATTTGCTGGAAACCCTTACGAGGGATGCAATGGTGAGTTTATCCGGCCACATGGTCCCTACCTCCCCAGTCCCCCTTGCTACGTCCCTCAATCCTTTTTTCACCACCGCAAGGATTTCCTAGTAATTTGTCTTTTCGCTATGCTAAACATGATTCATATATAGTAACATATGTGTAGATAATTCAATAATTCATTGTTCTGCATCATTATCAATAGAAAAAGAAGAGCAAGATTGTTTTGCAGATCAGATTGATTCAATTGCTGTGGCAAAGTGCAGATATCAACGAGTGTGCTGACAAGACCCAGAATAACTGCAAACATGTATGTCATAATGAACCGGGGTCATACCGGTGCTCTTGCCCTCGTGGCATGGTTGGTGATGGGAGAAGAGATGGATCAGGTTGCAAACTTCCAGTGACTCAACTTGTTGTGGGTAAGTAAAATTTATAAAAAAAACTCCTGGGTATCAGGGTCTTTGCCCGGTTTAGAGTGCATCCTCCCTCTCCTTCTCTCTCTAGTGCTGCTACCGCCGGCCACCTTTTTTTCTCTTTTAATGCCAGCAGGCGCTCTCGTGGTCTCCTTATGCCGGAAGTATTTTTTTATTCTACTCTAACCGTGAGCGTAAGGAATGCTAAGGGAGTGTCCATTTTCAAAATAGACGCTCACTATATATTTCTTACACTCGGCTGACGGTAGTCAGGGAGCATGGAAAACCCTTCCCCTTTGTGCCTACAAGCAACGTCAGCTACAGCTGTGCCCTGCAATTTTACATCTCTGCAATGTTTGGGAAAAGCCCTGTCCTCGGCAGTCGGGGCAATGAATTTGTCATTTTATAGGGCCTAGCTGAAAAACAAACATTATACCTAGCGGGTTCCATGATGACCATTATACACAAGGGTTTTAGCATGAAACGTGAAGGACTGACATGGTAGTCTCATAATACGGTATTACCGGTATATTATGCTTGGACCCCTATATTTGTATGGTCATGGAGCAATGTAGAGATTACATTTACCTATGTCATGGTATGTCCTTGCACTAGGACATACCGTGGAACTTTACTGCAGCTACGCTTGTGAAGTAATACAATCTTAGCGCAGATTTGCACTTAATCTTTACTTTTTTATATATAAAAATGCCGTAATTGGGGGTGGGGGATTTAGGAAAACAGGTTTAACATGGTCCATAAAATAGTTTTATTACTTGTTTCTTTCTTTCATGTTGCAAGCGGTCTTTTCATTTCATTTGCTCTTTCCAGTTCTTCCAACTGACTCTGTAGGCGCATGTGCAGGTATTAACTCGATTATCTTGATTCTAGTTATCGTTGCGACATTATTCTACTGGCACTACCAAAAGAACAAGCTAGAGAAACTCAAAGCGGAGTATTTCTATCAAAATGGTGGTGCTATATACAATAGTCTTTCCTCAAGAGGTGCAGTGGACATAGTCAAAGTCTACCACGAGGATCAGCTTAAGAAGGCAACAAACAATTACTCGGAGATAATTGGTGAGGGAGGTTATGGTGTAGTTTACAAAGGACATCTACCACCACATGGAGAAGTTGCTATTAAGAAGTCTAAAACAGTGGATAAGAATCAAGTTGAAGAATTCATAAATGAGATCTGGGCCTTGTATTGGATGAACCACAAAAATGTGGTAAAGCTAAAAATGTGGTAAAGCTTTTGGGATGTTGTTTGGAATCAAAAGTCCAATTTTAGTGTACGAGTTCATCAGCAATGGAACCCTCGCCCAGCGACTTCATCAGAGGGACTTTGTTGGCTCGATTTCATTTCGAAATCGTCTCAAGATTGCATCAGAAACTGCAGGAGCACTCGCCTACTTGCATTCAGATGTCTCAGTGCCAATTATCCATGGAGATGTCAAATCTGCAAACATCCTCTTAGATTCTAACCTGAATGCCAAAGTGTCGGATTTTGGAACGTCAAAGCTAGTTCCATCAGATCAACAGGGACAAATTGAAACTATTGTGAAAGGAACTCCTGGATATTTGGATCCCGAGTACTTGCAAACATGCCAATTGACAGAGAAGAGTGATGTGTACAGCTTCGGGGTGGTACTTGTCGAGCTATTAACAGGGCAGAGACCCTTCTCAAATGGAGGACCTCGGAGAAAATCATCAGTGAAGCATTTCATCTCTGCGATCAGGGCGAATCGGCTCTCAGAGGCATTAGAGGAACGAGTTCGGATTGAAGGATTGGATGATCAAGTGATGGCACTTGGTCATCTTGCGGAGAGGTGCTTGAGAGTCAAAGGCGAGGATAGGCCAACAATGAGAGATGTTGCAACGGAACTGCAGCAGTTGATCAGGAGGTGCACTGGGCATCCTTGGGTACCAAAGAACCTAGATGAGAAGGAGACCTTGCTAGGCCCATCTTGGGAGGAATGCAGTAACTCTGCAACTGGTGAAATTACTGAAGAGAGATGGTTCAGCCTTGAAATCGAGATGGCCCTGGGACGATGATACCTTCTTTACCATCCTCCACAACCACAAGATTCTTGCTGCCCTCCACCGCTTCCCCGACGGCCCTCCTTGTCTTTCCACGCTTCGGACCTCCCCGACAACCCTCTCTCCATTGCCGGTGCCCTCCTGAATCTCCCCTATGCTTCCATGGCTTGTAGATTTCTGGCCGACGCGCTCTACGTGGCTTGGTCCAGCCACGCCCAAATCAGAAGCAGGTTTTCTGAAAGAACCCACCACTGACAGAGCTTAACTTTCAAAAAAATTTGAAGAAAGAATTTTCTTTGAGTAAAATTTGACTTTATCTAATGAAATATCAGTTTAGCGGGTTGTGTTCATGCAATATATCCTGTTTTGTCATCAATTTTATGTATAAATAATTGTGGAGTTGGAAGAGGTTTCTGTCAAGAATTTTGAATGTTGTCATGACCATCTTCGTAGTTGATTGATTCCTTTGGCGTAGAAGTTGTAATTTATCGCAATTGGGCGATGTTGTTGCATAGTGCGGTAATGCGCACGGTTTAATCAAATGGATCATTATTTTGTTGTATCAAGCAATCACATGCATCATTGTTTCGTTCAACTGTTATAAATTTTTTCATTAAAGAACAGTAACAATAAAAAGACTATCATACCCCTTGTGATGGAAATGAACGTCTGCCCTTGCCCCGTTAGCTAGGTGAGGCCAGGCGTCTCTGTCATGCATGGCTGTGGCCAGCGCTATGGCTAGAACCAGAAGACGTAGGTCATGGCCAGAAAAGAGCTGCACAAGGCCAAAGGGCCCCGAGCCCCCATATATCATTATATATATATATATATATATATATATATATATATATATATATATATATATATATATATATATATATATATATATATATATATATATATATATATATATATATATATATATATATAATTAATAAAGTTTTCATGTACTGATGAGAAATAGTTTTTTTTTCTCATCCCCTTAATTAATGTACTTCTTTCCTTATCTCATATTTTATGAAAACTACTTAAATAGGTTTGAAAAATCACAAATCCATCCACCTTAGTCACTTGCTATATTTAATTAGCTTCAAATATTCCATTCAAAGACCCAAAGGAAACCACCTATATATCCAAAAGTCACTTGCTTTAATTTATTACTATATAATATTCAATTTCCAAGACCCAAAGGAAACTAAGTATAGTCTTTCACTTTTTCTTCTCATTTATTCTATATTGATATGAGCTTCAAATATTTCATTGAGTTTTATGTTTTACTATTCGTCTCACATAATTTATTTCGAGCTATTTCTCAAAAAAGAGGCTTGAGTGCCTAGTGAAAGGCGCAGGAGTTCACACAGGATCTTTTATAGGAGCTCTGAAAGAAATGTGAACAGTGGAAGGCATATGCGAATGCTAATAGATGATGACGAAGGAAATTTATTAATGATAGTAGCTTCAAATGAACGTCATAGGTAGTTTGCACCTGCTAATGATGGAAGTGGACCTAATTGGAGATAAGGCTTAGTGTTAGCTCCTTAACTTGACGGATGTGGAAAGGGGGCGGCTACTCCCATACTTGATAGCCTAGGCAGCCCCTTGGGCACGGACGAATGTTGGGATAGCGTGGGAGATGTTCCAAACGAGCTACTCGCCTTGCGGAGCAAGCTGGGTAGGAGCCCTTGCGCGGGCGGGACTCTAGCAGCGAAGCTGGGCGCTGGTTGGACTTAGGGGAGGACTCCTAAGGCGGATAGGATTCAGCTAATGCTGGCTGGCTGCACTCCTAGTTGGAGTAGGAGACCGGGCAGCAAGTTCCTAGTACGGACAGGACTCGCATAGGCAGGCTAGTCACACTCCTAGGACGGATGGGAGTTGGAGTGGCTGGTTTCCTCGGATGGGCTGACTCTTGGAGGCAGCATGGCGATGGACTTCTAGCAGAAGACAGACTCTTGAAGGTTTCCTATTCTATGCTAGGGGCGGATTGGCTTTGGGCTGAGAGTTGGACAGGGTGAGGACTCTTGTATTGGGTGGCTTTTGTACTTCTAATCGCACTAGGACGGCCAGCCTAAGGCTGGGTCTTTATAAAGGGATGAGAGGGGCGGCCATGGCTGAGTATGATCTGATTTTCTTCCTTCACAGCGAACCAGGGAGCAAGAGAAGAGAGTTCTCAGCCTGGTTGTTCAGCCCTGCTCTCTCCCTACATTGTATTTTAGCGGACAGAAATATAGCTTGGACAGAGACCCTTGCACCAGGTCGGACTGTTTTGCTTGTTTTTCCCTTGCGCATACAAGTGGGAAGGGAAGAGAGTGACTGCGCGGTGTAGTCAGGCCATCACGAGTGCGAACGCTAGGCAAAGCTTCATGCCCGTGACAGTTGGTTCCATTGCCGGGATATACTGAAGGAGGTGAAAGCTCTGTATGGTCTCTGCGAAGGAGTTGGCTGAAGGTTGCTGAGTCGTTGGGATACTCGGAAGAGGCGGATTCCTTGCAGGTTGGTGCTAGACAGATCAGAAATCTTTGCTGCGTGCAGACCCTTCCTTGACGAGTTGCTGAAAACACAGGGAACTAATGGTAGGTTCTATGCTGACTCGCATGGCTGAGCTCGAGGTGAAGGTTGATGCGATGACCACAAGGAATGGGGCGTTGGCTGAAGTCTAGAACTCGTTGCACAACATCAATGAGCGTTAGGCCCTCTTCGACCAGCGAGTGTCCCTGCTGGAAGTTGCCCCACACCTTGACGAATCTCAGGAAGAAGGCAGTCCGGCTGAAGGGGCAGCACGTCTCACCACATTAGCGGCTGATGTGGCTGCGACGACGGACTACCTTAGGTAGTGAGTGCAACAAGTTGAGGAGACAGCGGCAGCAAAGTTGGACGAATTGGTGGACGAAGTGTTGTTGCTGAAGCGGGCAATCCTCAACACTTCATCCAGAGATGGGGGGGAGTCCACATCTCAGCAGGTTGCGAAGAAGACAAAGGTCCCTGAACCGAAGGCGTATGCTAGGATGCAAGGCGCCAAGGAGATAGGGAACTTCCTTTGGGATATGGAAAGCTACTTCACGCTGGTCCATACTCAAGGGGAGGAGAAGGTTACCGTGGCAACGATGTACCTAGAGGGGGATGCAAAGATGTGGTGGCGGACGCGGTTGGAGGATGATGCAGCTGCTGGTCGACCAAAGATAGGAACGTGGGATACGTTCAAGAGGGAGTTGCAGGCGCAATTCCTTCCCAAAAACGTGTCTTGGATGGCTCGAGAGGCGTTGAGGAACCTCAAGCATACGGGGGCAGTCCGGAACTACGTTAAGGAGTTCCAATCACTGATTTTGGGTGTGACGAACATGATGGAGGATGACAAGCTATTCTACTTCGTGGCAGGTTTGCAGACTTGGGCTCAGAACGAGTTGAGACGGAGGGAAGTGGAGGACCTTCCCGCAGCTATTGCAGTCGCTGACAGCTTGGCGGATTTCAAGCAAACTCTCGCTGAGCCAGCGAAGAAGAATGGGGAAGCGAAGGCATCCAACAAGGAGAACACTAAGGGTGGTAACGGTGGCAAAGCAAAGGGCAGCGAACAGACTGTCCGGCCTAGCAGAAGTAGTGGCTGCTTCATATGCGATGGGCCGCACCGTGCCAAGGAGTGTCCGAAATGGGAAAGGCTGAATGCACTTGTCGCTAAAGAGGAAAAGGACAAATCTGAGCATGAGGAGGCAGTTCGGATGAGTCCCTTGCAGGGAATTGGATGTGTTCGGTTGATGGAGTCCCCGGTTGAGGGGGCAGCTTTGGGTCATTGAGGATTTGAAGGAAGGAGGGGAGCAGACTCCCCATGCCTTGGCTGATCGAAGCAGCTAAGGGGCGGACTGATGCAGAGGTTCACAGGATGGTGGGCAGCGGGTGTTACTCAAACTTGGTTGAAGGATGACTTAGGCTGAGCGGAATTCGACTTGGTCGTGGTGTGATGCGAAGTGTTGGCTTCTTGCTGGCGGGTTCAGCGAGGCGAATGGCTGAAGTGCTTCAATCGGTGCACCTGAGAAGTTGGGGCTTCGACGAGGGTGTCGAAGAATCAAGTGCGGGAGGCCTGTTAGCCCCTTAACTTGACGGATGCGGAAAGGGGGCGGCTACTCCCATACTTGGCAACGGACAGCCAAGTTTTGCTAGGTAGCGGACAGCCAGGCAGCCCCTTGGGCACGGACAGATGCTGGGACAGTGCGGGAGATGTTCCGGATGAGCTACTCACCTTGCGGAGCAGGCTGGGTAGGAGTCCTTGGCGGGCGGGACTCTAGCAGCGAAGCTGGGCGCTGGTTGGACTTAGGGGAGGACTCCTAAGGCGGATAGGATTCAGCTTATGCTGGCTGGCTGCACTCCTAGTTGGAGTAGGAGACCGGGCAGCAGGTTCCTAGCACGGACAGGACTCGCACAGGCAGGCTGGTCACACTCTTAGGACGGATGGGAGTGGGAGTGGCTGGTTTCCTCGGATGGGCTGACTCTTGGAGGCAGCATGGCGATGGACTTCTAGCGGAAGACAGACTCTTGAAGGTTTCCTATTCTATTCGAGGGGCGGATTGGCTTTGGGCTGAGAGTTCGACAGGGTGAGGACTCTTGTATTGGGTGGCTTTTGTACTTCTAATTGCACTAGGACGGCCAGCCTAAGGCTGGGTCTTTATAAAGGGACGAGAGGGGAGGCCATGGCTGAGTATGATCTGATTTTCTTCCTTCACAGCGAACCAGGGAGCAAGAGAAGAGAGTTCTCAGCCTGGTTGTTCAGCCCTGCTCTCTCCCTACATTGTATTTCAGCAGACAGAAATATAGCTTGGACAGAAACCCTTGCACCAGGTCGGACTGTTTTGCTTGTTTTTCCCTTGCGCATACAAGTGGGAAGGGAAGAGAGTGGCTGCTGGCTGCACGGTGTAGTCATGCCATCATGAGTGTGAACGCTAGGCAAAGCTTCGTGCCTGTGACACTTAATAAGATGTGAATTCTGTTTGAATCTTATAATTGTCGATGAAAATTAGGATGTTAAATTATGAATTTTGTGTGTAATGTGGAAGGAACATATCACATGCACATGAGTCATTTAGCCTTCAAATGTCTCAAGGTGGTGCATAGTATGGAACTCAAATCTTGATGGGCATTCATTACCCTACAGAGGTGTTGAACATACCGATGTTGGACTATCCAATTGAAGGTGAAATACATATTCACAAATGAATATAACATTTTTAGGTTTTAAAGAAAGGTTTAAGTTATATGGAATTGCATACATATGTGATGTTTATTTGTAGGGGCGCTTATGTTCATGATGAAGATGTTAATGTAAATGAGGCCAATGAAGGTGAAGATAATATTGGTGAAGCAAGTAAAGAAGTGGATGACATGTACAAAGAAGGTGTCAGAGGTGAAGAAAGCGCTCAACATATGGTTGACGGTGAGGGAGATGATGCAGTAGACAATGCAATTACCGCAAATGACATGAATGTAGATTATGAAAAGACGCCATACTATGACGAGGAGGAGCAACTCTATGCACATATCACATATGACGAGATGGATGTGACAGTTAATTATGCCATGGATATGGACCAACAAAACGACGAAGAATTATATGTTGGGTGCATCTTTGAGAATAAAGAGGCATTTGTCACAGCCTTGAGGGAGTTTTCAATTAAGAATCATGTCCAATACAAGGTTCTATGCACAAAATGTTGGAGTATACAGTGAAGTGCATTGATAATACTTGCCCTTGGAGAGTTCATGGATTATTGAAGAAGGGTGTAGGGTACTTTAAATTGAAGACATATGGAGGTGACCACACATGTCGGAATGCCCAGCTTAGCACTGATCATAGGCAGTGTAGTTCATCATTTGTTTCGATGGTCATAATGCCCGCCATCCAAGCAGAATTGACTCTCACACCAGGTGATATTATTCAAAGAATGAAGGCGAGGTTCCATATTGATATTTCTTATAAGAAAGCATGGGCGGCAAATAATATAACCATAAAGGTCATTTATGGGGATTGGGCTGAATCATACAAATTGTTGCCAATGTACCTTAAGGGTAGTACAAGGAGCGAATCCCGACACCTACTACAACTTGGAGTATGATGAAATAACTGGTGAAGATGGTGGCCTATATAGGATATTTAAACAGATGTTTTGGTCATTTGGGCCATCTATAGTGGGGTTTCGACATTGCATCCCGGTGATTGGTGTCTGTGCCACTCACTTGTATGGCCAGTTTCCGAGAGCTCTTATGGCTGCAACAGCTACAGACAGAAACAATGGGTTATTTCCTCTAGCAATCGGGATAGTAGCAAAAGAAGATTATGAAAATTGAAAATGGTTCTTAAGTGAACTGAGGGATAATGTACTTATGGGTATGACGAATGTCGTAGTTATTTCAGATCAACATAAGGGGCTTCAGAAGGTCGTGCCAGAGATTCTTCATGAGCCATATTACTACCATCGTTATTGCATCTATCACATAAAGGCAAATTTTAAGGAATTTAAAAATGATGCATTGACGGACGTGATTGGGGCAGCAACCTGTGCACTAACAGTAGAACAATTTAATGCTAAAATGGACTTGATTGGTCAGGAGAGTCCAAGGGCAAAACAACTCCTCTTAGGAGAAGGATTGCATCCTGCATAGTGGTCTTTTACTCACGATGGTTTTAGAAGATTTGACATGATGACTACAAATATGACTGAAAGTTTAAATAGCATCTTGAAGGGAGCACGAGGATTACCCATGTAAGCTTTAGTGTCAACTACTTTTTATTGGGTAGTAAAATTCTTCGTGAAACGATCTTCTGCTTTGGATGCCATGGCCACCCCATGTACTCCCAAAGTGGAAAGGTTAATTAGAGAACAAACAAGAAGAATTGGGGAGTATATAATTAACAGGATCAACCACAACGAGTATGAAGTGATGTCATTGCATGGCCAGAAGGTTGTGGTGAATGCAGCTCTTCATACTTGTACATGCAATCTCCCTCAAGTCTATTTGTATCCTTATTGCTGTGTGGGGAAAGCGGCAAGAGCCTATACATGCAGGACTTTATTACACATTGACCACTTATAGAAATGTGTAGCCCGCACAATTCTATTCTCCTTGTGGTCGAGAGTTTTGGAATATAGATATACCTTATGTGTTATTCCCTCCAAAAGCAACAAGACAACCCGGTCACCCATGATTTGTTCGCATTAGGAATACAATGGACCATGTGACCATGGAGAGAGATGGTAGAGAAGGGTATAAATGTGAGAATGTGCAAACAAACTGAGCATAACAGTAAATTATGTAGAAACCCTCCTGTTGATTGGTAAACATATAATTAGTCTTTTTATTTATTCTCTAATTTAGATATGACTATATGTTCCTAACGATCTTAATTCTTTGCAGATCATATGAAGTCTTTTTACAGGTCAGACTCTATTGATGAGATGGTACTTGTCTAGCAGGAGTCTCATAGGTCGACTTCTATTTGGAGAGGAGAGGTATTGTAATTGTTCATGAAATTTATTTAATTTTTTAGACTATATATTACGCTGGGTTATAATATTTAAATTTATTATAGGACCCTAGGTGCCTTGAGTGCATCGAATATTTTTGATATCTTCGACATTGACCCGCAGATGAGCATATTCTACCATTTATCGAGCGAGCAGCATTTGGACATTTTATTCATATATAGTACGTTCGTCTCGATCGGCTTTTATTGATAGCTCTTGTTGAGAGATGGAGGAGGGAGACACAAATGCTTCACCTACCTGATGGGGAGATGTCCATCACTCTCATGGATGTGGTAGTTCTTTTTGGACTTCACATTGATGGAGAGGCTATAACAGTCACTATAGGAGGTCATTTGGATTTATTAGTCAAACTCCTTAGATGAGCCCCTCCTACTACAATGATGCGTGGTAGCTGAGTGAGCCTTAGATGGCTCTTAGGTGAGTTTCATGAGCCCTCAGCAGATGTCATAGAGATAGTGATCGAGCAACATGCACAAGAATATTTATTACATTTACTTAGGGCTACGATATTTGCAGATAACAAGAGTAGCCATGTACATGTTGCATATCTCTCCCTCTTTGCAGACTTCAACATAGTGGGTACTTATGCATGGGGCAGTGACACACTTGCATTTTTATACCGAGAGTTAGGGAATGCATGTCAGGCCATGACCTTGGGGATTGCAGGTTGTCTAACCCTTCTTCAGGTAAATGAATTCGTTGAAGTTAATATTTTTTACACAGATAATTATTTCATATTTTTTAATAATTTTATCATATTTTGTGACACAACTATGGTCGTTGGAGCATTTACACATCGGTCGGCCAAGTTTTGAGATGGGTCACGTAGTCGAGGGTGCTCCATTAGGAGCGAGGTAGGGTATTCTTATTTTTAACACTTAATTTTTTTAGCATGGTTTTATTTGGATATGCTGAACATATGTTTTAAATTTGACTCCTTAAGGTGGAATGTTCGGAGGAGAAAAAATGAAAATCCACAAGGAGTCCTCCGTTTGTATAGAGGAGACTTAGACCACCAACGACCTTATCAGGTAATTTTATTTTATTATCAAATTTCATACAATGATTATAAGATATGTAAGGTAACTAAAACTTAATTATCTTTATAAAATATGTAGGTTATTTGGTAGTCGTACTCACCGGAGGTTTTGGCTGAGTTACCTCCTCTCTCTACCGAGGGTCGAGATGTGTGGCTCTCGTGAATGCCACTCATCTGTATTGAGATTGTCGAGATGTTCGTAGCCTGTATATGCAGTGGTATTTACCCATTACGAGGCGATATATTTTACTGCGCAATGATATAGAGGAGATGACATATCAGCCTAGGGGTGAGTCTGAGGTAGCTTTGGTAAGTATATCATAATTAATTTTCTAATAATATTTTTTTATTTAATTTTTATTATTTATCTAACTTTTATTTTAATTTTTATATAGCTTGGATTAGCACGACATACACTTGCAAATTTGACTAATGCCATTAACACTTATGGTTTGGGTGAGATTTCATTAACATCATGTTAGTCAATGATTAGGCAACATCGAATGTCCTTAGTAGCTTGCCACTCCTTCAGTCGGTGATTACAGATGATCATGGTCATTATCATACCGACAAGGCAGCTCATACACACCAAGGCACAATCCATTCCCTGATATTCCATCTTCATCTGCAACACCTAGCTCTCCTCCACATTCATCATTTCTAGTTACTCCACATGTAGCTTACCCCCAGCCAGATCCGATACTATATTATAAACGACAACGACCAACTTGTGTTGAACCATCTGTTACTTATGCGGAGCCGGAGCCGGAGTAGGCGGACCATGAGGAGCAAGAGGATCGGGCAGACCATGAGGAGCAGGAGGAGCTAGTTATAGCACCATGAGAAGCAGGAGGAGCTAGTACAGCACCGTCGGGCTCGGGGTCGAGGTTGAGGTTAAGGCCGAGATCGAGGCCGAGGTTGAGGACATAGGAGTAGAAGAGATTGAGTGACTTAGAATTGTGATATGTTTGTTTTGAACTAAATATTTTATGAACATAAGTGATGTTAGATTTATATGTTTTATGGACATTTATATCTCATGCTTATTTGTATGTTGTGTGGATGATATTTGATGTGGATAAATTTGATGTTGTGGGGATTATATTTGATATTTGATGATGTTTGGATAAATTTGATGTTGTGTGGATTATACAGGGACAAGTGTTATTTTCAATTTCAATCAATCTAAAAAAAATTGAATCAGATTTTGTCATTTGAAAGGACGAAATCTTAACTTTTATTCTTGAAGCCAAACTGTTTCAAGGAGATAAGTGCCAAAATTTCATCCTTCTAAAGGATGAAATCTGATTTTCTCCTTCTAAAAGACGAAACCTGATTTCGTCCTCCTGATTCCCTCCTTTAGAAGGACAAAATAAGGTTTCGTCCTTACGATAGATGAAATCAAGCTCCATCCTTACGATAGACGAAATCCCACCAAAGAGGATTGCATCCTAGACGAATTGGGATTTCGTCATTCGGAAGGACGAAATCAACTTAAATATGATTTCATCCTTCCAAGGGATGAAATCGATTAAAATTTCAAAAGAAAGTCACGTAGGCGTCAGCACTTGGCTGGCGCCTATGTGGAGAAAAGTAACACCACTTTGGGAAATATTTCCCAAAGTGCGTTATTTCGGTAAATATTTTTTTAATATTATTTAAATAATTTTTCTAAAAAAGATTATAAAGAAATATTGATGTAATTAAGAATCATGCAAAAAATAACTTGGCATTTCATGGAAAAAATGAGAAGATCTATCAAGATAATAATGAAACTTTTTTATGCCTAATTGAAATGATTGCATAATTTGATACGATTATGCAAGAACATATATGACACATTCAACATGGTGAAATTCATAATCATTACCTTGGACATAATATACAAAATGAATTAATAAAAATATTAGCATTTGAAATAAAAAATAAAATAATTAGTAAAATTAAAGAAGCCAAATATTTTTTTATTATACTTGATTGTACTCGAGATGCTAGTCACCAAGAACAAATGACTCTTATATTGAATGTGGTGATATTTCAACTAATCAAATAAAAATAGAAGAATATTTTATAGAGTTTTTAAAAGTAGATGATACATTTGGAAATGGACTTTTTAATGAACTTATAAGAGCTCTAAAAAATCATAAACTTGATATCGATAATATAAGAGACAAGGATATGATAATGGATCTAATATGAAATGAAAACAACAAGGTATACAAAAAAAATATTAGAAATAAATCCTAGATCATTTTACATACCATGTGGTTTTCATAATCTTAATTTAGTACTTTGTGCTATGGTTAATTCTTGTCCACAAGCAATATCTTTTTTCGAAGTAGTACAATGTATATATTCATTATTTGCATCCTCTACAAAGAAATGGAAAATTTTACAAAATAATATTTTTGTCATAGCTATTAAATTATTGTTGCAACACGTTTGGAAAGTCGTGTTGACAGTGTTAAAGCAATAAAATTTTAAGCTCGAGAATTAGGATATGTTTTATTTTAGTTAGTAGAAATAAGCGAAGATCATATGATAAAAAGTGAAGCTAAATCTTTACGAACATATGAGTTCAAAAATTTTAAGCTCTTGTTAGGCATGATTATTTAGTATGATATATTATTTGTTGTTAAATCTGTTAGCAAAAACTTACAATCCGAAGACATGCACATTGATATTGCTCTAAATCAATGTCTAGCAATGGCCATGGCCAGAGAAGAGCTAGTCATGGTCCGTCAGTCTCTCTAGCTCCTCGTCCTTGCCTCTGTGGAGGTTGAACCTGCGGCCCACATCGTCGAGGTCATCGGCCATCGCGAGGGGCTAGCAGGAGCTGATGGAAATGGTGCAGAACATGCCGAAGTTGGCATACAAGCTGTCCCTCAGTGACATTGTGGACCTACCCAAGGCTTCTTTTGACAGTTTGACATAGGAGATGGGGTTGTTGGGCGTTGTAGTGGCCAGGGAGGTGCCAGCAGAGAGGAGGAGGAATATAGTGATGGCAGGGATGAGATGAGGCAGGGGCTGATAGTGGGTGGTGTCATGGTGGAAATAAAAATAGCAACATAGGAGTCGATGGAGTACGTGTATGCTCAAGATGTCCTTCCGTCTATCATGTCATTTGGAGTGAAGAAGAGCCGATCGGGGACTAGGAGGATCTCTCCATAAAAGAACGTGGAAGAGGAGTGGTGGAAGAAGTCTTCTGGGACCGGGGAGAGTGGCAAAAGCCAAAGCATAAGGGACTGTTTGGATACAAATTATTGGTTGTAGCAAATCTTGATTTATCTTAATCCGATAAGTTAAATTAAGTTAAATTCATCGATGAATCATTTTTATGTTTAGTAATGTATATTATGTGAATTTGATTTATAAGAGATTTGTATATAAATTATTTGAATGTCCTCTGAAGGATATTACTTTGGAAAGTGAAAATTAACCAAAAATCTTGATGAAACTAACAATTCATCGTGAATTTGATACATTTAAATATTTTTACATCCAAACGTAATTTAGATAATTTATGCTTAATCTTAAAAAAATCATGCTCATGAATCTTCATCCAAACAGCCCCTAAGTAAGGGTAAAACAATACAATTTATTGTTTGAAATAAAAGTGTAAAATTTTATTGTTTATGAAAAGCATGAAACAACCTCATATTTCATGGGATGAGTCTACTGGTTTGGAGGTTAGGGATGGTAGTGGAATGCCTTGCTTTGTGTATTTCAGGATGTTTATCGTTTTCTCTAATTCGTGAGGTCTTTGACTATGCAGTCTGCACTTGTGACTTTTGCATTATCTTTTATGAATTACGTTACCAGCTACTAAGAATTTCTACCGAAATCTGGATTTCATGCCACTTGCTTTAGTAATTTTACTGCAAGAACAAAACGCTCTAATTCTTCTGCTAAGCTAAGAGCCAATAGTCAGTCATGGTTGAGGTGTAATGAAGCATTCCAAGAAAGTTTGTTTAACGGAAACGAACATAGCAACACAAGCTTATGGCGCCAGGAGGGAGAGGAGCTTCTCTCAGAACATCCATGACTTCGATCATGGTTAGCCGGTGCAGTGGCCGGTCATCCAGACTCTCACAGGTAATCTTTAAATACTAAAAGAAGAAATGAGAGGTAGATTTGAAGGGCACAGTAAAAGTGGCAGGCGTGAGGGCCAATGTCTACGTGATAGTGGAGTGCCTGTGATGGTGCCAATTGAGTAGTTCCTTCAAAAACATATAATGAACAGTAATTATAAATTAGCAATAAAATTAATTCTCAATTAGTGTATATAAATTCAATCAAACATTGATAAATATATATTAATATTGTGGTTGAAACCCTTAGATGTAGATTAGATATAACCTCCACCAAATGCCCTTTATGTATTAGATCAAACACATTAAGGAGAGATTCGAGTTACCTCTTCAATGGAATATTAATCTATCCGTAGAGACTTATCATCTTTTTTACCAAAGAGAATGACCCTTCCTTTATTTGCCAATCGCTAGTAACAACTAGCTTGAGAGGGCTTAAAGGAAGCATAACAGAGAAAAGAGAGAGTCTTGATTCAGTGTGCAAAAACATGGAGAAGATCCAGTACCCTTCCTTGGATCGTCACTCACATAGAGAGGAAGAAAGCTTCTGCCTTGTCTCTAGTTCATTTTGGTGAGAACCAAGAAAGGACATATCTCTTTTTTGATTCACGTGCATGTGTAAGGATAATCAGGTAATTTTCCTTTTATAACTTCCCAACATAATTCCAATATAGATAGGAGTTGGCCAATCCTATCTTTAATTGGAATTGCTTGTGGGGCCTACCTTGTCCATCTTATTCTTTTTTTCTCACGTATCTCTCTTTCTCCCAAATACGTGCGTGCGAGACTTATTGACCCAACATCCCCCACTTGGGTGAAGTGCCCACAAACCTGACAGTAACTTGTGCATATAGCCCTGTCATAGTCTAACCTCTAAGCAAAATGTTCATACTAAACTTAATAAGAGCTGACGCCCTAACATTGTCAAAGTCTTATATTATAAACAAAATTACAAACTGATCCATCATTAAGGCATTCGTTAATGGATTTGCAAACATCTCAGAAGTAGAAAAATGGTTTACCACTAATTTTTCTTTCTATAGCATGTCAAACACAAAGTAGTAATGTAATTCGATGTGTTTTCCCCTAGCGTTCATTTCTTCATTTCTAAGTGTTGACATGGTCGCTAGATTATGACAAAACATCTAGATAGAAGAATCAACCCAACTCTCTAGCCTAAGCTTTATTAGAAAGTTGTTAATCTACACTGCTTCAAAAGCTACTAAACTGCATGCATAAAATTCAGCTTCCATGGTTGATCTTGTTACACACTTTTGCTTCTTACTAGCCCAAGCTATAACACCGCCTCCAAACATGAAGACAAAACCTACAGTGAATTTCTTGCCATTTGAGTCCCTAACATAGTTTGAATCACTATACCTAGCCAATGTCAGCTCCTCAGCCTGATAGGTGAGTTATATTCTTAGTTCCCAAGAGATACCTAAAAACTCGCTTGACTGCTTACCAGTGAGGCATACCTAAGTTTACCTTGTAGTAACTCAATCAAAACCCCTACAACATAGTTCAAATCAGGTCGAGTATAGGTCATGACATACATTAAGCTGTCAATAGCTTGTATGTAAGGCACTAACTCCATCTTGAGTCTATCATCGTCAAAGAATGGTGTTTGACTTTTAGATAAAACTGCACCCTTATAAATAAGAGACTATTCTTTTCCAACTAATCATACTGAAGCGTTTTAAGATACTTTCTATGTATGCTTCTTGAGATATACTAACTTAGGTTTTCTACCTCTGTTAATCTTCATACAAAGTATGTAGGAGGCCTCACCCATGTCTTTGAGCTCAAATTAGGTCTTGAGATACTCCTTTATATTAACTATTTAGCTCAAATCATTTCCTAACAAAATGATATCATCTATATACAATGAGAGTATCATAAATCTACTTCTCTCTCTCAATGAGTAGACACAATAATCAGACTCACTCATTAACAGTGAATCCATTCTCACAAATCACCTTGTGAAAAGTAAAGTACCACTACCTAGAAGACCGTTTTAGACCATATAAATAACTTTATGAGCCACACACCTTATGTTTCTCTCTCGGAATAATGAACCCTTTAGGTTGCACTATGTAAATCTCCTCCTATAAGGGGCTGTTTGGATGAAGATTTATGAACAAGATTTATCTAAGATTAAGGGGAAATCTTGTAAATTAGGTTTGGTTGCAAAATTCTTAAATGTATCAAATTTGTAATGAATTGTTAGATTCATTAAGATTTGTAATTAATTTTTACTTTCTTAAGTAATCTCCTTGTCAGGAGATTTCGGGACTAATCAAAGGCTGTAATCTATTTTTTTTCAATTATACCCTCAGGGACGCCTCCTTCTCATCCTACATCTGCCCGGAGCTGACCGCCCCCTGGCTTCCCTGTCGCATCGTTGTTACTGCTGATGATACTGAAATTAGCATCTTTGACGACGAGAAATACTACAATGGGACCGCAGACCAGAAGCAACCACCCAGCCCGCCATTGAATCTAGATAGTATTGCAGAGAAATGTGATTTCCCGAGGGTCTCCTCTGTTTCATCTATTTATGGGTTTGGAAAGAATTATAGAAGCGGCTCCTTCCATGCTACTCCAACTACTTCTGAAGCTAGCTGGAATAGCCAGTCAGGCCTGCTGTCAAACCCTCTCGGTTCCATTGCCATCTCCATGAGGAACTTCCATTTGGACAACGGCAAGAAGGGCCTCAGTTCCCCTAGGATGTGGCTCTTTGGGAGGAAATGCCCCTGCTCCGGCAAAAACTCTGTCGAAGTTGAGGAGAAATTTTTACAACCCAGAAGCCAAATTGGCACAATTCCTTAGAATTTGGATTCCAATGGCATTTCGAATCACAGGAAACAGAATACGGAAACAGAGGGAGGCACGGCTGGAACAGGGAGGTTGGAAGAGAGGTATAGGGAGATGGTACAGTTCCCACGCGTGGGCGAAAGATGAGCCACTCCTCCGCAACCTCAGCGGGTTCTCGCCGGAGCTCGGCCGCCAGGTGGTACCCTCCTCCAGGCCCTTCGCCGATACAAGCGGATTCTCATTCCCGATCCTAAATCCCCCACCAATGGCGACGACAAGACCTCCGACCAACTCACCCGAAGATCCACTGTTAGATTAATGATCTCTTGTGCTAAATTAGCATAGCAGACCGTATTGATATAATTGTCTTTTCTTTCACTTCACAACATAAAATTTAATTGATGAGAGGTTTTTGGGCCATTGAGTGGCAATTCAGAAACCAGCCTTTGGTTTCGTTTGCCTGCTTAGGCCTTTTGTTTTTCTGCGAAGGTCTTTTCATGGGTAGTTTGCTCTTTCTTGGGTCTCATATTGTTGGTAATGTACTTTTATTGGCTGTTGTTTTCATGTCTGTCATACAGATGAGGGGGCTTTTCTTTCCTGGTTATGTAATTTCAGTTGTTCTAAGTCCACCATAATTTTCATCTTCCTAGTTTTTTTGGGGGGTTTTAGCATCCCAAGAGTTTTTTTTTTTTGGTTTATCTGGCTCCTCTTTTTCTATTTACTGAAAAATGCTATTAGGGGTGATTCAGGAGTTTTATTGCATAGTTTTGATAGATTCGTTTCTTGAGCTTCATTAATATTTATGCCTCTGATGCTTCTAAACAATATTGGATTAACTAGACTCTGCATTGCTGATTGATTAGAATCAAGGTGATCACATGTTTTTTGAATAACTACGCATCTGATGCCTCTGACCACTTTTATGATTAACTAAGACCTTGTATGGCTTGTTTGCTTCCTGCTGCATGCATGAGCTTTTTTACAAGTCAGTTCTCGTTTTCATAACCAATCATGTTTCTCTGGCAAGGTACAGAACATTCATAGCGACTAGGGGAAAAAAGAGTAGTATTTCATACCACTACACACCAAGCAAAAGTAGTGTATGTACATAAATTATAGAATTTCAATTGCTTAACAAAGTTATGTATTGGATGATGGTTACTAAAATTAAGATTCTGAATTAGTGATACCAGCAGCTTTGTGTAGATTGTGTTAATTTTCTTGTGCTATGATTGAACCCCATATATCTTTAGGGGTTGTTTGGCTTACGCTTTGGAGGAGAAATTTATTTTTTCTTTAAGTGTAAGATATCATATCTTTAGGGGCTGTTTGGTAGTGGAAATAAGACTGGGAGCGACCTATAGGAAGAATGCCTACTAGTACACAATGAAAAGATGATAAATATAGTTGATATTTGGTGAATTGAGATGTAATGAAGTTGACACTTCAAAGTCTATGTAAAGCTAAGAGCCAGCTTGTCGACAGAGGTCTAAAATCCCATTCTAGCACTTTCTTATGTGATGAACTTACACTTCTGTCTTTTATATCATTTTCATTAGCGTTCAACAGAATGAGCCAAACGTTACAGTGAAGCGACTTGAAACGGTTAATTAAATAAATGCAAATAGCTCTAGATAATGATTGATTAAAGTTAAATATAACTTTCTAGGCCAAGCAATGAGGATATAGATCAACTTATTATATTTTAATATTCAATGGATGAACTAATTAAGGTAGGAAAAGCAAATGCCATTGTAATTGGTGTGTGCTTGTTGCCACATCTTCATTTCAATAAAAAAAAGAGCCAAATGAGTACCCCAAAAGGAGCACATGGAGACGACATAGAATAATGACCTTTTATATTTGATATTTTTTGTTATGTTTGCAATACTATGCCTACAATTTTTAATATGTTTGTTTTAACTTTTAAGCTCAAATTAATCAATCTAATGAGAGCTGGGGTTTCGTTGCTTCTTCGCACTATCACGTAAAAGTATGAAAGAGAACCCACCAACATGGCCGCATTAGCATCCAAATAAGCCTACATATACATGCTAGGGGAGGTGGGACCCTTGAAGGGTTTTACATGTGTCTCTATGTGAGGGTCTCATTGTGCTTTTCTCCTACCCATGCCCATCGTGGTGTTTGCTGCATCCTGGAAGATGGGTTTCTTTCAAAGAACAAAGTTATAACTTATTAATCTAAAATGGGTTTCATACACAATACATAATTTGTGTTGAAATACATTTTCTTTTAACAAGGGTATATGTGTAATTTGTAACTCATGAATCATATTTCCATATGAGTTTACCAAACATGATTCATATACAAACCTTTTATAAATTAGATTCATGAAATATACGCACTACAACAAAATAGAGTATTAGCGATGCATATATTAGCGACGCTTAGCTAAACGTCGCTAAAATAAGTATTTGCGACGCATATAAAAACGTCGCAAAAAAAAGAACTATTAGCGATGTATTTTCATATGTCGCTAATAGTTATAATTAGTGACGCTTATAACAAAGCATTGCTAATAGGATTCGTATTAGCGACGCTTTAATATAAGCGTCATTAATAGTTTCTCTATTTGCGACGCTTCATCCAACCATCGCTAAAAGATACATATTTTAAATAAAAAAGAAAAAATATAACTATTTGTGATGCTTTACATAAGCGTCACTAATAACTTTCTCAATAGCGACGCATATATACAAGTGTCGCTAATAGTGCTACTATTAGTGACGCTTAGAAAAGTGTCCCTAATAGTGTTGAATTAAAAATACAAAATACAAAATTTAAATTAGAAGCGACGCTTGTTAATAAATGTCGCAGATACGCTTTCTAATTGCGACGTTTGTTATCAAGCGTCGCTATAGATTTATTAATTTATTTTATTTATTAAATAAATATTAAAAAAATATAATATATTTTATTCCATATTTACTATTTGTATATACAATAAATAAATATTAAATTTTCAATAAAAACTAGTATTAATAATTCACTATTTATATATAATATATTTTATTTGTTAAATTTTATTGTTAATATTAAAATATAATTTATAATAAAATAGAGAGTGAAGAGAGTGCATTGAGAGAGAGAGAGTGAGGAGAGAGAGGGATCGAAGGGAGAGAGGAGAGATCAAAGGGAGGGAGGGAGGACAGAGAGAGAGAGGAGAGACAGTGAGGGAGGAGAGAGAGAGGGAGGGAGGGAGGAGAGAGAGATGAGAGAGGGAAGAGAGAGTAGACGGAGGAGAGAGAGAGTAGAGGGAGGAGAGAGAAAGTATAGGGAGGAGAGAGAGAGAGTTGAGGGAGGGGAGAGAGAGAGGGGAGGGAAGAGAGAGAGAAAGAGAGGGTGGAGAGAGGGTAGAGAGATAAATAGGAGAGAGAGGGAGGAGAGAGAGATGAGAGAGAGATAGGAGAGAGAGAGGAGAGAGAGGGAAGAGAGGAGAGAGGGAGAGGAAGAGAGGGTAGAGAGAGAGAAGGTGGAGAGAGGAAGAGAGAGGAGAGAGATTGGGAGGAGAGAGGGAGAGGGAGAGAGTGAAGAGAGAGAAGAAGGTGGAGAGAGGGAGGGAGAAAAAATTAATTAAAAATTAATTTTTAAAAAAATTTAAGAAAAATAGGTAGTAGCGACGCATAACACTATACGTCGCTACTACTTGACAGTAGTAGCTACTACATTTTAAAAAAAAAAAAATTAATGAAAGAGAGAGGGGAAGGGGAGAGAGGGGGGGGAAAGAGAGAGAGGATAGAGGGAGAGGAGAGAGAGGGAAGAGAGAGAGTAGAGGGAGGAGATAGAGAGAGTAGAGGGAGGGAAGAGAGAGAGTAGAGGGAGGAGAGAGAGAGAGAGTAGAGGGAGGGGAGAGAGAGAGGGGAGTGGAAGAGAGAGAGGGAGAGAGATAGAGAGGAGAGAGAGGGAGAGAGATAGAGACGAGAGAGAGGAGAGAGAGGGAAGAGAGGAGAGAGATAGTGAGGAGAGAGGGTAGAGAGAGAGAAGAAGGTGGAGAGAGGGAGGAGAGAGAAAAGAAGGTGGAGCGTGGGAGGGAGAAAAAAATTAATTAAAAATTATTTTATAGAAAAATAATGTTTTTTAAAAATATGTAGTAGCGACACATAGCTCTATTCGTCACTACTACCTGACAGTAGTAGCGACGCATATCCTTATGCGTCGCTACTACCCTTACTAGTAGCGACGCATGTGGACATGTGTTGCTACTACCGTTTTTTAGAAAATTTTAAATTTAAATGAAAGAGAGAGGGGAAGGGGAGAGAGGAGGGGAGAGGGAAGAGAGAGGGGTGAGAGAGAGAGGATAGAGGGAGTGGAGAGAGAGGGAAGATAGAGAATAGAGGGAGTAGATAGAGAGAGTAGAGGGAGGAGAGAGAGGGAGAGAGAGATAGAGAGGAGAGAGAGGGAGAGAGATAGATAGGAGAGTGAGATGAGAGAGAGAGAGAGAAAGGAGAGAGATAGGGAGGAGAGAGGGTAGAGAGAGAAGGTGGAGAAAGGGAGGAGAGAGAGAAGAAGGTGTTCAGTGGGAGGGAGAAAAAAATTAATTTTTTAAAAAATAAAAATTTAAAAAAATTTGTTATTAGCGACGCATAGGACTTTGCGTTGCTACTACTAGACAGTAGTAGAGATGCATGTCCATATGCGTTGCTACTACCCTTACTAGTAGCTACGCATTTGGATATGCGTCGCTACCACCTTTTTTAAAAAATTTTAAATTTAAATGAAAGAGAGAGGGCAAGGGGAGAGAGAGGGAGGGAAGAGAGGGCTGAGAGAGAGAGGATAGAGGGAGAGGAGAGAGAGGGAAGATAGAGAGTAGAGGGAGATAGAGACAGTAGAGGGAGGAAAGAGAGAGTAGAGGGAGGAGAGAGAGAGTAGTGGGAGGAAAGAGAGAGAGTAGAGGGAGGAGAGAGAGAGTAGTGGGAGGAGAGAGAGAGTAGAGGGAGGAGAGAGAGCAAAGGGAAGGGAGAGAAAGAGAGGAGAGAGAGGGGAGGGAAGAGAGAGAGGGAGAGAGATAGAGAGGAGAGAGAGAGGGAGAGAGATAGATAGGAGAGAGAGGGGAGAGAGAGGAGAGGGGGGAAGAGAGGAGAGAGAGGGAAGAGAGGTAGGGAGGAGAGAGGGTAGAGAGAGAGAGAAGAATGTGGAAAGAGGGAGGAGAGAGAGAAGAAGGTGGAGTGTGGGAGGGAGAAAAAAATTAATTTAAATTTAATTTTTTAAAACATAAATTTTTTTTTAAAAAAAGGTAGTAGTGATGCATGTCCATATGCGTGGATACTACCCTTACTAGTAGCGACGCATATGGACATTCGTCGTTACTACCTTTTTTTTAATTTTAAATTTAATTGAAAGAGAGAGGGGAAGGGGAGAGAGAGGGGGAGGGAAGAGAGAGGGGTGAGAGAGAGAGATGATAGAGGGAGAGGAGAGAGAGGGAAGAGAGAGAGTAGAGGGAAGGAAGAGAGAGAGTAGAGGGAGGAGAGAGGGAGAGTAGAGAGAGAGGGGAGGGAAGAAAAGAGGGACATGGATAGAGAGGAAAGAGAGAGAGGGAGAGGAGAGAGAGAGGTGAGAGAGAGAGAGGATATTGGGAGAGGAGAGAGAGGGAAGAGGGGGAGTATATGGAGGAGGTAGAGACAGTAGAGGGAGGGAAGAGAGAGAGGGGAGCGAAGAGAGAGGAAGAGAGATAGAGAGGATAGAGAGAGAAAGGGAGGATAGAGAAAATGTAGAGAGAGGGACGAGAGGAGAGAGAGAGGACAGAGAGAAAGAGTAGAGAGAGGGATGAAGGTGGAGAGGGGGATGAGAGAGAGAAGGTGGAGTCTGGGAGGGAGAAAAAAATTAATTAAAAATTAATTTTGAAAAGAAATAAAATTTTTAAAAAAATAAGTATTAGTGACACATAGCACTATCCATCGCTAATACCTGACTGTAGTAGCGACACATGTCCATATGTGTCGCTACTACCCTTACTAGTAGCGACGCATATGGACATTCGTCTCAACTACCTTTTTTTAAAAAATTTAAAATTTAAATGAAAGAGTGAGGGGAAGGGGAGGGAGGGGGGGGAGGGAGGGATGAGAGAGAGAGAGAGGGAGAGGAGAGAGAGGAGAGAGAGGGAAGAGATAGAGAGAGTAGAGGGAGGGAAGAGAGAGAGTAGAGGGAGGAGAGAGAGAATAGAGGGAGGGGAGAGAGTGTAGAGGGAGGGCAGAGAGAGGGGGAGGGAAGAGAGAGAGGGCGAGAGAGAGAGGAGAGAGAGAAAGGGAGAGAGAGCGGAGAGAGAGAGAAAGAGAGGAGAGAGAGAGGAAAGAGAGTGAGAGGAGATAGAGGGAGGAGAGGAGAGAGAGAGGGGGAAGAGAGGAGAGAGAGAGAGGGAAGAGATGAGAGAGTGAGGAGAGAGTGAGGAGAGAGAAGAAGGTGGAGTGTGGGAGGGAGAAAAAATTAACTAAAAATTAATTTAAAAATAGGTAGTAGGGACGCCTGTCCATATGCATTGCTACTACCCTTACTAGTAACGATGCATATGGACATTCGGTGCTACTACCTCTTTTTTTTAATTTTAAATTAAATGAGAGAGAGAGGGAAGGGGAGAGAGGGGGAGGGGAGAGAGGGGGGAGAGTGAGAGAGGATATAGTGAGAGGAGAGAGAGGGAAGAGAGAGAGCAGAGGGAGGAGAGAGAGAGTAGAGGCAGGGGAGACAGAGAGGAGAGAGAGTGTAGAGGGAGGGGAGAGAGAGAGAGAGAGAGAGGGGTGGGAAGATAGAGAGGATAGAGAGAGAAAGATTGGAGAGAGAGGAGAGAGAAGGAAGAGAGGAGAAAGAGAGAGGAGAGAGATAGGGAGGAGGAGGGTAGAGGGAGAGAGAGAAGAAGGTGGAGTGTGGGAGGGAGAAAAAAATTAATTTAAAATTAATTTTTTAAAAAATAAATAATTTAAAAACAAATAGGTAGTAGTGATGCATGTCCATATGCGTGGTTACTACCCTTACTAGTAGCGACACATATGGACATTCGTCGGTACTACCTTTTTTTTAATTTTAAATTTAATTGAAAGAGAGAGGGGAAGGGGAGAGAGAGGGGAGGGAAGAGAGAGGGGTGAGAGAGAGAGGAGAGAGGGAGAGGAGAGAGAGCGAAGAGAGAGAGTGGAGGGAGGAGAGAGATAGAGAGGATAGAGAGAGAAAGAGAGGAGAGAGAGAGGAGAGAGAGAGAGGGAAGAGAGGAGAGATAGGGAGGATAGAAAGTAGAGAGACAGAAGAAGGTGGAGAGAGGGAGGAGAGAGAGAAGAAGGTGGAGTCTGGGAGGGAGAAAAAAAATTATTCTTTTAAAAAAATAAAAACTGTAAAAAAATAGGTAGTAGCGACGCATAGCACTATGCGTCGCTACTACTTGACAGTAGTAGCGACACATATCCATATGCGTTGCTACTGCCCTTACTAGTAGCGATGCATATGGACATTCGTCGCTGCTACCTTTTTTTTTAATTTTAAATTTAAATGAAAGAGAGAGGGGAGGGGGAGAGAGGGGTGAGAGAGAGAGAGGATAGAGGGAGAGGAGATAGAGGGAAGAGAGAGAGAGTAAGGTAGGAGATAGAGAGAGTAGTGGGAGGGAAGATAGATAGTAGAGGGAGGAGAGAGAGAGAGAGTAGAGTGAGCTGAGAGAGATAGTAGAGTGAGGAGAGAGAGAGAGGACGGAGGGAAGAGAGAGGGGTGAGAGAGAGAGAGGATAGAGGGAGAGGAGAGAGAGGGAAGATAGAGAGTAGAGGAAGGAGATAGAGAGAGTAGAGGGAGGGAAGAGAGAGAGTAGAGGGAGGAGAGAGAGCGTAGAGGGAGGAGAGAGAGAGTAGAGGGAGGGGGGAGAGAGAGGAGAGAGAGAGAGGGAGAGAGATAGAGATAGAGGGACAGAGATAGAGAGGAGAGAGAGATAGAGATAGAGAGAGAGAGGAGAGAGAGAGAGAGAGGGAGAGAGGGAAGAGAGGAGAGAGAAGAGAGAGAGAAAGAGAGGAGAGAGAGAGTGGGAGAGAGAGGGAAGAGAGGAGAGAGATAGGGAGGAGTGAGGGTAGAGAGAGAGAAGGTGGAGAGAGGGAGGAGTGAGGGTAGAGAGAGAGAGAAGGTGGAGAGAGGGAGGAGTGAGAGAACAAGGTGGAGAGTGGGAGGGAGAAATAAATTAATTGAAAATTAATTTTTAAAAAATAAAATTTTTTTAAAAAATAAGTAGTTACGATGCAAGTCCATATGCGTCGCTACTTTTTTTTTAATTTTAAATTGAAATGAAAAAGATAGGGGATGGGGAGAGAGAGGGCTGAGGGAAGAGAGAGGAGTGAGAGAGAGAGGATAGAGGGAGAGGAGAGAGAGGGAAGAGAGAGAGTAGAGGTAGGAGATAGAGAGAGTAGTGGGAGGGAAGAGAGATAGTAGAGGGAGGAGAGAGAGAGAGTAGAGGGAGGAGAGATAGAGTAAGGGGGAGAGAGCGAGGAGAGAGAGGGGAGGGAAGAGAGAGAGAGATAGAGATAGAGAGGAGAGAGAGAGGGAGAGAGAGATAGAGAGGAGAGAGAGAGGGAGAGAGAGTTAGAGAGGAGAGAGACAGAAAGAGAGGAGAGAGAGAGGGAGGGAGGAGAGAGAGGGGAGAAAGGGAGAGAGAGAGAGGGAGGAGAGAGAGAGGGGAGGGAGGAGAGTGGGAGAGGGAGAGGGAGGGGTGGCTAGAGAGAGAGAAAGAGTGAAGGAAGCGAGGAGAGAGAGAGGGGAAGCGAGGAGAGAGAGAGGAGAGGAGAGGGGGAGGAGAGAGATAGAGAGAGGAGAAAAAATTTTAAAAAAATTGTTTTTAGCGACGCTTATGATTAGAGCCGCTAAATAAGGTTACAGGTAGCGATGTATACTGCTAATTGTTTAATTTTTTTAAAAAAAGATTGTCTCGGCAAAATTCTGCGCAAGTGGGCAAAATATCGCCCACGCCTTATAAAAACACCCCCCCCCCTTTTCTCTACTTTGCCGCCTGCTTCCCCGCTGCGGCGCCGCCCGCTGCCTCCCTGCCGCCCGCCTACTCTCGACCTCAATCCCCTCTCTCCCCGGTTCTCCTTCTGACATCGTGCCACCCCTCCCTCAGCCGGCACCCCCTCCCCAGCCCCCCCCCCACCCCTTCCTTCCCTAACCCCCCTCCAAGCAGGTCTGGCTCTCCCAGCCACCCCCTCTCCCAACTGCCTCCCAGCTGCCCCCTCTCCAAACCGCCTCCCAACTTCCCCCTCCCCCATCCACCCCTTCCCTAGCCGCCGGCCTCCCTCTCCCTCTCTCCCCCCGCCCCCCTCTCCCCCAGCTGCCCGCCCCTCCGCCAGCCAGCCCCCTCCCCCCAGCCGCACCCCCCTCTCCCCAGCCGCCCCTCCTCTCCCACAGCTGCCCTCCCTCTGCCAGCCAGCCCCCTCTCCCCCAGCGTGCCCCCCCTCCCCCAGCGCCCGTCCCCCCCCCCCCCAGCTACCCCCCACCCCCCAGCCAGCCCCCTCTCCCCCAACTGCCCCCTCCCCCCAGCCGGCCCCCTCTCCCCCCAGCTGCCGCCCTTCCCCAGCCGACCCCCTCCCCCAGCCGGCACCCCTCTCCTCTAGCTTCCCCCTCTCCCCCAGCACCCCCGCCCCCCCCGTCCCCAAGCGGCCCCCTCCCTTTCTATTAGTGACGTATACAACGTCGCTATTTATTAGTAGCGACACTTTTGAAGCCTCACTAAAAATAATTATTATAAATTAGATTTAATTTTTTTTATTTTATTAGTGACGTATAAAGAGTGTCGATAATAATTCATTATTAGCGACGCTTTCCATGTACGTCGCTAATAAATTTTATTTTTATTTTTATTTTTTTTCTATTAGTGATGTATACATAAACGTCGCTAATAATTCCTTATTAGCAACACTTATGTATATATGTCGCTAATAAGTTATTTTTTAATTTTTTTTAAAATTGGTTTTCTTTTAGCTACGTAAAGAAAACATCGTTAATAGATTAGCATTAGCAACGCTAGATAATATACATCGATAATAAGTTATTATTAGCAATGTATAGTATATGTCGCTAATACGTGTTATTAACGATGCTTTTTGGTATACGTCGCTAATAGGTAATAGCGACGACACTTGTTTCAACACTTTTAGCGACATTTATTATACGTCACTAATAGTCAGTAGCGACGCTTAGGAGACTATTAGCAACGCATAATTGCATCGCTTATAGTCCTTTTTGTTGTAATGACATTACCAAACATAGAAGTGATTCATCCATGAATTTGACTAATTAGATTAAGGTGAATCATGATTTGCTACACCTAGTAATCTTCATCCAATCAGCCCCTAAATCTCCATTTAGGAAGATAGTCTTTACATCTATTTAGTGTAGCTCAACACCAATCGTTTGTTCCAATCTAGCAATAGATCATTCCAATTTGGCAGTCGATTGTTTTGACCAGATTTTTTACTTTTCAATATAAAAGCCTCCAATTCTCACTATTCTTTCTTTGAATGTCTCTTTTACCCTAAAGTGTGTGAATGTGATGTGTGCGCCTATTTTTACCTGACAAAAACATGGATTTGAGTATTCCTTTCGCTCCACCTTTAGAAATCAATCTTCACTTAAATTGACTATAAATTATACATTAATAACATTATTTTGATCACAAAATTAAGTCAATACATGATATAAGGATATTTATGTTTTTACAATACACTACAACCCATCTCATAAAAATACAAAATTACAACTTCATAGCGCATAATGATATTTAGACAGATTATCTAACAATGGCTCTCCCCCTTAATCTCTAACTCTCTAATCCTATTGTGGTGTGGTCTTCAACTTGCAATCAACCTACACATCATAAACTAGAACGCACTTGTATAAAATTGTTCTACGAAACAAGAAAATACATAATTTAAATGTTTAAGTAAGTAAAAGAATAGTCAAGTTGTAAACATATCAAGAAATTTCTTTTTCTATCAATTCAGCCTAGATCTTCTTTTTCAAGCTCTCTGTATGCTTTTTACCCTCAAGATTTAAGGTTTTCTCTAACCCAAAGTTCTCCCCTTTTTTGTCACAAATAGACAAAACGAACTCAAGGTAAAGAAGAAAAAACTAGAGAAAGAACTTGTTAAACCAATTTGAATCCATATCTGAAATCAATTTTAATAGAATCAAATAAAAAATTATTGAAAACAAAGTGTGTTGATAACCATATAGCATGATCAAGTGTCAACAAACTATTCAAGTTTTATAAAAACACACCATGTGTATCCCACAATAGCATAATATAATCTCATTAGTCACTCGACTAATGAATCATTATTTTAGGTTCAAAGCCTCATAATAAGACATAATGCAAAACTATTTTATTTCAAGTCAAAGACTATATCATCATCATTCAAAACACAATCATCATAGTATCAATGAATAAAATAGTCAAAAACAATATTTCTCTTCCACTACTTTGGCAAATGAGTCTATCAAGAAACTTGGCACATACTTGTACTCCGTTTTATCATTGATTTACATAGAATAAGTAAAAGATACAAGAATCAATACAAAATTCTATTTCTTTTTTTGACATGAGATAGCCAAAGGGAAAAGCCTTCACCTGTGGTTGATGGGCGAACAAAGTGATCTGTCTCATGATGAAGGAGGAAAGACAGAAAGGCCTACTGAAGTGTATGCGGTGGGTGGCCATTGCCATGAGTGTAATGAGCTGGGTGGTGTTTCCCTTCCTAAGGTGGAGGTTTTTGATAAAGATATGGTGGTAGACACAGAAGAGGGGGAACCTTTGAGAAGCAGGGAGAACATTCCTATTCACGTGGCCACCACATAGGTCACATGTAATCATCTCTCTGTCATTAAGAGAGATGAGGCAGGTCTATGCCTATGAAGTGGATACCATTGGGAGACCCATCATTTGGCCGATTCGGTGCGTCTTTATGAAGTATTGAGCACTGCCGATGGAAAGATTGAACTCCACCCTTTGGAGGAGAAGTCTTGCATGGTTCCAAAAACCTCACAAACTCTAGAGAAGACAACTTCATCTCCCTAAGAGAGTAGGGGGCTCGGCGTGAATGGTAGAGAGCTTCTCCCAAATGAAGGAGAGATGCTCGTCACCACGGTGTCGACCTATCTCTCTATTAGCCCCTTAACTTGACGGATGCTGAAAGGGGGCGGCTTCCCCCTTACTTGGCAGCGAACTGCCAAGTTTGCTAGGCAATGGATAGCCTAGGCAAGCCCCTTGGGCACGGATGGATGCTAGGACAGCGCAGGAGGTGTTCTCGACGAGCTACTCGCCTTGCGGAGCAGTCTGAGTAGGAGTCCTTGCGCGGGCGGGACTCTAGCAGCGAAGCTGGGCACTACTTGGACTTAGGGGAGGACTCCTAAGGCGGAAGTGATTCACCTATGCTGGTTCGCTACACTCCTAACTTGAGTAGGAGTTTGGGCAGAAGGTTCCTAGGACGGACAGGACTCACACAGGAAGGCTGGTCACACTCCTAGGGCGGATGGGAGTCGGAGTGGTTGGTTTCCTTGTATGGGCGGACTCTTGGAGGCAGCATGGCGATGGACTTCTAGCGGAAGATGGACTCTTGCAGGTTTCCTAATCTATGCTAGGGGCAGAATGCTTATGGGCTGAGAGTTGGTCAGGGTGAAGACTCTTCTATTGGGTGGGTTTTGTACTCCTAGTAGCCTAGGGACGGCCAGTTTCAAGTTGAACCTATTTAAAGGGGAGAGCAGGGCGGCCATGGCTAATCAGAGATAGATTTGTTCTTGCACAGCGAAGTAGGGAGTTGAGAGGAGAGCTCTCAGCCTGGTGGATCAGCCCTTGCCCTCTCCCTATCTTGTATTTCAGTGGATAGAAATATAGCTTGGGCGGAGACCCTTGCACCAGGTCAGACTAGTGTTGCTATTTTGCTCGTGTTTCCCTTGCACATACGAGTGTGAAGGGAAGAGAGTGGCTGCTGGCTGCGTGGCGTAACTAGGCCATCACATGTGCGAACGCTAAACAAAGCTTCGCGCCTGTGACACTCTCCATAATGACAGGTCTCCACCCTTGGTCCTCCTTGAAGATGCTCCTCATTGAAGCAGAGGGGGATGGAGGTGGAGCACGATTTAGTGGAGGAGGAGGAGCTAGTGTGGCTGAAGGCCCGAGGGCTAGGCTGCGAAGTAGATGGTTTGATTGTAATAGCAGCCAACTTTGCTGCTGTGGATGGTGGAGGTGTTGCGATTGTCCTAGCTGGTGGAGTGGTGGCTGTTTTGGCTAGTGGACGGGTAGCTGTCAGTGTGCCAGCAGAAGGAGCTGCCCCTCGTTTAGAATGAGGAGCGACAAGTCTAGTGATTGTGCCTCTAATAGGCCTAGCTTTCGGGTGGTTGGTTGGTGGAGCTATGAAAGACTTTGTCAAACGAGAGGATGATGCTCCACCTCTACTCCTCTTGGTGGGAGTCCATTGCCTAGCAGACAGAATTTTTTTTTCGCCCTTTCCAGGCAGAAAGCTCCACAATGAGTGAGAGGCTAGGAGTCAGTTTCTAATCTTGGCACAAAGCGAGAAGAAGTAGATCTCGCCTCCCTCGAGTTAATACTTCCCCGTAAGTCCAGGGAGTAATCGGAGGGAGTAGTAGAGGAATTGGAGGGTGAGTCTGAGGAACAAGCACTCTTTGGTTCTTGACTCATGAAAAAGAATGAAATAAAAATTGTGTTTCACACAGCTTAGTCACTGAGCATCGACACTTCGATGAGGTCATTCATGGATGAGTCAGGTTACTGTCGGTGACCCTTGGTGAACTCACCAATGAAAGCAAGAAGTTACATCGCTAACCACTATCACGTCGATGTCGTGCTGAAGGAAACAATACATTTTAGAGGGATTTGGGGCATTTGGCCATAACACCTCTAATGTGTTTTTGGTTTTAGAAATCTCAGCCTAGTTGTGGTTGTGATCAATGAGTGAGAGTGGATGGCAAATCCAACCATCGGATTTGCCCATCGGTGACTCGCCGACCCATCGGTAGGGTAGGCAAACGAGTGATGTAATTAAATAATTCAAATTTTACTAAAAAGAAAGATTTGCATTTCATACCTTTGTGATTGGAGATTGATTGTGAAGATCTTCTCAAAGATTGGGAGAGAGAGAGGACAAAATCAATTTTGTGCACACTAAAACTGTCACGCCCCGGCGATGCCCGACCCGAGCCGAACCCGGTCCAAGGGCCGGTCAAGCGCGCGGGGGCGACGAAGTGAAATTGAGAAACGATTCTAGCAGAAGACTTAATCCCTAACCACGGGCAGCAACACGGAGTGCGCACAATCCTTTGAGCAAGAGTAAATAAAAGGGAAGAAAAAGGTGTTGCTTATCACAAAGTAAACAACAATCTCAAACCCACAAACTTAGTTAAGTAAAGCCCACACCGGCTCAAAATAAGTTATAAGCAAACATAACTGTAACATGTGACATAAAACCACAACAAGAACCCTACACAAAGGTTCGAACATAAAGCATGAAAGAAACGATGATAAGTCACGCAACGATCTCCATCATCACACCCAAGCTACCTCTGACCTTTCCTCAAAAAGGCAATCCTGTCCGTCTGCGTGTCGTACCACGCAGCCCCAAATCAAAACACAAAAGAGGGGTGAGTTTTAACACTCAGCAATGTTTTTAATATCACTGTCAACGTAGAAAATACGATAGCTTAGAAATGAGATCGTTTCAGATCAAAGATTTACATGGTGCATCACTTTCTGATCACACATTCATATCACTTAACACTGCATAAAAATGCATAATTCAACCTGCATGGATGTATCTCTAGCATACATATTCCCACATGCATTCACATCATAACCAATCCCGCATAGATGTATCTCTAACATACATGTTCCACATGCATAACATCAACATCAACATGCATGGATGTATCTCTAACATACATATTCCACATGCATAACATCAACATCAACATGCATGGATGTATCTCTAACATACATATTCCCACATGCATAATGTTATCACAATCAACCTCCATCAAGGAGTAATCACACATTGACGTCACACAGACGGGAGCATAGACAAGGCCACGAAGGCATGTCATGGTACAAAATTCTACACAAGAATTCAAGAAAGATCGGGGTTGTCAATCCCTAATACTGCTTGCCCTGGACGATCCTGGCCAAGGATGTCCCATTCTCACACAGAGAATCTAGAGCAGGGGTGTTCGCCCAGTGGACATCTCCCCGCGGAGGGAAGAGCCCGAGTTCTCACACGAGAACCCTAGAACACGTGGTAGCGGGGTGCACACGGCATACCACACCGGATTCTCGTGGTCCGGATGACACACATAAAAATATTCTCACGTGTCCGCAAGACAAGTACACAACTCGTCCCCACATCATTCCATTAAACAAGACTCAACCCGGGGAGTGCACTCGTTCCACACAGGAACTCCAAATCGTTCCACACAGGAACTTCAAATCGTTCCACACAGGAACTTCAAATCAAAATATGTCCTTTCGGACCAATCAACTTGCGATTAATCCACGACCGATAAACCCGGCACGCAATTCCATCACATTGCATCCAATCGGTCAAATTCGATTAATCACAATGAAGCCTCAATTGGAAATCCATTTTCATGATGCGTGCAGCATGGTACATGCGTGGGCAAAGCATACATGAACCCTAATCATGATAAGTGCTCTCACCAGCCCCTAATGCATCATTCATAATCACGATATTAAGCTTCAACATCATCATTTAACCCCCACATGTGTGTGTGTAACTAGTAGAAGCCTTTCACATGATGCATATTAACATGCTTGAAAATCAACTCACTACCACACTACACATGTGAATTTCTACCTAAACATGAATTCCAGCCGAAATCATAGTAGAAGAATCGTTGAAATCTTAGCTAGATTCAAAACTCAACCACAAAGGCTAAACACCTATAACATCACTCATTCCATCATTGAGTCATGGTATTCACCAACATTCACACACCATTAATCACAATTTATCATGACAAATCTGTCCAACAATGATTGTAGTCCTACTGAAATATGCTTAACCAAAGGGAAACAACTATTCATAATTTCAAAATAACGATTCCAACATCATGCCACAAAACATAAGTCATTCCACCATCACTAAGCATATATCTCAACTCCATAAACTCAATAGCATGCATTTCCAGTAGCCTAACATAGCTTAAAACACTCCACATTAGTATAAAATTGGCAAGCCAAAGTGGAATCATCAAAATAGGCATCATACACTCAACATGCAATTTTCTGTGTATCCGATCGATCGCCCTTCAGGCCGTTCGATCGGTTACACGCAAAATTTTGAAAATTTCAGTTCAGCCGATCGATCGCCCTGCAAGGCCGATCGATCGCCAACACGGCAGAACAGTCATCTTCTTCCTTTCGCAAATCCAAACCAAAACACCATAGAAAACACTTCAAATCCACATCTAACACCCTAATCATCATCAAAAGTCCTCCTTGACTTCCAGAATATCAAACCAAACCATAATAATGCAAAACCCTAAGAAATCGGGATTAAATAATTCCATTTTCTAATCTTACCATTAACACACTAAATCAAGCAAACCATTTCGAAATAAGCCAAAAATGAAGAGTTTTACCATGGATAAACAGAGATTTCGAAGACCCATTACCTCAGCACTTGATTAAGCTCGGATTGAAGAGTCACCCTTCTTGAAATCCTTGAAAATACAATGAGTTTGAATTAAACACCAATGGAAATCGATTTACTTAAGAAATCCCTAATTAAATCTTAGATCTAGGGCTTGTTGGTAGTAAAAATCGAATTTTGAATGTTAGGGTTTGTAGTAAAACACAAATTAGTAGCTTTTGATGGTCAAAAACGAATTGAATCAAGGGGAAAATGGTAGATTTAGAAGAAATTAAGAGAAAAGCCATGGATTAGTGCTTAATTAGAGCAAGCTTACCTTAATCGGCTTCTAATTCGGGCCTAAGTGGGGATTAGGCCAGCCCTCCTTCCTTAGCCTATTCCCAAAAATGGAAATGGCTCAGGTTTGCCCTTTTATAGTAAGGGTTGGGGTAGGCATAGGAAAGTTTTGGGGTGTAAATATGAAAAGTAGGCTAAAAGTGGTTATTTTACAAATTTAAGCACGAATTAAGCCTAATAAAATTCTGAAAATTTTTGTGTGACCTTAAGTATATGTCTAGGTTCATTTGACATAAAAATAAAATTTTCAACCGTGGGGCCCACAGGGGTCCCGCCAAAACCCTAATTTTTGGGAAAATAGTGAAAAATCCAAAAAAATTCCAAAAATTCACATTTGGTTTAAAATCACTTAAAACCACTAATATTGAAGTTAATTTTGGTTAAAACCATCACAAACTCTATTTATTTACAAAATCACCGAATAAGATCAGAAAACACGTAAATTGCACGATAACCCATAATTAAATAAAAATCAAAACCGGTTTAAAGATGAGGGTCCTTACAAAAACAACACTGCCGGGAACGAAGAAGACACAATAGACAAGTTTAGCTAGAGGAAAACTATAACAATAGCACAAGAATGGGAGTTAAGTGGTCGCTAGAGTTTGGAATAGCAGGACGGTGGTGATGAGTGTCACGCCCCGGCACTGCCCGACCCAAGCCAAACCCGGTCCAAGGGCTTGTTAAGCACGCGGGGGCGACAGGAATTTACGGATTAACGTATTGCAGAAGACTTAGCCCCTCTAACGAATGATTCAACTAACGGAGTGGAACACCTCACATCCTTTAAGCAAGAGAAATATGGATAAAGAAGAAGAAAATAAACTATCATAATCCTCACACAAACCCACATAATAGTGAACTCCAGAGCCTACACATGGCTCAAAATCAGGACAACAAATGAACTCAAGCATAATACATAATCTACCATATAGTGCTATCTATAATATCAAGAATGAAAAGATCAGAAAATAAAACATCATCAAAATGCCACAAAGGCTAATCCCACGAGTACCCATGCCGTCCCTCATATAAGGTGTCCAGCACATCTACACGTCGCACAGTGCAACCCCAAAACAATTCACAAAAGAGGGGTGAGTACAAAACTTAGTAATGGTTTGAAAGCGGTAACATTAATTAGAAAATCATCACGGCACAACATCATGGCAATTCATATTCATAAATGACCTGCTATACCCTTTTCTTATTATCCCCTTACTAAACCCCTACTTATCCATAAGTAAAAGATCTAACATACATATAATATATATATCAAGTCAGGGCATAAATGATCATATTATGACTTAACATCCATATTGCATAAGTAGTGATCCTTATCCAATCACAATCAAGCATAATATCACACATAATCTGCATGAGAAGTATCTCTCACACACTTTCTAATTATGCAACCATATCACATAAACCTGCATAATAATGTCTCAATCACGCATTTCAGATCATGCATTCATATCAAAATTCCACACAAGAAACCTAGTACACATGGTAGATGGTGCACAAAAGCATACGACTCTGGATTCTCAAGGTTCAAATGAATATCTTAAGCAATCTCAACCGCAAGACAAGTACACAACTCGTCCCCACATAACTCAAGTTGACTCAACTCGGGGAGTATACATGTTCCACACAAAAACTCAAATCGAAATCATGTCCTTTAGGACCAACCAAGTTCCGATTATGCCAATGATCAATTAATCTGGCAAGCAATCTCAGATCATTGCATGCAATCGATCAACCACAGCTAATCATCGATAAATTCCCATTCATGATGTTCGTTTCATGATGCATGCAACAGAATACCTATGTGAGAAATCTCTACATGAATTCCAACACATGGAATGTGCTCCCACTAGTCCCCACATGCATCATATTAGAGTAAGAAAAAACCATGATTTCATAATAAATTCCCCACATGTGTGTTCACACATTCCTAAGCACATGACCAAGCTTTAACAATAACTCACAAGGCAATACACGCATGCTTAATAAAATTAAAATATAATTCTGAACTAAAATCATGGGAAATCCATTCAAAACCATCATTTCAATCGGGTGAAGTCTAATGTTACACTCCTACAAGCATATTTAATCCACACATGAAACTAGAACATAGTATCACCATTCACCCACAATTTATTCATACGATAAGAAGGCACATTAGATCATTGTCATACAATAACGTTGCTGGAAGCATGCTTAAACATAAGAAAAATCATCCACAATAGATTCATGATAAATCATACCAACACGTCTAACCATGAATATGTACTTCTATATAATACTTAAACATGCTCCTTAATTCCCAACATAAATAGCATACCTTTCCAGTAGCTTATCCAAACTCAAAACACTCCCCATGAATATTATAAACAACATTTGGGAGTAACATACTGAAATAAGCATAGGAAATAAAATGCCCAAAATTTGTTGTGTAGCCGATTGATCGGCCTGCATAGGCATTCGATCGGCTGGTCTTAAAATTAGCCTGAAATGGCATTTGGCCAATGATCGGCCTGTGAAGGCAATTGATCGCCATAACGGCAAATCTGGTTCGTCTTCTCCATTTTGAAAACCAAACCGACACACCATCAATCAAACCTAAAACCTCCATTCAAAGCCTCAAACATCATAAAAATTTAATTAAACCTTCTAGAATACTAAATTTACCCATTTCCAATCAAAGCCCTAAGAAATTAATACGAATGATTAAGCTTTTACTAATTTACCATTAGAGCACTAAACATGGATTCCATTCAAGAAAATACATAAAAAATCAAGATTTGAAACACAACAAGCTTGAGGATTAAACCCATTACATTTCACCTCTTTTTGGGTCGGATTAGCTCCTTAATCTCCTCCGAAACCTATCAAAAAATGTAATTTTTGTTAATACCCACCTAAATCCGATTTAGAACTTGAAAATCATTGGAGAAATCTTAGATCTAGAGCTTTAGGGACTCAAAAACCAAAATTTGAAAGCTAGGGTTTGAAGTAGAGATGCAATTTAGTGATTTAATGGCTTGAAAACGAGATTAACCAACGGAGAAAGATAGATTAAAAGAAGTTTATAAAAAACCCTAATGATTAAGGAAATATTAGGAAAATCTCACCTCAAATCACCTAACACTTTAGGCTAATGGGGATTAGGCCTCTTGATTCCCAGACTCAGCCCTTTCCTAAATGGAAAAGAAGGGGTTAGACCTAATAAAAAATGGGGGTGTAAATAGAATTCATAACTAAAAATAGGTAACTTGGCTATTTAAACTCTAATTAAGACCAGAAAAATTTTGAGAAATTTTTTAATGACTTGTTTTAATGTTAGTGATGTTTTTGACCAAAAACCAAAATTCAACCATGGGGCCCACAGGGGTTTGGTTAAACCCTAAGTTTTAGAAAAATTGAGAAAATACCAAAAATTCCCAAAAATTTATAATTGACTTAAATTCACTTAAAACTCATAAATGTAAAATTAATTTTGATTACAACCTTTGGAAACTACCTTTATTTCGAAAATCCTCAAAATCAATCAGAAATAGCTTAAACCACACGATGACCATTAAATAATAATTAAAATTGAAAGTAAACCAGATCAAGATAAGAGTTCTTACAATGAAGATGGTGGAAAACTAAATTTCCCTGATCATCTGTGGAAGCCAAACAACATCAACAAGAAAAAAAAAGGGGAAAGTGATGTTTGGGCTATAGTGCGTGCATTTTAAAACTCGAACTCCAAACCATTGACATGTCAATGTGGTCAGAGTAAAGATTTTAATTTTTTTTTATAATTTTAAATTCTTTGAGAACAAGATTATTGAAATTTTGGGATAAAATTCTTTTTGAGGGGGATGTGACACCCCATTTTTTTTCAAAAGAAAATCTACTTTTATATATTAAAGAAAATATCTGGTTTAACTGTCAATGACCAACGACATGTCGATAGAGCCACTGATGAAAATATATGTGGACTATCGGCAAGCATCGACACGTCTATGATAACTACATGTATGTTGTTATCACGGAATACATAACAGTTAAACAATTTTGGACTGCAAGTGTAGTTATCTCAGTATTTAAGGGAGTAGAAATTGACTCTAAGTGAAAAGGGAGTCCATGGAGAGGCCAATTGCCTGTGGGAGAGTGTCCAAAGGACATTCGCATAGGAGAGAAGGAGGATTTTGCTTCAAGGTCAAATTGCTTCTAAACTCGAAATCTTATATGAAATACTTTTCTTCTTATTTTCTTCAAGATCGTGAGTTGGTATTTTGGTTGAAATTATTAAAATCCTAGTGGTTGACATGGTTTGCTTGGTCACTTGGGATTTTGTTGTTTTAATTGGAATTTGGGTCAAAGTATATTAATTCTTCATTATGGAAGGATTTTATTGGATTTTTATGATAAAAGCATGTTTGAATAGAATTTTTAGTACATGGTCTTAATTTTTCAATCACTGGTAAGCCCACTAACGTGTTGGTAAACTCAATGGAAAGAGGAAGAAGATAAACAATACTCTACATGCATGTATGGTATTTTGGTCATCGACAGTGGAGTCGATGTGTCAGTGAGGCATCAATAATAAGTGTAGATTGACAGCCATCCCATTGTCGGTAGAGTTCGACCTATTGGTAACTCATCAATGGAAATCGATGAGGTAACTGATTTGTCAATGAGGTTGTCAATGATACCTCAATTCTATAGTCGGTAGGGTTCGACATGTTGATGAACCCAATGATGGCCATCGGTGAGGTAGCTAACTTGTCGGTAAGGTTACCAACAATGAAGCAGGTTTTGGATTTATGATAGATGTTATAGCAATATTAAAGATATAATCATTATGTATTTAAATGCATGATTTGAGGCATTTGATGAAGTGATTGAAGTGTCAATTATGCACTAGTAAATAACTAATAATGAGCATCAATGCATGTGTATGAGGTCCCTTAGTAGCTTGGCCCCTCAAGTGAGTCATTAGAAATATAGATGAAAATGGTTTAGTGTAAAATAGGACCAAGGTCTTCTAGCCCTCTAAGGATGAGAGTTTTGTAGAACCGCTTCCCAGGATCAAGAGTTGTGTTTGAATAAACTATAACATGAAAAGATGAATAGTCCCTTGCAATGCAACATAGGAGGTTTTAATGATCATAGAAGTAGAAATCTCAATACTAGGGTCCATGAGCCTTAGTGAATCTTTACTTCATGACGTGGATGATGTGAGGCTGGCCTTAGAATAACTGAAGTCATCGTCTTTAGAGAACCTAGAGATGGGATTACTTTGTGGTAAATGATTACTTGATGAAATAAGGTATGTTTGATTGTGATTTTACGTTGTTTCCTTTAAAATTTTGTCAGCAATAGATTCTTAGTATATTGTTTGAAACTTTAGTTTTTGTTTATATTGTTATCCCATTAAGTATTTTTGTATACTCGGCATCCTTTATTGTGCATGTTTACAAGTAAAGAAAAGAGGTACAGGAAGGTCATAGATATATCATGCCTCTCCTTTTAGTTTGTAAAGGCATATCTTTTGTTAGACAAGAGGGTGCATTTTAATTTCATTAATTTTGATATGGTCAACAAACAATTATATAGTTGTGGATCCTATAAATATTTTAATCTATTAGATATATAGATTAACATTTATGTTATAATTATCACATTAATAGATTTGTGAAATGAGATAAATTTATGCCCCTAATTTATCAATTTAAGGAGTTTGGCTAAATGATTTAATTCCACTGGTCATATGGAATAAGATGAGTTATGATTTTCAATTTGTTGTTATCAAAATGGATATTTTTGTTTTCTATAAAAGGTTTTTTGAAATTGGGAGCATGAAAGGCTTGATCACCCACTTTTTGTTTCATTAAACTTCTAGCAAGAAACTTTCAATGGACTAGGAGGTGAGCAGTATGTAGACAAGATTTGGATGACATAACGACTTGATTAATGTACTGCCATTGAGCATGACTAGCATTTACACTCTCCCAACTAGAATATGAATGCACTCTCCCAACTAGAACATGAATGCGAGTCACTGATCACTGATGTCAAAACTTCATACACCTCCTTGAATCCCATGCATATCATGGGACCAAATTCAATTTGTGTATGTCATTCTTAGATGCTACAGTGAGGCTGAGCATCTCCTTTATAGGGTGATCAAGTAGGACTAGTCTCTACTAATTTTAAGTCATTTAAGCATAAGCAAGGTCGTGTAGCCCACAAGTAATTGTGGGAGGATCCCAAATGATAAAAAATAAAAGTTAAAGAGTTATTAGCATTTAGGAAATGTTTTAACCTGGACCCTTCATTTCTAGTCAAAAGAGTGAACAGTTCTCATTGTTTCACAAAATAAGTGAACTAGATACGTTTGCTTAGGCTAATATTAGTGAAGATCCTGTGAATCCTTTCATATAACACCCACAAGACTCAGCATTAGCTAGTGTTGCTATCAAATGCAAATGAAATGTATGTCAGACCGATCAGGTGGTGCCTTCTAAATCAAATTTATTCTTACAGAACAAAGTTGTTTTTCTCGGTAACAATCTTCTTTGATCTCGCTCAGCTCTGTTGGTATGCTATTTACCCAAACTAGGATGAGTAATTATTAATTTCGGATCTCATAGCAGTGAGGGATATACTGCTTGGTCTAGAGAAAATCACTATGCAACTGAGGAGTATGTAATGCATGTAGCTGGAAATCAGCTTACCAACTGTAGCAACTTCTTCGGTGAAGTTAGGGTCTCAATAATCTACCTTCTCTCTTTAGTTCATTTGCTTCAAAAATAGGAAAGCACTACAACAAAATGTACTATTAGAAAAACAAACACAAGCGTTGCTAAAAACCACTACTTCCGACCCATAAAAAATCATCGCAAAAAATAAACTATTAGCAACACATAATAATATACGTTGCTAATAGTCATATATTAGCGACACTTAATTTAAAGCATCGCTAATACTCACCATACACTACAACAAATGAGGGTATTAAAGACGTTCTTGAGCGTCACTAATACTACTCAATGCGTCGCTAAAGCTTATTTGCGATGCTTATTGAGCGTCACAAAAAGTGTCGCAAATAATCCAGTCGCTATTTCGTCGCTAATAGTACCTTTAGCAACGGTTTTACTTCCGTCGCTAATAATATAGTATTATCGATGGTTTAAATTCCGTTGCTAATAATAAGTATTAGTGACTATTTTATTTGTGTCGCTAATCATAAATATTAGTGACGGTTTGGTACCATCGCTAATAATCGGTATTAGTGACAGTTTGTATTATCATTGCTAATAATATATATATTAGCGACATTTGATTAATTTCTTAATAAACATATATATTAGCGACACTTTTTTAAAGCGTCACTAATAATCATATTAGCGACGCTTCAAAGCGTCTATTAGCGACACTTCAACGTTGCTTTGATACGCTAAATAGAAATAAAAATTACATTTACAATTTCTTATTATATCCATACAATCATATCTGGATTACAATTAAAAATCTCTATTTACAATACAATTTGAGTTCTTTCCAATTAATGGCATATTTAAAGATAAATTATGTTAGCTCAATTTCAAAATCTTCACTGCCTCCCCTATGAATTTCTTTATTTTCCTTCTCTTGTGAGCCTTGTGATTATCTGCAAGCCTCAATTACCTCTATGTATGTGTACCTAGGAACCAACACACTTTTAAGGTCTTAAGAACATAGATAAAATCTCCACCCATAAACAAGGGTTTGAAATTAACCACATACCAGAAATTCACTGCTCTGGGCATTTGAGTGGTATGATTGTAAACTTGCCCACAATAACTTTTAAAATCTTGTGTACTGTTAACTTAAACGTTCATAAGAAATGATTAGGTCATATAACAACAATAAATTCTAATAATAGACCATCTTTGTCCCTGTGCTTCCACATCTCGCCATTCCCGTGGATGTGCCATGAATTTTTTGGAGAAAGTGGGGAATATAATTCTGCTTCAAAAAATGGAATTGATACATTAGTTGGATACTAGATTTAAAAAATAAAAGGTGCATGCAGAAAGCAGAAAATACAAAATTAGATCTAAACACAAGCAAAAAAAATCAATACACCATTCAAGAAGAATTCTATAGAAAGTCATCTTGTCTACGAAACAGAGGCCTGCTTTGGACTTCTCAAACCACTAACTGACTTGAGAACAAGTCTCTAGAAATTATCAATCCCACTAAGACATGCATGCCATATGTGCCATGAATATAGATGTAACCAAACAGAAACCAACATACTAAATGAAATTAAAAGAGAATAAAAGTTTTTAAAGTAATCCAAATTCTTGCCAAATGGCTTAGTTGATATCTTTAATTTATACCTTTGCTAGAGAAAGAATGGTCTCAGAATAAACTTCTAAAATCTTCAAAATATTACTTGATACTTACCACTCCCTCAATTTGTCTGATTTGGGTGTTTTCTGAATCTCAGGGTGGCAATATAAAATATAATCTTCACCCTTTCCCAAATGTAATAGCTTGTAAATCCATGTTTATTGCAACGTTCAAGGTATCCTATTTGAAACAATCATAAATGAATGGAAGTGAGTAAATTATGAGCCTCAACTACAAACACAGATCTTAAAAATTCAACTGGATGATGAACCAGAACACGGGCTAATTCTAATTTCCATTTCAATTTACATCTTCCAAGATTATTGAGGCATAAATAGGAAATGGGAAGGGTTTTAGTTGAACCTAGTTGGACTGGACAGTGTAATCCTTTTTTTTTTTCAGAATACTTGGTACAAGCAAAAAAACAAAAACAAATGTCACATATACAAACACAGCTTGGGCTGGCCCTTTTTATTCAAACAACTATAAAAAAGATCTTTTATTCTCTTCGCTGCTATTGACTATAACTGTCAAAAAGAGCTCCTTTGACAATGGATTAGGAACAACGAAATCTGACAAAGTATTCTCACCTCTCTTGATTGACCATGAAAATACTAATCCTAAGTCCTAATTCGTCAGTTCTAAGAGCTCTTTGTTACTCTCTGCATTTAATATTAGCAAACAAGTCCTAACATAAGTAAAGATCATACACAAGCTATAAAAAAAATTTATAGAAGTACAACAATAGCAACAAGAAGAATGACAACGGGCTTCACAAGACATAATGCACCTATCATTTAGCCTGTCCCTCCTCATTTTTTCAGGGCAAGCTTTGGTCCCAGGTTCTGCATTTGACCCTACGTGAGCTCTACAAATCAACATAAATAAAAAAAAATGTTGCAAATAATAGGCAAAGTAGAAAACTTTCATCTTCTAAAATTCCCCACACCAACCCCACTGACAAACCTGTGTCAATTTAGGCATGCTAGGTTGGGTACAAGATGAGCTGACTGAGAATTGGTTTGCCAATAGGCTGCCCCCTCTTGGTTGGCCAAGGCACAAGCCATCCCAGTAAATTGCTATATACATGGGGTAAGTCTTGCAGGCTTGTTATAGTTCCTTCAATCTACTCCTCAATAAGAAAAAGGGTTAAAATGGAGTTACAATCTGCAATTTCTGAAAAAGGCTGATTCACCTTATCTACAACTAGTTCTAGAGTGTCTCCTTTATTAAGAAAGGGTAGGCATGAAAAGGAACCGGTAGATTGGGAAAAATAGGTACTGAAGGAAAGTCACTCTCATCTTTTCCTTGAGCTTGTCTTGTTGAAGGACTTCTCGTCTTTGTAGGAGAAATCCAGTCCAACACCACTGCTGAATGGAAACATGCAGATATTTAGCTTAAGTTTGAAAATATAAGATACAGGATAAACCATGACAAAATATGCGGCAATGGGAAATCCCCACCATTAAGAACCGTGCTAATAAGAATAACAGATTCCATTTCGAATTCGGTTTTAAATGCTGACCAGAAAGACAACAACAATTATTACATAAGATAGAAAATCAAAAGGTGCATTGCAGCATTGCATAAACATTGCATTGTGGCATTGCATAAAGAAGGGATCGAAACAGGGGAGGGAAATTGGGGAGGGGGGAAGAAAATTGGGGCAAACTCACCACTACTGTCCGAAGGACCGAAGTCCATATTGAAATGCCCAGAAAGATGCCTCCTTTGAGATCTACAATCTAGAGTCGACACACAAAATGCCCAAAAAGAAGATCAGCTGCAACTGCAACGAAAAAATAGAAAAGGTTGGAATCGAGGGAAGGGAAGGGTGAAGAAGATGGTGAGGAGCGACAATCTGTATGTGTCTGTGCCGAGCTTCCTCCGATTCTCCCTCCTCCTCCTCTTCCCCTCTATCCTCCTCTATTTCTCCTCAGCCGCCCCTTTTGACCCAGGAGATGGCCCCTCCACCTCCTTTGCCAGCTCTCCCTCAATGACCCCGACCCCTCCACCCTCGCTAGCCTCCTCCGCTTCGCCTCCATCTCTGATCGGAATCGCAAGCTTCTGGCTCAGAAAGGGTGCGTCAAAGTCGTCGCCGGCTTCTTGGCTGGTGGTGAGAGGAACAAAGGTAGGACAATTGAGGGAGTCAAAGCGGGTGTTCGGCTTCTCCGTGTGGTTTCGATGGAGGAGGATAGGGCTGCGGACGACGTCGAGAAGGAGATTTTGAGATCTGCATTCTATTACGTTTAGGAAAGGAAGAAGGGGAGGGAGTTGGGCGGGGGAGCGAAATTGGAGATGCCGGGGGAGGGAAATTCGAGCGGGAAAGTGGAGAGGGGGAAGGAAATTAGGCGGGGTGGAGGTGAAATCACTAGCGACGGATGCATATAGTCGTCGCGAATGTTTACCATTTGCGACGGTCGCTAACCATCGTAGTTAACTAATGCCACCAGCGACATATACAAAATACATAAAAATTTAAAGAAATATTTATTAATTTCTATCTCTTACCCATTAAAAAATATTAAGATTTATTATCATAATAAGAAAAATATATATATTTATAAAAAATTAGCTAGTCTTTACTTAGTGTTATAACACATATGTTAGATGTCGCCCTAATGTCATGCAGTATAAAAACTCGGACCGAATATGATACAAATAGTTTAATTCCTATACTGACCCAATTTAGTCCGTTTAGGAAAAAATATATATTTTAATTTTAAAATATTATTTAATATAATATTAATTTTTTTATTAAAGTATAAAAAATTATAAAAATATATATATTTATAACTTTTATCAAATTAGGTTTTGATATCTTGAAACTGAACTTGACCTGACTACGTATTTGAGTTAAATTAATGTAGAAGGACGAGGCAATTTAGGATTTTAATATTACTAAATATGTAAAATTTGGTAAATTGAGGATGAGTTAAATCAACTAACAAACAAAAAAAAATTAGACGAAACATACTATGGATGCATGAGAGAGATGATGAAAAGCTCTAAAGAGATAAATTCGAATGCAACTTAGTGGCTTTTCATAATTGGTATTATTTATTACTAGTTATTATGTTTGAAGAAAGAGAAAGAATGTCAAATGCATTACATCATCATAGTTTTTTAAAATTCATTGTTTAACTTACAAGCAGGACATGATATTCCTCCGATGGAGTAGAGACTTTGAGGCAATTGGGTAAGAATAATTACAAAAAATTAGTCTTTAGTAATGTGTTATAACATATGACTGGTGGAAAGGGAAAACTATAACAAACAACAATTAATTTCACTATGGTCATAAATTGATGAATAAGTTGCAAGATTGCATATTAATTACCATATTAGTAATATTTTTTATTATATTTATATAATTTAATTTAGAAGTAAAAATAATATGATATTCCTCTCATTAGAGTTGAGATATTTAGGCAATTGTCTTATCATATGTTATAACACACTGATCAAAAGGGCAAATTACAACCAACGATTAATAACACTATGGTCCTAAATAAATGAAAATAGTTATTTTTTATAAAATAAATAAATTTATTATATAATATAATAAATAAATATTTTTAATTTTTATTAATTTAATAGTACTAATAAATAGTTATATTTTACAAATTTATTACATAATATAATAAACAATTATATAAGAATTTTATTAATTTATGTATTTCATAATTTATATTATTCAATTTTATTATTCAAATTATCAAATTAAATAATAATTTAACTATATTATATATTTAATTGATTAAGAATTTCATAATTTATATTACTTAATTTGAAACATCCACAATATTCTTCCAACATAAGTTTAGAAATTAAGTCAAATGTCTTATTACAAATGCAAAAAAACTAGCTAGTCTTTACTTACATGTTATATCATATACGTCTGTTAGCCAAATTAACATCGATAATAATTAATAAAACTAGTTACAAATAGGCAAATAAGTCGTATGCCTTCATTACAATATTAGTAATGCTTTTTATATTTATATTAATATAATTTAACATTAGAGTTATATTTTACACATTAATTTTTTTTATTTTACTATATATTAAATAAATATATAAAAATTTATTTTTTTATATATTTAATTAAATATTCTATAATATATATTATTTTATTTGTAAGTAGGAATTATACCACGATCTTCCTCTAACATAAGTTGAGAGATTAAACTAATTGTTTGGGCCCATTTCTAAAAAACTAATTCTTTAATCATGTTACAACACTTCCTATTTTAACCTATTTCCATAACAAAAAATGTTTATAAGTTTATGTTGTAACTAGAGTTTTGGTAAATACAATCATCAATAGAAGGCCATATTAATATGGATGAGAAAATTCATGATTATACATCAAAATTAAATATTTAAGTAAATAAATAATTATGGAGCATTATAATTTTAAAAAATAATTATATATCCATAAATTATATGGCCCATATTAATCTCATAACTTTTTAACAAATTTTTTTTAGTATATCAAAACATTATTACATCTTTAAACCTTCGAATAGGCTGGGTTTACATTGTGTTTTTATTTTTTCTAAAAAAAATAATTTTAAAAATAAATTAATAATAAATTAATTAAGTATCGATACGTGTGTGTGTGTATATATATATATATATATGTATGTATATATATCGGCTATTTCGAGATGTTATAGCTAATACTTACTGCAAATTCATGGATGTACCACCCCTTAAACCATATTGTTATTTTTTAATTGTTTGAAATTTCAAACATGTTCATGACACTTTTGTCAGTGTCGATACAAGTAACTTATTCACTAAGCTTTTTATTAAGCGTTGCGAAAAAGTATACATTTAACGACTTTTTTTTATGGAGTGTCAAGAATAAATATACATTTAGAGATGTAGCAAATAGATATACGTTTAGTGACGCTATTCATAAAGCATTGCGAATAGTATTATTTTTATTTTTCAAAATTTAAAGAAAGTAATTATTAGTGACAGTTTTGTAAAGTGTCGCTAAATGTTTGCTTACTAGCGACGCTATTAAAAAAGAGTCGTTACAAGTATCATTAGTAGCGACGCCTTCTATAAAGCATCACTAAAAGTATCCTTAGTAGCGACGTTTTATAAAATTGTCACTAATAGTTATTTTTCTAATTTTAAAATATTTAAAATAAAACTATTAGCGACATTTTATGATTTGTGTTGCTAATAATCCCACTTTTAGCAACGCTTTACTAAAAGTGTCACTACTAATGATACTTGTAGCGACTCGTTTTTAATAGCGTCGCTAATAAGCAAACATTTAGCGACGCTTCGCTAATAATATACTTGTAACGACACTTTTTGTAAAACGTCGCTAATAAGCCAACTTTTAGTGACACTCTTAGTAAAGTGTCGCTAATGAGATACTATTAGCGACGCTTTACATAAAGCGTCGCTATAAGTATATTATTAGATACGCTTTTTGTAAAGCATCGCTAATAGTATAGTTTAATTGTGACGCTTTAAAAAGTGTCAAATGATAGTTTGTAGCAATGCTTGTAACTGCGTCGTTAATAAAAGCGTTGCTAATACCCCATTTTGTTGTCGTGATATTAGTGTCACTTTCTAATGAATGCCAAGCATCGCTAAAAGATATATAATTAAAAAAAGTATAACTATTAACGACGCTTATTCTTAAACATCGCTAATAATTTTAACAATAGCGACACTTGTTAAAAAGCGTCACTAATAGTTATACTATTAGCAATGCTTAATTCATCTATCTGTGACGTTTTACACAACCGTCAGCTAAAAAATACTCTCTCGGTCCTATTTTAATAGCTCCAATAGAAAGAAAAAAAATTGTATTATTTGCTCCATTTCGCTCAATGTAAGCCGTTAGGTGGGTCTATAATGCTTCTCATCTTTACTTCACATAATCTATTAACTCAGATGACGAAATGGTAGTTCACATGACTTCTACGACGATGACCCCAGAGTGCCCCATCCACGATCTCGTCACCCTAACATCCTACCTTTGCGCCTGCGTCTCCTCTGCGTTGAGCTTGTGGGCTCTGCCCCAGCTCAGTCTTCGCCTCTCTTCCATTCTGCTTCTACTTTTCGTCTAGTTGAAGCTCAGTCTTTGCCTCTGCCATTTTGCTTCTCGTTGAGCTTCTAATTGAGAGACTGTCATGGCACCTCAACGACGTAGGAGTCCCGCACCCGACCCATTTCCGCCCCCGCTCCGACCGGGACATTGTCGACTGGCAGTCAAAGCTCATTACCTCAGTGCACCGCCACCTAGTCAGCTTCGCCGAAGGCGCCCGCCTCGGAGCAGCCGAGAACATCATGTCGCTGTTGATCGAGCCGTGCAAATCCAGTGGTGGACATTGTTGATTGCTTGATTGCAATGTCGGGGAGTGTTGGAGGCCGGAGTCGGTCATCGAGCTCTTTGCCACTTCCGAGTTTTGTCTGCAGCCACCAAGCGACAACCCGGCAAGGAAGTCGGTATTTAATTCTCTGGTTTCATGCTATATCCCGGTGCTGTTTGAGTTGTTCACTGCTTCCTATCAATATCCAGGACACTTGCCGGAGAAATACACCAAGTATTCAAAGTCTGTACAAAGGAATTGAAATTGTCTACAGTGAAGCAGATATGATAGCCTTTGGAGAGTTAGGCTCCAGAATGGCCCCGCTCGAACTTCATGGCCCCTCCGGTGTTCTCAATTCTGGGTTCCTCTCGATCAAGAAGGAACTCAACCATAAAAAAAATAAATGAGCACACACTTGGAATCCCGATCTTTGATATGGACAGTGATTTCCTGGGAATCTCCGCCTTCTGAGTCTAGATGCACGATACAGGGGAGTTGGTTGTATGAAGCCCTCTCGGAATGGAGAAATGGGCGAACTCTCACCACTACCCGAACTTTGGATCCCGGGAGTCAGGAGGATGACAGCTGCGGCAGATTTAGTGGAGTTGGGGACTACTGCAACAGGAGTTGCCGCCATTGGGGACCGAGTGCATGCAAGCTAGTAGAAATTTCACGACTAAAAATGGGGATTTGGGAGTGTTGCGATTCCAACTCGCAAAAAACAACACATTTGGAGCTCTCCAGTCTATCGCCTGCCCCCTCCTTTCCTCCCTTGACGACTTCATCAAAGCTCGCACCGTCGCCCGCAAGACCTCCCTCGCCCTCGACTCCTCCCACGTCTGCGCTCACCTCGGCGACCTCTGCTCCCATGCGAACGTCCTTTTCTCCTCCGTTTCAAAAAATACATGCAGTCGGCCACACTTCGATGGTTATTATTATGGTTAGACGCAAAGAGAAACACTTAATAAAAATAACAAAATTTAGATATGGAGCTATTAATATAGGACGGAGGGAGTATATATTTTAAATTAAAAGAAATATAACTATTAGCGATGCTTGTTTTAAGCGTCGCTAATGGCTTTAGTAATAGCAACGCTTATTGAAAAGCATTGCTAATAGTGATGCTTAAAAAGCATCCCTAATAGTTATGAATTAAAAATAAAAAATTTAAATGATTAGCGATGCTTTTAAATAAGCCTCACAAATACCATTTCTAGCTAATAGTTTTATTAATAAATTTTATTTATTAAATAAATATTAATAAAATTATAATAAACTTCCTAAATATAATATATTTTATTCAATATTTAGTATTTATATATATAATAAATAAATATTAAATTTTTAATAAAAATGAGTGTTAATAATATATTAAACTTTTACTATTTATAAAATATAATTTATAATAAAAGATAGAGTGAAGAGAGTGCATGGAGAGAGAGAGAGAGAGAGAAGAGACTGCATGGAGAGAGAGTGGGAGGAAAGAGAGGTGGAGAGAGGGAGAGAGAGAAAGGAGAGAGAGAGAGAGAGAGAAAGGAGAGAGGGAGAGGGAGTGAGGATAGAGAGAGAGGACAGAGAGTGGGGAGATAGAGAGAGGAAGGGAAAGAAAGAGGAGGAGGGAGGAGAAAGAGAGGACAGAGGAGAGGGAGAGAGAGAGAGAGGAGGTTTAATTAATTTTTAATTTTTAAGATTTTTTTATAATTTATTATATTTTAAAATTTAAAATTAAATTAATTACTAGTAATTATGTATAGTGATATACGTCGATAATAATAATTATTTAATTTTATTTTTTATTTAAAAAACTAATTTTAAAAAAATTATTAAAAATTGAAATTAGAGGAGAGATAGTGCGTAGCGAGAGGAGAGAGGAGAGAGGAGAGGGAGAGAGATAGAGGAGAGAGGGAGAGATAGAGAAGAGAGAGGAGAGGGGGAGAGAGAGGAGAGGGAGGGAGAGAGGAGAGAGAGAGGAGAGGGAGAGGCTGTTTAATTAATTTTTAATTTTTATGATTTTTTTATAATTTATTATATTTTTAAAATAAAAAATAAAAAATAAAATAATTACTATTAGTGACGTCGCTAATAGGGTAGGTATTAACGACATATAAGTTTATTTATATACATTGCTAATAATATTTTTTTAGTTTTATTTTTTTATTTTAAAAATTAAAAATTATAAGAAAATAAAATTAGAGGAGAGATAGTGTGTAGAGAGAAAGGAGAAAGGAGAGAGGAGAGGGAGAGAGAGAGAAGAGAGAGGGAGAGAGAGAGGAGAGAGGGAGAGATAGAGGAGAGAGAGGAGAGGGAGAGAGAGAGGAGAGGGAGAGAGGGAGAGAGGGAGAGGGAGAGGGAGAGGGAGAGGGAGAGAGAGGGAGAGGGAGAGAGGTGTTTAATTAATTTTTAAATTTTTAAGATTTTTTTTTAATTTATTATATTTTAAAAATAAAAAATAAAATAATTACTATTAGCGTTGCTAATAGTGTTGGTATTAGCAATATATATCACTATATGTCGCTAATAGTGTTGGTATTAGCAACGTATAATATTATACGTTGCTAATACCTACCCTATTAGTTATGTATAGTTATATACGTCGCTAATAATATTTATTTGATTTTATTTTTTTATTTTAAAAATTAATTTTTAAAAATAAAAAAATTATAAAAAATTAAAATTAGAGGAGAGAGGGAGAAAGAGGAGAAAGAAAAGAGAGGGAGAGAGAGATAAGGAGAGAGAGGAGAGGGAGAGAGAGATAAGGGAGAGAGAGGAGAGAGAGGGAGAGAGATGGAGAGAGAGGGAAGGAGAGAGAAAGAGAGAGAGAGAGGAGAGGGAGGGGAGAGAGAGAGGGAGGGAGAGAGAGGAGAGGGAGATAGAGAGGGAGGAGAGAAAGAGAGTGAGGAGAGAGAGAGTGAGGAGAGAGAGAGTCAAGAGAGAGGACAAAGAGAAGGGAGGAGAGAGTAGAGAGTAGAGAGAGGAAAGAGAGGAGGGAGGAGAGAGGCTAGGGTGGAGAGAGGAAGGAGGGTAGAGAGAGGAGAGAGAGAAAGGAGAGGGAGAGAGAGAGGGAGGGAGGGTGGAGAGAGAGAGGGAGGGGATAGAGAGGAGAGAGAGAAGAGAGAGAAGGGAGAGATTTTTTTTTATTTTTTTATAAAAAAAGTATTAGCAATGCATATGTATATGCGTCACTAATAACATTAGGTATTAGTGACATATATGTGTATGCGTCGCTAATAGTCATGTGTATTAGCGACTTATAAGTACATATGTAGCTAATATACTATACTATTAGCAATGCATATGTATATGAGTCGCTAATAATATTTTTTTATTTTAAAAAAATTAAAATTAAAACAGATAGAGAGAGAGAGAAAAAGAGAGAGGGGAAGGGAAATAGAGAGGATGAGCGAGGATAGAGGGGCAGAAATTATAATTTATTTTTTTATATTTATTATTATAGTTTTTTAATAAATAAAAAAGTATAATTAAAAAATATATTAGTGACGTATATGACTATGTGGCACTAATATTCTTGTTATTAGCGACACATAATCATATGCGTTGCCAATAATGTAAATACATAACAAATTGCAAAACAAACGTTATTTTTAGCGTCATTATGGGAGGAGCGTCATAAAAATGAACACTTATAGCGACACTTCTATAGAAACTTTGCAAAAAATAACGTTTGTAGCGACAAAACTATAGAAACATCACTAAAAATCCCACGCGAGCATTAATTTGGCATGCGTGGGATAATTTTAGCCACCCGCACGCTCAAAATTTCGCCCGCACGGGATAATTTTAGCCACCTGCGCAGGCAAAATTTTGTCCATGTGGTATTTATCTCTCTTTCCCCATTTGTCTCCTCCAGATGCTCTATCTCTGCCGCCTGCCATTGACCGACTGCCTCATCATCAACCGTTCTCCTCCAGACTCCGACATCGGCCGCGACCTCCCATCAACCAGCCACCGTGATTCTCACCTCCTCCTGTCGACTAGCCGCCATGAATCTCTGTCCTTCTCCATCCCTCTTCCCCCATCTCCGACGGATCCACCCCACCATATGCAACTGACGAACTCCGCCACCTCCCATCGACTGACTGCCTCATCACCACCCTCCTCCAGACCACCGGCTGGCCCAACTCCAATTTCGGTGCCATGAATCTCACCACTGCCCTCTCCAGCAATTCCCATCTCGGTCCCTCTTCCCCCATCCCTCTCTTCTCCAAATCTGCCCCACCAGATACAGTTCACTCCCTCCGCCGCTTCCTATCGACCGGCCATTGTGAATCACACCACCTCCCATTGACCGGACATCGTGAATCTCTTTCCCTCTCCGTCCCTCTTCCCCCATCTCCGATGGATCCACCCCCTGGATGCAGCTAACGAACTCCACCGCCTCCCATCAACCTGTAGCCTCGTCACCACCCTCCTCCAGACCACCTGCTGGTCCAACTCCAACTTCGGCGCTGTGAATCTCACCGCCTTCCCCTCCGGCAGTTCCCATCTCAGTCCCACTTCCCCCATCCCTCTCTTCTCTAGATTTGCCCGCCAAATGCAACTCACTCCCTCTGCTGCCTCCTATCGACCGGCCGCCGTGAATCTTTTTCTCTTGCCATCCCTCTTCACCCATCTCCGATGGATCCACCTTGTTGGACGCAGCTGATGAACTCCTTCGCCTCCCATCAACCGGCCGCCTCGTCACCACCCTCCTCTAGACCACCAGCCGGGCCAACTCCGACCTCTCGTGAACCTCACTGTCTCCCCCTGCTACGGTCCCGTCACTGCTCAGTCCCTCTCTGTCCCAATGGTCCCCCAATCCTCTCCTCCCCTACAGCTTCGTCCTCACAACTTCCACTTCCTTGCAGTCCCCACCCCCTCCCCTCAATATCACCCTCAGCCCCCTCAATGGCCAGAACTTCTCCGGTGCCATCGATGAGCTCTAGGCCGACGAAATGGTAAATATTAACACTAGTTTTTATTAAAAATATAATATTTATTTATTATATATATATAGTAAATATTAACTAAAATATATTATATTTAGGAAGTTTATTATAAATTTTTTAATATTTATTTGTTAAATAAAATTAATTAATAAATCTATTAGCGACGCTTGGCCAAGCATAGGCTTGAGTAGGAAAGGAGGAACTATGTGAATGCTTTAGGTAGCATTGTTATTGCCAACCTGATACAAAACTTTGGTGGAGGCAAGAAGGGTAAACAAGGGCCAGGTCCATCAAACAAAAGAGCTTTCAAGAAAAATGGGAAACCTCATAACAAGGGGAATAACAAACCCTAAGGTGAATGATGTAGGTGTGGCCAGGTGGGCCACTTCAAGGCAAGTTGTCCCAAAAAAGATGACCAATCAAGCAACAATAACAAGGGCAAGAACAAGGAGATTGTGTGTGTTGTCTCAAAGGTGATGATTACTAACATCAAGGAGAAGACTTGGTGGCTGGACAATAGAGCTACTGTTCATGTCTCTCATTCTAGGGGAATCAGGGGTGAGACAATTAACTTAATGTCAGGCTAAAACAAAGTCTTCATGGGCAACAACACATACTGCAAGGTGGAGGCTATGGGGAACTACAAAATTCCTTCGAATGATGGGTCTATTTTAGTACTCACTGATGTGATCTTAGCTCCCTCCATCAGGAGGAACCTGATTTTAATCTCTGTTCTAACCAAAAAGGGGTTTGAAGTTAAGTTCAAGGAGAGCAAGGCCACTATGGGCAAGGGTGGGACTATACTCTTTACTTCTTCTTTAGTAGATGGTTTATATTGTTTAGATGTAATGAACTCTCCATAATCCAATGAAATAAGTGATTCTAAACATCTTGTTTTGTCTATGGATGATGCCCTGTTGTAGCATATGCATTTGTGTCATGTAAATGTAGATAATCTACATAGGATATCGAATACTAGGTTGTTACCCAAAATATCCAAAGACCTACGTGTGTGAGGATTGCTTATCGAGAAATATGAGGAGACAATCTTTCCAAAAGGGATAGAGGTGGCAAGTACACCTCTGACCTGTTTAAGGACCACTATACAAATCAAGGAATAGTTCATTAGTACACCCTACTATACACTCCACAGTAAAATGGAGTGGAAGAAAGGCATAACAGGATGCTTATAGACATAGTAAGGTTCATGTTAAATCACTCTGAGTTAAGAACCAGTTTCTGGGGTGAGGCTTTAGACACCACCATGTACATCCTAAATTGTGTACCCACAAAGGTAGTCCAACAGACACCTTATGAGTTTGGGTCAACGCCCGAACTTAAGACATCTTAGAGTGTGGGGGTCTAGGGCACATATGAAGGTGTCTGACCAACATAGGTCAAATCCAGACCCCAAGACCATAAAGTGCAACTTTATTGGTTACTGTGGCCACTCTAAGGGGTATAAATTTGTGATTCACCACACGAATGTGACAGTGGGGGTAATAAAGTATAGAGATGCTTATTTCTTAGAAGAAAAATTAAATCCTAGAATACCTAACAAAAAAGTCAATTTGTTTGAGGTTGTAAAAGAGGCTGGTCCAAGCACTTCCAGAGAGGAAGTAATTGGATCCGATCAAAACCAAAGTGAACTAGAACCCAAGGCATTGAGGGAAAGAAGACATTCAACACAGTTGAGGAACTTCTATACAATGCTAGGGGAAGACAATATCACATTAGATGAACTGGTTCTAGATGACCCGATTACCCTTAAGTAATCTTTGAGTCTTCTAGATGCTCAAGAATCCCAGAATGCTATTTAGCAGGAGATGGACTCTATCATAAAGAATAAGGTATGAGAGATAGTGGATCCACCTGAAGGGCAGTAGCTTAAGGCAGATGGATCAATAGATAAATACAAGGTGAGATTAGTGTCCAAAGGGTTCACCCAAGTATATGAGATGAACTTTAAAGAGACATACTCACCTGTTTCAAGATTTGACTTGATCAAATGTCTCTTAGCATGTGTTGCTTACTAGGATTTAGAGCTGCACCAAATGGATGTAAATATTGTCTTCCTAAATGGAGATTTAGAGGAGATTTATATGGAATAACCTGTGGGTTTCGTAGTTCATATAGAGGAACATAAGGTGTGCAAGCTTATAAAATCATTGTATGGCCTAAAATAATCTCTGAGGCGATGGTACTTCAGTTTTAGAAGGTGATTTATGAGTATGGGTTCATAGTGAACAAACGTGATCCTATGTTTATACCTTCTAGGATGGGGCTAGGTATATAATGTTGTCACTATATGTAGACACATACTCTTGATGGGGAATAACCTAAATATGATTGTCAGTTTAAAGGAATGGATCAAAACTTAGTTTGAGATAAAAGACATGGGTGAGGCATCCTACATCCTTGGGATGAAAATTGACAGAGATACAAAGGCTAGAAAGCTAACTATATCTCAAGAGTCATACATTGAGAGTGTTCTCAAATGCTTCAATGTCATTGGTTGGAAAACCATTGTTACCCTTATTTACAATGGTAGAGTGTTGTCTAAGAGTATGACTCTTCGGACTGAGGAAGACCAGTTCCGGATGGAGTAAGTGTCATATGCATAAGCTATTGACAACTTGATGTATGTCATGACCTATACAAGGCCTTATTTGAGTTTTGTGGTAGGCTTGCTCAACCATTACCAAGCAGGCCCTGGTATTCAACACTAGCATGCAATGAGGATGGTATTTCGCTACCAGTTAGGATCTAAGAGTTTAAAACTCACCTATTATGCAGAAAGTCTGCTATTAGCTGAATATAGTGATTCAAACTATGCAGGGGATCTAGATGACATGAAATCCACAACCTGCTTTATCTTTATGTTTGGAGGCGAGGCTATATCGTGAGAAAGTAAGAAACATAAGAGTGTTTTTAAGTCTATGATAGAAGCTGAATTTTATGCATGAAGTATTGTAGCTTCCCAAGCAATATGGATAAAGGAGTTTCTATCAAGATTGGGGCTAGAAGACTGAACTTATGCTCATGTCTAGATTTATTGTAATAGTCTGGCAACAGTGTCGACACTTAAGAATGGGGAGATTATGTCAAAGGTTAGCAAATTGAGGTGCATTACTATTACATCTTCGACATGCTACAGAGGGGAAAAGTGATTGTGAATCATATTCCTACTATTGAGATGTTGGTGGATTCGTTAACTAAGGTCTTAACGAAAGTTCTATTTTCTAACCACGCTCATAGCATTGGTCTTCAACAGGACTAGCATACGTCGTTCTTAGACCATATGAGCGCTTCACCCATAGTGGGGGATGTTGGACCATGGTATGGGCTCGAGCCCATTTTGGTCCATATTGATTGGTTTGGGTGAGCCGGTTTGGGCCACAGGGTCCAAGGGTGGTGCAAGCGGTCACGCCGATCCCACATGAATCATCGTTACACTAATTTGGTTGGGGCTTGCCTACATCACACACGCACACTAGGCAAGTGACTAGGATGTGCATTACACATTGTGGGGCCTATACGCATTAATTATGTGTCAATGGTAGGACCCATAGTTAGCAAGGGGTCGACCTTGTCGCCGGCTTGGCCGTGTGCAGGGGGTCTAGGCCTCTGCAGGCTCTGAGAGACATAGCCCGCTCTCGTTGTGTTTAACCCTCTTAAATTAAGCCTAAAAACTCAGCAGGGAATGCCCGTTATTGGAAAGTCCAAAAGCCCATTTAGAAGCACCACTTAATTAGATAAATGAGGAGTATATAAAGGGAAAGAAGAGGGAGAGGAGCCCTAATTAGTCTGCTCCCTAGTCTCCTCTCTCTTCTCCCAATCCGCTCCCTCTACCTAGCTTGGTTTGGCCTCCTCATTGGGTTTTGGTGTAAAACCCTTGTTGGCCGCCCCCTATCTCCTCCTCTACTCCTTGGACGTAGTGCAAGAGAGGGAATTGACCTCTTACTGGTTGGTGCTTGAAGAGATGACTTTGGGACGCCATCTTGCTGAGTTTTGCATCCAAGTTGAAGGCGGTTGAGGGATCTACACATACAAGGTATTTCTCCTCTCCCTACTTAATTCCTTTGTGCTTTGGATGATGAGTTGAAGGACTTGTGGGCGTGCAAAGGGCTATCAGTATGTCCTTGCTCCGTAATTCAATTGTATATTATGTATGCTTTTTGATTAATGGTTTATTGCTTATATATGTGTGTGTATATGCATGTTTGTGTGTAAATAGTTATAAAGCTATGATTTTTTATTAGTGCGCCACCCCCCGGGCTTGTGACCGCCACGCTTCCACTGGCTAGCCACTCTACAAATTAAATCCCAAGTTTGGTCAGTGTTTTATAAAGCTCCAGATGGGGACCCTCTCGATCTTTCTTTTCTTGTCAAATCTTCCATATTTTGTTTTTGATATGGATGGATCTTTGGCAGTAAGCCAGGATGAAGCAATTATTACATTTCTTTACCTTCTTACCGAGGGAAAGTGTTGCTGAATTTCGATTTTAAGCATATAGTTCTAATATATATGAATTGCAAGTCATTTCTGTAATAAGTTAAGAATACTTTCTTCCATTCACCCTATTTTAATGAAACAGTATGAGCAACTTCTACCGTTTATTTTCAGTCGAGAAAATTGTTGTTGGAACACTATTTTATTCCTTTTATTGCTTTTCTTGAATTGCTCCTCTTGAGAAACTTACTATTTGGCAGACCAATATCTGGCTATGTTCTTCAAAATTGAGTTGATGAATCTTTAATCCGTGAGCTGAACATTTGATTTTTAGGCATTTACTAATCATTCAATTCTAAAGGCTATAATTATCAATGTTTATGTAGGAGTTCTCACATCCTGACAGCTTTTACATTTTAAACTTTTTGAAATTACAAATTCGGTATGTAGTTTACTAAATTTTTACAAATTGAGCCAAGTTGCTTCATTTTTTTACTACATTATTTTTTTTCACGAATAACAATTATCTGAAAATTTTAATGTGTGCAACGAACTAATTTTGTCCCCAATAATCATTTTGAGACAAAAACATATGTCACAAATACTAAAAAAATGGTTTTTAAATTGAAATAATTTGTGGAAAATATATTTTACTTTTCAAGGTAATTTATTTTTTGTTGTAAATCGTACATAATGTATTTTCTGAATTAAATTCTGCCACAAATATATATTGTTTCAAAAGAATATTTTTTATATTTAATTTTCACTTGCAACAAACAGATATTATTGCAAAAATAAATTATTTAAATATTTTTTCAAAAAAGTGATTTTCATTTATGAAAAGCATCCATTGTCTCAAAATAAAAAAAATTTAATAATTTTTTTGAAAATATTTGTTTATGTCAAATAGATATTTTTGTAAAAAAATGTTATTTTTCCCATCTGACAATATATTTTTTGTGACCTATAAACAGTTTTTACAACATATTATCTAAATTTTGTAACAAAAATTATTGTCGAAAAAGGTTGTTATTTGCAACAAACAGGGTTTATGGCATATAACTTTTTGAAATAAATTTTTTGTAATAATTTTGGGACAAATATTTTTTATAATAAAAATCCTTTTATGATAGAAATAAATATTTTTATAATAAATTTGTGAATTACAAAAGGACGTTTTTGTTGTAAGCCATGACATGGACTTAGTTTTGGAAGAGCAAATTTTATTAGTTATGTACTCATATGGTAGAAATCTGCAGCTGGGAATAAGGCCTAAACAAACTATATACTTGATGGAATCATTGTAAGTTTTTAAGCTCTGATCGCTCTGTCGCCGAAGGCCAACTTGTATCGGACCTCAACGAGTGCCGACTTGTCGCCGAAGTCACACCATGTGGTTGGCTCCTACGGTTCCGGGCCACCACAAGGAAGATCGCTAGCCAACGTTTAGTTATTTATCAAAGCGTAAATTTATTATACAATATATTTATACTCCAAATAGCAGAGCCTAATGCCCATAGGGTTAGTTAAGTCTAATCATATTACTACCTATGTGAATACGGACGATCGTTGGGTTTTAAAAATAATTTTATCTTCTTCTTTTTTGTCACTAGGTTGTCCAGCACTTGTCATGTCCTCTTCTTTATATCATAAAAACCAAAGGTTGGACCAAATCTGGGGGAGTGGAATAACTTAGCTTACCTAGCTAAACACTGAGCCACCTTCTTCCCCTCCCTTTTCACAAAGGGGAAGTTCACTGAATGGAAATGGATCGGCTTCGAAGCTGCTTCGGCGTGTTGGAGACAAAGCCTGCCATCCCCAAAAGCCCGGTTCTTGAACATGGATATGACTAGGAGATAGTCCCCCTCGATCAAGACATGGCTCTTCCACAAATCCAATGTGAAGGAAATAGCATGACAAAGAGTAAGGACTTAGCTTCCCCCCTGCTAAGGACACTAGACCTGAGACGCTAGTGGAGGCAACCACAAGCCCACTGTTGTCACAAGCACAAAGGTCTACCCCCCAAACCTGCTGAGCTCAGCAAAACTGCTCCGTCAACATTCACCTTGCCTTCACCCTGGGGGCGTCCATAAGACAGGAAACGATGCACTCAGATATAGGCGATTGGTATGATTCTTCTCAAGGGTGGCTGCCCAGGCTAGAATCTCCTCAATGTTATGCTCGGAGCCCCCTGCATGACCTCCGACGGATGGGAGAAGAGATTAAAGTTGGTGGTAGTGTACCATAGATGATGAGACTAGAGCTAAGCTAGGCAGGGACAAGACCGCAGGGCATGCACGACAATCTCAGGGGAATGCCAACACACGAGGCAACCATTAGTAAGAATCCATCCCCCTCTTGGACCAAGTTCCCCCCAACCGGGAGGATGTCTGAGCCAACCCTTCACACAAATGTCCTAAATTTCAGAGTGACGTCCATCTTCCAAGTCACTTTCTAAAACTTGACCCTCGCCTGGAAAAAGGAATAGCCTCCCCTTTCAACAGAGAATAATTACAATGCAAAAGCGTATGCATTTCTGACATTAAAGATTCCACTCATGGTCCCACTCTTGATGAGGGAATCGGAGAAGAGAGGCGGGAATGGGGATATTAAGGATCAAATCACTATCTACTAGCTAGCAAGAGTCCTGAATAAGGTCAACTTACCCAGATACAAAGTCCGTCTGGATGAGGTCGCAGACACAAGTCTCTTCACTCAAGGTCCTATTTAGGGTGATAACCCTCTAAGCAGTGAGTTGAGGAATCCATTTATCCTACCATACCCCCTAATTCAGCTCCCATTCCCCACTCTCCAGAAAAGCCCCCTCTAGAGGATTGGCCTACTCGCCAAGATTATTCTCCAAGCAAAAGAAGCATTTTCCTTGTCCTTGGCCTTAAGAAACGGGTAGTCGGGAAAGTACTTACTTCTGAAAACTCTGGCCAGCAATGAACCTTCTTCTTTCAAGATCCTCCAACCTTGCTTGGCAAGAAGGGAAAGGCTCGGGAGCTCTTTGAAGCCCATACCTCCCACTTCATTAGAAAGGCATAGGTGCCTCCAACTAGACCATTGAAGCCTTATGTCCTCTCCCTTTTTACTCCACCAATAATTGGATACCCGAGAAGTAATTTCCTTGCACAAGGAAACTAGGATAAAAAAACATGACATCGAGTAAGTGTAGACCACCTGGGTGACTGACTTGATAAGAACCTCCTATAATACCCCTTGAACTAAGCCGATTTTGTTTTTTGTTTTTTTAATATATCATTTAAATAAGCATAACTTCATATCCTAAACTTGATTTTGTGTATTCTTGGTCCCATTGAACTTGTATTGACGAGCCCTACGAGACTAGGCTACTTATGAGCCAGTTTATCTACACTTTAAAAGTGAGTTCTGCCAGTAGAACACGCTTCTTGAGGTTGTAACTTCTATTCCCGACTTCTGATTTATGTATTTTTTTACTTGTTATACTTGTATCTACGAGCTTTAACCAAAATTTAGAAAATTATTAAATAGTAAACTCAGAAAATTTATTTGAGGAAAAGAGATTGTGTTAAAAAAATTAGGGTCAATACACCTCTCGACCCACCCAAGAAAGTGTCTTTTCTTTCCATTTGTTGATCTTCCTTGCAATCTTCCCCTTGAGGTCACTAAAAGAGCAATATTTGTTCTTGTCAAGCCAAGAGGAGAGCTCAAGATACCACTCATAAAAGTCCTCCCTATGGAAAAGAGAAGGTTGAAGTACTCAAAAGTCTTTAAGCCCAGTTGATCTTCATCGTTCACCCACACCTCTTTGGAATCCTTAAGACAAAGAATGGTGTTTTTTGATTTGTGCCAAGAGGCCTTAGTATGGAAGAACCTAGTGTTTATGTCCCCCTCTTTCAGCCACTGAACCTTGGCAACCTTGGCCTGCCACTTCCACATATTTCTTCCCTAAGCAAAATTTCATCCAACTATACAAGGAGAACTAAGAGTTCTTTCCAATCGCTCTCAGATCCCCTTGCAGCCAGTTGTCCATATGAGCAATTATCTTCCTTTTATACTTTTGAATGTTACCAAAGGAGCCCTTGTTCCAATATGACAGCTTCTGGCTGACAAGGGCAAGCTTTTCCATGAGGTCTAACCAACCTCGGTCACTTCCCTCTATTGCCTAGGTCTCCAAAACAATATTTTTCGCATTCCTTGCTCCTCACCCACATCTCCTCGAACCGAAATAATTTTTTCTTTTGTCTCTTATCCTCCATCCGGTCACTGATGGAGAGGAGGGGAGAGTGGTCAGACTGAAGGCAGAGAGATGGTGAACCGAGGAAAACTTGAATAATTTGAATCACTCCTCATTCGCCACTAGCCTATCTAGCCTTTCCTAAATATAGTCCACCCTGAACTTCTGGTTGCACCAAGTAAAAACTGGTCCTCTGAATGGAATCTCCATAGGCCTACAATCCTCAAGGACACTTCTCAAATCCTCCACCTGCCAAGGAGGTTTGGGCGATCCCCCTAGCTTATCATAGGGATGAAGGATCTCATTCAGGTCACCCCCACAAATCTAGGGCAGATCCATTGCACCCACGAGGGTACACCAAAGCCTCCATGTTTCACTCCTCTTTCTTATCTTAGGGTGGCCATATGGCGAGTAAACATCCAAGACCACTCCTTTCTTGGGTCCCAGATTGTCGCATCAATATGGCTAATAGAAGTATAGTAAATAGTGAGGTTCACCTCTTTCCTCTAGAATAAAGCAAGGCCCCCTCCTAGGCCGATCCTATCCATAGAGAAGGTGCAAACAAACTCGATGGCAGTTTGGATTCGATCAATTCCATCTACTCAAAGCCTAGTTTTGGAGGTGAAAATCATCTAGAGATCTTTCTCTTCAAAAACATGTGAAGAGACCCAACTATTCGGCAGTTCCCAATCCCCCAACAGTTCTAGCACAATATTTTCATGGATGACAAAGGGACTGGGACTTAAGTCTCCCCAATGATTTGTGATTGGATGTGGAGAAAGCAATGATTTTCTTCTTTAATTTATTTTTAATTTTTGCCCTATGAACTTTTAAGCCTTTACTACTGGCAGAAGATATGGAGAGTAGGTCTTCTGGTTGGCCCATACCTTCAATATTGGAGTAACCCCTAGGTGCCTCCATGCTTGCCTACATGCCCCCTTGCCCATTTTCTCTCCCCCCAGACTCCCTTGCCCTTCTTTTCCACCTTCGGATTTGGCCTTGGGATCAACTTGAGATGGTGGTTGTTGGGTGAGTCCAATTGTAGTTGTATAGGTGGAGTCGAGCAGCAAAGTAGGAACCTCATTCGGAGTTTGAAAACATGAAGATAGATCCCCATCCCACCGAACAGGGGGAAGCTAATAAATCATTGTTCAAGAGGGTAGAGGCCCAGAGGGGCCCAAACTCCTTTTATGCTTCCAAATCCGGAGTGGACTTGAATTGGCTCTTTTGCCTTTACCACCGGCTCCCTCCCCTCCTCATCTTTTCCCCCTTTCCTCTTCCACAACTTCTTGTCTTCCCCTCCCCCCCCCCTCCTCTTTGTCCTCCTTCGTTGTCATCTCCTCCACCATCTTGAAATCCAACAAAACTAGCAACAACCAACAAAGCCATTAAATTTTTTTTCTCTACAATCTCAATTCTTAAAAAATGGATTCATAAATTTGTCCAATTATTGAAAACCAAGAGTAAGTTTTATTCTTTTTCATTGGCTACATCCTTCTTCTCCAGTGCCAATATCAATAAAATAGAAATCCTTTAGAAAAAAATGTGGTTGAAAGTTGGCAGTCAATAGTTTGATAGTTGGAAGTTTACATATATAAATTTACTTTATTCATCATGTTTCTCTCTTAGTTTTTTTAGATACTTAAGTACACAAATTGATGGAGATACAATTACATAATATGTTATGTTATTGCCCATTTTACTAAAGTAAATATTCTAGCTTCCAAATTGTGAGTTTAATATCGGTCTAGAAGATTCTAACAGATCACTAGATTGCCTCTAGTCCGATTATCAATAACGATAAAGACTACGAGTTTTAGCCTCTTTGTATATAATTTTTATACATAGTGGAATAAAAAAAATATTCTCTCAAACCTCACTCATGGTGTATGAAACAATCAACCACAATCATTCAATCATCATCATTTAATCTACACATGAATACAATAATTTAACATAGTAAACCTAAGCACAAGTAAAAAACTACGACAATTTCAAAGGAATCAAATCAATGCACTAGAAATTTATACATTACATTGACACAAACAAACCACCAACTTCATTAGACTTTAACATGAGTTCTTCCTGTTTAGATTATTGTTGTTGGCCTTTAAGTCTTCTCCTTCAAACACATAAAACTTTTTCTTCCTTGCCTTGTCTTTGTCTTCTTCTAGCCTTCAATAAGTACCCCTTGTTGTCTTGACCTTGGCTTTGTGGAATCTTCAATCTCCTATTTAAGATAAACTCCTTTAAAATCTCTATGTATAAACTCTTTTAGTTACGGATTAGCCTATTTAATTCACCATGGATCTTCAACTTAAAGCTTCATGCAAATCTTCTTTATAAAATAATTTGCAAAGGTATAAATTTTTTTTCTCTAATTTTTTTGAGGTTTTCTTATCTCAAATTTTGTTATTTATTAACTTTTATATAGTTTTTTAAGTCAGTTTAGGTCTTGTACTTTAATAAGGAAAAAAATTGAAATCAGAATATTTTAATTATGGTAACATGTCCTTAAAGCTATTGATCGTTATAAACAACAATCAATCGTTCACTATTTTTTTTGTACATGATACTTCAAGTGATCAATCGATTTACAAGTTCGATCGATCAATAATTCTTAGCTTCATTATACTCAAGGCAAAATCAAGTGCCAATCGATCGTTTACTTCTTATTTTGTAGCGATCAATCGTTTTTCCTATAATTTACTATTTTATCTTTTTTACCCTAAAACCTTCTGAAACCTTTAAAATCACTTCTTAAACTTCCAACTAATTTTTGTATGTGAATGCGATCTGAATAAACTTAAAAAACATTCAACATGTTTTAGTCTTCAGTCTTAATCAATAAAAATATGTTTGCCCCTATTTTTTAAGTCTGTCAATTTCAAATCTAACTTAACTATAACAACCACAAATCAAATTCTAAGACTTAGGTGCTATTTGGGTATGGAATCAAGAGAAAATTTCGACGATTCCATCACAATTCAGTGTTGAATTGTCGAAATTATGTTTGGATAATGAATCTTAATGGAAACAAAAATTCGGACTGAAACACGATTTAGTCATGTTTCCATCTTGAATCACAGAATCTCCTCGCGAGGAGATTTGTTCGATTCCTTAAAATTGCATAAAACCGGAAACACTCGTTATCGCGTATTTTCGGCCTTTACCCCTCACTTCGATTCGGCCTGATCTTCCCTCTTCCAAACATGTTCCCTCTTCCTGAACTCCACCCAGATATTCTCTTCTGCTATTGTCAGCAAGCCGCAGTCACCGGGAGCCGTCCACCGCCTGCTTCCTCCATCTTCCCAAACTCTTGCCCTATCTTCGGCTATCATCTACTCTGCCTAAACCCTCAATCCAGTCGTCTGCCTCCCTATTCCCAAACTCCACCTTGATCATCCCTTTCGTAGTCTGATTCAGCCATTTGCCTTCAGCAATCCGTCGACCGCCATCCGCTTCCGGCGTATGCTTCCGCCATCTCCCTCTTCCCAAGCTAATTTCTATCTTCAACGAATACCTACCAGATAGAACTGCATCTCTCCCGACGCAGCAGATCTACACGGTTTTGGTCATCTCCAAATTGCCCACAATTCCTTCTAGTAGTCTCTTCGGCATCTCAACCGGCGGTGCCCTTCTGCCAAACAAAACAGATCGCACCTCGATCTGATATGCTTACAGAACCATAAAGCCATTTTTTTTTCCTTTTCTTCTCTTATAATTCGATTTTTCCTTTTCTTGATTGCATGTTTTGGCCTTCGTATATGTTGAATAGGGCAATTCCCCCAAATCTCTATGCCATCTAAGAACCGAATTGTATTTTTATAATTTGCATACACTTTGGATTCAAACGACCCATTTTTTTTGTTCATTTCTTCATAAAAAACCCTCGGTGATCAACATTTTGTTTTTTTTCTGTCATATATGGCTGATTGTTATCAAAAGCATTACATTTTCCAGTCATTCCCCTGAAATTCTCTGTATGTAATAAAAAAAATTTTCATTCATTTTGTCACTAATTAGTGAAGGTAAACTGTGACTGATTTGTGTTAAAAAAAAATTCTCGATGTATGGCCAGGGTGGAAGGAAATTTACTACACATTTGTGTTCCCATAGTGTCCATGTGAAAAACTTGATGGAAGCATTAAGGCTTCAACCCATTTCCTATCCGCTTAAGCTATTGGGAAACAATGGTTATTTAGCAGATAATTCAGTTGGTATGAATCCAAATTTCATTGTAGTGAATGCTAAGTTGTCTCTTAGGTTAATGGTACGGTGAACGTGTGGGCAGGATCTTCACATGGAAGGAGCAAAGAACTTACTGGTCATCAACATTCCGGCATTTGGGTGCATTCCATTGTTCATGGCCACAACATCAGCAGGCCCTTTCAATATGACAGACAAGCTACGGTGCCTGAATGCATACAATGAGCTTGTTAGTTTTGCAAACCTCGAGCTGGATAAAGCCCTTTCCAAACTGAATTTTCAGCTCCAGGAGGTCAAGATTGTTGTTAGAGACATATATGCCTTCATGACAGAAATCATTAGGCACCCATCAAAATATGGTAATGCTCCCGTCCTGAACCTTGCCTATCAGCTTGATTTAGACCAGGATATAGAAACAATATAAGATATAATTAGCTATACTAATAAACCCTTTTCCAATTTGCATAATTAGGTTTGATTTGATCATTTGTACATAATAAGATATAATGAGCTAACTGGGTCAGATTTTTAACATGGCTTAAGAAAAAGAACCAATGGTCTATCCATTGTCTTTTTTTTGAAAGGGTAAATGGGGAGAGGACTCCCTTCAAGTCTATCCATTGTCTTGTTCAAGTACAATACCCTGTAAATTTAGTTACTAAGTTGTTGTGATTTATGTTATGCAGGGTTTAATGAGAAGGTAAAGTTCAAGGCTTGCTGTGGGTATGGAGACGGTCCTCACAACTACACCCCTCTAGTGGCATGTGGTAAGAATCTGACAGCTAGAGTGTGCAGTGCATGAGACGAGTACATGATCTGGGATGGCATACACTTCACAGAAGTTTTCAATTAGAGATTTGTAGAGCAGTTGATGAAAGGCTTTCCCTTCTTGAGGCCACCAACACCGGCTTGACTGATTCGTTAGACATAACAATTTTAATGAACTAAGTGTGACATGTGAATGAAGGCCTTTGGGTTTATTCCACTTGGTTAATGATCACTGGGCTGAGGCAGACTCCCAGGGGTTGAGTCCCCATCTACAATGTTTTCTCCAACGCCATGATACTTTGTAGAGAAAAAATTGTGACATATGAATGCCCAACAGAGCATAAGCTCAAAATGCACTATGAACCCATATTAGTGGATGTTAGCAGTGGTATTTGCTCGAGTACTAATTGATACGAGAAAGAGAATCATGAGGCAGTGTTGTGTAGTCCTTTTGTTTACATGCTTGTGACTACTAAAGGTGTGAGGATCAAGCTTATAGATATATTGGTTGTAATATTTTATTTGATTATTGTCTTCTTTGGTACATCTTTTTCTTGCATGTATCTTATCTCTAAAGTGGAAAATTTTGATATACTGTTGTGAAAATGGTGATCATAGCTGGTTATGTTTCATTTACTTGGTCAGCTTTTGAGTGACAAAAGAAAGGCTATAAACACCTTCAGATAATTATTTTAGTCTACTGACTTTTTTAATAATTGTTCTCAGAAAGAGAAAAAGCTCCAATTTCAAACTATTCTAATTTATGCCCGGGGCAGTGTAAAAATATGTAGACGCTTACCAGTAACGTGGAAAGCAAACTTTGTATATAAGTGCCAAAAAATAGGCTTTTGTATTTAACGAATTAACTGAAAAATATGGCCTCTAACTATCAATAAACTTTCAAAACATCAAGAGCAGGTTGTTATTATATATCTTTTTCACTTATTTTTTTAGTATATAATGTTATATTAAATTTTAATATAAAGTTATTTAAATTTTTTACTTAGATAGATCCTTATATAAATAGTAATGGGGAGGAAGATGGATAATATATGACGATGAAGATTACACTTTTGGAAAAAAAAATTCATTTTTGATAATATTATTTCATTGGTTGTTAAAACTATAATTCCTCCCTAATAAATGAAATTCATAGAATTGAGAAGTTTAACCAGATGGGAAAGAACATTCGGTATGTAGAAGGAGACATGAAAGTTATTTAAAAATATTTCAAAGTATCAATTTCCTATTCAAATGGTATTGGTGACGATTTCAATGGAAATACATAATTTCATTCAAGAACAACATAATGGTACTACTGATCCTAATCTTTTTTAGCATCATCTTAAACTGCTCGATATGTCCCAAAGCTGAATACGAGTATTGGTGTTGTACACAAACCGCGTACAATGCCTAAATGAAGGATATATTTTTGAATTTTTTTCTTAAATTCAACGATCCCAAAAAATACACAATTTCCTTACCTAAACATGATTCTATCAAAACAATTCCATTCAAAGGGTATATTTGTCAATTTACCTACAAATTCTAAAGAATCTGACCTTAAACACAATTTGCTATCCAAGCACGATTCCATATGAAAATTTTCATACCCAAACGAAATTCTGATTCTATATTGAATTGGCAGAATTAATTTCAAAAATTTCGATTCAGTAGCGAATTGATTCCGTACCCAAACAACTCCTTAATACATACACAAGGTTTCTAGATATAATTTTGACAAAAAAATCATCTAATAAACTTTACATATGACCCATATGTTCTTACACCAACTACTAACTACCAATATATGTTCTTACACCAATTGCTAACATCCAACTACCAACTGTTGAAGGCGTAAGCCTTCATTAATGTAAATATCAAGTTTGCTAGATAATGAAAAAAGTTCCAAATCTAGTAAAAATAAAACTCATTGTTGCTATTAAGTACTTGAAGATGTTTATGGGCTTAACTTTTAAGTTTGAAGCTTGTAAAGAAACAAAATCTAAAATGAATACAGCTCTCATGTTCAAAAATGTTCATTAATGTAGTTGTAATAGTGCTAAAAATAATGAAGGTTATTATCAAGCAAAACATGGGACTCCCTTAGAGCCACAACGATCAAGAGAGTTGTAAGTACATATTTAGTCATATGTAGTGTATTCACTAACTTTTGTAATCAAAATAATGTTAATAATGTATATTTTTTAGTCAAGGGATTACTGAAGATTACATAGTAAAAATGAAGTAGAAAACATATTCAAAAAGTATTTTTGACAAATAAGTTTAAGTTCACACACATAATCATATCCTGATTTGATTCATAAATTAATGTTATAAGGCTACGTACCTAATTGCATAAATTGCTAGATATATTTATAAACATGTTGATCTTAAATATCTTTGATTGCATATTGTTACCAGCCTATGAAGGGGTGTTCACATATGTTCATTGTCCTCTTGTCTGTGTGTCGGTATTTATTTAGGGTAGATATTTTATATATCTATGGTGGACATGTATATAAACCAATTAATTTTGTCCACCTTGATAGGTGACTATGGACATGGATAAATAGTTGTCTATGTTGACCCCTTTAATAGTAATAGGAACCATAATTAAAAAAAAAGGATTAATAGTTATGTAAACATAGTACATAGCATGGAAAAAGTTAAAACAAATTGAGATCTATTAGCTATGTAGTAAGTAAAGACTTGGCTTAATATATTATATATTGGATACTAAAAAGTAAGATTTTTAATATACGTATGTATCCATCTCATACGGATGGGAGAACTTACACAAAATAAGACACACCAAAATAGATATAGATGAAATATATTATAAAAACCTTATGGGGCAAATAAACATATTGGGAAGTTCTCATAGTAAGCACAGTTATCCGAAAAATTGATCATAACCTATGAGCATGGAAGGCCGTATCGATACACATGAGAGTATCGATGATCATGGATACAGGTACGCACCGATGATACTCTTGGTACGCGCCGAAACGGGTATAAACCCTTTTATAAATATAAAAAAATACTATAACTAATAATATATCATTATAATACTTCTTTTAGAGCATAATAAAACTATATAATACCGTATCAACCGAAACGGGTATTTTAAAATTAGTTCATTCATAACCATATACTATTATGCTCTCTATCCCATATAAATTATTGGTCATTCTTTCCCATATTAAGTGCTTTAAAATTAATTTATTTTAAAAATAAATAATATGTTTAATATGAGTTTAAGTTATATGTTTAAATAAATGTATATTTGTGGAGCACTATATGTAAAATAAAAATGTATGTAAATTGTATAGACCTACCCGTATTGATCTCATATAACTTTAAAAATAATTTTTTAAAAATAACTAAAACTTAAACTTTCAAAAAAATTAGGTTTGAATTGTGCATTTATTTTTAAGAAAAAAATTAAAATTTTTTTTAAAAAGAAATTAATTTTTATAATTAAAAAATAAAATTTTAAATAAAAAAATATTTTTAAAAATATAATATCGATACGTATCGGCTGTATCAATATCGATATTTCCTGTAAAGGTATATCGCCCCCTATACCATATCAATATCGATCGATACAAATATGTATTAACCGATACACACCTATATCAACCGATACAACCTTCCATATATGCCATATCAGTTGATACGACCTTTCATAAGCATATATAAGAGCTTTAAAATTTGTTAAATATGAGCAATAACTATCCTTATAAAAAGTGTGTGAGTTTTACCGATTGCGATGGTAGTGTAGTGCCCACCCACCCGATATGACCATTCACCGAATCCCTGTTTTACGCACTCGTATCGGATACGGCTTTCCATGCTAATGAGGGCTTTAAAATTTGTTAAATATGAGCAATGACTATCCTTATAAAAAAAACGTGATGAGTTTTACCGATTGCGATGGTAGTGTAAGTGCCGACCCCCCCCCCCCCCCCGCATTCTTCCAAGACAGCATCGTAAACTCCTCCGATGGATAGAGAAGAGGACCTCCCAGAACGAGAACTGATCCTAGAGGAACTTCCCCTTGCAGATTTTTATGGAAACGCTCTTTACAAATGGAATGGCTTTTGGATGCTGGAAGCCTCAATCAAAGGAGTGATGGAGATGAGGGCTCACTTTGAGCCCCAGCCAGGTGATGTCCTCCTTGCTTCCTTCCCCAAAACTGGCACCACATGGCTCAAAGCCCTCATCTACACCATTCTTCACCCTGACAGCCGTGGAGATGGGGACCAACTCCTCAAATACCATCCCCAAGGGTTAGTCCCGTTCCTTGAGATGGAGACATACAACAGCGACAAGCCCAACCCAGATCTGAGTCATATGGCCAGTCCCAGGATCTTCAGCACCCATCTCCCTTACCAGCTGCTGCCGGACTCTATTAAGAACTCCGAGACCCAGATCGTTGCGATTGCCAGAAACCCTATGGACGCATTTGTTTCCGCCTGGCACTTCTTCAAGGACACCTCCGGTTGGACTCAAAGGTCATTTGAGGAGGCCTTCAATGGCTTCTGTGAAGGAAAAGTCGCAGCAGGGCCTTTCTTCGACCATGTCTTGGGCTATTGGAATGTGAAAGAGAGGGTGTTCTTCATCACATATGAGGAGCTGAAGGAGGACCCAAACAAGCATGTGAATAGATTGGCCCAGTTCTTGGGCCGCAGCATGGATGCGGGGGAGGTTGAGGACGTCGTGGGGAGATGTAGCCTTGAGAGACTCAGTAGCTTGAAGGCTAACAGCGGCAAAGTGGCTGACTGGAAGCCATACTTCGATCCCAAGTCATACTTCAGGCGAGGGGTGGTGGGGGATTGGAAGAATCATCTGAGGGAGGAGATGGTGCAGCGGCTGGAGGAGATTTCTCTGAGCAGGTTGGATGGTTCCGGGTTAACCTTCAAAGTTTCTGTCGGACATGTCAGGGCAGGATGAACGTGTGACTTTGATGGCCAGCGTTGAGCGTACTTTCATTGCCTTGTGTGACCGTTTTCTTCTATCCTTTTACTTTCTTACTGTTTTTTGTTTTCTGTTGATATGTGTGGGTGTGGCCTTTTCATGCTTCATCTTATCTTCAACTGCAACGTTTCTGCTTAGCACTTTTATGTGACTAGATTTCCTAATTTGAGTAATCTTCAAAATGTGTGTGTAATGTGCATAATGATGTAACAATAACTATGCACATGTTTGTGGCTTAGTATAAAATAACTTAACTATAAGTGCCTTATGTTTTTTCTTCTAGCTCGAGCTCCTGTAACCTACTGAACATTTGACTCCCTACCTCCTCCACTTCATCCTAGCCCCATTTCGCTTCCAGTTTTGTTGTTGTAACTGTCATTTTCCCTATCTCCACCTCTATCTTTGGCACCGCCTATGTCTTTGGCTCCAATTCCGCCACTGCCTTCTCCTACCACACGTTTTTAGCACCCAAACAAACTTAAGACTTACATTCCTAAATGGTCTTGCCTTTCACAAATGGCAGTTGGCAATTAACAGGTGAATGCTGAGTTATTTACTTTAGTAAAATAGGTAATAACTTAACATATTATGCGATTTTATTTCCCTCAATTTGTCTACTTAAACATTTAAAAGAAAAAGTGAGAAATATGATAAACAAAGCATATTTAAATATGTCAATTGGTAAATTTCAAATACCAACTACTAATAACAATTTTCTTTTTGAAGGCTTTCTTTTTCTTCTATATCGGTGCTGGAGAAGAAGGATATAGCGGGTCACCAAAAAGAATATACAATTGATAGTTGATAATTTGAGATTTGACACCAAAGAAGAAGGATGCAGTCATCCAACTAACAATTATAACTTTATGTTTGTGTTTGACACTGACTACATCCTTCTTCTTTAGAACCAATACCTGACAAAAAAGAGAGCCTTTAGAAAGGAAAACACACTTGACCGTTTGTAATTGACAAAGAAGTTATTATGTTTCTCTCTTATGTTTTTTAGAAACTTAAGCACACAAATTAAGGGAAATTCAATTGCATAATAGGGTCTGTTATTGCCCATTTTATTAAGTAAATATCTCAGCTTCCAATTGCCAACAACCAACTGTGAAAAGGCATGAGTGTTCATTAATGTTAGTCTCAAGTTTGTTTGGTGTTAAAAAAAATTCCAAATAGAGTAAGAGTAAAACTTATTATTGATATTAAATATTTGAAGATGTTTATGAATTTAATTTTTAAGTTTGAAACTTGTAAAGAAAGAAAATCTAAAATTTATGCATCTCCCACTTTTAAAAAAATTATTAATAGAGTTGTAACAATGCCAAAATTATTAGACGTTATGGTTAAGCGAAATATAGCTTTCTTGGAACCATAACTTCCAAGAGAGTAGTGACTTCTTCTATTGCCATGGTCAAATTCATTTAGTCCTATTAAATTCATAAACAAGGAAGAAGAGGAGGAGGAGGAGGAGGAGAAAAGGCAAAGGCGGCAACAACATCAAAGTCGAGGTGGAATGGGGTTAGGAGGTAAAGGAGGAGGTAGGCAGTCACCAATTAAGTAGGTTATTGGAGTTAGAGATAAAGAAATGTAATATAGGGATAGTTAGGTCATTTTATACCACTTGTGTAGCCTCTTACATATGGATCGGTCAAGTTACATCATTATGCACATTATACACTCATACAAGGCATTATACATATTATTGAGTCGAGTTATGTAAAGAACGTGGCTATTCAAACCCCTATTTTTTCCCTGTGTCCCCCATTACTTTTTTACCCCACTATTTTTATTAAAATCTCTTTATGTCCCCTATTTTTACCTCAATTTTTTTACCCATTTTTCTTCTTCTTCTCCGGCACCGGCGTCTTTTTCTCCGACCGTTGGTTCAAGCCACGGTTGTGCGCTGGCCGCGGCTCCTGTGTGCAGCGGCTGGTCGCAGCTTGTCTCGGGGCCCTACACGTAGGCCGTGACCACTGCACGCAGAGGCTGGCTGCGACGAGCAGGCCGCGGCCGCAACGCGTAAGCCGCGGCCACTGCGCACAGAAGCCGGCCGCGGGTCGTCTCGTGGCCCTATGCACCGGCCGCGGCCATTGCGCACAGAGGTCGGCCACAACTCGTCCCGTGGCAACTGCGCACAGGCGGCCGGCTAGACGCTGGCTGCGGCCATTGCGCCCAGGCTGCCAGCCAAATCTGGCTGGCTGCGGCCATTGCGCACAGGACGCTGGCCATATCTAGCCGGCCGCGACCAGTGGCCACTGCCCGGCCGCAGCCACTGCATGCAGGATGCTGGCCAGATCTTACCAGGCCAGTTTTGGCCAGTGCTGGTGACGGATTTAGCCGGCCACGATGGCTGCCGGAGTTAGTGCCGATAGCCACCGATACTAGAGGAGAAGATAAAAAGGATGAAATAGGTTGGGGTTTATGTTAGCGGAAGAATAGGTAAAAGGGATGGGGGAGATAAGGGGAAAAGAAGTAAAAAAAAATTTCTAACTTTTTCTTTGTTTGGGGGATACAGAGAAAAAAAAGGGGGTTCGAATAGCCATAAAATGACCTTTATCCCTTGTCTTCTCTAATGGGTGATGCTTCAGTGTTACGACAACAACAGTGCTACCTTCCAAACTTTTTTCTTTTTTACCTCAAAACTTCTCAATATCACTGTTTTCTTTTTCTTTTTAAAAACAACTCCTTCTCAATAACAGTGCTACCCTCGACCCTTTCTCTGTCGCAACTCCCAAGGCCTACCCTAGGGATGCCAAATCGCATGAGGTGTGATATTAAGATTGTAATATCAAATTTTGGATCTTAATGTATTAAACAAAATGATAAAACCTTAAGACACCAAATTTAGTATGTGATTTCAAAAGGGGTCTTGTAGCCCAGGAGTACTATTACTCCAATATATGAAGTATGTTTGTACTCAACACATACAAAATCATTGTTGGAACAGCTAGGCCATGCATGTAGTTGCTAGCTTTCATGCGAATGATATGTATGTAATTAAATATTTTTGGAACAACCTAAGACGCACCAAATTTGGTATGTAAGTTTATGGGTGGTTTTCCTCAATACATAATTGTTTACGTATAGTTATCACACAGGTAGAGTTTCACTTAGATTTTAACCAGCAAGTGGACCACCCTATCTGAAGATCTTGAAAATTTAGTCACGACCTCAAATTCTTGACGATTTAAAATTGTACAGTTGAGTGGTTAAATATAAGCAATGGTTGTACCACTAGTCTTTTTATTTTCTTGACCTATGATGTAAGGACATCAATTTTGTGCATATTATAGGAAAAACTGGTCTCAAAATTTTGGGTCAAGACAAACATCATCACACTAATCATTCGGGATCCTCTTATTTAAGGGCTTTCCCTTAAACAAGATGGTTGTGGCATTTGAGGTGTCGTTGTTCTCCTGCTTATCATTTAGCTAATTATCATTGTTGAGTACAAACTAGACGCACCATTTGTTTATTTTTTGGCTAAAAAACAATATGCAGAATTTCGGGCCTTGTCTGAATTACTTTTTTTATAGAAAACTGGAGTTTATTATTACAATGATAAAGAAGCTGCTTCTTTCTATTGACAGTAAATTGATGTTCAGGTACCACTAATTAGGGTCGGTCCATTTGACGTGGGCTGTACTCTCAACTTGTTAAACATGATAGAATTTCAATGAGGGCTGATATTACAAAGATGAGCAAGTTGCTGTACTCTCAGCTTCTTTGATCGCACCGGTGACCAAGAAAAAAAAATGACACAACCATAACCTACCAGTTCATGTGCGGGGACCGTCCGGAGCCTTGCTGCCGTGGCCTTGCCTGGCCGCCGTGGACTCCATCTGGCAGCGTGGCTCTGCATCGCAGTGCTGCCTCCGCCTGGCCTAGACACGTCCATTTATGCCCGTAACTGTACCTTCTTATTTATCTGATCTTTTTTCTGCAGCCTTACTGTGTTACAGCTGTTTCGTAGCGTTCAAAGCAAGCCTGGCTTCTCGTCCCATGTGCTATGTGCTGGAGTAAATGTCATTAAAAGTTGACGGCACACCAACTGGATCTAGCGTGTAATAAAATCCAGGTTGAATCTCATAAAAAATTGATGTAGAAACAATTAAATTTATTTTAAGTCAAGCTGCATATAAAAGTCAAGAAAACATGTGGAGGCAAAATGACAGCTAAAAATATTTTTATCCGGGGACCCAAAATATTACTGTTGCCCTGCAGGGAACCAGAATATTTGTTTTTTATGGAAAGATCAAAATTATGGATATTGATGTACCTAAAAAAAATACCTAAAAAATTTAAATAAAAATTTTGATTAGATTTAATAAGTTAGCCTTATATAAAGTTCACATCTTAACTAATTAAAACTCATGCATGAATCTTTGATGTATTTTTTTATTATAAAAATATTATTTTCTTTCAAAATTACATTATAAACTCCTCTAATGGCAGGAGGAGAAGTGCTCCTAAAACACGAACTGAGCCTTGAGGATCTTCTATTGCAGATTATTACGGAAACGCTTAACAGATGGAATGGCTTTTCGATGCCGAAAGCTCAAATAGAAGTCGTGAAGGCAATTAAGGCTCACTTTGGGCCACACCCAAATGATGTGCTGCTAGCTTCCTTCCCAAAGCTGGCATCACAACGTGGCTCAAAGCAACAAAACCTTCATGTACACCATTCTTTGACAGCCGTGGAGGCGAGGACCAACTTAATCCAGAAGTATTTTATATGCTCTCCACATTCTATGAGCGTAGAGTAAGAAATGCTTAAAAAGCATTCATGCATATGTTAGTACTCCTAGATATTCCTTATACTGGGCTGAGCGATAAGTGGGAAACATAGAAAAGACTTCCCTCCTCAAGTACCATTCCCAAGAGAGTCCCCTTTATTGATCAGCTGGAGGCTTACAGTAGCGACAAGCCCAGCCCACATCTGAGTCATATGGCCAATCCCAAGGTTTTCAACACCCATCTCCCTAAGGGTTGCCTGAAAACTCTGAGTCGACATGAACCAGATTGGAACCTGTCGATCCAATGTTGTCATGGTCCAAGTGAACCGGTACGTGCCATGGGGTCTAAGGGTGGTGGGGGTGTCACACGTGTATTCGTTACACTAATTCGATTGGGACCCGCCTACATCACACATGCACACTAAGCATGTGACTAAGTTGTGCATTAACATGTTGTGGGGCTCAGACGATCGAATTATGTGTCGATGGTAGGACCCGTTGTTAGTAAGGGGTAGACCCTGTCTTAGGTTTGGCCATGTACAGGGTGTCCAGACCTTTGCGGGCTCTGAGAGATAGAGCTTGCTCCCGTTGTGTATGACCATCAAGTTAAACCAGAAGAAATAGAGCAGGGAAGCTCAATTAGAATAGCCTACATATAGGACTGCCTAAAAGAGGAAATGAATGAGTATTTAAGGGAGAAAGGGAGAGGTGGATGCCCTAGCTTTGGGCCACCCCACTCCCTCCTCCTCTCTTCCCAATTGTCACCCCCTTCTCTCCTTGGTTCGGCTTGCACATGTGGAGAAGGAAAACCTGCTACTGGCCACCCCTTTCCTCCCCTCGCCTGCACCTCTTTGGCGGGCTGATTGAAGGAAAAAACTCTCCTCCATTGCTGGGTCCACTTAGAGATTCATTAGGCTGCATCTTTGTTGAGTTCTTCAATCCAAGAGCATTGGTTTGTGAAGGATCAACACATAAAGGTAATCCCTTTCCCTTGCTATCTTGTGATTGTGGTGGGCAAATTGATTGATTCAAGGGCGTGTAAAGGGCTGGAATGCCCAAGGTAAGTATGTCTTTGCCCCAATTATGATTTCTTATATTCATGCTAATTGATTGGATGTGTTTTATTGCTCATTGAATTGAGTTTAATACACAATTTCTTGTAGATTGATTATTAAGGCTGAATTTTAATTGGTGCGCCACCCCCATCCCACCTTGCTTCCGTTGGTCCGACCACTCTATAGAACCGACCCAAGATTGACGTAAGACAGGTCAGGTTCAATCTCAAGTCAGGTCTAAGAAAAAAATACCCCAATAAATCTCGGATCGGGTTTAGTATGTAAAAAACCCAAGAACCTACCCAACCTGACCTAAGTTCTTAATTAAGTTACTAAATCATATTTAATCCAAGTTATGTGAATTTTTCTAATTTTCCATAAATAGAATTGACCCAATGTAGTATCGGTTTGGATTAAATTATTAAAACCAATCTAATATAAGATAAAATCTTAATTTCTATTACAATTCCTCGGTTTTGTCATTTTCTATCTTGGGCTGGGTTGACCAGACCTGAGATGCTACATCTCCCTTACTAAGCTGCTGCTACACTCTATTGAGAACTTCGAGAGCTTCGAGACCCAGATCATTGCAATTGCCACGAACCATAGGGACACATTTGTTTCCACCTAGCATTTCATCAAGGACACCCCTGTTTGTCCTCAAAGGTCATTTGAGGTGGGCTTCAAGACCCAGATCATTGCGATTGCCACGAACTATATGGACACATTTGTTTCCACCTAGCATTTCATCAAGGACACCCCTGTTTGTCCTCGAAGGTCATTTGAGGTGGCTTTCAATGGCTCCTATGAAGGAAAAGTCTCGGTAGGGCATTTCTTCGACCATGTCTCGGGCTAATGGAATGCAAGAGAGGGTATTCTTCACCGCACATGAGAAGCTAGAAGAGGACCCAAATAAGCATGTGGGGAGATTGGCCTGGTTCTTGGGCCGCAACATATATGCAGAAGAAGTTGAGGATGTTGTATAAGGTGTAGCCTTGAGAGGTTCTTGAAGACTCACAATGGAAAAGTTGTTGACTGGCATGCAGACTTTGATGTCAAGTCGTCCTTTAGGCAAGGGGTGGATGGGAATCGGAAGAAGAGTGATTTACAAAAATGTCACAAAATAATGACAAATTTCAAAGTAATATAGACCCTGCACATATGTGAATGTGTGAACCCTCACACGTGGTAGGAAATATTTAAATTGCCTCTCTCATACTTTCTTCTTTGTCACTCCACTAACCCAATACCTCCCCTTTGTCATTGCCTCTTCTGCCTTCGCCACAGGCTTCAACTCTGGCTCCACCGCTTCCAGCTCTGCTTTCTCTTCTTCTAACTCTTCTGCCACCATCTCCTCTTCCCTTTCCTGCCCTCCCCTCTTGATCATCTTCTTCCCCTTCTCTCTTCCTCATCTTCTTCCCCTCCTCCTCCTCTCCATCCTCCTTCGTTGTCACCTCTTCCTCCATCCTGAAATTCAACAAAACTGGTCACATACCAACCAACAGAGCCATTAAAATTTTTTCTCTATAATCTCAATTCTTAAAAAATAGATTCATAAACATGTTCAATTACCAAAAACCAAGAATAAGTTTTATTTTAACTTGAATATGAACTTGTGATAACTAGCAATCGATAGTCGACAAACACAATACTAAGGGGGCAATTAGGTAACATTATGATTGGCAATGTCTTTCTCAATATATATGGAGTCCTCCACCAGTGACCTTTCTCTTCTTTGACACCATAGATTTCCTTCTTCTTTTGCATTGGAGGCCCATTTTGCTTATACGTGACAACTGACAGTTGATAATCACATGTTCAAAATCTGCTTTATTTTTTTGTTTATGTATTGGTTTGTTAAGATAGCTTAGTGTCTATATGTTGGGAGATATTGCTACTCAGAATGTTACCTTACTACCACTTTAGTATAATAAATATATGTCGACTATCAATTATTGATTATTAATGGTCAACTATCAACTATTTGATTGTTATTTATCGTGACCTCAATTTAAGTTAAAATAAAAACCACACTTGGCTTTGAGTAGTTAAACATGTTATTGGTCAATCTTTTATGAGCTTGTAGAGAAAGAAATGAAGTTTTACTAGCTCTGCTAACTAGTTTGTGGTTAGTCTCATTAGATTTTGGAAAGGAAGAAGAGGAGATGATAGAGGAGGAGGAAGAAGAAGAGGAGAGGAGGAAGATCATGAGGGGAGGACGTGTAGAGGAGGAGGTAGCAGAGGAGCAGAAATGGAGGAGGAGGAACAATGGTAGGGGTGGAGGAAGCAGTGTTGGTGGTGGAGGCAAAGGAGGCAAAGTCAACACTAGGGGCAGCAAAATCAGAATCAAAGCTAGATCCAATGTCAAAGGAAAGGTAGTTAGTTGTTATAGTGAAAAGGAAAAACTAAGGGAGTTCTACTTTAGATATTTCTTTCCATATGTGTGAAGTTTCACAATGGGCTATTTCTACAATTACTATGAAATTAGTGACATTTCTTGAGTATTGTTAAGCAATTTTTGTATATCACTCTTAGAAGAATAGTCTAACAGGGGAGATGGTGCTCGGAGTAGGTTGGATGGTTCAGACTTACCTTTGATGTTTCCAACAAGGCGAAGCCTTTTCTTGAATTAGGTAATTGAAGTTCGATAGGAAACATATGGATGCCTTGAGGATTCCAAAATCAATATAGACACATCACTCATACTGCTTGGCCTTTCATTCTTTTTATTTTCTTTTTCTTTTTTCTATATTATTTGGAAAGATTGCTTGGCCCTTTCTTTATTGAGTTTATTCCATATTACCTGGCCAAAGATGCCAAAATTCCATATTCCCTACTTATTAACAATAAATGTAATATTACTTGCTTTAGTATAAAACTGCCCTTAGGTTTAAATAAGCTCAATCCCCATATAGATCCTCATAAATGAACAGTGCGGAGCCATTCTAGTAGAAAGGAATGATCAGTGGCAAGGCAGAATTCACCTGCAGGAGATGACCAACAGCGACTATCTGGCGAGTTGCCGGAGATAATAAAAGCTCATTTTTTCCATTAAGAAAGCAATTCTGGATGAAAAATGCTTCATTTCAGCCAATCCAATCACCCTTAGCCAACATAAAGGAGATTATTGGTATTTGAATCTATGACAACGGAGAGGTAGGCAATGATGTTGTGTATGTAGATGGAAATGCATGGTTGATGAACATTGATCTCTCGGTGAGGTTCGGTGAGTTGCGGGTTCAAGTCAAAGAAAGACTTGTCATCAATGGTAATGTGACTTTGAAGTATTTGATTCCTTATTTGCAACCATCCATTTTGTATGAATTAGAGGATAATGAAAACCTACAATTAGTGTTTTCCATTCATAAGAAGGCAAATAAAGAAGTGTTATCATTGTATTCAGAGATAAAAGAGCCTGACAATGGTGACAAATCATGATCAGTAGAAAGGAACCAATTTGTGAATAGAGATAAATCACCAATGGTATCGACTCACCCCAGCTTGAATGACATATTACATATAGGAGTCAATGATACACAATTTACTTATAAAACGATGAGGTAACAATGAATTTTTTATTAAACGACATTATACTTTACCATGTACTCAAACACACATTTATAATATCGTGTTCAGCAAAAAGAACATTGTCTTCAACAAAAACATGATATTTATAATATCACATAACTAATGATGTGAAATACAAAAGCGATATCTCACAAATTCTTGTTAGCTTAGAAACAATAACATGACTTGTATGCACATCATCCCATCAATAACACAACAAAATTTGTAAGCATGTAACTGAATACATGATGTTGAGTTATATTGCATATTGATTAACACATTAATATCCATTGCAAATTGGGAGAATTGGGAGATTTTAACTCAACAAATCCATGTCACACTTTGCACAACATTCCAATGGCTACATAACTTGTTATAGAAGTCATTCATACTCGATTTTAGGAAAGGTTGCCAACAACAGATGCGATAAGAACTTTATTTGATAGCTATGATCCCCCATACAACCCTGAAAACTATGTTGATTAAGAATTTGAAAAAGTGTGAGGTGATGACCAATAGAACGAGAATGATCTAATTGACATAAAATATATGTCTGGCCATGGGTATGAATATTGACATTAAGGCTGAGGCAAATTTGGAGACAATCGATGATCTCAACCTGTTGGAACCAAATTTTGGTGAGGGTGAGGTAATGACTTGTAGTTTGCAAGCAAAAACCTACTATAATGTACTCCAATTGGGTGCACATTTTAAAAGCCTGGTACATTTCAAGAGGGTTTTGATCGACCTTACAATAAAGGTGAATTTCACATATTAGGTTGTGAATGAGAATAAGAATGAGTACTGTAATGTCTAGGATTTTTCTAAATTCCTGAAGTCGTACACGGGGAAATTAGGGTATAGGACCCCTTGATCTTCTCATGGAAATAACTTGATCATCAGTTAAAAGTAGTGGCTGAATAATATATGGATGAAAAAATAGACGGAAAGAGTTTGGATGAGGGAGATATGACTGTTCAAAGTTGAACATATTGTATAGGGCCCGTTTACCCAATTTAAACGCGCAACTGGACCGTTTAAGTTATTTTGTGGGCCCGATTATTTACTGTTCCAAAATTATATTTTTGGGGCCCAATTTCTCATGGGATTAGGAGCCCTAATCCCATGCCTATAAAAAGAATTAATTAGGGTTTTTGAGGGGGGGCTTTTGCCGGGAAGGAAAGGAGGAGCCGTTAAGGGAATTTTCTGGCAAGACTCCCGCAAGGCTCCGGCGGTGGTGGATTGACATCAACTTGGCCATTGAGGTAGGATCATTTAATTATCAATCTAGACAAGATAAGTGACATTTTTTTTGTTTTAATTAGATTGATCATTGTAACCTCTTGATTTAATAATGTGACATTATAAGAATTAACTGTCTGCCAGATTCATTGCATCGGCTGGTCAACTTTGATACAGTACTGTTTATTTTTAACCATCTCTCCTTCTCCGGCCAGAGGGCTATTGCCGGATTTTTCAACCGTCACCCTGTGAAGGGAACACGAAGATGGCGACTGTACCCTCAACTGAATTTCCTTTTTCGTCGGTCCCCACGAACCAGTGGTTTACGGTAGCTCTTGTCACCCATTTTATTTCTCCGGTCTTCAGTTGTAGGGGATCGGCAAGGAGGTTTGGCGGGTCGCCGTTGTGCGCCTTCGGCCCTCTGATTCAACCCCCCCGCCGGCAAAAGCTTTGCCTTTTTCTCATAACTCTTTCTGGATTAGTGTCGCTATTCTCCGGTGCCGATCCACCGTCATTCAGTAGCGGTCTATCACGCGCAGATGATCCTAAGTCCACAGTGTGGATCTGGGTATCGTTGGGTGATTCCGGGCACCGCTGGGCGGGGAACCAACACCTAGGCCTCCTCCCCAGTTGCCCCGAGTCAGACGTCTCAGCCTGAGGGCGTAGGGTCGGCCCAGTGGCGGCCGGATGTGTAGTCTAGCCACCACCCATAGGGCATCTCCTCGAAGGAGACAACCCGCAGATGGGTCTATGGGTCTGGCCCAATCCCGGGCTAGAACTGCAGACCCGACCCGGGCTAATAAAAAGAAAAGTCCCATTGAATAGGGTTCGGTTAAGTAGGGTTTAGACTTGGAGAAAATTCAAGAAAATTGTATAATGTCCAAGGGAACATTATGGGTAACTAGACCAAGTTTCAGATCATGGAAAAATCCTAGAGTCTCTAAAATGACCTTTTTACCCCTATTAGTTAATTATCGTATGATATTAACTCACTCGAGTTTGAGGCTCAGGTTTAAGAGCCTATGAGAGGATCTAGAAATCAAGAAAATTCTCAATGAGATTTTAATGGGTGACTTATTTATAGGCCAAATATCTTAGTGAATAAAAATCCCAGTGAGTGGTGAATTGACTCTTTTTCCCTTAGGGTTTATAGTAAACCGTTAAGCAAACCTAGGTCGGTTCAAGGGGTTCACGACCCCGTTACACGCCAGGAAAATTACACAGAGTCCATAAAGGCCAGTAGTAACCTTGAGTTGAATTTTAGACACATTGGATGTCATTAAGACCTTAAACCAAATGACAGAAATACCCATTTGAACTCGCTAAGCCCTAGCCTGGCAAATGAGTGCAACGGGCCCTTATTCATGCATTGGTGTGAATGCACGTTATTTATATTGATGTATGCTTTTATTATTGATGTTTTAAGTTATATCAGTAACTTAAGGTTAATAAGACTAATCAAGAGATTTTGGTTGTCATTGGATTGAGGGGAGAACACCTAATTAAGATAATGACTAAAATACCCTCTTTAGGGTTGGGACCAGTTCATGGAGTGAACGGGGCCCTGACATAGATCTTGACCTTGGTTAATGAACCGAGGGTGATTTTAGGATGTTCTCTGAGTCGTAGCTCAGTGGATGAGCTATTAATTGGGCTGATTCACAAGGTGAAGAGGACCCAAATGGTTGAGTGACTACTTGACTGGATAGAAATAATCTAGTCTAAGTTCAGATGTTTGGGGAAGTTAATGGTCATAAAGACCTGAGGCTTCTATGGATACATTAGTAATGTCTTATAAGACATTTTCCCCATAGTTGGGATGGTGGAGATTGCAATATGCTTATTCATCGCCACGACGGTTTGAGTATTGACTAGATGGTCTTTACCGCAGGTCTCCCGCAGGTCTTCCCAATACTATTTTAGTACGTACAAAAAGCGGAGTTGTATGAGCATCATGAAGTCTTGTATTTCTCACCAATATATGTCCATGAGCACAATTGGGATCCTCTTCTCTAGATTCGTGGCAGGCTATTGAGAGCCCTGGAGATTTGGATCAAGCTGCTGTTAAGTAGTCTACTCCAAGGTTGGAGTCCTTTGTCTGGAGATTTCTCGAGGGGAGAGTTATCTCTGAGTTATATATTTGATAATTTTAATTATCGAACAACGGATGTGAGATAATTAATAACATTGTTTGATATTGCTTGTTAATTAGAGAAGTGGAACGATTAAAGGACTTACTAAAATGTACGTTGGTTAAAAATATCTAAACATTGCATGTGTGATGTTATGCTTTGTAGGATAGAGTAGTTTCTAGGAAGAACTACGTTTGGATCCGATCTTGTTGGAAACATTAAAGATGTTATCTAATGAGTACGTAGGCAACTAACATTGAGTAATGTTGGCCCGATCAAAAAAATATTAATAAAACCTTTTGTCCTTTGGAAGTTTTTCTTCTGTAGGCGGAGATGCTCTATTGTAGTTGTGGTTGTTGTTTGGTTTGCTTTGTTGCAGATTCTCCAGGTGACGACAAGTGAGACCAAGGTAGGCAAGCATAAGAGGTTTCCGCATTTATGCAACTTTGGCACGTAAGTGTACCTTAAGCGTGAGAGTCAACTTGTTATTTATTTTCAGACCGGTGATAGACTTGTAAGATGGATGAGCTGGTCTTTATGAATTTTTAGACGTTAAATAATATCATATGATTTGATATTTGTATTTGTGAACCCTAGTTATCATGACCTGAATATTTAATCGAAGGGTTTGTTTTGTATTTAAAGAAAAAAAATTATCGTTACTTACCGTTCGTGCTATTTAAAAATACTTTTAAAAATCATGGTCGTGACAAAAACGCCGTAAAGTACTCCAACCACACTACAACAAAATAGAGTATTAGAGACGCATACATTAGCAACACTTATTTAAGCATCACTAAAAATAATTATTTGCGATGCATAAATAAGCGTTGCAAAAAAAAACTATTAGTGACACATTTTCATATGTGTCGCTAATACTTATATATTAGCAACGCTTTATAATAAGCGTCGCTAATAGTTCTTCTATTTGCGATGCTTTGTATAACTGTAGCTAAAAGATACATATTTTAAATAAAAAAGAAAAAATATAACTATTAGCGACGCTTTTCATAAGCGTCACTAATAGCTTTCTTAATAATGACGATATAACCAAGCGTCGCTCATAGTGTTGCTAGTAGCGACACTTACAAAAGCATCACTAATAGTATTGAATTAAAAATAAAAAAATACAAATTTTAAATTAGTAGAGACGCTTGTAAGTGTCGCAAATACTTCCTGTAATAGTGATGTTTCTTCACAAACGTCCTAATAACTTTATTAATTAATTTTATTTAATAAATAAATATTTAAAAAATTAGAATACACTTTCTAAATATAATATATTTTATTCAATATTTACTATTTGTATATACAATAAATAAATATTAAGTTTTTAATAAAAACTAGTGTTAATAATTTACTATTTATATATAATATACTTATTTGTTAAATTTTATTATTAATTTTAAAATATAATTTATAATAAAAGAGAGAGTGAAGAGAGTGCATTAAGAGAGAGAGTGAGAGTGAGGAGAGAGAGGGATTGAAGAGAGAGGGAGAGGTGAAAGAGTGAGGCGAGAGAGAGAGGGAGGGAGGAGAGAGGGGAGAGAGGGGGAGGTGAGAGAGAGGGGAGGAGAGAGAGAGGGAGGAGAGAGAGGAAAGAGGGAGTAGAGAAAGAGAAGAGAGGGAGTAGAAAGAGAGAGGGAGGAGAGAGAGAGAGAGAAGAGAGGAAGTAGAAAGAGAGAGGGAGGAGAAAGAGAGAGAAGAGAGGGAGTAGAAAGAGAGAGGGAGGAGAGAGAGAGAAGAGAGGGAGTAGAGAGTGAGGAGAGAGGGAGTAGAGAGAGAGGAAAGAGGGAGGAGAGAGAGAGGAGAGAGAGGGAGGAGAGAGAGAGGAGAGAGGGAGTAGAGAGAGATGTAGTAGAGAGAGAGGAGAGAGAGGGAGGAGAGAGAGGAGTGAGGAGAGAGGGAGGAGAGTGAGAGGGGAGGAGAGCGAGAGGAGAGAGAGAAGAAGGTGGAGAGAGGGATGAGAGAGAGATGGAATATTATTTATATTTTTATTTGTTATTTATTTTTTTAAACTTAATTAAAAAATAAAAAAATAAAAGAGTATTAGCAACGTATAGGCCTATACTTCGCTAATACCTTTACGTATTAGCAACGCATATACCTATATGTTGCTAATACCCTTGAGTATTAGTGACATATATGGATATACATCGCTAATACCCTTAGTATTAGCGACGTATATGCTATACGTCTCTAGTACTCTTTTATTTTTCATTAATTTTAAAATAAAGGATATAAAATAGAGGGGGAGAGAGGGAGGAGAGGGGAGTGAGAGGAGAGAGAAGGGAGAGAGAGGGGGAGGGGAGAGAGCGGGAGGTGTGAGAGTGAGGTGAGAGAGAGGAGAGACAGAGAGGGAGGAGAGAGAGAGGAAAGAGAGGGAGGAGAGAGAGAGAGGGGGAAGAGAGAGGGGGAGGAGAGAGAGAGAGGGATGAAAGGAGAGAGGGGGAAGAGAGAGGGGAGGAGAGAGAGAGGGAGGAAAGGAGAGAGAGGAGGGAGGAAAGGAGAGAGAGGAGGGAGAGAAGAAGGTGGTGAGAGGGATGAGAGAGAGATAGAATATTATTTATATTTTTTATTTGTTATTTATTTTTATAAAATTAATAAAAAAAAGAGTATTAGCGACGTATAGGCCTATACGTCGCCAATACCCTTGAGTATTAGCGACATATACGGATATACGTCGCTAATACTCTTTTATTTTTCATTAATTTTTAAATAAAAAATATAAAATAGAGAGAGGGGGAGAGAGGGAGGAGAGAGAGAGTGAGGAGAGAGAGAGAGGAGAGGAGACAGAGTGAGAGTAAGAGGGGAGAGAGAGGAGAGAGGGGGAGGAGAGAGAGAGGGAGGAAAGGAGAGAGAGGGGGAGGAGAGAGAGAGGGGAGGAGAGAGAGAGAGAGCAGAGGGATTTTATTTTAAAAAAATAGTAGTTGCGACTCTTATAAGCAAGTTTCGCAAATATGAGCATTAATTGCAAATTTAAATATTATTTGCGACGCTTACAAACACGCATCACAAATACGTTAACTGTTTGCAAAATGGCTTATTTTAGCGATGCATAATATGTGTCGCTAAAATTTGCCCGCTTCTAATTTCGTCCTTGCGGCCGAAGTAAAATCCGCATGGGCGAAATAAAATTCTGCGTGGGCACTTTTTTTATTATCCCTTCCCCTTGGCCAGCTCCGGCTCCGCCTCGTCGCCTCCTCCTCTAGCTCCGTCCCGTCGCCTCCTCCTCCGACTCCACCTCGCCGCCTCCTCCTCCGACTCCACCTCGCCGCCTCCTCCTCCGACTCCACCTCGCCGCCTCCTCCTCCTCCTACTCCAACCCACTGCCGCAATCCCTACGCGCCGCCTCCCCCGCGAGCCGGATCATCCTCCTAGCCCCCTCCTCCCTCCCCCTTCCCGGTCCCCTCTTTACCCTGGAATCCCTCCCCAGAGCCGCCTCCGCCTCCACCCCAATGCATTCCGCTCCGCCCCACCATCCCGGCTCAGAGCCCACCCTCGGCCCCGCTCCGGCTCCTCTTCTCCCCTCCTCCCTCCCCCTCCCTTGTTCTCTTGAATCCCCCTCTAGGCGCCCAAATCCACCTTCGGCTCAGCCCTGCCACCACCTTTGTGTTGGTCTTTGCCCCGTCGTAGCTGTCCCGCATCAGCCCCAGCTAGAGAGCCCCCTGCCCCAACTCCGCCCCCCTTCTCCCGGTCTTCCCCTCTTCTTTGGAATCCCTAAGCCTCTGCCTAGAGCCGCCATCGGCTCCACCCCACCGCTGCCTCCGGCTCTAGTTCCACCCCGCCGCCACCCTCCCGGATTAGCCACCACCAGAGCCCCCTTCTCCCCCCGTGACAGATTCGCCTCCCCCTTCCTCCCTCCCCCTCCCCGGTCCCCCTCCTATATAGAATCCCCATGCTGCCGCCGCTTCCGACTCCACTCCGCCACCACCTCCGACTCCACCTCCCGCAGCTTGCTCCACCCCACTACCTTTGCCTCCCCCCCCCAACACATTGATTTTGGGCCGGAATCCGGCTCCCCACTAGATTCTGACACCACTTATGCCCTTTTCTCCGGTCAACCCCTCCCCCCTAGTATCCCCCACTGGAGGCTCCTCTTGCCCACGGTGGGTTTTTTTTAACATTTTTTAAGTCATTAGCAACTCTTTCAAAGGCGTTGCTAACGACTTATTATATTTTTTATTTATATTAGCGACACTGTTGAAAGTGTCGCTAATAGAAAAATTAAATTTTGTATTCCATTTTTATTGAAAAAATTATTTTTTAAAAAATATTTCGTATTAGCAACGCATATAAATGTGTCGCTAATAGTTATGTATTAGCGACACGTCGCTAATAATATGATTTTTAGTGATGTTTAAGAAACGTCACTAATGTTAAGACTATTAGTAACGCATAATAATATGCATTGCTAATAAGCAGTAGCGACTGTAGTTTCATTGACGCAGTTAGCGACGTTTTTTATACGTCGCTAATAAGTATTAGCGACGCAATTAGTGACGTTTTTTATGCGTCACTAATACTATAATTTCTTGTAGTGCCAGTCTTGTAAGTGGTACATAAGGGCATAAAACATAAGAGATCATGTGACTGTGACAATGTTAGTAGCTATCAATGCGTGTGGAACACAAAGGAAGTCAACTGACCACCATTTAGTATCACACTTTTAAATTGCGAGAAATAGTTATAGGCTATTTAAAGATTGAACAGACATTATACTGAAAAAGCATAGAAAGATATATTTGAAACACTCGGGTATAACTATGTACTATAAGAAATGTTGGCATGCAGGTAAGGCACACTTATGGTATTTATAGAGTCGTGTTTACAAAAACGCGTCTTGTGAACATGATGTGTTATCAGAAACATTAGGCTTATAAAGTCGCATTTTTGTAAAATATGACTTGTTAACCTGTAGTGTTACCAAGAACATGTTGCTTATAAAATCTAGTTTTATGAAAACATGACTAATAATATTTTTGTGTTCTCGGGAACACAACTTGTTAACCTGTCATTTAAGTGTTTTAAGTGATGACAACACAAAATCCTGTCACGTAGGTAAAGCACTATGTGATTTCATTGATGGGGACCTAGACAAAACCTATCGCATATTTCTTGCATACAAAATTCAGATATAATGGATTAATCTAGGTAGTGTAGTAGTTCCAATTAAATCATTTGATATTCCCATACCTATAGGGAATATAATTTTAAAAGAGTATTTTGGATGTTTAGGCCGGTTGTAAGATTTTTTAGAACATTGAAGCATTTACTAACTGTAGATGAAACTTTCTTAAAGGAAAAGTATCCCAGTCAGCTATTGATAGTAACTACACTAGACAAGAATAATATTATGCTATGTGTCACATTTGTAGTGGTCAAGAATGAGTGTGAAACTCCAAGCTAGTTTCTTGAATTGCTTAGAAATTATCTTTTTTCTGATCCTCTAGCTAAGTTTGATACAATTGTTTTTAATAGAATGAAGGGCTTGACAAATGTAATTAAGTAGTATTTTCCCTCTACACACTACAGATATTATGTCACATAGCAGCAAATATTTTGGACAATTCTAAACACTACTACTTAAAGAGCCGACTCCATCTGGTAGTTAAAACTTTCAGACAAAACGTGTATGAGAACATAATGAACAACATTAAAGAACATAATCATGAGGCATTTTCTTGGCTAGATAAGATAGGTGCAAAGCACTGGGCCAATGTTGCATTTCTAGGCAAAAGATATGGAACACAACTCAAATAGGTCTAAAAGTGTTACTGCAATGTTAAAAAAAGTTAGGTCAATGTCTGTTACTCGGTTAATTGAGCATAAAAGGGAACACACAACTGCACTCTTTGAGAAACATCGGATAGATGGCCAAAATTTGACTAAAATGTTAACCCCATTTGCTTGTAAACACATCAAAAGAATAAGAGAAGAAACAAGGCATGTGCATGTATTGCAAGTATCAATGTATGAATTCCAAATTAACTCTCTATACCACCAGCTAAAATGTAAATAATGTCATATGTAAGGTTATACGTTATCCACAATAACGTATATGTTCATGTGTTCAAATAACATGATAATTGTTGATGGGTCGTGTTTTCAATAACACTATAATGTCACTTATCGTGTTCTCATTAACACGATATTCTTTAAATAGGATATAGTTAATTTGGTGAACGAGCTGCACATGAGGAAAGTTTTCACATATGGGGTTACCGTGCAAATATGCAATTGCAACGATTGATCACAGATACTTCTCTATCTTATTGCTGCAAAAAATAGTACTATACAAACACACATAAAATGACATATTGAGAGCCATTATTCTCAATGACTGACAGACACTAGTAGGCACCAGCTGAAGTTCTTCCTACATTCAACCCACCAATCTCACTCAATGAGAGGGCGAAAACTGAATAGAGTCACAACCCAAAGTCAAAGCCCCACACAAATGTGGACCACGCAGGCAGTTGGGTCACAATTGCAAACAATGACCGTCCAAATGTGGCTATTTGTCCTAGTACAAGCCAAAGAAGGGTGAACAAAAGAGTAGGAAAGTGACATAAGGATGGGGATCATCGATCGGGGTTCCATTATTCACCCTTGTTCATTACTTGAATGGAAAAAATGTTGTTCCCTTAATTTTGTAGCCATGTTCTTAGAAATACGCTATTTGCTGAATGTTGTGTTTTCATATATGGTAGTATATGCATATTGTATTATCGATAACACAACCTAACTACGTTTGTGTTACCGATAAAACGATATGTTGACCCTGGCATATTTGATGTATGCATATCATGTAATTGGAAACACGATCAAAGGGATTACATGTTACCAATTACACGATAAAGACACTATGTATAATGAATATAACAATTTTTTTGTAACTATAAAAAATGTAAGATGGAAAAGTCATATAGAAGCACTACTGGAAAAATTGTCATATTATATATTGATATAAAAATTAATACAAAATTATCATATTACATACTAAAAAAAATCATAACTCATCAGAAGAAACATTGAACTCTTGGTCAATTTTCCCACGTAGAATACTTGCACATATCTATGGCATAACCAACATGGAGATCTATGCTTGCCTAAAATTTGGTTGAAGGACTCTTGTGGCAAGCTTCGCATCATAATACATCAAGAAGACTATGCAATCTTCATTCATTTCTTGACAAGGACATCTAGAGATCTTCAAAAGTAGCCACTTTGGTAGACCATTTATCCTCAAGATCCTCTCCATGCCCGTGGCAACATGTAGTCTAATTTTATCAACCTCAAAAAAGTGGTAGTTGTGGTCTCCCTTTCGTGGATTATACCACTTGAAGAAGACAAAAATAGCTAGTGATGTATATAGGAATGAAAGCACTCTCGATGTTTGCTTTTAAATGCCTCATGAGGTTGTTGATGTTTGAGACGAACCTCCACTAGTGCATCCCTATGTTGTAGTAGTGTCATATGAAAAAATTTTCGAAGAAGTAGTTCGGATATACTCCGGGATACCTCAACTCATGTTCATCAAGTAGCTAACAGAACAAGTCCATAACCTAATATCATAAAAAAATATCTTTTGTATTAGTGATAATATGACAGATGATAAGTCAGGTAAATGAAAACATGATACCCTAATCCATCATTTGTCTAAGAAACACAAATGTTGTCTATCATATTATGAATAACACTATTTTGAAATACAACTGTCGTGTGAATTCACATATTGTGTTATTGACAACACGATAAATATATTTTGTGTTTTTTATTACATGACCAATGAATTTATTCATAACTCTTCTTATACTTTGTAGTAGTTCCTGGTCAACTCGATCAGGAATATCTAACATGGTGGCTGAGTTGGAATGGGCAATTAACTACTTATCAGCCAGGATAGAAGACTTTGCAACATTCTCCTCATCTGGGACTTAGACAACATGCGTAGCAAGGATGGCTAACAACAAAATTTCATCCCCGGGCCTCACCTCCTCCCTCTCCTTTGCCTTATTGAGCTTCATGGTCAGTGTAACACCCTGACCCAGAAATTGATCCAGACCAGGAGTGTTCAAAAAACAAAATTGTTGTAAATTAATGTTTCATAAAAACTAAAGTGATACCAACCAAGAGTGGGAGACTCTGTGTGCGAGAGATAACGTTCCTCTACACGCTATGGAGCATTTTTCACTTCATTGCGCATAGGCTAGAACAAACCTAATTTTATAACTAATTTGGATCCAACCAACGTTGCCTTGTTGTTGGTTGCCTACGTACGTATTGGATAAGATTTACGATATTATTCCAATACAATTAGATCAGACTGTAGTTCTACCTAATGGCTATTATATGCATCCATCATCACAAAATTATATACATTAAAATACATATATCTTGATATATGAATAATCATTCAGAGTCAGACAAAAAACTTATAAAAGCATTGGAGTCCAACAAAAGCCAATAAATCAGCAAAACATACATCAAAAGAGATTAAATAGAGCATTTCAAATCTTATTAGATCATATTAAATCAAAACATATTGAAACACATCAGATCAAAGCATAACATATATCTTAAATAGCACTTGCATTCATATAATCATATTTCTTAATTTATATAATATTATTATTGATCAAGATACGTATGCATTTAAATCGAATTAAATCAAAAAGATAGAATTGCTTACTCCCCTGTAGTTTTGGACGTCACAATATTCAGTGTTGCTCATTTTTTTGGTCGTCCTCCCTTTTAGGTCCAGAGATGGCAAGCAGAATCTCCTCTAGCTCTTGAAGGTGGCAGACATCGCCTCTCTTTAACCAGGGATGTTTAACACTTTCCAAGCCCCATAGGCAGTGGATAGAACTTCTCCTACCCAGAGACACTTTTCTCTCTATGCGCCCGTAGGCGACGGACAAACCTTTCCCTAACCCGACGACACTTTTATCTCTATGTGCTCGTAGGCGATGGACAAACCTTTCCCTTACCAAGAGACACTTTTCTTTCTACGTGCCCGTAGGTGACAAACAAACCTTTCCCTTACCTGGAGACACTTTTCTCTCTACATGCCCATAGGTAACGGATAGACATTTCCCTTACCCGAAGACTCTTTCCTTTTCTGTTCCCATAGGCTACAAATAAACTTCCCCTTAACCTAGGAAGGTTTCTCTCACTGTGGCCCTTATGTGGAGGATAGAGTCTCTACTACTCTAAGCCACTTCCCTCATTGTGGCCAGATGATAGAGGGTGAAACCCTTTCTTGCTTTGGGCCACTACTCTCTCCTCGGGGCTTGAAGGTGACAGGCAGAGTCTCCTCTTGCACTGGGGATAACTTCTTATACTGAAGTCGGAATCGCACGTTCTTAGTACTGATGGACTCATATTGATGAGCCCTTCAAAACTATTCCCCACATGGATAGGTTATCTTCACTTTTTAATTGAGTCCAGCCCATGTGGCATGCTTCCTAAGGTCATAACTTTTGCTTTCGGCCTCCATTTCCTGTGTTCTATGATTTGTTATGCTTGTTACTTCAAGCTCTATGCATATACTAGGATTTCATCCCTTAAAATTGAACTAAATTTTACATAATTACCCTTATCCCCTCGGTTTAGGTGTAATCAGAACATAGGGTGTTCCAGTGAGGCAGCTGTTGTGTAGCTTTGGACAAACCGGGGCAACCTCCTTGGCTATCTTCTCCAATAGATTAGCCACTATGTGCCTCATTTGCCTAGGTATAGGTGATAGAAGGGATGTGGTGGGGCCATCATTAAAAGCTTTTCTTTTCTTAATCTTTAGCTTTTGGTGGCTCCTCCTGAGCTTACACCACTTCCTCATTAATTTTTTCCAGAAATATGGTGATAACAATGCGTTAAACCTTGGGGTCCCTTTTATTTTTCTTTGGGGAGTCAGCTTTGAGTTCCATTTTCTATGCAAAATCCACATAACAATCATGTAACAAGTCATATTAGTATATATACAAAAATCAGACAATGCATATTATTGATAACACAACTACTCGAAAAGTCGTTTTGAAGATAATGTGATAATACAATATGTCGTGTTATCGATGACACGATATTTTTTTCTCAGCATTTTCACGATAATAGAAAAGGAATATATGTTGTATTATCATTTACAAGCCTTTTACTGTAGGTCGTATTGATAATACGACATAATAACTTGATAATAAGAAATTGAGGGAACTACTTATGGAAAATGAAATCTCCATCTCCAGATTGAGGAACAAATTTTCTTTGCTCTTCAAGAACAAATTGAGAACATCTTTACTTTATTTTGAAGCTAGAGTCTTCACCTTCACCAACTTTGCTCCTTCAATTGCTGGTGGAGGGGGTGCTTGTTGGAGGAGTTGGTGCTACTCGACGGGTTTGAGGTTGAGGAATTTCTTCATGTGGAGGTTGCATCTATTTGATTAACCTTGTGGCCACCTCAATAGAGTTTTAATTCTCTATAGCGCAACTTTCACACTTTCAGTGCTCCAACCCAGCTCTCTACACTTGGAGGCCTTCTCTAGGACGACGTCAACAATCTTAGACATAACATCTAGTAGCATTACAAAGCTTTCAATGATGTTTGTGCTGGGTTGATATTTTTCGGATGTCTGGCCCCGATGTGTTTGAACAAGATACGTTCTCTGTAAGAACATAAGTGTCCTTATGCCATATATTAGCTTATTGTTGTGATCAGAACAATGTCATAAAATGTGCATTTTGAGTTAGTTTATAGTTTGAATGTGAATTTTTGAAGGTGGAACGGAAAGAAGACTTAAATCCTTGAATTAGTTTATAGTCTAAAGGTGAAATTTTGAAGGTGGGATGAAAAGAAGACTCAAATCCTTGTTTTTGATAGGTAAAAGTATGCACACATTTCACATTTACACACTTTAGGGTAAAAGAAACCTTAGGTCAAAGAATGGTGAAGTTTGGAGATTTAAATAGTAAAAAATGAAATTTTGACATAATAATTAAACATTTCTGTAGAGAGATCAATCAACACCTAAAATTGCTATTTGTAAGACGATGCTAAGAGTTAGCGATCGATCCTCTAAAGAGTCGTGATGAAAAATAGAGGGATTGATCGATCGCCATGTAGAAACGATCAATCATTGGAGTGGTTAGTTACCAAATTTAAGATTTTTCGGTTTGGTTACAATTCCAAATTAGAGACCTTTTTCTTTTAAGGTTTGAGAGTATATAAAAAGGGATTGGAACATTATGGAGGAAGAGATAAGACCTAGAAAAACCTAGAGAGCTTGTGCAGAGTCTCTTCACTGGAGTTTTGAGAGGGTTGTCTTCTAAGTTAGAAAAATCTCCACCATAAATAAAAAAAGTTATTAGAGATGAGATTAGAGCACAAAATACATGGTACTTGCTTAAGCTTGTTACTGAGAAGATCATGTAAATATAAGATTCATTCTAAGGGGGAGATGAAAGATCTATGTTGGACAAGAAAGCACAAAAGAGGAGAAGATCAGGTTATGGCCAATAACAACCAATGAGTAGTTGATTCAGATTTCAAAATTGGTGTGAAGAATCAGCTAGTTTGAAGAAAAAAAAATTTAATCTATCAAATCGGTAATTATATAATTTTTAGTTTACATAATACATAGTTAATCTATATAGTGTGTCCCGTGGTTTTTTCCTAGTTGAGTTTCGAAGTAAAAATTCTTATATTTTTGTTAAAACACAATAGAATTAGGAACATAAAATTGAACAAAATCTAGGTTTATTTTGTTTAAAAGAGGGAAAAAACTCTTGTAATTTAATTGTGAGTTAGACACACTTTATTTTTTCAGTTTGTTAATGCCACACACATAGTCCAACAAACCATCATTCTCCTCTGTATAGTTGAATGCACAGTCAACTTCTTCTCTTTCTCGACTAGCCATTGGACCCCAATCAAGTGGGCTTCTCCGGCAATTGGATTTATTTATAGTACGACTTTAGAATCGACCTTTAAATGAGTGAGCATCTTCTTGCACCGCTTCTTCATCCTATGATAGGCCAACAACTTCTTCCTCGTCTTTGCATCTGTCAGATTAAGTTTAACAACCTTCTCCAAATCAATAAGAAATTGAGTAAACCCGGGTCACCTCTTCCACCACGATATACATGGAGGATAAGTTGGCGCTCATATAGATGTGTGCTAAGAAAATTACACCTACATTAGCAAAACAATCACGTTAATAGTGATCCAATATCATGTATATCGTATGATCGTTAACACGTCGATAGCAAGCTTATTAAACTAATTGTGTCATTGATTACACAAAATACTACATTGTGTTATTAAAAATACACTATATAGAAATCTATCATGTTATCGAAAACACAACCAAATTAGCGTGTGATCAAAAACATGCAAATCAAATTAGCTTGTTATTGACAACACGATATGCCTAAAATACTAATATGTGATTGTGTTATCAAGTTTACACTAATATATGTAATTGTGTTATCGCTAATAACACGAATGAAGCCCCAATTAGAATACCAGTTGTGGTGGAGAGCTTGTCTTCTCTGCTCCTAATGTTAAGGTGGGTTGAGGATATGTCATGATAGAGCATGTCATGCATTGCTTCCACCTAGTTGTACTTCCCTACACAACTAGGTCATCGAGAAAGTCACATAGATGCGAAGACAAATCTATTGCTACATATGAACAATACAAGGGTGTGCAATATGGCCAAACGTATGCTTTTTTCTGCTACTTCCTTTCAAATATCTTCAATTACATTTTTCTCTGGCCTCTTTCTCATAAAGAACCTTTTGAAAAATTGTCCCTTGCCATGTGCAGCCTTCCCATCACTACTATCTAACTTTAACATGTTTCCTTTCGCCCTTAACCGTGATCAATACAACATCTTTCTCCATGAGGGTACTATTTTTCCCTGGATGTTAAACATCTCTTGTAAGTCATCCCAACACTCACCTATTAAAACGTCTAGTAGTGGCCAGGAGATGATTATTTGCTCTCAATCGTGTACTGGGTAGAACCCAGTCTCCTCCAATATTGACTGCATCTTGGCCTCAATTCAACAAGGTCCTTTGATAGTTGTCGTCTACCAAGAAAATTATTTGTTCCTAGCACTAGCCACCTCCCATAAATTCTCCTCTTATAAGGCATTCACTAATTATGTTATTTGACTGTATTCTTGTAGCCTACATCTATTAAAGATATAATATGTACATATATATGTGTGTGTGTGTTGTGTGTGTGTGTATGTATGTATGTATGTATGTATATGGGTCGTGACCAAAATCAAAGAATTGTGTTCATTCACATTATGTAATGACGCACATTATGGTCAAATACATGCTAAGTTCATATATTATGTTATCATTAACATGATAGGATGCCTTCCTATATGCGATAACATGACTTTTTAATGTTATTTATTGTATTATTGATAACACGATTTGTGTATTATATTATTGATAACACAACCATGTACTGTGCGTGTGTATGCAAGTACTGACTATCGTGTGCTCCATAACATGATATACGAACAAAAGTGTATTTGAACCTAAAAAAACTAGAGTTTGAAGATGAAGCCATTACCACAAAAGTCGCCGACTAATTGATGTCATTGACCTTCATTAGATTAACCCCTCGATCAGCTGTTAACCTTCACAATAAAATCACTTCTTTATAGGGAGTGCATGAGTAGAACCTTAAGCCGAACCTCTCACTTCATGGCCAAAACTTGTTTTTGACAAGTAGAATTTTGAAAATGTGGGTTGGAAATTGAACCTCCTAATGTGTTTTTGCTTCTCATTGGTCAAACTTTGTAAATTGCTAGTTGAAAATCGGAACTCGTACTCCACGATTAGTCGCTTCTAGGTATTTGCAGCATTTTAACTAGATAGCACAATATAAAACCCTAAACCCTCACTCGGGGGTATTTCAATCTGGTTTTCTTTAAATATCATGTAAGTCCGAGTTCTATGACATTTAATGTTCAAAACTAGGTAATATAAAATATTTGCCACTTCGGCCACCTAATATGAAAAAAAATCTTCTTTCTTTCTTTCTTTCTTTCTTTCCATACTACATCTTATCTTCAACTTACAACATTTCTACCTTCACGAGCCTATCCATTGTCCTATTCTTTGTCAGTGACTGACCTCAACTGCCGGTTATTAGAAGGTGAATGATGTTTGATAAAAATGTTTTGGACAAGCATTTGGCAATTTGACATCGGCCCGTGTCCAGAGAAACTCCACAAGGGCCCAACTTATCCCATTTTCTCACTTCAATCTTTGACACCTTTATCGCATGACAATTAAATTTACTGCATAAAAAATTTGCCTATTCATATGATAAGTCCACCTCTATTTTTACCACCGTGTTTTCGTGTCTGCCTTTTTCCCCGCTGAAATGAATTCCAACTCCTGTTAGTACATTTCATCGACATCGATTTGATATATGAATATCTTAGAGCCAAAAAATAGATATACGAAGATATTATTTTCTTGCTGTATTCCACGTGTATTGGGTGGCGTGTCTGCATTTGTGGAGGATGGAAAAACGATTAGAATTACATTCAGACAGTAAACTGACGTTTTGTTAGAATGGCTGGGGCAGGACAATTACCTGGTCTCACTAGACTAGCTTCAGTAGCAAACTTGTACAAATTAAAATTTTAAAATTTATAATAAACCCCACCCCTCCTCCAATACAAGGGCACTGTTAGAAGTACACATTAAAGCTTTAAAAGCAATCCAGACGATGTTCTACGACGAGTAAGCCATTCAACGGAAACCAACGGCGACAAACCAACTAGAGATATTACACTCGGGAAGTCCCAAGACTTCAACACGCAACATCCCTACAAGCCGCTGCTAAAATTTCCCAAAGAGCACTGAGAGCCCCAGACTCTACAGAAACCTTTGACTCTTCGTGGCAATTATTTAAGGACAAGCCAACAGATGGTGAGGCATAACATAAGCTGTAAAAAGGTATAACTGTATGAGAGAAGGATCAATATTGGCAGAAACCTCTATTATATACAAGGCTTAAGTGTAGACCAAGGGCGGTTACGGGCAAAACATGGGGGTCAATAAATTTGTGAGTCCAACTGCTATGTACTGTGGAAAAACAATGTAGGTTTAATGCCACAACAATGACCATAAATGTACAAAGTTGAACAATTACACGTCCAAGAAAACACTTCAACTGGACATCCATCAGTAATCACAAGAAGGAAAGTTGAAAAAGAATAAACTTTATCACAACCGAAATAGGAAAGGGCTTGTACAAATATCCACATAATTATGGTTAAGTTACACAAAAAGATATGCAGAGATAAAACTCTAAGTTATTGATTGAAAACATCAATATACCACCATAGGGATCTCCAAGCAGGCCCTGACAACGAAAAGGAAAGAGATATTGAGAAGTTGAATCGTACAAAAAGGAAATCATAATAACGGAGTAATTGACTAAAATAGATTTATGACGAAATTAATATCCAAAAGAAATCTAGACTTGAAAATTTCCCTGAAAATAAGATCGACATTCTACCAGATTCCAAGGACAACCCAAAAGGATGCAATTCTTTCCGTTACAATCATGATGCATAAATAGAATAGAATATTTGGGCAGGTAATATTATACCAAACAATTCCACATTGTTTGCAAAGAGAGTTTAGCAATTATCTTAGCAAATGTAGAATACATACATAAGTTATTCCAAACAATGCTATATTATTTGCAAAGAAATTTTAAGTATTATTTATGAAGAATTTATACATATGTAATTGAAATATTGGGCATCAGTATAAGAACCACCTCAAAGAAACTTCTTCCGGCGAATTACCAAGCAGCAAATTTAGCCTCGAAATGATGTTTTGTATGTGAAAAGAGGTTAGCATGAAATACAATCAACATAACCAACAAGGGAAGTAGTGGATGTGATGAAGAGTATAATAGCAAACCATATATGCGAATTTCAAGAATTTTGCAATATTATCATTGGTGTTGGAATTTAGGAAAACAAAGCAATCATTACTTACAAATTTAAAAGGGATTTAAAAAAAACACAGTGAGATATGAAATGGAAGGCAAAGCAAGAACAAATAATGACCTGAAAAGAAAAAAGAAACTTTTACTTAATAAATTTTATCAAAGAAATAAGTGTAAAACACATGTAAATAAGTATCATCCATGGAAAGAAAAAATGCTAATAACAGCAAGTTTTTATCAGATCCAAGAGAAATATTCAATTGGTTGACAAATCAATTTGCTTTTATATTTAAAATCACGCTCTGGTGATACTTGAGGATCACATGTACAGCGTGGCATCATGTGTTAGCACGTTTTAAAAATTGTTATAAAATTTCCTAAATACGGGAAATAATTTTTGCCTAACAACAATAGCACACTGTTGCTGAGGAAGCATATAACTCTATTATATAGATTAATAGTACTGCAAAACTTTCTACAACTGCACCACAGCCTAAAGTCCCAAGATTATACACTTAAGAATTTCTGCAGTCTGGTTTTCTTCATATTCATGTAAACTGGCTTTTATCCACTATTTACATGTTATCAACAAATACATGCAGAAGAAAATGCAGATTCTAAATCCCAACCAACACCAGCAAAAAGTTTGACAATCCTAGGCAAAGAGAAGTCAATTTCCTTTTTCTTTTTAGATGTTTCAACACTTTTAAGGCCTATTCTGACATTTGTCATTTATAAAATCATAAACACTTAAGGCTGCCATGTGACTGATAATTACCACTAAGAACTCCGGCTAGAATAATAAAAAATTTAAATTCCATGTGCACAACCTTCTTCCACTTCTCATTTTATTCCCGCTTAAGGACAAACTTTGGTTAAATCAGATTCAGTGAGTGATGTCGTTAGAAAGAATCAATAGATAGAACATGTGTTCACCACAATTTACTACATAATCAGCCACGTGGTTATTTCTAAAGCTCCACCACTTGTATACGCCATGGATATTTCTAAAGCACCACTAGAATACTAGCTAACATTTTCTTTGTTGTTGTCAATAATAATAATAATACCTAAGCCTCTGTATTTTAGGCTGGGCGGTAGGTTGAATGCTAACAAATTCTAGTCAAAAAAACAAATGCTAAGAAACCCCCACATGGATTATAGCACCCAAACGAATCCACCATGTGTTATTGCCACGAGAATTAACACATTTAGATTCGTGACACACGAAACATGAGATTATCTACTTTCTTAGCGAGCCACTTTTCATATTTAGGGCACTCCTTAATGTGTCTTTTCTTCTTGCATAAAAAACAATTAGTTTCTTTGGTAATGCCATTTAACTTCATTGACACACCTTTACTAGACTTTTTCTTAGGAGCATTGTCCTTTATGAAAAACTAGATAGGCACCTTTTAGCTTCTCCTACATAATTCACCTTTTCTTTGGGACACAGTCAAAAGGTCATTGACAGAATACTAAGTATTATGTGTGCTATAAGATGAATGGACCATATTGTACAAGGAAAAAGTTCAATATAAAATGAACCAAAATAGCATCATCTATTTTAATCTTCATTTCATTTAACTCATTACCAATGTCCTTCATCTGCATAGAATACTCTCGAACAATTTTGCCATATGTAAGCCACATGAATGACAATTTTGGCATTAGGGTGCTATGCAAGAACTTATCAAAGCTCTTAAAATTAATCCTCAATTGCTTTCAAGAACTTTATCAGAATGGGACATTTTGGGATAAATCCCCCAATGATTTTATTGATGAGACTTTATGAGCATCGTGTTTCAGCGAATAGAACGCTCCCACTTTTCATATAGTGATAACTCACTAGGCGTGCTCTTCTCCATAGGGAGAGTAAATTCATATACACAAAGTGCCAAACCCAAGTTTATACACCTTAAAAGCAAAAGAATTTTTTCCGTCCAATCAAAAAAATTGGCACCGAACAATTATGGAATGCAGATAGTAAGGTCAAATCATAGGTGGAATATCTTCAATGAATAACAAACACATGCATGCATTAATACAATGGAGAAAGACTATTGTATCAACATATGCAAGTGTATTAATGTGACTATTTCTTGCCCTATTGTATTAATGTATGCATGTGCTTGTTATTTATTGTAATTATTCCACTACTCGGCACCTTTCATGATTGTCTAATAACAATTTTTCTACTTAGACCGAAAAAATTATTTTGCTGATAAGGTGTATGGACTTGGATTTGACATTTTGCTAGATGAATTCATCGTCCCCACAGAGAAAAGCACACCTAGTGAGGTAGAATCATATGAAAAGTGAGAGAGATACAATCACTTAAGCATAACGCTCATCAAGTCTCACATCAATAAAAGCGTTAGGGGATCTATCCTAGAATGTCCCGCTCTGACAAAGCTCTTAAAAACAATTAAAAATCGATTTATGAACTTCAGCCTGATGTCCAAATTGTCATTCGTGAGGCTTACATATTGTAAAAGTGTGTGAGAGCATACCATGTTGATGAGCAATATTGCTAATAAGTTAAATGACATAAAGACTAAAATAGACAACTATTCTAGTTAATTTTATATTAAACTCCCTACCTATACATTGCAAGCCATTCAAAATTTCTTACAACACAACTCAATCATCCATTAATGGCATTTTGCCTATATGTGTCCATGAAGAAAGGAGACTTCCGCACAAGTTAAAAAGCACCAATTTAGTTTTTCATAAAGAACATAAGAACGCTTATGGTGGTGCACTTAAGAAAAATTCTAATAAAGGTGGGCTAAGGAAACCAAATTTTTTTCTAGAAAAAAAATGACACATCGAGTGTCCTAAATACAAGAAATGGCTTGCTCAAAAAGGAGGTAATCTCATGTTTTGTGTGTTATGAATCTAATTACTTTAATTCTCATAGTAATAATACATAATAGATTAATATGGGTACTACAATCCATGTTTCTAGTGTGATGCAAGGTTTTCTCAGCCTAAAGAAACTAATTTATGAAGAGCACAACTACTTAGGAATTAAAATGTGTTCAAAGGTTACTGGTGTTAAAACATAGAGACCCATTTTCCATACAAGATACACATTGGATCTAGAGAGAAAATTTTATATTCCAAGATTTTTTAAGAATTTAGTTTTATATTGAGACAAGTACCTTTTGCCTTTAATTTCTAATTATTCGAATCAAAGGTTACTACTTGTTTTGGTTCATTTATAGATTGTTTATATAATTTTTCTTTACATACTACTTTTAAACAATCCATAATGGCCTTGAAATATTGTGTGATTAAAAAGAATTCCTCTGTGTTGTGGCACAAGAAATTGAGATACATCTCTATTGACCATTTAAAGAGATTATGGAAGCCTTAAATGCTTTGGATTTTACTGATTAAAAAGAATAACCTTTAAATAGTGTGATTAAAAAGAATTCCTCTATGTTGTGGCACAAGAGATTGAGATACCTATTGACTGTTTAAAGAGATTGAGGAAGCCTTAAATGCTTTGGATTTTACTAATTATAAGACATGTATAAACTACATAAAGGGAAATAGACTAAGTTCAATAAGGGTGCCAAAAGAAATAATAAGAAAGTAATAATCATATGCAATGATATCTGTGGACTATTTAGTATGCCTTATCTGAATGGTCAAAGATATTTTATTATATTTATCGATGACCATACCCAAAACATTATCTCTATTTCTTAAATAACAAGGCTGAAGCATTTAATGCCTTCAAGACATATAAGACAAATGTAGATAAACACTCTATTTAATGCCTTCAAGACCTATAAGACAAATGTAGATAAACACTCTGGCATATGTATCAAAATTGTTAGATTAGAAGGGCAACAACTATGGTAGGTACATAGAGAGCAGACAAAAACCTTGTTCATTCCTAAAGGAACGTGATATCATTGCATAGTACACAGTATAGGGCACACCACAACAAATTATTCTGCTGCAAATATCCCACGGTCCCATCACCATTATAATGCCTATTATTTCTCGTCCTCTCAGTTTACTTTTTCACTAATCCTCTCTCCTTTTCTCATCATCTCAATTGTTCAATCATTCCATCCTCCAAAAGTAAATCCTGTAACAGCTCTACTGTAAAATTGCCAAGTTTCAAATTCAATAATATATTGCATTTAGTTTCCTTACCATTTCCAAAAAAATTGTATTTTTATTAGCCTTTAGTAGTCATTAAATATACTTAAATATTCACTTTTTGTTAACAGCTACCAACCAACTCCTGTCTACGTATTTCAGCAGGCTAGTACTTCATTAGTTGACAACAAGAGTTCTACAACCAATCCACGATCAACAGTTTTTACATCATATAGCACATTTTCTAATTAATTTGCACTCGTATATGGATTTTCTTGCAGATAATACACATCATTATGTCTAAATAATAAAAACGTGCAACTAATACATTGAAAAATCAAATTGCATGTTTGATTCAGAATGAAGCATACGAAAATGATTAATGTAATATAAATATAGAGTGAACAAAAAAGCTATTAACACTGCAGGATTTAGGTGTTCAACTTACACATCCTTGAATTAGACAAATATAAAGGCATGCCAATCCTCCTTATTTTGCATCACCTTTCACCTCATCTGAATCAGAGTCACTTGCATTATAACCTGCATATGCCATGAAATAAACCCATAAAAGAATCAAACCAAAGAATGAGAAGAACGGGAAAAAAAAAGAGAATCAACTATTTACCTGGATGCTTATCACTAACTTTCCATACTGAAGATCGTGTCCTTGAAGCCCTTGTCATCCAAGCCCTCCCCTAATACCCAACAAATACAGACTTCAGCCAAACCCCATTGAGTAGGAACTAGGAACATAAAACCTTTATTATTAAAATTCCTAACTATTAAAGTGTCCCCAAAGGAGTTCAAGTTTGATTGCCCAACACAAATACGCACAGAAACAAAGGGTTTTTGTGATAACCAGTAAACCCTCTCATTCCAACAAAGAAAACATATAGAAGAAGTCTAAAGGCACGATCAACGTCAAAAGTAATAAAAAAAGGAAAATGCACTTATTAATTTAAGTATTAGCCTCCAACTTGAAAAACAAAACTGTATAAATCTCAACTACACAAAAAAACCAAACCTAAAGAATTGTTTCATAACTTCAAAAAAAGACTATTAATGTTCCCCAAAAGCATCTCAGAAATGCAATACTAACGAAATTAACGCACACAAGTCAGGAACTAAAGCTATCCAAGTATTGAAACAACTTAAAAGAAAAACCAAAAGAATTGAATCCTTCACAACACAGTACAATCCAAATTATGACGTCAATAACTCACTAACTGAAGTCTGAAACTACCCAGCATTTAAATACTGATTCAACAATGAAACTACAATAATCAAATAATCAGACATCTGGCCAACACTATACCAACATGTCACACAATTGAGTTTAATTAAACGAAACAAAAAAATATCCAACTTTTCACCATAACCCATCTCAGAATTCACGAGTTCAAACTAAAACAGTCACCCTAACATACCTTCTGCGCATCTCTGGAGACCCCATACCCACTATAATACATCTGACTCACCAACACCTGCATGGCACTGTCCCCCGCCCTGGCCTCCTTGAGCGTATCCTGGAACCACCTTCTAACGCAATCGGACACCACCTCCGACAAGGGGACCCGATTACCGCGCCGCTCCGCCGGGCCTCCCTCCATGTGCCGAACCTTCCGCTCAGGGGTGGAGGTGGAGGTGGAGGTGGAGGAGCACTTGAGGTCCGCGGACGAGATTTGGATCTTGGCGGTTCTGGGTCGGGCGGACTTGGGGTGCCGGGGGGCGTCGGAGGTGGCTATCCTGCTGGCGAGGATCCGGAGATTGGCGGCGGATGGGACTGATTTTCCCATACAAAATAGAAATCGATGTGGAGTGACGGAAGAAGGAGATAGGCCCTTTATTGGGTGGCTATATGATCAGAACATGCCCTCTTTGGGAGGCTTCGGAGGATTTGGTTGCCTTTTCATGGAAATTGCTGTCAAAGCAGTGGAGGGCTTCTGGGGGAGCTCCGATCCATCTCTCGGATGGGGAATTAATTTTGGATTAGGAGTTCCATCGCTCTCGTTTGTCCTGGGTCTCTTTTTTGTTTTTTTTTTTTGGCCTTGAATGACTGTATACTCTTACCCCTCGTATTCTTAGGGCGGCTACAGTACCTATTTTACCGTTTTAACTTAGCATATCATTAACTAGTTAAATTTATTCCATGTGTAAATAAGATAATAATTTTATCATTTATTTAAATAAAAGGTCATAAAAAAATTAAATAATAATTTTTAAAAAATTATTAAATTAATTTATTTTAAAAAATATTTTTTAAAGTAATGTTACTTTTTGTCACGTAGGTATTAATAAAGTCACTAGTGCCTACGTGATTTTTTTTTATTTTATATAATTTTATACTTTTTAGAAGAATGAAATCAAGTTTAAGTTTATTTCGTCATTTTAAATGATGAAATCGGTTTATAACAGTGAACTGAATTTCATCTTTTAGAAAGACAAAATCACTTTAAGGCGATTTCGTCGATTTTGTCCTTCTAAAGAACAAAATTGCCACACTTGACAATTCAGCATTTAGCCTGTGTAAGCCAATGGACGAAATCGTAGTTGTCTTTGTTTTTAACCTGACTCCGCTTCTCCACTCCAGATCACGCTTATTTTTGCTGTGCTCGTTCCACCCCACCGCCGTACTTCGTGTTTAAGCACCACCGACCAGATCCTGTCCTCTGGTGTCCTTTACCTTCAAATCCCACCTTCCATCGTGTTTCAGGTTCGCTTCCCCTAAATCTGTTAGTGTCCTTGGCCCTAATTTCAATTTTGGGCGTTGATTGATTTCGGGAAATGGCTTCTTCCGTATCTGTGAAAGGTATAATCTTTCTAGTTCTTGTTGTAAAATGCAAAAATATCAGTTGAATAGATAGGGAATTTATTGTTATACATCTAATTTCTAGTTCTTGATTGCAGGTTGTGACTTTAGGCTTCATTAAATTGAAGACTAAAATCCAATCTTAAATGAGTTTTTTTTATTCAATTTTATTTTTTTACTTAATTAATTAAAATAGAAATAATGTAAAATTAACTGTTTAATTTGACATCCAGTAGATACTCCTAATGCAGAAAAATAACCCAACTAATTCTAAATTAGTTAGTTTCTAAATTATTTTATTTTAGGAGGAATGGTGCTAAGGGACCTCAATAGAAAATTGGTTGAATTTGCTAAGTTTTGATCGATCAATAATTAGAGTGAAATGTGTAGTTTAGTATTTTATTGTTTGGTATTGTATATGTTTGTTAGCTTATATATATAACTGCTTAGTTGATAATCTCATGTTACATTAAGTAAAGTAGTTATTTTGAGACAATCGCATAATCTAATATTAATGTAATCTATTGTTTATGAATTAAGTAGAGATGGCTGAAGAAATGGTTAGTTTTTTACTTAACAATGACAAACACATAGAAGGATTATTAATTAAGAAACGGTCTACATATGATGAATGTGTGATGCAAGTAGCTAGCAAGGTTAGGTGGGAACGAAGAAGATGAAAAATTACTATAAAATGTAATATTCCAACATATAGATTGAGAATGACACTAATATGTATAAATGATAATGCATCAATGGGTTTTATGTTTCACCACTCGCGTCACATAATTCCTTTCGAGTTATTTCTCGAAAAAGATGCCCGAGTGCCTAGTGAAAGGCGAAGTTGTTCATACAGGAGCTCACATAGGAGCTCTCACAGGAGCTTTGAAAGAAATGTGAACAATGAAAGGCATATGCAAATGTCGGTAGACGATGAAGAAGAAGGAAATTTATCTATGATAGTAGCTTCAAATTAACGTCATAGGTCGTCTACCCCTATTAATGATAGAAGTAGACCTAATTGGAGGTAAGGTTTATTAAGCTGTGAATCCTTTTTTGAATCTTATAATTATCAATAAAATATAGGACGCTAAATTTTAAATTTTATGTGTAATATGGAAAGTTACACATCGCATACACACAAGTCATTTAGCTTTTAAATGTCTCAAGGTGATGCATGGTATGGAACTTAAAGTTCGATAGGTATTCATTACCCCTACACAAGTGTTGGTCATACCGATGCTGGACCATCCAATTAAAGGTGAAAAATATATTCATAAATGAATATTACATTTTTAGGCTTTAAAGAAGGGGTTAAGTTATATGAAATTTAAATACATATGCGATGTTCATATGTAGGGGCGCTTATGTCCACGATGAAGATATTAATGGAAATGAGGCCAATGATGGTGAAGATAATATTAGCCAAATAAGTGGAGAAGATTCTAACATGAACGAAGAAGGGGTTAGAGGTGAAGAAAGCGCTCAACAGATGGTTGAAGGCGAGGGGGATGATGTGGTAGACAATGCAATTGCCACAAATGATATGAACGTGGATGATGAAGAGCCGTCATACTATGATGAGGAGCCACTCTATGCACACATCATAGATGAGGAGATAGATGCAGCAATTAATTCTTCTATGGATATGGACCAACAAAATGAAGATGAGTTATATGTTGGCCGCATCTTTAAGAATAAAGAAGCATTTGTTACAGCCTTGCAGGAGTTTTCCATTAAAAATCATGTCGAATACAAGGTTGTATGAACAAATTTGTCAAAGTATACAGTGAAGTGCATTGATAGTACTTTCCCTTGGAGAGTTCACGGCTCAATAAAAAGGGGTGAAGGGTACTTTAAATTGAAGACATATAGAGGTGACCACACATGTCAGAATGCCCAACTTAATATAGATCATAGGTAGTGCAACGCCTCCTTTATTTCGAAGGTCATAATGCCCACTATCCAAGCCGAATTAACTCTCACACCAGGTAATATTATTCAAAGAATAAATGAGAAGTTTCATGTTGACATATTTTATAAGAAAACATGGGCAGCAAGGAATATGACAATCAAGGCTATTCATGGGGATTGGGTGGAATCATATAAATTGTTGCGAATGTATCCCAGGGCAGTGCAAGAAGCGAATCCCGACACCTACTACCACTTAGTCGATAATGAAGTACCTCATCCTAATGGTGACATGTGTAGGAGATTTAAGTGGTTGTTTTGGGCATTTGGGCTGTCTATACTGGGGTTCTAACATTGCATCTCGGTGATTGGTATTGATGCTACTCACTTGTGTGGCCAGTATCCTGGTGCTCTTATGGCTGCAATGGCTATAGATGGAAACAATGAGTTATTTCCTCTAGCATTCTGGGTTGTCGGAAAGGAAGATGGAGACAATTAGAAATGGTTCTTAATGGAATTGAGGGATCATGTACTGATGGGCATGACGAACATCGTTGTTATTTTATATCGACATAAGTGGCTTCAGAAGGCCATGCCTGAGGTTCTTCCCGAGCCTATGTACTACCATCGTTATTGCATCTGTCACATAAAAGAAAATTTTAAGGAGTTTAAAAATGATACACTGATGGACTTAATTGGGGCAACAGCTTGTGCACTTACAGTAGAAAAGTTCGATGCTAAAATGGACTTGATTGGTCAGGAGAGTCCTAGGGCAAAACATCTCCTCTTAGGGAGAGAATTGCATCCTGCACAGTGGTCACTTACTCACGATGGTTTTAGGAGATTTGTCATGACAATTACAAATATGGCTGAAAGTTTAAATAGCATCTTGAATGGGGCACGAGGATTACCTATGTAGGCTTTAGTGTCAGTTATTTTTTATCGGGTAGTAAAATTTGTTATTAAACGATCTTCTGCCGCATCTACCATGGTCACCCCATATTTTCTCATAGTGGAAGCGATAATTAGAGAACAAACAAGAAAAATTGGGGAGTATATAGTTAATAGGATCAACAACAACGACTACGAAGTGATGTCAATTCGTGGCCAGAAGGTTGTGGTCAATGTGGCGATGCATACTTGTACATGCAACATCCCTCAGGTTTATTTTTATCCTTGCTCTCACCTTATTGTCGTGTGGGCAAAGTGGCGGGAGCCAATACAAGCATCACTATTTTACGCATCTTCCACTTATAAAAATGTTACTCGACACAATTTTATTCTCCTCATGGTCGGGATTATTGGGAGAGGGATATACCTTATGTGGTATACCCTCTGAGAGCAACAAGGCAACCCGGTCACCCATAATCTATTCGCATTAGGAATACAATGGACCGTATGACTATGGAGAGAGATGGTAGAGGAGGATATAAATGCGGGAGGTGTAAACAAAGTGGGCACAATAGTAAATCATGTGGAAACCCTCTTGCTGATTAGTAAACATATAATCAATCTTTTTGTTTATTCTCTATTTTAGGTATGATTATATGTTGCTAGCAATTGATGATATGCTCTTAATTCTCCACAGATCATATGGATCATATAGAGCCTTCTTACGGGCCAGGCCCGATTGATGTAGTGTACTTGTACAACAGGAGTCACATAGGTCAGCTTCTATTTGGAGAGGAGAGGTATGATAACTCTTTTTAAATTTTGTTTTATTTTTTTCGATTATAAATTACGTTGGGTTATAATTTTAAATTTTATTATAGGACCCTAGGTGCCTTGAGTGCATTGAACATTTTAGATATCTCTACCATTGGCCCGTAGAAGAGCGTCTGTTACTGTATATCAAGCGAGAAGGATTTAGTCATTTCATTCATCTACAGTACGTCTGTCTCGATCGGTATTGATAGCTCTCATTGAGAGATGGAGGAGGGAGACACAGACGTTTCACCTGCCCTATGGATAGATGACCATCACACTTATGGATGTGGCAGTCCTCTTAGGACTTCGCATTGATGGACCTCCTATGACGGGCATGACAGGAGGAGGTCACTTAGACTTATTAGTTAGACTCTTTGGTAGAGCTCCTCTTGCTACATCCATGCGTGGTAGCCAAGTTAGCCTTCGATGGCACTTAGGTGAGTTTCGTGAGCTCCCAGCCGATACTACAAAGATAGTTATCAAGCAGCATGTGTCACGCCCCGGCGATGCCCGACCCGAGCCGAACCCGGTCCAAGGGCCGGTCAAGCGCGCGGGGGCGACGAAGTGAAATTGAGAAACGATTCTAGCAGAAGACTTAATCCCTAACCACGGGCGATTAACAACAACACGGAGTGCGCACAATCCTTTGAGCAAGAGTAAATAAAAGGGAAGAAAAAGGTGTTGCTTATCACAAAGTAAACAACAATCTCAAACCCACAAACTTAGTTAAGTAAAGCCCACACCGGCTCAAAATAAGTCATAAGCAAACATAACTGTAACATGTGACATAAAACCACAACAAGAACCCTACACAAAGGTTCGAACATAAAGCATGAAAGAAACGATGATAAGTCACGCAACGATCTCCATCATCACACCCAAGCTACCTCTGACCTTTCCTCAAAAAAGGCAATCCTGTCCATCTGCGTGTCGTACCACGCAGCCCCAAATCAAAACACAAAAGAGGGGTGAGTTTTAACACTCAGCAATGGTTTTAATATCACTGTCAACGTAGAAAATACGATAGCTTAGAAATGAGATCGTTTCAGATCAAAGATTTACATGGTGCATCACTTTCTGATCACACATTCATATCACTTAACACTGCATAAAAATGCATAATTCAACCTGCATGGATGTATCTCTAGCATACATATTCCCACATGCATTCACATCATAACCAATCCCGCATGGATGTATCTCTAACATACATATTCCACATGCATAACATCAAAATCAACATGCATGGATGTATCTCTAACATACATATTCCACATGCATAACATCAAAATCAGCATGCATGGATGTATCTCTAACATACCTAATCCACATGCATAACATCAAAATCAGCATGCATGGATGTATCTCTAACATACATAATCCACATGCATAGCATCATCACAATCAACCTCCATCAAGGAGTAATCACACATTAATGTCACACAGACGGGAACATAGACAAGGCCACGAAGGCGTGTCATGGTACAAAATTCTACACAAGAATTCAAGAAAGATCGGGGTTGTCAATCCCTAATACTGCTCGCCCTGGACGATCCTGGCCAAGGATGTCCCATTCTCACACAGAGAATCTAGAGCAGGGGTGTTCGCCCAGTGACATCTCCTGCGGAGGGAAGAGCCCGAGTTCTCACACAGAGAACCCTAGAACACGTGGTAGCGGGGTGCACACGGCATACCACACTGGATTCTCAGGGTCCAGATGACACACATAATAATATTCTCACATATCCGCAAGACAAGTACACAACTCGTCCCCACATCATTCCATTAAACAAGACTCAACCCGGGGAGTGCACTCGTTCCACACAGGAACTCCAAATTGTTCCACACAGGAACTTCAAATCAAAATATGTCCTTTCGGACCAATCAACTTGCGATTAATCCACGACCGATAAACCCGGCACACAATTCCATCACATTGCATCCAATCGGTCAAATTCGATTAATCATGATGAAGCCTCAATTGGAAATCCATTTTCATGATGCGTGCAGCATGGTACATGCGTGGGCAAAGCATACATGAACCCTAATCATGATAAGTGCTCTCACCAGCCCCTAATGCATCATTCATAATCACGATATTAAGCTTCAACATCATCATTTAACCCCCACATGTGTGTGTGTAACTAGTAGAAGCCTTTCACATGATGCATATTAACATGCTTGAAAATCAACTCACCACCACACTACACATGTGAATTTCTACCTAAACATGAATTCCAGCGGAAATCATAGTAGAAGAATCATTGAAATCTTAGCTAGATTCAAAACTCAACCATAAAGGCTAAACACCTATAACATCACTCATTTCATCATTGAGTCATGGCATTCACCAACATTCACACACCATTAATCACAATTTATCATGACAAATCTGTCCAACAATGATTGTAGTCCTCTTGAAATATGCTTAACCAAAGGGAAACAACTATTCATAATTTCAAAATAACGATTCCAACATCATGCCACAAAACATAAGTCATTCCACCATCACTAAGCATATATCTCAACTCCATAAACTCAATAGCATGCATTTCCAGTAGCCTAACATAGCTTAAAACACTCCACATTCATATAAAATTGGCAAGCTAAAGTGGAATCATCAAAATAGGCATCATACACACAACATACAATTTCCTGTGTAGCGATCGATCGCCCTTCAGGCCGTTCGATCGGTTACACGCAAAATTTTGAAAATTTCAGTTCAGCCGATCGATCGCCCTGCAAGGCCGATCGATCGCCAACACGGCAGAACAGTCATCTTCTTCCTTTCGTAAAATCAAACCGAAACACCATAGATAACACTTCAAATCCACATCTAGCACCCTAATCATCATCAAAAGTCCTCCTTGACTTCCATAATATCACACCAAACCATAATAATGCAAAACCCTAAGAAATCGGGATTAAATAATTCCATTTTCTAATCTTACCATTAACACACTAAATCAAGCAAACCATTTCGAAATAAGCCAAAAATGAAGAGTTTTACCATGGATAAACAGAGATTTTGAAGACCCATTACCTCAGCACTTGATTAAGCTCGGATTGAAGAGTCACCCTTCTTGAAATCCTTGAAAATACAATGAGTTTGAATTAAACACCAATGGAAATCGATTTACTTAAGAAATCCCTAATTAAATCTTAGATCTAGGGCTTGTTGGTAGTAAAAATCGAATTTTGAATGTTAGGGTTTGTAGTAAAACACAAATCAGTAGCTTTTGATGGTCAAAAACGAATTGAATCAAGGGGAAAATGGTAGATTTAGAAGAAATTAAGAGAAAAACCATGGATTAGTGCTTAATTAGAGTAAGCTTACCTTAATCGGCTTCTAATTCGGGCCTAAGTGGGGATTAGGCCAGACCTCCTTTCTTAGCCTATTCCCAAAAATGGAAATGGCTCAGGTTTGCCCTTTTATAGTAAGGGTTGGGGTAGGCAAAGGTAAGTTTTGGGGTGTAAATATGAAAAGTAGGCTAAAAGTGGTTATTTTGCAAATTTAAGCACGAATTAAGCCTAATAAAATTCTAAAAATTTTTGTGTGACCTTAAGTATATGTCTAGGTTCATTTGACATAAAAATAAAATTTTCAACTGTGGGGCCCACATGGGTCCCGCCAAAACCCTAATTTTTTGGGAAAATAGTGAAAATTCCGAAAAATCTCAAAAATTCACATTTGGTTTAAAATCACTTAAAACCACTAATGTTGAAGTTAATTTTGGTTAAAACCATCACAAACTCTATTTATTTACGAAATCACCGAATAAGATCAGAAAACGTGTAAATATCACGATAATCCATAATTAAAGAAAACCAAAACCGGTTTAAAGATGAGGGTCCTTACAGCATGCATGGGCCTATTTATTACATTTACTTGGGGCCACGATATTTACAGATACCACAAGCAGCCATGTACACGTGGAATATCTCTCCCTCCTTGCGGACTTCGACATAGCAGGTGCTTATTCATGGGGCAATGCTACTTTTGCATTTTATACCGAGAGTTGGGGAAAACATGTTAGGCTATGACTTCAGGGATTACAAAATGTCTGACCCTTCTTCAGGTAAATGATTTCGTCACTTTAAATATGTTTTTACGCGTATAATTTCTTATTTTTTTTAATAACTTTAATCATATTATGTGACATAGCTATGGTCGTGGGAGCATTTACATATCGGTCAACCAAGTATTAAAATGGGTCACTTAGTCGAGGGTGCTCCATTAGGATCTAGGCAGTGGATATTTATTTTTAATACTTAAATTTTAGTAGGAAGGTTTTATTTACTTATGCTGAACTCATGTTTAAAGTTTAACTCCTTAAGGTGGAATGTTTAGAAAAAGAAAACCGAAAATCTACAAGGAATCCTCCAATTATATAGTGGGGAGTTAGACCACTAGCGGCCCTATTAGGTAAATTTATTTTATGTTGAACTTTTTTTGTAATGATTATAAAATATGTAAGATTATTTAAACTTAATTATCTTTATATATTGTATAGTTATTTCACAGCCATACTCACTGGAAGTATTAACTGTGTTACATCCTATATGCACCGATGGACGTAAAGTGTAGCTATCGCGAACGTCATTGATATGTTACGAGATTGTGGAGATGTATGTGCCAGATCGTGTAATGCTCTAGTTTAACCTGGAGCAAGTGATCCCACCTTTTATCGTCAAGTTTGTCCATCGCATAACTCGATAGGGCCACCATATTACGGATTGGGCTACACATCATGCATCATATATAGCTCGATGGGAGGATAGGAGTGTAATGCTCGAGATTTTTCATATTTTCCTTAAAATTCATGGAAAATTTTTGTAATATAACAGCTATAAATCAGGAAAAATGACAATTACACAACCTATGAAAGCAGTTCAAAATTCAAAACATCACACATCAATCATTTTCCCTTACAAAATTTTCTCATTCGATCAAACATCTTACGGCCAAACCAAACATCATCAGGTGCTACTCGAAAATAACCTTACAAATAAATTGTTATGATCATAAACTTTAAATACAAGTCTCTCCTAGACATCCCTGAGTGCAAGTCCCATAACAGTCCACAGTCTAATCCAAATTACAAGTCTAGAAAGATAAACATCTTAATTATCATCTCACTCAATACAAGAGATCGTGGCACAAATAATACTCGCAGTGAGTCAAGTATATACTTAAGTCTAAGGGAATCAATCTACCATGGAAACGAGCATCCATCTCCTGGAGCTCTCCGTCACAAACTTGCAAAAGCCTCCCGAACAACGGGGCTAAAAAAAATAGGGTAATAAGTATTTTCATATTCAATAGGAAAATACCCAATAGAGGAGTTCTAAACAATTAACTCAGTAAATCCATACATAGATACGTTCATGTAACTCAAACATAAAGCAAACAAGCATATCATAATCATGCTCATACGCATACAATCACGCATAACATCATGCTAAAATCATACCATCAATCGATCTCACACATACACCCTTAATTAGGGTCTTACAAACTTACTTGTACAATTGTACACTTACTCATACAACTTACACATAGTTGTAAGACCTTACTCGTATAATCATATGCTTACTCATATAACTTACACATACTTGTACGACCTTACTCGTACAATCTTACACTTACTGTCTTGCTCAGAAACATACTCTTACAGTCTTATTCAGAATCATACTCTTACAGTCGTGCTCATACTCATACTCTTATAGTCGTGCTCATATACATACTCTTACAATCATGCTCATACACATACTTTTACAGTCATACTCATACTCATAATTGTACACATACTATCGATCATTGAAGCTCATTACAACTAATAAGCTCCAACATCGAAATGGAAAAGAATGTCACTGGGGCATCACCTTAACCTTTGGGGAGTGACTAGACGCCATGGACTTTTTCGAAGGTAAGGCACACCAATGCTCATGGGGCACAGGATCAAATAGGTAAGAGCAAGTCCATGATGCTACTTACCTGAGTGCACAAACATAAACACCCACACATAAGGGGTCATATAGTTGCCCACCATAATGGTCTTATAGTGTCAGTCTACTCTTGGGTAGAAATCATACAGTGACACTTAGGCAGAAACATACAGTGCCACTCTTGGGCAGAATCATATGATGTTACTATTGGGCAAAAATCATACAATGCTCTCAATAGAGCATCAAACGTTTGGGCTTATACAACACATAGACCAAATCAAAAACATACATCGCCCTCAATAGAGCATTAGACGCCTGAGTTTAATACAACACACAGACCAAATCAAAAACATATATCGCTCACAACAGATCATCAGACGTCTGGGCTTCATACAGCACATAGACTAAATTGGAAACATACATCGCTCTCAACAAAGTATCAGACGTCTAGTGCTCTATACAGCACACAAACAACATCCTGCAGGATAAACACCATGACAAGACATGAGAAATACTCAGCCGACTCATTATCGGCTAGCACAAACACAAAACTTAATCTATCGAAACCCTCAGGTCTCAAACTCACAAAGCTATCATTAGCTTTACTTATAATTCAAGTTTGAATTAAGTTATGTGGTACAATAATGCCACATAAGCACTCAAACACTCCACTGATCAAACCAAAGCTAAGCCTGATTCGAAACCCTAGTTCGTCAGGGCAGCAAACTTCACTTAACCCGTCCATCTTGCAACATAACACAACGTACATCAAAATCTTATGTATTCATACAATCTTCGCCATCCACCTTATGGCCAAAACATCTTACACAAATGTCATCAAACTAAACTCCTTAGAGCCAAACCTAGTTATCACCCTCTTACTTATACCTCACTTATTATGCTTACTTTTCACTTCATAATCTGTACATTATGCTTGTACAATTATGCACACTCTTTCTGTCTGACAATCCCCCAACATGTGCTCTAATCTAAAATAATCCACTCCAATCTTCGCCCGTCATACTCATATTCTCTGTCATCTGTCATATGCTTACACATCCATATCCAAATCCATATCAAACATTGTCACTTCTTACCATCCATAGCCCATATACACATACACATATCCATAGCATAGGTAAATAGTAATCACATATATGTATGTCCATCACACATACGTATAACATACACATACTTTCATATATACGTAGCTTATAAACATGATCACTAGCCATCACTAGCACATACATACAGATATGAAGCTTACCAACAAACACACTAGCCATCACTAGCACATTCTCAATCAACATACAAAGCTTACCAACAAACACGCTAGCCATCAATTGCACATACTCAATCCACATACAAAGCTTACCAACATAATTCAAACATACATACAACCCACATGCATGTCATATGCATTTCAACATGGCATAATATATCCTCTTACATCATGCAAACGAATCATGATTTAGCATCCAAAGCATTTGAATCATATAATCCTAGCATGCTGCTACTCATTCAAAGCATGCTATCATAAAATTACGAGTTCAAAGCTCCCCTACCTCGTAATCATGACGTTTGATGGCGAGCACATGATGGTGGCGGCGTCGACAGCGGAGTTGGAGGCCAAAAGCTTTGTCAAGTTGAGAGAGTTGTTGTCTCAAGGGTTTAGGAAGCCCTAGAAGAAATCATGGCCAAATGGGGTGACACAAATGAGTGCGACAAAATCGGCAATCCACGGCTGCATACTAGGGTGGCCGGGAGAAAGGTTGTGCCAACATAAGTGGTGGTGTGACTAGAAGTCGAGGGTGTACTCACTGAAAGTCGGCCAATGCCTGAGAAGTACTCGGTCGGCCGCATGATGTCAAAATTGGCCGTGGACAGCTTCCAACGGCGTTGATTTCACGTCAACTAGGTCCCACATAAGGGCAGAGGGCATGGGGCAATGCTCGAGGACAGAGGAGGTGGAGGAGGACTCTGATGTCGACTCCATTTAGTGGTAGAACCAGCCGATGGTCAAACGGCGCAAAAACAACGCCTAAGCCTTAAATCGCACGCGCGGCTACTTGCACATGCGGCCAAAGGGGAGGGGGAGAGGGCCGGATGGTGTCGTCCCAAGGCTCGGAAGGGGCGGTAGGGCCATGCCCTAGGGTGACCAACAAAGATGGCCTTTGCCATTGTTGTGTTGAGGTAGGCCGACTAGAGGCCAATCGACGTTCAGTGGGGGTAAGACGGTAAGAGGGCAAAACATGGCGCTCTCTATAGTGCGGTCAGACACATAATCAGTAGAGGGGAAGCCTAGCTCATGCCAAAAGAAGAGGGGCAGTGCCGTGCTAGGGCGGTGACCCAGCCATCTCAGGCTAAAATCGGTCGAAATGAGGTGCTCTAAAGCCATCCGGCATCCAAAGGTGCTACAATGGCCCAAATCAGAAAAACGGCCATAAAGCATAGAGGGGCTAGGGAACATAGGAAGGAGCAAGGGTTACCAATGGATTTGGCTAGCTCCGTCGTGACTCTAGAGGCCGGTCGGAGCTAGGTTTGATGGAGGACAATGGCAAACAACAATGGCAACCCTTCCGTAGCCCAAAACAGTGACAACCAAAATTGGGGAGGGGCACTCGGTCGTGAGAAATGGAGAGACCGATGGGTAGGAGGAGGAACTGGTTGTGTGGGGTGGCCCCTTGACTTTGCTGGACCAAGGCGGGGCTGGACAGAGTCCGTCCGGTGGCTAGATGACGATCGAAAACACCAGCGTCAAAAAAATATGCATCAGACAATGAGATGAAAATAGGAACAAAACCCGACCAAAGTACCGGTAGTTTATAGCGGAGCAAAGAAAGCATGGTAGCGGCTCTAGCCAGCACCTATGGGTTCCTAGTAGCCAAACAAATATAAGTCTAGTTGAGGGCGGCCGGAAATGACATCAATATCATACCCCCACGGCTCAAAAACAAGAATTAGAGGGGAGAAAAACCGAAGAAAAGTTCAGTACCTCGGGGAGGAGCAAAGAGGCCATGGTGGCAGTCATAGCCGGTACCTACAGACTCGTGGCGGTGAGGCAAAGAGGATCCTTGTAAGAACCGGTAGATTCCGATGATGGAGGAGGGAGAATGGAGTGACTGGAAACTCACTCGGGTTTTCACTCTATCTCTCTAGACGTCTGGAATGTTTCTGGAGGTGAAAATTCTCTTATGTAAGTTTCTAGAATGTCAATGGATTTTATATGTACTCTTTTTTTTACTTTTCCATCTATGTCCCCAACATGCGTTCACTTATTGTTTACGTGTTATACCTCCAAAATTTGCGTCATAAGCGTGCAATGAGGCCTGTGGCCTGCGACTAAGCCCCACACCCAACTCTTTGGGTATAAAAATAAAGTAAATACACAAATATGAATACACCTAAGCATTACATTTTCCCGCCGAAAATGACCAAAAAAATAGCAAAGAAAATCACAAAAAATCGTAGAAAAATTAGGGACATTACAAGGAAAGCCACTGTTATCCATGGGGAGATGTCTACAACATCGCGAGATGTTCGTAGTGCATATATGCAATGGTATTTACCGATTATATGGTGATATATTTTACCGCACGATGATGTAGAGGAGATGACATATCAACCTAGGGGTGCATCTAAGGCAACTTTGGTAAGTGTAACTTTGTTAATTATATAATATTATTTTCTTATTTCTTATTTATTAGTTATCTAATCTTTAATTTATTTTTCTTGTAGCTTCGTTTAGCGCGACATACGAATGCACATTTGACTAACATGATTAACACTTGTACTTCGGTTGAGGACTTTAGAGCATCATGTCAATCGATACTTAGGGAGCATGATAATGTCTTTCGTAGCTTGCCACCGCTTTAGTCGGTGATTAAGGATATTCATACACATTATCCTTGATGAGGCCGCTCAGACACAGCCAAGACACGATTCACTTCATGATATTCCATCTTCATCAGCAACACATATCTCTCCTCCCTGTTCATCATTTTCGGTCACTACACAAGTAGCTCAGCCAAATCCGATTTTATATTATATACGACATCGGCTACTTTGTGTTGAGCTATCTATTACTTATGTTGAGCCAGAGCTGGAGCCACATTCGGAGCTAGAGCCAGAGCCAGAGCAGGCAGATCATGAAGAGGAGCTCATACAACATCATCGAGGTCGAGGTCGAGGCCGAGGACATAGGAGATCGTGACAGTGAGTGTATTAGATTTGTTATATGTTTCTTTTAAACTAAATATTTTATTAACATTTGATGTAATATATTTGATAAACATTTCTATTTTATGTTTGTTTTTATTAGTTGATGTCAATAACTTTAATGTTATGTTATGTTTGTTATGCATGGAATGTGTGGAATGAATGAACAGGGACATGTGTTAAAGTTAGTTTAAAATAGTTTTTTTAAAATTTTAATTAGATTTCATCCTTTAGAAGGACAAAATTAGTATATAGCCGCTCATTTCTTCGTGAGATGGCAAAGTAACGTGATTTCATCCTTTGGAAGGAGCTTGATTTTGTCCTTTTCCAAAGGATGAAATCATATAAAATTTTAAAAAAAAAACCACGCAGGTGCCCATGGCTTGGCTAGCGCCTGCGTATCAAAAAACAACACCACTTTGAGAAATATTTCCCAAATGGGTTGATTTGGTAAATATTTTTTAAAATTATTATTTAAATAATTTTCCTAATAAAATTTTATACTTGTTTATAGTCTTTTACAATGATTTTCATGTCATGAATCACTGCTGTGATTTACTCAACGGAAAATATAATTCAAATTCAAAACATTTGATTTTTATTTAAGGTACAACTCCTTAACCAACTTAGGGATTTACAGAATAGGGGTTGTGAAAATGAGAAGAGGGAGAGGAAGCCTTGGCAACCCTAGAGAAAAATTATAAAACTTATCTAAATAGTTGAAGAGTGAAATAACATCCTTAATCATGAGATTTTAAGTAAAAAATCAAAAGAGTAGTTAAATTCATGTCTATGTCTTAGCTTTATTAATTAGTTGAGAAAGAGAGAGCACATATACTTAAAGGACAAAGTGTTTTTCTAAATAGTTGCTAAGAAGATGAAAGGAGAAGATCATTCATACTAAAGGACATGCAATGAATATCAAGATATGTCAATCAAGGTGGAGCAGACTAATCTGATGTAAGTAAACAACCAAGGAAATGATACAAAAGTTTAGAGTGGTGTGAAAGCTAGTTAAGTGAAGAATTTCTTTGTAAGCCAGCAACTTTATATCTTTATTTACAATGGTACATACTCCTAAGGAGGGTTTCTACATAAAAAATTTCATGGGTCGTTATTTTCTTTGATTTGCATGAATCGATAGACACATAAGAATTTATTGGCACCTTAGTATAAAAAACTTTGTTTTTGATTTTTTATAAGGGAGGAGATATATCTTGTAGTTCTATTAAGTTATGTTTTGACCTATGAGCACTATATTTACCTCAATTTGACTAGTATATCAAACTAACAATAGTCACTCAACTCTTGCCACACATCAAGGAAGTGATTGCCTCTCCACTGGCCATGTTTATGGATGTGACCGATCTTAAGTTAAAAGGTGAGTGCCTTCTCTGGGCTGATTTACAACTTATGCTTAAATTATTTCTTCCCAAACCCAAATACAATAATAAAAAAGGGGTAATATATGGATACAAGAGAAAAGTGGTCTAGCTCCCACTAATGAATTCCCAAAGATGTTGTGAAATTAAAAAATGTAGGGAATTTGAATGATACTCAAATAGGGCTGAAATAACTTAATATAAAAAAAACCTTCTTAGAGCTGTAGGAGCTGGCTAGACATTCACTCCATATAATAGCTTTTCAATGGAAAACTGAGGCTAGCCCTTGGAGTGGTGAAGAAAGCTTCATATTGATCTCTTGTGATGGAGTTCTTCATAAAAAGATATGTTATAGATTAGGGGGCACATCAACTAGCCATTGTGTTGTGATGGGGGAGAATGGATCCAAATCCAAATCAAATTTTGAGTCATTGTATTAGAATTCAATTGTATTGTTAGACAAGTATGCGACCACTACAATGTATTTTTTTATCGGTACATAGCATTTCATTCAAAGCTCAAAAAGAAGGTATACAAGATGTAACTAAAGGAAAACAACCTCCCCCATACCCAGAGCTACAACATCAAGAGGGAATCTAAGAATAAACCCCCCAAATACATGGGGATAACCAACTAAAATGCAAAAACAAGAGAAACTAAAACATCTTGGTTTTCCTTTGTCATCCCTTTTTGTTCTTCATTCTTGATATACTTGAAGAAATGTCAATGTGTTTGTGCAGGGTAATATCAAATTCTTTCACAACATTTGACTCCAATTCATTTCCCATTGAAACCTCATTCAACAAATGTTCAAATGAATTCGACGTTGAAACTTGGTTGGGGGCAAATAGGTCCATGACCAAATTGTAATCATCTTCCTGAGAAGAAAGACGAGCAGATCGCCTAGGGGTTGTATGACCATGGCCCATGGACACTTGTTTAGCGTCAACCCTACTTGTTGTCTGAGTTGAATGAGATCATTGGATGGACATATCAATAAGGTCAAAGGCCCATTGTCTTTTCTGGTTGTTTAGATGTGGAGAGATGTACCACCATGTCGACACCATTAAAATTGGAAGGTAGAGGCTCAACATGGTTTTGAGAGAGGTATGGACAACCTGAATTTTTATTCTATTGAGGAGATTTTATCCTCAAATCTTGTTGTTTAAAGAAACTACTAACCAATGAACCATCAGACACACCAGTCTCTTCTTAATAAGTAGGGATGTTGGATATATTAGTAGATCTTGGAGGCAAACAATCATCTGGCCTAACTTGATTGGCAGAGAGAGATTGGTGCACCTCAGCACTATGAACAACCAACTATATCATCCCTTCCAAAGCTTGAGAGTCATCGTTAATGGTTTTTACCTCATTAATGGTTGAAGGACCAAAAGATGAACATAGTTGCCAAACTTCTTTTATGGGGCAAACATTAGAATTGCGATCAAAGGACAAACATTTGGAACATGATGAGGGCTTTCATTCGTACTCCACAAGCTGCCGAAAAAAAGTGTCATCATCTCTCTAGACATTGACTGTGTTGGGGAATTTGAAACCTGAACTAATCTCAATCTAGATTCTTGCAAATGCCAAGCACATTTGATTAGCCATTTGAAAATAAGAATGGAACGGTTTACCAAGGTTGCTACCAGTTAGACCCAAGCTATCTATACCCCAATTGGAGACGAACCCATATTGGAATAGTCTTTAGGACTTAACGTGCAGGCTTTAAACTTGGAGTCAATTTGTGTAGAATCAAAGGCTAACCTGCCACATACTAAATAGTAGAAAGAATTATATCACAATCTTGTTCATTTCCAAACTTGAAGAGAGAGAAACCATCATACATAGATTGCATCTCCATTGTACCTGATGTATTCCAAAGTTTTTGTAAAATAGATTTGAGCCAAAGGAAGTATGATCTTCGTTCAAGTAAATAACCCACAAAACTGTGAGGCCATTTGCTAGATTCTCTCTCTAAAACATTGGAGAGAAGTCTTATTGAGAACTTTTGGGAAGTACGAGAGCAAAGAGGAGGGCAATTGGGAAGAAGAGAATATTGTGCTTTAATTTAAACTTGTAGATGTCATCATTCAGTATTATAGCCTTGACATACCAACTAATGTCTAGTGCATGGGTGATGTCTCTGGTACAAAATAGGTCATCTAAGGAATATCTATTTTCTCTTCCAGCAAGAGGCAAACTAATGTACTAGTAGCAAGAGGCCTTTGCATCCAACACCAAGAGGCAACAAGAATAAGCAAACCAAAAGCCCTAGCCACACTATGTTATATTTTGTTGTTCTTGGCATCAACCTATTGTTGATGGTAAACTCCTCAAGATTGCTCATTTTATTTTGTCAAATGACAACTCTCAAAAGGTCATCAATTGATTTGGGTGGTGTCTCTTGTGAGCTTATGGAAGCTTATATCGAAGTGATTGATTGGCCCCTATTTACAGAAGCATGATCGCTGGAATGATCGATCGCAGTCCATAGCAATTGATAGGCACTTGATTTTGTTATGTGGGAAATAAAGCTGAGAGTTAGTGATCAATTGGCATTCGAAGTGATCGATCGTTCATTGGACCAAAAGCAACTGATGTGAAGAACGATAGATCGCCTACTCCAAATGATTGATCGATTGATGTGCAGGATTTTGGAATGGCCTAATTTGGACTCTTCCTGATAAGCTAGTTAGAGATTTCATTCCCTAAATAGATAGATATGAACTTGTACATCCCTATGGGGTATAGAAGACTATTCTTTCTCCTTGGGACTATGTTGTTGGCCATTTAAGAGGCTTGAGAAGCTTGTAAGCATCTTGTAACTGTTATGTTTGCAAATAGTGGAAACTGTGTGATCCCGTGTACATAGGCACCATTGATGAACCACTTAAACCCTGGTGTACTCTCTCTATTGTCTTTCTTGCTTGTTTTTGTTCTTCATAGAGATCCCATTGTTGCGTAGACTATAGGCTAGTTTAATTCTAGCAAGTGTATTATTCACAACAATTGGTATTGGAGCTTCAGAAAGTTTGAGTAAATGAGACGATGGTAGAAGATGGGAAGTTCAAGATCGAGGAGTTCACAGGCCACAACTATGGTTTTTGGCGCATGCAAATCAAGGATTTTCTTTATTAGAAGGAGTTACATCTTCCGATATTTGGAGTGTAACCAAAAGACATGGAGGATGTCGCTTGGGCATTACTTGAACGAAAGGCCTTGGGAGCGGTTCAATTGTCTATTTCTTCATTTGTTGCTTCGAATATCTTGAAGTCAAAGACCACAAAGGAATGTTTCAATCTTCTTCTATCAATGTATGCAAACCTGTAACACCCCGACCCACACCACCTATCCTGGACTGGGGGTTAGATCGGATAACACAATCGGAGTGTCAAAAATTAGCGGAAAAATTAAAACCAACTGACCAAGAGCTGCAGACTCTGAGTGCGAGAGTCGTAACGTTCATCTGCGCACTACGGAGCTTTAACGTTCCATTGTGCGTAGATCAGAATAAACCTAATTTTATAACTAATTTGGATTGGGCCAACGTTATTTTATTGTTGGTTGCCTACGTACATATTGGATACCATCTCTGACGTTATTCCAATACGATCGGATCCGAACGTAGTTCTGCCTAATGGTTGATACATTTACCAAACATCAGAAAATCATATACGATAAACGTATACGTTATATCTGAATAATTCATTCGGAATCTAACGGAAATCTTATCAGTCATTGGAGTTAAATGAAAGCCAATAAATCAGAAAACACACATCTCACGTAGGTGAGAAGAATATTAACAAAACACACATCCCACTCTATCATAGAGCGGAGCATAACACACTACAGAACCTGTTGGATCATATCAGATCATATCATATTTTATCCGACCATACCGGTCATATCAGATCAGAGTATGTCCCATCATAGCAGAGAGCATTTTAGATTACAACAGAATAAATCAAGATGTGCAGTCATATAAAGCATATTAAACTAGAAGGTCAAGAAAGCATACTCCTCTCCAATTCTGGAAGTGGTGATGTTCGGAGTTGCTCGTTTCCTTAGAGCGTCTGCTCTTTCTGATCAGGAGACTGCGGCCAGAACCTTCTGTAACTTTGGAATACTTTACCCTTCTTGCGTCCGTAGACAAAAAATAGAACCTCCCCTTACCCGGAGACACTTTACCCTCACAGCGCCCGTAGGCAGCGAACAGAATGTCCCTTGTCCGAAGACACTTTTCCCTTCCCGTGCCCGTAGGCAACGGGCAAAACCTCTCCTTACCCTTGGGATGTTTCTCTCACCTAACATTGATAATTCGAGGAGTGGATGCTTCAATTGCGTTGCTCACCCTCGAATTAGCTAGGAAGGCCTCTTGAATGACTCTAATCGGACTTAAAATGAGTAAGAAACGAAGAACAGAAAATGAGAAAACATGGGAGAATTTCCCCTTACCCGGAGATATTTTACCCTTGTCGCGCCCGTAGGCGGCGAACATAACCTCCTCTTGGCCCCGGACGTTTCTCCTATATAGAGTTGCCAACTCGAAGAATTGACGCTTCCATTGCGTAGAGCACCCTCGATTTAGCTAGGAATGCATTTTGAACGGAAAAAAATGGACGCAAAATGACTCCCGAAACTCCCCCAGAAAAATGAACGAAATGAGCTATTTATAGGAAACTGGCGTGTGAGCGTACGGGAGAAGAGGAAAGACGCGCGCACGCGCTCGCGCCATGTGGCACATCGTAAATGGGCAAAAAAGGAAGTCGGTGTGCATGGCGCGCGCATCACGCGTGCCACATCGCGCCGCGCGTCTGATGCGCGACGGACGCGTTCGCCGCGCGCATCGCGCGGATGGCCACGATCGCGCGCCACCGCGCGGCACACAGCTCGGCTCCGGCTCGGTTCGACTCGGCTGATGATGTCAGCTATTCTGTCTTTTTCTGAATATTTTATTATAATTTCATTCAAATACAATTCCAACTTCAAAATGCGATAACTTTTTATCCCGAAGTCGGAATTGCACGATCTTGGTACCGATGGACTCGTATCGATGAGCCCTTCAAAACTAGACCCCACATGAGTAGGTTATCTCGTACTTTTAAAGTGGGTCCCGTCCATATGGCACGCTTCCCGAGGTCATAACTTTCGTTCTTGACCTCCGTTTCGAGTGTTCTTGGGTGCGTTGTGTTCGTTACTTCGAGCTCTACCCGGATACAGGGATTTTACCTAATGAAACCCCATAACCCTGATATCAAATTACCAAATTACCCTTAACCCCCCCCAGGTTAAGCATAATTGGAAGACGGGTCGTTACAAAACCCCTTTACATCAAACAAGGTACATCTTGTGACTCGCTTCTTTGATTTGAAGATGGCTAATGATGATGATTTTTCCACACATTTGAACTCTTTTCATGTCTTGCTAAATCAATTAGAGGTCGTTAAAGTTATAATTGACGAGGATATTCAGTAAATTTCTTTGTTAAAATCTCTACCTGCTAATTGGGAACCTTTTACAGTAGTTGTGCATAATTCTCATTCTATTGGTAGCTTTAAATTGAATGATGTTTGTGGTTTGTTATTGGCTAAGGAAACACTCCGCAAAGACGCCCTCATCAGGGTCAACTTTGACCTTTGATTTTAGAGGTTTTCAAGGACAAAAATAGTTTGGAGGAAAATGAAAGCCCTGTCAAGACATTCCAAGTCTAAGGAAGGAAGAATGATGACAAGTGTTGGAATTGTGGCCAAGCAGGTCATGATAAACATGATTGTAAGAATACATCACAAGATGAAGGTAAAAACAATAATAATAAAAATCCTCATGTTGTTAATGTTGTTGATGGTGATGAATACATGATTTTGTCTTGTGAAAGTAAATGTGAATCATGGATAATTGATAGTGGTGCATCTTTTCATGCTACATCTAGAAGTGATTTATTTGATAATTATGTGTCTGGTTTACTTAGGCAATGACATGGTTTGTGAAATCAACTTGAAACAGGAGAATGGTATAATGTTCTTATTAAAGGATTTCACACATGTTCCTCGTCTAACCAAGAATATTATCTATGTAGGTCAATTGGCAATGTGTGGCATCACCACTCAGTTTCCAGATAATAGTTGAAAAATAGCTAGGGGTGCCACAATGATTTCTAAGAGGAAGAAAATTGGTACTCTTTATATCCTTGCTAGTTGTGTTAAGAGTTCTATATCAGTTGCGCCTAGACATGTTGATGCACAAGTGTGGCATAGACACCTTAGCCATATGTCAAAAAAAGGGTTGAAGATACTAGAGAGTAAGGGGAAGTTGCTAGGTTTAGAGAGTGTTGATCTAAGTTTCTATGAGAACTGTGTCATGGGAATATAGAAAAATTTTACTTTCTAAAAATCAGCTCCTGATAGTAAGATTGAGCATCTTAATCTTGTCCACACTGATGTTTGGGGGCTAGCCTAGGTTCCCTCTGTTGGAGGTGCATGCTATTTTGTCACTTTTATTAATGATGTTTCTCACAAGTTGTGAGTTTATTTCTGTCGATAAAAATTTGATGTCCTTTCTATAGTTGTGAAATGGAAATTGCTTGTTGAGAATGGGATAGGACTAAAGTTGAAATGCCTCAAGTCAGACAACAACAATGAGTATTATGGAAGAGACTTCCAGTCATTTTGTGATAAGCATAAAATTTATAGGTTTCTAACCACACTTAGACAACCTAGACAAAATGGTGTTACAGAAAGGATGAACCAGACTCTTCTAGAGAGGGCACACATCATGAGACTCCATTGTGGTCTACCCCCTATATTTTGGACCCATGCTATTGATGTTGAAGCATATCTAATCAATAGGTTCTATCCTAAGTGTTTGATGGAGGGCTTCCTGAGGAAGCATGGATGAAGAATGAGGTTTCCTTTGACCACTTGTGAGTTTTTGGATGTGCAGGTCATGTTCATATTGAGGCAGAGCATAGAGTCAAGTTAAATTTGAAATCCAACAAGTGTTATTTTCTTAGCTATGGTGGCAGTAACTTTGGGTATAGGCTAAGGGATCTAGTCCAAAAGAAGGTGGTTAGAAGCATTAATGTGGTGTTCCATGAAACTAAGCTCCACAAGTACCACCTAGTTCAACAAATGGAGAAGAAAATTAACAAAGAATTAGTTGAACTTGATGCTGACTACACACCTAGCGCCTCCTTTCCCAATGATGAGGGCACCGATGTTCCGGGGGCGACCACACCAGAAAGCTAGGAGGATCAAGACGGCGAGTAAGTTGATCAGACTGAGTCAATGGCCCCACTACAGACGTCATTAGGGTGGACCTCTACTAGACAAAGAAAGGCAAAGCAAATACTTATAGACAGTGGTGGACCTCTACTAGTCCATCTCCAAGTGTGTAGAAAAAGCGTTTCAATCCAAACCTAAATTATATGTTTATAGACAGTGGTGAGCCTGAGAGATTCAAAGAAGTATGTTGAATAAATACTTCGGTTAAGTAGGAGTATGCCATAGATGATGAGATGGGCTCATTGATGTCCAATCAAACATGGGAACTAGTTGAGTTACCTGAGGGTTAGAAGGCCTTACATAACAAGTAGATATACAGGTTGAAACAAAAATCAGATAGAAGTAAGAGGTTTAAGGCTAGACTAGTAGTCAAGGGCTTTGAACAAAATATGGAGTTGATTACACAGAGATATTTGCTCCAGTTGTCAGAATTGCTAGCATCATAATAGTGTTGTCTCTTGTAGTAGTGGAAGATCTTCATCTAGAGTAGCTAGATGTGAAGACAGTTTTTCTACATGGTGATCTAGAGGAAGAAATCTATATGCACTGACCCCAAGGTTATGTTGTGAAGGGCAAAAAGAACTTGGTATGCAGGTTATCTAAGAGCTTGTATGGTCTAAAACAAGCTCCAATATAATGTCATAGAAAGTTTGATAGTTTCATGCAAGACATTAATTCTATAGATGTCATTTTGATCATTGCTGATATTACAGGAAGATAACATCATCATACATTATTTTACTGCTCTATGTTAATGATATATTGATTATAGGAGCTGATTTGAATGAGATTGATAATCTCAAAAAACAAATATCTCAAAAATTTGTCATGAAGGATCTAGAGTCGTCAAAGAAGATTCTTAACATGAGAATTTCTAGAGATAGGAAGAAGAGAGTACTGAGGCTATCTCAGACATATTATGTTAAAAAGGTTCTAATGAAATTCAATATGGAGGATGCTAAGCCAGTGGGTACATCTTTGGCATCCCATTTTAGACTCTCTTAGGAGCAGTCTACTAAGACTCATGAGGTAGTTGAGTCTCTTATATATGCCGCTACCTGTACTAGGCCAGACATCTCCTATGCAGTTAGTCAGGTGGCGAGCTTTATGGAAAACCCAGGGCGGACTCGTTGGGAGGTGGTTAAGTGGATCTTTAGATACCTGAGAGCTTTTTCAGGTATGAGCTTATGCTTTGGTGAACATTATGATATTAACTTGGTTGGTTTAGTTTAATCATACTATGGAGGTAATGCAGACAGCAAGTGGAGCACAACTGGGTTTGTATTTACCCTTGGCAGTGGTGCAGTGGTATGGCTGTTGCAGTTGCAGAATTTAGTAACTACTTCATCCTTAGAAGCAAAATATGTTGCAGTGACCGAAGCTAATAAACAAATATTGTAGTTAAAAGTTTTCCTAAAGGAATTTGGGAAGGCATAAGGGAAATGTGTTTTATATTGTGATAATAATAGTGCTATTACATTGGCTCAAAATAGCACATTCCATGTTAAGACAAAACATATTGACATCAAGTACCACTTTATCAAAGAGTTGGTGGAGGAGAAGAAATCGCCTCTTGAGAAGATTCATACAAATGATAACCCAACGGATATGTTTACCAAGGTGGTAGCAATGGAGGATTTGAGCCTATGCTCAACCTCAATTGGTCTTCTACACTAGAGGACCAATGATAATCATATAGTTATATTGTTTTGCAGGAAACAACTATTCACTTCAAATGGGAGATAATTTGGTGGAAGGTAAAGTCTAATCTGTCTTCTAAGTGGGATTGTGAGATAGAGTGATTGATTGGCCCTTGTTTACTAAAGCATGATTACGGGAATGATCAATCACAATCTAGAGCAATCAATCGGCACTTGATTTTGTTATATGGGAAACAAAAATGAGAGTTAGCGATCGATCGCTCGTAGAACTAGAAGTGGCCAATGCGAAGAACAATCAATCGATTGACGTGCAAGATTTCACAATGCCCTGATTTGGACTCTTTTTTATTGGCTAATTGGAGATTTCGCTATCTAAATAGATAGATAAGAACTTGTATGTCCTTATGGTGTATATAATACTCTTCTTCTTCCTTGTGACTATGTTGTTGGCCATTGAAGAGGTTTGAAAATTGTAACTATTTTTTTCTATAAGTAGTGAAAACTGTGTGATCTCGTGGACATATGCAATATTGTCGAACCACGTAAACCCTTGTGTACTTTCTCTATTATCTTTCATACTCATTTCTGTTCTTGAGAAGGATCCCACCACTGTGTAAACTATAGGCTAGTTTGATTCTAGTAGGTGTATAGTTCACATCTCCCGGTAGACTACAATGAGATTGCTATTTGTATTTCTTCAAACATCAACTCCTAGGAAGTTGTAATCAATATGCTCTTTATATTTTGTCTGATATCTACTCTCGAAAAACATCTTCCATTCTAAGGCATGTCTAGTGGTAGATGACTCACATCGGCCACTGGAGTCACTTTTATAACTACGTCAGTCTATCTTCACTCCTTTACGACTGACCACATCTAGATCTACTTCCTCTGACTTAAATTAATATCTCCATTTGGCAAAAAAAAAATTATTTCATATTAATAGTTATATTTTGTTTAATTTAATATGTGGGTTTTAGAATTTAATAAAAATAACTATTTTTTCAAACTAAGCTATTAATATAGAAGGGAGATAGTATGTAATAAACTCCTTTATAATGACATCGGTCGTTCTGCACTGCTATAGCCTAAAGTTGCTGCCTTGGAGCAATCTTTCATAGATCTCAAAGATTCAACTATAGAAGTGGATTTGTAGGGTTCCACTGGTCGACCAATCATTTGAATAATCTGAACTAAATTTGTCTAATTAATTTTCTTGCAAAACAACCAAAGTATGTTTCCGAAAGATCAAATGAATAACTTCTTATATGGATATTTTTCACATAAACTTTTTGTTGCAATTATCAGAACATGCGATCGATCCCGAACAGCGCTAATATACTTGCTGCAGAGGGATGAGGTGTTGATATCGGTTTCACGCTTCAAAGTTCTAGCTATGGAACCTCAAAGCGGAGAGGTTGCGCAACTGGAATTGCTAAAAGGTTATGGAGAGAAACCTCTGCAATCACGCATTGGAGGAGGTGAAGCTCGAAAAACTATTCCTCCCATGTTTTTCTGGTTGCATGCTTACATTGTCTTTTACTCATTATAGAGAGAATTACTCTTTTTTTATAAGACTCACCTCATCGATAGAGCTGTGGGTTGCCACTTGGATGCTAATGCAGTTGACGGTGGGAAAGCCCTTGGAATATGTAGCAGTAAATTACGGACATAGAGAGTTGGACATAGTTCCTAGATGAGTTACGATGTTGTCAGGAGAGGAAGATCACTTTTGTATGGGACAAAATCGGGTCATGTATGGAACAACATTGTTACATAATCCCAGGGTCCATTCACGGAATCTACATGATAGACTGTTGAATAAGTGTTTTTAAATTTGAGATTTTCCAATTCAAGTAGGAAAACCCTGTAAACTAGGCAAATTCCAGATTAAACCAAAGAATACTGAGAAATTGCCTAGCCCAGAAAGTCGACCGGTCTCACGAAACCCGGTTAGACTAGCCCCGTTGGTTGAACCGTTCAGTTTGTTTTTTAGGTTTCCCGCGCAAAGGAACGGCGAACAACCTAACGCACTTTAGCGTCAATACCACTAACACTGACATGTGCTATGCAGGTGTCAATCTTAAAAGTGAACGCTCATATACGTTCCTTTTGGGCCTCATTGTTATAGCTAAACATGAAAAACTCTTCGGTCGTGGAGCTATTCATAAACTTCAGCTGGCTTCTGAAGGCCTACCAATGCGTGCTGGAATATCATCATTCATGAGCATATGCCACCCAGAATGTAAATTACAGAAGCGCATTCAGCACCACTTGCAACAGTTTTATGAAATAAGCAGAACTGCAGGCTTCGGTTGATCTTACTTTGCATGTTTGTGAACTACTTGATCTGAACAGACGATTAAAGGAAATATATAGGGAATCTTATATAGTGAAAGAAGATACAGAGATAGTGAAAGAAGGCGCAGAGATTCGAGTACTGATGACATTTCAAGAACCTAAACATAATTACTCCAAAAGCTATTCTAAAGTCGGCCAAAGCACGTTTAATGTATGTCTTTGGGGTTTAAGATCCATGATCTCCCTTTATGTTGATAGCAATTTGGCATCCAATTCTCTCTTGTGGCTATATTGTAGAAAATAACAAGGTTTGCTCTTCTTGCCAACTTTTTCTCAAGTTTGGTCCTTCCCTAAGTGGCATTCGATCTCCACCCCACCACTTCCATGCTTTCAGGCAACACCGAAATTCTATACGAAATTCTATGCATTGATAAACCAAGACATTGGATCTGAGCGACCTTTGAGATTATTGAGGAATATATTATGAGGCAAGATTAGAACCATTAATAATTGATTACTAATAATCACAGACCAGATACTAGAAGATGTAGGCATCCACTTCTCCTAATTTATGTCGAAGACTTGCATTGGGCTAAGATCGTTCATGTGGCGCAACTCCTAGCCGTTTATTAGATGTTGACAGCATAATTTCCCTGCCCCACAGTGGGGGAGTATGATGCATGTATGCCATGTTAAATTAATTATTGCTGCAATGGGGAAGATAAATAGATGCGCCTATTTTCCAATGAGCCCATAACTGCATGTGGACGCGTGCCAATTAAAACCGAGTGTAACCAGTTACTTCCCTTGTTTAGTTTAAAGATCATATTCCTTATTTTTTCTTTATAAATTAGTTGATGTTGCATGGTCACCTTTTTACTTTGGACAAGTTCCAAGCAAGAGGCATTCAAATAGTTAATAGATGTATTCTTTACAAGGTAGAATCGAAAGGGCTCATCACATTTTCTTCACATGTAGATATTTTAAATGGATCATAACTACTGTATTCAAATTGTTGTGGATATCTCTTGCAATCAATTTCAAACAGCCCTATAACATAATCACTTTTTCAGTCATTATATTCCTGATTTGAGTTTGCTATTGAAATTTTTTATGAATTGTGTTATCTATTTAAAATAGAATGAAAAAATAATCATATCTTCAGGAATAAAAGCTTTTATAAAAGATCTTTTTATATGAAGTATGAAAGTCAAGGTAGAGCTTATGTCACTTCTAAATCTCATCTTTTTAATTGTTGAAAGATGGCATTTGTAATTTCTTTTTTTTTCTTATAATTTTAACTTTGTTTCTCGCTTATTTTAATTCAAAGGAAGTCTCTCCCTCTTTTATCTCATAAATAAATCGATTTTTATAGCTACACGCCTACATGCAATACGGGGCTCATTGCATACATACGTGCGTATATAAAATTCTTCCATAAAATGAAAATGGTAATGATGTGTTTAGCCATGATAATGCGGTTTAAAATGGCAAAATAAATATAAACGTCAAATCAAATGCCAACAAATAAAGCACGAAGTTTGTGAGAAAGGCAAAAAATGATTGTGGTCACTAAACTGGCAATTGACCTATGGCCGACTTCCCTTAATCTTTTGTCTTTTTTCCCCAATATCTTTTGTTGCAAAGGAATTATTTTGTCATTTTTTTATGCAGCCATGAAAGGAACAATGAAATACAACTTTTATTAAGAACCTACACTATAGGATTGTACAAATCTAGACAGCAAGCTGTTAACACCCTTTCTCTACAAGTAAGGTTATCAAACACCCTACTTTATGTATCAGATTGCCGTTAACATTTAGAGAATAATAAAATTACTCTTATCATTTACTCATCGATACTAAAATTTACTTTTTATTTTAAAAAAAAATAATTGATCGTAGCTAGGGCAATCAGGGCTCACTGGTCTTCCTACTAGGTTTATATGTATTTTTTCAAAAAAGAAAAAAGTTGTCGTAGTAACCAAAGGTAACTTTGACCATGCCATGCCTACCAAAGCGGTAGGCAAGTCTTAAGCCGCTAGGGGCGAACAAGTCAGGCAGGTCTTAGCACGATACAATCCTTGCAACTGGAGGCATCCTGGATGCTTATTGCATACAACATAAACATGAAATTTTAAAGTGAAATGAGGGGTAGTTATCTTATTATAGAAAAAAGTACTGAGAGAATAATCTATTTAAGAAACAAGCATTACTTTTTAGTGTTGTGAATATATTGCATTGGTAGGTCACAGGAATACCTCCATTCAATCTGCTCTCTTTGACCTAAATTAATCGCTTCATTTGACAAAAAAAAGTTTATTCTATTAATAGTTTCATTTTGTTCAATTTAAGTGATTGAGTTCTCAAAAAAGAGTTTCATATATAAGTTTAAGTATGTTTCCTTCTCTTATGTGGGTTTCACTATTTAATAAAAAATATTATTTTTTAGATATAACAATTAATATGGGATGAATGGAGTTTTATTCACTAATTACTTACGGAAATGACATGGTTATGTTGCATTCTCCTCGTTGGTGAGCGGAAATACATAATGTAATACTTAACATGAAAATCTCGCATTAGATCCAGTCCATACACGTAAATTGTGACCTCAATACCAAGGCCACTATTGTGATAGTTTTACCTGAATGAGTATTATTACATAAATTTGCCTTCAATATTGAGTAATTTAAAGACATTGAAATTTTCATAAGCTTTTCACTTGATGGCAAATGGGTTTTGAATATAGTTGCTCCAATCCTCCCAGGCCCATGCACATGTCAGCATTCACGACTTTGCATCTGCAAACATTCATGGGAAGCATTTTTGTCCTCTTACCTGGTGGTATATGCCATCAATCAACCGATTGCACACACGTTAGTGTACATGCTTTTAATTATTATATTAATATGCTTAACACATGCGCCATTAATCATGGCCAAATAAATTTTTCCACATACCTAAGGGGAACATATTTAAACGAGGGCTAAATATGTCTCCACGAAGATTTGAATCTTGGCCCTTGTCAATATCATGCACTCTTTTAACATGTGAAATAATGGTTCTGTTAGCAAAGGGATTATCAATGAACATTTATTTCAACGAACCAATAAATCTTTGAATGCTGACTCATGGAGCAAAAAACTGGGAAAATGCCGGTCAGGTACGATTAGTAGAAGAGTGATGTACGAAGTTCAAGAAAATATTTAGTATAGTTTGTAGCTTTAACTTTAATACATGATTTTGTGATTGGGATTATTTAATTCTACTTGGTCGGTAAGATCAATCTTATAAAAATGTCCGGGTATATTTTTAATTTCAGATTCTGATAACGAATCGATTCCGAGTGGATTTTTATATATTATATGCAAAATTTGTGTGAACACCATCGATGGTATACATCAAGAGACCTTAGTTATTCTCACGTAACAGTATAGATGGAGATATAGTTTTTTTTAGTGCTGTTTGTGTGGTCGGACAGCTCAAAGGCTGAGAAAAGTAAGGACATCGAGAGAAGTATTTTTTATGTTCCACTTTGATAATAAACCGAGCATGAAAAATGCCTAAGAAGTGTTAGATATTAAAAATGACGGCATACACGTTTGTGCATATTAATGTAAATATTACTTACACTAACGTGCTTTAGTATATGCACTATTAATCTTAATATATGACATTTCTTAAATATTTTTTAAGCTTAGCTCACATTAAAGAAAGAGCATAAAAAATACTTCCAACATTGAAAAGGGAACTAATCAATTATAGACACGAGTGATTAATTGGTACATGGTTGTCATTATGGTTTTTGAGACTCTTCTCTCGATTTAGACTCTTCCCGACTCGGAGATATCATTTCTTAAACAACCTTATTCAAGCATGCACGCTCTTTGGGATATTTAAGGCCAATTAGAACCCATTTTGAAAAAGTTTGAGTTTCATATGCCGTAATTTTATCATCTATTCTCTTGAATAAATAGTAAAGTTGTGTGCCGCGGGTAGAGGTTTTAAAATCTTATGTATTCTCTAATTTCATTCCGATATTATTGTGGTTTTAGGCCTAGGCTAAACACATCTCTTCATGTGGCACATGTTACTCACAGGCAGGTGAGTTTGGATTTGCCCACCTGCCCCTAGATTTGATACATGCAGATGGTTCTCGATCTACGACACATAAATGCCCACACAGAGAAACTTCTTACCTTTTTTCCTCACATATGCCGGTTTGAATTTTGATCAAGCTGACCTGACCAAAATACCTTTATAACATATTGTTGGACTATTCCTATTGGAAGCTTGATCAAGGTTAATAGACTAGTCAATCACCTTTTTGAATATTAGACTGCTTTTGGCCTGTCAAACCCAATAACGAACAAGAGCCCCAGTTGTGTATTGTACTAATAATTTATTTGATTATTTAATTTGGTAAGAATTCATTGCTTGCTCACCTGCATCCAGTCTTCAGAATCGTGATAGACCATACCCAGTCAACAAACCTGTTCACTTTGCACTATGTCTTGACTTCACTGCCAAAAATATGCTTTCAGTTCGGTAAATTTCAAAAGGTTGACCCTAGCAACGAAACTGAGCTCATCGAAAAAGACGAAAGCAGGCTCCTCCTCGTTTGGTACGCACTCGTTTTCCATATCACGGGAGGATGAGACATTAAGACTAATTAAAAGCAATTGAGCCTCTAAACTTTTGTCTTTTTTGAAAAAATACAGATTCAACCTAGTAGGAAGACCAGTGAACCCTGATTGTCCTAGCTATGATCAATTATTTTTTAAAAAATTAAAAAGTAAATTTTAAATGGTAGTAGGCACCTTGTCGATTCTTGTAAGTCCTTATGCGTTGTGTGTTTTTTTTTCGTTATTTTCTTGTTCCATCTCTCAGTTGCTAGACCGCTGCGTAGCATTCCAACAGTTCATACTTTCTGATCCATTCTGTACTTTCTCTAAAATGTAATTTTTACGGACACTTGATTCGTGTCAATTACACATGACCATTAAAACTCTACAGTGGTGTTCTAGCCACTCTTTTATCTGCTGAGTGAAAAGAGACATGCCCAACTCTAAGATTTTCCCTTCCATTTGGCATTGTGGTACTTTTTCCTTTATTTTGTATTTTTAGAAAAATATTCTATCATTGCATTGCGTAGTATTTGTATAGATTTCATCTCCTACAAAATAAATAATGGAAGAAAATTTCTTTTTTGGTTGGATCATTATGCAGGCAATTTTAATTTTTGAATAATTATAGTCAACATCTTATCTTTCGAATGGGAAAACTATATCAAATTATATGGTTTATGATCTTTGAAAGTGGAATGAACAAATTAACTTAAGATGTGACTATTTATTGTAAACTGTAAGTGTTGTGTTGCTCCTGTAGCCTCATTCCTCTAAAAAGTTTACTACCAACTCTGCTTATTATGTAATTTTTAGACTTGACTCTAAGTTAAGATAGACATCTCTTCTTCTCTGGTCCAAGTATCACATCCTAAGGTATTTCCTTATTAGTTGGTTAATGTTTCATAAGAGTTTACTTTGGATAAAATTTAAGCACGGCAATTCAAATAATCAATAGATATATTCTACGTAATGCCGAATAAAAACATCTTAATATTTATTCTTCTTATGTGGTTAATTTAGATAGATTACGAGCTTTATTTTTAAATTCTTTATAATAGATATATCTTATCATCAGGTTCAATAAGCCCTTCAACATGTTCTTCATTTTAGTAGAATGCATAATTCCAAATTTAGGTTTGCTACATAAGATATTTATGAACTATGTTATTTATTTTGTCTGGTAGTAGAGAAATCAGCATATCTTAAAGGATTAATGCACTCATAAGAGATCTTATTTAGTCACTATAAAAAACAAGTTAGATCTAATATTATTGTCAATTCCTCTCTTTAATTAAGCTTGTTTGTAAATTTCTACTAGATGAAAAATGTAATTTTTTCTTCACTTTTTGACGTAGTTTGCCGTTAATTTTAATTGAAGGGAGTCATCTCCCCTTTTTGCCCTTTCAAAAATAAGATTTACTTGGGTTAACAAGTGGAATGAACGACATGGCCGCGCACAATCATAAAGCTATGTCCCATTATCATTGAGCCATGACAGGATAACATATTGAACCTTATTCAACGTGCCGTGTGAGTTGTCTTCATATAATTGTACGATTGGCCTACATTTACATTTACATGATTCGTGACAAAGCGAAAAACGCCAAGAAAAGATATTTAGTACTCCAAGCGAAAGAGGGATCGAAACATCTCTACACATGCATGGCTGAGCTTGCTTGGGAATAAACTATCCAAAACTTTCGATTCAGCTCTAACCGTCCAGTCTGTAATAGCTTTATAATTTCATGCTTTTGAAAATGGAAAAAGCTAACATGGGCCTTCACTCGGACGGTTGTCTGAGTTTGGGTATCACAGGCCATCAGATTGAACCCAATGTTTGTATTAACAGAGTGGGCGGGCAGGTGATTCAAACTCGCAGTGCATCGTAGGATTGCTGACCGGGCACACGGTACTGATGCGTATCAGTCAGAAAAACTCTATAATAATATAGTGAAGTCAACAAAATAAATGCCAAATCCTTGTCAGATTTATGAACCATTATTGTTGAAAATATGGACAAGATGTCCAGGATACGCTTGTATGCAAGGCTACCTAATCTTCTTTCTATCAGTCAATAACAAGTATATCAGGTTCAAAGTCACAATTGACATAGCACAGTTATTTGACAGTGTTGCTGGAAATGGAAGGATAAGATCGGAGTCCTTGGAAAGATGAGGGTATATCTGTCAAGAGGTGATAAGAATGAGCTGAATTCTGGGAAGGTTCCCTGGCAACTTCACGTATGAAACAGCCCTTCAAAGCTAGCTGTCTATAAATTCCCTGTCTTCCATGGAATTAAACATCGATCTCCTACTCTTTCCTTTCATTAAGGTTATAGTTTTCTTCCGTCTTTCTCACCAGCTAAGCATACACTCTCATTCTCTACCATGACTGTAGAGGTGATGCCTGAGCCATCCCATCAAGGAATACCAGTTCTAGGCAGAGATACTACTGCCCCTCCCTCACCAAAAAGGTGAACACCCTTCATCTGGTTTGCTAGTCTTGATATGGTTGCCCACTTGTTTTGTCTGTTGAATCTAATATTCATATAGGAGTATAAGTTTGTCATTGCCAGCAGTGATATTCTATCTCATCAGTCTGCAAATATCTTGGTATAAAAAGTCTTCAAATATCCATTTTTATGCAAAAAAGTCTTTTTATCACATAATCTTCTTCTGTGAATTAAAGATTTAGCTACTTAGACGATTTATGACCTGTGACATCATTAGTCTTCCCAGGCAACAGTTTCTGTCGGTGTTCATTTTTACTTGCCACCTCGAACATATACTATAATTAATGCGAGTTTTATAATGGAAAAAGCTAAGTGAAGGGGAAACGGTGACTGCATGCATCATGTTCTTCAAATAAAACTAACTTGCCAGCTTGTAACTATGAAAAAACTGCACTTTTTAAGCTATAATATTTGACACAACATGATAAAAGCCTTCTCATTTTGTATTATCAATGAAACACTTTATTGGTTACTCTACTGGCTTTTGTCTTGCAATTCCTATCATAAACATGAATAAGACACTGTAAGGCTTTAAGCCAGAAAGAATTGGCGGATTTATTCATGATATATAATCTTCGACAGATCATGATTAAACCTTTTCATTTCGTATTATCAGTGAAAGATATTTTCAGTTCTTCTAGTGGCTTACCAGTGAAATTGTAGTGCTTCATTTAAGAATAGAACATAATTCAATTTGCACATTATATATTAATTTCCATTACCTTCTTGGTAGGCTGGACGGTAAAGTTGCGATCATCACTGGAGGGGCCCAAGGGATTGGAGAAGCCACAGTGAGGCTCTTTGTTAAGCATGGAGCCAAGGTGGTGGTGGCAGATATCGAGGACACTTCAGCAAGTCTTCTTGCTGGGTCTCTTGGCCCTTGTGTCTCATTTGTACACTGTGATGTTAGCATTGAGGAGGACATTGAACGTCTGATTGATTGGACGATGTCACGATACGGGCGATTGGACATCCTCTTCAACAATGCTGGAGTTCTAGGGAACCAATCCAACAACAAGAGCATTCTAAATTTTGATCCAGACGAGTTTGATCAAGTTATGAGGGTTAATGTTAGGGGGGCAGCATTGGGCATAAAGCATGCCGCACGTGCGATGATACCCCGTGGGACCGGCTGTATCATATCGATGGCCAGCGTGGCCGGGGTCATGGGTGGGATGGGGCCCCACGCATACACGGCATCAAAACATGCCATTGTGGGGCTCACAAAAAACGCAGCCTGTGAACTTGGTAGGTGTGGGATTAGGGTTAATTGCATCTCTCCCTTTGGGGTGGCAACCTCCATGCTTGTCAATGCATGGAGAACAGCTGAGGAGGAATGCATTGGCTTAAGGAGTAGTCCATCTGAGGAAGAAGTGGAAAAAATGGAAAATTTTGTGAGAAGCTTGGCTAACCTTAATGGTTCCACACTGAAGGCTAAGGACATAGCTGAGGCTGCATTGTACTTGGCCAGTGATGAGTCAAAGTATGTAAGTGGGCATAATCTAGTTGTTGATGGAGGTGTTACTGTTTCAAGGAATTGTGTAGGTCTGTGAGCAGAATTGATCTTCTTCTCTTCACTTTTGAAAGCAAGCTTACTGTCCAGAAAAAAAATTAGCTTTTTTTCATCAATGATTAAACTTTACATTCATCACTTCATTGAACATTCATCTCAAATGGCTCAATGTTCATTCTCTGTGAACGTTTAGAACATGACTTGGATGCTATCTATAAGCTTAATTCAGTAGACTTCACTTCTAGTATATTGCACCATTATTATTGATATCTTTCTTTGCAATCGTTGTCAGTCATTGGCATCACATTTTTTGTTCTTCTATTTTATCATGGCTTAATAAAAGTGATTTTCCCAAAGCCGACGAGTGAAATATCGATCAGCCTTCCACCTTTCTGCCACAGTTTTGCATAACTTACGTAGCTAGACCGCCTAAATGGATTCTACATAAACAGGATCAGGAAAAGATCTAACTTCTTATTCTGTTGCTGCGATTTGGCGTATGGAATCATTCAGTGGCATATGTACACTGCATTCATTTTAGGATTATGTCTTTGTCACTCCATAAATTGGCAAATTGGCAGAAATAGTAAGGATTGGAAAATAAAGACATATTGGTAGCTCACCTTTGTTTGTTATAGGTATATTTTATAGACTCTTATTTAGATGAGTCTAGGTCGGCATGAGCCAGACATCATTGGATCGCATGTATTACTCCGGGGCAGATTGGGTTGTTGCCCTTTCTGTTGTCAAATCTCTATCAGATGGCTTATTATGATGCCTCCGGCTTACGCTAGCATATGTGAGCTCAAGCTCATACACACTTTTTCCTATTTTATAATAGATTATTGGTATCACACCCAACAAGTTGGTCACTAAATTTTTGAAGGGTTTATCAAAAGAGCAATAAAGCTTAAAACTGTATACTATCACCGTAATTACATGAGTTTCATTAGTATGAGCCTAAGCTCATGTGCATTGTTGTGCACCACAGGCCACCAAATTTCTATCTAATGGAGCACATTAATACATGGAGCAGGTTTGAATCACCTACCTACCCTCGATGTTTACATCGCCCATAAAATGGTACGCATATTAAGTTTTTCTTAATTATATTGTGCAAAATCATGCAGTAGCTTATAATTCTGCTACTATGTTTGAGCTTATTGCTCTTTCGACAAATATTTTGGGCTTATTTTCAACTGTTTTATTTTTTAAATTAGTCACCTTTCATAAACAAAAAAAAAGTCACCTTAAGTCACCTTTCACATCACCGGGGTAGTCGCTAGAATTGGTTGCTAAGTGACGAGGGTGTGAATACCACTACATTCTCGTATCAGAATATTAAACGTGCTTTAACAGCCTTAAGAGCAATATGTTACTTTTTAATTAAGAACCCTTATAAAAACTCATACAAAGAACTGTTTAAAGTTCAAAGATTCTAGTAAATATAGCGTGTTACAGCTTTAACATGGCTGTCTTGGATTTGAATGTCAAAATAATGTCTATAGTTAGATAAGATGACATCCACAGAAGTGATGACCTTATACAGAAGAAAACGACCTTAGGACAGCCAGAAAGTCAGGCCACACTTTCGAGGTATGCAGAGCTTGAGCTGCTTTGACGAGTCCCCATAAAGGCCTATTAAAATAAAGATTACAGGACATCGATGAACTGGAGATAGCGTGGTATGTTTGCATCGTAACATACAAATGCTAGTATCCTAGATCAATTTCATATTTACACTTTCTAGTCCAACTCAAGTTGAAGAAATTTCTAAGCACAGCCATGAAAGTTGGCAGGTGGTCTCATCAATCCGTGCTTGGAGATTGACTCTTGGAACACTTCTGTTGATATTTAAAGGAAAGGGAGATAAGATAAACAAGTAAACTAATTAAAAGCTGACTGATTGAATACCGAAAGGCATTGACAAGTTGTAGAAGTGACAACTAGCAAACTGTCTTGATGCCACTTGCCGCATACTGAGTTGTAACACAATTAATCAACTTTGTCTCACACTATAATTAAAACAAGATGTTCCCCTCCTTTCATGACATACAGCCTACACTTTACAAGTTCTTTCCCTTCTTTCAGGAAATCGGAACTGGGATCTCGGCTATATTCTATTAATTCTATTCTATTAAATGAATTATATAATCCCCCAGGTCATATGGTTTCTATTACCAGTTTAGGAAATGAGATTTGTTAGAAATAGTCTTTGATTTTCATCGCATAAGCCGAAATCAATGAAGGTTTTGGGTATTTACACTAATAGACCTGTATCTGAGAACTCGACATATTATACATAAGTGGCACAAAAGGACTATGATATCCTTATCTTCAATCTCATCACCGAAAGACCACAATTTCTGGATCTCGTCAGGAACACAATAGGAAGGACGAGTGCATGCCTGTCGGAGGGGCGGCATTCTCAGGGAAGTATCAGTGGCTATTAGACTTGAAATTGTTCTCTTTAGTTAATATGTGGTAGACTTGAAATTGTTCTCTTTAGTTAATATGTGGTAGAGGCAGAGGTGGTGGAGGGCAGCAAAGGTGAAACGAGAAGCTTGCACGAGGTGAGCTTCTTGGAGGAAGACTTGGGGGATGTTAAGGGAGGACATGTTGGCAGGCGAGAGTGGGACTACCAACAATAATTAGTTAGAAAAATGTTTTAACGACGTAAAAAAAAATACATCAAAAGCCCACTTCATCATTTTCAAACCCTTGATGTGTGGGGCCTATAAAAATGAGCCTCTCACATCAATGGCTTGAAAATGATGAAGTGTTATTTTGACGTATGATTTTTCACGTCAGAATAGCACTACTCAATTAGTTAATTGTTCTAACGTCCAAACTGTGCCACATAAAAAATAAATATGTCAGGTAATATTGCCCATTGGTTAAGTACATAATAATAATTTTGTCCAACCATTTCCTAACTGGAATAGTTATGAAAAAAAATTTCCATAACCTTAAACCATTACCTATTTGGCAAAACTATAAATAACAATCATTTCATGCCCTCTTCCATAACACCCTACTATTCATCATTCCTAGTTTTGTTTTTTCTTGTTCTAATTGGATTAAATGTTATTATCGTAAGAAAAAATGGCACATGAAAAATGAATATCAAAAGTACAAGGAGAACCACTAGGAAGGAAAAAGCATCTTTTGTTGGTCAGGTAACTATGATAGAGGACAGATCTGAAGATTATGACGCTGCTGATATGTTATTTGTCACTTTGGGTAAATTTTAATTATTTATTTATTTTGGAAGTGAATTAGGAAATATTCCCTAACACCCTATATTTTTTAAGATTTATTGTGGTTTCTTGTGCAAAATATATTTTTCTCATGGTGAAATAATCCCTTGTTATTGCACCAAAAACCACAATGACCTTTTTTTCCTAATATTAGTTAATTATGTTTTAGATTTTATTCCACATTGTAACAATCAATACGTACCCTTATCGGTTTCCACCAATACAATATAGATTGGTGGGACACCATCCACCTTGTTTATCAATACATCCAATGTGGATCAGCCATTTCGATAATACATATTGATACTCTATGGGCATGTTAAAATGTTAAAAAGTTTAAAGCACTTGTCATGGACTTTGGGGGTATTTTATGTGTTTATAAAGTAAATTTATTATTTATTTAACTTATTATTTTTGTGTAATCGACGACGACACTGACATGTCGATGGTCATTTCTATGAAGGTAGTTATGTTGAGAACATCTAAGGAAAATAAAAGCAGTGATAAGTTTAAAATTGGCAAAAGAGAAGTTCATTTGTAAGAGTGTATTGAGTAGAGGGAACAAAGAGCTTTCTATCGGTATGCATTGACACATCGATGTGTGTGTCAGCAATACCAAAATTATGTTATTGGCATGAAACAACATGTTAGAAGGGATATTGATGTTTATTTTGAATTCATGAGTAGAATCATCAACATGCCGTGAACAATGGAAAATGTGTTCATGAATAATAAATTGCCTTAAGAAATGGTTACTAGTACAATTATGCACCAAAATTTGGTTACTTTGCTCCCCCAAAAATACCCTTTTGATGCCCTGTGAGCTTAATCTTTTATAATCTCACTTTGAATCAAAAGGAGACTTAGGGCACGTCAAAATGCAAAGGAAGGGGAGAAATGAACAAAATTCTAGAGACCTTGTGTCCATTATCATGAGAAAAAGGCCGGATTGCTAACCTTATAACCATTTACTAATTTAATGGATGTTCTTGACCATACCATATGCCTATTGATTTATTTTATTATATGTTATAGTTATTTTATGAGAATAATGTCATACTTACTTTAAAATATGACATTTTTTATTCGTGATGATTATATGACTAAACTCATGGTTTCTCATAAAGGATTTATGTTTGAAGTGATGTAGGAATCATGTTTAGTATATGAGAGTATTTGGTGTTCAAGTTCAATCTTTTTTCATTTACTTCCCAATTATCAACACGACTATTGATATGTTGGTTACAATGTTAGTGGTTGGAGGAAGATGAACAATGCCACCACCGTCGTGTTTGTGCCATGTGGTTAATATATTGTACATTAACAGAGTGATCGATGCATCGGTGGTGGCATCAACAAGACAGGCTTCCCCAGCCTAACCAATATTGGTAAGGGTTCCGTCGCATCGATGGTATATATGCACTAATTGGATAGGGAAGGTAGGTCCTACCTGACAACATAAGATTCACTTTTCCTTATCCAATTATAAGTAGTGTATGGCCTATGGGTGCAGGAAAATGGGTATAGGAATATCACTATCCGTGCATAAACATCACAAATAGTGGTACTATTTGCGACATTTATAAGCATTGCAAATAGGGCTCCTATTTGCGACATTTATATACAAACGTTGCAAATACTTAACACGATTTGTGACATTTGTCAAGATACATAGCAAATATATTTTTATTAAATATATAAATAAAATTTAATTTTAGATTATTTACGATGTTTACAAGTAAATGTTGCTAATAGCAAAAGTTATTTGTGATGCTTATTGTAAAGTGTTGCAAGTAGAATACACTATTTGCAATGTTCATAAATAAACGTCAAAAATATTTTTGTATTGAACAAAATAATTGAAAAATGGAATTTAATAATTAATTATTTATGAGTTTATTTACAAATATCGCAAATAGTCTACAATTTTTGTGATGTTTCTTAACAAATGTAGCAAATAAACTATATGTGATATGAAGAATTATACGTTGCAAATAACATAGGGTATCTGTGACACACATGACCATGTGTCAAAAATACTATATAAATTTATTTAATATATTTTTTAGATTCCAAAAAATATTTTTGAATATAAGAATATGTAATATATAATTATCTAAAAAAATTAATTTAATGTCTTCATTCCCGTATGTGTGGGACTAAGCAAACACATGTCAGGGTGAGCCTTGGCTCTATGAGACATTGGATTTCAATCCGACGATGTGTATATCTTAGGGCATAGCCGTATAGGCAGGTTGCATGCTCCTTTGTACTATTGGGCTTAATTTTTTTTACTTAATATCTTAATTTCAGTATGTGTGAGACTGGACTCATGAGCATTAGTGCAAGCCCCGGCTTCTGGGATGTCAAATAGAAATCAGATGATGCATATGACTCATGGGATAGGCAAGATCCATGCCCCTATGTGTCATCAAATCACAATCCGACAGTTCTCAAAGCTCAAACTCATACAACTGGGAATAAATAAATTATTTTAATTTTTATGTAATTATATAGTATGTATTTATATATCAAATAATATATTTTAGATTCTAAAAGATATATTAAATAAAATTATATAGTATATGTGACGCATATGACTATGCGTCACAAATACCATAAAGCTATATACGTTGCAAAGGTATTTGAGACAAATAGTCATATGCATTACAAATACTATATAATTTTATTTAATATATTTTTTATATTATAAAATATATTATTCAATATATAAATATATAATATACAATCATCTAATAAAATTAAATTAATATTTTCAGTCACATGTGAGTGAGACTAGTCTCTCATGCATCAACGTAAGCCCCAACCTTGTGGACCGTAGAATTTTGATCCAATGATGCACATATCTCACGGGGGGCAACCATGTTGCATGCCCCTTTCCAATGTCAAATCATGATTCCTCGGCTCTCAAAGCCCGGGCTCATACAAACAGGACTGAAGAATTGAATTTTTTTGTAATTATATATCTTGTATTCATATATCAAATAATATATTATTTAATTTCTATAAAATATATTATTTAAAATATAATAATAGAAATTATTATATTTGTGACGCATTAGATTATGCATTGCAAATAACATGATTATTTATGATATTTATATTTAAAGGACTCAAATAATCAACCTTATTTGCAATGTATAACCTGATATGTCGCAATTATACTAATTATTTGCAACACATATGACTATGCATCACAAATACACTGCTTAAATAAAAATGTTTTTATTTAATATTTAATATTTAAATATATAATACATAATAAATAAGTACAAAAAAAATTAAATTCTCCCCCATTTCTTCCTCTCCCTAGGGTCTGGCACGCCTCCCCCCCCCCCCCAATCATGCTGGAGTATGAAAAAAATTAATTAAATATTATATTTGCTGGCCAAAATACCTCTAGTTTGCAGTGGTAGTGGTGGTAGTAGTAGCAGTAAGACATAAGTGTTTAGTATAATGATTTTCTCCCAAAATCCATGGGTTGATGGGTGGAAAATTTTTGGGTCAAATTTTCATCCATTTTCTCTCACTTTTCACTCTAGTTTCTCTTTCCTTGTTGCAACAAATAGTGGAAACTGAGAGATTTTAAGAAGATTCATTTCCTTTCCCCCACTTTCCACGAATCCAAACAGACCCTAACTACTGCATATGTCAGCCTCTCTCCTCTCCCTCTCCCTCTTCTTAACTTGTAACAAACTTGTAACTAGGTGTTGGCTGAAGGGGTGGAATCCTAACTAGCAATTGAAAACTCTTACTCCTATTATGACTAGCTAATGATCAATGAGACTCATATATCACTACAACAAAATAGATTAATAGTGACACAATTATACATCACTAATAATACTACAAACATCGCTAATAGGTATTGGCGACGCATAAAATGCATTGCTATAAGTGTCGAAAAACCTACAGTTGCAATTGCTAATTCACGATGAATAACAGAAATCGTCGCTAATATTCATTATTAGCAACATATATATATTCGTCGCTAATATCCATTTATGCATCGCTATTAAGTTTCCATTAGTGATAGTACATATATATCGCAAATAAGAAATATTAATGGCGTATACTTATACATCGCTAATACATATTAGTAACGATAAATATGTATCAGTCGCCAATATAGCTAATAGCGACGCATATATATATATATATATATATATATATATATATATATATATATATATATGTGTGTGTGTGTGTGTGTGTGTGTGTGTGTGTGTGTGTGTGTGTGTGTGTGTGGGTGTGTGTGTGTGTGTGTGTGTGTGTGTGTGTGTGTGTGTGTGTGTGTGTGTGTGTGTGTATGTGTGTGTGTGTGTGTGTGTGTGTGTGTGTGTGTGTGTGTGTGTATGTATATATATAGGTATACGTCTTTAATAGGTTTTGGCAATGGATAATTATATGTCGCAATTAGTTATAATTGGCGATATTTTTTCTTTATGTCGCTAATATTCTATTAATAACAATGCAACTATACATCATTATTAATTGTATATGTTGCTAGTGTCGATAAAATTAATCTTAGATATACGTCTGTATTTGGTAGAACGGTAGCGATGTTTGTTGGTTTACGTCACTAATAGTTTGTATTTTAGCAACGTATAAGTCATACGTCTCTAAAAATATTGAAAAATATTAAATAAATATTAGTTGCTTATTTAATTATTTTGTGAGATATTATAAATGCACCACTAAAAATTTAATTTAAAATTAGAAATACAAAATAAATTAGATCAATTATACCGAAACTCCCGCTAATGCACCTTTCACCCCTTCCCCTCATCTTAGGCCTCGAACCTATGTACCGACTACTCCCACATACTGTGACCGATTATGGTATGACAGATTTTGCTTAATTTAATGAACGAAATTAATTTAAAACTTACTATTTTTACTTTCATGGTAACAATATTTGTTACATTGGAATTAATACATCATGTGTTGAAATTAATACAACACCACTAAAATGGTAAGAAGTAATGCTTTTTGTTTGTGTACCAATGAAATGAACAGATTTCCACATATCTCTTACGTAGCTCTTCAATTTAAGCTTATTTCCCTATGTGTACAAGAATCAGAAGTTGAAGTCCAACAAGTTCCTTAACCCCCCTGTCCAGTGCATCTTGATTGATCAAATGTTCCCATAGCCCATCAGATGCAAAAATAACAAAATGATCACGTGGCTCAAGGGGATGCACATAAATTGAGGGTTCAACACTTAGGATGGGCACCCTGAGTTCAATTTGGCATATGAGAAATCAAATTTCTAATCGATGGGGAAACGTATCACTAAGAGCACACGCATTTTGCAATCTCAAACTAATAGTCAAGACTAATATTTTATTTTTACCTATTATCTTTATTCTAATGTATGTGAGGTTAAGTTTCAGCACCTCATTGGAAGCTGCACACTTTGGGGGAATATAAATATACCGAACACAAATTTATAAGGTGCGCACGTAAATAAATCATGGATGTGAAGTGTGCATGCCCTCGTGCATGATCAAAATTTGATCCGATGATGATGACTGCTCGGGCATGAACCACCAAATATTAAAAAAATTATCTTATTTTTTCAATATTTATATTTTGGTTATTGGTATAATTAACAGATATTTTAAACAAATTATTATTAGAAAATAGTATTATTGGCAACATATATGTATATGTCTCTATTACACATTACTAGGGACGTATAACTTCTTATGTCGCTATTAATTTAAGTTATCAGCGATGTATAACATTATACGTCGCTAATAAATAGTATCATTTGCGACATATGAACATATGTGTTGCTAATAATGTGCATCAATTTTTAATATCTAATATATATATTAAAAATTAATATATATATATATATATATTAATTTATATATATATATATATATATATATATATATATATATCCTACAACTTTTAAATGTTATGACTTTCCAGACTCATCATACATGAGCCGCATTTAATATACGAGACATTGAATTTCTAATCGATGGGGAAATGTATGACTAATGGCACATGCATTTTGTGATCTCAAGCTAATAGTTAGGACGAATATTTTATTTTTATCTATTATCTTTATTCCAATGTATGTGAAGTTAAGATTCAGCGCCTCATTGGGAGTTGTGCACTTTGGGGGAATATAAATATACCGAATACAAATTTATAAGGTACACATGTAAATAAATCATGCCACGTGAAGTATGCATCCCCTCGTTCACTGTCGAAATTTGATCCGACAATGATGACCGCCTGGGCATGAACCACCGAATATTAAAAAAACTTATCTTATTTTTTTAATATTTATATTTTGTTTATCTATATAATTAATAGATATTTTAAACAAATTATTATTAGAAAAATAGTATTATTGGCAACGTATATGTATATGTCGCTATTACTACGTTACCAGCAACGTATATACCTTTACATCGCTATTAATGTACGTTATTAGCTACGTATAGCTCTTACGTTGCTATTAATTTAAGTTATTAGCGACGTATAACATTATGCGTCCCTAATAATTAGTATTATTTGCGTGGTATGAACATATACGTCGCTAATAATGTGCATTAATTTTTAATACCTAATATATATATTAATATTTTATATAAATATCCTACAATTTTTAAATGTTATGACTTTCCGGACTCATCATACATGAGCCACATTTAATATAAGAGACATCAAATTTCTAATCTATGGGGAAATGTATCACTAATAGCACACACATTTTGTGATCTCAAACTAATAGTCAAGACTAATATTTTATTTTTACCTATTATCTTTATTCCGATGTATGTGAAGTTAAGTTTCAGCACCTCATTGGGAGCCGCACACTTTGGGGGAATATAAATATGCCTAATACAAATTTATAAGGTGCGCACGTAAATAAATCATGCCACATGAAGTATGCACGCCCTTGTGCATGGTCGAAAAATTAAATTTTTTTGATATAGTGACATGAAAGGTATACGTCACTATTAATACTTATTATTAGCAACTCATACTTTTATACGTCATAAATAAACAGAGTAATTAGCAACGTACAATCTTATACGTCGCTAATATATGAAAATAACCATTTTTACACCAATATTTAATATCTAATTCATAATTATTCGCGTCGGTTATTTTTATGTGCAGCCAAAAGTATTTTTTTACTGACATATAGATTTATTTGTTGCTAAAAAGTCTGATAAGTTGCTACATAATATATTATATGTCGCAAGTATCTCACCTCAAATTTTTCTTTAAATTTTTTTTATTTGTATATTAATTATGGTTATTGGCGACGAAAGCTATATATGCGCTAAAATTTGTCAGTATTTATGATGTATTATTTTTATTTTGTTGCAAATATATGATTTTATAGCAACATATAATTGAATATGTCAGTAAAAGGTTTTTTGGCGGGGGCGGGAGTTGTATTAGCAACGTTTACATTTAAGCGTCGCAAGTTAATATTGTTATAGTGACGCATATAAGCTTGCTTCGTTAATGGTATTGATATTAGCTACGTATATATTTGCGTCGCCAAAATATGAGTCGCTAAAAGTTAAATTTGTTGTAGTGTATATGCTTATTTTGGTCAATGTCTAATTTTAATAGAATATGGCGTGTTTTAGAACTTGTAACTACAATGTCACACACTATGTGGCAGCTCATGTTTCTCGTTTACTTGAAGAAAAAAAGGGGGATTCCCATTGCCTTGAAATCCAAATATTCATATTTGTTACCACAATTAGTAGCTAAATGTCAAGTGAGGCTCAGTTATCACAATTGAGGCTTAATTACCATTGAATGTCAAAGGTCAACTAGTAGCCGAGTTAGTAAAAAAATGCGAGCACAAGCTGCAGACAATTATAAATTGCTTAGATTAAAATTGAAGTTGATACCTTCCACAAAAATGTTTGATGACAATGCACATAACTCAAGGAGAAGGCAAGTGACTTAAATTATATTCGAAGTACCCCCTTGCGCCGTTGGTTCTCAATTCGACAGTTGTCAAAGCGCTCACACATATGAGACTAAAGAAATTAATTAAAAAAATATTCTCCTTATATATATATATAATATTTATATATTAAATAATATATAATAATAAGTCCACAAAAAGATATTTGCTCTATTTATAATAAATTTTACAAATAAAATAATATATTTATAACATTTTATTCTAAACATCACAAATAAAAAAATATAAAAGCATCATAAATAGTCCTAGACACAAGTGAGATTTTGCCCACACAAAAAAATTTAGGAGAGAAATGAGGGGGCGTTGGAGTCCACCACCCCTCCCCCTTTCCCTTGCTACCGGCCCGAGGAGGAGAGGAGGGGCACCGAAAGACTCCTCCCACCAGAGTCTGGTGCCTGTCCACCCCCCTCCTTTGTCCACCCTCCCCCCAACCCGGTCACTCCCTCTTCTCAAGCCGGAGTTTTTGAAAAAAATAAATTAATTTTTTTTATTATTAGTGACATTTTAAAAAGCATCGTTAATAAAGAGTTTTTTTTAAAAAAATTAAGTTAATTAACAACGCTTTAGAAAACATTGCTACTAGTATTTTATTGTTGCTGATATTATAGAATTAGCAACACATAAAACAGGTTATCAAAATAATCAGTATTATCGATGTTTTATGAAAAATGTTGCTAAATATTATACTGTTGGTGACGTTAAACATAATCATCATTATAAATGTAGATATTAGCGATGTATAATAAACGTCATTAATTTCCATTTGCGATGTAAATTTAAAATGTCGCTAATAATTATTGGTGACAAAAATAAAAAAAGTTGCAATGAGTATTTCCAACAAAAAAAATGTCGCTAATAACTACTATTAACAATGCTTTTTCATATGTGTTGCAAGTGACCAGTTGCCACGGGACTTCTTTTTATGCTTTTCAATCATCGCTAAAATGCATTAGTGACATTTTTAAGACTATTAGCGATGCTTCTAATAATCATTTTTGTTGTAGTGATAATACATGCATGTTGTCAAATCTCAATCCGCACATAGTAACTTTATCCTTAATATATTAACATGACTTGCTTAGTCACCCATTTGTGCGACCACTACCCGAGTACAAATTTACATCACTAAACTGGCCAAATCTTTCTTCATAATTTGATTAAACTACCAATAATATAATAATACAATATTTTCAAAAGGATCAGGGTATCTATCAAGGTTTTGAGTGCTAAGCAAATTTTAAAACGTACTTTAAATGCTCATTTACACTATTAGAAGCATTTTTATTTTTTGCATATACTCAATAACCATGATGTTTACTATTGGACTAAATGGATCCTTTTTCTAGTTTGACCAAATAAAATTCTTTGTCTTATAAAACATCTTTTAAGGTAATTACAAAAGTGTTGATTATTGATTCTTAAATATGATTGTATGTACACTTATAATATTTTCTAATTATACTCTTTACATAAGTGTTATAATGATAATTTGTAAGTTTCATTGAGTTTTAAAATATCTTAGAGATTTTGCAACCATTTCAGCACATATATGTATAAATAGTCAATGATAATACGGCCTTCCATTGTCATAACATGCACATATTTCATTTGTTTTTGATTTATTTTTGAAACTATATATATATATATATATATATATATATATATATATCTGTGTGTGCATTGATAGTGTGGGTCCCATGTGACCTACACATCGAGTTGACATGGTTCCTACACCATCAATGCGAGTATCATGTGGATGTCAGGGGTTATGTATGGCTCAAGAAGTATTTTTAATATATATTATAGAAAGTGTAAGAACATATGTTGTCATACACCATGTATTAGTTTATTTTTGTGATCAAAACAATGTCATAAATATGTGTAACTTTGAGTTATGTTATGTTTGAATATCAAATTTTGAGGATGAAGCTTTAAAAAGATTCAAATTCATATTTCGATAAGTAAAAATATGCACACACATCACACTCATACACTTTAGGGTAACAGAAATATCATTTGAGAGTGTAGTTGAATGATGATGACTTTTAAAATAAAATTTCATAATTTTGTTCAAAGTGATTGATCACCAGGTTGAAGGATCGATCAGCCCTGAATGTTTTACACAAGGTTCAATCAATGAATTAGCCAAAGTGGCCTATTGGATTGATCAATCAGTCAATGAATAACTATTCAATATTTTTAACCGACAGGCAGAACGACCGATCACCTCACCAAAGGATCTGTCATTTTGAGATTCTAGAATGGATAGAACTAGCAATTGATCAATTACTCAAATGAATGATCATTTTAAGCAAGAGTTACATAAATTAAACCATTCTCGTTTGATTTAGATTCTTAGTTTGACTAAACTTCCTTTTTGGACATAGGGGATCTATAAAAGGAGTTTAAAACTTGAGAATAGCATGGATAAGGCTTATAAAAACTTACATAACAAGAGAGAGGATTCTATAATAGATTTTTAGGGAGAGTAGTCTTCTAGATCATGAGATTTTGTCTACCATTATCAAAAAAGTGATTAGTTGTGAGATTAAAGCACAAAAATAGTTGTGTGATAAGGTGCTTGTTGAAGATTGTTGCTAAGAAGTTCATGTGCAAGGAGGTTCATGCCAATGAGAGAAGACATGAAGATCTGGATCATTCTAAAGCACAAGGAGGCAAGAAGATAAATTGGATGCCAGTAAATAACTAATTAGTGGTTCAAAATTAGAGCAGTGTGAAAAACCATCCGATTGAAGAAAAAAGAGTCTTTTGTCTTGTAAACAGTAACTCTATAATCTGAACTTTACATAGTGTATAGTTGTCATGGACAGAGTGTCCCGTAGTTTTTCCCATGAAAGTTTTTCACATAAAAATTTTGGTATGTTTGCTTCATGATTGGTTTGCTTGTTTCTTATTAGAACATTTTTGGAATATTGTACATGAGAAATATACCATATAACTTAAATACAGATTAGGAGCACTTTTTTCTTTTAGGTTTATTTGTCATGCTTAATAATCACAAACCGACAAAGAGGAGTGGGTAATAGGATCCATGATAACAAATAGGTTTATGAGTGATAAGTGAGGTAGTGGGGTCCATAATAGTAGGTTTAAGATATGAAGTTTGGGTAGTTGGTCCCACATTACTACCTAAAGTAATGAAATATAAGGTGTTGAAATTTTTGCACATATTAAGAAGTGTGAAAAAAAATCACAATCTTAAAGGCAAACTATGTGGAAGTGGGAAACTTTTGAAATTATCACAAAAGCCCCTGCAGAAAATGACTAGTACAAGGAAAATTTGTCATGCTAAAATGTAATGCATGACTAACGCATGATAACTTTTCCACACTAAAAAGTCATGTATAGCTAACCAGCGCAATTTTATTTACCATGTTTTATGTGATGGTGGATTCTAATTATTCAAGTTGTGTCCTAGTCGTGATTTTTTTATATCTATGATTTATTTAATGGTATGCATGTTCTAATGGGAAATAATACTGCCTACTATTATATTGAATGAGGTTAGACATGTTCCAGATTTAAAATAAACTTGATTTCTTTGAGAACATTAGATGTAGTTGGTTGTGGGTTTAATTCAACATATCTAGTGTTAATTGTCATGAAAGGAGTGATGGTTACGAAAATGGCCAAAAGGTGAGAGACCTATATAAATTAATGAGTACAATTCTAGATGGAACTAGTAATTAACTTGGGGGATAGCTAGGTTGATGGAAAGATGTTAACGAAAGTAACAAGAAAATTGTGATAACCCTAATTTTTCGGTAAGTTTTTAAAACTAATAATAGAGTGTTTAATATATTTTTATTAGTAAAATATTATTTTAGATAAAAAATTTAAAAGGTTTGTGATAGAGCTCTAAAAGACGAGCATAACGGTTCTTAAATCACTTGAATCGGACATCGGGCTCTAAGTAATGGCCTCGTGAAAGATGCCTCATGGGCGAGACCCACAGTAAAACCTACCCAAGTGGTCTTATTTTGAATGGCTCATTAATACAAGTTCAACAGTACCAAGATCGCATGATTCCAACTTGTGGTTAAAAAGATATTGTAGTTTGAAGTTTTTGGAATTCAAAAAAAAAATTTGCGTCAACCTGTGTTGCGTGTCCATTTTCTCTTCACCCACGAGTTCGGCTATAAATTCTGAACCCGTATCAATTAACCCAGTGAAAATCTTTCACCTCTACCACACCCTACCCCTCTTTTCTTCTGTTCTAAGTCTTTTTAACTCCGAATTAAGTTGTTCAAAAGCCGTTTCCAACTAATTCAAGTGTGCCAGACGCGGTGATGGGATCAATTTTTCTGTTGGAGGCTGTTTTCAACTACGAAATTATATTCCAAGTTTAAGGTAGGGAGTCTTAAGCTCTAAACGGATAATCTGCCCATAGAATTAATTTTCCTAAACCATACTTGTTCCGTTATGCTTATTTGATTTTTTTTTCTAAAGAATGTTATATCCATAAAATATTTTGCATACATTGCTTTATGATTTGGTTCATGCACTTTCTGGGTAATTCTGGGATAAAATCTGGAATTATCATATTCTGTCCGGATACCTACCGAGAAAAATAATCGGTATAGCACGCGCATGGGTGTGGAGCATCATGGGAAAAATCCACACTTTCTAAGCCTCTCGATACCCCATAAATGCCGGAGGGAATGCCATTCAGTATCACGGCTTCTAGATTTATCGTCATCGGATGAATCGACGTTTTCTTATTATGTTTCTGAATATTTTTCTCAAATAAAGTTTTTTTAGCAAAGATAAAGTTTTAAATTATTTTGTGAATTTTTTGCAGAGCATTATTTTAGATATTAATACGACCAATTGAGTATAAAAATACTCACCCACTCCCATACCCTATAAGGATTGATATCAGAGCAGAGAAAAAAGAAAAAGAGTTTTTCATCTAATTTATCTGATTACTGCTCAAGATATAGTTTGTAATTATTTTTGTGACTAATGTGTGAAGGCAAAATATACCTCAATTTTTGTATAACTATGAGTTCTACACAGTGATATGAGGAATGCAAAATATAATTTTACTATGCTATGTGAACTTGATATATATATATATATATATATGGTTGTGCGACTACTCAGATGTAAATTTTTTATTTCGATGCTATGTGAATTGTATGTCTGTTATATGTCCTGACGGCCATCACATTCGGTCACGTGAATATAATTTACACGTGTTAGACGGAATCATGATATTTATTATATCATTATAAATTGGCAGTCGTCACAAAAAATCGCGTTCAAGTGAAGGTTTATGAAATAGACACCCATGGGGAGGATGGAGACAATAAGCAATGTCCTCATGGGGACAATGATCAACACTAACAACTTATAGTATTGTAATAGGAAAATTATAGCATGACACAAAGGCACAAATGAAGTATGCTTTGATAATATGGTTTCTTTTTCCTTATTTACTTGTGGTGGAGATCTTTCTTGTTATTAGGATGACCATGACAAGTTCATAAAGTACATGATGAAGGAGATGGATTATGCACTCAGAAACAAGACTTAGGATTTAGTTTAACTAACCATGGAGAAAAGGGCTATTAGGTGCAACCTGATGCTTAAGAAAAATGAGGTTTCATCGGATAGGAAGCTGGACAGTTTAAGATTATGTTGTTAGCCAAAGGATATGCACTAAAGGTAGAGAAGTCCAACTATTGCAATGTGTTTGAACAATCTCATGACATGTTGAGGGCTGCATTGGACTGTAGAATGCAGGCACTAGTACGGGGTGTAGAAGGAGTTGTGTTTAGATGGAGGATGAAAGGGCATGCCTATAATCAGCAAGAGGTAGTTGCAGCTACAAGTGGTATTTCTAGGTGACTTGTACAACTTAAGTCAAGGTGAAGATTATTGATTTATTGTACATAATTTGAGTTAAGAGTAATACAAAGGTTTGCACATGTAGTGACTGTTTTGGATTGGAACCCACACAATTGAGTCGTTATGGAAGAGAATGAGGTTTTTCAGGTTATTTTTTTATAAGCCTTATAATAGTACACGTTTATCAACACGTGTGCAACTCTTTCTTCACGGGTTTCACAAATGTTTTTTTTTAATCTTTGTGAGAGAGACAAAGTGATTGAAAAAAAGGAGGTTTTCTTTTTCTTTGCAAAGAGCTTTTTTTTTTTCCTAATGATGAATTGTAAAACAAGAGACACTCTACGAGCATATTACAAACAATATAAGTTACAAGGAAAAATAATACAAAGCAACCATGGCCAAAGCGGGAAAATGGACATTAAACTATACAAACACTCCATCTTGTAAAGGGGTTTTCTCATGTTTTATGAGGGAGGAAGAGAGGCTTGTAACTTGGTTATTTTTAAAGTATAGTGAAAGGAGTTTCTCTTAGCCATAGAAGTAGGCACCTTGCTAAACCAAATAAATTCCTCGTCTCCCATATTCTTTATTTTTCTTATTTTAACCTCTATGTTTACACTTTACCTTTGGGTTTGCTATTGCTGTATTTCTATGGAAGGAGACCAACTGTAAATTCATTGCAACAAGCATGTGATGAGCAAGCCCAAGGAGCATTACTTATATCAAAATTTTTCATAGACTTCTTAGTTATCACTGTTAGGATTCCTTAATCACGTTCAATGAACATCTTGCTGGTTTTCGCCCTTATTTAAGTTGTTTCCTCTAGCTCCAGGGACTTTGCAATCAGATCTCCTTCGATCTATGAATGTCAAATATGCATTTGTATCGTATACATCCATAATTCAGACACTACAACAAATATGATTATTAGTGACGTATTTATTAGCAACGTATACATAAATGTTGCTAAAAATAACTAATTGCAATGTATATGAAATTGTTGCCCAAAAATTAACTATTAGCGACATAAAATTTTATGCGTCGCTAATAGCCACTTATTAGCGACGCTGGCACTAAGCATTGCTAAAAGGTAAACATTTAAAAAAATAATAAAAAAATACATAACTATTGGTGACATTTTTCCTTATGTGTCGCTTATACATATACTATTAGCGACGCCTGTAACTTTGTGTAGCAAATAGTATTGATAATAGTGATGCTTATCTACAAACGTTGCTATTATCTTTTTTAATTAATTTTATGTAATAAATAATTATATAATAAATAAATATTAAACAAAAGTAAAAATAAACTTCTTAAATATAATATATTTTATTAATTATTTACTATTTCTATATATAATAAATAAATATTAAATTTTTAATAAAATGTAGTTTTAATAATAGAGGGTAGAGAGAGAGAGGGTAAGGAGAGAGTGTAACGTCCGGGAATTTTCTAAATTCCTGAAGTCGTACACGTGGAAATTAAGGTGTAGGACCCCTTAATTTTCCCGTGGGAATAAATTAATTAATGCTTGGATTTGGTGGCTGAAATATATATGGATGGAAAGTAGATAGAAAGAGCTTCAAAACGCCACCAAGAACGCATGAATCGGAGTCTGAATGAGGGAGAAATGACTGTCTGAAGTTGAGCATATCATGCAGGACCCATTTACCCGAATTGAACGTGTGAATTATCCGTTTATACGGGCCCGATCAATTAGCATTCCGAATTTGTGTGTTTTGGGACCCAATTTGGTTGCTAAATTGAAGAGATTTTGGCATAATTTATCATGGGATTAGGCGCTAATCCCATGCCTATAAAAGACGAATTAGGGCTAATAGAAGAGGATTTTTTATGGACGGTGAAGAAGATGAAGGAATTTTCCGGCGAGACTCCGGCAAAGCGTTGGCAACAATGGATCAACGACAACTCAACCTTCAAGGTAGGATTTTGAATCCAAATTAGTGATATTTTATTATTAAAATATAAACCATTTTGTTAATAACATGAATAGTGATTGCTGCAATCACTGTTCACTTTGTATTGTTTTTGTTTTCTGACTGCTACCGGCTGGCCATCGGCCGACCGCTGGTGGCTGGACCCATGTCTGGAGGGGCGTGCCAGTCCTGGCCTTGGCCGCGGCGGCTGGGTATGCTTGGCGGAGGCAGCGGCTTCTGCCGCTGCCACAGTAAAAAAAAAAGGGACAACGGCGGTGCAGTGCAAGCTCTGGCCGGAGGTGGGACCGAGGGTACGGGAATCATCGGAAGATGGTGATCTGGTCGACCCTGGCCTGTCGCTCGGCCATGGTGCCCTGCCGCCGCCATGCTTCGGAATGACGGCAGTTGCAGAAAAAAAACAAAACAAAACTAGTGAATCAGGTCCGGTTCACAGTGTTAAATATGTCAAAAAAATATTAGAAAATTACTCGTGGACCAGGAGAGCTGTGGGATTATTGTGACTGAGTTTCAGGACAGGGAAAAATCCCAGAGTCTCTAAAATGACATTTTTACCCCTGGTAGTTAATTCATCGTGTGAGAACTATTTGCCCGACTTTGGGGCCCCGGTCCAGGGGCCTAGGAGTTGATTTAAAAATCAGGAAAATTCTCAGTGAGAGTCCAATTGGTTACCAAATTATATTCCAAATCTCTTAGTGAAGAAAAATCCCAGTGAGTAGTTAATTGACCCTTTTACCTTTAAGGTTTACAGTAAACCGTTAAGCAAACCTGGGTCAGTTCAAGGGGTTCATGACCCCATTACATGCCAAAAAAATTACACAGAGTCCATGAAGGCAAGTAGTACCCTTGATTTTAATTTTAGACCCATTGGATGTCATTAGGGTTTTAAACCAAATGACAGAAATATCCCTTAGGGTGGACCCACCCACATTCGTGTGAATGGAAGCGTGAGTCGGTCTAAGAGTGGAGCTTTGTGAGAGGTCAATGACTTAAATCAATAGAGGGGCAGTAAAATGACTGGAATGACCCAAGGGAGGGTACCATACCCTAGGTGGTAAAATTACCATAATGCCCTTAGGGGCAATATAATCTGTTTCTGTTGAAACAGATGACCTAGTGAATTAAGAGGTAGAGTACCCTATAAATGACTTCAAAAGGAAGGAGCATGACCCAGTAAGTGACATGAAGACCTTGTCAGGTTGCAGTGTCATGAGAAATAAGGGGTAGAACCCTAATTTTTAGGTTTAAAGCAACGTATTTCACGTGTCTACAACCGAGTGCACCGATCGACTAGAGTGTTTTATACGTCACTCGTGGAATATGTTAATTTACATATCGGGCTTGAATTCTCTGAGCCCTAGCCTTGCAAATGAATGCAATGGGCCTCCGTTTATTATTTATATTTTTGTATGATTGCATGTTATTTATGATGATGCATGTTTTTGATATTGATGCGTTAATTCATATCAGTAACTTAAGATTAATGAAGATTAATCAAGAGACATGGGTTGCTGTTGGTTTGAGGGGAGAACATCTAATCAAGATAATGACTAAAATAACCTCTTTAGGGTTGGGACCAATTCATGGAGTGAACAGGGCCCTGGCATAGATTTTGACCTTGGTTAATGAACCGAGGGTGATTTTGGGATGTTCTCTGAGTCATAGCTCAGTGGATGAGCTATTTAGTGGGCCGATTCACAAGGTGAAGAGGACCCACATGGTTGAGTGGTTACTTGACTGGATGAAAATAATCTAGTCTAAGTTTCAAATGTTTAGGGGAGTCAATGGTCATAAGGACCTGAGACTTTTATGGATATATTAGTAATGTCTTATAAGACATTTTCTCCCAGCGTTGGGAAGGTGGAGATTGCAATATGCATCTTCATCGCCATGATGGTTTGGGTATTGACCAGAGGGTCTTTACCGCGGGTCTCCCGCAAGTCTTCCCAGGACTATTTAGTACATACTAAAAGCGGAGTTACATGAGCATCATGGAAGGCTTGTGTTTCTTGCCAATCTGTGTCCATGAGCACAGTTGGGAGCCTCTTCCCCAGATTCGTGGCAGGCTATTGAGAGGCCTGGGGATTTGGGTCAAGCTGTTGTTAAGCAGTCCACTCCTAGGCTGGAGTACTTTGTTTGGGAATTTTTCGAGGGGCGAGTCATCTCCGAGTTGCAGATTTGATAGTATTAATTATCGAACAAGGGATGTGAGATAATTAATAACAATGTTTGATATTGCTTGTTAACTAGACAAGTGGAGCAGTTAAAGGAATTACTAAAATGTAGGTTGAAAATATCTAAGCATTGCATGTGTGATGTTATGCTTCTTATGATAGAGTAGTTTCTAGGCAGAACTACGTCTGGATCCGATCTTGTTGGAAATATTGGAGATGTTGTCTGATGAGTACGTAAGCAACTAACATCGGGTGATGTTGGCCCCATCCAAAAAATATTAATAAAACCTTTTGTCCTTTGAAGCTCTTCTCCTGTAGGCAGAGATACTCCATTGTGGTTGTGGTTGTTATTTGGTTTGCTTTGTTGCAGATCCTCCAAGCGACGACAAGTGAGACCAAGGCCAGCATGCACAAGAGGTTTCCGCGTTTCTGTAACTCTGGTATGTTAGTATACCTTTATCGTGAGAGTCAACTTGTTATTTATTTTCAGACGGGTGACGGACTTGTACTTAGATGGATGAGCTGGTCTTTATGAATTTTCAGACGTTAAATAATATCATATGATTTGATATTCGTATTTGTGAACCCCAGTTATCATGACCTGAATATTTAATCGAAGGGTTTATTTTGTATTTAAAGAAAAAAAAATTCTCGCTACTTACTGTCTGGGTCGTGACAGAGAGAGAAAGATGGGAGAGAGGGTAGAGAGAGAGAAGAGAGAAAGGGAGGGAGAGGGAAGGAGAGAGAGAGTGAGGAGAGGAGAGAGAGAGGGGGAGAGAGGAAGAGAGAGAGAAGAGAGGAGAGAGGAGGAGAGAGAGAGAAAGAGGGAGGAGAGAGGAGAGGAGAAAGAAAGAGGGGAGAGAGGAGAGGAGAGAGAGAGAGAGGAAGAGGAAGAGGGGAGAGAGTGTGAGGAGAGAGAATTTTTTTAATTATAAATTATTTTTAAAAAACTAAAACATTAAAAAAATAATAGTAGCGAGCATACATTTAAGCGTCGCTACACTTAGTACTATACCTTCGCTACTATAGTAGCTACTCATTGATCTATGTGTCGCTACTACATCATGTAGTAGCGATACATAGCTTTATGCGTCGCGAATAGTGCAAATTATTTTTTAAAAATAATAGAAAATAGAGAGGGGGAGAGAGAGAGGAAGAGCGAGAGGGAGGGAGGGAGGGAGAGAGAAGAGTGGAGAGAGGAGAGGAGAGAGTGAGAAAAAGAAGAGAGAGAAAGAGGGTAGAGAGAGAAGAGAGAGAGTGAATGAGTGTGGAGAGAGAGTGAGGAGAGAGAGAATTTTTTTAATTATAAATTAATTTAAAAAAATAATAGTAGTGATGCATGCAGTTAAGCGTCACCAATACCTAAAGGTAGTAGCGATGCATAGTGCTATGCGTCTCTACTACATTGTGTAGTAACTCATAGCTTTATGCATCGCAAATAGTGCAAATTATTTTAAAAAAATAATAGAAAATAGAGAGGAAGGAGAGAGGGAGAGAAAGGAAGAGAGGGAGGAAGGGACGGAGGGAGAGAGAGGGGGGAGAGAGAGAGAGGAAGAGAGGGAGGGAGGGAGGGAGGGAGGGAGGGAGAGAGAGGGGAGAGAGAGTGGAAGAGAGGGAGGGGGAGAGAGAGGAGAGGAGAGAGAGAAAGAGGGAGGAGAGAGAAAGAGGGGAGAGAGGAAGAGAGAGAGTGAATGAGTGTAGAGAGAGAGAGAGTGAGGAGAGAGAGAAGTTTTTTTTAATTATAAACTATTTTTAAAAAAATAAAATATTAAAAAAATAATAGTAGTGACACATACATTTAAGCTTTGCTACTACCAAAAAAATAAAACATTAAAAAAATAATAGTAGTGACACATACATTTAAGCGTTGCTACTACCTTAGGGTAGTAGTGACGCTTAGTACTATGCATCGCTAATACCCGAAGGTAGTAGCGACGCATATGCTATGTGTCGCTACTACATTGTGTAGTAGCAGTACATAGCTTTATGTGTCGCAAATAGTGTAAATTATTTAAAAAATAATAATAGAAAATAGAGAGGAGGGAGAAAGGGAGAGAGAGGAAGAGAGAGAGGGAGGGAGAGAGAGAGAGAACAGATGAAAGAGAGAATAGAGAGAGAGAAGAGAGGAGAGGAGAGAGTGAGAGAGAAGAGAAAGAGAGAGGGGAGACAGAGAGAGAGAGAGAGGGGGAGAGAGGAGAAAAGAGAGAGAGAGGAAGAGAGAGAGAGAGAGAGGAAAGAGGGAAAGAGAGAGGAGGAGAAAGAGAGGAGGAGAGAGAGGAGAGGGAGAGAGAGAGAGAGGAGAGAGAAGAGAATTATACATTTTTTAAAAAAAATAATAACTAATAGCGAATCACAATATTTTGCGTCGCTAATAATTTGGGTAGTAACAACATATATGTCTATACATCTCTATTACCTAATATTTTAGCAATATATAAATCTATGTGTCGCTACAAATGTATGCATTAGCGATGCATATTGTATATGTTGCTAATAATATATTTTTTTAAATAAAAGATTACTCGGGCGAAATTTCACTCGCTTATAAAGGGCCCCCCAACCCCCCTCTCCCCCACCTTCCCATTCCCTCCTGCACACCGCTGCCTTGCCGCCCCACTGCCTTTGCCTCCCCCGCCCAAGCCCTACCATCCTCCAGCCCCCCCTCCCTCCCGGTCCCTCCTCTCCCCTCTGCTCCGCCCCCCTCCATGGACGGCGGGGCGGACAGTTCACCCCCTCCTATCCCGCCTCCCCCCGCTCCAATCCCCCTCCTTCCCCAAATCAGAGGAGAGGGGGAAGGAGGAGGGCGGAGCCAAGGAGAGGGGGGACTAGGAGGCGATTGGGGGCCAAAGGACGGTGCCACCACCGCCGCCGCCACCATCCTCCCACTCCCCTACTCCGCCCCCTCCCCCCCCTCCCCCCTCTTTATTTTTATTTTTTTAAAAAAATAGTTTTACTATAAGCAATATATAGAATAACGTCGCTAATAATTTATTATTAGTAACATAATTTTACTAATAGCGACACATACACATGCATCGCTAATGAGGACTATTAATGACACTTGGTGTTATGCATTACTAATAAGCAATAGCGATAGTACTTTTTACAGCATTGCTAATAGTCATTAGCGGCACTTAGTGGACTATTAGTGATGCATAAATACGTCGCTAAAAGTCTTTTTTGTTGTAGTAAGAATAAGAGATAAGAACTATGTGAAACAACCTAGTTGTTAAGCAACAATATACATTGCAGAAGCACCGAGCAGAAACGTTATTCAATGGAACCACAGAATTTAGGCTACAAAAGAAAAAAAATAAAAAAGTGTCATCCAGGTTCAAGCAATGCAGTTAACAATCATGGTGTAAAGAAATAGTACAATCCTTCATGCCCAGCCCTAAGACCTTGGCATCAAATGGGTTTGGACATAGCTTGCGCTCGGATCGAAGGCTAGATGATGTTTATATAGTTTCTTGCACTCAGATTTCGACAATAACATGGCCTTTTGCGCATATAAAACCGAATCAGTGTAAAATTAAATTTACTTAGATAATTGTAGTGTAGACGTGGGGAATAGAATCAATAAATTAATGAAAGGTTACATTCAGAATAAAAGTAATATTAAAAATAGGGTAAATTGCACTCACACCCCTGACCTTTAGCAAAATAACATTAATACCCCTAATATTTCAAAAACTACATATACACCCTTGACCTTTGGCAAAATGGTATTACACCCCTTGATGTTTTAAAAATTACATATACACCCCTATTATTAACAAAACTATTAGTAATAATTTTCAAATGACAAAAAAAACCATCCCTTAACCGCTATGCGAGTTACGACTAAGGGTGCAAGTTTTTATGGCCGACCCTACCCAGCTTGCAAAAGAGCGGGTAAGGACTTCAGATTTTTTAGGATGAAGGCGGGTCGGGCTGGCTCTAAAAATTTTAAACCCGTGTAATATAGTGCTGAGGGAAAAAAAGCCCTTAAACCTTGCCCAGCCCGATGACATGCAAAAGAATGTTATATCATCTTCTATGTGTCACTTGTTGATCTAAGACAATGACTTTCAAAGAAATTGTGAGCTAATGCTCAGTGATGATGTTGGGTCTATGTTTTCATCCTATTTAATATGTGTTCAAATATTTTTCTAAGTCTAGATTTTCATGAAGGTTTTCATGAATTATAATGCATATTGCTACTCTGAGCCATACAATTCACCTAATTCTAACAATAAGGGTATGTCAACAAAGTTTATGATAAAGTGTAATTATTAGTAAACATGTTTCTAAAAATGATTACTATACAATTCATGATGCGCAATATGAAGGGAAGTCACTGGTCTTACAACCAACGAACTCACAAGTTTACTAACGTGGTTGTGTTATGTGCTTGCTGTACTAGTGTTAGCTGCCAATTGGTAATATTAGGGGGTTGTTGAACTTGTTTTGAAAGTATCAATAAAATTTTTTTGCTTATCATACTCTTGAATCCTATTTTTTTACATGTTATGATCTCATGCCAATTGAAATCAATCAACACGAACACACTTTCGGGACATGATTTTTTAGTTACCATAATTTCTATCATACAATGCATGTAATATGTGTAGAAAAAAATTAGAAACAAAAAAAGCCCAAAAAATCTGAAGCGCAACCCCACTTAGGGCTTGCATTTTGAAGGCCAGCATAAGATTAGAGCCAGATCAGAGCTGGGCTGATATGGGAAATTAGTTTAAGTGATAAGGCCAGGGCCTAGCTTTGGCCTGACCCTACCCGGCCCGCTTAAAGCCCTAATCATGGCCAATGAGAGTGTGATGGGGAATGGGTGGAAGAGGGATAAATGTCACACTCATGATTGGTGTCATACCCCCCCCCCCCTTTGACCCACTTAGTAGTAAAGTGAAAATGAGTATTTTTGTCATTTAAAATAGCTACTAACACTTTTGTTGATATTAATAATCATTTTCAAATGACAAAACTACATTTTTCCCTTACTGCTAAGCGTGTCAAGATAGATAGGAGCATGGTGGAGATCGGTCGGAAGAGTGGGCATGCTCATCACACGCATGATTGGTTGTGGCCTCTTACTACTGACCCCCTTAGCAGTTAAGTAAATAAGGATATTTTTGTCATTTAAAAATAACTACAAACACTTTTGTTATCGGTAAAGGCACGTGTAGTTTTGAAACATCAAGGGTGTAAATGTCATTCTACCAAAAGTTAGGGAGTGTGTGTGTGTGTGTGTGTGTGTGTAATTTTTGAAATATTAAGGGTTGTAAGTGTTATTTTTCTAAAGAACAAGAAGTGCATATGTAATTTTTGAAACATCAAGGGGTCGGGAGGAGTAAGTGCAATTTATGCTTGAAAATATTGCAAATCTTCGTAGAGGAATGGGTAACATTGGGCAATAAATGATACTACTCATGATTTGTAAATCTGATCCAACTCAAAAGAAGACCCTAGATTTAGGAACCCGATCTAACTCAACTCAAGATAAGACCCGAAAGTAAGGAACCTGACCTAACCTAAGGTAAGACCCAACTATCCAAAATGCCAAGATAGAACCTCAAATTTATCTTGGTCGGGATTCCAATACCCCGACAAAACTTGAAATGAAATTCAAACCAATCATTGACCCTGAACGTTTTGGAATGAAAATGAAAGACATTTTTTCCCTTCCTCAGCATTTAACGACTTTGAGGAGACCTGTGTTTTTAGTAAACAATCGCCCTGGCTTGGTCACTGCAACCCCCTTTATGAGGAGGCACCTCTTTTCCTATAAAGTTACTTAGCGAGAGTTGTCTCACGCTCCAAGGTTTTCTCTACCTACGTATCTGTCCTTTTATTAAAAGTCATTCAAGCTTTTCCTGAGAGTATGACATGGTTTACTTCAACACCATAATGCCTAGTATTTGTCTACCCTTTCTTACCCCGCCTAGATTTGGATATGAAACTTAGTATTCATAGATGTCCTCGTTATTCCCATTGAAAAGGAAATTTCTTTAGGTTATATCATGTCTTTTAATATGAAAAATGGGGTAGGGTTAAGTTTACTTGTACATAAAATATTGGGTCAAGTGATTTAGATCAGGTCAATTCTTAGCTATTATTTACAAGCCAAACTCAACCCGAGTGGTTTTTTTATGCCCAACCCTACCCAAGATAGACCTGACCCTTCCCAAACTAGGGCAATCTCAAGACGATTCTATTTGGGTTCGTTGGGTCTGGTTTTTCTTGTGAAGCCTATGTAAAATAGTGTCGGCAAATTTAATTAGAAATTAATTAAGATTATGTATAAGAAAAGGATAATATTAATGTAAATAATTAAGAATAATATAAAAAATTATAAAAATCTATGGTAACTCTTTCTCACTTTTAATAGAAGTATCATATAGTATGATTACATATATGGATGGTATAATAAACGGTGTACATAGGATGGGTTAGGAAACAAATAAAGATTACATAAAAAATTACAGGTGATCTAGGAAATAATGAAAATCAATAGTACCCACCTACTCGCATTTAATAGTAGAATGACATTCAAGAAATTCGGTGCCTCCGATCCTTGCCATCTACTCCATGACAAAATCACTTGCTTTCATTTAGGTATTACTTTTTTCCTTCTCAGAGTCAAATCCCTCATTTTTTGAATCTTAAACTGTGGTAGGCATTAAAAAATATATCATAAGATCATTGATGGAGCTACGTCTAGCCTTAAAATAATATCACGAAATCTTGGTCTCTTTGTTTTTTCAATATAACTCATAAACCCTCAAGGTGCCACAGGCCCGAACCAGCCTGGGAGACATCCTATCCAGCACGCTACGGCTGGATTAGCGGGTTTTTTTAAATCCTACCTGGAAGAAAAGTATTAGTGGTTAAAAAAGAGTGGCACAATTCTCTAAATTTATATTTGTTGTAGGCCACCCATGTTGAGGCCTTGTTCCGTGTAAGTGTGCAACCAGTTTATATGTACTTGGATTCGCCAAAAAACATTGCAATGCCCAACATAGTTACTACACATATTCCTCCCATGATTCATTAAAAAAAAATATATCTCCCATGACAGTGCAGTACGTACCTAAGATGAGCTCTGGATATGCCGCAAAATTTGACCACTTTCATTGTCTGAATACATCATTAACAGCTATAACACGCTGAAAGGGAAGTGTACATATATATAGCTGTCATCACTTTTTTGCATAGCTGATAACCATGGGACTCAGAGGATTGATCTTGAATCCTTGAAGAGCATCCATTGCAGCAGAGGACTGAACATCATCTTCAAACTCTACAAAGGCAATGCCAGGCTTGGCTTCGATCATTCTCACTTCTCTAAATCCTGGATACTGTTGAAACAGTAACTGGAGCATCATGCTTGTTGTTTCATGTGGCAGGTTTTGGATGAACAAGATATTGTTTGGAGCAACTGCCTCATCCGGCTTCCCTTGCCTAAATGATTGTGATTCCTGTAAGGTGGAATAAGAGGCACCAGTGATCAAAAGAGAAGCATGCTGGAAAATATTTTTCTACATACTGCACCTGATTAACAAAATCTGTTTGAAATGAGCAAATTAGCTAAATACATAAGACTAACCATGTAAAAGACTAAAAATCTTCACTTTTAAATTTCAAGCAAAGTAAAAGGGGTCCACATGTTGGGACAAGTACAAAACATGTGGGTCCACACATGAGGGGTCCACTTTCCATCCCACAAGTTGCTTTGCTGTAAGCCATCAGCAGAGTGGTTTTAGCACTCCATTTCCCAGTAGAGTATTTGCAGTAAAATTCTCAAGAATGATAATGGACATTAGAACTGAACCTGGATTTGGCACAGTGACCTTTAACTAGTGCTTCAGTGTCAACATCATCACTTGTAAGACACGAGGCTACTTAATTTGTACACCCTCAAATTGGATGCTGTTATATATAGAGAAGAAATACTATAATATTATTACTATTAATATTACTTGGAAGTTTGATGATAGAAATAATTATTAGCTAACAAAAAATACCAGATCCTTGCATTTAACAAATGTTATACAAGCAATAGTTTCTTTTAGAACTACCAAAGACCAAATGAATGCTGTAAATCGAGGGCTTGTCATTCCTTGGTGCAATATTTTCGTTAAAATAATCAAGCAAAAAATTGTATTTAATTCAGGAACAAGGCAATTAGAAAACATACAGGATGTCCACCGTTAGCCTGAGGAACTGAACCATTAGTAGTAGCACCAGACCGCTGTGCCTCCTCAGCCTTCCGTTTCTTTTCAGCTACAAACACAAAATAAATAGTAGGTACAAAAAATTAGTGCATAGCATGATAGATGCCTGCAAATATATCGTACTGAAATGAAAGAAATAAAACCAAAAGCTTTTTTTGGTAAGGCTTAACCCCACACTCATATAACAGATATTTGGCCAAGGCAAGGGATTACAGTCAAATATAGCAGGTTCAAAACCATTAACAAATCATATTCATCTCGCCTTTTAATAGCCACCGGACACAATGAGAGATTTGGGAAAAAATGTTGTACATGAGCAAATTATTCATGAACTTAATCCTGCTCATCTATAAGACAGTTTTAATATGCTCCTTTTAACAAGGGAAAATATTTTTATATACACACACTATTAACTCTAACAAGGTAAAAATGATTCAATATTCCCCTTTTATTTTCTAGAGAAGCACCACCTTTTCAGACACAAAGCAGAAACAGATTCCGGTTGTTGTGTTTCTTATGCAGGATACCTGTTTCCGAACATAGAACGATGGTATCTATGATACTTAGCTTTCAACAATTTAAGTTTTCAAGTGTTTATCCTTATCTGGAAGAGCAATATTATAAAAGAAAAAGGATAAAAACCATTGCGAATGACTACTAAGAGATCTTTTGTTATACCTTTTTCTTCTTGCTTCTTTTTCTTCTCTTTTGGAACATATGTGCCGTCTACTTTTGCAACACAGTCCGACTTTGTCTTGGCATATTGTATACGCTGCAATAAAAAAAAGTCATGCAGAAACTGCTTACGTAAAACTCCCAAAAGAAAGAATGACGGCGAGAGCTACCACCAGTAGTTTCTTTTGTTACATTTATTAACAACTGACTGATTCCGCAACGCAACTTATTCAAACAATAAAAGCTACATTTAAGGCATCTATGCATATTGGTACATCACCCAGCCCCATTGGTAACAGAAGCAACAATATCTCCTTTTCACTTAAAAACAGAGATCAGAAAAGTTTGCAAATACGAGAGACCAATCCAAAGAAATTTTCATCTCATGCAACTAAATAGGCCTCATAAAGCCTGAAAAGAGGATGAATACAACAGATCAACAGGAATTATTCTTTGCACTCTAAGCTGGTTCCTGTCAATGATGTCGCTTCATCTTAAATGCAGATGATAGTTATTTTTTTAATACAAGTAGACATCCACCAAGTTTATCTCACACTTGTCCCTGAAGTAAGATTGTGACAACTTGGAACAAAGTGGCATTGCCAATTTATGTTGCACCTCAAATACAGTTTCAACTTGCATCTATGGTGATCTCAAACTAAAATTATTCCTCATTTAATTCACATTAACATTGTAGAATGTTCAAAATTTGATAAACTATGGTCCACTCAACACATGCTGGAAAAAAAAAATTATCCATGAAAAGAAACGATGAAAGATTTTTTTTTATATAAATAAGGCCCACAACACACACACACACACACATTTTATACCACAGGTACTCTATCCTGGCACCTATCACACAACTAGAAGAGAACCAATCGGTGCAACTTAGGCTGGATATGCACAAGGAGGAACAATTTAAAAAATTAAGAATGAGAGAAGTTGTGAAAGAAGCTAAGAAGAAATAGGTCCATGTATACGGCTACTTACAGCAGCAACATGATCAAGTTTTTATGTGCAAAGTGGTATACAGATTTGACATGGTCCAAACCCATTTTTGCAATTATTATACAATATTTTGGAGCATAAGTTGAACTAGCAAATATTTTTTGATTATTTGGTCGGCCATGTATGCCCCTCTTTAGAGGGTTGTGTCAAGATGGACATGCCCCCTAAAAACATGCCACTATGTTTATTTACGTGGATTTTGTACCTTTGATTCAGACGAAGAGTCAAACATGATAAAGAATTTACGTTGCCGCCCCCAGGATAGCTGGGATATGGCGCATGATGATGATGATTTGGTAGGCTTAGACGCCTAGTGCCCGCATAGAGAGAGCAACTCAACTTAGACAACACATCCAACTCTAATTTATTTTATTGAAAGATTACATTAACTATAATTTGATGCTAGAAGTAGTTGGTATAGCATGATTGAGTAGATGTCAGGTTGCTTGCATCATCTACTTAGCAAATTCCATATGAAGACTTTGTTGTCAGTCCCCAAGGTTTGACAATTTTTGTACAAGTTCACTATTTTTCCCAATCAGTAGAATGATCCCTCCAATTAATTGCTGCCTTTATATTTTTAGTTCTTTTCTTAGACTCTGTTAAATACAGCTAGTACGGCCAATGCTATAAAATACCGTACAAGCAAGACCTAAAATTGCTCATAAGCCTTTCCAAGAGCTACATATGTCCTTATGTAAAAAAGGAGGCATTTATTCACGTTCAAAAGGCACTATTTCTATTAAAAAATACTAACAAAACTGCTGCTTATGCTTTTTCAAGTTTCTCAATATTGTTTATCTGGCAGCATACTGAAGAAAATTCCCACTATAAAACTGTTTGAAAAATAAAAGTTCGTTACGATACATATCTACTTCAGACAAAAACAAGCAAATGCTCATTAAATACCAAGATTCATCAATTATACAGATATTCATGTAATTATGGCATAACAAGTACCTATACCCACCATAGGTTTATCATAAAAAGGAAAGCTTTGCATCTGGCGTACTGCAGCACTCGCCGCCGTAACTTCACTAAACACAACCCATGCCTGTCCTCGAAGTTTAGGTGTTTTTAGGGCTACAACATCCAAAATCCTTCCATATTGAGAGAATAATGCATACAAGGACCTCTTGAGTTCTGTAATAGAATACACAAAGAAAAGGTTTTTCAACCATAACATATATAAATTGGTACAACATAGAAAGATCAAGGAGACGGAAATCTGTCAATATAAAAGTCTAATCAGCAATGCCAAGGAAATATTTACTATAGCATCAGCCCATTTTAGAGCCACACAAAACTCCATTTGAACTGAAAAACTTGTAGATATCATCCGCATAGGCAACCTTTCAAATCACTACAAGCCTACAACCTTTAATTCAGCTTACCTGGCCTTTTGACCTGGTAACAAATTACATTTTCTTTTTATTGTTTATGCTTCAGTACAATCGCCTCCCAAGTCACAATAAACCACACACTATACATCTCATTAATAATAGTTTTTACTTTCTCACAGTCTAATCGCCATCATTAGATTAATAAAAAAAAATATTTTTGGCTAAGGATACCGAAAATGGATTGAGCTTAATTAAAGTGTGGTCATTTTTTCTCATTCTTTCTCCAAAAAGTAGAATAAAACTTTTCTGTTTCTTATGTTCGTGTTACAAAAAATAATCTTAGAACTTTAAAAATACCAATAAGTTCTATCTCCCTTTGAGAGTCATAAGATGCTTGATAGGAAACTACAAACTACGTCTTAAGAAGGTGGCTTCCAAAGGTGATAAGTTTCATCTCTCCCACACACTATTCCCTCTTTCATCTAATCTGACAATAAAAAGCTTTCTTTCCATCTCAACAGTGGAAGATCAGAATATGAATGAGAATCCAAGAAAGAGTCAAATGCTTCAGTGAAGTTTAACAATGAAAGAAATTTCTCAACCAAAAGCTAGTGTAAACCCAACCTCTAATTCCAGAAAGCATAAAGTGAATATCAGTAATAAAAATTATTGTTCTTGCTGAGGTAAATAGAAAACTGAAGTATTTTTGTTCTTGGGTACAAGCGCATCTTCTTCCACTATTGGTAAGAGGCTAATAGCTGCTAAATGGGGGGATAGACACATAAGTAGAGAAGAAGTCAAATTCACACATATGACATCATCTACTAGGCGCTGCCTCAATATTTTATAACACAGCCTCTTCCTACTTTACAAGAACGCCATAATAATCATATGTCACATCACAGCTTGAAAGAAAACATTACATTGACCAAAATCATGACATTCGATCTTTTGCATTTCTGAATTTTATTAATGTCCAAATTCTTTGACCTTTATTTGAAACTTATAAAAAAATGCTTTGCTGCAACTAGTTTTTACTTCATGTCATAAAATAAGAAAAATCCTATCTCATTTTTTTAATCCCCATACTTTTTTAATCTTCAAGTAAATCAAATCTTACAAAGAGATTGAGAAGTACAACTGAGATTCCATGGGACTAAAAACATATAGAAGATACAAATTGTCATACTATAGCATATAGTACTAAAACTATTCACTTTCTACACAAGAAGTATACTAGTTACTAATTATAAAGTATCACATGGAATATTGTTGATTAGAACGTATTTACATGAAATTTTTCCATAATTTTTCCGTTTTCTGCACATGCAAAAACTAGTATTTTCGAAATAAAAAACCAAAATTCTATGAAAGAAAACGCGAAGGCTTCTTCCATACACTTTGTTATTCTCTATATGTTTTCTCTAATTATATAATTAATTATTCAGTGTTTCTGTTAATCATGAAGAGACTCATGGGAGGCCGATTTAGTAATTATTTAAGCAGCCATGTCACTTTGAGTTCAAGCCTGGATTGTCAACAGGATAGAACAGTCAACTGCAGTTTACTTGACCAACTTCTAATAAATTTTGAATAATGAATTAGATCCCTTAACCCACAATTTTCATCTTAACGAATCTGTTTTAAGAGTTTCAAGGCTCAAAAATAGGTCTATATTTGTTATGTCTCTGCTGCCTTAGGCTATTTTAGGCCATTCTTATATTAGGAACTTCCTTAGACAATTCTATTTTAAGTAGTATTTATAATTCCTCGCTTTACTAATGCTTAATTTAATGTTAGTTTCCTAGGTTGATTGAGAGTTGTAATTGGGTAAGTGTAAAACTATAAAAGGGCTTACTACCATAAGACCAGTATGTGAATTCAGAAGTAATTGAATAGCAGTTCTTAGTTCCCATATCCTTCCTCATCTCCTTCATCCAAATCTTCTACCCTTTCTGTCCAAAGCTCTCAACTTTCACTCTTATTACTTACTACTTACCTTGTGCTGCTATTTGGGCGACATCAATATTCAGGCTAATTTGGGGGCTGATTTGTCATCGTTATTTACACAATTTTCTATGGATACTGCATTTCAAAATTAAACAGAAATATATTTAATTGCATTTTACGTGTACATATTCAAATAAATATTGAATAATGCATTAGATCCCTCAAACCACAATTCTCAACTTGATTAAGCTTCTTTAAGAATTTCAGGGCTCAGAAAAAAGTTCTATGTTCAAGTTAATTCAGAAGCTGATTCATCCCAGCTAGTTCCACAATTTTGTATAGACATTGCTTTCAAACATTTACCTGCAACATCATAATGTCAAGGTAATAGAAAACTAAGTATACATGAGGTCAAATCTATCTAAAGTGACAAGAGAATTTTTTAAAATAAGTACACATGGGACCACCATCTTCAACATCATCATCTAATTTAAGAAAATACCATGCCCCCTGCAAAATTGTTACTTAAATTTGTAAAAAAAGAAAATGTATCGTGAGAAGAAAGATGTGTGCCTACAAAAAGTAAGACATACAAAATTGTCACATCTACATACTCTATGCACAATTGTAATTGTGACTTTTTTTTAGATATTTAAATACCGAACTCTCCAGTAGATGCCAATAGCCAAAGTCTCTCTAAATTATTGATAAGGACATTACATGGTCAAAATACACAGAAACAATTGAAGCAAGATTTGTACACAAGAAGATCAGCAAACCCAATGCTAAAAATAGAGCAGCAGCATCTCTAAATGCATTTTCTGCATAGACCAGAAAATCTTTTCATCCAAACCCCAACTTGCGAACGCAACCAACCTAAGCTAATGACACCCCATTCCACATTAACAGCCACATAAATGCAGAAAGCACAGTATAGAGACCAGTGAAACGTCTTCTTCCATCAAAACTGATGTAGAAGACTCGAACCCAGATTTTAGAATTGCGACGCAAAATTATTACTTCCCAAGGAAGAGAAACTAAATCGATAAGACTTCTAGCAAATCCAAATGGCTAAAGTAAGAAAAAAAAATGGAGGAGCTTTTCAGATGAGAAAAACGTACCCTCTTTCTTGACTTTCTCTGCGAGGTTTTTGATGTATATGGTCTGGTTGGGAGGAATATCGCCGGAGAGCATGGTCGGAGACTGTCTGAAGGCAAACCCTGAATTTTGCCGAGCTTCGCAGAGAACTGAGCTTCAGGTTCCTGATTTGAATGTCGGACTCGGACCCGCGACTTTGAGGATCTAGCTCATGGGCCAACTCGATGAAACAAGCATCGGCCCAATGGGCTGCTGCGTGTCACATCGACCAATCAAATTCCGTGGAGCGATTAACCGAAGTTCCGCGATGAATTTCGATTTTTTACTTTTTTTTTACAAGAATTTTCATTTTTCGTATTTGTCCCTTTTGCTAACCTTTATGCTCTTAACCTCACGTATCTCTCTATCCAAATCCCTTAGGGTGTTTTCTGTATCTCTAGAATACTTTTTTAGCGTGTTATCCTACCATTACACTATATTTCCCACCTCTAATACCACTATCGCACTTCACCCCCTCCACCTCCTCTACTACAACTAAAATCTTTGCAAACTCTTCCCCTTCTCTAGTCCCGCTGACCCATCAAAGCTCCCTCCCCCCTCTCGTCCCCCAATATAATAAAGTCAACAAGAAGCTCATTATCCAAGAGTCTGATGTAAGATGTCTAATTTTAAACCAATTCAATTTTTTTTAATTATATAAATTATGTGGTTTTGCTTAATTGCTGGTTTGATTTGATTTTGAGGTTAAAGGGTTAGTAAATATGACTTAAATGAGGTTTAATTTCACTTATTATCCTCATGTAAATGTCATCAATAAGGCCAATGAGTGGGTACTTTCGCTTTACCTTTACTCAACTATTAAAACTTTTGGCTATAGTATTCAGCAAGTTTCCATACTTTTCACCTTGAAAGTGTGCATTACACTAGTGCCCTGACTTGTTTAATAGAAACTAATTATATACATCCCCTTATGTTTGTTGGAGCTAAAACAATGTTTTCTCATATTCATGCATATTTGTTACATGTGCAATTGCGTAGATCATCTTGCCGACCTATGTTTTACCTCCCACCACCGTCTTCTTTTTGAATCCTCTATCCTTTAAGTTATGCTCTAAGTATAACATATAGTACCCATGAAATCCATTAGGGAATATTACGATGATACTGTTGATCAATCATTTTTCATTATTGAATACAAATATAATCAGCCTCTTGTGACCCACGATGGCTCACAGTGAACTAAGAAACAACATCCAATTGTCTTCATTCTCATTTACAACACAATAGGTCAATGGAAAGATATAATCTCTACTATCAATTGTATTTGCTACTAATAGAGTTCTCTTTTCTTTCCAATTCAAGATTGTGACACCTAAAAAATAATAAGGGTAGACAATATCTAAACCCAAGAATAGATGCATTCAATAAAATTAGGTAACACAAGAATCTCCTCTCCGGGCTTACCACATAGTGTGCAAAACTTTTGGAGTTGGTCATAGTGAGTTTGTTACAATACCATGGGAGATCATTGTACGAATCCATGTAAGTACCATGTATGCAGGTCACTGCTACCTCTTTCACACACCATGCCTTTTGATAGGTGATAGTTACACTATACTCTCGTTGCATGTCCTTCACCATATTAATTAGCAAATATGTTGGTTTATCTTGCACATTATCCACAACCAACTTAGACAAGAGGCCATGCAATGCATGAGGATGATACTTTCTCCTTATTCCCCCCGTACAAATATAAAGATGAACATGCTCTTTCACTTAAAAATAACCTATCTTCTAGTCCAAAATGACATGTATTTTTTAACTACAACCAGGGCTTCCACAAACTATCACAACTCTTTGCTTTCTATTCCTTGCGTATTTATACTTGAAGTTGTAAGCAATAAAATACTATTTTAATGTATTCCTAACTTCATATTGATCCTTAAATTGGTGTCCAATTCCTATGAAATTATTTTCCAAAATACTCAATCGCATTACCATCCCTTAACTACTTTCAGTTTTTGCCCTTTCTTTCATATGTAAGTTATTGTCATACACACTATCTTGTGTTTGTAATGTCCTCTGCCATAGCTCCTTTGTCACCAAAAACTTGCAACATTCTCCTTCAACGGCTGAACACATTGAATAGATCATTAACCCTATATCATTTGCTACAATAGCCTCCTCATCCTAGTCAAGGTATAGGTATTTTAAATTGACATCCTCATAGAAAATTTTAAAAGATTTCTCTAACCGTTGCACAAATGAACTGATAGTACCTCCTTTTTGACATAATGTAAATTACTGACGTATTCTACTATCGTTAATTTGCCATTGGGGTTGCATTCAATAGTCCCCCCATAGCACACCAGTACTCTTATCTTTGATGGTAGACTATACACATTGATACAACAATATTACTTACTCATGGAACATAATTTTCTTTCCAAATCAACTAACAAAATAACCAACATTGCAGTCTCCTATATTATGAATATATTTGTCATGCTACATACCCTATATTGTGAAGGGATTTGTGATATATTACATTATGTTGTGAAAGATGTTGTCATTCAAGACACTATTGTTGTGAAGGTAGTTGCAATTCAATATATTATGTTGTGAAGGCAATTGCGAACCACTTGCAATTGCACTTACAATTGGCCATCCCAATTGTGATGATCTTGCATCACACACACATCACAACTACATCACAATAAAGTCATAACTAAGTTGCAATTAATTTTCTTCACAACATTATGTAAGACATTGCAACATTTTCGTAATTCAATCACAAACTTATCTTTAATCCATCGCTACCCTATTTTTACTTGGGCATTTTGTAAAACTATCACACCTATTCACCTACAACAATGTCATTCCTATTTCAATGCGCTTTCATGGTAATGACCTCGCACACACTTTTAACAATAATTATAGCACATTTCCTAAGCCATCACAACTTCATCTAGTGGCCTTCTCTAACCTATTTGTCTCATCATATTTTAAACTTCTTTCTCCTATCAGTTAACCCATTAGTCCTATCATATCAACTTAGGACTAGAAGATTAAATTTGTATCCAATAGTAGAGAGTGAAGCCAGAAGCTATATTTACATTGTTCGAGGGTCTAACGTCAGGCTTCTTGGCAAGCTTCAACTTCCTTTCCGAAATGAGAGAGTAGCAAGTTCCTTCTGTAAGATCTATAATTTTATTTTATCTTAATTCCTTTTAATTGTGTGAATTTGTGTGGTTTTGCTTGTTTACTTATTTGATTTTAAGGTTATGGGTTAGTTAATTATGACTTTAATAGGGTTTAATTTCATTTTATGAATATTTATGTCAAGTTTGATTTGCCCTATTTTTTTACCTATTTATAGGTATTTTCTCCTAATTTTTTTCTTGTTTAAGGGAACAGACCCCATCATGGAACCCATGTCTATGTGAGTGGACATGCGACCCATTTGAATATCTAATCTTCTATTATTTTATTTAATCAGATTTGGGTATAATTAAATTTTTTTGGGGGCCAAAATAACCTTAATTAACCATTTAGGGTGTTTTGAGTTATTTTTTAGCCCAATATTTCTTATTCTTAGCCCAAAACCCTTACTATATATTGAAAAACCTTAGTCATTTGCCAAATGGGGAAGGACTATGTTAGAATAAAAGAATTACTCTACCCCAACTTCATTAAAGAAGAAACTTTGATTAAGGTGAGTTTTCTTCTCTTAATCAACTTAATCTTTCGATTTTGGTCTTAATCACTTATACCTTCATTTCTCTCAAATTTATTTTTGATTTTCTTCCATCAAAATTATATATTTAATTTAGATTAAGAACCTTAATAAGGTGATTTTCATTCTAAGGATAACTTAGATCTACCTTCTTTCAAATTGAATTATGATTTTTTTTAAATGAACCTATAAGATAAGCATGTTTCCTAAAACTTTAAAGTTGTTAGGAAAGGGATTTTTTTTCGTATTTCATATTAGAAACTCAAGCCATTAGGAAAGGAAAATCTTATTTATGTGTTTCATATTCTAAAAAAACCAAATAGACCTATTAATATGGTACAAATGGAATATATACTTTCAGTTTTGTTCAAATATTGCATTTACAAAATGTGTACAAATACCATTGTCACTCTTGACGTCCACTAGACCAGCATGTTTATGCACTCAAAATTACGATTCTCTGAGTTCACATGGAAGCTTGATTATATTTATTTTTAACTTTTCTTCCAGTTAGACAAAGATTACAAACGGCTCTTTTGCCATCCGGCTTCAATTCAATGACTTGGTAAGCAACATAAGTAGATATTTGGTGCTTCAGTGATGCAATGACAACACCTCCTGGCTCAATCACGGAAGAAAATGTAATTTTTTTTATTTGGGCAGAAAATGTAATGATCTATTCGAATGTATGGAACATGTAAATAAAAAGCTAAGCATAAATCATCTGAAATTATATAAGCTGTTTCTCAATTATCAGTGTATTTCCTCATTTATAACCTTGTAAACCAGCAGATAATTTGAAGATATTGCCTTCAATAGGTCATAGTGAGTGACAAGAAATACCCCTTAGCTCTATCCATTTCAGGTGATCTGGACAGACAAGGATCATGATTGTACCTGCCATCCTTGCTACCATCCTTACATGTCCTTTATACATGACTGATCCCTTTTTAAAAATTTTGCCTGTTTCACTCACTTCAGAATTTGGCTTATAAATTTACATTCCTCCATTGCCAAATCCAAAGGTGAGGACATCCAAAAGAAATTATAGTAGGTCCAGGATTAAGACCATTAACGAAATTCACTTCCAAGCCAACTAGGGTTTACAATTATTTTTGCTTTAAAGTTTAATCCAAATGTAATGTATTGGCTTTGTATTCCCACAGAGAACACTTTTAACTAGAGTAAATAATGTACATCTTATCCAAAAAAAGAGTAAACACTGTACACTGAAGTTCACATGAGAAGTTAACTTTCTTCTCTGAGATTAAGGGTTATCCTAGGCTTCCAAATATGCGATTCAAAATTTTCCAAATTCTGTGCCCACTATGCTTCAATATGACTATAAAATACCTACGAAGAACGGCATCTCAATCCGATTCAATTTGACCCTCTATGTGCAAACTCCAGATTCTTCTTTGGTCTGATAACATGCTTTTATAAGAACAAATGGACACTTTTCTGCCAGCAGCAACACCGTCAATCTCCTAGAAAAAATAAATCAATCATGATTTGTCCACATGCAACCTCCAACCCTAAGGTTAGAGACACTGAAAAGAGGTCAGTTTCTTCATTCCCATTGATAGCCATGGGAAAGAATGATAAAAATGCTACTAATAAGATAACCTGTTTTCTTTTTAGCAAATGTGTATCTATGTAGATGCACCGTATGGAGTTCAACACAGAGTGAATGGTAAAGGAGAGAAGGGATAAGGATGCGAGAAAAATCCAGAAATATTATTTGTTGGATAATGCCGAAAATGTACTTCACAGCTTTGTTGATTTTAGATGGACCAATCCTCCATTTCTTTCTGTTCAGCAACACCTAAGATGGACTTCACAGCTTTGTTGATTTTAGATGGGCATAAATACCGATTATCCATTTTTTCTGTTCAGCAACACTGAAAATGGACTTAACAAGCTTCAATGACTTTAGATGGAGATGAAATTGCCAATTCTCCGCTTCCTCTATAGACTAAACTTCTATTGGCCTTTCACTTGGGCATATCCGATGAAATTGTCAAGTCATCTACAACCAGAAATTAACAACTCATAGTCAAGACATAAGCTAGGGTGGTGCGCTACAAGTTTCAATTTACTGCCTGGTCATTGAGAAGCTGTCAGCAATATGTGCAAGTTATGAGAACTCAGGTGCATGTCACAGCACACATATCTCTGCAAAATAGATACGATTGGATCCATTAATTTGAAAAATACATGTCTGTAAAGTCTAAGAGGAAGATAAATGTAGCTCATGCATACTCTGAATTCTTCTGCTACTCCAAATCCAATTTCCAACGTACTGTAGAAGGCAAAGGTAATTGCTCCAAATACAAACTTTGGGAACTAGACTAAAGAATGGATTCTGTACCATCAACTCAGTATGTACGATCAAACCATCTGTCAGGATAAGCCATTGCAAAATCGAAAAACTATGAAAATAAGTGTATAATTACCAATAATCACCACACGAGCATAATCCATCCTCAAAATGATGAAAACGATTCATATCTCGCACCACAATTTCACGTCGAGCAATCACGGAGAAGACCTTCATTGCAGCATGGCAATCCATGCATATCCGAATATTTTTTATTATTCGAATTGGACTACAAGGAGGACATTTCATCAACCCAAAAGCAAAGGCTAGCCTCTCGCTATGAACCCATAATAGGCGATCTTTTTGGTCTTCCTCCACATCATGCAAAACTACATTCCTGTCTGGGACATATCCAGCTGCTTCAGTTTTCTTTCTCAACAATTCAAGCATTCCATGAATGACCCTAATCTCAGGGTGTTTTAAGTCCCCAACCATGAAACAGTGAACTTCAGTTTGAATCTCTATCCAACTAAGCCCTGGTTCCTTTTTCAACCCCTGAACCCTCATGGATTTTCTAATCAAGGCCACATATTCCCAGCTTCCAGCAGCCGCATGGAGATTTGACAATAAAACATGGGTGGTTCCATCTTGTGGGTCCACTTCAAGAATGTGTTCTGCAGCCAATTTCCCAACCTCGATATTTTTGTGCACTATGCAAGCACCAAGCAATGCTCGCCAGGCCATTATACTAGGTTCCGATGGAATTTCTTCAATGAATCTCACAGCCTCATTTAAATAACCTGAACGGCCTAAAAGTCTGACCATGCAGGTATAGTGTTCCATACATGGTTCAATCCCATATTCCCTAGTCATAGAGCTAAAATAAGAGAATCCCTCCTTCACCTGACCCATATTTGTACACGAAGATAAGACACCAACAAAAGTTATTGCATTGGGTGTGATGCCCGATTTTCCCATCTTTTTAAAAATGCTAAGAGTATCGGCACTAAGACCGTGCAAGGAATATCCTGAAATTATTGAATTCCATGAAACTTGATCCTGTTCAACCATAGTGTCAAATACCTTACGAGCATCCTTAATAGCCCCACACTTGGCATACATATCGATTAGTGCATTACCAACTGCTACATATTCTCCAAAGAGTGTTTTAACAATCAATGAATGAATCTGGGCACCTTGCTCTAAGGCTGCTATGCTTGCACAAGCCCTTAGAACACTAGAATAGGTAACTTCAGAAAATGGAACTTTTGCATTAAGCATCTCATAGAAGAACCTCATAGCTTCCTCCTCGTGACCCAACTGAACATTTCCAACAATAATCGTGTTCCAAGACACCTGAGTTTTTTCTTCTAACTCATGAAATAACTGCAATGCTTCATTCAGTCTTCCACACTTAGCGTATACATCAATAAGGGCATTTGCAACATATATCTCAATATCCAACCCAATTTTGACCAGATGTCCATGTGCTTGTTCACCGTATTCCAGAAATTCCAAATCCGCAATGGCTTGTAAAATACTAGAGAAACTGTGACCATTGGGGATCATAAAATCTTGTTGCATACGATGAAACAATTTCAGTGCCTCCTCGCTCCGTTGGCATTGAGCATAACGTGAAATCATAAAACTCCAAAGAACAACATTCCTATGGGGCATACCTTCAAAAACTGCACGAGAATCTTCGATATCCCCGCATTTTGCATACATATCAAGAAGCCCCCCAGCAACATGAGGGTCCAATTCGTATTGCGATTTGATAACACAACCATGAATGCTTTTTCCGAAATGTAGTGCCTCCAAGCCCGCCGAAGCTTTTAACAAGCTGGTGAAAGTATAATTATTGGGTTCAAAACCACACTTCTTCATTTCGAAGAAAAGTTCCAAGGCTTCATTCCAACAACAATTCTCAGCATAGCAAGAGATAATTCCCGTCCAAGAAACCATGTCCTTCTCCGAAATCCTATAAAAAACACTCCTTGCATCACTGATTAAGCCGCAAAGGGAGTAAGCATCAATTAAAGAAGAACCCACAAATGTGTCTGACTCAAAGCCTAGCTTACAAATGGCAGCATGGACACACTGACCCAGCTCCGGAAAATCCATGCCAACAAACAACTTCAAGATGGTTGTAAACATGAATGGATTAAACTCGCAGCCTTCTCGGTGAAACCTCCGGAGAAGCTCCACCGCCTCAGTGAACTTCTGGCATCGGGAGTAGGCCTGTATTAAGATCACAAAGGAAACGACGTTTCTCTCGGGAAGTTCATCAAACAACTGGCAGGCGTCCTCCAAAAGGTCAGCCTTGCCGTACATGTTGAGAAGGGTGTTCCAAGCAAACATGTCCAGCGGCACGCCACTCTTGAGCAGCTGACACTGAACTCCTGTCCCACTCCGAACATCATTGCTTGTGATCGTACTCTGCCACAACCGACTGTACATATAAGAGTCGAATACGGGATGTGGGTCGGTCTGACGGTCGTCTTCTACCACCAACTGAGCGGTCACCGACGAGAAGAATGATGGAGACAGGGCTGCAGCGGATGGGGTGAATGTGGATTTCCCAATGCGGGTGTATTTTATCATGACAAACTAAATTTCTATGCTTCAGGGAGATTATCGACGAAACCGCCGAAATCCTCCCAGCCCTTAGGATGAAATACGCTGCATGGCTGGGCGGGAGAGATGAATGTTCGTACAAAAATGTTTTCCCAGCCGTTAGGCGGGGCTTCGTTTCTTCTTCATCATCATCATCTTAGGATTAAAGAAAATGACAAGTTAAAAGCAGCATCACAAGTGTAATGTAAAGTCATCCATTTCTCACTTTTTATAAAAAAATTAAAATTATTGATAAATAAAAATAAAAATTATACTTATTTTTCATGATACATGATCTTGGGATTTAATTAATAATGTGTACGACCAAAGATTATAGAGACTTCGGACAAATGTCTAAAAATAATTATCAATGCTATAAAGATAAAAGAGGCTTGAGAAATTTTATAAAATGAGTGTAGAGACACATTAGAGGTAAGAGCTTAGAAGAGAGTTTGAAAATACTAAAATGAAGGATAAAGAAGGATTGGATTATTATTTTTCTAGAATTGCATTGTAAAAATTGTGAATCAAATGAAGATATTGAGAAAATCTTTATGATGAAAAAGTTGTGGAGAAAATTTTAATTAGTTTATCATAGAAATATGATCCTATTATTGTCATTATTGATCAAAGAATACTTCTTTATTGAATATATAATTTATTAATGGGCTCCATTATTACCTTTGAGCAATGATTGAGTAGGTGCTTTGAAAAATTAATTAAGAATATTTTCTAATCTAAGCTCAAAATTAATTCAAATTTTGAATTAAGGAAAAAAATTCTGAAGTGGTAATCAATCCATAGGTGAGTCTTCTAGAAGTGGAAGACAAGGAAGTGGAAGGGGAAGAGGAAGAAATATAAGAAAAAATAGAAGAAATAATTTTAAAATAAAAATATAGAATTTGTAAAAGAAGTAGTCATATTGATGATGAATGTTGATTTCAAGGGAAACCTCAATGCTCTAATTACATGAAATGTAGGCATGTTCAAAAAAATTATAAGATTAAAGGCACTCAACAAGCTAATTTCTCTGAAAAATAAAAAGGTGATGAAAATATGTTTTATGCTTATTAAACAGTGTACGGGCAAAAGAATAATGTCTAGTTTCTTATTAGTGGGTGTAGTAACTATATGACTGGAGACGGGTCTATTTTTGTGAACATGGAAGGCTCTTCAAATTCTCAAACAAGGATGGAAAATAGTGTATTGGTCCAAACAAAGGTCAAATGTACAATTACAATAAAAAGAAGAAGGAAAAATATATATCCAAGATGTGTTGTTAATTCACGATTTAGAGAAAAATTTCTGAGTGTATAGGACAACTTTGTTGAGTATGAATACTCTTCATACTTTGAAGACAACTCTTGTAAGGTCTATGACAAAAATGACAAAGGATATGTTGTGGCAAAAATCGAGATGGAAAAAAATAAAAGTTTTTTACTCATTTTTAAATATTTAAAGAATATGACTTTAACGATAGATGTGGTGGATGAATCATGGCTTTGACATAGAAGGTGTGGGTGCCTAAAATTTCAAAGCTTGAAGAATTTACAACAAAAAAATGGTTAATGGGCTGCCCTCTATACAAGAAGTGAAGGAAGTTTATGAAAGATGTGCACTTGGGAAACACCATCGTGAGTCATTTGCAAAAAAAAAACATGGAGAGCTAGAGCATCCTCTCTATGTTCATATCGATGTGTATGGGCCAATAGTCAGTCCAACTCATGAAGGTAATAAGTACTTTACAATTTTGTTGATGATTTTTCAAAAATGACTGATTTATTTTATGAGACTAAAATTAGATGTGTAGGATAAATAATGGTTTGTCAAGGGCCTTCTCAACTAGTAAATAGAATCACTCTTATAGACAATGATGATTTTAGATACTAGATTGTTGTAGGTATTAATTTAAAATTTCATATTTAATCTTGTAGCCGCATTTCTTCGATTCAAGATTTATGTTGTCCTTCATTTGTGTCTATAATATATGTGTCAAAATGTCAAAAATATGTTAGCATATACGTCAAAATTTGAACACATATGTCAAAATATTTTGACATATATGTTAAAATTTTAAACCTTTTTAACATAAACATCAAAACATTTTTACACATTGGTCAAACATTTTTGCACTTCCTAAGACGTGCCCTTATTCAAAATGAAATAGATGTAGGTATTGAGCTTCACCTTGGAAGAGATAATTCTCAAATAAGATTTTAGGGCTTCCTTGTTGCGACTGGAGTTAGTATAGGTCTCTACGGTGGCATGGGCCACCATGTCAGGCATGTGCCCTTGCCCCTAATATGCGAGAAGGCCACATTGAACATGATGGCCACATCGGGCATAAGAGTAGATGGAGTGCTGCAAGTCCTTGCGACTAGTGTATGGCGGGGGGAACTTTGATGGGTTGACGGGGTCAAAGAAGAGGCTAGCGATGAGGAGACATCTATGGAAATTTTGGCCATAGCAAACAAAATGGAGGGGGGTGGAATGTGGAATGGCTAGGGATCGTAATAGTGGGAGAACATGTTCGAGAACTATATAGTAGACACTGTGAGAGATTAGACAAAGGGAAATGTGAAAGTGAAGGCAAAAAGATTATACAATGGCACAAATCTTAGAAATAGGAATTCTTGAAAAAAAATTAAAAATTAAAAATCCTCGCACAATAACTTGAACTTCATTTAAATCCCTCAAACTAAGTTAGGCTGCACCCAATGATTTGTCATGGGCTACTCTAGATTCAATTAACACCCAAAAAACAATTTAAGTAGAATAGAACTTTGGGTCGTTGTAGGCCAGTCAATTTCATCTGAATGTTTGGGATAACAAGTCCCGGTTTCCCAAATATTGTCATTAGCTCCTTCCAATCGAGAAACCACTTCCTTCTAGTGTTATATGTAAATTAGTATGAAAGCTTCTACAACAAGGAATGCCTTGACCTAATTGTGGAGAGGTTTCAAGACTTGCCATAAAAAAAGACCACTTTAGGATAAGCCAGCCATATTTCATTCTGCACGTTGCCTTAGGATTCTATTTTGAGCTCGCAAAACTCCTTGTGTTGCTTCCATTTGTGTATCTAATCTATGTTTATATCGTTTTTTTATTGTATCTAATCCATGTTTATTATGTAGGAAAGCATCCACGCAATCTCTCACATTTTTCATTATTTTAATTTGGCATGTGGATCACAGATCGAGGAACTTGTCAACATGACGGAGCCTTAGTGTCCCTATAAGACCAAGCTTCCACCTTTCATCCCTCTTGACCTTTCTAATATCCCTTTTATGTCACGAGCACCTCCTTGTAAACCTGTTCCAAATCCAAATCCTACTCTTAGATCCGTGACTGCCTATCCCTTCCTAGGAGGGAAGCATTTCATAAGCGTAAGAAATGCTTGGGAAGCATTGATTTTCAAGATTGATGACACATACGGTAGCGCATATTGGCGTAATTAATACTTACGCTAATGTGCACTATCATGTGCGCCGTCGATTTTAAAAATCAACACCTCCCCGGCTTTCCTTACGCTTGGCTAAGGGTGCTATTGAGTCGAGTCGAACCAAGTTTTGCAATTTTTTGACTTGAACTTGATTTTTGATAGCTCGGCTCGAGCTCAATTGAACATTTTGGTGCTTAACTCGAGCTCGGTTCAGCCAAGAAACTCGACTTTAGCTCGAGCTCGAAAACATACTACAGTAACTCGAACCTATGTTCGAATTGAGCTCGAATCCCATTTATAATCCAAACTATTTTTTTCTATAAAAAATTATATTAATTTAGAGAATCATACTAACATTACAAAAATAAAAAAATGATAAAAAAATATAATTCTATTCTATAAAAGTTGTAAATATTACTTCAAAATCTATAGTTACAATAAGAGTCAATAAATTACCCTACAAAAAATTTTCATTGGTCACTAAAAATTTCACTAATATTATTTAAATATCTCATATAATAGATATAATTATATGAATAATATTAAAAAAATAATTACCTAAATAAATAGAGAGAGAAATATATTTATCGATATGATATTCCTTTTTGCCATGCAGGCGCTAGCTAAGCACTAGTGCTTGCGTGATTTTTTTTTAAAATTTATAATTTTATTATTCTAAAGGACAAAATCAATATAATATACTGACTTTATCTTTTAAATTTTGTCCTTTTAAAAGATGAATGTACTAATTTTGTCATTTGGAATGATGAAATAATTTTCTCCTCTCTTCTCTCTCTCCTCTATGATTTCCTCTCTCTTCACTCTCTCTCCTCTTTTTCTCTCTCTCTTCACTCTCTCTTCATACACACTCTCTCACTCTCTCACTCTCTCTCCCCTCTATTCACTCTCTCTCTCTCTCTCTCTTTCAGCTATCTCTCTTCTTCTCTATCCTCTTTCTCTCTCTTCTGTCTCTTTCTTCAACACTCTCTATATTCAATCTCTCTCTCCTCTCTTTTGGCTATCTCTCTTATTCTCTCTTCTCTCTCTCTCTTCACTTTCTGTTCTCTCTCTCCTCTCTTATTCTCTTTCTCTCTCCCTTTCTCTTTCTCATGTGCTTAACGTGAGCCCTAGCTTTGAGAAGTGGGGAGAAAGTAAAAAAAATTAATTTAATTTATTCTTACTTATATATTATATATTAAAATTTAAGTAAAATATAATGTATTTGTGAATGATAAAATTAATATTTTTTTAAATTTTTTCATGATTTCGTCTTGTAGAAGAGAAGAGAGAGAAGAAAAAGAGATTAGAAAGAAAGAGATTAGAAAGAGCAGAGAGGAGAGAGAATGAATAGAAAGAGGAGAGAGAGACTGAATAGAGAGGGAAGAGATAGAAGAGAGAGAGAGGAGAGAGAAGAGAAGTCAGTACATTGTATTGATTTAAGCATACTTATTTCATCATTCTAAGGATGAAATTATGAAAAATATAAAAAAAAACCACGCAAGTGTTAGTGCCTAGTCGGTGAAAAGGAATACTATATTGGTAAATATTCTTTTTCTATTATTTTGATATTAATTTTTTAATATTATTTATATAAAATTTTTTATATAATAAGCTACAAAAAACTGAACTAGTCATCAAAGCCATGACAACTCCTATTCACATATTTCATATTATCACTCTAGTGACTACAAAAAAGTTGATGATGAGATAATTATTTGGACCTTAACAATGACATATTTCATGGTGTGTGGATTGCGTGCAAAATGAAAAATGAATATAATTAAAACTCAACAGCAAAATCTAGACTTGGTTCACTAGATATATTTGTACGCAAAATTTAAATATCGTTAACTAAATCTCTAATTTTAAACTAATATGATTGGTTGAATTAAAAATATTTATCGTACAAGTAGAATTACATATTTATATTTGTTAAGATTAGAATGATTAAAGGTAGTATTTTAAAATTAAATAATATTATATAGATAAATAAGGGTAGAATAGGAATAAAATAATTTATCATACCTATATTCTTAATTTTATTAGTAGTAGGAATTATATTTGTTTGAAATATAATAGCATAATATGGGTATTATAAACCATACTATATAGTATATTATATACCATATATTAATGTATATATAGTATATATATTTTATAAAATAAGATAAAATAATATGGGTACATGGAAGGTGAAAGTTAATAAATTTATATAATATGGGTATTATATACTATATTATATAGTATATTATATACCATATATTAATGTATATATAGTATATATATTTTATAAAATAATATAAAATATTATGAGTACATGAAAAGTGAAAGTTAAGAAATTTATATAACATAGGTATTATATATTATATTATATACTATATACTATATTATATATTAATGTGTATATAGTATATATATTTTATAAAATAATATAAAATATTATGGGTACATGAAAGTTAAGAAATTTATATAATATAGGTATAATATATAAAAAGTGATATATTACAAATAGAGTTAAGTTCGAGCTGAGCTTCGAGTCAAACGAATGAAATTTCGAGTCGATTCGAATTAGACCCTATTTGAGATCAGCTGGTTTATTGTTAAGTTCACTTCGAACCGAGCCAAATTCAAGCCGAACAAAACTAAGCCTGTTCAACTTAACAAATTAGCTCAGCTTGTTTGCATCCTTATGCTCAGCTCATACTAATCCTAGAACATAAGAAACGCTTCCTCCTAAGAGCAGTCCGTTTTGTGGTCAGTATAGTACGTCCATGATCACCTGCTTCTTTTTAAAGACTATGGGAATGTGACACTTGTTCATCTGTCACAAGTCAACCCATTAGAGGGCTGATCCATCAAACTCCTTATCCTGATGCGTTCAACCCAGTTCTTCTTACGCCCATTTTTTACTATGTGGTGGGCATATTGACCGGAAGAAAGGCAGTGCTCTTCCGGCCTTGAAGATATTCTCTCCTTTGATAACTTGGCGGGGTCTTCATTATTGGATCTTCATCCACAACCTTTATACGAGGCATGAGCATAGAACACAGCTAACCACTATTATGGATGTGCACCCACATTACATCGTTATTGGAGGTCAGGTCTTCCTATCTTCTTTTATCATACATGGCATCATCACCTTTACCAAAACTTTCCTCATCGCACCCTCGCATTCGGGTTCCTCATGACCCATTTGGGTTTAGAGGTTTGCATAGGATGAGGAGCATCATGCCTCGACCTTTCTCCAAGGCCAAACTAAGACAAATACCGTTGCGTCCTCTCCCGAGGCATTGGGCTACGCAGTGGTATGAACTATGAAGAGGAGATTCAACCAGAGCTGTCACTTGTTGATTCCTCGAGAGATTCAACTGCTGAAGCATTAGACCTCTGCGCATTTTGACTTGATGCTTGCAATTTTCTTGGAACTGTCCACACATCTCACACTTTCTAGTTCCAAGTTTACATGCAGCTGACTTGATGCTTGCAATTTTCTTGGATCTTTGTGATATGAGACCCAAAATTAATTCCTTGTCTTCTTAGCTCATCTCTGGGTTTCATTGTGACCTTGGTCATTTTCTCTTGAACCACCATTAATAGAAGCCTAAATTTATTTGGTGTAAGAGAAATGAATATAAAAATAATTATTTAGAAGATATTTATGGATTTATTTTTTAAGATTGGAGTTTCTAAAGAAATAAAAAAGATAAATGAATACACAGTTGCCTCACAATGAGTCTCTCTAAATTCTAATAAGGAAGAAGAAGAAGATGAGGATGCACAAGTAAAAAAGGAGAATAAGGAGGAGGAGGCTGAGGTGAAGATGAAGTGAAAATAGAAAATAAGATGATACATTGGGTTGGGTATTAAATTGTGGAAGACTTAACCCCTTTAATGGGTAGCACACCCACACACAAAGTTACACACGACTTTATCTTTGTGTAAGAAAAATAAATAAAATTAAAAAGGACATTAACTATGAAACAGTCCTCAAATCTCAACCTAAAAATTTACAACACTGATTCGACAAACATGGCTCAAGTCCTAAAGTCATAAACAAGTCTAAAGCCACAACCGCAAATAGAGTACAAGACAAAGTCATTTAAACATGAAATTCTAATAAAATAGAATAATTAATTAGAAAAGATCGTAAGATCTCTAGGCTCCCACGCCTACACACGATCATCATTCTCATGTTACTCATAAAGGGGGACCTGATTGTTTGCATGTCACACAATGTAGCTCCAAAACAAAAAACACAAAGAAAACGGGGCGAGTATAAAACTCAATAATTTTTGAATGCTGAAATGATAAATTAGAAAACAATCATGACATTCCACCTAGTCTATCACATCAACATATAATATATAATCTCATTTTTTATTATTTTTGCTTTACTTAACCATACTTACTCATAGGTAATTATCTTGAATAAAAGTATCTCAATCACACTACTCATAGCACAAATAATCGCATTATAACATAAACATCCATCTTGCATGAAGAGTATCTTTAGTACACCATACATATTCATGCATATTCATTCTCTTTTATAAACATTCATTCTGCATGACAAGTGTCTCACACACACTATACATATCAATGTATATTCATAAACGATCATTCTGCATAAAAAGTATCTCAAGCACAATAGCATATCATACATATCCATAACCATTTAACCTGCATGAGAAGTGTCTTTGACATACAATAACATCATGTATATCCATAAACATTCAACCTACATGAGAAATGTTTCTAACATACAATCACATCATGCATATCCATAAACATTCAACCTGCATGAGAAGTGTCTCTAACACAATCACTTCATACATATCTATAAATATTCAACCTCCATGAGAATTTTCTCTAACACACAATCACATCATACATATCCATAAATATTTATCCTGCGTGCAAAGTGTCTCTAACACACTGCCACAATAATGCATATTGATAAATGAACCCTGCTTAATTAGCTGAAGTTTAAGTAGTCCTTGCTCACCCTAGACAATCCCCGATTGGAAAGTCTAAAGGAATTGCGCAATTTGGCTAAATTCCCTAACAGGGAAGATTACCCCCTAGTAAGCCGATGCACTCAGCAACACTAGCCTGGATTCTCAGGGTCTCCTTATAGCATTGTTGCTCTTCTCAACCCGTGGAGGAAAACCCGTCGTCAATGACTTAAAATCCCGTCTTTTTGGGCATAAAACCGAATCGATAAGCCTCCGATTGATTAACCCGACAAGCAATATCATACAATTGCATCCAATCGATCAACACGACTAATCTCAATAAAATCTTATTCTTATATCCATCTCGTGATGCATGCACTATGATACATATGTGAGCAATGACTGCATGAATTCTAATTCATTAAACGTGCTCTCATCTACCACACATGCATCTTTTCTAATATTAAGTGTCAACATTCACCATAATTACCCCCACATGTATGTGTATATGGTAGTATCATTCAATCCTAAGCATATGGAGATGCATTATGAATAACCCATCAACATACTACATACATGCTTATTAAAACTAAATCATGACTTGTTATTGAAATCATGGGTGAAAACCATAAAAAAATACAATTCAAGTCAAATGCAACCTCATGCTAGACTGAAGTATATTCATTACTACACTTTAACCTAGTCATGACAACATCATTCACCCATAATTTAATCATAATATACGAATGCATACAAATCCATTATCATGTTGTAAACTTATTGAAATCATAATTAAAATATGAAGACTCGCTCAACCATGGATTTAGGATAAGAAATCACAACATGCTTAAATGAATAACATGTAATCCACATAATACGTAAACATTTATCATAGTTTCCAACATCAAATTCATGCCCTTCTAGTAGCTCTTCCTAGCATAAATTACTCATCATAATCATATGAAATGATACTTAAGAAGAAAAACATAAAAATGAGCAAAATAACCAAAATGGCCAAAACTGTGGTGTTGCCATTCCAACAGCCTGCAGGGCCATTCAAATGCCATAACTGCAGTTATGGTTTGTCTTCTTCCTTTCGAACCCAAAACTGAAAATACACATATCCAACTTAAACCTTCAAATTTCATTTCTAAACATCATTATAGTGAAATCTAAGCTTAGGAAATGATAAATCTAATAATTTATCAACTAAAACACGAAGAAAACGCAAGAAAGATTATGTTTTTCATAACATACTATTAAAACTCAACTTCATGCAAACCCACATAAAACTTCACGAAACTTCAAATCCAAAAACACAGACCTATTTTAGATGAAAATCCTTACCTTCAGTGTGCTTCTTGACTTGAAATCGACTCTCTAACTCCTTCAAAATCTTACCCACAATAGGGTTTTGTCAATACTTGTATAAATCTTCTTAATAATGTCTAAATCACTTAAAAATTTGTAGATCTAGGGTGCATTTTGTGGTGATTTTAGATAAGTTCTACCAATAATACCACTTGGATCTAGAGAAAAAAACTATAAAATAATGTATGATATGATCACCCTATGGAATAAACTGAAAGCTACCTCTTTTTAAGAATATGAGAGTAAGAATTGGTTTAGAATTTTGCAACTATCTATTGCAAATAGGTAATGGGGAAAAAAAGTATAAAACTCTTATGTTGAAGTTTTAAAAAAAATGTTCATAGAACATGAAGATTTTGAAGATGGAAAAGGAAAATTAATAGCAACAATTTTTCCTGATCTACATTCTCGCCATCTAGATTCCTTATACTTGGTAAATAGATGCATATTAGTAACATGAAATAATTTTGTCAATTATCTAAATGAAAAAATTATTTTCTCATGCATTGGAGAATAAGTAATATTTTATAGCTATGAGAGTGCAATAGATGAGATGTCAATCATATATGATCAAACATTGGTGACACTAGTAGCAATCAAATATTGATGTCAATCTCCAATAGAGAAAGACAAAAAATACTTGGATTTACAACATAGGAATTGCACAAAATAAAGGTACAAAAACAAATTTAAGAGTATATTTTTTTAAAAATCATTCATTTACTTCACTGAATTTACATATTTTAAAAATTATATTTAAATAAATGTAGACATCAATGAAGAAGGGTTTCATTCTATCATCAAAAGAGTTCTATGGAAGCCTTTCATTTTTATTCCTAAAATAATAATAAAATAAACCAGGGAAAAAACTTTCTATTCAACTAGGTGTGCATCAGTGCATAACACTCACCAAGGTAAAACACACATAAAAACAAATCAATCGTTCTCTTTTCTTAGCATTTTTTGTATATTTATTATTCAATATAAATGCAAAAAATATAGGAAAAGTAGATGACAATGACAGCCAAACTCTTCCAATAAATTAAAGATTACATTAGTGCTTATTTATTTATTTTTAATGAAAAACTAGAGGATCAAGGTCTAGATCAATGGGAAAACACTAAGTTTTGTAACTTATTTAAATTATTCACAAATAATATACATATAAATATATATTTTTAGCATACCATGTTTATTCATTAAGACTTAAATGCATTATTTTTTACAAATTTCAATTTTTAACATATGTCGTCTAACATAAGAATTTAACTACAACGTAAAAATATTCATTCCGTTACACATGCAAAATGCACGTGCATGTTTACTAGTCTAAAATAAAGGAAAATTTGATTTGATTACATGAGAAGATCTACGTAGTATGCCTTTATATATATAATGATTGATGGCAGTAGACATAGACCTAATCGAACTGGGAACTTAATATTTTGATCATTTTATGTCGATCTCACCAAGACACTAGAATTGCAAGGTACCTTAATTACCCACCAAAGCCTTTGGCAAGAGGGTCCTATCCAAGGATTGCCTAGAATGACTTAGGACATTTTTCAATGTACAGGCAAATTAATTCCTATTTTACCCCTTAATCCCTAAAAAGGCGAAAGATATGAGAATCATCAATCCCATTTTTTAGGTTATGTTAATTTTAATTTTAAAATATTATTTATTGCACTCCAAAACTTGGATTTTTGTGTTCTCTTAGTATCAATAGAAAGCTCTTAAGGAGCTCTATAAAATGATATCCTACATGAATATATCTTTTTGACCTTTTTTTAGGACCCATGTATATAGAAAACTTCTTAATAATAATTTTTATATTTTTTTATATATTATACATATTTGGAATTACATACTTTTAACGCCCTTAAAAAAAACCCTAAGAGCTCTATCAAATGCAACCTGTTGTTAAACTAGTTATGAGTATAACTAACATGCTCCACAACACAATGTCCTTTAGTACCATTATCATCGTTAACTTATAACACAATATTTAGCCTGAAATTTAGATTCACAGTTGCCTAGTACGAATGTCTATGGGTTAATAAAAACCTTGTGTGATCCCTTTGTCCTATATTAATAGCTCTATTTTAAAAAATAATATTTTTTATTAAATGGTGAAACCTACATCTAAGAAAAAGGAAAATAAGCTTATTATACTCTTTTTTAAGCTCACAACCACTTAAACTGAACAAAATGAGGCTTTTAATATAGAATATATTTTTTTCCAAAATAGAGTTATTAATTTAGAATGGAGGGAGTATATAACTAATTATCATTGTGATCCCCAAAGTAATATAGTATAAACATGACTAATGCATATGCATTCTTTCTAGTATTAATAATATAAAAAAATATACATATAATATGTGTGTAAATATAGATTAGATAAGATCAAATACAAAATATATTGAACAAAAGTCTCCTTTGCATACTATGGTTAAAATAGCATTGAAGTCACCCATAATTAACCAAGCCATGAATGGATAGAGTTTTTATCATGATAATGCAATTCCAGCACTTATTCCTCTCATTGTTACAGTTGGAAACATACACCAGAGTGAAGAAAAAATTGAAGTTATCATTCAAGGAGGTAATGAAACGATTGAGGAATTGCTTAGATTCCTCAAAATTTGTAGTTGAGAATGAAATAGGATTCCATAGAAGAAGATGGTATGATGAATTAGATTGATAATTATGTATGCATGACCATCCTCGCATAATTTTATTTTGAACATGGCTAAAATTCTAAAATTTAACTTCAGGTTTCACATAAGCCAAGAATAGAAATATTATTACTTCTAATTATATCAGCAATGGCCGACCTCTTTACCAGGTGTCCAAGCACCAGATATTCTAGGTACAACGGACATTCATTTTTCGGGAAAGGAGGAGGACGGCCCCCTTATTTTTCTTCCTTGATGATTGACGTGGAGGAGTAGTGCCATAATGCTTCATCATAAAATCATTGAGAGGAATATCTTCTATGTCACTTAATTTTTCCTCCCCCAAGCGGTTGAGCCCATCTTGAGCATCCAATAAGGGTAGAGGTTAAAAAACACTCAAAATACCTACGAAGGAGGGAGTTAGATCAACCACAATAGGCTGAGCCAAATTTCTAGGGGAATTCCAATTGGAAGTAGAATCATGCAGATGAGTTTGCAAAATCTCATTATTAAAAGGACAAAAGTCTAACCTCATAACTAAAGGAGATTGAGGGCTCTTATTTGGGATATGACTGATCTCAGACTCCCTATCTTTAGAAAGAGGGGATCTTCCGAAACCAGAAAGATAGTGGTCATGATCCTTGACCAAGATATGAGGAGAAGAATCGCACCGGCTTTGCATATTTGTCACATAAGAAGATTTACCATATGGAGTAGGAGGATCCGGAGCATGAAATTGATTAGGTGGGGCTGGCAAATCAACCAATGCCAAAACATTACAATCAGAAATTGCTGCCACATCAGATTTTCCCATTGCAGACGTGTCTTCCACATTAGATGTCCCCTTTCTAGAATTTGGAGGATTCGCAATGGCGTCCTGCTGCAATGGAGAATCAGCATGCTTCAGAAATATGATCTTGACTCACATGTCTCCATACTTCAATAACTAGGCAAACACTTGCTAGATGATCAAATGAATTGCACTTTCAGCAAGAAACAGGCTTCCACTCATAGACAATCTTTTGAATGAATGAAGTACCATCATCCTGAACAAATGTGATGTGCTCTGGGTAACTAAAACCTGGCACAACACAAACTCTAGCAAAAGCAAGTCTTTCATGTTTTGCAGTTAGAGGATCACAGTGAAGAGGAACTCCAATACTACTAGTCACCATACCCAAACCTTTTGCACACTAGTATTGTAAGGGGAGATGAGGAAGACGAATATAGACTAGAATAGTCTGAATAATTACCCGAACAAGCTTGAACCGAGGATTTCATTGTCTAAGAATAAGAGGTTGGCCTCCTACCAACCAGATAGCAGCATTGAGTACATGATGAGAATCCTTTTCTGTTCGAAACTTGAAGAGGAAAAAACCATTTGCTAATGACTTCATATCGAAGGAGCAGTTCCAATGCTTGGAGAGCACAAATTTAAGCCAGACATAACATAGAAACTTGCATAGTACATATCCAACCAAGGAGTTTTGCCATCTTTGGGATTCCTAATCCAAGATATCACTAGGCACCGTAATAGCTAACTAACCATAAAGCTCTGGAAAGAAAGGAATGGAGAAGGAAAAATCAGAAGCGGAGAAAAGTTTGCTCCAGTTGAGGACGGAGGAGGAGGATGCAGGGGTCATCCTCCATTGTGCAACAATCTACTCTTTTTCTTCTAACCATCGTTGTGCAGGGGCTGGGTCCTAGCGCATTTGCTAGTTTGGCTGCCTATATATAGTATGATAAAATATAGGAATTATGATTATCATATCTTTGGCTTTTTTAGTGATTAGTATGGATCAAGTAGGGGTTAAAATAGAGATTATTGATATAAAACATGAATAAAATAGTCCAAATTTGAAAGTTCTGTAGTATACTAATTTACGATGATTTCTTAGGTAGGAAGGGATAAGTTGCCCAAAGGTATTCGGCCTCCCTATTCCTTTTATCTTGGCTCTGTCCCTGCACATGAGCACTTTTTTAGCTTTTATTAAGGTGTAAAAAGAGTGAGGCCCTTATTATATCTGGGGAGAAATAGACACATTCTATCCAAAACATAGTAGTGTTCGCTCAACACCACAAAAAACGGAGGGCAAATTGCACAAATCCTCATTAATCGATGACAATAATGTGCAACACTTTTAACAAATATATTTTTGAACAAACAACTGTACTGAAAATGAAATTGTTAAATAAAAACAAAAAAAAATTATTCGAAGACTTTGTTGGTACAACTTTAATTTGAAACCCTAGGACCCACTCCTACCCTAAAACCTGCATTCAACATAGTGGATGTGCCTTTTTCTCACATCAAAGTGTACTTCTTTCCCGTAAATGGCTCAAACTTTGGCCTCGCTGTCTCCTGCTTGAGCTGATCCTTTGCAGCACCCAACCCATTGCACTTCACATCCCTCTCCACGTTATTTGAACCAAACCTCATTCCTTTAGACGTCGAAGATCTCCTCTCATCCATCACTTGTTCCTTTGCCTCCTTTGGAGCCGAGACACCAGCCACCAACTGGCCGTCTAGTCGGCAGGCAGTCCCTCCAAAGGGAACAAATTTAGCTTTCTCCCCCTCCTTTGGCTCCAGAACCTTAGCCGATCGAGGCACTACTGGTTCATCTATCTTTGCAGGTGGTTTATAATCAAGAGGAGTAGCAAAGTCAACCTCGCAGTCTGTTTCAATGATGCTGACTGCCTCGGAGGGCCTAGTTTCAACAACATTGATAGAATAATTATTGTCATTGTAGGCTACCTCAATTGTATCCCCCTCCGTCAAGCACGCATAGTTCCTCAGTGCAACCTCCAGCACGGCCTTGACGTTGTTGACATCAAGAAAATCCACACTATGGGGCTGCAGCTTCACGTAGGTAGCATTGCAGAGGGAGGCGTTCTTGACATGTACAAGAGCGCCCTCCTCCAACAACAAGTTCTTCATGACCATACTGGGCATGAGAATGGTCCCTTCATCGGCAGTGAACTCCAGGACCCCACAGTGGGAGACTCGCCCTTCTGATGCAACACTGGAGAGTCTGAACATCATTGGGTACTCGATCAGCATGTCTTCAAGGCGATCCAGGGCAGATGCCGGTAGGATGATCTTGTTGCCTGCTGCTTGGTTGTGGTCCTTGTCCACCCGGTAGCAACGGTAGAACTGATCAAAGGATTCATGGCCGGAACGCCTCATCATGTTTACGTTCTTCTGAGCTCTGGCCTTGTGCACCTTACTGACGTATGCGGAGAAACTGAGAACACTTCATGGTCTGTCCTTGAGGATTTCTTGAATGTATAAATAGAGCAAAGAAGCAAAACTAGAACGATTTGAACTCGGACCTCTACGGTAGTGGAATCCCTTCGTAGCCCTAACTAGGAAATTAAGTGTTGTTTCTAAATGGACGCACGTTGAGATGGACTAGGAAGTTCTAATATTTGGATTAGGAAACTTGATTGTGTTTGAGAATATATACCATAAACAGACCTCATGGCCCAAATCGATGTAGGAGCTACCCTACCTGTTGCAAGTTGCAACCGCAACCGACCCGATTTTGGTTTACATGGGAATAAATCAATGCCGGGTCTAGTCATTTATTAGGCTTTTGAAGTGAAATTCTGGGATTTCTTTTCTTTATTATTCTAGGAAATTGAAGCTGGGATTTGTCTTATGTATTATTTAACTTTTTTTTATATCAGGTAAAAAAGGGGAAGGAACTCCCTTCTATTAAAAACAAGCTGGAAGTTTGAACTACAAATAAAAAATTACAGATCTTGATAAACAATTTTGAGTTAGTCACTTAAGAGATTATAAATTAACGAATACAAGAAAAAACTAGTTGAAGATTTTCTAGTCTGTATTCAGGAATTTATATAGTTATTTGAAATTTATAGTGTCGCTGATACTATTTGTGGTTAATTTAAGCATATATAATTTTGGGGCTCTACCCAATCAGTCAAGTACAACTATAATAATTCTATGCGCTTATTTTATACTCATCATTTGATGCAAGGCTAGGTTTGGTGGAATGAATGACATTCGACAAATCTGGCTACAAGTGTACACAACCTTCTTCTCTCGTGAACTTCAATGAAAAATTTATAATAAATAGGGGGAAAATAAAGGAGAAAGAAGTACTTTCTTCTTCTTCTCCTTCAATATTTTAAAAAAATCAGAAATATAAATTATATGAAAGAATCAAGTTTTTATACAAGTCCTAATGACATAATTGTAAATAAAAGAATCTAACTTCTAACTACTTTAGGACAAACCATTTAAAAGTAGGAAAAATAAACTAAAAAATCCTTAAGTAAACAATATAGCACAGAATAAAGAATCTTAGGAAAGTAAGAGACTTAAAAGAAGTCAATTCAAAATCAAATTTTTATCCAAAATGGAATTGGAAATTGTCTAGCTAATATAGCTATTGATCATCATAGCTCTCGACCTGATTTTACACTAGGTCGCGTATGGTGCTAATCAATTGTTTTGATAGCCCGATTGATCAAACAATTGGTCGCCCATAATAGCCAATCGATTGCTTAATAAAAAATTGTGCATTAGCTTTGTACGATCTCATTGCTTCATGTAGTTCAAAGCAATCTTATGTATATAATTAATTCCAATCCAATCTTCATGTTTCTCCAAGCTACAAACCTCCTTAAATCCTAGGTTCTTATGGTCTTCATTATTCTATGTAGGTGAGAAAAAACTTGTCCTCTAGTTTAGAAAAAAATTAAGTGATATTCAGGGAATGCTTGTAACCAATAGTCTTGTTCAAAACTTGGAAAACATGAATAGAAAAAACAATAGACCCATATAGAGTAGCATTTTGATCCAGCAGCTTTAGAAGTTTCAAATAAGATAATGTAGCAATAAACACCATATGTCTTGTGTCACACTATAGATATATTCATAGCACTTCACACTTTGAAGTAACTGATATAGACAAAATAAATTTTCCTAAAGGACCTCCTTAAACACATAGTTAATCTCATGCTCATAATAATAAATGTGCAAGATAATAAAATTAGTATTCATAATATCATCAAGAAGAAAATCAATTTGATCATACCCAATAATACAATAACCACTTCTCCTTTGGGGGAGATCAAATACTTTCTCAAGAATAAGATCTATCATATCATGAACAATATGAACCTTGCAACTAGAATATGATGACTGCAAAATACATCATGCATCTCTTGAACAATAGTAACTTGTTGACAATTCCAACATGTGATTTAACCATTAGGCAGGTATGTTCTCTCCTCATATGACACAACATCTTTGAATCTTATTTACCACATGTTTTTGAATTCAACTTTTAAGGCTAGGGAATGTTCTTGGCAGAAGATTTCTTGTAAACCACTCTGATTCTTGTAGAAAAGAAAATTTTTGGCATGGTTGTGGATCTTCCAATGAAAGGAAAGTTGCACCAACAATAATGACATCATTGTAGTTCAACGGTGAATATAACTCTAGTACCAAAAACAACTCTTGTTCTTACTCTACTCATAGAAATTGTCGTTCATCCCATAGTTTAGATTTTGGAGCGAATACATCACCTGAACAAATATGTGGCTCTTCATCATAGATGGGAGGAAGATTAAAATTAATCTCCTCTTGTGCAATAACAGTGGGACTGCAAATTTCCTGAGAGTCAAGTGTATATTAAAAGGACAACTTGAAGCATTCACAAAGTGATGCTCTACCATGGCCTCAACCTTGACATGATATCGGTGAGCAACAACATCGACCAAATAATCTATCTAGCTTGTCAATTACTCAACCCGTTGTGATAGCCTCACTACTTCATTATGATCATTGATCTCATTAATTTTTGTAACACGTCCTCCATGGCATCTGGGAAACATGTTGAACCTACGTAGGTTCACCAACTGCTGCAAAGTTGGTCTTGATGTGATGAAGAAGTACGATGAATCCAACTATAGCTACACACAACCTTCTTCTATCGCAAACTTAAATAAAAAATTCACAAAGAATACAAGAAAAACAATAGAGAAAGAAAGCACTCTCTTCTTTTCCTTCAATATTTCAAAAAAACTCAAAAAATGGCTTTTATGAAATAATCAAGTTTTTATGCAAGTCCTAATGACATAATTGCAAATAATGGAGTCCAATCTCTAACTACTTTAGGACTAACCAGTCAGATGTAAGGAAAATAAACTAGAAAATACCTAAATTAACAAGATAATATGGAATAAAGACTCCTAGAAAGTAAAAGACTTGAAAGAACTTAATTCAAAATCAAATTCTTATCCAAAATAGAATTGGAAACCGCCCCATCGACATAGTGATCAATCGTTGCAAATGATGATTGATTGTCATAGCTCTTCGCCTAATTTTACACTATGTCATGTAGGGATCAATCGCTCGTTCCGATAGTTTGATCAATTGATTGCACGTAACTACTGATTGATTGCTCAATTAAAAAATGTGCATTTTCTTTGTACAATCTCATTGCTCCATGTAATTTAAAGCTAACTGATTTATATCATTAATTTCAATCCAATCTTCATGTTTCTTCAAGCTATGAACCTCCTTAACTCTTACTTTCTTACGGTCTTCATCATGAGTTAAGATAAATTTTTGATTAAAAATAGCCTTTCACTCACTTCAAAATTTTTAAAGAGGTTATTCAAAACCCAAAAATAAACCAATTGGCTTCCAGCTATTCAGCAGCCATGGTCACCCAATTGCCACCATACTACGATATGAATTGGTTGTGGCCAGTTGTTGGTCATGACCTCTGTTTTGGTTGCAGCTTTGTTAAGGAGAAAAATTTATAAAAGTAGACTTGACAATATGTTGAAGTAAAAAAATAGACGGGGAACTTTAGAATTTCAGAAATAGACTTCCACACGTGGGATAGGGCACTAAAAAAATGACTATGCCCTTAGAGACTTTCTAACTGAAAGTGAGCAACTGCCAATGATAAGTTTTCTATTGTGTACTCGATTACATAATTGTCTTTCCTACTGCGTAGTCAACTACACGATAGGAAATACTAAATACTATTGTGTAGTCAACTACACAATAATATTGCCTATCGTGTAGTTAACTACACGATATTGTATTCTTCAACCACAACAATACGATAGGTACTTACAAAATTCACACCATCATTGTAATAATATTTCAAATGACAAAGCCTATGTGAAGCATATTCAAAATTCCTCTTAATATTCTATTGTATATCATTTTTGTCCCATGAGTGTATAAAGTTGGCGAAAAGTTACAAGAAATACGTGAGATTTTGTTTTTTGCTATAGATTAAAATGTTATATTCTTTCCATACTTATCAAATAACCATTGAATAATGAGTAGCATTTCTGGTTTTAGGCTTTAATTTATTGTGATTACTTCTATGTTCAATCTTTTCATAGTATGTTGAAGTCTTGGCACCCACAATTTGTGCAAGCCTATGTTGGAAAAGTTGTCAACAAAAATTGATGGGTGAAGAGTTAAACTTAATTTTATCTTAGACAAGACGGCCTGAACTAATCATGACAATCTTAATGGTCTTCAACTATAATGGACTGCAACTTTCAAATTATCCTAAAAGGTATTGTCTTATATTGAACAAATATTTTTTGGATTTCTTTGGAAGGGAATATCTTCATCACTACATTTCATAATGTTATTTGGAGAGTTGTTTATAGGCCTTTTAATGAGGGAGGTCTAGGTGTTTGCTCCTTGCAAGATTGTAATTTGAGATGCTTATTAAAATTGTTCTGGTGACTTTTAACTCACAATGACTCTTTATGGTGTAGATGGATTCATCGTTTTTTTTACACCATAAGTCTATTCTCACATATTCACCGAATAAGTACGATTGGATTAAATTTACAAGAGTTTTCACTTATAAATCTGTGTGTGAAATAATTTGACACCAATCACCCATTTGGCCTCGGTCTAATATATAAACAAAATTAATTGAAATTCTCTGAGTTTTTGGTTGGCCTTGTAGAATGGTTTACTTAGGATAATTTGTGTAAGAGGGGTTTTCAGTTGGCCAATATATGCTTTCTTTGTTTTACTCATGATGAGAGTATGAACTATTTATTCTTCACATGCCCATATTCTAAGTCTATTTTGAAGATATATGGTTTTGACAAAATGTAATATTCATAAGATTATTTTGGACTATCATGGAGAACTTAGATGGCTTATAAATTTCATAGAGCAGAATACTCATGCAAGTCTTCTTTTGAAAATCTTGTTGAGCATATATGTCACAATTTTTTGTCATAGAGAAATAGTCGTATCTTTGTTGGTAAAAGGGTCCATGCAGATTGCCAAATCTATAATTTCTTAGGCACGCCTTGTGTCAACTACTTTGGGTCTTAGACAATGTATTGTTCGTCATTGTTCATTCTTTGATGAATTTTTGTTGGATTGATGGGTTTTGTTATGTCTTCTTGTGAATTGTTCATATTCCATGTCTTTGTTTTTGGTTTGTACTGTTCTTTTTAGTGGGGTTTATTTGTTATGTTTGATTTGTTTTTTGTACCATCTTTCCTTTGCTCAATAAAGTTTTCCATTATTAAAAGAAATTTTCACTCTTTTTTGGCTTTTGGAAAAAAATAAATAAATAGACAATTGTTATTCAGTGGGATAGTCCATACTTTTTTAATGACCTCATGAAGCCCTTTTGCATATAACTAGCATGAGAAAAACTAGAATGGGCGAGGACTAGAGATAATGACACTCTTAATAAATATCCATCAATACTCCACAATGATTAGTAACATATTAGAAAATACATCTAATACAAAAAATTATTCCAATATGGATTTGTCTCCCTAGCCTGCCTTTGGAGTATTGTGGTACAGATAGTTTATGTCTAATTGGTAGCAACCTTGGTGAACCACTCCATTTTGATCTTCAAATGGTTAATCAAACGCTTTTAGCATTTGCAAGGATCTTGATTGAGATTGGTTAAGGTTTCAAACTCCTAACACAGTAAATGTCAAAAGAGATGATGACACTTTCTTCCCGCAGCTTGTGGAACATGAATGAAAACCCACGTCATATTCCAAATGTTTGTCCTTCAATCACAATTTCAATGTTTGACCCATAAAAGAAGTGTGGCAACCATGCTCATATTCTAGTCCTTCAATCATTAACATGGTAACAACCATTAATGATGGCTCTCAAGCTTTTGAATGGATGATAGTGGTTCATAGTGCTAAGGTGGACCAATCTCGCTTTGCCAATCAAGCTAGGCCAGATGATAGTTTAATTCCAATTCCTTCAAGATCTCCCAGTACATCCAGCATCCCTACCTATCAAGAAGAGACTGATGCGTCAAATGTTTCATTGGCTAGTAGATCCTTCAAATGGCTAGATTTGAGGAGCAACAAAATATGGAAAGGTAGGTTGTCGATCACTCTCCTTTCGGATGTGACAATGGGTCTTGACCTTATTGATGTGCCCATCCAATCAGCTCATTCAACTTAGACAACATGTAGGGTTTACGCTAATCAAGTGTCCATAGCCATGGTCATACAGCCCCTAGGCGATCTGCTTGTCTTTCTTCTCGGGTAGATGATTACAACTTGGTGATAGAATTATTTGCATCCAATCAAGTTCAAACGTTGAATTCATTTAAACATTTGTTGGGTGAGGTTCCAACGGAAGATGAATTGGAGTCAATTGTTGATAAAGATTTTGATATTCGCCTCCCTAAATGCATTGACATTTCTTCAAGTAAATCGGGAAGGAAGAACAAAAAGGGAGGACAAATGAAAAATAAGACTTTTTTATCTTGTTTTTGCATTTTAGTTGGTTATCTTCATGAATTTGGGGGGCTTATTTTAGGTTCCTCTCGTTCGGGTGTTGAAGGTGTGGGTATGGGGAAGGTTTTTTTTCCCTGTATCTACATCTTGTGTCCTTTCTTTTTGAGCTTTGAATGAAATTCTATTTAACATACACGAAGTTATAATGCAGTTAAACCAATGAGAATAATTGAAAGGTTGGTCAAATGACTCAAATTTAGTAAGCACCCTTCTTGAAAAGTACTCTTGTTACTCCAAGTAAACCCGACATCAGAATTCAACTCAAATAACTCCACCTCAACTCAAAAACCCTGACTGAAAAAATAAATAGTTCGATTGTTTTCATGGTCTTCATTGTTTGTTTTTTGCCAAACTTCATTGCCCTTTCATCAGTTGCTTCCAACCCGGATCTCCAGGTGTGCATTTAAAACCTATTTGACCCCGAGTTGATACATTTCTTCAGATCTAATCGGCTTGAATGATCCACTCTTTTATGACCATGAACAATGGTTCTATCTCTTTTCATCTATTCCTGATGCTTATACCAGCTTAGTCTTACGATCATAGCTATCGTTATCAAATCAATCCAGTAAGGTTCGTTGTATGAATTACCCATTTAAGCAAAGCGAACACCAGTTGCCATTACCATTATTATATCTTAAGGCTACTGCAAATCATTCCATCACTCAACCACAGCCACAAGTATGCGTTAAGCGGACTGAAGAGGGATCTGACTTGTTCCCATCACATTTTGGCTCTCAGCAACTACAGCCAGAAATATGTTTTTGACGTGCACAAGAGAGGCCTGCTGGTTCGCTCAATATGGGACTCACCCTCTGGACATTGGGCAAATAATTGAAGAAGCTGATTTTTCCAAGCAGGCGTGTACAAACAAATTTATCTAAGAAAAGCACTTTGTGGGAGCAGTCAAGAACTTGGCTGTATAACAATTTTGGAGAATGTCTCATGCATTGAATGGAAGCGTGTATAGAGTCATGAAATGTAAGTGAATTCTCTATAATGGAATGTCCTGCAACATTTAAGTGGTCATATACAGCTGTTGGATTTGACTTGTGACAACATCGATATGTTGATTATTCGTACTACTTATTGTGCATAGTTTATCAATCTGCAATGCGGCAAAGATAGAACCAATCATATTGGCAGCTAATTGCAGTGAATGTAAGCGTGACACATGAGCTACTAAGTCGGCAGCCAATTACACAAGTTAAAAATCTATGGAATATGGATTCTTCAATCAATCTTCCATTGTGACCACTGCCTAAGTAATCTACCTGTGGTATACAAGGCCTCCCTACATTGAAAATGGGGCAAATAAAAAGCACTTAACTAGAAGTTTGGTTACATATATTTCCTGTACACAAGCATCTTCTTATTTGATTCTGTCCTCTTACTTGGACTGATACCAGAGTTCAATATGTAAATGAGGGCACTTACCGCAAGCTAAGTACTTTCTTTGCTGTTGAGGACTATTGCTGTTGGATCAAGATCTAATGGCCATATGTATGTCACGACGTTTCTACATAACGTAGTGTTCACTGTATATGTTAGTAACTTATAAGCTATCTTGCTAGTAGGTTACTATGTAATATATGTAACGTACACTGTTACTACGACACCATCACGTTACTTATTAGTGATATAATCTCACGGTATACCCAAAACACTAGGCTCAAGTACACTGCTGACTATGTTTTCCCTCGTGTAACAACTCCTCAACATTTTCTTCAGTTCGGTTTGAACAAGCTACATCATTTTTCAATGACAGAAAAAAAAAGTTACGTCATTTATCTGCTCATTTGGTTTTCGTTGTTTTTTGAGAGGATGAATTAGGCCAGCATTAGACTGTGAGCAACTATAGATAACTATAGAATCCAGTCTAAGCATATGTCTATTTAAGTAATGAATTCATATCCACAAGTCAAGCTTTACCAGTGGAGTCATATCAGCTGTTGATGGCCTCATATCGATGGTGCATACAGAAGCAAACAAAAATTGAGAAAATCACAATTTATGTGCAGATTTTATGGGCTTCCTTGTGCGCCGTCAACTCAAGGCCATTTGAATTCTAAAGTAATATACCCATTCAAAATTAAGAAAGAGAATGCGTTCTAGTATCTCATATATCAAATATTTACATATTTAGCCTCGAAGAAGTACTAAGGCCAGATTGGTGCATCTTTAGATCGGCATGTAGTTTACATACCTGGAAAAGCACATACTAAAAAACTACTATGGTTCAAAAGTATATGATTTTCCTCTAAAAAAACTTATATGATATCTTTAGTAATTAGAAAAAAGCTTATATTCCCTTTATCCTATATTAATAACAATATTCAGAGAAATAGTTATTTTTATTAAATAGTGAAACCCACTTTCAAAAAAGGGGAAAATAAACTTACGATACATTTTTTTAAGCACCCGATCACTTAAGTTGAACAAAATAGAGCTATTAATATAGAATAATTTTTTTTTGCAAAACGAAGCTTTTAATTTAGGATTAGGGCTGAGAATCGGGTTGGGTCGGGTCAAATCGGATCAGGTTGGCCTTGACCTTCACTGAAATCGGATCGGGTCATGATTTAACCTTATTTTTAAATTGAGTCGAAAATCCAAACCCTAACCTTACTTGAGTCGGGTTGGGTTGGGTATGCGGGTAACCCTACTTTTTTTTCACAATTTTTTTGTTAGACTCGTATTATATACCTTTTCTCTTTGCAAAGGGCAAACATAAATGAAATCAAATACATTACAACATTAATTTAAAATATTTGATTTTTTGGTTAATTTGTAGATACATTTTTTATAGTAGCCATCAACGAAGACCTTAGAGGTATAATGTTGCATTTCCTCCATTCTAAGAAAATGATAACAAAATAAACCTTCAATGTTTATTTACTCATGATTAGCCTACTTGGCTTTCGATATTCAACATGTCTTAATTTAAAAATTTTAGTAACTGCTTTATATGGCTGCTCATAACCCTATTTTCCTTTGCAACCGGTGACACTTAATTACAATTTTCCCCTTCTGAAAATTATTCCTCATTGAGTTCTATTATCTTTCTATCTGGATACATGTTCTTAACCTGTTCCCTATTATGAATTTCAGTCCTTCAACAGAGAGCTAAATTTAGTGTGCAATATGTCTTTTTGAAGGAGAAAGGATGAGTAATAAATACAGCAAAATATAATATATTTTTATTTCATTCACCACTCCTAAAAGAATAATATATATATATATATATATATATATATATATATATATATATATATATATATATATATATATATATATATATATATATATATATATATATATATATATCAACCACACTTTGAAGATATCGTCCTCTATTATCCCCAAATGGATGTCTACTACAAAACAAAATATATGTGATCACACCTATGCTCCAAACAACTGATTTATGCTCAAAATTATGTTTAAGCACCTCTAATTTAATATAGTATGCACTAAACAAATACTATAATAATAATATAAACAAGTCCAATACACTAACACTATAATAATAAACTTCTTTATTATTTGTAGTCAGGTAAAAGTCAGGTTAGTCGGGATATGTGGGTCGGGTACGACCCGACCTTAAATTTAAAATGGGTCAAGAGCCTAAACCCTAACCCTAACTCACCTGTAGTCGGGTCGGGTAGGGTGCAGGGTTAAGCGGGTTAGGTTCGGGTCGGGTAAATGGGTCAAGTTGGATTTTTCCAGCCCTATTTAGGTTGGAGAAACTATGATTCTCTATTTCACTACCTCCAGCTAATTCCCTTAAACTGAAACCACTCTTTCAAATTACTTGAGCACTTGTCGTCAATAGAGATTCCAAATAATTAACATTTTATCCATGAGTGGTAGTCTTTCAATGTAGTTTGCTGGCCTGCTCCTGCTACAGGGTTGCCATGGCTTTCAGTGTTGTTCATTTAGCAACTACTCCTTTTTATTTTGAGTATTTGATTGGATTGAGCATATCTTAAACTTTAATATGTTATAGACATCTCCTTCATGAAATCAAATTCATTCTGTAATCTTCTTTAATTTCTTTAGATAATATTCCCAGATAAAGAGAAATAAACCAATACTTTTAATGCAAAATCGAATTCCAATATAGCTGGTTTATCTTGAATAATGATTCCATTGTTGTATGGTAAGGAGCACATAGTATGGGCACCTCAAAGAATCTATGACTGGTCTAAGTAGGCCATCCGTGTGCACACGAGTGTTAGTACTAACCAAAGAATCAATTATTCTCAGATAAAGAGAAATAAACCAATACTTTTTAATGCAAAATCGAATTGCAATATAGCTGGTTTATCTTGAATAATGATTCCATTGTTGTATGGTAAGGAGCACATAATATGGGCATCTCAAAGAATCTACGACTGGTCTTAGTAGGCCATCCGTGTGCACACGAGTGTTAGTACCAACCAAAGAATCAATGCAGAACATCATTTGATAAGATCATGCAAACACCCTACAAATAGCTGTCTTTACTATCAAAACTTCAATATTCCTCTTTTCTCCTCCCTCCAATTTTATATTTTTTCAATTAATATAAGCATGGCCCAATTTTCTGATAAAAAATGTCTAAATTTAAATAATTCAATACAACCCTTATCCTCTTCCTCAAACCAAGTGAATTTACACACAAAAGAAATTGATATTTAATTTAATTCCCTTGTAGTGTACATGATAAAAAGGAAAAAACTAATCTGTAGCTCATTCGACATCAAATCATGGCCTTGATAACAATCTCACAACCACCACAGCTCACTCATCAAATCATGGCCCTGATAACGATCTCACAACCAAAAAGCCATAGCTCAGTGAAGCTGTGGCTCTAGCTACCCATCCTCTATTAAATATGCATAATAAAAAGTATTAACAAATCAAAATATAGGCCACACTAGCATTTTAATAATAATTATTTAACATATAGTAAGCATTATTTAGGTGCTAGGGGAGGATGGAAAATGATTCTTTTCCTTTCAAAATTTAGCTTAGCTTAGAACCCATTGCATGCATCACCATCATATTTTTATATGGTGACCTTACAAATTAACAGTGGTAATGCACACAAGAGTTTTATCGTGAGATTTTTGAAGGAGATACAGTTGAGAATTTCTTTTTCTCAAAGAGGTTTTTTTACTTGTAGACTATAATGAATATGCATTGAATGTTGATGGTTAATAGCAATGTTAATAATGGTTACAACCTTTTAGAACTTGATTCACTCAATAATTGATTGTGGTTTATTTTGAGAAAATGTAGCATATGTCTTTGGATCAGTAAATACTCCATGGGTGGTGTTTCCCTCCAAGTAAAATAGATGGAAGCATTCAGAAAATTGTTTAAGATGCCAAAAGAGTTGGGAGCTGACATGAGAAAAGTTTATCATGGATGAACTGACCATGAATTTGACAAGGAAGATTAACTATGAGAACATGGAGAACACATGAGAGGATCCATTTCGAGTAGGAGCATTTGAAGAAAAGACACATATTAAACTTGTCGTCATTCAGTGAATAAATACATTTTCTTAGTAAGCCTATTCAAGTTGAGAAGAAGTGTTTAGGAGATAGGTAAATATGGGGAGAGAAATGGAAATCATAAGGTATTCAGCACAAAACACATGAAAATGAGACGCATAGAAGACATTGGCCGGTCCTAATAATTTAGGCTGAAGCACATTAAACTCTAAGACTTTGTAATCTCAGCCGGCTTTTGAAATCTTGAACAGTCTTAAAATCTTTTATTGTCAGATTATCAAAATCACTTTATAAAGTTTAAAGCTTGATAAAAATTACATTTGCGGTCCTTTAAAATTCATTCTCTAAAATTTTTCATGCTTCTTTAAATCTTGTAGAAGCCATAATTTTTAGAAATTTTGTTTTGCTCACAACTTATTGTATATAAAATAGGGCTTTTGCATTTTGCTATCTTTGTATGACTTCTTCTTCTTTTCATCCTAATTGGCTAAGTTTTATCCATTATGTAGTTATTCATAATCTTCTTCAATGTACTCCCATAGATCTTTGTATATAAAGAAAGTCTTTATTTTTATACTCTAAATATTATAATTTTCCTTATTAAATATTAGCAATGGAAGCTTCTCTGATAAATAATTTGATTATGAGTTTTAGGGAAGGCAATAGTTTTGAAATTTAACTTAGTTACTAAATTTGTTGGAGATAGGTAGATAAAGGAAGAGAAATGGAAAACATAAGGTATATAAAGAAAAGATTAAAAGATTTGGAAGATGAAGATTCTAAGGAGAAAAAAGGGCTTGTTTTTTTCACTTTAGCAGAGACGGGTTACTGTAGCAACCGATGTCACTGTATCATTAATAAAAAAACCTCACAATCAATGGGCATACAATAAGACATTACATATACTAAATGTCCATATAAGTAATAAAAATTACAAACTAACCATTGGATGCTTTTGACCCACCTTTAGCAAGCTGATCATGAAACATTATCCAAGAAATGAAGGTGTGCCTTGGAACATTACACTTAAACCTAACAATTTGGTTTAGAAGAAGTGTAAATTATCTTATATACCGGGGAAATTTAATGACAATCCACTCCATTTAGACAATAAAACTTGAGAGTTAGGAAATAAGGCAATAATCGTACTTCTTTATAAGTGCAAAGTGGAAGGATCCAACCAAAACATAGAAGCACTACCATTCCTAAGCTAATAGTTAATGAAGCTCTCGAGAACTAGGTAAAGAGAGACACTTTTCCTCCAAGAGTAAAAGCTCCACGTTGCAATGCCATATGCTGGAATCTTGAATGAGTCCAGCGAACCGAAAGGGACTACTTGTCTGAGACGAAAAAGAGAAATGTAACAAATATTTGTATGTATTTTTGATAAATCGGCTTGAAGTTGAGGGGATGCATTAATGCTGATTGGGCGAGTTGGTGTAGATCCTCTTGTAGTGGTAACCATTATAGATTACCTTGGGCTGAATGATTAATTGCCAATATTAACGAGTTGTGTTTGCACATTGAAAAGCATAAAAATTTCAAGATGTAGCTAGGCATTATGGGAAACAATATGTTGAATGCATTTGAGGAGACAATCCGCACGAGGGGTGAGAGATACATGGAACCACCATAATTGCTACATGACAAGGGGGAAGACAGTCAACAAAGAAGCCAGGTTGGCATCCATCCATCAGCATTAGAGTGTCGATGGAGACTTGGCAAAAGGGAAGACGCGGTTTTGGAAGAGTAGTGAAAAGGATATAAACAAGGAAGATCAACTCCAAGTCATAGGAAAAAGTGACTCAAAAGAAAAATGAGGGCAAGATTTATTTCATCGAATCACTATCATAATCTTGTCATCAGTTCAGTTTTATACTAGCTCATGATGCCATTCATGAGTTGCCTCGTAATATGAATGAAAGAAGATAAAATTATGTATTAGTATTCTTATAGTATAAATTTTCTACATTCTTTCTCAAGGGTTTTGTGCATGTAAGAAAAAAATTGTTTCCACATAAAAATACAGGATATTGTAAATCCACATATTTAACAATTAAATACTATTTCTATTTTACGTTAAGAACTTCATTTAATTTTTTAAAATAAATTAAATTAAATTTATTTTAACAAATTAAACAAAGCTATTAATTCAGGACAGAGGAAGTACTTGAGTAGGTAAGGTTGAAATATGTTCATGAAAGAACCGCGCATTGGATGCTGATTGGGGAAGTATTGTCCAATGGCTAGCATTATTGGGAAGAAGATCCTTCAACTAAATTCTTGTCCAGAACAGTAGAAATAGTAGAGCAAACATAAGTCTGTTTACTAGTTTGAGAATATAAAGGGCTGCTCATGATGCATAAACATCCACTCTGAATTGGATGCGTTTTTAGTCTTCCCATGTTTCCTTGCTAACATTTTGTTACCAAAGTACATAGGGATCTTAGCATGTTACGTAGAGGCCTTGCATGCAACATATCTACTTGATAACCTCCTGAAACATATTCACTTGTTAGTTATGTACCATATTAGGCCTCTATGTAATATGCTAAGGCTAAATGATGAAAATATTTACCCTCCTTAATTAATTTTTTTTAATAATATAGCATTAACTTGAACTAAATATAACACTATTTTTTACCCATAAAACTAATTAATAAGATGATATTTGTACTTCATTTTTCTACACCAAAGTCCCTACTCCAAGCTATTTGATAAAAAAAGGTCTCACTTGAGAATAAAGAGATTTATAGAAAAAGGTGATTCACTTGATAATAAAATATGTATCATTTTCCTAAATCTCAAGATCAGTAATTGTCTCATTCGGTAGATAGCCCCGGACCACTACAATGATACATAGAGTCTATGTCAATTCTGTCATGTCCAATCAAAGTCCCCAATTCAATTGTTGTTTTCTGGCTTTAATCATCCCTCCGTGCCAATTGGACCCACTTCTCCACAAGCACTTTACTAGGGTCCACCATAGCCTCATTTCCCCTATAAATAGACTGATCCAGCAGTGGATTATCCTCGCCAATATCCCTCTTGTTTTCTTTTGCTCAACAAATTCCAGAAATCATATATTGTAGCATATCCTAATACGCCTTACATATGGATTCTCTTATAAAACCACCGGAATTGGAGAAGAACCTCAACAAGGCCAGGGTCCAATTGCTGTACAGTGCACTTGCGTTGGGTCACACTAGCACTGTCGCCGGCATCTTAGCCGAGGACCTTGAATGGTGGTTCCATGGTCCCCCAGGGTGCCAACACATGATGAGGATGCTCACCGGTGAGTCGCTGCTCTCAGGCTACCAGTTTGCACCGCGTAGCTTCGCGACCGTTGGCGATATGGTCTTCGCTGAGGGGTGGGAGGGGGACAATGCCTACTGGGTGCATGTCTGGACTGTGCAAGATGGGGTGATTACACAGTTCAGGGAGTACTTCAATACCTGGCTCACGGTGAAGGACCTCCGGCCACCCCTGCATGTGTGGGAAGCAGGCAAGCATGGAGGGCCAACCTTGTGGCAGAGCGAGCCACTGGAACATCTCCACCGCTCATTGCCAGGACTGATACTTGCCATCTGAAATGTGGTTAGGAGGATGATAAACCTGAAAAGCACATGCGACTCGATTGTGAACTGTTAATATGGTCATCTTGTGAATGTTTTATGAATATACTTTCTCTGAATAAATAGTTTTATTTAATTTTTTTTAAAAAAAATAAAATAAAAATTTATTTTAAAAAATTAAATAGAGTTATTAATGTAAGACGGAAGGAGTATTAAAGTGTATGTTCTCAACTGTTTATAGATGTTAAGCTCTCTGCAACTCTAGCTCTCAACTTTCAAATTATAGTTTGGTTAATTTGTGGGGTATTTAGAACTTAACTGTTATAATAAGCTATATTAACTACATGGCCTAATTGCCGGGCATGCCCTTTGTCCATATTAAGAGTTTTATTTAATTTTTTAAAATAAACTAAAATTAGTTAATTTTAAAAATTAATTTTATTTTTTAAAAAATGTAATAAAATTATTAATATAAAAAAAAGATAACGTAAACTATATAACATAAACACTCAACTAATTTATATGTAAGTACGCCAAATGATGGACCCCCACATAGATTGGTGCAGGACAATGGGCTATTGAATGAGAGCCATCAGCATCCTACTAAAATTAGGCCCATTTGGACATGTGAGCCCTTTTATTTGTATTGAAAAAAATTTAACCGTCGAAAGGGGTTAAAATTTGATTGATTGGGCCTACATATTAAAAGTCCCAAACTTTGTATACGCGTGACGCCCTTATTATGGATGAGGGGGTTGTTTCTTGAAGGCAGAGTTAATGGGAAAATAATATTTATAATCCATTTTATCTATATCATAGTCCTTACACTACTATTAATTAGATAGAGAGTTAGGTCCTACCTCACAAAATAAGATTTAATTTTAGAAAATAATATATATTTTTACATAAAAAATTTACACATAAGTTTTGGTTGGTTTAGATAAGTGAGCTCATGTAAACTTTGTGTTGGGCCCACTTGTGATATCCAATCAAAACTCTTGTGTAAGTTTTTGTAGGTGTTTTTGTTGTTAAAATATTACTATCCTTATGGTGGAAGACATAGAGTAATAATATCAGCTTCTATATGTGGCTTCCTTTGGTGTAAAGCCTTTGGTGTAGAGATAATATGCTATGCACTAACAATGAACCTTGCATAAGTCATACATGGGAGCCATTAATTTTTAATATTGATAGTGCACACACTAGCGCACGTTAACGTCGGTGTTATTACGCTAATATGCATTAGCTTATACACCATTGATCTCATGGATGAAGGACTTATATATGTGTATGCTAAGCTCATTATCAGTGAAGAGCATGAAAGATGCTATCACGCCCCGGCGATGCCCGACCCGAGCCGAACCCGGTCCAAGGGCCGGTCAAGCACGTGGAGGCGACGAAGGAAAATTGAAAAACGATTTAGCGGAAGACTTAACCCTAACCACAGGCGATTAACAGAATTACGGAGTACGCACAATCCTTTGAGCAAGAGTAAATACGAAAGAAAGAAAGAGAGTTGCTTAACACAAAGTAAATAACAAATCTCAAACCTACATACTTAGTTAACTATAGCCTACACCGGCTCAAAATAAGTCTTAAGCAAACATAACTGTAAAATGTGACATAAATCCAAAACAAAGAACCCTATACAAAGGTTCTAAACATAAAGCATAAAACCAAAGGAAAATAAGTCACACAACGATCTCCACGATTACATCCAAGTCATCTCCGACCTTTCCTCAAAGAGGAGATCCTGTCCGTTTGCATGTTGCACCACACAGCCCCAAAACAAAACACAAGAAAGAGGGGTGAGTTTAACAAACTTAGCAATGGTTTTTAATATCACTATCAACATCGAAAATACGATAGCATAGAAGTATAATCATTTAGATCAAAGATTGGCAAGGTGCATCATTTTTTGATCACACATACACATCAGCTAAAACTGCATCGTAGTGCATAATCCACATAATTTCATTCTCATCATAACCTCCTGCATGAAATATATCTCTAACATACATATTCCATCATGCATCACATCGTAATCAACCTGCATGAATGTATCTCTAACATACATATTCCATCATGCATCATATCGTAATCAACCTGCATGAATGTATCTTTAACATACATATTCCATCATGCATCATATCAAAATCAACCTGCATGGATGTATCTCTAACATACATATTCCCACATGCATCATATCATAACAACTTGCATGAATGTATCTCTAACATACATATTTCATCATGCATCATATCAAAATCAACCTGCATGGATGTATCTCTAACATACATATTCCCACATGCATCATATCATAACAACTTGCATGAATGTATCTCTAACATACATATTTCATCATGTATCATATCATAACATCCTCCATCAAGGAGTAATCACAAATTTGGTATCACACAGACGGGACATAGACAAGGCCACGAAGGCGGGTCATGGTCCAAAATTCTACACAAGAATTCAAGAAAGATCGGGGTTGTCAATCCCTAATGCTACTCGCCCTGGACGATCCTGGCCAAGGATGTCCCATTCTCACACAGAGAATCTAGAGCAGGGGTGTTCGCCCATGGACTTCTCCTGCAGAGGGAAGAGCCCGAGTTCTCACACAGAGAACCCTAGAACACGTGGTAGCGGGGTGCATACGGCATACCACACTGGATTCTCAGGGTCCAAATGACACTCATAATAACATTCTCACAATCCGCAAGACAAGTACACAACTCGTCCCCACATAATTCCATTTAATTAGACTCAACCCGGGGAGTGCACTCATTCCACACAAGAACTCAAATCAAAACGTGTCCTTTTGGACCAATCAACTTTTGATTAATCCACGACCAATCAATCTGGCACACAATTTTACCACATTGCATCCAATCGGTCAAATTCGATTAACCTCGATGAAGCCTCAATTGGAAATCCATTTTCATGATGCATGCAGCATAATACATATGTGGGCAAAGCATACATGAATCCTAATCCATGATAAGTGCTCTCATCAGCCCCTAATGCATCATTCATAATCACAATATCAAGCTTCAACATCACCATTTAACCCCCACATGTGTGTGTAATTAGTAGAAGCATTTTATATAATGCATGTCAACATGCTTGAAATTAAACTCACTACTACACTACACATGTGAATTACCATCTAAACATGAATTCCAGCGGAAACCATAGGAGAAAAATCATTGAAATCATAACTCAAATGGAAACTCAACCACAAAGGCTGAACACATATAAGATCATTCATTTCATCCTTGAGTCATGGCATTCACCAACATCTACACATCAACTAACCACATTCTATCATGACAAATCAGTCCAATAATAGGTTGTAGTTCTACTGAAAATATGCTTAACCATGAGGAACCAACCATTCATAATTTCAAGATAACAATTCCAACATCATGCCACAAACCATAAGTCATTCTACAACCTCTAAGCATATATCTCAACTCCATAACCTCCATAGCATGCCCTTCCAGTAGTATAACATAGCTTAAAACACTCTACATTCATATGAAATTGGCAAGCTAAAGTGAAATCATCGAAATACACATCATGCATTAGAACACAAATCTGCTATGCAGCCGTTCGAACGCCCTTCAGGCCGTTCGATCAGTTAAACGCAAAAATTTAAAATTCACAGTTTGGCCGTTCAAATGCCTAGCAGGCCATTCGATCGGCTGAACTGGAAAACTATCGTTCCGACAGTGTTGCCGTTCGAACGCCAACAAGGCAGAACTTGTCATCTTCTTCTTTTCGCAAATCCAAACCGAAACACCATTGATAACACTTCAAATCCACATCTAACACCCTAATCATCATCAAAAGTCCTTCATGACTTCCAGAAAGTTAAACCATACCATAATAATACAAAACCCTAAAAAATCAGGATTAAATATTTTAATTTTCTAATCATACCATTAACACTCCAAATCAAGTAATCTCCATTCGAAATAAGCCAAAAATCAAGAATTTTACCATGGATAAACTGAGATTTCGAAGACCCATTACCTTAGCACTTGATTAAGCTCGGATTTGAGAGTCACCCTTCTTGAAAACCTTCCAAACACATTGAGTTTGAATTAAACTCCATTCAAAATCGATTTACCAAAGAAATCCCTAATTAAAACTTAGATCTAGGGTTTGTTAAACATAAAAATCAAAATTTGAAGACTAGGTTTTGTAGTAAAACACAAATCAGTAGCTTTTGAGGTCCAAAAATGAATTGAAACAAGGGGAAAATAGTAGATTTAGAAGAGATTAGGAAGAAAGCTAGGTTTTAGTGCTTAATTAGAGTAGGCTTACCTTAATCGTCTTCAAATCCGGCCTAAATGGGGATTAGGCCAGCCCTCCCTCCTTAGCCTATTCCCAAAAATGGGAATGGCTCAGGTTTTTCCTTATATAGTAAGGGTTGGGGTATGCATGGGTAAGTTATGGGGTGTAAATAGGAAAAGTAGGCTAAAAGTGGGTATTATGCAAATTTAAGCGCCAATTAAGCCTAAGAAAATTCTAAAATTTTTTGCATGACCTTAAGTAGATGTCTAGGTTCATTTAACACAAAAATCAAAATTTCGACAGTGGGGCCCACAGGGGTCCCACCAAAACCCTAATTTTCAGAAAATAGTAAAAATTCAGAAAAAATCCCAAAAAATCACATTTATTTTAAAATCACTTAAAACCACTAATCTTAAAGTTAATTTTGATTAAAACCATCATAAATACTACTTATTCACGAAGTCACCGAATAAATTAGAAAACACGTTATCTCACGATAACCGATAATTAAAGAAAACAAAAACTGGTTTAGAGATGAGGGTCCTTATAGATGCTTTCCTTGCTTTTTAAGTAGGTGCAATGGAGCTAACTGTACCATGGAAGGGTAGCACTACGGAACCACATTAAGCTCATAATGCTTATTTATAGGAATACATCTCTATTGCTCCTCCCATAAGAAATTTGTTCCAAAGTGAGATTGTTATTTCAAAGAAGCTCAATCTTTTAATTACCTCTTTTAATGCTTTAAGTGACTTATTAAGACCGGCTCGGAGTCTGCATGGGTGCTGAAATGTTACGAGGGTGATGAAATGATAATGCTAGTATGTTTAAGGATATTGATAGAAAATTTAAGGAGTATCCAAGTTAGTAAGCATTTTAGGAGGGGGAGTCTCTCTGCAACAATTACAGGGTCTACATATACCATCAATGTAACATCTGGACATTATCCTATGTTTCTAAACTTGGTCACATAAAAAATGGTGAGTTTGACCCTTAGATATTCTCAATAGTAGAGATTCCAAAGTATATAGATTTTAGGGACAAGACCTATATATGTGGATAAAAAGTATGAAAAAATAGCTTTGAAATGCCACTAAGGATGCATAAGTCAGAGTTTAGATAAGCATGATATTGGATATGATGTACAAGACACTTCTACCCAAACTAGACATGCATTTTGACAATTTACTTAGCTCAGTGGGCCTAGATAATTAAGTGACAAAAAGTGTGTTTAAGGGGCCTATTTGGGTTATTTAATAGAGATTGTTATAACCTAAATTATTTAGGGAAGCCTAACCATAACACTAATCCCTATTAGTATTTATATCCAACTAGGGTGGCCTTTGGGGAAGCTTTTGGGGACAAGACAGAGAGTGGAGCCACTAAAGAGGATGGAGTTTTTCAACAACCGCAATAAGGTTGTGGCTTTGAGGAAGGCACTGAAGAGCAAGCGTGAAGACCTGAGAATTGGAGAGGTAGGAAGCCTAGCCTAAACTTACTTTAATTCTTATGTCATTAGTTGATTAATTATTTTTATATATTGTTGGATTCTCATGGCAGAAGTGCACATTATAACCACCTATAGACCGCTTGTGCATGCACATGTTGGTGGCCATGTGCTCATGAAAATGGGGGAAGCCCCTTTCTTTTGGTTTAAAGTTTCTAGGCGGCTAACCACCTTATTAGTCTATAGAAGAATTGGCATTATAGAAACCAAGGGGAGAAAGGCCAAGACTTTGTGCTACGACTTAGTCTTTTGGTTTGGCGAGAGCCTCTGCTAATGGCTGGATGGGTCAGGCAACTAGGAAGGAGGTGTAGGAGTCTCCAATGCAAAGTTGAGCCATCTTTGGGGGCCTTGGCCATGGATAGGGCTGCCACACTTTTTGTGCATTACAGCCACCTTGGTGTGTCAGAAGGCACAGGAGGAGAGCCTTTGGCCCTAGAAAAGCTTTGTAGCTTCTTGATATATGATAGAAAGATAGTCAATGGACGGCGGGGTATACAAGTCTAGCTGCAGTAGGGGAACCTATTGTGACCCTAAATTAGATTTGATTTGATTGAATTAGAATCCTATTTTTAGTCTAATTTCTAATAGTTAGACTCCTTATGTTAGAATTGGATTAATGTTTGTCTCCTAGTTCTATTAGGATTAATTTAGATTTTCTCTATATATTATGTAATTCAGAGAAGATCAACAACTTAGAAACCCCCACATCTCCAGTCATCCACCATCGTTGATTATACTCAAATTTGTAATATCCCCTCTGCCCCGGCTTTGTCCATAGCTCTGACTGCATCAAGGTCATCCGTTGAGTCACCACCCTTTGTTGCTCCTCCACCGACCACTCAAATCGCTCCTATTTGTGCTAGCATCACCTCCCAACATGTCTTGTCTCCTTCCTTACCACCAGCTACCTCAACCACTCCCTCTTCTTTGTCACCATCCACTGTGCCACTATTTTGTCTGCCTCAAACGTGGCTATCGTTCCGGCTGATGATCGCACCGCTGCCCATACCCACCACTTCCTCCCTTGTATGCTCCCGGTTCAACAACCATCTTAGCTTGAGTTTCGATTTCCAGACACATGTCTGCGGGTAGATGGGTCTTTTTACCCTCCCATGGCCCTTATGGCCAGTACCCTCCCATGGCCCTTATGGCCAGTACCCTCCCATGGTCCCACCTCAGGCCCTTCCAGTTGTTCTAGGTCAGCTGCCATGTCCCCCTCTTCATGCATGTGGCCCCTATCCGCAGGGTTATGCCCCTTTTGATGACTATTATGCCTATGAGGATGCTTTCCTTGATGAGATAGACAACCGTGAGTGAGCTAGTCATCCTTGTAGACATGGTCATAGTCGTGCCAACTACCCTTATGGCTACACACTTCCATATCAGAACCCTTATATGCAAGCTCGCCCAATTCACGTATCATTTCCTAGGCGACAACCCAAATGAATGGGTCTCTCAATCGAAGCATTTCTTTCACTTTTATCACATTCTAGCTCACAAATAGTGCAAATTAGCCTCTTTCTATATGGAGGTTCATGCTATGCGTTGGGTTCACCACTTCCTTGCCTGAGTTTGAGCATTCTCCTCTTCTCCGATTCGGCCAAAATTCCTATAATAATTTTAAGAACTTGTTGCCTTAGATTTAACAATGGGGATAAGTTCAGGACTACCAGACGACTTCAAGTGCTTGGTGAACTGCATCCAAGGATGGCCAAAGCAAGTCTTAATCGGTGTCTTCGAAGAAGGTCTTAAGTATGATATTAAACCTGAATTGTAACTTTTTTCTTAGAACCCTGAGCCCTAAGCCCTAAACCCTAAATGGGGATCAATTCAGAACTACCATGATGAGTTCAAGCACTTAGTAAACTACATCCAAAGATGGCCAGAGAACGCCCTAATCGGTGCCTTCGAAGGTCTTAAATCTGATATTAAAGCTGAATTGCACAACATGGGCATACTTCCTCCTCTTGTTCGTCCTCTACCTCCACTACTGCATCCCTTGTTCCCAATTCTTCATCTCCCACTATTCCAATCAAGAAGCTTACACAAGTTGAAAAGGATGGCCTCCAAAAAAAGGGACTATGCTACAATTGTGATGAGATATATACTCCTGTACATTAATGCAAGTCTTTTCATATGTACATTGTTGATGCCCCAACTCGACCAGTAGCCGAATTTGATGTCGATCTAGTTATGCTAGTCAATAACATTCATCCAATGATTCAAGGCTTGAAAAAGTAGTTGCCTTGAGGACAAGACGATGCAGAAGTAGTGGTGGAATGTTGTGACCCTAAATTAGTTTAGATTCCTTTTTATGGTCTAATTTCTAATAGTTAGACTCCCTTTTTAGTTAGAATTGGATTAAGTAGGGTGGAATTTTGTAACAGGGATGACATGGGAAGGCATGGTTCAGTGACATTGGAGCTGGCCTTTTGGTAGGACTCTATTCAAGAAGAGTCGTCACATAGGGAAAATTTCAGGAGAGAGGGTGGTAAAGTGGTAGGCTCCACCAATGCCACCCAGTGACCATCATATGTATTCCTGGGCATTGGCAATGAAGGTTTGGACAAGGGAAGGCTACACGATTGAGGCAAAGTACCCACACCGACCATGGATGGATATGGATTCGTTTCATGAGGAAGATGATTATTTGACAGGCAATTAAATCCTGGTTCTGGTTTGGCTTTATTAAAAAAATTGAGTGCTCTTAACTGGGTCTAGTTTAGGGGGTATAAGTGTAATTTTTTTTCAAAACTTACATAATGATCTAGAAAGGTTTACTAGTGCCACGACCAAGTTTCTGCCAAGGGAAAAATCAAAGTTGTTATAAAATAATCATTTCATCCTTATAGGTGAATCGTGGTTCAAGTACCCAGCTTAGGCTCCACTTCTTGGGCCTTAGATTAGATTTAAAATTTGGAAAAATTTTGATTAAGATATCAGGGCCTATCCTAAACTTGGACCAACCATATATTTTGCAAAAATCCTATTAAGCCTATAAATAACTATTCCCCCCTAGGTTTAGAGCCTTAACTAATGAGTAAACCAAGGTCGGTTGAAGTGGTTGATGAACCTATAAAATGCCACGAACATTACCACAAGTCTATGACATCCATGAGTATCTTTGACCTAAGTTTGGTACCTAATGGGCTGGGCTAGGGAAGACCCTGGACAAATGGACAAAACTATCCTTATAAGCGGATCAACACTTATTCACTTAAATAGAATCATAGGCCAATTAAAGAGGTAGACCTTGGTATAGATCAATGACTTGAAACCCAAGATGAGAGAGGGAAGTGGCTAGTAAGACACAATGGAGATGACAATATCCCATGTGATAGAATTACAATAATGCCTTAGGGGTAGTCTAATCTATTTTCTTAGCAAAGACTACCCTTAAGCGGAGTAGAGTTAGAGCATCATTTAATGATAGTAAATACATTCTAGTGAAAGGGAAATGACTAGAATGGGACATAAAGATATTTATAGGTCACTATGCTATGAGAAAAAGTCAAACATAGAGGGGAGTTGGGTAGCATAGTTCAATGTTTGCAACACAGTCCATGGGATTGCCATGGTGGTAGATAGGTACCTAATATGGCACATAGGAATTTTTCTCCATTTTGAGATTGCAATTCAATAATTGTCTAGACCAAGCCCTACCAATGAGTGTAATAGGCTCTCTAATGCCACAATTGAGGTTGAGCCCTATTAGTGTTGTCCCTGGGGACTTATGTTATTCCATATTATTTGTGTTGACTCACTTTGATGCTTTCATTTAATGTTGGTGTGTTAGTAATTTATTATTAAGTTGAGATTAATGAAGATTAATCAGGATACTTGATCCACTTAAAATTGAGGGGATAAACATAATCAAAATATAGACTTGAACTCTAATTCTCAAACATTGGTAAACAAATATAAAACATGCTTGCAAGTTATTATCTTCAATTTCATTATTGATTTGATTTCCCAATGTCCCCCTTAATACTAGAACACCACAACATTAGGGAAAATTGAAAACCACCTTTGTCGGGGGGGGGGGGGGGGGGGGGTGGCGAACCCCTACCTATTTGGTAATCAAAAGGATATCAAGGGGGGAGAGGGGGGATGAAGCCTAACCCCAAGACTACCAATCAAAGCCAAATAGAAAAACAAACAACCTTATTTCCATCTTAGATTCCAAAGATTCAAAGAGTCTAGAATTGCAATCCCGCTTAGAGCTCAGTAATCCAATAGAATAGACATGAACATCTTGGAAGTCCATTGATCACTTGCAAGGTTAGCTACATTATCTTCTATGCTAATAGCCTGCCTAAAAATATGATGAATTGATATTTCATAAGAATGCACCAATTATTTTATTACCTCTATAATTTGAAGCTTAGCTTTAAAAGTCATCTTTGTCTCTTAAAATTACTCGAGTCTCTTTAACTTAACTCCATTGCATCCTTATATAGTTATTCTATATTGAAAACTACCCTATTTATACATTTTAAATGAAATTAGTAATTGATTTATGATAATTTTATTAAAACTAATGTTATAATGAAGGTATATTACTTATTATTTTGCTAGTAACCCGCTAACGGTGATGAAAATGTATCCACATACATGTCATTAATCTATTTACTAATTAAAGTGATATTAGGAGAAACAACTTATGTTAACACCTTCTTACATTTTTATCACATTAGCATGGTAAATGTAATTAATTATTCATATAAAAATTATTTCCCAAAGTTAGGTTTACAATGACATCTTTATTGTACTCCACATACTTATGCAAGGACGAATAAACTATAATGTATAATCTTTCCATATTTAGTCTATGAGTTATTATGAGTTTTTTTTCTAATTAAATTATGCATGTAAAGTATTTGATCTTGAAATCAAGTAAAAGGAAATTCTTTTATGTTTATATCATCATGTTGAGGAAATTAATTATAGTATCATTTACGCTACCCTCCATCTTTTTACCTCTTACTAGAAAGTCTTTTTTTTTCAATTGAAGATTTTTTTATACTTTATATTAAATCTATCCTATGATATTTTAAAATTTTAATTACTGCAATGTGCAAATTGTTTATAAATGAGTATTTATATCTTGCAAGACTCAATTGTGATTCCATCAAGACTCAAAGTTGACTCAACTCCATAGTCTAAGGATTTGAGTCCAAGTCTTGAGTTTTCAAACATTGATTTGAAGAACCAACTAAGGGATTTGAAATATATCCATGTAATGTCCTTGATCTTTCTCCAATTTTTTGTATCTTTTTACAATTTTCTGCTCGTATTTTTGATGAGGAAACTTGACACTTTGGTGTATTTATTTTTGTATTTGACCTTAATATTTGTAATGATAGAGTCGGGAGTGGTGCTTAGTCACAGGTCATAGGCCTTGACATGCACAACCACTAGGAGCAGAGGGAAAACCTCCGCCCCCATCTTCTATGAAGCCTAGGCACCGCCACTGCCACACCTGCCTAGCCCCATTGGGTGTCTATCCCTCTCTCTCCTCTTACCCCATTTTCTCCTAGCAAAAACCGCTCCTTTTCCTCGCCCGATCGTGTAAGATCTCTAACATAACTTGATTTAATTTTCATTTTAAGTATGTGAATTTCTCTGGTTTTGCTTATTTGTTGGTTTAATTTAATTTTGGGGTTGTAGGTTAGTAATTATGGCTTTATTAAGGTTTAATTTCATTTTATAAGTATTAGCATCAAACTTGATTTATCCAATTTTTTTCCTTAATTAATAGTGTGGACTATGTTGTGGGCCCCACGTCCATGTTGGACAATGTGTGACCCACTTTACCCTCTAAACTTCCATTAATTTATTTTAATGGGTTTTGGAATGATTAAATTTATTTTTAGACAAAAAATAACCCTAATTAACTTAGGCCGTTTTTAACTTATTTTGCAGCCCAATAGTTTTTTTATTTAGCACCAAACCTTACTATTTGAAGAAACCCTAGCCCATTTACCCAAATAGGGAAGAGCAATGCTAGGAGAAAGGAGGTGCTCTACCCCTATTTCCCAATAAAGAAAAACAGATTAAAGTGTGTTTTCTTACCCTAATCACCCATAATCTTTATATTTTGGTCTTAATCTTTCTTATCTTCATTTTTTCTAAGTTGATTCTTGATTTATTTCATTAAAAATTAAATCTTTAATTTCAATTTCAAGCCCCTAAATGGTTGATTTTTATTTTTAACCAAAGGATATCATAGATCCACCTTTTTCAAGTTCATTTGACACTATTAGTTAATTTTAATTAAGTCATAACAAAAACCCTAATTTTTTGGGTAGGATTTCTTGAGGATCAAAGTTTTTTCATTGATCTAAAAACTTTATAGAGGTATGGGAGTTTTTCCTTATGTCGTTTTATCCATTGGAATACATGACAGTGGATTTATGTGGGTTCTTACTTTATTTGAGCTTTAATGGTGATTTATCAAATAAAACACAAGAAAATCACTAAAAAGAGCATGTTTTACTTAACCCACCATTAAAGCTCAATATAAAGAAAAACTGTCACGGCCCGGGTTTTTCAAACCATTTTCCAATAAATTTCATGAAAAATTTTTGCAATATAACGGCTGTATTTTGTGAAAATTGACGAAAATCGAAACCTGTGAAAACATTTTATATTTCTCACATCATCAATTTAAAATCACACAACTTGAAACTTTCTTTTAAATCATAAAAACACACCGACTAAACACCCGGGCGTGAGATCAAACAAACACACATAAAAACACGAGTGCCATGGCCATGGGCTTAAATACACATCTCCCAGGCATAGCCGAGTACAAGTCCGATAACAGTCCCAATATAAATAGTCCATATACAAGTCCAAAATAATACATGCATAAGCTCTCAACTCGCCCAATACATGTATACTCAAAATTTGCATCAGATCGTGGCATAACTAAACAAAAGAAACTGAACAGTCAAAAATCGACCTGAAGTCCGCAAGTTTGTCCTCTCCTCCAAAACTAAGTCCCGCCTATGAAGCTCTCGTGCTAGGACCTGCAGAAGTCACTGGAGGATCTGAAATTCAGTAGAGGGAAAGTGAGTATTTTCATACTCAGTAGAAAATACCCAGTAGGGGATTTCTAAACAATGAACTTGTAAGCCTAAACATAGTTGCCTTCATGAAACATAACATGAAGCAACAAAACATGGCAATCAAAGTCTCTCAAAATCAAAATATGATGCTCATAACCACACACATATCACGAACTCATGTTCGTTCTATCTTACTACACAATCCTACGCATATACATACACTTACTGTCTTACTTAACTCTTACCCTTACAGTCCTACTCTTACAGTCTTACTCAACACATACACTTACGATCGACACCTAGAGCTCATTATCAAACTAATAAGCTCCAATGTCGACGGAAAGGAATGCCACAAGGGCGTCACCTTAACCTCCAGAGAGTACTAGACACCATGGACTTTTCCGAAGGCAAGGTACACCTATGCTCATGGGGCACAGGTTCAAACGGGCAAGAGTAGTTCCATGATACTACTTACCTGAGCACGCAAACATAAACGGCCACACATTAGGGTCATACAATTGCCCATACTTTAGGGTCTTATAGTGTCAATGCCACTCTTGGGCAGAATTCATACAGTGCCACTCTAGGGCAGAATCATACGGTGCTCTCAATAGAGCATCAACCATCTGGGCTTAATTACAGCACACAGACAAACTCCTGCAGGATACACACCATGTCTAGACAGGAGAAATGCTTAGCCGATTAATCACCGGCTAGCTCAACCACGGAACTTAATCCGTCAAACTACTAAAGTCTCAAACTCATAAGGTTAACATTTTAGTTTTACTTAACATTCCAGTTTGAATTAAATACTTTATGCTCGAGTAATTTTCCTCTGAAATCATACTATCATAAAGTCTCTCAAAAAACTCAAAACTACATCTATTTTCCTCGAGAACCCTGAAGCTTTCCGCTCATTGCATCAAAGCCTGATCCAATCCAAACTAATTTTAGCCTATCAAGCGTACACTTATCGATGCCATCGATATAAACATCCACCATTGCGCAGATCAAACCACACAAAACTAACCAACCACTACTTACAATTATAGCACATCCAACATGTGCCTAAACCATTGCAAACGCATGCAGATAAATGATCTTAGTAGCATGCAAATACTTACACTGCAAACGTGTACAATCCCTCATTTGCCAAGCCGATAACATGTCATTTAATTAGCATTAGCAGAAGCTAATATCACACCATTACACGCGATATCCATAGCATTACGCGTTATGAAGCATGTAATTAAATTGGCCCTAGCATGTATTCTAACATACCAAGCACACTATGATGGAATTACAAATTCAATGCCCCCTACCTCGTTTCCCGGGCGTATGGTGTTGTCGGGGCGCACAACTGTAGCGGCGTCAGTGGCAACTTCGGTGAACCCAAGCGTCGCTTTCTATAAAACGAGCTGCCCCTAGGTGCGAAAGTGCCACAAGCTTGCCGGGGGTTTACTCGATGAAATGGTTCGGTCCCGATTCAACACCCGTCGATCTCCGTGCCTCCCGTTGACGTGTACAAGAGGTGGTCGGGGGTGGACACTGCGCCCAAAAGGGCTGATATGTAAATCCAAATTCTGTGTGGTGCCTAGCTCCACCGTCAGTCACTGGGCGTCGTGGCGAATTGCTGGAAGCCAAAACTGTACCGGGTAGAGGTCGACAATCATGGTTCCGGAGGCCAAAACCCACATACAAGGGCTGGAGGGGCGTGATTTAAGGTAGAGAGGTGAGGAGGAGGAGAAACAAGGCGAGGGTGGCCAGCCATGGGCACCGGCAAGGCCACACGACCGCCGGACAGCAAGGTTTTTGCTTCCCGGTGTGAGTTTTTGGGTGCAAAAACAGGGGACGGTGGATGGGAGGAAGGTCGGAGAGGAGAAAGAAGGGCGTGGGGAGGAAGCCTCTGACCAGAGGAGGGGTGGAGAGGTGGTGGCCGGCCAGAAACGGCGCACGACGGTCACCAAACGAAGCCCCGACGCTCCAACGGCCAAAAGGGTGAAAACCGAGTAAATTTTCGGTAGCGCGAGGAGGAGCAAGGAGGTGACGGCGGAAGCTCTAGTCGGTACCACCGGACTCGTGGCAGCTAGGTAAAGCGAGATCCAGCAAGAAACAACGGATTCTGACCAAGGAGGAGGCGTGACGGAGGGTCTGGAAAAGCCCTCGTTTTTCTTCCCGGACTGAAATTCTTACTGGAGTTTCTGGAATGAATAGTGGTCGTGGCTGGAAAGCCACGATCCACTATTCCTTTATATGGTTTTAATTTAATCCTTATATGCTTTTCAATAGTTTCACACCTTAGCATCTCTTTTTACCCGCTGCCGCTCCCGTACACGCACCACGCCGCCTCTAACACGCCCAAATGCTAATAAACCTCGGGCCCACCCTTTTCACACCGAAGCTTCCCTTCGCATGGCGAAGCTTTATTTTATGCACCAAAGCCTCGACATACGTGCCAAAAGCGTATTTTAGGTGCAAAATCCCTTTTTGCGCGTCGAAACCTTCTCTTCACGCCAAAGGTTTAATTTACACGCAAACCTCTCCACTTACTCTTAAGCTCCAAACGTAACACACGTACACATACATATACGGAACAAATACAAATTAAATATAAGGGACAACTTGATTTATTTTTCACAAAACAAGTAAAAACCGCGGAAAAATCTGGGTCATTACAAAAACATACATAAACCATTTCAAGCCACAAATCTAAAACATAAACCCATCCAAGAAGAAAAATATTTACCTTTAGTGAGCTTTTGGTCTAAAATCGAAGCTTCAATCTCCTAAAATCCCTACACAAAGTTAGGGTTTGTTAATACATTAATAAATCTGATTACTTAAGCTTAAATCACTTTAAAACTTATAAATATAGGGATTTCTTTACTTAAAAATAAAAATCTCTCATTAGGGGTTTGCAATATGGATTAAAAACATAAACTTTAATAAGGCAAAAGAAGATTCAACCTTGGAAAAGATGGGGTTAAAAAAGATTAAGCAAAAACCTAAGAGATTAATGAAAAAACAAGACTAATCTTACCTAAATCAAGCTTTCCTTCTTTGGTATGGGGATTAGGAATTCATAGCCTCCCATATCTGAGCCCTTCGAAAATGGGAATGGAGTTGGGATTTTCTATTTAAAGTAACTTGTGGGGTATAAATATTAAAAATTGGGGTACAAATAGAATTTTGTACTAAAAATCGATAATTTACTTATTTTAGGTCTAAAACAAAATTTAAAAATTTTGAAACTCTTTAGTACTAAAATAAGTTGGGTTTACGGTGTGGGACCAACACCCCAAAACACGAGCATGGGGCCCATGGTGGGACCGCGCCTTAATTTTTTAGAAAAATCCCTAAAAATCACATAATTTAAGTTTAGTATAAAAAGTTATAAAATAAAATAAAACCTTAATAAAACCATCATTATCCCCTTTAACCCCAAAACAAGACAAACCGGCCAATTAACACCAAAACCACATAATTATAACATAATTAATTAAGATAGATCGAGTTAGGGTTATGGATCTTCCAACAGCTCGCATTGTAGCCTTGACTTATAAACTAGCAGTATCAAAAAATCCAATGGAAAACCTCTTTAATATAAGGAATGAAATGAGTCTGTAATTATGAATGTAAGGATTCTAGCCGAAACCCATCACGCTCACCAAAACTGTAGAACCAGTTTCTTTGTTAGAACAAGAATATCAGGAGTTCTTAGCAAAAAGAAAAGATCGGGGCCAAAGCAATAATTCTAATACAGAAAACAAGAAGAGAAAAGTGGTATTCCCCAATTAGAACAACAATTGAAAACATCTAAAGACCTTTGGACCATCCCCCCAAACTCGAGTGAAGAAAAAATTTAAGAAATGTCTCAAGTGTAACCGATTTCATCAACCATAAAATTGTTATTTCTCTGAAAGGCGATGTTTCTCTTGCGGGGATCGTGGCCATAAGATTGAGGAATGGCCCAAGAAAAAGATCCAAGAAGAAATCAAGACAGATTGGAAACTTAAGGCTCATGAGTGGGTCTTTGTTATTAAAAAATCTAGTACGTATGATAGACTTTGAGGTCAAATTAGGAATGGATTAGTCTCGGTAGACTATTAAAAGAAGAGTGTTATAAGCAAGAAAAGAGAAAATTTACCATTTGTGGAAATGAATAATATGGAGGGACATGTATCATAAGTATTTTTCTAGTGTGTTGTTCTAAGAGCCTTTAACTTCTAGATTAAGAAATATTGATGTGTTAAGGGTTTTCTGAAGGTTTCTATGTGGGTATCGCCATGAAGAGAGGTTGACTAACTACTAGGAACATATCCTAATTCTAAGGCACCCTACGTAACAACTATGGATTGAAAGGAAGTAAAGAGTGATTTGCAGAAATCGATGGATAAATGATTTAATGTTTCTCTCAGAGGAACTCAAATTTTGTTGGTAAGAAAGAAGAACAAATAACAATTTTGTATCATTTTGTTGCCATAGAAAACAAGTATCACTTTCCCTAAATTGATGATTGGTTACAAGGAACCAAGATATTTTTTAGGTTCGAAGGTATAAAGGCTTGAATACCATCAAGAGAAAAGACAAGACAAAGAGCATTTAATGACCATTTTTCGTACCCAATATGGTCACTAGGGATTTTTATAGTTATATCATTAGATTAGCAATTGCAATAGTAAACTTTGAAGATTTTAAACCAAGCTCTCTAAACTCAATTGTAATTGATTTCAGTTAATGCTATTTTAGAAGAATACCGAAAACACTTACCAATAAGTTTGTAACTTTTGAGAGATCATCATCTATACACTGTAAGTGTGTATTCTTACCAGAACAAGTTGTTTTTGGACATATTATTAAGAGGGTGAGTCAATAGATCCAAATAAGATCAATGTTATAATTAAGGGGGGAAGGCCCAAGACAATCATAGAAATAAAAAAATTTCTAAGTCTTGTTGGTGTCGATGGTTCATCCAAGAAATTCCTAGTATAGCTTCATCTTGACAAAAGATTTATACTGAATGAGGAAGGTAAGAATGGATTTCAAAGGGGAGCTAACCATAGTCTACATCTTAGCTTTATTGTCCGGAAGGGATTGGTTCGTAGTATGTAGCAATATCTCTAGATACTTCTTTGAGATGTGCTAAGGTAAAACAGCAAAGAAATTGTCACGGGAAGAAAAATCAAGGGATAGAATGTTATAAGAACTATAATTTTTCTATTCAGTATTACTCAGGAAAAGAAAAGGTGGTGGCCATTACATTGAACCTCAAGGTTGAAAGAAGCATGGTGCAAATACTGTTAAAGAAGTGAAATTGATGGAAGAGGTCACAAATTTCAATTTGGGTTGAATATAGAAAACAAGAGTTATTTGTGGCCAACTTGGGAGTAAAGTCCAACCCGGATGAACACATTTTGGAAATTCGAAAAGAAGATGGAAACATGTTTTTGCTAGGAAAATGCTTGACTTCAACAAAAACTCTAATAAAAGAAAAGTAAGATTTTGAATAAAGTCAGTAATTAGGCAGTACTCAAGTTAAGAAAGGATTTGTTGTGTGAGGCACATAGGTTCTGGTACCCAATTCATCTGGAAGGATTAAAGATGTGCCAAGATCTGAAAAGGAATTTGTAGTATGTTTAGAAGAGTTTGCCTGTAGGTTATAATATAGCATTCTGTGTTCCGATTACACCTAAATGAAGGGGTTAGGGGTAATTATGTACCCTTTTAGCTAAAGTTTAAGAGGTTATTAGAATTCCAGTAAATGAGTTGAGCTCGAAATAACAAGTGTAACGAACTAAGGAACACGGGAAACGAAGGTCGGGAACCTAACAGTCCAGTGAAGAATATTCCAAATGTTTGAGGTTTTGAAAATGTGTTTTTGGATGACTTGCCTTTATTACCACCCAAAGGATAGATTGACTCCAACATAGATTTGTAGCAAGGAGATGCACCAATTTTGAAGGCATCTTATCTAATGACACCCGCCGAGATGAAAGAACTAAAGAGCGAGTTGTAGGAACTTCTTGACGAGGGTTTCATTCGACCTAGTGTATAACCTTGGGAAGTACCATTCTTGTTTGTGAGGATGGATCATTGCAGCTTTGCATTGATTAGGGGTTGATGAGTCAAGTAACATTTAAGAATAAGTATCATTTTCCAAGGATTGATGACATTTTTAGCAAATATATTGTTAAAATCTTTTCAAATATTGATCTCCAATCTGGTTATTACTAGCTTCAAATTCAGAAGAAGCCTTCTAGGGTGCCTTACAGTTGATTAAAATCTTAGAATTGAGAGGGGATTAAATTTTGGGGATTTCATTTCAGGTCTGTCCAGAATATTGTATGGTGATGAAGTTATTTGAACAACAGCAGATTGACTCACAAGAATGTGCAGTTACTATATCTTGGGAAGACACAGTGATTAACTGTTTCAGAAAAGCTATACATAATAGAAATCGTGAGTCCACACGGAGTGCTGTTGATGATCATATCAAATAGTGATAGTTGAGATAATTCACAAATTTGAAAAGGAGAAGTGAGGTAATAACCTAAGTTTATGTACAGCCTTCCACTCACAAACGGATGAGCAATAGGACAGGGCCATTCAGACGTTGGAAAATAGGTTATGAATTTGTTGTGAACTGGAGTAGTGACCAGTAAAGGAATTTTAGATGTAAGAGCCAATTTAGTCTCCTTTATAACATACTTGTGCTTAGAAAAAAATTGCTTGTTTTGAATTGTTTTGGAATCGCATAATACTAAGAATATGATTTAATATTTGTAGTTGCGAACCCTAGTTGTTATGATCTAGATAATTAGCTAAATGATTTGTTTTAGTTTAAAAATAGAAAAAAAAGATTTCTTCGGGATTTATCGTTCGTGCTCTTAAAAGTGGTTTTAAAAATCTAGGTCATGACAGCTAGTATCAAAGACATTTTTTCTCACTAAAAGTCTGAAATCATGTGAAATTTTTGATCTAGTGGATGATGAATAGTTTGAAATTGGAAACACTTTTAGGTAAGCTTGTAACAGCATTGTGGAATGTCTAAGGAGAATCCATTCAATACTCTTAGTATGGGACGTGAGTATTAATGTTGATATATATATATATATATATATATATATATATATATATATATATATATATATATATATATATATATATATATATATATATATATATATATATATTACTTAGTAGTGGTTCTGTAAAAGTTAGAATCATGTAGAGGAAGTCAATACAAGCATGAGTTTAGGTAAAGAATTTGTGATGAGGAATCAAAGTTCATCTTGGGATTTAAGTTTATTTTTTTTCAATTGATTTTACCTTATAGCTAGCAGTGTTTTGGTCCATAGGTTCAGGTTTCAAAAGTTGTAGGCCATTTGTCAAATGTTTTGGATCAAGTTGTGGTTGCTTTAGAATCATAATCATTATTTGCGATCATAAGAGCCAGAATTGATATAAAATTCTTAGGACATACTTATATTTCGTTGGTAAAAGTGTCACACAGCACCACTTCGCTAAGGAAGCGATGTGGGAATTAGAAAGCGTAATAATGGAAGATATCTCAAAAGACTTAAATTTCGAGGACAAAATTTTCTTTAAGGGGGGTAGATTGTAACGACATTGAATTTTTGGTAAGAATCATTATCAAGTTTTAGTAATTTTAGATTATTTTTTGTCTAGAGTTTAAAATAGAGCTTTGAAAAATGAATGTAAGAGTACTTGAATGGTGTAAATCGGACACCGGATCGGACACCGGGGCAGGAAGTTATGACCTTGGAAAACATGCTACATGGGCCGGACCCACTTAAAAAGTGTAGAAAAACCACCTCATAAGCATTCTAGTTTTGTAGGGCTCGTCAATACAAGTAGATCGATACCAAGAATGCATAAAACATAGTGCGGGAAAGAAAGTTATGCGTGTTTAAAGTTTTTTAAAATTTTGAAAAAATATTAAACGCAAACATGTGTTTACATCATGATGGAAGCCGCACAATGCGGCACACCATTGCGACATGTAACAGGCACGTGACGCGCGCCAGTTTGCGGGCCACGCGCCAAACAACGCACCAGCCTATAAATAGGCTTCGCAAGCCAATTTTGCTTCCACATACCCCAAAAACTTCTCTCCCTCAATTCTCCCTTGTTTGGAGTCCGAATCAAATGATCCAAGGCCATTTGCAGCTAAATCTAGCATGGCAGATGTGGTGGTGGGGTTGGTATTTCCGTTTGATACCTTTTTCAATTCCAAATTTGCTCTTCAAGTTTGAGGTAGGGAGTCTTAAGCTCTAAACTGACATTCTGCTCGTATTGTTACTTTTTCTAATCTGTTCTTCTTCCATTTCTACTTGATCATGTAATTTTCTAAAGAATATTATGACTATGAAATGTTGTACATATGTTGCTTTATTGTATCCATTTTTGGAAAAATATTGATTTGTTTTGACGGGTAGTTATTTGCCATGAGACCAAAGACTATCATTTTGACTGGTAGTTATTTGGCATGATACCAAAAACTATTGTTTTGACGGGTAGTTATTTTGCATAAGACCAAAAACTATTGAAGCATAGCTCCTTGATGCCTGCCTAGAAAAATAATTAGCAATGACACTCGCACGGGGTGTGGAGCATCATGGGAAAACTCCCCACTCAAACGGGCCTCTCGATACCCTATGAGTTCCATGGGGAACACATTAGGTATCACGATTATTGGATTGATCGTCATTGGACGAACCACTGATTTTTTATTGTGTTTCTAAAACTGTTTCTTGAACTAATTGTTTTGAGGTAAAAATAAGGTTTTTGATTATTTAATGAAGTTTTTCTTAGCATTACTTTAGATATTAACACTACCCACTGAGTATATAAATATTCACCCACTCCTAGACTGTGCAGGGATTAATATTAGAGAAGAAGTAAAAGAAAAAGAATTTTGTAGCTAAAATATCTGACTACTGCTCCAGATATAGTCTATATTTATTTTTGTGACTGGTATGTAAAGGAATGATGTGCCTCAATTTCGCATAACTATCTGCTCTATGCACAGTTATCGTAGGCATGTAATTAAATTTTATCATGCTCTATGAACTTGACATTTATAATGTTTTGGTTGTGTGCTTTTACTCCGATACATTTTATTATTTAATTTTGATATTATGTGATTGTATGTTTGTGACGGCCATCACATTCGGTCACATGAGAATAATATACATGTGTCAGATGAAATTTATGGTATTTATATCTTTTAAAAATGGCGGCCGCCACAATTATGGATATTTTCCGAGTAGTTGTGGGTTGTGCTAGTGTTGTCCTCTTTCTCCATTGCTATTTATTTTAGTGATGCAATCTCTCCGAGTTCGCTATTTGGGCCTTTCACTATTCTTGGGCCGTCTTTGGGCATCTATGTGTGCTAATATTCTTGATCAGTTTCATATAACATTAGCGGGCTGAAAAAGGAAATTACTCTCCTATGCTGGAAGGTTAGAGCTCTTGAAATATATTATTTCCAGTAAGCACATTTATTGGTATCTTCACTTTCTTCTTCGAGTTAGTATTATTAAACAATTGGAATCTTTAATAACTAATTTCCTTTGGAGTAATTCTGACCAATCTCAAAAAATTCATCCACTTAGTTGGAAGAAGGTTTGTTTTCCTAAAGATGAGGGTGGACTGGGAATTAGATCCGTTACGGATTGGTGCTCTGTCGGTTTATCCAAGCACTTTCGGAAAATTTTATATGATAAAGAATCAGTATGGCAAAATGGATTAATGAATTTTATATTCAGAGTTCTTCATTTGGCATTGTGATACTCCTTCCTTTACTTCAGTTTGGAAGAGTATTCTATCAATGTGTAATACTTTGATGGATTTCATATCCTACAAAGTAAATGGGAGAAAATTTCTTTTTTGGTTGGATCCTTGGGCAAGTAATTTTATTCTATTGCATAATTATGGTAATCGTCTTTTTTTCAATTGGAAAGTCATCCTCTTACAACTATATCAGATTGTATAGTTTATGATCATTAGAAGTGAACTAAACAAATTAACTTGAGATGTGACCATTTATTGCAAACTATAAGTGATGCTCCTATGCTTAACCATAATGAGGATAGAGTCATATGGAAGCCTTGTACCTCTAGAAAGTTTACTACCAAATTTTCTTATAATGCTATCTCTAGACATGACCATAAGTTAAGACGGACATCTCTTCTTTGGTTCAAACATCACATTTCAAGGCATTCCTTCATTAGTTAGTTAATGCTTCAATTGGAGACTGCTTACTTTCGATAAAATTCAAGCATGGGGAGTTCAAATAGTCAATAGATGTATTCTATGCAAGGCCGACTAGGAAAAATCTCCGCATTTATTTTATTCATGTAGTTATTCTATATGGATTATGAGCTCTATTTTCAAGTTCTTCAGGGTGGATATATCTTGTCATCATGCTCAACGAGCCCTTTAAGATATTCTTTATTTTAGTAGAGCAATTCCGAGTTTGGGTTTGCTATTAAAGATATTCAAGAATTGTGCTATTTATTTCGTCTGGTAGGAGAGTAATCAGTGTATCTTCTGGGAGGGATGAAAAGATAGTTCTGTTTAGTATATGTGAAAGACAAATCAGATCTTACATCAATGCCAATTTCTCTTTAATTAAGTTTGTCTGTGAATTTTTTTTCATTGCTACTAGATGGCAATTGTAACTTTTATTCACACTTTGACATTATTTCCCTTTGGTTTTAATTAAAGGGAGTCCTCTCCCCTTTTTTACCTTTTCAAAAAAATAGAGTGGGGCGCTTATTATATCTCCAGAGAAATAGACAGACTCTATCCAAATCTATAGTAGTGTTCGCTCAACACCCAAAAAAATGGAGGGCAAATTGGACAAATCCTCATTAATCAATGACAACAATATGCAACACTTTCAACAAATATCTTTTTGAACAAGCAACTGTACTGAAAATAAAATTGTTAAATAAAAACAACAAAGATATTATTCAAAGACTTTCTTAGTACATTTTTAATTTAAAACCCTAGGACCCACTCCTACCCTAAAACCTGCATTCAACATAGTGGATGAGCCTTTTTCTCACATGAAAGTGTACTTATTTCCCGTAAATGGTTCAAACTTTGGCCTTGCTTTCTCCTGCGTGAGCTGATCCTTTGCAGAACCCATCCCATTGCTTTTCACATCCCTCTCCACGTTATTTGAACCAAACCTTATTCCTTTAGACGTCGAAGCTCTCCTCTCATGCATCACTTGTTCCTTTGCCTCCCTTACAACCGAGACATCAGCCACCAACTGGCCGTCCAGTCGGCGGGCAGTCCCTCCAAAGGGAACAAACTTAGCTTTCTCCTCCTCCTTTGGCTCCAGAGCCTTAGCCGATCGAGGCACTACTGGTTCGTCTATCTTTGCAGGTGGTTTATATTCAAGAGGAGTAACAAAATCAACCTCGCAATCTGTATCAATGATGCTGACAGCCTTGGAGGGCCTAGTCTCAACAACATTGATAGAATAATTCTTGTCATTGTAGGCTACCTCAATTGTATCCCCCTCCGTCACGCAAGCATAGTTCCTCAGTGCAACCTCCAGCACTGCCTTGACGTTGGTGACATCAAGAAAATCCACACTATGGGGCTGCAGCTTCACGTAGGTAGCATTGCAGAGGGAGGCGTTCTTGACATGTACAAGGCCGCCCTCCTCTAACAACAAGTTCTTCATGACCATACTGGGCATGAGAATGTACCCTTCATCGGCAGTGAACTCCAGGACCCCACAGTGGGAGATTCGCTCTTCTGATGCAACATTGGAGAGTCTGAACATTATCGGGTACTCGATCAGCATGTCTTCAAGGCGATCCAGGGCAGATGCCGGTAGGATGATCTTGTTGCCTGCTGCTTGGTGGTGGTCCTTGTCCACCCCGTAGCAACGGTAGAACTGATCAAAGAAGTCATGGCTGGAGCGCCTCATCATGTTTACGTTCTTCTGAGCTCTGGCCTTGTGCACTTACTAACGTATGCGTAGAAACTGAGGATTTCTTGAATATATAAAAAGAGCAAAGAAGCAACCCTAGTACGATTTGATCTCGGACCTCTACGGTAGTGGAATGCCTTCGTAGCCCTAACTAGCTAGGAAACTGTTGTCTCCAAATGGACCCACGTTGAGATGGACTAGGAAGTTCTAATATTTGGGTCATAGATTAGGAATCTTAGTTGTGTTTGAGCATATATACCATTCATAGACCCAATGGCCCAAGTCGATGTAGGGGCTACCCTGCCTGTTGCAACCTGAATCGACCCGGTTCTGGTTTATATGGGAATAAATCAATGTCGGGTCCGGTCATTTAGTCTTTTGAAGTTAAATTCTGGGATTTCTTTTCTTTATTATTCTAGGAAATTGAAGCTGAGATTTGTCTTACAAGTTGTTATTTACGTTTTTTTTATCAGGTAAAAAGGGAAGGAACTCCTTTCTATTAAAAATAAAAAGGAAACAAAGTTTGAACTACAAATAAAAAATTACAAATCTTGATGAGTTAGTCATTTAAGAGATTATAAATTAAAGAATACAAGAAAAAACTAGTTGAAGATTTTATAGACTATATTCAAGAATTTATAGAGTTATTTGAATTTAGAGTTTGACGCTCATACTATTTATTTGTTAAATTAAGCATATATAATTTTGGGGCTCCACCCAATCAATCTAGTACAACTATACTAATTCTATGTGCTCATTTCATACTCATGAGTTGATGCATTGTTAGGTTTGGTGGGATGAATGATGTTCGATGAATTCGGCTATATGCATACACAATCTTCTTATCTCACAAATTTCAATGAAAAATTCACAAAGAATAGAGGAAAAACAATGGAGAAAGAAGTATTGTCTTCTTCTTTAATATTTAAAAAAAAACTAAGAAATATGGCTTTCATAAAAAAATCAAGTTTCTACATAAGAACTAATGACATAATTATAAATAAAAGAATCTAATCTCTAACTACTTTATGGCAAACCAATCAAAAGTAAAGAAAATAAAATAGAAAATTCCTAAATAAATAAGATAATAAAGACTTTTAGGAAAGTAAAGACTTAAAAATTAAATCAATTCAAAATCCAATTCTTAATAAAAATGGAATAAAAAACTTTCCCGCTCATATAGTGATTGATCGATGTAAAAGCCAATTGATCGTCGTAGCTCTTGACCTGATTTTACAATAGGTCATGTAGCATACAAATCGATCATTCTAATAGCCCGATTGATCGATTAATTACCCATAACTGCTGATCGGTCGCTCAACAAAAAATTGTGCATTTTCTTTGTAAGATCTTATTGCTCCATGAAGTTCAAAACTAGATGATTTATATCATTTATTCCAATCAAATCTTTATGTTTCTTCAAGCTATGAATCTCCTTAACTCCTAGGTTCTTATGGTCTTCAGTACTCTCCCTAGGTGAGAAAAAACTTGTCCTCCAGTTTAGAAAAAATGAAGTGATACTTAGGGAAGGCTCATAGTCAATTCTCTTTTTCAAAACTTATGAACCACAAATAGTAAAAAGTAAAGATCTACATAGAGTAGCATATTGATCTAGCGGCTTTGAAGTTTCAAATAAGACTACGGCAATATACACCATATGTCCTGTGTCATAGTAAAGATATATCCATAACACTTCACACCTTGAATTAACTAAGTATGCAAAATAAATCTTCCAAAAGGACCTCCTTGAACATATAGTTGATCTCATGTACATAATAATCAATGTGCAAGACAATAAAATTATTATTCATAATATCACCAAGAAGAAAATCAATTTGATCATACCCACTTCTCCTTGGGGCGAGATCAAACACTTTCTCAAGATAAGATCTATCATATCATGAAGAGTATAATCCTTGCTTAACTATGGTGACTACAAAAACCCATCATGCATCTCTTGGACAATAGTAACTTGTTGACAATTCCAACTCATTTTTTCACCATCAGGCAAGTATGCTCTCTCTTCAAATCACACAACATCTTTAAATTTTGTTTGCCACATCTTTTGAATTCCAACTTTGAAGGATATGCAATGTTCTTGGCAGAAGATTTCTTGTAAAGCACACCAATTCTTGTCGAAAAGAAAAGGTTTGGTCCGACTCTAGATCTTCCAATAAAAGGAAATTTGCACCAATAATAATGACATCGTTGTAGTTCAATAGTGAAGGTAACTTTGGTACCAACAACTAATCTTGTTCTTGCTCTTCTCGCAAAAAGTGCTGGTCATCCCATAGTTTGGATTATGGAGTAAGTACATCACATGAACAAATATGTGATTCTTCATTGTAGATGGGAGAGAATTTAAAATTAATCTCCTCTTGCCAAATAAGAGCGGGATTGCAAATTTAAAGAGAGTCAGGTGTATTAAAAGAATAACTTGAAGCATCCACAAGTTTATATACAAGTCCTAATGACATAATTATAAATAAAGTATTCTAATCTCTAACTACTTTAGGACTAACCAATCAAAAATAATGAAAATAAACTAGAAATTCCCTAAATTAATAAGATAGCATAGAATAAAGACTCCTAGGAAAGTAAAAGACTTGAAAGAAATCAATTCAAAATCAAATTCTTATAAAAAATAGAATTAGAAACCGTCTTGTCAACATAGCGATCAATCACTGTAGCTCCTTGACCTGAATTTACACTAGATCGTGCAGGGTGCCAATTGAACACTCTAATAGTCGAACTGATTGATTGCCCATAATTGTCAATTGATCACTCAACAAAAACTTGTGCATTTTCTTCACACAATCCCATTGGTCCATGTAGTTCTAAAATAGCTGATTTATATCATTAATTTCAATCCATTCTTCATGTTTCTTCAAGTTACGAACCTCCTTAACTCTTAGTTTCTTAAAGTCTTTATCATGAGTAAGGATAATGTTTTAGATAAAAATAGCCTTTCACTCACTTCAAAATTTTAAATCATGTTATTCAAAACCCAAAAACAAGCCAATTAGCTTCTAGCTCTCCACCAGCCATGGTCACCCAATGGCCGCCTCACTATGTTATGATCTAGTTGCTAGCTACTGGTCATGACCTCTGTTTTGATTGTGTCTTTGTTAAGGAGAAAAATATACAAAATTAGACTTGACAATAGGCAAAAATAAAAATAAAAAATAGATGGGGAATTTTAGAATTGCAAAAATAGACTTGCACATGTTGGAGAAAGCACTAAAAAGATGACCATGCCCTTAGAAACTTTCTAATTGAAAGTGGGCAACTTTCAACTCTAAGTTTTCTATTATGTAGTCGATTACAAGATAGTATTACCTATTGCATACTCAATTACACAATATGAAATTATAAAAACTATTGTGTAGTCAACTGCACGATATCATATTCTTCAACCACAACAATACGATAGGTACTTCCAATTTCCATCTCGTCATTGTGATCATATTTCTAATGACGAAGCCCATGTGAAGCGTATTCAATATTCCTCTTAATATTCTAATGTATATAATTTTTGTCCCATGAGTATTTAAGGTTGGAGAAAATTTACAAGAAATACATGAGCTTTTGTTTTTTGCTACAGGTTAAAATGTTATATTCCTTCCATACTTATCAAATAACCATTGAATAATTAGCAACATTTCTAGTTTTATGCCTTAATTTGTTGTGATTACTTATATGTTTGATCTTTTCACAGTATGTTGAAGTCTTGGCAACGACAATTTGTGCAAACCTCTGTTGGACGGTATCATCAAAGATTGATGGGTGGAAAGTTAAACTTTTATCCTATGGAGGATGGCTTAAACTAATTATCAAAATAATTCTTAATGGTCTTCAACTATATTAGACTGTAGCTTTCAAATTATCCAAAAAGGTATTATCTCATAATGAACAAATATTTTCTAAATTTCTTTGAAAAGGGATGTCTTCCTTATTGCATTCCCATAATGTTGTTTGGAGAGTTGTTTGTAGGCATTTTAATGAGGGAATTCTAGGTGTTTGTTCCTTGTGGAATTGTAATTTGACATGTCTATTAAAATTGTTCTGGGGTCTTTTAACTCACAATCACTCTTTATGGTGTAGATGGATTCGTGGTTTTTATTTACACCATAAGTCTATTCTCACATATTCACCAAATAAGTATGGTTGGATTAAATCTATGAGTGTTTTTACTTATAAATTTGTCTATGAAATAATTCAACATCTATCTCCTATTTGGCCTTGGTTTAATTTAATCTAGTAAAAACTAAAATTAATTGGTATTCCTTTATTTCATGGTTGATCTTGCAAAATGGTTTACTTGCTTAGGATAATCCATGTGAGAGGGGTTTTCAAGTGGCCAATATATGCTTTCTTTGTTTTACTCATGCTAAGAGATGGACTATTTATTATTCGCATGCCCACATGCTAGGTCTATTTTGAAGACATATAGTTTTGATAAAATATAATATTCATATCATTGTTTTGGACTATGAGAGAAAACTTACATAGCTTATGAATTTCATAAAGTGGAATACCCATGCAACTCTTCTTTTGAAAATCTTGTTCAATGTATATAACACATGTGTTTGATCACAGAGAAATAGTCATATCTTTGCCGGTAAAAGGGTCCCTGCAGACATATTGCTAAATTTATAATTTCTTAAGCACATCTATTTCAACTACTTTGGGTCCTAGACAATCTATTGTTCGTTATTGTTCATTCTTTGTTAATTTTTTGTTAGATTGATGGGTTTTGTTATGTCTTCTTGTGAATTATTCATATTCCCTGTCTTTATTTTTGGTTTGTTCTGCTCCTTTTAGAGTGGTTTATTTCTTATGTTTGATTTGTTTTTTGTACCATCTTTCCTTTGCTTGATGAAATTTTTAATTATTAAATGAAACTTTCACTGTTTTCACGCTTTTAAAAAAAATTATACAGAGAGTTGTCCTTCACTGGGATAGTCCATGCTTTTTTAGTGACCTCATGAAGCCCTTCAGCATGAGAAAAACCGAAATGGGAGAGGACTAGAGATAATGGTACTCCTAATTAATATCCATCAATAACAAACAGTGACCAACATCATATCAAAGAATACATCTAATACATAAAATTATTCCAATATGGATTAGTCTCCCTCGCCTGCTTTTGCACTATTGCTATACAGATAGTTTGGGTCTAATTATTGGTAGCAACCTTAGTAAACCGCTCCACTCTGATCTTCAGGCGGCTAGTCAAACATGTTTGGCATTTGCAAGGAAAGAGATTGAGACTGGTTTAGGTTTCAAATTTCCCAACTGAGTCAACATTGAAAGAGATGATGACACACTTTCTTCCTGTAGCCTGTAGAACATGAATAAAACTGACGTCATGTTCCAAATGTTTGTCCTTTGATCACAATTCCAATATTTGTCCCATCTTTTGAAGGGATGATACAGTTGGCAGTTCATAGTGCTAAGGTGGACCAATCTTGCTTTGCCAATCAAGCTAGGCCAAATGTTAGTTTAATTCCAATTCCTCTAAAATCTTCGAGTACATCTACCAACCCTACCTATCAAGAACAGATTGGCGCATCAAATGTTTCCTTGGCTAGTAAATCCTTTAAACGGCAAGACTTGAGGTAATCTCCTCAACAGAATATGGAAAGCCAGGTTATCCATATCTCTCCTCAAAGTCATGTTCAACCTCTACTTTCCAATCTCAATGGCATGGACATAGTGATATGATGTCACAATGGGTCTTGACCTTATTAATCTGCCCATCCAATCAGCTCATTCAACTCAACTCAGACAAAATGTAGGGTTGACACTAATCAAGTGCCCATGGGCCATGGTCATACAACCCCTAAGCGATGTGCTCGTCTTTCTTCTAAGCAGACGATTACAACTTAGTCATGGAACTATTTGCATCTAAGTTCAAACATCAAATTCATTTGAACATTTGTCAAATGAGGTTCCAACGGAAGATAAATTGGAGTCAAATGTAGGTAAAGATTTTGATATTCCCTTGTGTAAATATATTGGCATTTCTTCAAGTAAATCAGGAAGGGGGTGGAAGAAGGAAAAATAAGATGTTTTAGTTTATCTTGTTTTTTTATTTTAATTAGTTGGTTATCTCCATGTATTTGGGGGGTTTATTCTTAGCTTCCCTCTTACTGGGGTATTGAAGCTGTGGAAGGTTTTTTTTTTCTTTAGCTACATCTTGTGTACTTTCTTTTTTATTTTTGAATGAAATGCTATTTACCGGTAAAAAAAACAGGAAGTTAGAAAGCAGTTAAACCAAAGAGAATAATTGAAAACTTGGTCAAATGACTCAAATTTAGTGAGCACCCTTCTTGAAAAGTACTCTTGTTACTCCAAGTAAACCCGACAACAAAATTCAACTCAAATAACTCTACCTCAACTCAAAAAGCCCTGACTGAAATAATGAATAGGTCGATCGATTTCATGGTCTTCATTTTTTGTTTTTTCCAAACTTTATTGCCCTTTAAACAGTTGCTTCCAACCTGGATCTCCAGGTGTTCATTTAAAGCCTATTTGACCCGCGTTAGTTGATACATTTCTTCAGATCTAATCGGCTACAATGATCGACCCTTTTATGACCATGAAAAATGGTTCTATCTCTTTTCATCTATTCCTGATGCTTATACCAGCTTAGTCTTACAATCACAACTATCGTTATCAAATCAATCCAGTAGGGTTCGTTGTATCAATTACCCATTTAAGCAAAGCGAACTCCAGTTGCCATTATGATAATTATATCTTAAGGCTACTGCAGATCATTCCATCACTCAACCACAGCCACAAGTATGCGTTATGTGGACTGAAGAGGGATCTGCCTTATTCCCATCACATTTTGGCTCTCAGCAACAAGAGAGGCCTGCTGGTTCCCCTCAATATGGGACCCTCACCCTCTGGACATTGGGCAAATAATTGCAGAAGGTGATTTTTCCAAGTAGACGTGTACAGACAAAATTATCTAACAAAAGCACTTCGTGGGGGATGGGCCAAGCAGTCAAGAACTTGGCTGTATAACAAGTTTGGAGAATGTCTCATGCATTGAATGGAAGCGTGTATTGAGTCACGAAGTGTAAATAAATGCTCAACTAGTAACTTTAGAATAATGGAATGTCCTGAAACATTTAAGTCCTCGCACACCTTTACACCTTTGGTGCCAGACAAAATGCTCATACACAGCTGTTGGATTTGAACTGTGACAAGATCGATCTATTATTCGTACAACTTATTGCGCATGATTTATCAATCTGCAATGTGGCAAAGATAGAACCAGTCATATAGGCAGCTAATTGCAGTGAATGTTAGCTTGCACATGAGCTACTAAGTCGGCAGCCAAATAAACAAGGCAAAAATCTATGGAATATGAATTCTTCAATCAATCGTTCATTGTGTCCGCTGTCTAAGTAAATCAAAGACTACCTGTGGTATTCAAGGTCTCCCTACATTGATAATGGGGCAAATAAAAAGTTTCCTTACTAGAAGTGTGGTTATTTACATATATTTCCTGTGCACAAGCATCTTCTTATTTGATTCTGTCCTCTTACAACTGATGCCGGAGTTCAATATGTAAATGAGAGCATTTAACGCAAGCTAAGTACTTTTTTTGCTGTTGAGGACTATCGCTGTTAGATCAAGATCTAATGGCCATATGTATGTCACTGCATTCTTACATAACGTATTGTTCACTATATATTTTAGTAACTAGCTATGTTACTAGTAGGTTACTATGTAATATATGTAACATACACTACATTATTACAGGAAATTATGACACTTTCACGTTATTTATTAGTGATATAATCTCATGGTATACCCAAAACACTATGCTCAAGTACAGTGTTGACTATGTTTTTTTTGTGTAACAATGAATCGAATATATAAAATAATACTACAATTTGATCATTTTTCCTTAACTTATATAATTTTATTTACTTAACTAAAAATTCCTCATCATTTTCTTCACTTAGGTTTGAACAAGCTACATCATTTTTCATTGACAAAAATAAAAGTTACATCTATAGAATCTAGTCTAAGCATATGCCTATTTAAGTAATGAATTCAAATCCACAAGTGAAGCTTAACAGCCGAATCACATTAGCTGTTGATGGCCTCATATCGATGGTGCATACATAAGCACACAAAAATTGAGAAAATCACAATTTATGTGCAGATTTTGTGGGCTTCCTTATGCGCAGTCAATCCAAGGCCATCAACAGATGGATTTGAATTCTAAAGAAATATACCCATTCAAAATGAAGATAGAGAATGTGTTCTAGTATCTCATGTATCAAATATTTGCATATTTAGCCTCAAAGAAGTGCCAAGGCTTTAGATCGTCATTTAGTTTACTTGCCTAGAGAAGCACATATGAATAAATTACTATGCTTCAAAAGTATATGATTTTGCTTTGAAAAAGCTTATATGATATTTTAGTAATTAGAAAAAAAAGTTTATACTCCCTTTGTCTTATATTTGAAGAAATAGTTATTTTTATTAAATGGTGAAACACACTTCTAAAATAATAAAAAATAAACTTATGATACTCTTTTTTAAACACTCAATCACTTAAATTTAACAAAATAAAATTATTAATTTAAGATGGATCAAATTATTTTGCAAAATAGAGCTATTAATTTAAGATGGAGGGAACATGATTCTCTATTTCACTGCCTCCAGCTAATTCTACTTAAACTGAAACCATTCTTTTGAATTACTTGAGCACTTGTCCCTAATAGGGATTCCAAAGAATTTACATTTTATCCATGAGCGGTACTCTTTCAATGTAAAGTTTACTAGCCTTTTCCTACTACGGGCTGGCCATGGCTTTCAGTGTAGTTGATTTGGCAGCTACTCCCTTTTATTTTGAGTCTTTGATTGGATTGAGCACATCTTAAACTTTAATATGTTATGGACATCTCTTTCATGAAACCAAATTCATTCTGTAATCTTCTTTAATTTCTTTAGATAATATTATTGCATAAAGAGAAATAGACTAATATTTTTAATGCAAAACCGAATTGTAAAAAGGCCGTTGAGGTGAGTTTGGGCTCACGTTCAGCGAATGCCCTGTGAGAACGTGGGAACCTAGGTTCACATTCGGCGAATGCCTTGTGAAAACGTGGGAACCTGGGCTCACATTCGGTGAATATCATGTGAGAACGTGAGCCGTTAAAAATAAATCTGATAGCCCGATGGGCCTGAGCTCACGCAGCAGAGCATGAGCCCAGGCTCACCCCAATTTTTTCCGAATTGCAATATAGCTGGTTTATATATCTTGAATACTAATTCCATTATTGCTGGTAAGGAGGACATAGTATGGGCATCTCAAAGAATCTATGACTGGTCTAAGTAGGCCACCCGTGTGCACGAGCGTCAGTACCAACCAAAGAATCAATGCACATCGTTTGGTAAGATCATAGTAACACCCTACAATCTTTTCTCCACCATCCAATTTTATATTTTTTCAATTAATGTAAGCATGGCCCAATTTTCTCATCACAAAAAAGTCCAAATTTAAATAATTCGACATAACCCTTATCCTCATCCTCAAACCAAGTGAATTTGTACATAAAAAAAATTAATATTTAATTTGATTTCCTTGCGGTGTACATATTAAAAAGAAAAAAATTAATAAGAATGGTACGTCCTCGGCCATCAAATCATGGCCCTCATAACGATATGGCAACCATAGAGCCACAGCTCACTTGGCTATCAAATCATGGCCCTAAAGCAGGCTAGACATCATCTATTAAATATGCATATCAAAAGTATTTGCAAATTGAAATATAGGCCCCATTAGTGCTTTTTATGATAATTGTTTAATACATAGTAAATTTTTGCACCATTGAATAACAATATTTAACTCAACAAATGAACAGATATATATGGTGTTGAGACCCTAGGGAAGGATGGAAAATGATGCTTCTCCTTCCAAAATTTGGCTTAGAACCCAGTGCATGCATCACCATCATATTTTCATATGGTGACCCTACAAACTAATGGTGGTAATGCACGCAAGAGTTTTATCCTCAGATTTTTGAAAGAGATATAGTTGATAGCTTCCTTTTCTCTAAGAGGTTTGCTTAATTACCTCTAGACTAGAATGATTTGCATTGAATGTTGATGCTGATGGTTAATTACAAGGTCAATAATGCATACAACCTTTTAGAACTTGATTCACTCAATATGTGATTGTGGTTTAATTTGAGAAAATGTAGCATATATCTTTGGATCAATAAATACTGCGGCATTCAGAAAAATGTTTAAGATGCGAATAGAGTAGGGGGCTGACATGAGAAAAGTTTAACATGGATGAACTGACCATGATTCTAACAAGGGAGATCAACTATGAGAACACCTGAGAGGATCCATTTCGACTAGGAACAATTGAAGAAAAGACGTATAACTTGTTGTCATTCACCAAATAAATACTTTGTCTTCTAAAGCCTATTCAAGTTGAGAAGAAGAACATGGAAACGTCATCCAAGAAATGAAGGAGTCCCTTGGCATATTACACCTAAACCTAATTAACAAGATTGCGTCATTTTAGTTTACAAGAAGTATAAATTATCTTATATATATGCCAGAGAATTTTAATGACAATCCACTCCATTTCGACAATAAAACTCGAGAGTTGGGAAATAAGGCAATAATCATACTTCTCTATATGTGTAAAGTGGCCTGGTCAAGGATCCAAACCAAAACAGAGAAGAACTACCATTCCCAAGTAAATAGTTAATGAAGCTCTTCAGAACTAGGAGCAGAGAGACACTTTTTCTCCGAGAGCAAGGCTCTACATTGCAATGCCGTATGCTGGAATTCGGAATGTAACACGACTGAATCCAGCCAACCGAAAGGGACTCCTTGTCAGATGAAAAAGAGAAATGTAACAAATATTTATAAGTATGTCCTATTTTGTATTTTTCATAAATCGGATTGAAGTTGAGGGAATGCATTAATGCTGATTGGGCGAGTTGGTGTAGATAAGTGGGGGTTATTGATTTTGGACATCAATTTGACAAAAAGGTAGATCCTCCTGTAGTGGTAACCACTATAAGTTACCAATATTGAGTTGTGTTTGCACATTGAAAAGCATAAAAATTCAAAGATGTAGCTAAGCGTTATCGGAAACACAATGTTGAATGCATTTGAAGAGACAATCCGCACGAGGGGTGAGAGATACATTGATCGATCAGCCATGATTGCTACATGACAAGGGAGAAGACAGTCAACAAAGAGGCCAGGTTGTCATCCGTATATCTGCATTAGAGTGCCGACGGAGACTTGGCGAGGGAAGACGCGGTTTTGGAAAAGTAGAGAAAAAGATATAAACGAGGAAGATCAACTCCCAAGTCATAAGAAAAAGTGGCAACATAAAAAACGACGCAAGATTGATTTTATCTAATCACTATCATAATCTTGTCAAGAGTTCAGCTTTTCTAGCTCATAATGTTATTCATGAGTTGCCTTGTAATATGAATGAGAGAAGATAAGAATATGCATTAGTGTTCTCGTATAAATTTTCTTCATTCTTTCTCAAGGGTTTTGTGCATGCAAGAGAAAAATTGTGTCCACGTCAAAATCCAGGATATTCTAAATCTATGGATTTAACAATTAAGTACTATATCCGTTTTATAATAATAGCCTTATTTAGTTTTTTTAAATAAGTTAAAATTAATTTATTTTAAAAAATTAAAAAAAGCTATTGATTTTGGATGGGGAAGTATTGTCCAATGGCTCGCATTATTGGGAAGAAGATCCTTCAACTAAATTCTGGTCCAAAGCAGTAGAAATAGTAGAACAAGCATAGTCTGTTTTCTAGTTTGAGAATATAACGGGCTGCTCATAGTGCATGAACACCCACTCTGAAATGGACGCGTTTAGTCTTGCCATGTTTCTTTACTAAATTTCATTACCAAAGCATATAAGGGTCCTAGCATGTTACATAGAGGCCTTACATGCTACATGGTTACCTGGTGACCTGAAACATGTTCACCTGGTAGCTATGCACCTTGTTATATATGCCTCTATTGTAATATGTTAAGGCTCCTCTGTTCACATACTCTAGTCATGGACATGGTTATGAAAATATTTTCCCTCCTAAATTCAAAAAAACTTCAATAATATAACATTAACTTGAACGAAATATAACTTAGTTTTTTACCCATAAAACTAAATAAGATGATATTCTCTAACCATTCAACAGAAAAAGGTAAGTCTTACTTGATAATAAAGAGATTTATTTTAAAAATAGGGTTTTGATATAGAAAAAGTAAAATATGGATATCATTTTCCTAAATCTAAATATCAGTAATTGTCTCATTCGGTAGATAGCCCCGGTCCACTACAATGATAAATAGAGTTGATGTAAATTCTGTCATGTCCAATCAAAGTCCCCAATTCAGTTGTTGTTTTCTGATTTTAATCATCCCTCCCTGCCAATTGGACCCACTTCTCTACAAGCACTTTACTAGGGTCCACCATAGCCCCTCATTTCCCCTATAAATAGACTGATCCAGAAGTGTATTATCCTCGCCAATATCCCTCTTGCTTTCTTTTGCTCAAGAAATCCCATAAATCATATTCTGTAGTGGATACCTCTTACCCCTTCAATATGGATTCTCTCGTGGAACCACCGGAATTGGAGAAGAACCTCAACAAGGCCACGGTCCAATTGCTCTACAGTGCACTTGCACTGGGTGACACAAGCACTGTCGCCGGCATCTTAGTCGAAGACCTTGAATGGTGGTTCCATGGTCCCCCAGGGTGCCAACACATGATGAGGATGCTCACCGGTAAGTCGCTGCTCTCAGGCTTCCAGTTTGTGCCTCGTAGCTTTGCGACCGTTGGCGATATGGTCTTCGCCGAGGGGTGGGAGGGGGACAATGCCTACTGGGTGCATGTCTGGACAGTGCAAGACGGGGTGATTACACAGTTCAGGGAGTACTTCAATACCTGGCTGACAGTGAAGGACCTCCGGCCACCCCTGCATGTGTGGGAAGCAGGCAAGCATGGAGGGCCAACCTTGTGGCAGAGCGAGCCACTGGAACATCAGCACCGCTCATTGCCAGGACTGATACTTGCTATCTAAAATGTGGTTAGGAGGATGATAAACCTTAAAACAAAGCGACTCGATTGTGAACTGCTAATATGGTCGTCACCGGTGTGAATATTTTAGGAATGTACTTTCTTTGTCTTAAATAAATAGTTTTTTTTTAATTTTTCAAAATAAATTATAAATTTATTTATTTTGAAAAATTAAATTGAGTTATTAGTGTAAGTCGGACGGAGATTGAAGTGTATGTTCTCAACAGTTTATAGATGTTAAGTTCTCTGCAACTCTCAGCTCTCAACTTTCAAATTACAGAGTTTGGTTTATGGGGTATTTTGAACTTAACTGTTATCCTATGCTGTATTAACTACAATGATCTAATTGTGGCGGATTGGCATGCCCTTTGTCCCATTTTAATAGTTTTATTTATTTTTTCATAATAAATTTAAATTACTTAATTTTAAAAACTAACTCATTTGAAAAAATAACCGATAGAGCTATTAATGTAAAAAAAAAGATTATATAAATTATATAACATAAACACTCAACTAATATACATGTGAGTACGCCAAATGATGAACCCCCCACACTTGAATGAGAGCTATCAGTACCCTACTAAAATGGGGCCCATTCCGACATATAAGTCCTTTTATTTGTACTGCACAAAATTTGACGGTTGAAAGGGGTTAAAATTTGACTGATTGGACCTACATATTAAAAGTCCCCAACTTTGTATATAAATGACGCCCTTACTATGGACGAGGTGGGTCGCTTTTTTATGGCAGCGTTTTTAATGGGAAATTGAGATATTCATACTTTATTTTATCTACGCTACAGTCTTACATCAGAAGTTGGGTCCCATCTAAAAGCTTGCGATTTATTTTTTCTATCTAATTATAAGTAATATAAAGCCTTTAATATAAAAAAATAGAGTAAAAATATTAATTTTTTTTATATATTATGTACTAATAATAAGCTAGCATAGGAGTCATCAATAATTGAGATCGACCACGTATATATTAATACATATTAGCATCAATGTTATTATACTAATGTGAACTAAAGTGTGTCTGGATCTCATGGATAAAGAACTTCTATACAAAGCTTAAGCTCAGCTCATTCCCGGTGAAGAATATGAAAAAAGCTTCGCCCTAGCTTTTTGAGTAGGTGTACTGATCATCTAGCTGTACCAGGGAAGGGTAGCACTACCGGACAATCAAGGTCATAATGTTTATAGGAATACATCTCTATTGCTCCTCCCATAAGAAATTTGTCCCAAAAGTGTGATTGTTATTTCAGAGAAGCTCAATCTTTTAATTACCTCTTTTAAAGCTCAAAGTGAGTTATTAAGACTAGATGGCTCGGACTCCCCAAGGTTGCTAAAAACTTAATATTGACGAGCGGTGCTATTCCTACTGTAAGTCCCACAAATTAATCAAGGGCTCCGGTGCATATTTCGACAGGAAAACTCAATTTACTTTCAGGTGTTTGTACTGGTTGGTGCATTAAAGACCAAAATTAGTTGCATTAATTACACAACATATTTAGGGTTTAGCACTAGAGTTTAAATTTCTAATCTTTTGTGCTCAGTCCTATTCACCTTTTTTGAGGAAAAATGTACTACACATACAGAAAAATTGCGCTCACCACTAATCCTTGTTAGACACAAACAGTCATTTGTGGGCCTATATAAAAACAACTTGCACGTGTTTAACATGGATTGGTGTTGAGAATGTTTTTCTCGTACCTAATAATTTCTCGATATTGAGGATTGCTAACTTGACTTTTTATTTGTCATCAGAATGAGGTTGCCTGGTAGAACTTAACGGTTTGGGAGAAACCCAATGAGACCACTTCAACGGATTTTGGTGATGATAGGACATTCTCCACACATGCCAAAGTCCAAGCATGGTGAAATTGAAGGTGATAGTGAGAAAGAAAATAAAAGAAGGCAAAGTGATAAAAAAATAAAAGATGTCATCGTTGAAGATGAGGTATATTCTCATGAAACAACATTTTATCACTTGCGTAAAATTGTTGATCATAATTAATTAGCTATGATTCATCAAGATGAAATGATAATGCAAGTATGTTTAAGGATATTGATAGAAATTTTAATGAGTACCCAAGTTGGTAAGCATTTCAAGAGGGGGAGTCTCTCTAGGGCAATTAGAGCTCTACAGATACCATTAGTGTAACATCCACAAATTTTCCTATGTTTCTAAATTTGGTCATGAAAAATGGCAAATTTGACCCTTGGACTTTCTCAATAGAAGAGCTTCCAAAGTATATAAATTTAAAAGATGTGACCTATATATGTAGATAGAAAATAGGTAGAAAGAGCTTTAAAATACTATTAAGGATGCATAAATCAAAGTTCAAATGAGGGTCATATAGTAATTTGAAATTGGATATAATGCACAAGACACGTCTACCCGAAATAGATGTGCAAATTGGCAATTTACATAGCTCCGTGGGCCCAGTTAAATTGAGTGACAAAAATTGTGTTTAAGGGGGCCTATTTGGGTTATTTAATACAAATTATTTTAACCTAAATTCCTTAGGGGCTAGGAACCCTAATCATAGCACTACTCCCTAGTAGTATTTATACCCAGCTAGGGTGTGGCCCTTGGGGAAGCTTTTGGGGAGGAGACAGAGAGTGGATCCATCAAAGAAGATGGAGTTTTTCGGCAACCAAAGTAAGGGCATGGCTTCGAGGAAGCAAGGGAAGAGCAAGCATAAAGGCATGAGAATTGGAGAGGTAGGAAGCCTAGCCTAAACTTGGTTTAAATCTTATGTCATTAATTGATTAATTATTGTTTATTTCTTGTTGGATGCTCATAGCAGAAGTGCGCATCATAACCACCTATAGACAGCTTGCGCATGCACTTACTAGTGGTCATGTGCTCATGAAAATGGGGGAAACCCCTTTCTTTTGGTCTTAAAGTTTCCAGGCGGCCAACCACCTTATTGGTTGCTGGAAGAATTGGTATTATAGCAACCAAGGGGAGAAAGGTCATAGCTTTGTGTTATGACGTGGTTTTCTGGTTTGGTGAGAGCTCTACCAATGGCTAGATGGGTCATGCAACCGGGAAGGGGGTGTAGGAGTCTCCAATGCGAAGTTGAGCCATCTTTGGCGGCCTTGGCCATTGAAAAGGCTGCCACACTTGTTGTGCTTGACAGCCACCCTGGTGTGTCAAAAGGATGCACTGGAGGAGAGCCTTTGTCCCTATAAAAGCTTCGCAACTACTTGATATATGATAAAAAGATGGTCAAAGACAGTTAGGCACCCAAGTCTCGCTACAACATGGGAAAATGTTGTGACCCTAAATAGTTAGACTCCTTCTTTAGTTAAAATTAGATTAATGATTGTCTCCTAGTTTTATTAGGATTAGTTTAAAATTTCTCTATATATTATGTAATTCAAATAAGATTAGCAATTTAGAAAGTTCATATTCAAAAATTAGATTAGTTTAATTTGCCTTTCAATTGTTTTCTTCTCTCTCTAATCTATCTTGTGTAGACATTAGTCTGCATCACTAGTATTGGAGTGTTCGACTTTTGGACCTCCTTCCTCCATGAGTACGTCATGCCCCACCCAGTACTTAGGGGTGTAAATTGGACATCTAGTCACGGTCAAACACTGACCATGACCGTGACCGATTTACATGACCATTTAGTGTCATGACCGTGACCAATTGTCCGGCGGACAAGGTCACGGACACAGTCTGTTCGTTTTTGCTTTTATGTTTTTTTACTTTTACCCAATTTATATTGAAGTAAGTAATTATTATTTATTTGGTTTGAGTCACAATTTACTTGGACCATTTTTTGTATTATATGATATGTCTTTCTTTTCTTCTTTGAATATTTTGTTCTCCTAAATCATGAAGTGATCTGCTTTTGGTTTTTTTCAAGAAGTAAATTGCTTGAAGACCATGTCTAATGTAATATTCTTGTTTTGTATATGATTTTTCTCTTTACCGCCTACTCAGGAGGGTGATGTTGCTTGATGTTTTTGTCTCACTTTGTCTTTTTGTTTTAAAATTCAGTATTTGATTTTATATTCTTAATGGATTACATTTTAACTTTGAATACATTAGTGCATGGTTATAAATCTCAATAATATCTTCAAAACTGAAGAATTTGAACACTGCATGTCAAAGACGTCCTAGTCACATTTTTGCTTGACTAAATTAACATTTTTTTCTTTTTATACTATATATAGTAAGTATCACATAGAGAGGTAAAGTATGGACAAAACCAAAATTCCCAATCCAGAATGGCATTACCGGAGAGATCCAGATCTTATGTCTACAAGCTTCTCTGAAGACATGAAAATGATACATTTTTTGCCTCCCCCTTTTTTCAGTTACCCACCTCTTGAATATTTTGTACTCCTGCATCCCACATTAATAGATTTATTTCAGTTATTTTTTACTTTCTTAAGGTCTAATATGCAATCAGAGTATATCGGCCACACAATCTCATACAGTAATAAGGGACAAAAAACCCACAAGCCAAGAATAGCCCCAACACTTCTTAACTATTTCATGACTATTTTCATCCCAAGTCAGTAGACATCCTAAAAAACAGGATTGCCAGGGGCTGAAAAAGAATTCACTGAATTGATTCCACCAGAATGCCTACTTTTATGGGCGTTGTTGCAGTTGTACCCACTTGGAGACATCTTTCATATGTCATTTTGTGCATAGCTATATTGTGTTTTTTTTAATTTAGTTTTGAAAAAGTTAGGTAGAGTTACATTGTACTGTCTCTTTAATTTTTTCAAGTAAATTACAAATTAATTTATTTTAAAAAATTAAATAAAATTATTAATATGGGACGGAAGAGTATGTATTGCAAGTGTGCATAACTCCATGTCTATTGTTGTCTTCTACAATAGAGGTGAATTCTTCATAATTTAGATATGAGTTCTTTTGTAGGTAAGAAAATATTTGCAACAATCGATCTCAAGGTCATGCGATCGACCACTTATTTTGACTATGACCATGACTGAAATTGCCGGTCTATTCGATTGGTCATGGTCAGTTAGTCTCTGACAGTGCATACATGGACTCGGACGCAGTCGACTGAGGACCATTTCTACCCCTACTGGTACTAAGCCGCCCTCCTCCGCAACAGATTCTTCAAGCCTCTGTGACATTTTTGTCTTGGAGCTCTCCCCTGCTCGCCTTCACGCCCGCACACAATAATTGAAAAATCAAGTCAAAGTAGTGATTTCAAAGCTTACCAATGTGAAGATCGCTCTTGCTGCCAACCAAGCCGCGCATGACCACCATTTCAATGCGCAAGATGCAACAACCAGTCAGAATCTGCACTCCATCTCTTCGCTCATGTTTGTCATTCAATTGCTCTAGTCACATTCATTAGAGCCTTCAGGCGCCACATCACTGTTGTAGTATCCAACCAGACTGGCACTTTTCCACCATCGCCAGTGTCCTCCCCACCATTACTAACTAATTTTGGACCAACGCCTACCACCCAGACCCGCAATCCGCCTACCACCCAGACCTGGGATCCACCCACCATTTCGGTCCTGAAACCCAGCGGTGCTCCTTCCATTTCTTTTGGTTACCCCCTCCCCTTGTTGGCCCTTAGCCGGCCATCCAAGTCATCTCCTTTCCACCTCCTTCTCTATCATCGATAACATCCTCCATCCAATCCGCCTCTAGATCAACTGCTCCTTTGCTAATTCAGCCACCCCTACCTCTCTAGTCAATCATTGTCGTTGATTCCACTCAGATCAGCAATCTCGCTTCCACCTCGGCAACATCCATAGCTCTAGTTGCATCAAGGTCATCTATCAAGTTGTCGCCCTTTGTTGTTCCCCCGCCGACCACTCAGATCGCTCCAATTCGTGTTGGTGTCGCCTCTCAGCATGTCTCGTCTCCTGCCTTGTCACCAGCAAACTCAATTGCTCCCTCTGCTCCATCATCACCCTTCGTGATATTTTTTCTGTCTGCCTTGGATGTGGTTGTTGTTCCGGCTTATGAACGCACTACCCCAACCCACCACTTCCTCCCTCACGTGCTCCCATTCAACAACCATCTCAGACTGCATTTCGACTTCTAGACTCATATTTGTGGGCTGACAGGTCTTTTTAAAGGCTGATGCCTAATGGGAATGGCCTTTATGGCCAATACACCCCCCCCCCCCCCCATAGTCCCACCTCAAGCCCTTCCACCTTCTAGATTAGCTACCACGTCCCCCTCTTCATGCCCTTGGCTCCTATCCAAAAGGTTATGCACATCTCAATGACTATTATGCCTATGAGGATGCCTTCCTTGATGAGAGAAACTACTGCGAGTGAACTGGTCATCATCATGGTCGTGCCAACTACTCTTAGGGTGGTGCACTTTCATATCGTAACCTTGCTATTCAAGCTTGTCCAATTTACATCAGTACTTTTCCGGTCTTCATAGGTGATGACCAGGATGAATGGGTCTCTTGGGCGAAGCTTTTCTTTCACTTTCATTGCATCCCAGCTCATAAACAATGCGAATTAATTAGCCTCTTTCTATATGGAGGGTCATGCTATGCGTTGGGTCAACCAGTTCCTTACTCAACACCCGAACTCTACTTGGCATGAGTTCAAGCATGCTCTTCTTCTCCGCTTCTGCCAAATTCCCCATCATAATTTTAATAGCTTATTGCCTCATATTCGACAACGGGAATTAATTCAATACTACCAAGACAAGTTTGAGCGCTTAGTGAACTGCATCTAAGGATAGTCAAAGCAGGTATTAAGTCTGATATTAAAGCTGAATTGTAACGTTTTCCTCAGACCTCCCTAACATAAACTATGCATATGGTCCGCATATGCAAGGAAGAAGTAGCCCAACATGAGTGTATTTCTTCCTCTCATTCTTCCTCTACCTCCACTATCGCATCCCCTGTTCTCACCTCTTCACCTCCCACTATTCTAGTAAAGAAACTTATGCAAGCTAAAATAGATGCCCTCTAAAAAAAGGATTATGCTACAATTGTTATGAGAAATATACTCTTGGACATCAATAAAAGTTTCTTCATATGTACATTATTGATGCCCCAACCAAACCAATAGCCAAATTTGATGCTAATCTAACTATGATAGTCAATGACATTTATCCAATGATTTAAGCCTTAGAAAAGTAGTCGCTTTCAGGACAAGACGATGAAGAAGCAGTGGTACAATATTGTGACTCTAAATTAGATTAGTTTAAATTCTTATTTTTAGTCTAATTCCTAATAGTTAGATTCGTTCCTTAGTCAGAATTGGATTAATGATTGTCTCCTAGTTCTATTAGGACCAGTTTAATTTTCTCTATATATTATGTAATTTAGAGAATTTTAGCAATTTAGAAAGTTCAGATTTAGAAATTATATTAGTTTAATTTGCCTTTTGATTATTTTCTTCTCTCTCTCTCTCTAATCTATCTTGTGTAGACATTAGTCTACATTAGAACCCCTGTGGCTGCACTGCTCATGCACGCAAAGCAATGCACCCACTACTGGGTGGGGGTTAGCATTATCTAGCGGCATCAAGGTGGGTGTGTTGGAAAAAATCTATAATAGAGATGTCGGGGGAAGGCGTGGTTCAACGGCATTGGAGTTGGGCTTTCGGAAGGGCTCTATTTAAGAAGAGTTGTCACATAGGGAAAATTTCAGGAGAGAGGGTGATAAATTGGCAAGCTCTACCAAGGCCACCCATTGACCGTCGAATGCATTCCTGGGCAATGGCAATGAAGGTTTGGACAAGGGAAGGCTAGGTGCAAGAGGCAGAGTACCCACCATGGAGGGATATGGAGTCATATTGCAATGAAGATGACTATTGGACGAGCAATTAAATTCTGGGTCTGGTTTGGCTTTATAAAAAAATTAGAGAGTGCACTGAACTGGGTCCAATTTAAGGGGTATAAGTGTAAAAAAAATGGCAAAACTTACATAATGACCTCAAAGGTTTACTAGTGTCATGACCAATTAAGTTACTACCTAGGGAATCATGAGGAAACTAGGAATCACATCTTCTTTGAATACCCCCTTTTCTAAGACAGACTAGAGGCTCCTAAGAAAATGTAATATCTACAAATATGTTCAAGACTTCTATGGTGAACTCAGCTAGCTATTTCAGTTATGAAGATAAATTTGCAAAGTGAACTCAACTAGCTAATTCAGTTTATGAAGATAAATTTCTAAAGTGCAAAGCTTATAAACTGGAAACAAAGGAACCGGTGCACATTTGAGGATAAATCTACAAATCCGATTATTCTTGTCTCTCTCATTATTAAGCAAGTTCGACATATTTTAGAGGTTTTTCATCCCACACAATCCATTACTACTAGTTCCCCTTCCTTAAGGATTTGCGGGAAGATTGATTATTTCTTATATCAGCCTTCGTGTATTGGGGTGTTATGGAAGACAAGTCAGCGATTGTACTTCACCTTTCCTTGGGAGTGATCTTTGTTGTTTCTTAGGGGTTGAGCTTGATGTTTTTAATTGTTTTTAATCTTATGTTATCTTTCATTTTTGGTTTTTAATGAATTTTTTAATTACAAAAAAAAGGCCTATAACATGGATAGATGAGATTTTATTCATACAACTTTATTAGACATTGGTTGTCCTTCGAGCTGGATATCTTGGGTTATAGAATGTGTCTCCTCAATTACCCAAAAAACGATCTCCTCATCTTTTAATGTCCTTATTAAAATGAGTAACTCTGAATTTTTCAAATAAAAAGGTGGTCTCCACCAAGGTGTCCTCTTCCATCCTTTCTTTTTGTCCTGACATTCTTTCTTTGACATTTTTAAAGATTATTGCAATAAATGCCTTGTCAAACTTCCATGCTGAGCTGGTGTGATGACAATTTCTCGTCTTCTATTTGCTGATGATGTTGTCATCTTCTCCATATAAGATTATGATTCAGCTGCTGGTATTCAAGAAGATTTATCTATCTTCTCATAAAAGAAAGTCATATTTATTTTACTGTAAATTGCAACCAAAGTTTGCCAATTCATAGCCTTCTTGGTTTTGATGAAGGTGCCATGTCAGTTCACTACGTAGGTGTTCTTCTCAAGTAGCTTACGCCCCTCAATGTGCTCATCTTTGATTATTAAGTTCCAAAATACTTTAGCAGGGTAGGAGAAAAATCTTCTTACTTACATAGGACGTGTTGAAATGATTACTTACATAGGACGTGTTGAAATGATTAAATTTGTGCTTTCTAGTATGCATATTGGTCCATGCACTTCATATTGCCCGTCTCTATCTTGTGCTAGCTAGAGTTGATGATGGCCTCTTTTCTTTATGGGGGAGGTGAATATGTAAGATCGGTCCATGCAATTAAATGGAATAGTGTTTACATTCTAAAAGATGAAGAGGGCTTGTGTCACGGGCGTAAAGTTGATCCTATCGTTCGCACACGTGATGACCTAGCTGCGCTGCGCAACCAGTAGCCTATCCGCCCTCTTTCACCCAAGTATATGCAAATCCAAACAAAACACAACACATGAAAATATAAGGGAAAATGAGGACCGCCTCCAAAACCTTTTATTTAGCACACAATTTACATTAACAAGGCCGCCCCTGGTTGAAAACTGCCTCAAGCCTCGCTGAATTTACTGAGTATGGTCCGCCCCTTGGTTGAGTGCAATCCTAACAGCTCATCCAAGTCGCCAACGAAGTGTTTGCTGCCCAACAGCCCTCCGGAACTATGACCAAAGCTCCCAATCTGACCCTTGCAGATTTTTTAGTTTTGAATGCTTGAATCCTCTGAACAAGGCTCTGACCTCGTTTTTAGCCTAAGGATCCACTCTGCTCCAACATATTACACCTTTGGCTTGCCCCCTTGGCTGGATTTGCCCCTTAGCTGAATCCACTGGCTAGATTAGCCCATGCCCTCTGCCCTCTATGCTGAATACAATGAGTCTCTCCCCCTCAAGTAGCCATAACACCCCCTTTATATAAAAGATTGGTTGGGAAACTTAGTACCACTAGAACTTGCCCAACCTTAGTTACAAATTTGGAATCTCAATCCCCTGCCCTATTATAAATAGAAAATTAGTCGACATACATGCTCAAAATAGTCCTAAAAGAGTTCTAACCCAACTACAAGTATAGCGGAGCCCTCCTTCAATGTCCCGCCTCTCTTAGCACTCCTAAGACTCCTACTCCGGGTAGAAGTCCTCTGCTCGCATGCCATCTTGTCTCAACAAAGCCTTGGCTATGTCCTCTTCTTACATGAAGTTTATGTCCCACTAAGATTCGGCCATCTAGAACAATCCGCCTTGAGCACAACTCCTTGTCCAGGCTTCCTACTTGCAATAGGCTTCTAAGGCGACTCCTAGTCGAGCTAAGAAATATGGGAATGAATCAACAATAACTACCAGCGTCTCTTACTTCAAGTATGAGTTGTCCGTGAGAGTCCCGGCCTTCTTAAGAACCACCCTATATGATGGCACCCAGCCTGCCATCAAATCCTACTCCAAATAAGACTTTGATATGAGTCCGCCAAGGCATCAACACCATCGTTTCTCAACTTTTCTTTGGCTGCCCACTCCCCCCCTTAACCTATTCCGCTGCTAGGGGTCTAACAGCTTGTTATTACATCTCTTCAATCTTAATGCAAGATTGGCCTTTGCAAGTTATTCTGGAGAATGATTACTAACAAAGTCTCTATAGGTTTGTTGGGCTCTTACTAAATTAATAACTCTTCTACTGGGCACTTTTCTTCCAATGTTTCTGACTCTAATGCTTGGAAGAAATATATTACAGTTGGTCCCATTATGAAAAAGCATACCCATTTGAGTATCAAAGCTAGTCGCTCAACTCTCTCTCACAAGATCTGTGGGTGGGTGGGTACCATCACCATGCTAAAAAAGACTTTACGTTGAATTGTTTCTCAACGCTCTACTTGTTGTGAAGAAAAAGTGTCAGACTGCTTTGTCAACGAACAGTGGAGGTTCAGTCACCAAGGTACTCTAAGAGAGAATGATCTGTTGCAAGTGATAGCGCCGATTCAGTCATCTCTGAAATCAGGATCAAAAGCCTAGTCTCTCAAGTAGTTTCAACACTAAGTCAGCCAATAAGATTCTAGGAAATTATTCCCCTAATCTTAGATGGACTGCTCTGATATGATAAAATATCTTATCCTACATCATTCGTTTGTCGGGTGGCTCATGTTGCATGAGCATTTACTTAGACTAAAATCATAAAATGAGGCATCTCCATTGTCAATAGATATGTTCTTTGCGAACATGTATGGAATCTGTAAACCACCTATTTTTTCACCATTCTTGTTATAAATGGTTTCTACAAAGCCATCCTCAATGTTCCCAGATTTGATATTCATTCAAGACAGTTTGGTTGTTTTATTGAAGACATCTGATTCCTAGGCCACCATCATCCTGTCCCAGGTGTGTTTTTCTCAAAAATTCCTTGAATGCAGCTGTCTATTTCATTTGGAAAGAGACCAGCATATTTTCAGGGGGGAATCAACCCACAAAGTCACCTTATTCAAGCGTTGCATGCGAAGCAGAAGTTAACTCTTACATCATCTCAGTTACTTAAAACTCCTAAATGTTTAGATGAATTTCCCTTATTGTCTCTTGGAAGTTGTAATTAATATTCTCCATTGACTTTTATATTTCCCCTCTGTGCTCAATAGATTTTTTACAGGCCAAAAAAAATAAAATAGTAAGCATGAGAATGACTATGATACCTTAACTAGTAATACTATGATATTGGTCGTAATTTACTCATTGATAATCTTACATTAAAGAAAGGTTAGTGCAAGTGACAGGGAGGGTGATGCAGCGGTGGAATGGGTGAAAAAAAGGAGTGTGAATGATATTGGTAGGTATTTTGGTCTTTTGAAAAAGGCGCCCACGGTTTGTAGGTCTAACTTTTGAAATATAAAGGGGTCTATGTCTGGTTTCGACAAAATATTAAAAGGTATAACTGTAATTTATCCTTTTTTTACTTGCGCATGCAGGACTTGTGATCAGAACTTCCGCCAAACTAACTTATAAAAATTTTGTTTGAATGTATAAAACGCGACAAAATTTAAACTAATTGACACTTATAAATTGTTTGATGTACACAAGCAATTTTGTCACCCCGACTCCTCTCCCACATTTATCTACAATTTATAAATACTCCCTCCTTCTTAAATTAATAGTTTTATTTATTAAAAAATTTATTTCGTATTAATAATTTTATTTTATTTAATTTAAATAGTTAGGTACTTTAAAATGAGTATCTTAAGCTTATTTTCCCTTCTTTTATAAGTAACTTTTATCATTCAATAAAATTTATTATTTTTTCAAATATAACTATTAATATAGGACAAATCAATCAATTTTAATTAGCTTCACCAAGCAGGGTTTTTTTTTTAATTTTTTTGACAAACCAAGCATGTTACTAAATGCCTGGAAATATTCCTACTCATTACCATACGAGCAAGTATATATCCAGATAATTTAAGTATAAATATTCTAATTACCAAGCAGAAAGTATCCTGCACTGTTTAAAAGGCTAACATCGTACTAGAACACGTAGATCACGCAACCCATTTTATAATACGCGCCCCTCTCATATTACTTGTAGTGGTTGTACTCGGACGAACATTCCAAATGCACAACAACAGCATCCATCTACCTGTCTCCCTCTCTGTTATCGTAACCTTAGTTTCCCCTCTCAACCGGCACCAACTCTCCGAAGCCTCCATCTCCAGTCATGGCTCTGCTCACAAGAACAGCAAGATCCCATGGCTCCATCAACCTCCCCATGACCCTCCGAGCTCTCTCATCGTCAGGGCCATCCCCTCAGCCTCAAGCTTCTGCCTCTGCGGTGGCCCCAGCAACAAGAACGTCCCCTACCAGCCTGCCCAAGTCAGTAGAGTACGTGATATCCAAGGTGGACGCCCTCATGAACTGGGCACGGCGGGGGTCGGTCTGGCCCATGACCTTCGGTCTGGCCTGCTGCGCGGTGGAGATGATGCACGCCAGCGCATCCCGCTACGACTTTGACAGATACGGCACCATCTTCAGGCCTAGCCCAAGACAGGCCGACTGCATAATCGTCGCCGGCACCCTTACGAACAAGATGGCCCCTGCCCTTCGCAAGTAAGTCTTTCACCATGTCGGACTTTTTTTGTCTTTGTTTTCTTCAGTTCAGTATGTTGGCTACTTAGGTCTATTTCTTAATAAGTAAAATTTCATCAACTAGGAACGAAAAGAAGAAAAACCTAATAAAGAAGATTACAATCCCAAGGAAGCTCATCTAAAAGTTTGACATTGTAGGCATGAGATATGACGTAAGACATACCCTATAAACTACTTGAGTCTCATTAGTGAAGTATTAGCTAGTGTAAGGGGTTGGGTTGTAGGGCGTCTAGCCTGATAGGGCTCCATGACCATAGTACATAAGGGTTGTGAATGGTATATAGGGACATAACATGGTACATTAACAGGGTCTTGGCATGATCACTCTAGGTTTTGTATACCATGTTCATGGACTCGTCCGGAGTTGGATCACGAAAACATTTTCCTAAAGGCAGCCTGCACCTATGTTGGTTGTAGGAAACTTTCATTTAGCCGTTGGATTTTACTCCGTCATCATCTGTGTCTTGATCTTCAAGATTTCTTTTCTCACTTTATGTGTCAACATTTCCAACCCATAAAACAACCTTTAATTTTCTTCCCTTCCGACGAGCTCCCCCACTCGGCGATAATCGAGCCAAAAAGTTTAGGGTTTTCTTCGTACGTACTCCTTCTGTCCTAAATTAATAATCTCATTTGAAAAAAAAATTGTTCCAATTTTATTTTTGTTATCCAATGAGGAATTTTTCTATTGGGAAAATTCTCGCATCAGATGGGTTGTTTAGGAGGATCATTGCAGTCACTTTACCATTTGAACACCTCAAGAAACCATGCAGCCAACTATGCTTTACTATCCATCTCATAATTTTTGTAAAAATATTAATTGTGCTAAAGCTAAATACATCCAATTTTTCCAGCATCTCTTACTGATAGACGAATCGATCCTTTCATTCATCTTTCATCAGAGGTTGACTTTCTACGTCTCAGATTGAGAGCCTCATTAGATATTATCTCTCAAGGAGAAATTTTTTAGGTAGTCTTCTCCTCCCCCTTCAACTAAAGCCTTGAATCTAGACGACTTTCTTTAAAAAATTTCACGCAATGATGGTACATTGTTGATGATGATCTAACTTGGGTGGTCATTGGTTACTCATAGTAGAATGTTGAAAGTTGTTAATTGAACCTTTTTCACCTTGATCCCCAAGGAGAGGCAAGCTAACACTTTGACCAGTTCAAACCTATTTCAGCCAACAATTTTCTATCCACAGTAATCACTAAGGTTATGGCTAGTAGTTTTGCTAGAGTTATGCCTTTAATCTTTAAGTGAACCGTCAACATGTCAAAGTTGGGGAAGGTAACTTGTTGATAAACATGTGTTGGACTTCAAAAACTATTTTATTCACTCCCTCCTTATAAATAAAATTTCTCCTTTGACTCAAGACCAATCCCTAGAACTCTGTAGAGGTGATTCAAGTGCTCCAAGGGAGAATTACACGGATTTCAATGCCAATTTTGCAAGGAAACAAAGAATTGAAGGAGGAGAAAGCTTAGGAAGTGGAGAACAAGCTCCAAGAATAGTGAAATTTGAGGTAGGATCATTATCTATGCATGAATTTAAAGTTCTTATGCTCTCAGCGAGTACAAAACTAATGAATTGTAGGATTGAATAGACAAATACTTGAAATTAAAGTTCGATCATGAGTTTTTGGTTAGTTTGGTTTATAGAATCCAAAATGATGATGGGTTTGCGTTTGACACATCAAAATCCTATGAATTACTTAGTAGAAGCTTGATATGAGATTTTGAGAGGATTGAACTCTAAAAATGGATAAATTTTGGCTTAAATTAAATGAATGGGGGTAATGTTGAGAGATCCCTCAACCTATCATAGGGTATGCCAAAAACAACCTCAAAGTTGAAATTAATAGGAATTAAATGGGAAAAAGTAGTCGAATATCTGGAGTTGGTCTCTAGGGATTTTATGAAAGCTAAACCCAACAAGAAAGATGAAAAAAGAGCAAGTGGTTAGGTGAGAGGTCCAACATACTCCCATGGGCTAGCCAACATGTCTCACTAGTGTTATTAGGGGTGTTTGATAAGCTCCTCAACCCATTGACAATGAGCAATAAGTTGTTTAATAGTACATGTGGTGCTTCTGGTAAATATTAGAAGCTAATGTATTTAAAAAGGGTTGTGACAAATCTGAAATAATGATAACTTAGATTAAACCCTAGTTGAATGATGAACTAATTTACCTTAATTAAGAAGTGATCTGAATGACTAATTTACCTTTGGTGATGGATGGTTGCAATTCAGATGTCCGTGCAATTGTCATGCCCTAAGATTTTAAAAGTCATTTTTCTCGTAATTCAAACAGCATAAACGGAATTTTCAAAAATTTTGTCAATCATATGTTAAAACTATCTTCAGGTTGATCCACTCGTTTTTAAATATACTAATATTCAAGTCAACATAATATATATATATATATATATATATATATATATATATATATATATATATATATATATATATATATATATATATATATATATATATATATAACAAGGTCGAATCACACTACAATACACACAATCTTGCCTAATTTTATGTCATGATCCATAATATACACGCCCATAAGTAAATGGCACTCATGTGTTTGAGTTCAAATACACATGCTACTAAAAGTTTGTTAACAAAGATTATAAATCTTACATCAACTGCAAGAGACTTAGTCATCCTTTTCACACACGACGTTCACTACTTCGGCAAACTTGTATCATAAGGATGCTGAGTATACAAATATAACCAGTATGATAGCTAAACAAGTACTATGAAATGATAAAGAAAATATATACACCACAACATCACATGATAAACAACCATTATAATCCATTATTAACATCAATATGATCAACCAAAGGAGAAATAAGTATACTCAATCATATACTTTTATATGATTACAATCAATACCGTGACTACACTTATGAGATGCTTGCTTCATAAGTGCAAGTTATAAAGGTTCTTTATGACTTCATAACCACGTCTGAGAGTTCAACTATAGCTTACTTGACTATGAACTACTCACAATTTAACTTCATTGTTTCTAAAGCATGCTCACTTTATCCACGTCATAAAGCTAGGGCCTACAAGGCACTACAACAAAATGTACTATTAGCGACACATTTATTAGCGACGCAAACAGAAACATCGCTAGAAACCACTACTTGCGATGTATACGAAATCGTCATAAAAAAATGAACTATTAGCGACTCATAATTATTAGCAAAAAAATGAACTATTAGCTTATTTATATGCGTCGCTAATAGTCATGTATCAGATACGTCACTAATACGAACAATATTATTGACATTTTTCAATAAACGTCACTAATAGTCATGTTATTTGTGACACTTTAAATAAGGTCGCTAAAAGATATATATTTTAAAAAAAATAATAATAACTATTAGCAATGGTTTTTCTTAAGCGTCACTACTATTAGTGAGCTTAGGAAAAGCATCACTAATGGTCATGAATTTAAAGTAAAAAAATAAAAAATTGGAACTAGTAACGACGCTTTTAAAAAAGCATAACAAATAGGATTGATAATAGCAACACTTGTGTACAAACATTGCTATTAACTTTATTAATTAATTTTATTTAATAAATAATTATATAATAAATAAATATTAAACATAAATAAAAATAAACTTCTTAAATATAATATATTTTATTCAATATTTACTATTTATATATATAATAAATGAATATTAAATTTTTAATAAAAATTAGTTTCAATAATAGATTAAACTTTTACTATTTATATATAGTATATTTTATTTCTTAAATATTTTTATTAATTTTAAAATATAATTTATAATAAAAGATATAAACGAGAGAGGAGAGAGGGAGGGTGAGGAGAGAGAGTATGACTAAGAGTGAGTGGAGGAGAGAGAGGGAAGAGAAAGAGAGAGAAGAGAAAGCATGAGGAGAGAGAGTAGAGGAGAGAGTGGTGGAGAGAGAGAGTTGGTGAGGAGAGAGGGAAAAGAGAGAGGAGAGAGAGTTGGTGAGGAGAGAGAGAAGAGAGAGTGAGGAGAGAGAGGAGAGAGGGCGATAGGAGAGAGAGAGTTGGTGAGGGGAGAGAGAAGAGAGAGGGTGATAGGGGACAGAAAGGAGTAGGAGAGAGAGAAGATAGAGGGTGAGAGGAGAGAGTGAAGAGAGAGAGGGTAGTGAGAGAGGTTGGATAGAGAGGAAATTGAGATACATATATTTTTTAATTATATCTTATATTTTAAAATTAATAAAATAAATTTAATAGTGACGCTTAGATTAAAGAATCACAAATACATATAGTATTAGAGACGCTTAATCGCAAGTGTCACTATTAATTTAATTTAATTTAAGATATTATTAATTTTAAAATATAAAATATAATTAAAAATTTTAAAATAAATTTTCCTACTCTTTCCCCTCTCATCCTCAAAGCCGGGGCACGTGGGAAAGAGAGGAGCGAGAGGAGATAGAGAGATGGAGTGAGGAGAGAGAGGAGAGATGGAGTGAGCAGTGAGAAAGAGAGGAGAGAGAGAGAGAGAGTTGGTGAGGAGAGAGAGAAGAGAGAGGGTGAGAGGAGAGAGAGTAAGGAGAGAGAGTGAGGAGAGAGAGGTAGGATAGAGAGGAAATTGAGATACATGTATTTTTTAATTATATCTAATATTTTAAAATAAATAAAATAAATTTAATAGCGATGCTTAGATTAAAGTGTCACGCCCCAGCACTGCCCGAACCAAGCCGAACCCGGTCCAAGGGCCGGACCAATACACGGGGCGACAGATTGAAACGATTGAAGAAAAAAATAGCAGAAAACTTGTGCCCCAACTACAGGCAATCTAATTTACGGAGTTTACGCACTACTTTGAACAAAAGTAAATAGGTAGAACCAAAGAGTTAAACTCTAATTAAACCATAATCTCAAACCCGCATACTAATAATTCATAACCACACACTTTACTCCAAAACAAGTCTCAAAGAAACTAAAAATATAGTATCTCACAAATCTAAGATGAGGATCATCCACAAGGTTTTAACATCAAAATAAGATAAATGAAGAGACATGCAAAACTAGGAGCCTCTACGACTACTCCCAAGCTCTCTCCGACCTTTTCTCATATAGAGGATCTTGTCTGTCTACGTGTCACGCCACGCAGCCCCAAAACAAAACAAGAAAGTGGGGTGAGTATAAAAACTCAATAATGGTTTTGAATATAACTATAATCACCAAAAAACACAACGACATGGCGATGAAGCAAATCAAATCTATGATTAACATGCTATACCACTTTCTGATTTTCCACTCATATTATGTAAACCTGCATAATAGTGTATTAAACACACCATTTCTGATCATGCATTCATATCACATAAACCTGCATAATAGTGTCTCAAATACACGATTTCTGATCATGCAATCATATCACATAAACCTACATAATATTGTCTCAAACACACCATTTCTGATCATGCATTCATATCACATCTAATTTATTTACCCTGCACGACATACGTGTCAAACACATCATACACAATCATGCATAGAACTCATAATAGACATGCATCAATACAAATGGTGAATGCCTCCATTAAGGAGTAAACACAAGCATTGCCACACAGGCAAGAACACAGTCAAGGCCACGAAGGCGATAACACGGTTAAATTTCCACACAGGAAATGAAAAAGAGTCGGGGTTATCAATCCCTAAAGCTGCTCGCCCTGGACGATCCTGGCCAAGGATGTCCCATTCTCACACAGAGAATCTAGAGCAGAGGTGTTCACCCAGGGACATCTCCTGCGGAGGGGAGAGCCCAAATTCCCACACAGGGAACCCTAGAACACGTGGTAGCGGGTGCACACGGCATACCACACTGGATTCTCAGGGTCCAGATGACACTCATAATAATAATCTCAAATCTGCAAGACAAGTACACAACTCATCCCCACATAATTCCATTTCACTAGACTCAACCCGGGGAGTATACACGTTCCACACAGGAACTTAAACCGAAAATATGTCCTTTCAGACCAACCAAGTTTCGATTAATCCACCAAGTGATTAATCCGGCACAAAATCTCAAACATTGCATATAATCGGTTAATTCCGGTTAAACATCGATAAAATTTCGTCCATGAATAATGATCCATGATGCATGCTAACATGATACATCCATTAGCAAGACCTACGTGAGTTCCAACACATGGAAGGTGGTCCTAATCAGTCCCCTCATGCATCATAATCACCTCATAATTAACTATAATGTCATAGTAAATTCCCCATACGTGTGTGTTCATGCATATCTAAGCACATGCCCAATGCTTGACACAAATTTATAAGACAATTTACACATGCTTGAACACATTCAAAACAATGATTCCTAACTGAAATCAAAACAAAATCCACCATAAGGATTAAATCCATCCATGTAAATTTGAATATTCACTCCCACAATCATGATTCCTCCATTCATTAAGCAACAACATGATCACATCTATTACACATAAACCATCCTCATTATGAGAGAACACATCTCACCATTTTTCCACATAATATCCCTGCTAGAAACATATTCTATTCATAAGAATACAAACATTCACAAATTTAAGGTACTTCAACATCAACATGTATGATTATCAACATAATATGATGTCACAAGACAACACCTAAACATAATCCATACATTTTCATCATCAATTCTACACCTCCAGTAGCCTAATTTTATCATAATACACCTCCCATAACCATTAGAATTACTAAATGGAGTAAAACATTGAAATGAGCATAAGTTTCAAAAATAGTAAAAACTGTCGTGTAGCCATTCGAACGCCCTACAGGGCCGTTCAATCGGCTATACTGAAAGTCAGTCAAAAATGTAGTGTTGCCGTTCTAACGCCCTGGCAGGCCATTCTAATGCCAACACAACAGTTTTGACTTTCTTCTTCATTTCGAATTTCAAAACTGAAACACCATGAAAACACCTTCAAATCTTCATCCATGGTACCAAATATTATCAAAAACTCATGAAACCTTCCAGAACACTGATCTATAACATTCTAAAACAAAGCCCTAAGAAATCGGATCAAGAAATTAACATTTACTAATCCCACCATTAAAGCACGAAATCAAACAAATTCATTCCAAATAAACCATAAAAATTGAGATTTTACCATAAGAAGACTGAGATTTGAAGACCCATTACCTTGTCACTTATTTAGATTCGGATTTGACCTTCACCCTTCTGGGAAACCTTCCAAAAACATAGTATCTAAGTTAAACTCCATTAAAAATCGATTTAACATTGAAAACCTTGAAGAAATCTTAGATCTAGGGTTTGTTAAGCATAAAAAACGAATTTTGATAAGTAGGGTTTGAAGTAAGGGAGTAAATCAGTGACTTTGATGCTTGAAATCGAATCAAATCAAAGGGAAAATGTTGGATTAAGAAAGAATTAGGAGAAAATCTAGGGTTTAAGCTTAATTAAGGAATAACATACCTTAATCTCCTCTAATCCGGCCCTAATTGGGGAACTAGGCCCTAATCACCTCCTCTCAGCCTATTCCCAAATTGAAAATGGCTCAGCCCTTTCCCTTTTATAGTAGGGTTTGGGGTGCACTTAATGAACTAATGGGGTGTAAGTAAAATTTTGGGCTAAAAATGGGTATATTTACAAATTTGAGCACTAATTAAATATGAAAAAATTCTGAAAATTTTTGTATAAGCTTAAGTTGATATCTGGGGCATTTTGGTCTAAAAATTTTAATTTCGTCAGTGGGGCCCACAGGGGGTCCCGCCAAACCCTAATTTTTCAAAAAATTAGTGAAAATTAAAAAAATCCAAAAAATTCAAAATTGACTAAAAACTACTTATAACTCATAAATGTAAAGTTAATTTTTCTTAAAACCTTTAGAAACCCTATTTATTTTTTAAAACCTCAGAATTTAGATTAGAAAACGCGTAAACTACACCTTAACTGATAAATAACATTAAACTAAACCGGTTAAAAAATGAGAGTTCTTACATAAAGCATCGCTATTACATATAGTATTAGCAATGCTTAATCGTAAGTGTCGCTAATACTATACGCTTTGACATAAGCGTCACTATTAATTTAATTTTAGATATTATTATTTTTAAAATATAATATATAATTAAAAAATTTAAAATAAATTTCCCCACTCTCTCCCCTCTCGTCCTCGGAGTCGGGGCACATGGGAGAGAGAGGAGCAAGAGGAGAAAGAGGAGAGGGTGAGGAGAGAGAATGAGGGTAGAGAGAGAGGGTGAGGAGAGAGAGTGGGAAGAGAGAGAGGGTGAGGAGAGTGAGAGGGGAGAGAGAATGAGGAGAGAGAGTGGGGAGAGTAAGGGAAGAGAGAGAGAATGAGGAGAGAGAGGGGGAAGAGAGAGAAGGGAGAGAGAAAAGAGGAGAGAGAGGGGGGTTGAGGAGAGAGAGGGTAGAGAGAGAAGGTGAGGAGAGAAAGAAGGAAGAGAGAGTGTAGAGAGAGAGGAGAGAGTGAGGAAAGAGAGAGAGGGGAGAGAGAGAATAAGAGGAGAGAGAGGGTAGAGGAGAAGGTTGAGAAAGAGGGTAGAGAGAGAAGGTTGAGAAAGAGGGTAGAGAGAGAGAGTGGAGAGAGAGGAGGAAAGAGAGGGAGGGAAAAAAGAAAAAAAAAAGCGACGCTCTAAAATGAGCGTCACTAATAGAATAATAGTTGGCAACGCTTAGTTGGAAGCGTCGCCACTAATAATAATATTAGCAACTCCCAGAACTGAGCGTCGTGAATTGTAATTTTTTTAAAAAAATTAAGACATTAGTGACGGTTGGAAAAGAGCATCGCTAATATCACCTATATTAGCGATGCTAACTATTTACCATCGCTAGAAACTTTTTGTGATGCTTCTTTTAAGTGTCGCTAAACATATTACGAGGGCGGAAATTTGCCTGAGTGCGAAATTTCATGCTCGGGTGAATTTCCGCCCGTGCCTTTATATTCTAACACCTTTGGTCGTAGTCCCAATTATGGAACCAAAGCGTCCTCTCTCCTCTCCTCTGCTTCCACCTTCTTCGCCTCACTTCGTCCCTTCTCCGTTAGAGCCGGGGACAAGAAAGAGGCGTCTTTGGGTCCAAGGATGATCATCTGTCCGGCATCTCTGACGAGCCGGACCAGTCGCCCGTGCCAGATGTGACCTCATCAGAGGAGCTCTGTTTGAAAGATGGGGCGGATGATGACTGGTTGCGTGGGGAGTTCCGTCCTCTAGCCTCTGTCTATTGTCGTCTTGTTGCTGTTTTGTTTTCCGCCCATACTCCAGCAGTCAGTTATTGCATCCTCGCCATCAGGTGGAAATTCATTTGAAGGCTGGGAGCCGAAGGGTCTCGCCAAACAATGGAAGGAAAAAAAATTTCGCTGGAGGAGTTGCTTCAACCTGCCGAGAGGTTGAAGACATCCTGCAAAAACAGGTTGCCTCGACGTGCTTCTGTGGGTTGTCGCTGACCCTCAACCCTGACCCTGCTCTGGTGCGAACCGCCCCACGCCCCGCAAGGGCGAGCACCGACCAACACCCCGCGCAGGTGCCGAACCTGCATCGCGGGTCATTTCTTGACCAGTTCCAAACCGGGTACTGACCCAGTTTGGTGATTTTTCTTTTTTTTTATTTAATTATTTTTAGCGATGCACTTATCAAGCGTCGCTAATAGTCTTAAATTTTTTTATTTATAAATAAATTTTGTTAATATTTTTTAAATAATGATACACATGAGCGACACTTACACAAACGTTACTAATACTATCTTATTTGTAACGTTTAATACCAAGCGTCGCTACTAATTATTTATTTAATTTATTTTTTAATTATATTTTAAAAAAATTAAAAATATTTTTTATTACTGACGCTTTATAAATGTCGCTAATACTATATTATTAGCAACACTTAATAAAAAACGTCACTAATACTATACTAATAGCGACAGTTTTTAAAAGTTGCTAATGCTATACTTTTAGCGATGCTTTAAGTAAGCATCACTAATATGCAGTAGCAACAGCAGTTTTATCGATGCATTTAGCGATGCTTTGTATGTGTCACTAATAACTATTAGCGACGCTTACAGTACTATTAGTGATGCTTAAAAGCGTCACTAATAGTCAGTTTTGTTGTAGTGAGGGTTCATAGACCCAGGTTGTTGAGAAAAAACTACCGTAATCTTTGAAACTTCTTGTATTGTGCTACTTGGGATTAGTCATCTTTTAATGCTCTAGTTCATTTGAACATGACTCCCGGGCCAAGGGATTAGCTCTACATAACTCTCATCCTAAGAGAGAAAAAATGTTATGATCCTATTTTATTCCAAACTCTTCAGTTACGTAGCTAAACAACTCACTTGAGGAGTAGGCTAGAAACTAGGATCTTCAATCCTTATGTGTCCTTGAACATCAGCATAGGTGCGATCCATTACAAGGGTTCTTACACATAAAAGTACTCATACCAAAACATCAACAATTATATCATTACATACTCTTTCACTAATATGCATTGAATTTCATGTTATTATCTTACATAATAATAGCTTATAACACATAGCAATTCATGTTGAAAAATTATCCAAAACTGACTTACTATCGGTATACTCACCAACATGTCAGTCCAGACCCTAACCGATAGTGGGTTGGCACGGTACAACCTTTCTCATTGATGCCTCACCGATATGTTGGCCTACAGACAATGACATACTGGCTGCTCCCCGACACGTCAATATGTGTCAGTGTTATTACTGTCATCTCTCTTTTATCGGCGATGTTACCAACATATTGATGGTCATGCCAACAATCATGAAGAAATAACATAGATTGTCCCGACTTCCCAAAATTTACTCAAAATTGGGCGATAACATATATTTTTACATATAACATCTTTTAGTGATGTTAAACAATAATTCATGTAATCAAATGATCATTAAGCATAGAAATCATAATTCTCAATGTGCTCATGACAACATATCACTACGAATCATCTTATACATGCTTTTATGTCAATAGAAGTCATAATTCAACTCATACATGCACTTCCAAACCAAATTGCAATAACAAGGTTAACAATCTGACATTTTTTTACTCCATGAATTGAGTCATTTTCCTTTTTCCTTGACGTGTTGTGGTCTTCCACCTTTCTCCCAAAGTCAAAGAATTCCAAAGGATTTGGATCAATGATCGTCAAAGGTATTTATATTAAGAGAAATTAATTAAAGTTTCAAACCTACCTGTAAGACTAGCCCCAAAAAGTTGATATTTACATACCTACATAAATTTCTTTCTTATAAATAGATGAATGAAAGTTGATATTTACCATCATTACTACTTTCCCTAGTTCATTACTAAGTAATACTATATTTATTAAAGGAGTCCGTCTACTAGTTGAACACAAAGCCCCCAAAACTCAAAGATCACAAGAATTTCACAAATAAAAATAACAAATATAATGCACAATGATTTCACATAGAAATCCCGGGTGTCACACAATGTGAGGTTACCTAAAAAATTAGGTAGATGCCTTAGGTTGTTGTATTGATTGGAGGCACATATGGAGTCAATTTTCTACTAAATATTGTTGTATAAGATGATAATGTGGCTTGTATATGGTGAACCCTTGGCTCTATTTTAATGCTTTTACTCAACAATAATAAATAAATGATTCCTTTGGTAATATAAATGTAGAAAAATAACAATTATGGTCTGGAATATATCTAGAAAATATTTTGAATTAATTTTTTGGCTGTGATGGTTGTTTATATGTATTTGAAGATGTATTTAAAAAACTTAGATTGTGAAAAAAGCAACTTGTTTTCCTTATGGATAGGAGCAATTTTAGAGAATATTTTGCATGTCATTAGCTCATCGATAAGGATCATAGCAAAGATGCAAAATGGAGTTTTATACTAAACAAAAAGGTTAATGATAAACTTAGACAGAACTTCATTCTTAAAGAACTTGAAGATATTGGCTTTGCTCATGTTTGGATTTCTTGGGTACAAATGTGTATTTCTATGGTTTCCTTAAATGCCTTGATTGATAGGAACAACTGTGATTTTTTCAAAAGTACTTTTTTATTTTATTTATTACTAACCATGAAAATCTTAGCTGACATCTGATATGACTTTTATGACCTAAAGTGTATCCTTGTTCTCATTCATGCTAACATTTTTCCAATTTCTCAACTTCTTTTTGCATATGATTCCTTATCTTTTCAAAAGAATATTATCCCAAAGGTTTTTAGACATAGGTGTATCTCATCAAGCATGCTCAGCTGAGCATGATCTAGGTTAAAAACCCTTCATAAAACAATTTAATCAATTTATTTCCCTAAGTAAAACTGCTTCCTTGATCAACTACAAGATGTTCTTCATGTCATACATCAATTGTCAAATCATTAACTCGCATCTATCATGTTTGATCTTCAACAATTTTATCCAATCCATATGATCATCTTTATAATCCTCCATAAAGGGTTGAATCACATTCCACAAATTAAATAGTCAGGTTTAGTACAAGTGTATGACTTTTAGGGTTTATAAAAATCTCATGTAGAGCTCAAATAGGATATGAAACACTATTGATTTAGGGGAATAGATCAATCATGAAAAGCAATATATAATCAGAAGAGTTTAAGGAAAACAAGAAGGCTAAAAGTTCATAGAGAAAGAAAAATATACCTCTAAGGTATTTTGACCTTAAGAATAATTCTCTATATGAGAAAGGTGTGGGAATACTCTATTTATAGATTTCCTATCTTGGTTCAAGAATAGGTTCATAAAAGGAATCAGAATTTTCTTCTCTTCCATAGGTCGAACATTTGAGTACCTTTGGCTACTTTCTATTAAACATTCAGGTAAGAAGTTTTGAACTGCCAAGGAAGGTAAAACTTTGAGAAGTGATGTTCTTGACTTTCAAAGCTAAATGACTAAATTCAGTCAAATGTATGACTTAACCAAAATTCTAATAACTAATTTTAACTCTTTTTGAATTCGGAGATCAACTGAAAAGATGAAACTAACTTGAATTCTCTTGTTGATATCTAAATCACGTGTTTCTTCAAGAGTTTGCATATAGCTCCAAATTGTTGAAATCACTTGAATTTTCAACCTTCAAACTTCAACTCTTGACGACTCATTTTTTAATCATGAGACTTCCTAAAAATCTATGATTCTAAATGTATCTATTACAAACTATTCTTAGAATTTTAATGATGGGAGTTTTTCAAATTAATATATTGCCTTTACATATGACTTATCTACTGGTATTGGGGAGGCGCCAATTTGTTTTTTAGGTGTCTAGCCTTGTGTTTACCAATTATAAAAACCACAAGACCACCATTCCCAATCTCCTTGAATTTCATGAAGGGACTTTTCACTGCTTTCTCTTGGCCTTCCTTTTTCTTAGGTACTCTTTGGCAATCTACGTGTCCCTTTGTAATAAATGAATTTCATAATGCTTTGGCTAGGCTGAAAAAATAAACTTTTATCTTATGCCCATAGACTTCAAATCATCAAATCTATGCTATATTGAGCGCACTATAGATCAATTTAAAGGTCAATAATCTTATTAAGTAACTACCTAGATGAACCAAGTGGACAACCCAAGTTAGACAAGCCAAGTCATTTGTGATTCCAAAATTAGAAACCATTAGTAAAGACCACGTGAAAGTCAATGATCTTATCATGTCAAATAACAATTTTTTTGTTTATCTTATGATTCTTTAAATATCAATCATATAAGGGCAAGTCCTCTAGCTAAATTTTAATCTTAATGCTCAAGACAAGTTTACAAAATTTCCTAGACAATAATCACTTTTGAACTCAACTCCAACTACCTTGTGAGAAAAATCTTGAAGTCATCTTGAGGGTAATCTTAGTAACTATCTTTAATTACTTATTTATGTTTTCTGGAATTCCTTCCCTAGATCTCCTTTGCTCACAATCAATCATTAGAAATATTAGTATTCATTGGTAAGATTCAAATCCAAAACTTAATGCTACTGTTGGACTGGTCACTACTTGATTGTAAGTACAATAGTCTATAATAGTCAACCGGCCAAAGACCATTGATAGACTCCAAAATCTTCTTTTACCAATGGGTCAATCTGCCATGAATGTTTGTCTATGCTTTGCTTTGATGTTTGTTGACACTTGTCGAGCTCGTGTTGACAATTTGTGGACTAGATCGCCTTAATTGCCAGTTCGTTCCCTTTGTCTCTGGCGACTAGTTACCAATCCCTACCACAAACAAATATGAGGGGGGTGTCTGGGACCTCCATCACCCCTCTACTTCTCTTGGAGGCAGCCAACAGTTGTCTGAGATGAGCTGCGTGCAACTATTCCTTCCTCCTCCTCCCCTTCTATCATTGATTGCAGCCTAACCAATCTTTTATGCCTTCATTGGCAAATCCATATTAGTTTGAAGTAGCTTGAACTAATATTCATTGAACTACATGGTTATTACTTTGAAGTAACTTGAACTAATATTCATTGAACTACATGGTTATTACTTTGAAGTAGCTTGCTTATACATGTTATAACACAATCAATATATAGAGATTTATAGTTCCACAAATCCTACCTTGCAAACACCACAAGATTCATACTCGCAATCCTCTACTCGACCTCCTCTTTATAGTTCCACAAATCCTACCTTGCAAACACCACAAGATTCATACTCGCAATCCTCTACTCGACCTCCTCTTTCTCCGACAGCATGTGCTTCCTCTTCCCATGCTCAAAACCCTATGTAGAACTCTCACTAGCATTTAAAATTTGTTCATAGGCCTCTGAACTTAGACTTTAGGTTTTGATTAGTTTACATGTGAAGCGTAAAGGAAATTCTATTTGAAAAAAGTAAGGGATTCCAATACGAGAAGTTTTCCTTAGTTTGAGACATCCAAACAAGCCCCATACCTTATGAAATGGATAGTAATATTCCCACCACAAAAACTCACGCATGTGTTTTGATTAGATTGAATAAGTAGGCCTCACACAAAGTTCACTTGGGCCCATATATCTAATCCAATCAAAACACGTGTGTGAGGTTTTATTGTATACTATTTTTTATGTGAAAATATAATTTTCTTTATGAAATCCATTATGTTGGCTAGAGACTTGCCCGATTCTAAACCATGTAAAATCTCAATTTAATAAATTTATCTTTGCGTGTCAATAGGTTGAGGGCTTAGCATCTACATATTGATGCACGTGTCAACACTTAGAACTAAGAACGTGTTAACACCTATCAATGGTAGTAATGTCTAAAAAGAAAGAGACCCGTTAATATGAGCCCAGGCTCATATTAACCTACGTGAGCCTGGGCTCTATGGGCCGTCGGATTTACATCCGGCGGCTCATAATACTCATGGGTTATACTCATTAGTTAAATTCATGAGTATTATGGGCCATTGGATGTAAATCCGATAGCCCATAGAGCCCGGGCTCACGTAAATTTATATGAGCCCAGGCTCATATAAACTTTTTCCAAAAAGAAATTATCATGCAATGAGAATAGTGCTCACCACCTATCATTTTCAGGCGCTTCTTGTTTATTCTAAACAAAAATTTGTAAGCGCGCCCAAGTGCTCTCGCTCAAGCATTTCCCAACTATTTTAAAATAAGAGACCTGTTTATATGAGCCCAGGCTCATATAAAGTTACGTGAGCTTGGGCTTTATGAGTCGTTGGATATACATCCGGCGGCTTATAATACTCATAGGTTAAACTCATTGGTTAAACCCATAAATATTATAGGCTACCGAATATAGATGCGATGGCCCATAAAACCCGGGCTCACATAGGTTTATATAAGCCCGGGCTCATATAAATTTTTTCCTTAAAATAGATTACCTAAAAATTTATAACTCTTCTAAAAGTAACATTTATTTAAAAATTTACGGCCCTAGCCCCTTCCCCCAAATATTTTACTATTCAACAACCCCATAACCCACCATTGCCCACCTCAACACCCACTCCTTCTCGAGTGCCGGTATCGGCGGTCAGCAGCCAGTTTCCAGACACCTTTAACTCCGGACATATAAGCACAAATCCTACACACAGAAAATGGCCTCCATGAAATAACTTCCAATTTTGTTGTCATCCAAATCCCCGCATGGTAGCAGGCGGCGCCGTCCGTGAACTGCTCCGACGCTGCTCGGCTCGGCGCGGAGAGTTCCCCTCTTCCTTCCCCTCCAATGGGTGCCGCCCCTCTGCCATTGGCCAGATCTCTCTGTCTTCCTGACGTTTACACATTGAAATAGTGTTTCTTCTGATAGATACTATCCTTCTCCCCAATCTGGCCTGCCTTCTGTCACTCATCCTTTCTCCCTCCGGCCTTGGCTTCTCTCCTCTGGCAACCCGTGATTCCAGTTTCTCTCCATTTGGCATTTGCCCGGAACCTCACTTCCATTTGTAAGAAACAGGCGATTGGCGGCGACCCATTGGGACTTTATCCCTCCTTTTCTGCTCACTGTTCGTTGATTCATGTGATTTTGTGATCTTGGTCGGGATTCTTTTGCTCTGTTTCGGGTGGTTTTGTTGGCGAGCAGTTTGGTGCGGCGAGCGGATCATCGACGGGGTTGAGGCCATGGCGACCATGGGGTGCTTGGTGGTGGGTCCCGGAATGAGTTCATTGTGATCAATGGATATGAACTTGGGCGAGTAAGTTCCTGGAAAATAACATCTTTTTGTTTTCTTGGGTCCTGAATTGCGTTTGTCGTCTTTTTGGTTGACTCCCTCGCCGTCGCCGGAGTCAGAGAAGAAGATGAAAATAAAATTATTTTACTGGGATAATGTCACGGGGCTCAAATTTTGCTAGATTTCTAAGCCCTCGTGCGGCCTGAATGTCCTTTGACACTTAACAGCCTTCTCACTCTCGTAGTGCACATACAATCATAATGAATGTACACACACTATAATGAACAAGGGAAGTAAAGGGAAAAGGCCTAGCTTGAAATAACCCTTTTCGCACTTGGTAAACATACAAGTACTTGGTTTGAATCTTAGTACCAAAACCCAAACCCACTTGCCCTATACTTTCTCAATGTGAGCTTACATTGATTTCCCCCACCCTTTTATACCCGCTAGCCATACCTAAGCGGTTATAACATGACCCCCATGACTCAGCCCACTAGTTCGTATGTAACCGTCCGTAACCGCATGTAACCATCTTGCGGTTATGCTTGAAAGTGTGCAGCAACCACTTTAGCAACCGTCGGCCACTACTCCCATGTTCTTCGCCATGATGCACTCAGGTCTTAGTGGGGATAGTGCTGGTTGGTTATGTAACCGCCAGCCTTGGCACATCGCCCATGTGCCAATCAGCATGCCAAGACATGGCCACGCTCCAACACGCCTGTAACTACTGCCTTCGCTTCAGCGTGTGCGTGAGGCTGCTGCCGTAGCCCGCGCACGAGGTGCCCACTGTGCCCGCTCCTTGTGTTGCTGCAGCGTGCTTGTGTGCACCTTCCCTAGGCAGTGCCCGTCCTAGATTGCTCCGTGGCTAAGTCAGCCTAGGCAGGCTGCGCCGGGGCTTACAAACCCTCCCCGGCTGAAACCATCGACGCCCTCATCGATGTGAGAAACCTCTGGATTTGGTCTTTGAATTGCCAAAGAGTTGTGTCTCTTTCCCAACTATTCTCACTGTCCGGCAGCCCCTTCCATTTGACCAAGTAATGGACTTGCCGATTCTTCTTGGTAGCGCCTTCGACCTTCATGTCTAGGATGGCCTCGACTTCTCGTTCAAACTACTTGAACACCGTAGGAGGTGCTCGTCGCTTTGCATTGCGGCTGGGATCTTCTAGGTCTTCCACATAAGGTTTTAAAAAGCTAACATGAAAGACTGGATGTAGTTTGTACCTCTCTAGTAACGCAAGTTGGTAGGCAAGCTTTCCCACCTTGCGTATAATGGAAAAGGGTCCGTCATATCTCTGAATAAGTCCCCTATGAATAACCCGCTTTGACATTTTCTTCCAAACTTGAGGAGTCAGCTTTAGCATCACCCGCTCCCCAACTTGAAATTCACGAGCCTGTTGGTGCTGATCCGCATATCTTTTCATCCTCTTGACTGCTTTTTCAAGGCAGTCCCGCGCTTCCTCCATTTGTTCTGTCCGCGCCCTAGCCAGCTTGTAAGCTGCCGGGCAGCGTTCTCCTATATGCTGTAGAGCCACATCGTTTGGAGTAAGTGGCTGTTGGCCTGTTGCCAACTCAAAGGGACTCTTTCCCGTAGATGAGCTCTTTTGTAGGTTGTAGCAGAACTGTGCTATCTCTAAGAGATCCACCCAATTTCGCTGATTGGCAGTCACATAATGCCTTAGATATTCTTCCAAGATGACATTTACCCTCTCAGTTTGTCCGTCGGTTTGTGGGTGGTTGCTGGTTGAGAAATTCAGCTTGGTGCTGAGCATCTCAAAGAGTTGCATCCAAAACCTGCCCGTAAACCGGGTGTCGCGATCACTAACTATATCCACCGGAAGTCCCCAAAGTTTGATGATATTCTTAAAGAAAAGTTCTGCGGAAACTTCTGCAGTGCAAACTTTAGGTGTTGCGATGAATGTGCCGTACTTCGAGAACCTGTCCACGACCACCATGATCGACCCAAAGCCTTTTACCGCTGGGAGTCCAGTGATGAAGTCCATAGATAGACTTATCCAAGGCCTCTCTGGTATAGGTAAGGGTTCAAGTAACCCCGCTGTTTTCTGCCTTTCAACTTTGTCCTGCTGACACACCAAACAAGTGCGTACATACTGCTCCACGTCTTCTCTCATATGTGGCCAGTAATAATTACGGTTCAAGAGAGCAAACGTGCGCTCTTGTCCCAGATGTCCAGCCCACTTTGCATCATGAGCTTCTTGCAGCAGCTTTCGCCTCAAGCCATCTGCATTTGGAATAAAGAGGCATCTTCCCTTGGCGTATAGCGCCCCATCCTAGGTCCAAAATCTTCGAACCACACCGTCCTTCACTGCTTGTAGCAGTCTCACGCAGACTTGGTCTTTCTGTGTCGCCCGCACCACTTGGTCTAGCAAGTCTCCCGAGACTTGCACTAATCACCTCCGTTCGGCGGCTGAGGGCATCAGCCACTATGTTGGCTTTGCCCGGTTTGTATTGTAGCTCATAGTCGAACTCCGCAAGGAATTCTTGCCATCGGGCTTGCTTCACTGTGAGTTTCTTCTGCATGGAAAAATAGCTTGTGGCCACATTGTCAGTCCGGACTATAAATTTACCTCCTAGCAGATAGTGTCTCCACGTGCGCAAGCAATGCACCACCGCAGTCATCTCCTTCTCATGGACGGAGTACCTCCGCTCCGTCTCATTCAGCTTTCTGCTCTCATACGTCACGGGATGACCGGCTTGAATGAGCACACCTCCAATAGCCCGATCGGAGGCATCAGTTTGTACCTCAAATGGTACATCAAACTCCGGCAACTTTAGAATAGGCTCTGATGCAATGGCCTCCTTTAGTCTTGTGAATGCTTCTTGACACTCGTTCGTCCATTGCCAAGGTTGGTCCTTCCTCAAGAGATCAGTCAGCACCGCCACCTTCTTTGAGTAGCTCTTTATGAAGCGCCGATAGTAGTTGGCTAGTCCAAGGAAGGACCGCAACTCGGGCACTTTTGTGGGAGCAGGCCACTCCATTATGGCTTCGACCTTCTTCATATTCATCCGCACCATGCCCTGCGATATTCGATGTCCGAGGAAGAAGACTTCTTCCTATGCGAAGCTACACTTTTCCAACTTTAAGAAAAAATGATGTTCCCTTAATCGTTCCAGCACAATCCTTAAATATCCTAAGTGTTCATCCAAGGATTGGCTGTATACAACAATATCATCCAAGTACACTACCACAAAGCGATCGAGGTAGGGTCTAAACACATCATTCATCAGCGTACAAAAAGTAGCAGGGGCATTGGTCAAGCCGAATGGCATAACTAGAAATTCATAAGAACCATACCGTGTCACCATAGCCGTCTTAGGTTCATCCCCTTGCGCAATCCACACTTTCCAATAACCCGACCAAAGATCCAGCTTTGTAAAGTATGAAGCTTTGGCCAGCCTATAGAACAAATCAGCAACCAAAGGCACCGGATACTTGTTTTTGACGGTAATCTTGTTGAGAGCCCGATAATCGACACACAACCGTAGCGAACCGTCTTGCTTCTTTTGGAATAGCACCGGAGCACCAAAGGGAGCTTTCGAGGGACGGATGAAACCTGCTTGCAGCAACTCATCAAGCTGCGTCTGAAGTTCCTTCAATTCTGGGGGAGCCATACGATAAGGGGCTCTTGTGGGAGGACGGTTTCCCGACAAGAGTTCGATCTCATGATCCACCGTACGCCTTGGTGGAAGAACTTGCGGTAGTTCGGGTGGCATGACATCCGCAAATTCAGCCAGCAGGTCGCTGACTTGTGTAGGAACGTCCGTTCTTCCTACGAGCTCTTCTCCCAGCTTCATAATGGAGACTAAGTACGTCTCCTGGCCCTTCTTTAAGCCTTTGGTCAGTTGCATTGCGGACAGCAATCGCGCCGACCTCTCCTCCTTCCTACATGGAATGAAGGAAGGGGCCTGTTCATCGCCTATGAACAGCCCTCCAAGATGTGGAATGATGGAGACCTTTGCTTTTCGTAAGAAGTCCATACCAAGCATCACCTGAAAATCATTGAGAGAAACCACGGTAAAGTTAAGTTTTCCCGACCACTTCCCTATCCGCACATCGACATGGTTGACGATGCCACTGACAGGGGTTGCATCCGAGTTCACCGCTTTGATTTTCGCTTGTGCCTTTGTCACCACGAACTTGCTTGAGTCCGCCAACTTCTTAGATAGGAAGTTGTGGGTTGCCCTACTATCGACCAACGCCTTGACTCGCTGATTGTTGAGGATGGTCTCAACATACAACAAGTCCGCCCTGTCCTCCTTTTCTTTGCGCATAGCATTCACCAATTGCAAAGGATTCATGCATGTGGTCTCACCATCAGATGAGGAATCGCCGTTCGCTACCATCACATTCAGTTTTTCTCCCTTGGGACAGTCACGAGCATAGTGAGGACCTTGACAAATGAAGCAGCCAGTTTTTCTAACCTTTTGATCCATCTTCTTCTTGTCTTTGTCTGGTCATCCACCATTGCTGCGTTCATTCTTGTTGAACTTCTTGTGACCGCCTTTGAAAGATCCATTCTTCTTATCTTTTGGGCCAGAGGAGTTAGGCCTAAGCTCCACCAACCTTTCAGCCGCTGTAATAGCCGTTGTGAGGTCTTGAACGTTCTGCCTCCTCAACTCAGTCTGGGCCCAAGGTTGGAGTCCCGTCATGAAATTGAAGAGCTTGTCTTGTTCCGTCATCTCCTTGACATCCAGCATCAGCGATTGGAACTGCTTAACGTAGTCCCGTGCTGATCCGGTCTGCCTCAACTTCCTTAACGACTCTCGAGCCGTCCAAGCAACATTGGTCGGAAGGAACTGATCATTCAGCTCTTTCCTAAAAGTCTCCCAATCATCAATCCTTGCACGACCAGCACTCTCGTCATCTTCCAATCGTGCACGCCACCATAATTTAGCATCTCCAGCGAGATACATTGCCGCCACCGCTACTCGTTTGGTGTCGGGGGTTTGGATCAACTTAAAGTAGTTTTCCAAATCCCATAAGAAGTTACCTACTTCTTTCGCACTCCGACCTCCAGAGTACTCTTTTGGTTCTGACACTTTGGTCTTCTTTGCTAAAGACCGCTGGGGGTTCCTCCGTGCAAGGGACCGTGTTCACCACAGCCCTCTCTAATAACGCAATTTTGTCCACCGGGGCTTGGACTCGAGTTGCCCCATCATGAGCAGTTTGCTGCATCTTCTCATTCACCAAAACGGCCAGACTGGTTAGCTCCCGTTGAAGAGCTGCAACCTGGCTAGGATCCGAAGAAGAGATATCCACCACGGATGGATGAGCCTCAAGCATCGATACCCGCTGTTCCACTGAGGACAGCCGATCATCGATTGCCGCAAGACCCTCCAAAGTAGCAATTGTTGCCTGCAGCCGCTCCTCCAAGCGAGCGACCCTCTCTTGTGTTGTACCCACCATTGTCTTCCGAAGCTCAGATTCCAACTGTCACGGGGCTCAAATTTCGCTAGATTTCTAAGCCCTCGTGCGGCCTGAATGTCCTCGACACTCAGCAGCCTTCTCACTCTCGTAGTGCACTCGTAGTGCACACACAATCACAATGAATGTACACACACTACAATGAACAAGGGAAGTAAAGGGAAAAAGGCCCAGCCTGAAATAACCCTTTCGTACTTGGTAAACGTACAAGCACTTGGTTTGAATCTTAGTGCCAAAACCCAAACCCACTTGCTCTATGCTTTCTCAGCGTGAGCTTACATTGATTTCCCCCACCCTTTTATACCTGCTAGCCATAACATCTTTTTGTTTTCTTGGGTCCTGAATTGCGTTTGTCGTCTTTTTGCGCGGTTGACTCCCTCGCTGTCGCCGGAGTCAGAGAAGAGGATGAAAATAAAATTATTTTATTGGGATAAGAATAAAGAGGGGTATAGAAAAGGCTGAAAATAAAATTATTTTCCTAAGGTGAAGGTAAAAAGGGGTATACAAGTAATTTTTAATTTTTTTTGTAAGTGTAGGAGCAAAGGGGTGAATATAAAAAGGGTGTTAGACCTCGCCGCCGAATAGGCTAAGGGGCGGATTATGCAACACAACTTAGCGAGGTTTGAGGCGGTTATCAGTAGCTGGTTTACAAGATAACTGAAACTCTATTGAGTTTAGGAGTAAGGGAAGGACCTTATTAATATAAATTACGTATTGAATAAAAAGTTTTAGAGGTGGGTTCTCTTTTTTTTTATTATCTTTCCGTGCGTTTTGCGCCCGTGATACAAGGGAAGATAGACGCATTCGCTCGTGTTGGCCGTGTCCACGGCGCTGGCCACACACGTGTGCACGAGCGAACGCACAACGCTCTCACCGTTCTGCACAAAGTCTCCTCCACCCTCGTTTGATCCACCCGCTTCTGCTCCGGCTCCGCCGTCTCCCTCTAACCCCCAATGGCTCTGATCCCGAGAACCGCGCGTCTAGCCGCCCTCTCGGCCCAGCGCGCCGCCGCCCTCCACACGACCATTCCTGCCTTCGCCCCGTCGCCTTCCCCCCAGACACCGTCGTCCTACGCGCGGGCCCCGTTGCCGGTTCCTTCGACTTCTGCCACCGGGCTCCCGAAGGCGGTGGAGTACGTAATATCCAAGGTTGATGACCTCATGAACTGGGCACGGAAAGGGTCGATTTGGCCAATGACCTTCGGGCTTGCCTGCTGCGCGGTTGAGATGATGCATACCGGCGCCGCCAGGTACGATCTGGACCGCTTCGGGATCATCTTCCGGCCCAGCCCGCGCCAGTCCGACTGCATGATCGTCGCGGGCACCCTCACCAATAAGATGGCCCCCGCCCTCCGCAAGTAATTATCTGTTTTTGTTGATATTTTAGTATGTTATCGGTTAGCTCAATTTAGGTGCATATTTGTTCTGGTTTTAATTATGATTTCTGTAGAAGGATTTGTGAATGGCTTGTTGGCACTTGTCTATGTTTTTGTTACGTATTGGGCTAATCTATTAATCTGATCTGGTTAGGTTTTTTATTTAGTTTGTATGGTGATAAGTATGTGGGAAATTCCTTTTATTGAGTCTTCTTTAGATCATGTTTTGTATTTGGGATTGTTTTTTCTTGTTATCTTTAATGGTTTCTGTGGTCGGTTTTTTTCATTCCGTATGATCTATCTTGTCTAACGAGTACAAGTTCTATACTTTTTGGTTTTAGCCGTCATATCAGTTTAGGCCAATGGTTATGCTCTGAACTGAAATTTAGAGCTCTTCTATTAATTTTGCGTAGAGGATACCTCTTTATTGTAATCGTCACCACCTTATTTTAATCAACTTGGATGTCGCTCTGCCACTTTCCTCTGAGTTCAATTCCTCATCCGAATCATACATCTTCTAATCTTTCTCTACTAGGTTATCTCACCCTTAGTCTTTTTCTTCTTCCAATGGGGTTCTTACCAGCCGCTGGTGACATCTCACTTAAGTTGCAGTTGGTGCTCTTCTTTTGTATATCTTTGAACCATTTCAACTTTCTGTTTTCTTTATCTCCGATTGGACCCACTCCTAAACTCTCCTTGATGGGCTCATTTGCAAGTATATCTTTTACATTTTCTGTCACCCCCCTGCCTGTTCGCTGTCATGTGGGCATGGTGCCCGTGGTGGGGGGAGGAGAGAGGGGAGGGGTGGAGAGTGGGGTCAGTAGGGATTTGGCAGGCTCCATGCCCATGTGATTACTAGCAGGCTGGGGCGTGGGCATATGTAGCATTTTTCTTTCTCCTGCTCATTTATGTCAATATTTGTACTTCTACTACACTGTTCTTATGTATATGGCTGTTTTAGTTTCTTTGACATTTGATCCCATGCAAGATTGTTATCTCTCTGTTTTGATTTAAAAATTTCCCATTACCATTATCAAAAAACTTTTTTACCTTCTTTTTTTGTCGAATTATATGTTGCTCTTACTTTAAGTATTGGGTATAAACATCTCATTTGTATTATTCGGGCTGTGCCTATTTAAATGAGGTTTCTTTTTTTGTTTTAGCATGTTGGCCTTCTTAAATTGTTAATTTTCTATGGATTTGGTTGCAGAATGGTGATTTTAAGTAATTAATTTTTAACTGGTGATAAAAAAACTACAGTAGCTTTATTTTTTATTTATGGGCTAAGAAAATAAAGAATATTTGGTCCTTTACTTGGTAATGTTTTTCAGTTTGGATCTGGATGGTTATCATGATTTGATCTATGTTAGGTTGTGGAATGTGATATTTGATGATTTGAGGGCACTTAGGTTTTTTGGTTGTAGATGTATTGTGTTACAACCTTTCATAACCCTCCGCAAATTCTTGCCTCTTCCTCGCCCACGAGCAATTTTGAAGAACAAAAATTAAATCCAAAAATAGTAAAAGATTTAACAATAATCAACAGTTGTCTTCTTTAAGGGAGACCATACCTCCTGGGACAATGGTCCAATTTCACAACATAATAATTACTGTTATATCTGGCTTGTTTTTCATTCATGTATCCTACAGATGATTTCCAGAAAGCCACCTCCATTCTGCAATGAGTTGCAGTTACAACACTCATAACTAACTTCTTATATAACTAATGCTGACTACCTTCAATCACAACCATTCATTATAATAATTTAAACAAATCCATACTTAATACATAATAAAAAACTAAGTAAAATACTCTGATCATATCGTGAGGACAATTATAACTAGTATAAGTTATACATAGTAGCCAATTGAGAAGGTTGGGTTTCAAACCTAAAGCTTTTGTGATTGTTGATATCCAGCAGATTTAACAGTTATGCACCACTCTGCAGTTAGGTAGAGAAGATATCATCCTGTGCTGAACAAATGATGAAGCCTCTGTAGTTTGTATTATAGTTAACTCAACACAAAATTGGTTTATGGAAATTCCTATATGATTGTCCCTGTAGATTCTAGCTGTGAAGTAACTATAACTGGACACCAATATGAATCAGTGCCGTATAAAAGAAAGAAGAAAGAAATTGGAACCATGACTTTAAGAGTCAATGACGACACAATATACTCTGAGCATAAAACGTTAATTTGACCATGAAGCCACGAGCCACAAATCATTAAATATGATTTTGTGTGGATTAAAATATGTATGTTCTAATGAGGAACTGCAAATGATTTGGGGAGAAGTATGAAGCGGTGTGTTTTTGCTGATGAGAAAACATTAAGTGGTAGGGGTAGTGACTAATTGGAAGGGCATAGAATTCAATGCTTGTTCTATCCATGTGTATAAAGTTGTGCTGAAATATTTGTCATGATATTTGGCTTGCAGACGTATTTTCATGGTTTGTTGGTTGTCATATATATGCATGTTCTTTGTCTTTATAATGTGTTCCCATGAATCATGATAATAGGATCTGAAGAGTATGAATAACTGAGTCTGTGGTTACAGAAGAACGTTTGGCTTGTAGAAGGCACATTGATATTTAGGAAGGGCTACTGAATAGACGCAAATATCTTTTTAAGCTTTTCTTTATCCTGAGCCAAAAACCTATGAGTGGAGATTAGTCAAGTGGTGGTAGAAGATTGATTATGGTATATGAACGGGTTGATCTTGTGGAACTTTTCTTGGTAAAGGAGAAATATGTCAGGGTTCTGGATAAGTAAGAGTGGGAGATTAGTGCTTAAGAGGCCAAAACGCTGGAAATAGTAAACTTTCTTTTAATTTACATTCTCTTTATTGACATCATGCAAAATTAATAAAGTAGGAGACAAGATGGTCTTTTAGGGTTGCTAAATCTTAGTAACTGTGGAATGGAAGCTAATTTGTGTTAATTTATAAGGGCATATCATGACAAAAAAAAAGATTTTGGACATGGTTTAACACCACGAATGGTGCAGTAAACTCAAGTACAAGTATACCCAAAAGTTTTTGGGATTTTGACTTGTAAATTCTTATTTTAGTTATGGCATTGAGATTTAACAGTCATTAGATGTTTAGTTGTAGGTTTCGAATATTTGCATAGCAGTTTGACAATCCAAAGCAGAGGGAACACTTACTCTCTCTAAATTTAAGAAAGAAAACCTGTTGAATTATGTTATTTTTGTTCGGTACCTTTTGACATGTATTCCCTTTGCCCATATCATGTCATATTTGGTTTCTCAAAATAAACTAATTTTAGTTAATTTTAAAAAATTAAATAGGACACTTAATATGGGACGGAGGGAGTATTTACTAATGCCATTACCAAATTTAACATGTATGTGATGACACCTATGCAAACATGTTAAATATGATGTCATGACTATTTTATGGAGGAGGAAGGAGTTGCCTTAAACAAGATGAGGAAAGGTAAAACATTAGGACCTGATGGAATTCCTATTGATATATGGAAGTGTTTTAAGGGTGTTGGCTTAACTTGGTTGAGTAAGTTGTTTAATAATATTTGGAAGTTAAAGAGGATCCTATATGAATGGAAGAGAAGCACCTTTATGCCTTTATATAAAAATAAAGGGGACATTCAAAGTTGTAGAAACTATAGGGGTATAAAATTTATGAGACATACTATGAAGTTATAAGAGAAAGTGGTAGAAGGATGCTTATGGAAAGTAACTAAAAACTAGTTTGGCTTCATGCCAAAGAGGTCAACACTTGAGGCTATCTTCTTGTTACGATAATTAGTAAAGAAGTATAAGGCTAGGAGATAAGACGTTTATGAGACTTTTATAGATTTAGAGAAAGCTTATAATAGAGTGCCTTAAGAGCTCATTTAGGGTATTTTGAAGAAGAAAGAAGTTATAAGAGGTTATATTGGTATTATTAAAGATATGTGCAACGGGGCATGGGGCACGGGGCAGTGACTAGTGTATGGATAATTAGGGGAGAAACCAAGGAGTTCCCGGTCACAGTAGATCTACATCAAGAGTCAACCTTAAGCTCTTATCTTTTTGCTTTTAGTTACGGATGAACTAACTCTTCATATATAAGATCTGATACCTTAGTGTTTAATTTTTGTGGATGATGTAGTTTTAGTTGGTGAAGGGAAGTTTTAGAATTAAAAGGTTCTAAAATAAGCAAGACTAAGATGGAGCATATAAAATATAACTTTAAGGGAAGTAGAACTATAAGTAAAAGTTTAGTCAAAATAGATAGGTAAGAAGTGTTAAGATGTGAACAATTTTGATATTTGGGCTCTATTATCTGTAAAGAGGGAGATATCGATAGTGTTGTGGTACATAATATTAATGTGGGGTGGGTAAAGTGGAGGGTGGCGTTGGGAGTATTGTGTGATAGGCACGCCCTAAATAAGCTTAAAGTTAAGTTTTATAAGACAGCTATTAGGCCCGCAATACTCTATAGAGCAGCATGTTGGACACAAAAGAAAAATTGTATAGATAAATTGAATGTAGCTGAAACGAAGATGCGAGAGTGGATGTGTGTAATAACCAAGAAAGATATGATTATAAATGAGTATGTATGCAAAAACTTAGAGGTAGCACCTTTTTAGAGGAGAAGCTCAAAAGAGTGAAAGTTGCATTAGTATGAGCATGTACGAAAAAGATGAATAGAAGCCTTGATAAGAAGGCTGGAAAATATTTGTGTAAATGATGTCAAAAGAGGGAGTGGGAGACCTCAGAGAACTTAGATGGAGGTAATAAGAAAGGATATGACCATGATATCTCTTACAAAATAGTTTGCACAAAATAGGATAAAATAGAGGCATAAGATCCATGTAGCCGACCTTAAATTGCTAAAAAAAGCACTACTTGATTGTGATTGATGATGACTATTTTACGGAGGGAAAATTTTCCTCTTCCATGGACTATCATTTCCTTTTTGTCGAAATATTTAAACCCTAGCTTTAGTAAAGGATAGCCATATTGGTTTTAAGGTGAAGTCATTGTGCAATAGTATGTCTGATTAAATTATTATGGAAAGAAATAGTGAATTCCAGAAAAAATGTTAAAAGTGGAAAGGGTGTTAACAGGAGGATGCGGCCTACTACTCTCATAGTTAGCTGCATTTGAAGGTAATAGTTTGTCGTGCATATGATGTTGTGTAAATATTGGTTTGGCTGCTTAAAGGTTGGTATTTATCCTAGGAGATTGAAACCCTGTTGCGCGAAAATGCTCTTTTTTTGAGAAAGAGAAGCTATCATTATTGTTTATTAAAGCCCATTTTGAATTGAAATTTAGTGGAATGTTGGCAAATTTTTACAGCACGTGTGAAGAATACATGGCACCATTGCTTGAGTTAGGTTTTTGTATTTGTGTAGTTGAAAAGCGAAATTGTATAAGATTAATTTAGAAGAAAACCTGATTAAGAGAAGTGAAGAAGGTCAGTGGCGGGGGATATAAGATGAAACTTTCGGAACCAAGGAAATTTTGGTGAAGAGGTTGAAGCAGAGGAATGAAAGAGCTTGAAGAGAAGAATGAAATAGCGGAATTAAACTTTTTTTTATTACCACTCAGGCTATTTTTACGATGGTATTCTATTGGTTTATCTTCAGAAAACCCCCGTTGGACTTGAATTCCTGGAACTTCTACCACAAATCCAAGTACTTTTTTCTTAACAGGACTCTCTTGCCATTTAATATTTACTCTTTAATATATACGTTTAAGCTTTCAGGAGGAGCTTTGCACAAATCTGATGGCTCTTCAATTCAATATCTTGGAAGGGCATTGTCTCATGTTAAGCTTTGTGTCTGCCATTCCTGCATGATGTGTATTTAGTATTTGGGCATGTATTGCTACATCAATTAAATCTGGATTATCTGCTAGAAGCTTGTAAAGTAGAACGTATTCATGGGTTTGTTTATGTGTACTGCTGCCGCACCACTATAGGGGCATTGTTTTGCCTGATGACACATTGTTAAGGGCTTATGCTGGGATTGTACTATGCTGCTGGTGTTATACCTCGTTCTCAAGTTTTTGTCTAAATTTCATGGATGTATTTTCTCCTATTATGAAATACAAAGTTGTGCCAACATTTAAGCAAGTTGTTAATGGCCTTTGTTTGACTTATTGAAAACTATCACAGGGTGTACGACCAAATGCCGGAGCCCCGCTGGGTCATCTCCATGGGCAGCTGCGCAAATGGTGGCGGCTACTACCACTACTCATACTCGGTTGTTCGAGGTTGTGACAGAATTGTGCCGGTGGATATATATATTCCTGGCTGCCCACCAACAGCTGAAGCCCTACTCTATGGGCTCCTGCAGCTGCAGAAGAAGATCAATAGGCGGAAGGATTTCCTTCACTGGTGGACCCAGTAAAAGAACTGTATTGAACACTTGTGCAGTAAGCTCGGTAAGGTGAGCATGTTTTGCTGTGTCATGGCAGAAATCATCGTTTGACAAAATAAAATTATCTGGACCGAAGTTGAATCCTTAGTTTGTGAATCATCAATCAGAAATTGAATTTATTTATGGTTATATTTGTGAATGAATGTATGTGGTTGATGCTATAATATTGTTATCTTTAATGTTTCTGTATGGGTAGTTAGTTATTCCTTGTTATGCAAAATCTTTAAGTTGAGGGTTTTTGCCTTTGCTCGAAATATTGGGAATTATTTAGTGTTCTAATATCCAATTCGACATGGCCTGGCGGATCAATTGCGCCCGGACCTGGTATGTAATCCAGGCCAAATCAGCCTGGGTTTTAGAGCATTGTACACAGGGCCGGCTCATTAATGGCCCATCGGGCTGGATATGGGACTTAGCCCATAACTGGCCTACATGGAAGGTTATATTGGTATCGATAATAATATCAATTATGGATTTGGGTATATATCGATGGTTTGTTTAATACATATTTAAATAAGTATGAATTTATAATATATAAAAAAATTATTATAATTAATAAGATATTATTTTAATAATTTTTTTAAAGGCATAGTAGATGAAAAAAAGTTATAAGTGAACCCATATCACCAATGTCAGTAACATGTCAGTAGCATGTGTTGAAAAAGGATTGCGTATGTGATTATTTCATAAGATTTTTAATGAGATGAGTTAATATTATAAATAAATTTAAATAGGAGCTAACAATTTTGTGTAGTGTATTAGGCTTATTGTAATTGTATATTAAAAATATGGATCATATTGACTATTACTCTATTCATCTCATATTAAATGCTCTAAAATTAATTTATTTTAGAATTAAATATAATACTCCTTTTAAGTCAAAGGAATATTATGAAGAAGCTTTAAAGTTAGTTGTGGAAATAAATTTATAATTGTGGAGTATTATATTTTAAAAATTTTATATAAATTATTTAGATCACCCCGATATGTACTTGTTTTGACTGATATAGCTTTCTATACCTAGCGGGTGGCAAAACAAAAAAAGAATAAGTCATGACACATTTCTCTTGATGCCCATTGAGGAGCAATTTTTTATGCTGTTTACATATTAAACTCCCAACATAAGGAATACATGAAAGCTATCAATAGTTGAAATTGACGACACACACGTTAGTGTAAGTGGCCTTGACGCTGAAAGACGATATTCCTTGCATTAGCCACTTTATCAGTAAAGAACATAGAAAACACTTCCTAGTCATTGCCACCCTTCTATCAATCCCTTCAACTGCTAAGAGTTTATGGACATCTCAAATTGGGCTAAAAAAAATTTGTTGTGGCCTCAAATTCTTCGCTTCTAGGATGCTACATGAAGTTAATTGATTAGAAGCTTGTACAGAAAGAGATGGCTAAAGATTTAATTCTGAACCAACCAAGTCCCTTTTCCCCAAATACTTATAGCCTGCTTTTCTAGTTTCAAAGCAGACAAGTGTGCTTTCCAAAAATGGCCTCTCTCGTATACCGTAGAATTCCCACACTAGCAAGCTTTGTCTGGTACGCCATGCTAGAAGATGATGTACTTCGAGCTCAGCCCAGTTAGTGCTCTTTTGGAGGTTGCATGCCCTTATCGGTTGACCGTGCTCAGGGGGAGCTGGTGGAGCGTGCTAGGGAGGGACAAGGAACATCGAGATACATGGAGGTTGAGGTGCCGGGAGGAGAGAAGGGAGGATGGAGGAGATGACCGGTTCAACCCGATAGATCTAACCGGTTGAAGCAGGTTGGCCCGACAAAGAAATGGATCAGTGGCTGGGTAAGGGTGGGGGGTCTTGTGCAGCACGTAAAATCTTGGTAAACCCAACTTAGAGGATGGAATTAAAAAGGCTTCGGCTTTCGTGGCTCTAATCTCCTCGTGGACAGGGATGGAACTACATATGTAAGGGTGGGGGGCCATGTCCCCCTGTTTTATTCAAAATCTTCAATACCTGACGAGCTTTTACAAATTATAATATTTATATAGCTATTGTCTTGGAATTATTTATATAAGAGTGGATAAAAAAAGTAGTGTCATATTGATCATTAGTGTATGGCAAGTGTTTTTTATGTTTCACACACTTTTTATGAACATAGTGTAAGGAATGCCCCGAAAACATTCATATATTTATGATCAATGATGCATATTCTAGCACGTGTTAGTATCGATAGCATTGATGCTAATATGCAGCAGCATGTGCAGGATGAACGTTTTTTAGCTGTTTTTACACACTAGGTACATGAAAAGTGTGAAATATAAAAAATGTTTCCTAGTGTATGCTAGTCTACATAGGTAGATAGTAAACAAAGGTGCTACGAAATTTATATAAGGATTACAGTATGCAACAATTTGACAAAACTGAAGGACCTCAGTAAATTTATAATGGCCATTATTACAGTATGCTACAACACTATGGATATGATCTTATGAGGATATTTTATGTTCTAGTTACGATGCTTCTAAAATAAATAAGCGATGACTTATTAGCTAACTATAGATTTATCATAAGATAATTCTAATTTTCATGTAAGTTTTGATTATCAATTTACTTGCATGACCGACATCATTAATTTAAATGACATTGATTGTACACTAATAAAGATACCAACTATTTCAGTATGGAATAAAATTAATAATTTAATAGTAAAATATTTATTTATTTCTTGGTTCCTTAGATGAAATCCTAGTTCCGTCCCTACTCATAGAACTTACTCCCACACTCATATTTATAGTCCCATTGATTTTTAAAATTAAATTATTTTAATTCTTAAAAAAAACAAAATTGGACTACACATGAAGCGAGTAAAAGATTAAAGAGAAGGCACGCACTTACGAGTTACAACCAGTACCCAGTAGTCAAATTGTTTACAATGGTCAAATTGTCAATCTTTATAATTGGCAAAACTCATAATATTATCTAACTCCTTTTCATCCTCCTAAACTTCTAACGAGTAATGTAAAGGCTTCTAGATTCGAAGGAGTTTACTTACTACATTCATTTTTAAGGGGTTGTTCTTTTCTAAGCCCTAATAACAAGTTGGAAAGAAATAACACAAGATGAAAAGTAGGGCCCATAACGTGTCATTAGAACCTGCAATCATGTGGAAGGATGTCATTGACGTAGGATAACTTTGAAGTCTAAATAAAAGATTTTACTAAAATATATCCAAACTACACCCTAATTTCAATATTGAGACCTTTCAAGCAAAGGAAAAAATTAAGTTGAAAGGAACTTTAACCATCCAACACTATTGGTGAGATAGGCCTAAGGACCCCACCTCTATCTTAATTCGTAAAGACTGATAAAATTAGCCATATTTTTGCAGTTTGAAAGCATGAACTTTACATTAACATAGGAACGAGATTTACACATGATGAACCCACTTCCAATCTTTTCCGGTCCCACCGGACCTCTCCAGGGTCCACACGACATGGGTTGCCCAATTGTCCATTCATATGCCTGTCTTAGATACAGGTCCCTGACAACCAAAGCCCGGTCCAAACCATTGGGCCCGTTAAACCCGGTCTAACATTATCTAGTCGGTTGTTTGGGCCGGGTCATTTAGTTATAAAATACCAGTTAAATCATGACCCAGAAACTATTCCAAATGTTGCAAAGGGTTCTCAAAATTCATAGGAATGCAAGTTTATAAGTTATTGAGTTTTTTCCATATTGCTTAGCTGAAGAACTCAATATTCTATATTCTATGAATTTTATATATAAATGTCATATTATTTATTTATCAACGAAACTGCCCTTAAGTTTATTTAAACCCATAAAGTAATATCTTATAATAAATGAACATCGGAGCAATGCGATACCATTCTAGTGGGCTAGGATTCATCGACAGTAGTCGAAAGTCGCCGACCGGCAGTGACTCATTGATGAGTGCCCTTGTTTAGTGAAAACCCATTTGTTTACACTCAAGAAGTTGTTCAAGGCTCTAAATACTTTTTTCGATGGATTTTATCACCCTTTAACCCCCATAATGGATAAAAATGGTATTTGCATATATTACAACAGAGAGGTAGGCAATAATGACATATATATATATATGTGGAAAGATACGATTAATGAACATTAATCCGTTGGTGAGGTTCTACAAGTTGTTGCTTCAAGTTAAAGAATGACTTGCCATCAATGGTAATGTGACTTTAAAGTATTTAATATCATCTTCCCAACTATTCATTATATATGAATTGCAAGATGATAAGGACCTGCAATCAGTGTTTTCCATTCATAAGAAGGCAGATAAAAGGTGTTATCATTATATGCTGAGATGAAAGAGCCCACAACGATGACAAATCACCATCAGTCGTAAGGAACCATACATTTAATAGAGCTAAATCACCGGTATTCATGGCTCAGCCTAGCTCTAATTTTGGATTGCAAATGGGAGTGAAAGATACACAATTCACTTTTGAAACTGTTAGGTAACAATGAATGTTAGATTACACAAGATTGTGCTTTATCGTATACTCGAGCACACGATATTGAACATATCATGTTCAGTTCAAAGCATATCGTGTGAAGAAAAAAATGATTTTTATTCTATCGCATAAGTAATGATGCGACCTACACATGCAATATAACACTAATTATGTTTAGCGTAGATGCAATAACACGACCTGTATTCCTATCGTGTTAGGGTTAATACGATATGATTTGTAAGCGTATAACTGAATGCACGATGTTGAGTTGTATCGCATATTGATTAACACATTAATATTCAATGCAAATTAGGAGAACCGAGAAATTTGTCAACAACAAATCCATGTTATTCTTCTTACAAAATGATTACAAAACCCTTGATAGAAGTCAATTAGACTGGATTAGAAGAAGTGTCGCCAATGATGGGTGCGATAAGGACTTCATTTGATAATTATGAACTCCTATACAACGCTTGTAATTATGATGACAAAGAATTTGAAAAAGTATGAGGGTGATGATTAATAGAATGAGAATGATATAGTTAGCATGGAAAGTATGTCTAAGCACGAAGATTTCGAACACAACAAGGTACCCAGTAACTTTGACATTGAGGTTGAGGCAGAGTGGGAAACGAACCGAATATTGGTGAAAGCGAGCTAATGATTGATAGTTTACAAGCAAAGGACTACTAGAATCTACTTGAAATGGACGTTCATTTTCTAAGCCTGTTACATTTCAAGAGGGTTTTGATTGACCTAGCAATAAAGACAAATTTCACTTACCGTGTCGTGGATGAGAATAGGAATACATACACCGCAAAGTATTCCAATCAGTCTTATAACCGGTACATAAGGCCTTCAAATATAGGAGATTATGTAACTATAACGAAGTTAATGCCCAACCATTCTTTGGAATGCAAAGGAAGTCAACTGGCCATCCTCTAGCATCACACTTTTGGATTGGGAGAAAATATTATAGGCTATTTAAAGATTCAGTAGACATTACACCAAAAAATATAGCAAATTATATTTTAAATCACTGGGGTACAACTACGAACTACAAGAATAATGGCACACACGTAAAATAAGCTTATGAGACTCCTCGCAGCATGTGTTCCCTTTCGTACTCAAGCCCGTTATCAGTGCAACTTCTTTGATTGTCAGGGGTAGTATTTTGCCCATAACATTGAAAACTTCTTGTGAGTTGTCCAAGTACTCAACTATTATAACGTCCAGGAGCAGCCTGGAGATAATTATTGGTTTGTAATCGTATACTGGGTAGATCCCAGTCTCCTCCAAGATTGCCTTGCATCTTGACCTCGATTTGACGAGGTCTTTTGATAGTCTAAGTCTAGTGGGGAAACTATTCATTCCCGGTCCTGGTCTCCTCCCATATATTCTCTTCTTCTTCTCTTCTGATGCCTTAACTGATTCCGCCATTTGATTGTATCGTTGTAGCTCTTCGTCTGTAAAAGATATTATATATATGTATATCTATAATGGGTCATGACCAAAATGAAAGAGTCACATTGATTGACATTATGTAACTAATGTAAAAATATACGCTAGATGTATATATCGTGTTATCGGGTACATGATACAATGCCTTCTCAGACATGATACCACAACAATTGAATGTTGTCTTTTGAATATCGTGTTATTAATAACACGTTATGTATGCTACATATACACAATAGGAGGACATCTATATTGAATATCATATTACCGATAACACGATATATCATATATCGTATACTTGATAACATGATATTCTACTAAGGAGATAAAAGTAGTAACTACGTTGTGTGTTCCATATTATGATATATCAAACATCATGTATACAAACATATGATTTAGAGCTAGAGAAAAGCCTTACCACGAAATTGATCTGAGCTGGATTAACCCCTCAATCGCCCCATGATTTTTGCCAAAGTTCACTACTTTACCAGGACCGCTTCAGTATACACTCGAATAGAACCTCACTTCACGGTTGAAACTTGTTTTGGGGAAAATTTTTTCATAATTGCCTTTTAGAAACAAGAAAAAATGGACTTTGCAGAGTTTTTTCACGTCTCATTGGTTGAACTTTGGAAATTGACTGGAGTTTTTTCAAAATTGACGGTGAGATGGGTCAGAAATCATAACTCACACTGCGTATTCACTTCTCACTGATCGGACTGTCAAAATCGCCGGTGGGATGGGTCAAAAATTAGAACTCATGCTGCGTATTTGCTTCTCACTGATCGGATTGTCAAAATTGCTGGTTTATGAAGTCGTTTATGTGTAAATGCGACCGTGTAAAGGGTTCACACGATATAAAACCCTAAACCTAAACTAAAAGTATTTATGTCTAAAAATTACTTTATATTGTATAAGTCTAGGTTTATAGGCATTTTTTTTAGAAAAACCAGGGAATATAAATATTGTGTTTTTTAGCCGGGTAACATGGAAAAAACTCTAAATTATAACCTGCCCAATTCTCCTTAATGTCAAGTTTGAATTTCTCCATTCAAGCTGTACTTTCCTCCCTTCTTGTTCATTACTGAAGTTCTCTTGTAATGTTTATTGAAGAGGGGAAATGACTATTTTTTCTATTTGGCTCCTCCTAACCCTTTTGTTGTAGCGAGCTCTGGATATATGGTTATGTGCGTTTACTGGAAAGTTTTCCAATTACGAAAAGTGCTCTATCTTTTCTTACTATAAAACTCAAATTATCAAAAAAATTTCTTATGTTGTTTTTTAGTCACACATCAACTTCGTGATAATGCAAGAAAAGATAATGCAGGAGAATCACATCGAATTCGAATATCAGAAAAAGGAAGATTGAGCCAATCACCCTTGTTCACTTGATCTATAAACTCTGTCCATATATGCATACGCTGAGCCTCAAGTCTGATACCTACACAAACATTATGGGAAGAATATATGAATATGCTTATCTCAAGAGTTGGTGCCCTTATCATTTTCTACCATGGTCATAGTGGAGCTGGTACAGTGACATAGCCACTTCAAAAATCTCATTGAATGTGCTAATTAAAGCAACCTTAGGACTGCATACTGTTTATCTTATATTCCTTCAATTTATTCTCCTTGCTCATTAATAGTGGTAAAGATTTCGCCATACTTAACAATAAGAGAGTTGATAAATCTTTAAGTCGTTCACCTCCTCAATTTCCTTTTGCCTGCCATCCTATTAAAATTTACCTGGCTTCAGCGAACTGATCAAGGGGTTTTGATAAAAAAAAAGGGTTACTTAGTAAACATACCTTATATAAATTCTGTCTGTAGCTTGTGACAAATTAATAGAACCATCAAACTGAAACACAAGTCCTATCTCTGATGAATTTGCACAAGGGACATTGACATTTTACAGTTCTCACCAATGGTAGATGGCTTCTGTTTTTTTCTGTTAAGTTGAGGGTTATCCCCTGTTTGGGGGCAATGCATAAAAATCTGGCTCTCCTACCTTTCCATCCAGTACTTGACATCCTTATTGACCCAGCAAAAAGATGCCTGTCCAATTCATCAGACCTATATTATCAACAAATAACGTCAGTCAATCATGGGTCTGTATCTCAGTTAAGGGCAAACCATTTGAGCCATGACACCGAAAACAAATGAGATATTGGTAGGAACAGAAACTTTTTTGTTTTTTTCTTTTGCTGCCATTGCAGGCACAGGAACTTGCATGCAGGTTTCAAATGAATTTACACACTCGTTGCAGCCCGGTCATATAACACATTGCTTTACTGCTTTTGTTGCTTCTTAAATTCAACACTCACAAACACCCTTCACGTATTTATCTAAATGTATATCTTCTCTGATAATCAACTTGTTTGTCAAAATCTGTTGTTAGAACTTCAGGATTGTGTTAAACGAATTAGTGAACTTGAAATTGTAATAGGATAATTGTTAAAGTTAGATAAGTACGTTTTTAATTTTGGATTTGCTATTTGTTATGCTTCTGGAATCAGCTGATTTGATGGGCCAAACACTATTCACATACACTAATTGGGCCACCCTAATTTTTCTTCCCCCTACCAATGTTATACCAATTTGTCACTGTAAGTTGTCCCACCAGCAAGATAATCCCAGAATAAGAACATGGAATATGGAATTTGGAACATTTCTAATCCCAAAATAAGTACCAATAACCACCTGCCCACTTGCCCCCCAACCCATTCTCTTATACTAACATAAGCTATAGCAAATTCCACTTTACTTAGAACATCAGCCAGGTGAATGAGAATGCACTCGTCTAGAGAGCTTATCGCTCTTCATTGTGAACCCATGGGAATAATTTTTTGTCCTCTAACTTAGATCTTTCAGGATATATTTTCATTTTAAGAGAGCCATCGATCACCTAAATCGACGGTATACATATTAGCACTAATATATATTTACGTGTATACGGTCAATCCAAGTGATCGATGACTATAATAAAATATAAAAAAAATATCTCGAAAGATAATTTGAGGAAGACCAAAAAATTTTTTCGCGTTGGACAAATTTTCTCATTGAGGCAGTAGCATGCCCAACCTGTAGGTGGCTAAGGCACAGTGGATGATCTTTTTCCTTAAATAATTGTTGTTCTAAAAATAAAAAAAAAGAGACTACCTCCCGTTAAAGAAGTTTGAAGAACATTCAGATGGACCAGCCACTCAAATCTTTCTTCCAAAAAGATCTCCTTTTTCTTGTACACTCGGAAATTCTTAAGTGTTACCATAAGAGATAATTTTCGAACCCACTTTGTGGGCCACATAAGGGTCCCACAATGGTGGGAACAAAGTGGGATTTAAAGTGAGCCACTTTTAACATATATAAGTCTCCTCCACTTAGTGAGTTAGTGTGTACAGTTATCTTTCCAATTAAAATTTTACTCAATTCGTTTCAAATTAATAGTTTTATTTAATAAAAAATTATTATTCTATATTAACAATTTTATTCGGTTTAATGTAAGTATTTGGGCTTAAAAAAAATATTATAAGTTTATTTTTTTCTCTAAATGTAAGTTTTATTATTTAATAAATATTATTATTTTTTTATATATAATTATTAATATGAGGCAGAAGAAGTATATTTTAAGATAAAAGCCTACCTATTATAAGTTTATTCGGTTTGGTTTTGATTTCATTCAATTACTTCTTTTGGGAAAGTGCTATAACTAACTTCTGTAACCACCTCAAACAAATCGACTCTTTTGTTATGTATTTTTGGATTTAATTCTTATTCTAAGAAATAAATGTATCTAGACTCAATTACCCCCACTGTCCCATCTGTGTGGTGAACTACAAATCGATACCCTTTATAGTGGTTACAGTAACTAATAAAGTTGTACCTTATGGTCTTGGGGTCTAGCTTTGACCTATATTGGTGAGTGAAGTAAGTATGATTTCGTCATTTGAAAGGACAAAATCTGACTCAAAATTTATTTTAGGTAACTTACAACTGAAATTAACACCTGTCCCTGTACATTCCACACATCAAGTTCCATTTAACATCCACACAACATCAAATTTATCTGCGTCAACTATTATTCACATAATATCAAATTTATCGACATCAACTATCATCTACACAACATACAAATAAACATAATATATAAATGTTTATAAAATATATAAATCTAACATCACATATGTTAATAAAATGCTTAGTTCAAAGTAAACATATGACAAAATTAATACATTGAATCTCTTCTGCTCCTACGTCCTCAACCTTGACCCCGACCCCAACAGTGTTGTACTACCTCCTCCTACTCCTCATGGTTTGCCTGATCCTCCCGCTCATAGACCACCTGCTCCTCATGGTCCTCCTGCTCCGGCTCTAGCTCCGCATAAGCAATAGATGGCTTAACATGAGCTGGTCATTGTCGTCTATAAGATAGTATCGGATCTGGTTGGGGATAAGCTACATGTGGAGTAGTCACCAGAAATGATGAACAGGGAGGAGAGCTAGGTACTACTGATGAAGATGGAATATCAAAGAATGAATTGTGCCTCGCCTATGTCTAAGCTACCTCATCGGTAGGATAATGTCTATGAACATCCATAATCACCAACTGAAGTAGTGGCAAGCTACGAAGGACATCATCATGTTTCCTTAGCATCAACTGACATGATGCTAATAAGACCTCACCCAAAGTATTGGTGTTAATTGCGTCAGTAAAATGAGTATGCATATGTCACACTAAACGAAGCTATAAAAAAAACTAAAAGTCAGATAAATAAGAAAATATTATTATATAATTAACGAATATATACTTACTAAAGCTGCCTCAAACGCACCCTTAGACTGATATGTCATCTCCTCTACATCATTGCGCGATAAAATATATCATCGTGTAATCTCTAAATACCACTGCATATATGTGCTATGAACATCTAGTGATGTTGTAGCCATCTCCCCTCCGATAATAGTGGCTCTCCTATCATCCCATTGAGCGATATATGATGTATGATGTATAGCCCAGTCGGTAATATAGCGGCCTTGTCGAGTGATGCGATGGACAAACTCAACGGTAAGAGGTGGGACCTCTTGCTCCAAGTTAAACTGGAACATCATACAATCTGACACATACATCTTGATAATCTCAAAACATATGAGTGGCATTCACGAGAGCCACACATCTCAACCCTCGGTGCAGAGAGGAGGTAACACAACCAAAACCTCAAACGAGCACGGCTGTCAAATAACCTACACATTTTATAAAGATAATTAAGTTTAAATTACCTTACATATCTTATAATCATTGTATGAAATTTGATAATGAAATAAAATTACCTGATAAAGCCACTGGTGGTCTAACTCTCCTCTATACAACCGGAGGACTCTTTGTGGATTTTTATTTTTTCTATTCTGAACATTCCACCTTAAGGAGTCAAATTTAAAACATGAGTTGAGCATATCTAAATAAAACCATGCTAAAAAAATTAAGTGTTAAAAAGAATATGCCCTATAATGGAGCACTTTCGACTAAGTGACCCATCTCAATACTTGGTCGGTCGATGTGTAAATGTTCCCACGACCATAGTTGTCACAAAATATGATAAAAATTATCAAAAAATATGAAGTAATTTTGCGTGTAAAATATATTAACTTTAACGAATTCATTTACCTGAAGAAGGGTCAGACATCTTGCAATCCTCGAGGTCATGTCCTAACATGCTTTCCTTAACTCTTAGTATAAAAATGTAAGAGTGGCACTGTCCCATGCATAAGTGCCCGCCATGTCGAAGTTCGCGAGGAGGGAGAGATATGCAACATGTACATGTGTCACGCCCCAGTGATGCCCGACCCGAGCCGAACCCGGTCCAAGGGCCGGTCAAGCGCGCGGGGGCAACGAAGTGAAAATTGAGAAACGATCTAGCGAAAGACTTAACCCTAACCACGGGCGATTAACAGAAAATACGGAGTGCGCACAATCCTTTGAGCAAGAGTAAATAAAAATGGAAGAAAAGGTGTTGCTTAACACAAAGTAAACAACAATCTCAAACCCACAAGCTTAGTTAAGTGAAGCCCACACCGGCTCAAAATAAGTCATAAGCATCACAACAGTAAAATGTGACATAAATCCAAAACAAGAACCCTACACAAAGGTTCTGAACAATAGCATAACTGAGGAAAATAAAACCACACAAAGAACTCCACGATCATATCCAATCCACCTCCGACCTTTCCTCGAAGAGGAGATCCTGTTCGTCTGCGTGTCGCACCACGCAGCCCCAAATCAAAACACGCAAAGAGGGGTGAGTTTAACAAACTCAGCAATGGTTTTAATATCACTAACAACATCGAAAAATACGATAGCATAACGATATAATCATTCAAATCAACGAATTACATGGTGCATCATTTTTTGATCACATATACATATCACCTAACACTGCATCATAGTGCATAATCAACCTGCATGGATGTATCTCTAACATACATATTCCACATGCATAACATCAACATCAACCTGCATGGATGTATCTCTAACATACATATTCCCACATGCATAACATCAACCTGCATGGATGTATCTCTAACATACATATTCCCACATGCATAATATCATCACAATCAAATTCCATTAAGGAGTAATCACACATTAATGTCACACAGACGGGAGCATAGACAAGGCCACAAAGGCGTGTCATGGTCCAAAATTCTACACAAGAATTAAAGAAAAATCGGGGTTGTCAATCCCTAATGCTGCTCGCCCTGGACGATCCTGGCCAAGGATGTCCCATTCTCACACAGAGAATCTAGAGCAGGGGTGTTCGCCCAGGGACATCTCCTGCGGAGGGAAGAGCCCGAGTTCTCACACAGAGAACCCTAGAACACGTGGTAGCGGGGTGCACACGGCGTACCACACTGGATTCTCAGGGTCCAGATGACACTCATAATAACATTCTCACAATCCGCAGGACAAGTACACAACTCGTCCCCACATCATTCCATTTAACAAGACTCAACCCGGGGAGTGCACTCGTTCCACACAGGAACTTCAAATCAAAATATGTCCTTTCGGACCAATCAACTTGCGATTAATCCACGACTGATCAACCCGGCACACAATTTCATCACATTGCATCCAATCGGTCAAATTCAATTAATCACGATGAAGCCTCAATTGGAAATCCTTTCATGATGCATGCAGCATGGTACATGCGTGGGCAAAGCATACATGAATCCTAATCCATGATAAGTGCTCTCATCAGCCCCTAATGCATCATTCCTACTCACAATGTCAAGCTTCAACATCATCATTTAATCCCCACATGTGTGTGTGTAATTAGTAGAAGCATTTCACATAGTGCATATCAACATGCTTGAAAAATCAACTCACTACCACACTACACATGCGAGTTTCTATCTAAACATGAATTCCAGCGGAAATCATAGTAGAAGAATCGTTGAAATCATAGCTAAATTCAAAACTCAACCACAAAGGCTAGACACATATAACATCACTCATTTCATCATTGAGTCATGTCATTCACCAACATCCACACACCACTAACCACCATCTATCATGACAAATCAGTCCAACAATGATTGTAGTCCTACTGAAAATATGCTTAACCAAAGGGAAACAACCATTCATAATTTTCAAGATAACGATTCCAACATTACGCCACAAAGCTTAAGTCATTCCACCATCTCTAAGTATATATCTCAACTCCATAAACTCAATAGCATGCATTTCCAGTAGCCTAACATAGCTTAAACACTCCACATTCATATAAAATTGGCAAGCTAAAGTGAAATAATCAAAATAGACATCATATGCACAACATACAGTTTCCTGTGTAGCCGATCGAACGCCCTGCAGGCCGATCGATCGGTTACATGCAAAATTTTAAAATTTACAGTTCAGCCAATCGATCGCCCTACAGGGCCGATCGATCGCCAACACGGCAGAACAGTCATCTTCTTCCTTTCGCAAATCCAAACCGAAACACCATAGATAACACTTCAAATCCACATCTAACACCCTAATCTTCATCAAAAGTCCTCCTTGACTTCCAGAACATCAAACCATACCATAATAATGCAAAACCCTAAGAAATCGGGATTAAATAATTCTATTTTCTAATCTTACCATTAACACACTAAATCAAGCAAACTTCATTCGAAATAAGTCAAAAATGAAGAGTTTTACCATGGATAAACAGAGATTTCGAAGACCCATTACCTCAGCACTTGATTAAGCTCGGATTGAAGAGTCACCCTTCTTGAAATCCTTGAAAACACAATGAGTTTGAATTAAAATTTAATAGAAATCGATTTACTCAAGAAATCCCTAATTAAACCTTAGATCTAGGGCTTATTTGTAAGGACCCTCATCTTTAAGCCGGTTTTGGTTTTCTTTAATTATGGGTTATCGTGAGATTTACGTGTTTTCTGATCTTATTCGGTGATTTTGTAAATAAATAGAGTTTATGATGGTTTTAACCAAAATTAACTGCAATATTAGTGGTTTTAAGTGATTTTAAACCAAATGTGAATTTTTGGAATTTTTTGGATTTTTCACTATTTTCCCAAAAATTAGGGTTTTGGCGGGACCCCTGTGGGCCCCACGGTCGAAAATTTTATTTTTGTGTCAAATGACCCTAGACATATACTTAAGGTCACACAAAAATTTTCAGAATTTTATTAGGCTTAATTCGTGCTTAAATTTGCAAAATAACCACTTTTAGCCTACTTTTCATATTTACACCCCAAAACTTACCTATGCCTACCCCAACCCTTACTATAAAAGGGCAAACCTGAGCCATTTCCATTTTTGGGAATAGGCTAAGGAAGGAGGTCTGGCCTAATCCCCACTTAGGCCCGAATTAGAAGCCGATTAAGGTAAGCTTGCTCTAATTAAGCACTAATCCATGGCTTTTCTCTTAATTTCTTCTAAATCTACCATTTTCCCCTTGATTCAATTCGTTTTTGACCATCAAAAGCTACTGATTTGTGTTTTACTACAAACCCTAACATTCAAAATTCGATTTTTACTACCAACAAGCCCTAGATCTAAGATTTAATTAGGGATTTCTTAAGTAAATCTATTTCCATTGGTGTTTGATTCAAACTCATTGTGTTTTCAAGGATTTCAAGAAGGGTGACTCTTCAATCCGAGCTTAATCAAGTGCTGAGGTAATGGGTCTTCAAAATCTCTGTTTATCCATGGTAAAACTCTTCATTTTTGGCTTATTTCGAAATGGTTTGCTTGATTTAGTGTGTTAATGGTAAGATTAGAAAATGGAATTATTTAATCTCGATTTCTTAGGGTTTTGCATTATTATGGTTTGGTTTGATATTCTGGAAGTCAAGGAGGACTTTTGATGATGATTAGGGTGTTAGATGTGGATTTGAAGTGTTATCTATGGTGTTTCGGTTTGGATTTGCGAAAGGAAGAAGATGGCTGTTCTGCCATGTTGGCGATCGATCGGCCTTGCAGGGCGATCGATCGGCTGAACTGAAATTTTCAAAATTTTGCGTGTAACCGATCGAACGGCCTGAAGGGCGATCGATCGGCTACACAGAAAATTACATGTTGAGTGTATGATGCCTATTTTGATGATTCCACTTTGGCTTGCCAATTTTATATGAATGTGGAGTGTTTTAAGCTATGTTAGGCTACTGGAAATGCATGCTATTGAGTTTATGGAGTTGAGATATATGCTTAGTGATGGTGGAATGACTTATGTTTTGTGGCATGATGTTGGAATCGTTATTTTGAAATTATGAATAGTTGTTTCCCTTTGGTTAAGCATATTTCAGTAGGACTACAATCATTGTTGGACAGATTTGTCATGATAAATTGTGGCTAATGGTGTGTGAATGTTGGTGAATGCCATGACTCAATGATGAAATGAGTGATGTTATAGGTGTTTAGCCTTTGTGGTTGAGTTTTGCATTTAACTATGATTTCAACGATTCTTCTACTATGATTTCCGCTGGAATTCATGTTTAGGTAGAAATTCACATGTGTAGTGTGGTAGTGAGTTGATTTTTCAAGCATGTTAATATGCATTATGTGAAAGGCTTCTACTAGTTACACACACACATGTGGGGGTTAAATGATGATGTTGAAGCTTAATATCGTGATTATGAATGATGCATTAGGGGCTGGTGAGAGCACTTATCATGATTAGGATTCATGTATGCTTTGCCCACGCATGTACCATGCTGCACGCATCATGAAAATGGATTTCCAATTGAGGCTTCATCGTGATTAATCGAATTTGACCGGTTGGATGCAATGGGATGGAATTGTGTGCCGGGTTTATCGGTCGTGGATTAATCGCAAGTTGATTGGTCCGAAAGGACATATTTTGATTTGAAGTTCCTGTGTGGAACGATTTGGAGTTCCTGTGTGGAACGAGTGCACTCCCCGGGTTGAGTCTTATTTAATGGAATGATGTGGGGACGAGTTGTGTACTTGTCTTGCGGACACGTGAGAATATTTTTATGTGTGTCATCTGGACCCTGAGAATCCAGTGTGGTATGCCGTGTGCACCCCGCTACCACATGTTCTAGGGTTCTCTGTGTGAGAACTCGGGCTCTTCCCTCCGTAGGAGATGTCCCTGGGCGAACACCCCTGCTCTAGATTCTCTGTGTGAGAATGGGACATCCTTGGCCAGGATCGTCTGTGGCGAGCAGTATTAGGGATTGACAACCCCGATCTTTCTTGAATTCTTTTGTAGAATTTTGTACCATGACACGCCTTCGTGGCCTTGTCTATGCTCCCGTCTGTGTGACGTCAATGTGTGATTACTCCTTGATGGAGGTTGATTGTGATAACATTATGCATGTGGGAATATGTATGTTAGAGATACATCCATGCATGTTGATTTTGATGATAAAATGCATGTGGGAATATGTATGTTAGAGATACATCCATGCATGTTGATGTTGATGTTATGCATGTGGAATATGTATGTTAGAGATACATCCATGCATGCTGATTTTGATGTTATGCATGTGGAATATGTATGTTAGAGATACACCCATGCATGTTGATTTTGATGTTATGCATGTGGAATATGTATGTTAGAGATACATCCATGCGGGATTGGTTATGATGTGAATGCATGTGGGAATATGTATGCTAGAGATACATCCATGCAGGTTGAATTATGCATTTTGATGCAGTGTTAAGTGATATGAATGTGTGATCGAGTAAAGTGATGCACCATGTAAATCTTTGATCTGAAACGATCTCATTTCTAAGCGATCGTATTTTCTACGTTGACAGTGATATTAAAAACATTGCTGAGTGTTAAAACTCACCCCTCTTTTGTGTTTTGATTTGGGGCTGCGTGGTGCGATACGCAGACGGACAGGATTGCCTTTTTGAGGAAAGGTCAGAGGTAGCTTGGGTGTGATGATGGAGATCGTTGCGTGACTTTCCTTCATTTTGTTTCATGTTTTATGTTAGAACCTATGTGTAGGGTTCTTTGTTGTGGATTTATGTCACATGTTACAGTTATGTTTGCTTATGACTTATTTTGAGCCGGTGTGGGCTTTACTTAAACTAAGCTTGTGGGTTTGAGATTGTTGTTTACTTTGTGTTAAGCAACACCTTTTCTTTCCCTTTTATTTACTCTTGCTCAAAGGATTGTGCGCACTCCGTGTTGCTATTAATCGCCCGTGGTTAGGGATTAAGTCTTCCGCTAGAATCGTTTCTCAATTTCACTTCGTCGCCCCCGCGCGCTATGACCGGCCCTTGGACCGGGTTCGGCTCGGGTTAGGCATGGCCGGGGCGTGACATTATTGGTAGTAAAAATCGAATTTTGAATGTTAGGGTTTATAGTAAAACACAAATCAGTAGCTTTTGATGGTCAAAAACGAATTGAATCAAGGGGAAAATGGTAGATTTGGAAGAAATTAAGAAGAAAGTCATGGATTAGTGCTAAATTAGAGTAAGCTTACCTTAATCGGCTTCTAATTCAGGCCTAAGTGGGGATTAGGCTAGCCCTCCTTCCTTATCCTATTCCCAAAAATAGAAATGGCTCTGGTTTGCCCTTTTATAGTAAGGGTTAAGGTATGCATAGGTAAGTTTTGGGGTGTAAATAGGAAAAGTATGCTAAAAGTGGGTATTTTGGAAATTTAAGCACAAATTAAGGCTAATAAAATTCTGAAAATTTTTGTATGACCTTAAGTATATGTCTAGGTTCATTTGACCCAAAAATAAAAATTTTCGACGGTGGGGCCCACAGGGGTCCCGCCAAAACCCTAATTTTTGGGAAAATAGTGAAAATTCTGAAAAATCTCAAAAATTCACATTTGGTTTAAAATCACTTAAAACCACTAATATTGAAGTTAATTTTGGTTAAAACCATCACAAACACTATTTATTTTACGAAATCACTGAATAAGATCAGAAAACACGTTAATCTCACGATAACCCACAATTCAAGAAAACCAAAAACCGGTTTAAAGATGAGGGTCCTTACAACATGGCTATTTGTGTTATCTGCAAATATTGTAACCCCAAGTAAATGTAATAAATATGCTCATGCATGCTGCTCAATAACTATCTCTGTGGCATCCACTGGGAGCTCATGAAACTCACCTAAGAGTCATCTAAGGCTTACTTAGCTACCATACATCACTGTAGTAGGAGGAGCTCTGCCAAGGAGTCTGACTAATAAAGTCCACATGACCTCCTTGTGTCATGCCCGTCACAAGTTGTGCATCGATACAAAGTCTTAAAAGAACTGCCACATCCATGAGAGTGATGGACAAGTCCACATAGGGTAGGTGAAACGTTTGTGTCTCCCTCCTCCATCTCTCAATGAGAGCTGTCAATAAAGGTCGATCGAGATGAACATACTGTTGATATAATAAAATGTCCAAATTCTGTTCGCTCGATATAAGGTAGAATACGCTCATCTACCGGCCAATGACAGAGATATTTAAAATATTCGGTATGCTCCAGGCGCCCGGGGTCATATAATAAATTATAAAATTATAACCCAGCGTAATATATAGTCTAAAAAAATGAAATAAATTTCATGAATAGTTATAATACCTCTGCTCGCCATATAGAAGTCAACCTATGTGTCAACTGTTGCACAAGTACTGACTCATCAATAACGCCTGACCTGTAAAAAGGCTCCACATGATCCATATGATCTACGGAGAATTAAGATCATTAAGAACATATAGTCTTATCTAAAATAGAGAATAAATAAAAAATAATAATTGTATGCTTACCAATCAACGGGAGGGTTTCTACATGATTTACTATTACTTATAAAAAACATATTCCCATTCAGACCACCCCTCCCCGCCTCCCCACTGCACCTTCCATCTCCCTCCACCCACCCACCACCAGCCCCCCCTCTCCCCCGCCACACCTTCTTCCCAACCTCCCTCTTCCTCGTCATAATTTCGGACTCCACCCACCCAAATTTCATCAAACTTAATCAAACATCATATTAGCATTTACTCATTTGTGACTCTCACAATCTAATATTAATAAAAAAAAAAGCAACCAACACTTTTCATCCAGGAAGAGAAAAATGAATACTTATTCTTTAACTTTAACATCCAAATTATTAAAAAATAGCCGTTTTGTGTTCTATGTCTAAATTATACTCACATAAAAATTCACATAAAGGGAAAACAAATGTAAAATAAATTGAAAATCTATAGATTAAAGCATAGAGTCAAACACACAAATAATCTACTACAAGCATCCAAATTTCCTCCTAAAAAAATTGTACCCAGTAGCTACGTTAGAATCTAAGCTCAACAGTTAAAAAGGAAAAAATTTCTCACATGAACTGCAGATCCGAAATGATCAGCACACGGTGGACTATTTGAGACAGAGCACGACAACGTCGAATTTGGGTGAATGGGGCACAATGGCGGCGGATTTGGGTGAAAAGGGCATGGCGGCGGCGGATTTGGGAGGAGTGCATAAATCACGTAAGAGAAATTGGAAGGAGATGGCGAGGTAAAAATCAAATGGATTTCGTCCTTCCATTGAACGGGTCTACCCTGGAAGGACGAAATCACCTTAAGTTGATTTTATCATTCCAAAGGATAAATCAATTAATTTATTTTTTAAAAAGCCACACAAGCAGCAATGCTTGGCTGGCACCTATGTGGCAAAATTTAACTCAACTTTGGAAAATATTTCTTAAAGTGGGTTATTTTGGTAATTATTATTTAAATAATTTTCCCTATTATCTAACTCATTTTCATCCTTCTAAGCTTCTAATGAGTAATGCAAAGGCTTCTAGATCTGAAGGAATTTACTTACTACACTCATTTTTAAGGATAACAAGTTGGAAAAAAATAACACAAGATGAAAAGTAGGGCCCATAATGTGTCATTAGAACATGCGAAAGGATGTCGTTGAGGTAGGATAACTTTGAAGTCTAAATAAAGGATTTTGCAAAAATATATCCAAACTACACCTTAATTTAAATTTATATTTATGGCCATTATAAAAAAATTGAGGGTGATATCCAAAATGTTGTAAAAATCTATCAGTACATTTGACACTTAATATAGTAGTATAATTTGTAAAAAATAATATACAATTTCAATATTGAGACCTTTCAAGCCAAAGGAAAAAATTAAGTTGAAAAACTTTAACCATCCAACACTATTGGTGAGATAGACCTAAGGGCCACCTCTATCTTAATTCCAAAAGACAGATGAAGTTAGCCATATTTTTGCAGTTTGAAAGCCTAAACTTTGCATTGACATAGAAAAGAGATTTACACAAGATGAACCCGAGTCTTAGAAATCCCACTTCCAATCTTTGCCGGTTCTACCGGACCTCTCCAGGGTCCATACGACATGGGTTGCCTAATTGCCCATTCATCTTCCCGTCTTAGATATAGGTAACCAAAACCCGGTCCAAACCATTGGATTACTCCGGTCCGGTTCGGCCTGTTAAACTCGGTCTAACCTGATCCAGTCGGTTTTTTGGGCCGGGTCATTTACATATAAAATTACAGTTAAATCATGGCCCGGCAACTTTTCCTGTCTGTTTTTAAAATATTGGTTCAAATGAAAATGTTAAGCCAAGGGTTCTCAAAATTCATAGGAATGAAGGTTTATAAATTATAACCTGCCGAATTCTACTTAATATCGGGTTTGAATTTTACTTAATATCGGGTTTGAATTTCTCCAATCAAGCTGTACTTTCCTCCCTTCTTGTCCATTACTAAAGTTCTCCTGTTTATGGAAGATGGGGAAATGACCATTTTTTCTGTAGATGAGGAGTCAGTCATTTCCTTATTTTATCCACCCAACCCCCTTAATAAAGTCGGTAGATATCTACCATTTATATAATCGGGTCGGTAGATATCTATCGAGTGTATAACCTTTTTGATGTAGTGAGCTCTGGATATATGGTTATGTGCCTTTAATAGAAAGTTTTCCAAATACGAAAAGTGCTCTATCTTTTCTTACTATAAAACTCAAATTATCAAAAAAATTTCTTATGTTGTTTTTTAGTCACACATCAACTTCGTGATAATGCAAGAAAAGATAATGCAGGAGAATCACATCGAATTCGAATATCAGAAAAAGGAAGATTGAGCCAATCACCCTTGTTCACTTGATCTATAAACTCTGTCCATATATGCATACGCTGAGCCTCAAGTCTGATACCTACACAAACATTATGGGAAGAATATATGAATATGCTTATCTCAAGAGTTGGTGCCCTTATCATTTTCTACCATGGTCATAGTGGGGCTGGTACAGTGACATAGCCACTTCAAAAATCTCATTGAATGTGCTAATTAAAGCAACCTTAGGACTGCATACTGTTTATCTTATATTCCTTCAATTTATTCTCCTTGCTCATTAATAGTGGTAAAGATTTCGCCATACTTAACAATAAGAGAGTTGATAAATCTTTAAGTCGTTCACCTCCTCAATTTCCTTTTGCCTACCATCCTATTAAAATTTACCTGGCTTCAGCGAACTGATCAAGGGGTTTTGAAAAAAAAAAGGTTACTTAGAGTAAACATACCTTATATAAATTCTGTCTGTAGCTTGTGACAAATTAATAGAACCATCAAACTGAAACACAAGTCCTATCTCTGATGAATTTGCACAAGGGACATTGACCTTTTACAGTTCTCACCAATGGTAGATGACTTCTTTTTTTTCTGTTAAGTTGAGGGTTAGCCCCTGTTTGGGGGCAATGCATAAAAATCTGGCTCTCCTACCTTTCCATCCAGTACTTGACATCCTTATTGACCCAGCAAAAAGATGCCTGTCCAATTCATCAGACCTATATTATCAACAAATAACGTCAATCAATCATGGGTCTGTATCTCAGTTAAGGGCAAACTATTTGAGCCATGACACCGAAAACAAATGAGATATTGGTAGGAACAGAAACTTTTTTGTTTTTTTCTTTTGCTGCCATTGCAGGCACAGGAACTTGCATGCAGGTTTCAAATGAATTTACACACTCGTTGTAGCCCGGTCATAGAACACATTGCTTTACTGCTTTTGTTGCTTCTTAAATTCAACACTCACAAACACCCTTCACGTATTTATCTAAATGTATATCTTCTCTGATAATCAACTTGTTTGTCAAAATCTGTTGTTAGAACTTCAGGATTGTGTTAAACGAATTAGTGAACTTGAAATTGTAATAGGATAATTGTTAAAGTTAGATAAGTACGTTTTTAATTTTGGATTTACTATTTGTTATGCTTCTGGAATCAGATGATTTGATGGGCCAAACACTATTCACATACACTAATCAGGTCACCCTAATTTTTCTTTCCCCTGCCAATGTTATATCAATTTGTCACTGTAAGTTGTCCCACCAGCAAGATAATCCCAGAATAAGAACATGGAATATGGAATTTGGAACATTTCTAATCCCAAAATAAGTACCAATAACCACCTGCCCACTTGCCCCGCAACCCATTCTCTTATACTAACATAAGCTATAACAAATTCCACTTTACTTAGAACATCAGCAAGGGAATGAAAATGCACTCGTCTAGATAGCTTATCGCTCTTCCCTAACAAGGATGCGAATCACGCACATCATTGTGAACCCATTGGAATAAGTTTTTGTCCTCCAACTTAGATCTTTCAGGATATATTTACATTTTACAAGAGCCATCGATCACCTAAATCAACGGTATACATATTAGCACTAATATATATTAACGTGTATACCGTCAATCCAAGTGATGGACGGCTATAATAAAATATAAAAAAAATTATCTCCAAAGATAATTCGATGAAGACCAAAAAATTTTCTCGTGTTGGACAATTAAATTTTCTCATTGAAGCAGTAGCATGCCCAACCTGTAGGTGGCTAAGGCACAGTGGATGATCTTTTTCCTTAAATAATTGTTGTTCTACAAAAAAAAAAAAGGAGACTACCTCCGATTAACGAAGTTTGAAGAACATTCCAGATGGACCTACATACTAGCCATTCAAATCTTTCTTCCAAAAAGATCTCTTTTTTCTTGTACACTCCGAAATTCTTGTTTACCATAAGAGATAATTTTCGAACCCACTTTGTGGTCCCCATAAGGGGTCCCACATTGGTGGGAACAAAGTGGGATTTAAAGTGAGCCACTTTAAACATATATAAGCCTATTCCACTTAGTGAGTTAGTGTGTACAGTTATCTTTCCAGTTAAAATTTTACTCAATTTGTCTCAAATTAATAGTTTTATTTAATAAAAAATATTATTATATATTAATAATTTTATTCAGTTTAATTTAAGTGTTTAGGCTTAAAAAATATTATAAGTTTATTTTTTTTTCTCTAAATATAAAATTTATTATTTAATAAATATTATTATTTTTTAAATAGAATTATTAATATGAGGCAGGGAAAGAATATTTTAAGATAAAAGCCTACCTATTATGGGGTACACTGTTATTGTGGAATGGGATTTGCTTAAAATTATAAAAAAACTCATCCAAATCAACAGCACTTAAATTTTGAGGTTCCAACTACACTCTTTTTTCATATTTGTACCTGTCGATCACACAAAAGTTAAAATAAATCTTGGAGCATCGCAATTAGTTGGATGATTTGATAACTCGCGTATTATAGGGGGCCGCAGGATTTGAAAATCCTGTCTTCTCACTGTTCCTGAATTATATTCCATGTGCTGCATAATTGAATTGCTCCCCAACTTATAGGTGCTGCACGGACCAAGATCGCATGATACCATCATGATGTCGTGCATAAGGCTTATATAGTCTAGGATGAAAAAAACACTCTAAAATAGAGAGTCCATATATTAAAATAAGACCAATATGAGCTTTCCATTTTAGGTGGTACCCATACCATACGTTCAGTGAGCTTAATCCAACAACTAAATACTCCATATAATTTTAGCTATAATTGTAAATTTTTAGGAATATTTAGATTAATCCTACTATTAATAATTTTATTAGAAATTTTTATTAAATAATAAAACTAATTTTTTATTTACTAGTGAACTTGCATGAGCCTTCGAATTTTGATGTATATTATTCAAAGCAATGCCCGACATCACCTCAATTAATATATGAATCATGCTATGCTCCACTCATCAACGTTGAAGTGGAATTTTGACGTATAAATGTTAAGGTTGTTAAAATATATTTTTTAATATATAGCATCAAATCTTAATTTAACGATTTATAATATTAAATTTTACATTGAACTCCAATTAATATTAATATTTTTAAATTAAAAATATAAATAAAGCACGTGGCCGGAAACAAGTCCAGATCCAAATTGCTGATGCGCACAACCAAGAACTTGCCTAAATAAATTTTTTTAAAAAAACAGCTCGTTCCAACAATCAGTGGGCAGTCCATGTCCAACAAGTTAAGTTGCGGGACCACTGAATGCTGCTGGCATTAAAGCGGCGGGCCACCCAGGAACAGTCAAGGCTGAGTGTCACGCTTTTCTGTTGGATTGTGTTCCCCCCCGGTGAGAGGTGGGTGGGCAATTTCAACTTTTTCCAGCACTGCCTCCTTTGTCCTTATCCTCCCCGAGCCTGGGCCCACCGTGCCTGCCAGGAAACTTCCTGCCACTCTCCTCTGCAACCCAACTTCTCGTCGCACGGGCGCCCTCGACAGCACGTGTCCCGTCAGCAGGCCTGGCCAGTCCGGGATCTCGTTTTCCTTCGTCCCTCCGAAACGGAAACACCGCTAAAAACAGAAGAATATAAAGAGATTCAGGAATTCATCCCTCGGGAAATCCCGGATTCGGGAAAATCCGAGAATTCTTCCCTGCGGATTCATGAACTGGAATTCTTTCAGCTTCTTTGGAAGAATTTTGCTGCCGGCGAAAGAAAATTTAGATATTGAAATTTATGTTCATGTTCTGAAGCGTGTAAATGCGGTCTGAGTCAAGCCCAAATCCTCCGATTTTCCAAGAAAACAACAAATTTCACCATTTATTCTCAGCAGTAAGAACAACATCACAATCGGACACGACGTCGGAGACATGGAAGAATCCGTCGCCTCGACTAGCAAAACCGAAACAAGATTCAGAAGGCCTGATCAAAACACCACGAACGAAATCCCTTACATCTTTATTAGCCCATTTATTTATTTATTTTGCTTTACTTATATTTTTATTTATTTAATTTTTATGGATATTTAAAGTTCGTCGCTTTAGGGCGGATGACGATGAACTCTAGATGGCGAGGACGAGGCCGGGCATGGACTTGCCGGAGCCCGGGGCGGAGCTCTGCCAGAGGGGCCTGCGCAGGCAGAAGGAGCCCGTCGGCGAGGACGACCCCGTGGAGGAGGAGGCCGCGGATCCCGGTGAGGAGGCCGGGGAGGAGGGGCCGAGGCGGGTGACGACGAGGGAGGTGTTGAAGTACTCGCGGACGTGGGTGATGATCAGCCCATAGGGGTCGGCGGCGGAAGGCGCGGGGGAGACGGTCCAGGCGTGGACCCAGTAGAGTGGGCGGCCGGCAGGGTCGCGGCCCTCGGCGAGGACAGTGGGGCCGATGGCGTGGACGTTGTCGGGGATGAAAACGAAGGAGTCTGAATCGTCGGGGGAGTCAGTGCCGGTGAGGAGGCGCATCATATACTGGGTAGCTGGGGGGCCATGGAACCGCCACTCGAGGTCGGGGAAGAGGAGGCGGTGGACGGTGGCGACGTCGCGCGCGTTCAAGGCCTCATAGAGGGCGAGGACCACCCGCTTGCTGCGTTCCTCCAGTTCCTCTACCGCCTGGTTAGCCAGTTCCTGCGAGGGAGAAAGTGAAAACAGCTGGGAAAAGAGAGGCTTGTGGGGATGTGAAATAGCAAGCGGTTAAGAATACGGAGGGGAGGGACCCTATATATAGATCTGGATGGTGATAAATCCAGATCAATTGTTGATAAATCCAAGTGCGGCTGTATGCTTTTTGGGGGAAAAGAGAGGCTTGTTGGGATGTGAAAGAGCAAGCGGTTATGAATACGGAGGGGAGGGACCCTATATAGAGATCTGGATGGTGATAAATCCAGATCAATTGTTGATAAATCCAAGTGACGGCTGTATGCTTTTGGGGGAAAATTGACGCGTCCGATGCGAGGAATGGTTTGTCTAATATTAATATTTTTATACTCTTTAAATTTTATATCAATAATTATATTTTAAAAAATAATATTTTTTATTAAATAATAAATTTTATATTTAAGAGAAAGAAAAATAAATTTATGATATTTTTAAGTATTTAATTATTTAAATTTTATAAAATTAAATTATTAATATATTTTAAATTATTTTTTTAAATAAAGTTATTAATTTTAAGATAGATAAAATATAATTTTTGTAACCCATAGGTGTTTTAGCCTCTAAATTAGGGCTGTTTAGGTGTGAAATTTGTGCAACATTTTTTTTGAGTTTTTAAAGGTATATCCATTACTTTTTGACCTAGTCCCCAAAATGAGGGTTGTCTGGGTGTGAACGAGTCTTTGAAAATTAACCCAATGGAATTTGTCAGATGTCACATTACAAAGAAAGAAGTTTTGAAAAATAACAAATAATCGAGTGGAAAAGGAAAGGCCTTTTAAGGTAATTTTTTTACTTATCTAAATGTGGCCACAAGGGCTAGGCAAGTAACCTTTCATAGCACCACATGCCACTGTCAATCCTTTTAGGCATATAGAAGGTCCTCCCCTCATATATGTCAATTAAATTTCAATATAATTTTGAATGGGTGACAAATAAAGTTAAAGTTCAAATTTAGGGTCTTCTTTTCTTTAAGTGTAATTTTAACCTTCCCATGAATTTGGGGTGTTCACGAATAAAAATAAACACGTGTAGCCTTAAAAAATTTTAAGTATTTTTTAAAAGATAATTTAGATTTTTTTAAAATTTTAAAAATTATTTAATAAAAATATACATATTTAGGGTTTTAATAAATAGAAGTGATACCTTTAGAAGTGGGGCCACTTAGTGAGGACCTCTAAGGTGAGTTGGCATAGAAAAGAAGGCTACAGACGCCTTCAGATCCGCTGTGGAGCACTCACATTTGAGTGCTCCACAGCGGATCCAACGCCTCTACGGACCATGCTCTACTCATATTAGGATAGGTTAAGACTTTTCTCTCCCTTGCCTAAATAAACCTGTTCTCTTAACTCTACCCTCCATTCCCCTTCTCAAACTCGTGGGAGAAGCCATTAAAGTTGAGAGTTGACCGGAAAGGTGTATGTCGCCGGTGAAGGAGACGAGCGGAAGGAGAGTACTCAAAGATGTCACCAGAGAAAGAGGCGTGCATCTCTAGAAACTTCATTGTAAATTAATGTGAGGAGCTGCTACACCATGTCACCTCAAGTGAGAACATTGGCGTCGACACCTTCTCTTCCCGGTCGGTTGGCAATAGTCGAGATGGTGCTTGTGTGCTCAATTCTGTTATCTCAAATAGAGTCGAGTGTCCAGCTTTGTTTTGGTGTTGTAAATGCAGACCATAACCAATGCTAGGAAAATATCCCATTGTAGGAATAGCTTCGGGTTATTGTTTGGAGTCACTTTCGATCGATGGGGAGATTACCAATATTCCGGTCGGCACCCTTACACTCTTGGTGAGATATTTGCCATGGATGGAGGAGACGGTCGAGGATGGAGGGAGCATACAAAGAATGGATTTGCCGATGCTAGATGATGGCTAGCGGAGCCACCCTTTGGGTGCCAAGGGCCTACTCGGCTCTGAATGCTGGTAGTAGAGACTCTTCGTGAGATCTTTGTTGCAGCATCCTTGGAAAAAGGAACTACGGGAAAAAAGTCTGGGCAGATTCTACGTGTCTGGGCCATGGTCGAAGGGAAGCCAATTCCAGTGAGAAGCCGTCCGACCTAACCTGAACCCACTGGTGGACTTTTGGTTCTATTTTATGCTATCGGAGTCAAAGATGAAGAATGCCCAACAGGGGGATGCGCACATGAAAGTGATTTGGGAGGGTCAAGAAAAAGCAACAGAAGTCTCGGCCGAAGTTCAATGGACGTCGAGTGGCCAGACGGACGCTGGCTTTGTATGCCTAATGACTCCCATTTCACTATAATAATTTTATTAAATTTTCCTTAGGGTTGTTTGTGGGTCAAATCATTTTGTAACAGCAGACTCATTTCATCAAACGAATGATTGATTTAATGAAATTAATATGGTATGTGTTTTAATTAGTTGGAATCTTAAAGACATTTAGTCTTAGGTTCCCATGGGAAACAAACATTAAATTTTGCAAAGATTTATTTCTCCCAAAGTTAGGGGATGGTAGAGATTGTGATACACTTTCTTCACTGCTGCGATGATTTAGATATTGGCCAGAGAGGTCTTTACTGTATGTTTCCCGCAGGTTTGCACATAACCATATAATGCATACGAAAGGCAGAGTTTCGTGAGCATTATCGAAAGTTTGTGTTTCTCTCCAATCTATGTCCATAAGCACAATTAGGATCCACGTCTCTAGATGTGTGGCTAACTTATGAGAGCCCTAGGGATTTTGGTCGAGTTGTTGTTTAAACAGTCTACTCTAAGGCTAGAGTCAGGCATTAAGGGATTTTTGCAGAGATTAATCTTTGGATTAGTTTTAATTATAATTGTGTGTTAGTCTTTGATATTGAGGTTTTAATGTCTAAAGACTTTTAACATTGTGAAATTGGGTTAAGGGCTTTGTTATGACCAACTAGGTATGGGTAGAATAATCAATGGCGACTTACAAACAATGATTAAAACCAAGCTTAGTCCCTCTACAGGTTTCATAAACTTGTTTGATCCTATTGAGTATCAATAGTAATACTCATACATCTTCATGATGTAGGTACCTTAGAGGAGTAGTTGAGTAGTAGAGTACCTGGATTCATGGAGCGGAGACTCACTACTTCAGAGTAGGATTCGCTTTATTTTCATTAGATTGGAATAAAACACGAGAGTTGTCATCTCAAACTTTATTTGTTATTCTTAAATAATTATCAAACTTGTACATGGATGAGACCTAGCTTGTTATTTAATGTATTTAAATGACTATTATGGATAACTATGGTTTGATATTATCATTATGTTGGAAAGTGGCAGTCATAGATTGGGGTTTATTTTAGTCGTTGGTTTTGCATTATTTGATTAGCTATAAAAAAAATATTCGAGTTTCTAGCTACATTTACTTTGAAAATGTCATTTAGAAAATCCTGGTTGTGATGTTTATGTTCGTCTGCCATTTACATACCCCTTGTTCATGTCCATTTGTGTATGCCAAGTTCAAATTGTGAAATATGTAAATTTTTACTATTTACTTTGATTGTGTGATGGTTTGGTATAATTATGAATTTTCTTAGTCATATTTTAAAATTAGTTAGAAAACATTAGTTCCTACATTAAAACACCATGTTACCACACTAATTGTTGTAATTTTTCATATATTTTTTTATATTAAAGAAATGGACCCCATTCTAAGACCTGCATCCATCCACATCATCGCACCATTTTCTTAGACCATCGACCTTCACTTGACATCTTAGATGGGCTTGGGCTTGTCACATTCATTCTAGCCTATTTTCCTAAGTGGGATCACTTATTCTTTTATTGGGCCAATGTCAAGCCCACTTGCTCACCCTAAGTATAAATACTCATATCAGTAATTCCTCCCATTTGGGGTGGGATGATATTTTTAAATGGTTGAGTGTTCTACCCCTTCTCAAGAAGAGAATGCTTAATACAAGGTAAATTAATCAAATCCCTTCATGTTTTCTTGTATTTTTACCTCCAATCTTATGTTCTTCTTCTTTGGAATGTGATCTCATGTCATCGTCTCCTCAAGTTCATTATTTTACCCATGTTTTGAAACCCTAAATATTTGATTCTTGCTTCTACTCTTATAATTCATATTTTGGGCACAAGAGAATAATCAAACTATCTTCTATTTGTGAATTTGAGTATCTATTTGGTAGAAAGGTGAGATTTTTGCTTAGGGCTAATGTAACTGAATTTCTTAGGTAGGGATTCCTTGAGTTTGAGAGGAGATTGAATGATCTACTAACTAATTTCAGGTAAGGTTTTTTTATGAGATTTTCCTTACATTAATACTATGATTGTGGGTGAATTTATGTTCTAGAAGTATGTAGATGTGTTAGCTTAAATATTCTTGAATATGAGTTTTTTATAGTGTTTTGATAAGAATATGCATGAGTTATGTTAAATTTATCATGTCTAAGGCTTCAATGATGATTAATTTAAATTTTATGAAGCTTTGATAGGAAATCGGATCTGTTTTGTTCAAAAGAAAAGAATTATTTTCGTGTTTCTTGGCCAACCAATCAATCACCCTGTCAGGCCAGTCGATCGATGATCGATTAGTTACGTTGCCAAGCTACTATATTCCATTTCTTTGTTCCCAATCGATTGCCGCTTGAGGCCAATCGATCGGCCAAGTGCAAAATGACTTTTATGCTTATTTTTAAGCCAAATTTTGATGGTTTCATCATGCCTCTTAAACATGCTAAACTATGAATGCTTACACACATATGATGTTATTCACCTATGAACCATGTTCCATGTACTTTGATCATTTATGAGCATGACTACTTATGTTTACACACACTTATGCTTACATGACCATATTACTCACGTATGGACCATATCTCATCCATGATAGGAATGTTTATTAGTATGATTACCAATGCTTGCATTCACTTAATATGGTTCACATATGAATCATGGCCCATGCATTATAAAAATATTTTGTTAAATCGTGTTTGACCATAGTGTTCCGGATTAGATGTATCAGGGATTTGAATGAAATGGTTTTATGTCTGAAGGTCAAGGTTTTACATTCGAAAGGATGGATTTATCACAGCCCAAATTTTAAACCCTTTTTAATAAAGGATATGCAATAAATCATAAGGAAAAATTTTCTCTCTCTTAAGTACAAAGCAAATGTTTTGATTAAATATCTAAGTCATGATAACTAGGGTTTATAAATATGAATATCAAAACATATGATATTACTAATCATGTCAAAAGTCCATAAATAGCAAGTTAACCCTCTAAGTACAAGTTTGCCATTTGTATAAAAATAAATAAATAAGTAAAGTTGGCTCTTATGCCAGTAATTATAATTAGTTATAAAATTATAGAAATAAGAAACTAGATCTAACTAGTACAATGTTGTCATCAATCCCCCATCGGCATCCTGATCTCGCTAATCCTCTCTTAAAGAACCTTCAACCAATAAGATCAAACAACAACATAACATCACCTCCATTTGGAGGAAAGTTTTTAACAGAACAAAAGTAGTAATTAATGTCTTTCGGATCGGGCCAACATCATCAAGATGTTAGTTGCTCATTAGACAATATTTTCAATGTTAGTTCCAACAAGATTAGATCAAGATGTAATTCTGCCTAAAAACTATAGTATCTTAAAAGGCAAAACATCAAACATGAAATACATAAGTATTTTAAACCATCATACATTTGATGTAAGTCCATCAGGTGTTCCACTTGTTCTAATTAAAAAAGTAATATTAAATAATTTTTATTAATTAGCTTTCAAACTTTTGTTCAATAATTAAGAACCCCGTACAATCCCAAAGATAGACAAACTCATCAAATGTCAACCTAAGTGACAAATGATACAACTGTCATAAGCCACCCACAAAGGGAAGTATCAATAGTGTATCCCTAGATTACACCAGGAAGTACTATAACCCAACCTAGCCCCTAAGGACCTGATTGGAGTGGAAGGGTATGACCCACAACTACACTTGAACAGAAGTAGAAGGAGAAGCCAACCAAGTAGGATGTTAGCTAACCCAAATATGTGTACACTAAATGATTCTCAATAAATTAGTGGTGAGCCCGGTTCACGTAGAGCTCCCTCTAACGGGAAGGTTCAACTATATGGTAAAATCAGCATCTCCTCAATAGAGCTAAGACTTAAAAAAATAATTTTGAACCCTATCTTGTTCATCAACAAGTAAGGATTACAAATTACTATCCCAAACCCTATCAGCCTCACTTAGACTAGGGTTAAAACTCAAAACTGCAATAAGTTCATTAACCAAGGTAAATCATCAGGTCAAAGATATTGTTCACTCTATGAACTAGTCCCAAACCCCTCTGATGTTATTTTAGTCTTTATCTTAATTAGGTATTCTCGCCTAATCCAAAACTATATAACCCCATTAATTAATCTTTCATTAATCTTAAGCTAATAATAAATTACTATCATAACAACAACAGTAAACATCAAATCAATGAATAAGGTAAACAATACAGACCCACACAAGTCAACACAAATCATAATATTAAGAACCAAACTTAATAATAATATTAGAAATGTTAGCTGATTAAACTTTTATGACAATAGGTCATAATGCACCTAAGGGTATTAAGGTAATTATCTCATATTTGACATGGTCCTCTCCGTTCTCAAGTAAGTCTTTGACCACTCAAGAGGTTACTGCATCAAATTAGTTTTATTCACGCAAATATGGGTTGGTCTACTTGTCATGCCCTGGCGATGCCCGACCCGAGCCGAACCCGGTCCAAGGGCCGGTCAAGTGCACGGGGGCGACGAAGTGAAGATTGAGAAACGATCTAGCGGAAGACTTAACCCTAACCACGGGCGATTAACAGAAACACGGAGTGCGCACAATCCTTTGAGCAAGAGTAAATAAAAAGGGAAAGAAAAGGGTTGCTTATCACAAAGTAAACAACAATCTCAAACCCACAAGCTTAGTTTAAGTAAAGCCCACACCGGCTCAAAATAAGACTTAAGCAAACATAACTGTAACCTGTGACATCAATCTAAAACAAAGAACCCTACACAAAGGTTCTAACATAAAGCATGAAACAAAAGAAGGTAAGTTACACAACGATCTCCATGATCAAATCCAAGCCACCTCCAACCTTTCCTCGAAGAGGAGATCCTGTCCGTCTGCGTGTCGCACCACGCAGCCCCAAATCAAAACACACAAAGAGGAGTGAGTTTAACAAACTCAGCAATGGTTTTAATATCACTAACAACATCGAAAATACGATAGCATAGTAATAAGATCATTCAAATCCACGATTTACATGGTGCATCATCTTCTGATCACATATTCACATCACTTAAAACTGCATCACAGTGCATAATCAACTTGCATGGATGTATCTCTAACATACATATTCCCAGATGCATAATATCATCATAATCTGCATGGATGTATCTCTAACATACATATTCCCACATGCATTCACATCATAACCAATCCTGCATGGATGTATCTCTAACATACATATTCTCACATGCATAACATCATCACAATCTGCATGGATGTACCTCTAATATACATATTCTCACATGCATTAACATCATAACCAATCCTGCATGGATGTATCTCTAACATACATATTCCCACATGCATAACATCATCACAATCTGCATGGATGTATCTCTAACATACATATTCCCACATGCATTCACATCATAACGAATCCTGCATGGATGTATCTCTAACATACATATTCCCACATGCATAATATCATCACAATCTGCATGGATGTATCTCTAACATACATATTCCCACATGCATTCACATCATAACTAATCCTGCATGGATGTATCTCTAACAACATATTCCCACATGCATTCACATCATAACCAATCCTGCATGGATGTATCTCTAACATACATATTCCACATGCATAATATCATCACAACCTGCATGGATGTATCTCTAACATACATATTCCCACATGCATAACATCATCACAACCTGCATGGATGTATCTCTAACATACATATTCCACATGCATAGTATCAAATCAAACTCCATCAAGGAGTAACCACATAATAATGTCACACAGATGGGAGCATAGACAAGGCCACGAAGGCGTGTCATGGTCCAAAATTCTACACAAGAATTTCAAGAAAGATCGGGGTTGTCAATCCCTAATACTGCTCGTGCTGGACGATCCTGGCCAAGGATGTCCCATTCTCACACAGAGAATCTAGAGCAGGGGTGTTCGCCCAGGGACATCTCCTGCGGAGGGAAGAACCCGAGTTCTCACACAGAGAACCCTAGAACACGTGGTAGCGGGGTGCACACGGCATACCACACTGGATTCTCAGGGTCCAGATGACACACATAATAATATTCTCACATATCCGCAAGACAAGTACACAACTCGTCCCCACATCATTCCATTTAACAAGACTCAACCCGGGGAGTGCACTCGTTCCACACAGGAACTTCAAATCATTCCACATAGGAACTTCAAATCGTTCCACATAGGAACTTCAAATCGTCCCACACAGGAACTTCAAATCAAAATATGTCCTTTCGGACCAATCAACTTGCGATTAATCCACGACCAATCAATCCGGCACACAATTCCATCACATTGCATCCAATCGGTCAAATTCGATTAATCACGACGAAGCCTCATTTGGAAATCCATTTTCATGATGCGTGCAACATGGTACATGCGTGGGCAAAGCATACATGAATCCTAATCCATGATAAGTGCTCTCACCAGCCCCTAATGCATCATTCATAATCACAATATTAAGCTTCAACATCATCATTTGACCCCACATGTGTGTGTGTATCTAGTAGAAATATTTCACATAATACATGCCATCATGCTTGAAATTAAACTCACTACCACATTACACATGTGAATTTCTATCTAAACATGAATTCCAGCGGAAATCATAGGAGAAGAATCATTGAAATCATAGCTAGATTCAAAACTCAACCACAAAGGCTAAACACATATAACATCACTCATTTCATCATTGAGTCATGGCATTCACCAACATTCACACACCATTAACCACAATCTATCATGACAAATCAGTCCAACAATGATTGTAGTCCTACTGAAAATATGTTTAACCAAAGGGAAACAACTATTCATAATTTCAAAATAACGATTCCAACATCATGCCACAAAACATAAGTCATTCCACCATCTCTAAGCATATATCTCAACTCCATAAACTTAATAGCATGCATTTCCAGTAGCCTAACATAGCTTAAAACACTCCACATTCATATGAAATTGGTAAGCTAAAGTGGAATTATCAAAATAGACATCATGTACACAATATACAATTTTCTGTGTAGCCGATCGATCGCCCTACAAGGCCGATTGATCGCCAACACGGCAGAACAGTCATCTTCTTCCTTTCGCAAATCCAAACAGAAACACCATAGATAACACTTCAAATCCACATCTAACACCCTAATCATCATCAAAAGTCCTCCTTGACTTCCAGAATATCAAACCAAACCATAATAATGCAAAACCCTAAGAAATCAAGATTAAATAATTCTATTTTCTAATCTTACCATTAACACACTAAATCAAGCAAACCATTTCAAAATAAGCCAAAAATGGAGAGTTTTACCATGGATAAACAGAGATTTTGAAGACCCATTACCTCAGCACTTGATTAAGCTCGGATTGAAGAGTCACCCTTCTTGAAATCCTTGAAACACAATGAGTTTGAATTAAACTCTAATAGAAATCAATTTACTCAAGAAATCCCTAATTAAATCTTAGATCTAGGGCTTGTTGGTAGTAAAAATCAAAATTTGAATGTTAGGGTTTGTAGTAAAACACAAATCAGTAGCTTTTGATGGTCAAAAACGAATTGAATCAAGGGGAAAATGGTAGATTTGGAAGAAATAAAGAGAAAAGCCAAGGATTAGTGCTTAATTAGAGTAAGCTTACCTTAATTGGCTTCTAATTCGGGCCTAAGTGGGGATTAGGCCAGCCCTCCTTCCTTAGCCTATTTCCAAAAATGAAAATGGCTATGGTTTGCCCTTTTATAGTAAGGGTTGGGGTATGCATAGGTAAGTTTTGGGGTGTAAATATGAAAAGTAGGCTAAAAGTGGGTATTTTGCAAATTTAAGCATAATTTAAGCCTAATAAAATTCTAAAATTTTTTGTATGACCTTAAGTATATGTTTAGGTTCATTTGACACAAAAATAAAATTTTCGATGGTGGGGCCCACAGGGGTCCCGCCAAAACCCTAATTTTTGGAAAAATAGTAAAAATTCTGAAAAATCCTAAAAATTCACATTTGGTTTAAAATCACTTAAAACTACTAATGTTGAAGTTGATTTTAGTTAAAACCATCACAAACTCTATTTATTTATGAAATCACCGAATAAGATCAGAAAACACGTAAATCTCACGATAACCCATAATTAAAGAAAACCAAAACCGGTTTAAAGATGAGGGTCCTTACACTACTTATTAGGGGTACCTCTGTTATTTTGTTTAGGGCTTCCCTGAACCCTAATGGGTCCAAAACTAATCTCAGGGGTACTCCTTGACGTTATGGACCCGGGGTAATTTTCTTGGCATTTAATGGGGTCATAAACCCCTTGAACCAACCCCGGTTCAATTAACAAATTTACCTTAATCCTAGGGGTAAAATAGTCAATTATCTATTTACTGAGATTTTTTCATAACTTATGAATTGGTCTATAATTAGGGTACACATACATATATCACTAAAATTTTCTTAATTTTTAAACCCACTTGTAAGCCCATGAACCGGAGCCCTTAAATCGGGTCATTAAAAATTGTTATACTATTCAACTCATAAGGGTAAATTGGTCATTTTAAAGCCTCTGGAATTTTTTCCCTGTCTAAAACTTGGTCAAGATACTCTACATGTTCTCATGATCATTTGGAATTTTTTTTGAATTTTTATGACTATTCAAACTCACTGAACCAAACCTGGTTCAGTTTCTTTTCTTTCATTTTTTTAATCGGGCCAAGTCTTGAACAACGAGGTTCGGGTAGGGTCATAATGCACCTAAGGTTATAAACCTCTTGAATCAACTTTGGTTCATTCTATGGTTCACCCTTAACCCCAGGAGTAAAATCATCGATATCTACTTACTCGAATTTTTACTCAACATGTGGTTTGGTCTAAATTTAGGTTACACGCTCACCTATCACTGGGATTTTTCCTAAATTTTAAACCCACCCATATGCTCTAAACTAGAGCCAATAAGATGGGTAATTAAATATTTCTACAGTTCACTCATAAAGGTAAATATAGTCATTTTATAGATCTGGGATTTTCCCCCAACATTATACTTAGTTAGGAGACTCATGAAAATATTTGGGTCCAATGGTTTTTTTTTTCAAATTTTTTTGACAAGTGAAAGTCCCTAAACTAGAGCTGGTTTAGAATTTTTTTCTAAAACATGCATGGACTCGGGCCAGGCTTAGCCCGATCAGGTCCAGGAAAATGGGTCGAGTTGTAACGACCATTTGACCCGAGCCGGTCCTACAAAATCACTAATAGAAAATTTGATCTTTCCTTATGCTAGGAATCAACATCTGTGTGCGAGAAGTACAACACTTGTCTACACACTACGGAGCTTCAAGGCTTCCCTGTACATAGACGAAGGGTTGTAACAGACACGTACACACAAGAAGCTTCATAATTCGTTGTGTGTAAAATAAAATAAAACATATACTTATAATTAATTTGGATCAGGCCAATGTTGCCTTGTCGTTGGTTGCCTACGTATGTTTGGATATTATTGCAACACGATCGGATCCGAATGTAGTTCTGCCTACTGGCTACTACATACATCACACATCACAAAATTATATATGTAAAAATACATATATACTAATATTGTATCAAAATCATACTAAAACTCGTAATCTATCAGACTAAAGCGGAAGTTAATAAATCAATGAAATCGTACATCTCGCTGTATCACCAAGTGGGATCCTAACCACATATACATGTCTCGCTCTATTACTGAGCTGAGACCGAAAATACATATTACACGTATCGCTCTACCCTAGAGCGAGACCACACACAACATAACATATAAGCATTCATTATGGCATATAAAACACACATCATGACATATAGGCACACATCATGACATATAAGCATAACAAGCATATAGATTGTACCATAGCACATATCATAACTAGCACATATTGTTTTATGATTAAAATGGGAGATCAGAAATACTTACTCCCTGCATTCGTTCCTTCTTGGCATCCTCCCTTAGGATCCAAGGGCAGGAGACAAAGCTTCCTTTAGCCTCCAAATGTTCCTAGTCTTGCACCGAAAGACTATGTACAAACGCTGTCTGAAACCGGAGATTCTTCTCATTCTCTATGCCCGTGGGCAGCAGACAGAACCTCCCCTACTTGGGATTGCTTCTTTGGTTGTGGCTCAGCAACTTTGGCTAGAACACCGTCTTGCTCTGAGTCTCTTTTTTTTGCTCCGGTGTTCGAGGATGACGAGCAGGGCCTCTCCTAGTCTCAGGGTATTTCCTCCTTATACGATCGCTAACTCTTAAAATAGAACCCTCCATCGCGTAGAACACACTCGATTTAGTCAAGAACACTTCTTGAATCAACTAAATCGGAGTTAAGATGGCCAGAAACAGGGAAAACGAAGTTGGTCAGTGCACAAAGATAACGGGCAGAACCTTTTCTTGTCTTGGGACGTTTCCTCCTCATACGATCGCTAACTCGAAGAAATGACCACTCCATTGCATGGAGCATGCTTGATTGAGTAGGAAACAGGTCTTAAATTGCCTTAATCGGACTTAGAATGGTAAAAAATGGGGTAGGAGAAGTTCTCCTTGAAAAGCTGCACAAATGGGCTATTTATAGCCCCTGAGCCTCCAGAATAAACTGCGGTGCCGCGCCACACTAAAATGCGGTGCCGCCAAAAACTGTGGTGTCCGCCATTTTCCTGTTCTACGCATGCGTGGAGCATCACCTGTGCATGACACTCACAGTGACTGTGCATTACGGCCAAGCGTTATGGTACGTGCCACAGACGCGCACACCGCACTCCTTTTTTTTATAAAAAAAACAAACCTTTAAATGCGCGTAACTTCTTACCCCAAATTCGGATTCACTCGTTCTTGGTACCGTTAGACTCGCATCGACGAACCCTTTGATAGTAACCCAGTTAAAATAGTAACTTGTGCTCTTTGAAGTGGGTCGCGCCTATTTTCCATGCTTCTTGATGTCGTAACTTCCGATCCCGACCTCTGTTTTGCCCATTCTTTGATTTGTTATGCTTGTTTCTTCGAGCTCTACTCAAATATAAAGGTTTAAAGCATTGAAAACTTCTTAAATCTATCCCAAAATTATCCAATTAGGCCTAGCCCTTTAGGTTAGACAAAATTGAAAAATGAGTCGTTACACGAGTCATCTGACTCGATGACCTGCTATGATGATGACCATTTAATATAATAAGAAAACCACAATATCCCCATTCACCACACTAATTATCACGCACATGATTGAACATGGTGACTGTCGATGCAGAACAAACACAAAATTCGCACATATCATCAATATGATCACTATATAATATAACAGTCATCGCACAACCAAAAATATATATATCATAACTACATAGGAAAATTAACAAATGTAGTAGAACATAATATATTACATATGCTAAGGACCACTAAGCATAGAGTTGATAGGTATACGGAGTTTATAAATCTCTAGGCGTATCATTCATTCAAACATCAGTCACATAAATAATTACATAATATTTGTCTAAGAATAAAATAAAAGTAATTCATTCAGAAAACTCTTCCTCCTTCACCTCCATCTTTACTGCCTCACCTTTAGAATCTGGGAGTGGGTGAGTATATTTATACTCGGTAAGTTTACCTAAATCTAAAAGCATGTTACGCTGAAATCCACAAAAAATAATTATAATCGTTTCACATAATCATTTATCAAAAAACAAATCAATCAGAAGCAAGTTATTTCAGAATCGAATCTGAAAGCTGTAATACCTAACGGCCTACCCCCGCACTTATGGGGTAACAGAGGTCGTTCAGGATAGAGCTTTCCCATGATGCTCCTGTCACGACCTGGATTTTTAAATAGCACGAATGGTAAGTAGAAAGAAATTTTTTTGTCTTGAATATAAAATAAATTATTCGATTAAATATCCAGGCCATGATAACTGGGGTTCACAAATACGGATATCAAATCATATGATGTTTACACGTCTCAAATTTTCAACAACAGCTCATCCATCTAAGTACAAGTCCATCATCCATCTGAAAATAAATAACAAGTTGACTCTCACGCTAAAGGTACACTTACGTACCAGAGTTGCAGAAATGCAGAAACTTCTTGTGCTCGCCTATCTTGGTCTTACTTGTTGTCGCCTGGAGAATCTGGAACAAACCAAACGAAACAACCACAACAACAACAATGGAATCTCTCTGCCTTCAGGAGAAGAGCTTCTAAAGGACAAAAGGTTTTATTAATATTTTTTGGATCTGGCCAACATCACTTGATGTTAGTTGCGTACGTACTCATCAGACAATATCTCCAATGTTTCCAACAAGATCGGATCTAGATATAGTTCTGCCTAGAAACTACTCTACCTACGAAGCATAGCATCACATGCAATACTTAGGTATTTTTAACCAACCTACATTTTAGTAAGTCCTTTAATCATTTCGCTTGTTTGATTAACAAGCAATATCAAACAATATTATTAATTATCTCATATCCCTTGTTCGATAATTAAAAATATCAAATCTGTAACTCAGAGATAACTCGCCCTTTGAGAAACCTCCAAACATAGTACTCCAACCTTGTAGTAGACTGCTTAATAGCAGCTTGACCTAAATCCCCAGGGCTCTCAATAGCCTGCCATGAATCTGGAGAAGAGGATCCCAACTGTGCTCATGGACACAGATTGGTGAGAAGCACAAGCCTTCTATAATGCTCATACAACTCCTCTTTTTGTACGTACTAAATAGTCCTGGGAAGACCTGTGGGAGACCCGTGGTAAAGATCCTCTAGTCAATGCCTAAACTACCATGGCGATGAAGAAGAATATTGCAATCTCCACCATCCAACCTCTGGGAGAAAATGTCTTATAAGACATTACTAATGTATCCATAGAAGCCTCAGGTCTTTATGACTATTGACTCCCCCAAACATATGAAACTTAAACTAGATTATCTCCATCTAGCCAAGTATCCATTCAACCATTTGGGTCCTCTTCACCTTGTGAATTGTCCCAATAAGTAACTCATCCACTGAGCTATGACTCAGAGAACATCCCATAACCACCTTCAGTTCATTAACCAAGGTAAAATTCTATGTCAGGGTCCCGTTCACTCCATGAACCAGTCCCAAACCCTATTAAGGGTATTTTAGTCTTTATCTTGATTAGATGTTCTCCCCCCAATCCAATAGTAACCCATGTCTCTTTATTAAACTTCATTAATCTTAAGTTACCAATATAAATTAAAGCATCAACAATAAAAATATGCATCAGCATAATCAACATAAATTACATGCATTCACACTAGTGTATAAATAATGAATAAAGGCCGGTTGCACTCATTTGCAGGGCTAGGGCTCAACGAGTTCAAACCTGAGATTGTAAACAACTCTAATGCATCACACAAGTTATGTACATAATGCTCTAGTTGCTTGATGTACTGGGTTGCATACACTTGTAATTCACCACCTTAAACCATGAGAATTAGGGTTATTCCCCTTGTTTCCCATGACACTGCGACCTGATAAGGTTTTGTGTCACTTACTAGTCACACCCCTTCAATTTGAATCTATTTAACATCACTATAGCATACCCTAACGCTTGGTAGTTAGGTTATCTATTTCAGCAAAAATAAAACATCTTGCCCCCTAAGGGCAGTAGGATAATTCTACTACTTGGGGTATTCTACCCTCCCTTAGGTCCTTTGGTCATCTACTACACTTCTGTTTACTTTAAGTCATTAACCTTTCAGAAGGCTCTACTTTCCAACTGATTCACGCTTCCATTCATACGAATGTCAACTGTTTACTCAAAGGGTATTTTTGTTATTTGGCTTAAAGCCTTATTGACATCTGACGGGTCTAAAATTAAACTCAAGTATACTACTTGACTTCATGGACTCTTTGCAATTTTTTTGGTGTAATATGGGGTCGTGAACCGACCTAGGTTTGACTAACGGTTGACTATAAACCTTAAGGGCAAAAGGGTCAATTAACCACACATTGGAATTTTTCTTCACTAAGAGATTTGGACTATAATTAGATAACCAATTCGATTCTCATTGAAAATTTCCTGATTTTTAAATCAACTCATAGGCCTCTGAATGGAGCCCCAAAGTCAGGTAAATAGTTTTCACACGATGATTTAACTACTAGGGGTAAAAAGGTCCATTTAGAGACTTTGGGATTTTTTCCTGGTCTGAAACTTTGTTAGGGTACTCTTAGTACACCCATGGTAATTTGTAATTTTTTTCAAATTTTTATGACAACTCTAGCATATTGAATCGGACCCGGTTCCTAAAGTATATATTTATTTTTAAATTAGACCAGACCAAATCGAGTTGGGAAACCTGACCCCGTCTAGCAACTGACGACCCCCATCACGGGTTGTCTTCTCCGCTACCGACCAGAGGCTGTTCAGCCTCTGGTGGCGCCACCAGCACCGCGGCAGAGGAGGGAGCGGCCCAGGTGTTCCCGGACCACCGGTGGCCAAAAAGCCCTCTTTTCTTTTTGTCTTTTTTTTTTGTGAATCCGGTGGTAGCATCGTGATAGCAGGCCTCTATAGCCGACCGATGGGCTGGGCTTGACCGGATCACCATCTTCCGGCTGTTCTGGCAGCCCTGGTCCATACTCTGGCCGGTGGCTGGCCGCACCGCTATAAGGTTCCTCTTTTTTTTTTTTGTGACGACCCAGCAGCAGTAAATCCACTGCCGTCAAGGTCACTGGATACAAATCCACTGCAGCCAGGACCGGCACCCCCTTCCAGCAATGGGTCCAACCACTAGCGGTCGGCTAGTGGCCGACCAGTGACTGGTCGGCAATTAGAAAACAAACACAGTACAATAAAAGTGAACAGTGATTGCATAAATCACTATTCACATCATTTACAAAAATAATTTATATTTTAATATTGAAATATATCTAATCTCAATTCAAAATCCTACCTTGAAGGCCGAGTTGTCATCGATCCACCATCGCCAACACTTCACTGGAGTCTTGCTAGAAAATTCCCTCCATTCCTTCCCCGTCCACAAGCTCTCCTAAAAAGCCCTAATTCTTTAGTTTTATAGGCATGGGATTAGGGCTCCTAATCCCATGATAAATTCAGCCAAAATCTCTTCAATTCAACAACCCAAATTAGGCCCAAAACACAATTTCGAAATACTAATTTATCGAGCCTATATAGTGACTTGAACGGATAATTCGCACATCTAATTCGGGTAAACAAGCCCTGCATGATATATTTAACTTCGAAGAGTCGTATCTCCCTCATCCAAACTCCGATTCATGCATTCTTGGTGGCGTTTCAAAGCTCTTTCTGTCTACATTCCATCCATATAGATTTCAGCCACTAATTCTAAACATTGATTAAGTTATTCCAATAAGAATGTCAAAGGGTTTAACACCCTAATTTCTCATGGTCAACTTTGGAAATTTAGAAAATTCCTAGACGTTATAGCTCTACACATGTGTACGTCACTTCCCAAATAATTTTCTCAGCGAGCACCAAATCATTATCATAATTCTTGGTTCTCAAGCCAAGGTACTACTTATAAAGTGCACACAACCAAAACATAACGTAGCGCATGAAATTCATTTCACAATTTCAAGAAAACAAAGCTCATAAATATACCCAAGTAAAATAATTCAGAAGATTTAACTTCTATGAGCAGAACATGGGTCTCGAGTTTTAAAATCCCTACCTTAACCTTGGGTATTAATTTTCATAACTGTAGAGGCCTTGGATAGTGAGAATGACCGCATCACGATGTTTGACATGCTCAATTCAAAGGAGAACGCCTCTTAAACGACTCAATTCGGACTTAAAACAACATAGAAAGAGGAAAATAAAATTTAAAAAACAGATGAGAGAAAAATAGAAAAATTTTAACCCACATGGCTATTTATAGCAATTTGTGGCATTTTCAGGCTACAAGTGTCACATGCATAGCATGTGTGGTATGCTGCGCTAGACGGAGGCTTTATGATCGTGCATGCAGTGTGAGTCCCCATAAGCCCGGCCCACTCCCTCTGAGGGGCTCACATACTAGGTGCTCTGCTCAATGCAGGCCAATCACACTCTGCTTTGGGCTGACCTGGCGCAAGTGACAAGTGTCACCACATGCTAATGTACGGCGTGTACCCTAGCTGAGATGGAGGGGCTAGAGCTGGGTCTAGCCAGATTGCCGCCAGGTGGCAATTCTGGTAGCCCTGGCCTAGCCATTGTTTGATGGCCGGTCAAGGGCCAAAAGGTCATGACTTTTTTTAATCACCTAATTGTGGTTGGACGATGGTGGCTGCCACTGCTATCTGATGGACTGAGCTTGGTAGGATTGCCAGAATCTAATAATTTCAGGAGCCCTAGTCTCATCACACGACAATGCCTGTAGTTTGCACCCCATCCACAATTATGAGATTTTACATAGGCAAGGGGAAGGAGGAGCAGGGAGGAAGTAAGGAAAATAACGGCCAATTGTTCTGTGCCTTCTATCGGTTCGCTAGATAACGGTCTAAGAGCCACCAGTGGCAACAGCCTGCCACCTGACCATGGTGACACATGGCCTATTGGCCTCTAGTTAACTAGCATGATGGCCAGATTCGGTAGACAGTCAGGCAAGGGCCAAGGTGCATATTGAACAATTAATACATAATTATATCACATTAAAGCCTTTATTTAAGCATCAATAATTAGTACTGAGACTAGCATTATTAAGCCATTTTACCTCGTCAAGGTTTTGAATTTTTTGCATTCTCCTCTCCACCTCTGTTCAGTCTTCATGTATGCTCCTCTCTGCCTTTGTCACCATCCGGATTCGTAGGAAAACTCTCGGTGGCTGTCCTCTCTCAAACTAAAAGTTCCCCTAAATAAGCCTTAATTAGATTTTTATATCAATAGGGATTAGGGTTGCTAATCCTCTACACTTAGGCCAAAACACCCCTATTAAAATGTCTAATTGTGCTATATTGCACTAATTTCTATCACTTTATTTAGGTCGCCTATAGGGTAAAATAAAGGGCTTAATTGCAAGTTGAATTTTGGTAAACGGTCCCTACGTGACATGTTTAACTTTGAATGATTATATCTCTTTTATCCGAACTCTGATTCACATATTTTTGGTGACGTTTGAAAGCTCTTTCTATCTACTTTCTATTGACATAAAATTTTAATAATAAATTTCATCAATTGAGGAATCGATTCAACTAAGAAAGCTAAGGGTTCAACACACTATTTATCATGTGTTTAAGTTTCGAAACTAAAGAAAATCCAGGATATTATAGCCTTCTCACCTTAAAAAGAATTGAGTCCTTGCAATTTTCTACAACAAATCTTTGGCAAGTTTGACCTTCAACTTAAAACTAGGTTTGCCCTCTCTAGGGTTTCACATTGATTCCTTTCAAACTTTTGCTTCTATTGTGCAACTCAAGTTAAAAGAATCACTACTAGGTAACATATCTCCGAGTGTACATGAAAAAATGCATCTATGTCAATACTAGTATTCATGTCCCATACCATGAATATTTCGCAACGCTACAGAAGTAATTTCTACTACGCAGTAATGTAACCAACCTTAGAGCTTTCCATTGATATAGTGTGTCCCATACCATAAGTGTATGATGGTTTCTTCTTGGCTTTTCTACAACCCTTTCTAACATGCCCACCTAGGAGTTATTCTAACCCAAAACCAATCAACTTCAACTAGGTCATAATCTTCATATGACTTAGACTTGCAATTAGAGGAATACCTTAGCTACCAATTATCATGACCTAAATTTTTAAAACCCTTTTTAATAAAATATGTACAATAAATCACAAGCATTTTTTTTAAAAAGAATGCAAATTATTTGATTAAATATCTAGGTCATGATAATTGGGGTTCACAAATAGGAACATAAAAATATTTGATATTACTATACATGTCAAAAAGTCCATAAATAGTAAGTTAACCCTCTAAGTACAAGTTTGTAATCTATATAAAAATAAATAACTAAATAAAGTTAGTTCTCACACTAGTAATTGCTTACAAAATTACAAAACTAAGAAACTAGCTCCCAGTAGTGCAATAATGTCCTCAACCTCCAATCAACTTCCTAATCTCGCTAGTCATCACCTAAAAAACCTACAACAAGACCAAATACCAACAGAATATCTCCTACCTTTCGAGAAATTTTTTTAAAATATTTTAAATTGGGTTAACATTATAAATATGCTAGTTGCCTATATACTTATCAAATAACATCTCTAATATTGGTTCTAATAAAATCTAATGCAAATGTAATTCTACTTAGAAACTAAAGTATTTAAAAAAATATAGCATTAAATATATAATATTTTAATATTTTAAACCATCACACATTTGATGCAAGTCTTTCAATTATTTTAATTATTCTAGTTAAATAAACAATATCAAATAATTTTTATTTATTATGTTTTAAATATTTATTCGATAATTAATAACCCCATTTAATTTCAAAGATAAACAAATTCGTCAAATATAAATGTATAATAAATAATACAATTATTATAGACCACCCACAAAAAAATATATTTATTATACTACCCTAAAATCTATCAAAAAGTATTATAACCTAATTTAGCGGTTAAAGACCTAACCTCTAAACACCTAACCAAAGTAGAAGAGATAAACCTTCAACTACACACCAGCGAAGCAAGATGTCCGTGTTCTCCCAAAACACTTCTCGTCGCACGCGCGCCCTTGTCAGCACGTAGCTTTGACCGCGTCCATCAGCAGGCCCCGCAAGTCCAGTATCTCGTTTTCCTGCATCTCTCCGAAACACCGCTAAAAACCCTTCGGATTTTGCACATAATAAGAGATTCAAGAATTCATCCCTCGGCAATCCCGGATTCGGGAAAATCCGAGAATTCTTCCCTACGGATTTATGAACCAGAATCCTTTGCAGCTTCTTTGGAAGAAATTTTGCCGCCGGCGAAAGAAAAAATTAGTTATTGAAATATATGTTCATGTTCTGAAGCATGTAAATGTGGTGCCCAAATCTTCCGATTTTCCAAGAAAACAACAAATTTCACTTCACCATTTATTCTCAAAAGTAAGAACAATATCATAATCGGACGCGACGTCGGAGACATAGAAGAATCCGTCGCCTGGACTAGCAAATCCGAAACAAGATTCAGAAAGCCGGATAAAACACCACGAACGAAATCCCTTACATCTTTATCAGCCCATTTATTTATTTATTTTGCTTGTTTATATTTTTATTTATTTAATTTTTATGGATATTTAAAGTTCGTCGCCCTAGGGCGGATGACGATGAACTCTAGATGGCGAGGACGAGGCCGGGCACAGACTTGCCGGAGCCTGGGGCGGAGCTCTGCCAGAGGGGCCAGCGCAGGCAGAACGAGCCCGGCGGAGAGGACGACGCCGCGGAGGAGGAGGCCGCGGGTTCCGGAGAGGAAGCCGGGGAGGAGGGGAGGCGGGTGACGACGAGGGAGGTGTTGAAGTATTCGCGGACGTGGGTGATGATCAGCCCATAGGGGTCGGCGGCTGATGGCGCGGGGGAGACAGTCCAGGCGTGGACCCAGTAGAGCGGGCGGCCGGCGGGGTCGCGGCCCTCGGCGAGGACAATGGGGCCGATGGCGTGGACGTTGTCAGGGATGAAGACGAAGGAGTCTGAATCGTCGGGGGAGTCAGCGCCGGTGAGGATGCGCATCATATACTGGGTGGCTGGGGGGCCATGGAACCGCCACTCGAGGTCGGGGAAGAGGAGGCGGTGGACGGTGGCGACGTCGCGAGCGTTCAGGGCCTCATAAAGGGCGAGGACCACCCGCTTGCTGCGTTCCTCCAGTTCCTCTACCGCCTGGTTAGCCAGTTCCTGCGAGGGAGAGAGTGAAGACAGATGGGAAAAGATAGGCTTGTTGGGATGAGATAGAGCAAGCGATTAAGAAGAAGGGAGGGACCCTATATATAGATCTAGATGGTGATAAATCCAGATCAATTGTTCATAAATCCAAGTGCCAGCTGTAGGCTTTCTGGGGCAAAATTGACGCGTCCGAAACTGTTTAAGATCTATAATGTTAATTTATTTATACAATGTTTTTTAACCATCGGATTTGGCAATTCGTTTGTAAAGGTCTTTCCGTTACTTTGTGAAAGGTCACGTTATACCAAAGAGTCTTTGAAAATTAACCGAGTGGAATTTGTCGTGTCACGTTACAAAAGAAAGTGTCGTTGGGAAATAACCGAGTGGAAAAGGAAAGGCCTTGTTAAGTGTTTTATTTATTTAAATATGGCCTGAAGGGGGCTTGGTAACTAGAAATCCAATCTGTTGGGGGCGTCTCAGGTGAAGACATAAGTATTAACCACGCACGCTTATCAGATATAAAATAATATTTTAAAAAATAATATTTAAATTTTTTTATTGTGGGACCATGTGATAAACATTACGTGGTTGGTTGTTATCTTTTTCACTAGAGATGCCCTAGTGAAGCTTCACGAGTGGATTACAATTCAGGTAATTAGCCTCTTAAACCACTATATTTAGGCACATAGAAAGCCTACCCCTTATATATATCAATTAGATTTTGATACAATTTTGAATAGGTAATAAATAAAGTTAAGGTTCAAACTCAGGATCTTCGCTTCCTTAAGTGTAATCTTAACTATCTTAGTTGGTTTTATATTGATGTATTATAATATTAAGACAAGAGATTTATAGATTATACGTGAAGGTAGCTTTGGGGTTTTTGAAAAAATATTTACATCCTAAAATAACTAACATTGCGTTGGTGGGATAATCTAAATGAATCCAAATCAACTAATAAAGCTTCACCGGCTAGTTTACGGGTGGATTTGAGTTCATTCATGTCCGCACCCTAAAAAAGGGACGTCCTGTGTTAGAATCCCACTTTGTTCTACTTTGGAAGTCATATCAATTTGATGCAAAAAATTACTTTTAAGTACAAAAATTAAATAAATAATATCATTCTATAAATAATTGGCATATCATTCCCGAATGTGAAAAAAAAATGATTTATATGTCTCATCTGGCCAAAACAAAAAATGCCAACTAAGACATGTGCTAACAAATAAATAACTAAAAAAATTAGAAAGAAAAATTAATGACACTCAACAGAGTGGTGCAAAATTTGTATTGATTGGATCACCAACCGGCTGCGAGCAAGTTCTAAGCAATCACATAAGTGGATTTAAATTAGAAACTACTCCCTCTATCCTAAATTAATAGTTCTATTTGGTAAAAAAATTTATTCCATATTAAAGTTTTATTTTGTTCAATTTAAATGATTGTGTACTTAAAAAAGAGCTTATTTCCCCTTTTCATAGAATTGAGTTTCTCCATTTAATAAAAATCAACATTTTTCCAAATGTAGCTACAGGAGTATTTTTCCTTACTTGCACTTTAAGAAGCTAAAGGCTTTCTTCTCATCTAACAAAGAGCTCGTTAACAAAGTTGTTAAGATCTAATTTTTTGGAAAAAAATTTTATATCATTACATGTCACACTTAAAAAATTTAAATTTATTTTTAACAGAATATCACAACAAAAACTAATATTATTGTCACTATATCAAAACCTTCATCAAGATATCTTAGGGTATCCATTGCTTATTTTTTGAATATACGATTATCAAATCATGATACATATTAACTATTATCAAACCATAGCATAAAATGAAACAAGTCTTACCTGAAAACATGTCTAGAAACTATAATACACACCAACATAAATAAATTGACACTCACTTTCCTACAATTATCCATAATAGTCTAAGTGTCACTATAATGATAAAAGAAATCTTATATACTATGTGACCTGAAATATACGTCTACGCCATGCTTGCCAAACCCTTCTAGAAGCTTGCTCCTCTTGAATATTTACATTACAAGAATGTTGAATATATTTTATACCCAATGGGATGGTTAACTAAGAACCATAACAATTTAATAATTAAGGAAATAAACAATTACTAACCACATCTCATGATCAACATTAAACATAAAAAAAAGAGTTCACTAAGTTTATGATAACATCAAGGAGATCTACATGACTCTTCGAAATATATACTACTCCACAAAGCAGCTCCAGACTCTTCTAGAAGATTATAGCCCACTTCATCTATGTTATGAAGCTAAGGCCCACAAGGGCTAATGGACCTAAATAGTTAAAATATTCAAAATTTTATAATTATCGGACCTCCTTTGTTGCGTTGCACTGAAGTCATGCTTCTTTTAAAGTTCTAACTCATTCAAACCAACTTCCAAACCCTAGGGAGAGATTCACTGAATAATAAACCCCCAAGCCATGGGGAGCCGGTAACTCATGATCCTTTTTTTGGCCATAAATTTCCTCTACATGGCTAAAAAGACCCACTTTTGGAGCCCAAACCGACACTAGGCTTATATGTCCTTAGGTGTTATACAAAATAGTTTAAGGTCTTTACCCCTTTAGTATGCACAAACTTAGGGTTTACTTACCCTTATTTTCTCACACATTTTCATTATGTATTTCGATATTTACTTACGTTTATTATACAAGTAAATTACATTAGTAAAAATTTGACTTTGAAAACATAAACCAAAGTATCATTATTGTCCCATCGACACATCAGTATCGATGTTGATGGCCATTAGCACCATGATTTAATCCATTATTCTACTGTCATTAAAGTAACACTATCCCATGTAACATATTTCTATTCAAGATCATGGTTCAAACACAGGAAATAACTTACACTTCCTAAAACATGCACCTTTTCAAAATTAAAGAATATAATTGATTTGAGGTTAGCAATCTAACCTTTCTCCTCGTAAGCAATATGTTAGGTTCTCAAAACCCTTTTTTCTCCCTTGGTTTTTGGTTTTGACATGTTGTACGTCTTCCTTCTCGATCGGAATTCCATTTTTGAAGAGATCGGGGTCTTATGAAGTCACAGGGGCATTTATATGGGGAGAAATTACCAAATCTGATAAAGTAACCATTTATTTTGAACTATTTATATCCTCATCAACTTAATTGTCTCTCGCACCAATGCATCGTTGACCCTACCAATGAAAACAAGTAATTCATTGGTGTTCGTGCGATGCATATTGTCACTAACTAATGTGCTCACCAACATATCCATGAAGACATTAATGACTTATCTAGAATAAATTTTAGTTCGCTCTCATCTCAATATTTTTAATATATAAAAAATACCTCTAAATTTGTGGGTGTCACATTATAACTTTCCATATTAATAATATGAAATTTATATAGGCAGGAAGGAGAAATTTGTGGTTTGTGCTTGAAGCCCAAAGTAAAAAAATTAGTAATTTGAATAGTTATCAAATGTATATTAGAGAAAAGTAAATGTGAGCTTGGTTCATGTGGGTCGCACATGAGTCCATGCATTGTGAGTTGTGGATCTTGATCTAGTAGCTTGCTTTAAGAAAGTGATCTGCCTACTTGGTTTTGACATTAGACATTAGATGGTTTGATTTGATAGGCTTTTCACTCTTAAAAACATATGAGAAATGTACCTAAAACAAAAGGAATATTGACTAACTATGTAGAGGACCTATAAGACATAGTCTTAATAAATTATTAGGTATGCTTATGCATACAAGAAAATAGAGCTCATCACCTATGAGTGATAATGATGTAGACCAAGGGGTCTACACAGGAAATTTAAAGAGAAAGGAAGATTGACCAACTATGTAGAGGACCCGTAAGATATAGTCTTAATAAATTATAAAATAGAGCTCATCACCTATGAGTGATAATGATGTTGACCAAGGGGTCTACATAGGTAAATTTAAAGAGAAAGGCGAGAGATGAGAGGAATTAGGGCAAAAAATTAAATAAATTAATTCTAAATTTTTATTGGCTGATTTAGAATTGATTGTGCACTATAATTTATATTGATCTAAGGTAGAATTCCTAATGAAATAAGGAAAGCAAAAGGAAATACTAATCCTATTGAATTTAGGAGAAGAGACTAAGTAGAAAAGTTAAATTCTAGGCTAATTAGGATCATATCATTCTACCACACTCCGCATCACTTTGTTATCAAGGAGACCATTCTAGATATTTTTCAAGTAACTCATCTTTGTGTATCCAAGTAGCATCCTTTGAAAAATGGTGTAACAAAGCAATAAAAACCTTTGAAACAATACGTCCACGATGACGGACACATCGTCATTCTAAAATACCATGAGATGTCAAAAGAGCTAGATTAGAAGAAATTGGCGGTGGAATCGATGGTGGAATAGATGATGGATCACCAACAAACTTCCTAAGACAAGAAACATGAAACACTGAGTAAATCTGTGCATTCAACAACAATTGGGGATGATAAGCAACCTTGCCAATGCGGTCAAGAATCTAATACGAACCTTGAAAGTGATGAGAAAATTTCTCGTTAGATGGTTTATAAATAGAAGTTTGACGATAATGTTAGTAACATAGATAAACAAGATGGAACTTCAAACTTGCAATCCACATGATGTTTTACATAAACTTGTCGCATATGGTTTTGTGAATTCACTAGAGTAAGACAAAGTTGGAGCAGAACTTCATCACAAGTTTGAAGAGTAGTATCCATGACATCAACCAATGACACATAATGGAGAAAGGACCATAGACGAGATGAAATGGAGTGTGACCCGCAGTTGTATAGAAAGCGATGTTATAAGACCACTCTACCCAAGGAAGGAAGGAGAACCATGTTTGGGGCTCATCACCTGAAAAACATTGTAAATATTGCTCGAAACAATGGTTTACCACTTTAGATTGTCCATCCGTATGAAGATAATAGGTTGAACTCATGCGAAAGGAAGTGTCTTTTAGGCAAAAAAACCTCCTACCAGAATGCATATAAGATACCTTATCATGATCACAAACAATAGGCTTAAGAATCCTATGAAGTCAAGCAATGTTGCGCATGAAAACCTTGACAATAGTCTTGACAATATAAGGGTGAGAGAGAGTTGAAAAGTTAGTATACATAGATAACCTACCAACCACAACGAAGATAACAAATTTGCCCTGAACCTTGGGTAAGCCTTCTATGAAATCCATGTTGATATCCTCCTAGATTCTCTCAGAGAATGGGAAGTGGCTGAAGAAGACCAGAAGAAGTGGTAAAATCACTATTAGCTTGTTGGCTTATGTTGCAATGGGCAACAAATTGTTCGATTGTGTGTTTAAAACCACACAAGCGCAACTTTGAGATACCCTTTTTTATGTTCAAAATATACCTTCATGTCCTATAGTTAGTGTAGAATGACAAAGATGGAGAATATCCTAGCATAACTACTCGGAATTAGGAAGCCAAAGGCGACCACTCCATAACAGAAAACCACCATGCAAAACAAAATCCGGTGAGAGAGAAGGATCCATTTTTAAGCACGTAATAATAGCACATGCAGCCCTGTCGGTTTCATAGGCTGTTCATAAGTCCATTAGAAAAGGAAAGACTAGAGCAGAGAGGGCCTGAAAAGTGGCATTTTCAAATTGTCGAGATAAAGCATCAACGATGCGATTCTTGAGGCCACGCTTATATACCAATTTATATTCATATCCTAACAACTTAGAGACCCAATGTCGCTAAGAGAGAGTTGCAACATTTTGATCCATAAAGTATTTTAGATGTTGATGATTTATTCGAATGATAAAGTGACGACCTTAAGAGGTAGGGCCTTCATTTAGTCACAACATGGATGATAGAGAACATCTCATGCTTATAAGTGGATAATAGAAGAGAATGTTCACATAAAGCCTTGCTTTAAAAGGCGATGGGATGGTCATCTTGCATAAGAATTGCATGAAGACCGACATCAGAAGCATCACTTTCAACAATAAATATTTTGGTAAAGTCCAAGAGGGCAAGAAAAGGGGCTGAAATGAGGAATGCTTTGGGTGCGGTGCACCAAAAGCACGTTCGGCGGAGTCAGATAATATAAAGGTACCCTTCTTTTACAAAGCCATTAAGGGGGCAGCAATAATGCCATATGACATGATGAAATGTCGATAATAATCTACAAGGCCTAGAAATCCACGTAATACATGTGTAGTAGAAGGACAAGGCCAATCTCAAATGACATAAATCTTGATTGGGTCCATAGCAACGCCATGGGCCAAGATAATATGTTGCAAATACTAAACCTATTAACAACCAAAAGAGCATTTAGACCATTTCAAAAATAGTTGGTGTTCATGGAGAAGTGAAAAGATAGAACGTTGGTGTTGTAAGTGGTCCTCCCAAGTAGGGCTGTAAATAAGAATATCATCAAAGAAAACTAAGACAAAATGACATAGATAACTTTGAAAGACATCATTCATCAAACACTAGAACGTGGTCGGGGCATTAGTGAGACCAATTGGCATAACTAAGAACTCATAATGCTCATTATGAGTACAAAATATCATCTTAGAAATATCGTCAGGATACATATGAATCTGATGATAAATCGAACGAAGGTCTAATTTCACTGATAACTTATTAAGCACCTTCTTGATGACTAGAATATGGTACTTATCCCTTAAGGTAATAAGGTTAAGAGCTTTGTAGTCTACACAAAAGCACCAAGAACTGTCATTCTTTCAAACAAGGAGGACACGGGAGGAGTAAGAAGATTGACTAGGATATATAATGCCAGAAGAAATCATCTCTCGAACTAGGTGTTCAATCTTTGTCTTCTGGATGTGCAAATATTAGTATGGTCAGACATTAGCTAGCGGAGCACCTGGCTGAATGGGAATCTGATAGTAGGAAGAAGGGAAAGGCAGTAACCCTTTTGGCTCCTCAAAGATGGGCTAATGCTCATATAAGAGAGTAGCCAAAGTTGGGGGAAGAACATCAGTCTGTGGGACCTCAACTGAAGGGCGGTGTTGTAGTAAGAGGCCACGACAATGATAGTGAGAAAAAGACTCCAATGACTAATCAAACTGGAGGTAACCTAGTGGACGAGAAATGTTACACACCGGCTTTCCACAAAAAGTAAAATCCATAGTCATAAGAGACAAGACTTAAATCCTCAATCCATTAAAGACCAAGAACAACATCAACCTCCTTAGTAGGAACCAAGAATAAATTCATTGTATAAGTCTAGCCATACAATAATAATTTGACCTTGGAGCAAACATCATGACTCTTGAGATAATTTTCATCACTAATCAAAACATCAAAGGTCTTAGAGTCTTTAATAAGATATCTGGATGACGAGCAACTCGATCATTAACAAAATTATGAGTACTCCCACTATTAATTGGAATAGAGACCTGTTATTTCTTAATCATTCCCTTAATACACATAGTGCGTAGGGTATAAGTACCTGCAAATTCTTGGAGGACCTCAACGATGTATGATGCATTTTCCTCAAAATTATCACAAGTATCCTCCATAGGGTCCTCATCAAAACTTTCATCAATCATAAACAATTTTTGAGTTGTGCAGTGATGTCGAGTGGTATATTTTTCATCACAATTATAACATAGCCCCTTGGAATGACGATCAACTATTTGAGAAGGAGTAAGACGAGTAAGAGGAGGAGTGGAGGAAGAAGTACCAGGAGAACGGCCACCTCATGGCTAATAAGAAGAAGTAGCAGGGCGGGACAGAAGGGTGGAGGCCGATGGGTGAGAGAAGGAAGAACGACCAAGTTGGGTTAACTTCTCCTCGCATACACCAACAATACACATCATTTCCGTCAAGGAGACGTACAAGAAATTTTATAATTCGGCCTTAATATGAGCCTAAAGATCAGCTTAAAAGACACCAATAAGGGTGTGCTTAGGCTATCCTTACACACGGTTTACCAAGTGCTCGAACTCATTTTGGTAGTCCTGAATAGATCCTCATTGTCGAACTTGAGGCAACAAGTTGTTAAAATATTGATAGGTAGATTGTTGAAACGAATAAGAAGAGCATGCTTTAACTCAGGCTTTAGTAGTGTCCAAGTGTTGAGTAAGAAACTGGTTGACCCAAAGCATAGCACGACCCTCTATATGAAAAGAAGCTATTTCACACTTTTCATGATCCAAAGTGCAATGAAAAGGGAGGAAACACTTCGCTTGAAAAACCCATACATCTAGGTCGTCACATTTGAAGACCAAAAAAGTCATGGAAATCAAGTGAGCCTGAACAGCAAGGTTTTGATAAGGAAGTGCGCTGCCATAAGGGTAGTCGACACGACCACAATTATGACTAACACTGTCAAAAATTTGTCTCTTCAAGGAAAGCATCATCATAGTCATAATGTTCGTTGAGAGGGGCGTAACCCAATGGATAAGGGGTTGCTGCATCCAAATAGGGGCCATGAGCATGCAAAATGTGACATGGTGGCTGATCTGCTACACTTGGTGAGGTGTGGGTGGGGGGCGAATTGGCCGTGTGGGTGTTGGGATCCTAGGGAATGACCAACCTAGTGCGAACCGGTCCAACAAAAGACTAGTCAACCCACATAAAATCGTCTGGAGGGGTTGACGCACTGGGAGGTCAAGAGGGAGGACCAGCTAAGTAGCGATAGGGCAATTAGCTAGTGGAGGAGCGCAACTAGCCAGAGGATGACCTGACACCAGAGAGGAGCCATCACCATGGCTGATTGGAGCATCCGAGAACCAGGGAGGAAACTAAGAAGCCAAAGTTGCGAACCTCACAAGCTATGTGGCATCGGTCGGAGGAGGAGAGGGCGTGGACGTGAGTGGAATTGAGAGCAATGATAGCTGGACAGATCCTACATGAAAGGACGGTGCAGAGGAACAAAGGAAAGTAGAGCCAGAATTGGAGGGACAAAGGCAACACAAGAACTGAACGAAGCCCAATGGTGGGTGACAGAAGGTGTAGAAAGCCAGAGGGTCCAAGGGCCTAAGAAGTAGCCAGATCCATTGGCTGGATGAAAGTTTTGCCTGGAAGAGGTTTCGGCATGTCCAATTCGGAAGCTAGTGCGAGGACGGAGTATCAAAATCTACAAGGCGAGCAGCTGACGATGTGCTGGCCGTTGGTAGAGCCCCTGAGTGTGGGCGAGCAGAGGATCCCGACAACGACATTTAAGTGGCAAAAAGTGGAATTTTCTGCTTTAGAGGGAGGAGTTGTTGGAAGCACAGAGGGTACTGGGGAGGAAGATCTGACTATGGAGAGGGCGTGCAAGGAGCGCAAGACCTTGTTGAAATGGCAACAACTTTCATCCTGATTCTCTTCAAATCTATGAGTCATGTCCACTTGGAAGGCAAAAGGGTGATCTTCACTTCAGTAAGCTCTGAAACTATGGTTTTTGGTTGATGTTCCAGTTGTTGTGTATGAACATGAAGGCGAGCGAGGGAGGACTCCGAGATGGGTACACCACAGAATGCAGAGAAATCCGCTGTCGTGGGGGGCTGCTTGGTGCCGGGCGGTGGATTCTTCTACCGCAACATACTTTTGGGCGGGCACATGGAGTAAAATCTCCCTCAACTACCAATAACGTAGACCAAGGAGTCTATACTGGAAAAATTAAAGAAACTGGGGAGAGAAGAGAGGAATTAGGGTAGAAAATTAAATAAACTATTTCTAAATTTTTATTCTAATTTAGAATTAGTGGTGCACAATAATTTATAAAGATCTAAAATAAAATTCTTAATAAAATAAAACAAAGCAAAAGGAAACACTAATCTTATTGAATTTAAGAGAAGAGACTAAGCTAAAACTAAATTCTAGTCTAATTAAGATCATATCATATAAACATATATGAAAAGTTTTAATTGTAGGCCCACAATTAAAACTAGTAGGTGATGAAAACTATTTTTCCGTAGTAGTAATTACTTTACAAATACACACCATGTCACATTATTTTAACCTATTTTACATTATATCTAATAATAAAAACTATACCATAGTAGGATTTTATATATCGGACTCGGACGGATATGCATTGTAATTTGATAGACAAGGACCCAAGTCAAGTGGCATCGACATTCGACCATGACAAATTAAAAAACACTAAAACAAAAAAGTGGCATCGAAGCCAATTCTGGTTGTTGAAGGCGATCGTCATGAGTCCCGTCAAACCGACGATTTGACGACTCTAACATTGGTGATTAAGATATATAAATTGATTTCAAAGTAATGTAATTAATTGCTTCCCCAGTCGCTGAATTCGCCGATCCTGGTCACCGCCCGCCATCACTTTGTCCGCTTGCGAGACCATTATTCTCATTATCTTTTTTATTGTATATTTTTATCAGAAGCTTCCGAGCAGTACCACATAAACCCAACAAACTGGACATCGCAGTGGTGCATTTGCCAAATGCCATCCCCAGAAAGGAAGAGGCCAGAAAAGCCTCCTCGCTCCATTCCTCTAATGGCAAAAGCTTGAACGCCCCTAGTAAGCAACCTGACATGGATATTTGATATTGCCATCTCCCAAATGAGGCAGGCTATTCCCTGAGATGACCCAATTGCATCCCACGGAGTTGCCTTCAAACCGAACATGCTGGAGGTGAACGTATCAGAAACCGATCAGTGCTCGCAACAAGAATCTCCACACTGGATTTTTTCTTTGTTGGGTATACAACATAGTAAAGAGATCTCCACACACCACCGGCAACCATTCCAACTAAATAAGGGAAAACTTGGAGGCGAAAATACCACTCTCCGAGCTGGCTTTGCACTGCATCATGACCCTGAGCTAAGAGAAGCTAGCACGCATCCCGAATTATGAGTTGTGACAAATTGTCCATTCATTAAAACAGCGAACGTCATAGTAAGCACATAAATTGTCACACTTATATATTGTCGTACTAGGGAATTTTAAGGTAATTTTATGTCATCTTCCATGAGTTATCTGTATTTTAAACAAAAAATTCAGTTGATGTCGATAGGCTTGGGCATGCTTATTGGTGGGTGTCGACAAACTTTTGCTGTAAATCGACACAGACTTCAACGTGTCGAAGGTCTTTTTAGCGTATTAACACGCGATGACGTAACTTTCAAACTCACAGTTTTCACATGATTTCGATTTGGGCAAACCTCTCACCAACTTAGACTTTATACTCAGTAGAGGGCTTGTTTGGGTGTAACTAATTGATAAAGGTGTTAAGACCCACCCTAGCGGTCGGTCTAACTTTTATAATCTATTAGAGTTAGAATTTAATTATTATTAATAAAATTAATTTAATATAATTAAAAATTTATTCTTATTAAACTTAGGCTAATATTATAAGTTTATTTTAATTAAATTTTTTAGTAGGATAAGGATTATGATTCTTAATTGTCTATAAATATGTAAAGGATGTGCCTTATTTAATTAATTCAAAAATTAAATTTAAAAGTTAGTTTAATTTAATATTATCTATTAGTTATTTTTCTTATCTTTCTCTCACTAATTTAGCTTATATAGACATCGGTCTACAATAAAATACTTACCAATCCATAAATGCCCGACTTTTAATTAACATTGACAACATCAAAACTCACTAACTACGATAGACAATGTAATGTCTAAGAAATTTCTAAATTTTGAAGTTGACCATGTAGAAAATAACTTATTAAATAATTGGAATTGATAGCTGAGACCTATATGGACAGAAAGTAGACAGAAAAAGTATCAAAACACCACTAAGAACGAGTGCATCAAAGTTCGGAGGAGGGAGATATGACTGTTCGAAGTTGAATATAGCGTACAACGCCCGTTTACCAGAATTAGATGCATAATTATCCGTTTAAGTCACTATATGGGCCTGATTAATTAAATTTATAAAAATTAGTTTAAGAGGCCCAATTAGGCTGCCTAAGGGTGGTTTAGTTGGCCCAAACCTCTCTAGGGATAAGGACCCTATTCCCTTTTATTATAAAAACCTAATTAGGGCTTTTGGGAGAAAGGATAGTTTTTGCTCTTTAAGGGAGACATGAAGCTGTCAGAGGCAAAGCTTTTTCGACAATCAGAGCAAGAAGATGGCCAGTGATGAAGGAGGAGGAGCCGAGCACAAATATCAGAGAGCAACAAGGTAGGATGCTTAATCTTAGTTAAGATAGTAATTTCTATGATCAATAATATATGTTAGATATAAAATCTTTTTGAATGTTTTGGCCAAGCACAGCCAGCCACAAGCACCTCCGAGTGCATGACCTGCTCGTCCAACAATTGGGTCCAATAGGCAGCCTCAATGGGTCCTTTAAGTTCGTCGCTTGGAGGCGATCCGACTAGACTTGTCTTTACGCCTAGTCGTGGCCATCGCTGTACTCATTGCCAGCTAGAAAATTTGGCTATCTCATGGGTGGTTCTTGAGAGTAGAGCCTTGGGAGAAGTCAATGACTTAAAATCAATGAAAGGGCATTGAGGTGACCATAATGACTTAAGGGAGTGTACCGTACCCTAAGTGGTAGAATTACCCTAATGCCCTTAGAGGTAGTATATTCCGTTCTCACTGAAACGGATAACTTAGCTAACAAAGAGTTAGGGTACCCTATAATGATACTAAATGTAATGTCCCTGATTTTTCTACGATTTTTGTAACACTTTTCTACTATAACTTTGTAATTTTTCTACTATAACTTTGTAATTTTTCTACTATTTTTTGATTATTTTTAGTGAGAAAATATAACACTTTGCCGTATTTGAATTTATGCATCTACCCCCGATATTTATAATAGTAGAGTTAAGTGTGGGGCTTAGTCGCATGCCGTAGGCCTTGACTCGTATTTTTGGCACAAAGTTTGGAGGTATGACACATAAACAAGAGGTTAGCACATGATGGAGATATAAAAGGAAAAAGAAGAAGGTATAAAGTGGATCAAGATTGTGTCTAGTGAGTTTCGACCGGAAAGTTCCAATATGTTCAGAACGTTTTGAGAGAAACCCGAGAGAGTTTTCGGTTTCTGTGTCGTGCGCCCTCTGTCATCGGATTGAGCCGGTTCTTATCGAGATCCACTTTGCCTTATGGCCACGAGTCCATTGGTACCTGCTAGGACCCCCGCCATGTCCTCCTTGATCCTCCATGAGGTCTCCATCTTTTTCTCAATTTTTCTCACCGTTGAAATTCATTCTTGGGCCACCATTTTGCTGCGGTTTGCTGCCACCCTCCACTAGACTTATCTTCATCCGGCCTCCAAGAACACATGGGAGCCAGACATAGCTGCCATCATGCTTTCCTCCTCCGCAAACTACTGATACTTTCCTTGGTTTTTTTTCTTTCACTGTGCCAAAACAAATTTGGTCATAGGATGACTGTTTCATGGCCTCCATCGGCTGTTTCTAATCGGCCACCACCCCTCCATCCATGTGTGTCTGGATCAACCTCCTATGCCCCTCCGCTCCTTTCCTCCACCCGGTTCCACCTTTGCCTCACTATTCCTCTATAATTCTGCATGGTTAGATGCTTTGGGTGTGTTTCGAGTTGTTGTCATCGGTGAGCCATGGGTCATTTGGTCATCATGGGCTTTGCCCTTGCTAGGCAATAGTGAGGACTAGCCCCACTTGGCCCGATTAAGCCACCTCCTGGAATGGGCCACTTGCCTATTGCCATATACCATGCTAGATGCATAGCCGCCGCACCATTGGGTTTGGTTGAGGGTGACGATTAGCAGTGCTGTCGTCTCCATTGGCCACCATGAGGGCCTTAGCCATGTAGCTCTTTTGGGCCTTGGGCCACCATCGTCCATCCCCTCTCCCCCTCGTATGGCCATTTTTGGTTGCGTGTGCATGTTGCTGCGCATGCAATTTAGGGTTTAGGCACCGCATTCGCGCCGCCTGACCATTGTATGGCTGTGTCACCATTCGAGTTGACCACTGGAGCCCTCCTCCACCTATCCTCCATCCGTGAGAGACACTCCATGCCCTCCACCCTTATGTGGGTCCTTGTAGATGCAAAATCGATGCCATTAGGTGTTGTCCACAACCGATTTTGGCGTATTGAAGCCAGTTGAGTACTTCTCAACCACTAGCCGAACTTTCAGTGAGTACACCTAAATTCCGGTTGTACTTGCCACTAGTTGACATGATTTTTCTCCTGTCTGCCCTTAGTGCACTGCCATGGATCATGGATTTTACCTCATTAATTTGTGTCACCATGTTTGGCCATGAGTACTTTCAACGTTTCCTAAACCCTCGGGACAATATCTCTCCCAACTTGGCAATGCTTTTGGAAGCCAACAATGCCGCCGATGCCACCATTGTCATGTACTCACCATCGAATGTCACGAGTTTGTAGGTATTGGCTAGGACTGCTACCATGTCCTCGTTGCTCCTCCACAAGGTACCGATCTTTTCCTCAGTTCTTCTCACTGTTGAAATTCATTTTTGGGCCACTGGAGGGCTATTTCGCCGCCATTTGCAACTGCCCTCCACTAGACTTATCTTTGTCCAGCTGCCAGGAACCCATAGAAGCCAGCCATGGTTGCTACCATGCTTTCCTTGCTCCTCCGTGAGCTGCCAATACTTTCCTCAGTTTTGTTTCTCATTGGGCCAAAATAAATTCGGCCATTGGACGACTGTTTCGTCGCCTTCATCGGGCATTTCCGATTGGCCACCACCCCTCCATCCCATGTGTAGACATCGACCTCTTATGATCCTTTTCTCCTCTCCTCTGCCTGGTTTCATCTCTACCTCACTATTCCTTTATTTTTCTGCACAGTCAGATGCTTTGGGTGCATCTTGGGTTGTTGTTATTGGTGAGCCGCATGTCATTTGCCCATCGTGGGCTCTGCCCAGGCTCGGCGATAGCGAGGACCAGTCCCACTTTGCCCTATTATGACTCTGCCCAGAATGGCCTGCTAGATGCACATCCGCTTGTACCATTGGGTTTGGTTGTGGGTGGCGATTGGCAGTGTTGTCGTCTTTGTTGGCCACCACCAGGGCCATAGCCTTGTATCCCTTTTGGGCCTTGGGCCACCACTGTCCAGCCCCTCTCCCCCTCGAGTGGCCCTTTTTGGCTGCGTGTGCATGTGGTCGCGCTTGCAATTTAGGGTTTAGGGGCCGCATTCACGCTGCCTAACCATCGGATGGCTCCATCATCATTTGACTTGACCACCAGAGCCCTCTTCCAGCTATCCTCCATCCATGAGCATCGCCCCATGCCCTCTGCCCTTATGTGGGTCATTGTAGATGCAAAATTGATGTTGTTTGGTGCTATCCATTGCCGATTTCGACGTCTTGAGGCCGGTTGAGTGCTTCTCAACTGCCGGTCGACCGTTAGGGAGTACACCTAGACTTCCGGTCATACTTGCCACTAGTTGGCACGACCTTTCTCCCGTCTGACCTTAGTGGGCTGCCTTGGATCATGGATTTTACTGCGTTGATTTGTGTTACCCTATTTGGCCGTGAGTACTTTCAACGCTTCCTAAACCCTCGGGACAATAGCTCTCTCAACTTGGCAATGCTTTTGGACACCAACTCCGCCACTAATACCACCACCATCGTGTGCTTGCCATTAAACGTCATGATTATGAAGTCGGGGAGCTTTGAACTCGTAATTTTATGATAGCATGCTTTGAATGTGTAGCAACATGCTAGGATTGTGTGAATCAATGCTTTGGATGTTAAATCATGATCCATTTGAAGGATGCAAGATAATAAATTACACTATGTTGAAATGCATATGACGTGCATGTGTGCTGTAAGTATGTGGATCATGTGCTAGCGAGTATGTTGGTAAGCTACGTATATGGATCATGTGTGTGCTATTGATGGCTAGCGAGTATGTTGGTATGCTATGTATTAAAGTATGTATATGTTATATGTATGTGTGATGGACATACGTATGTATATGGCTATATGCTTGTGCAATGGATGTGTATGTGGGTAGTAGTATGGCCGATGGATGGTAAAAGGTGACTAAGTAAATGGTATGGAGTTGGATGTGGATGTGTAAGCATATGATGGAAGACGATGGATGTAAGTTTGATGGGCGAGGATTGGAATGGATTGGTTTAGTTTGGATCAAAGTGTATGTTGGGGGACTGTCAAATAGTAAGAGTATTGCATAATTTTACAAGCATAACGTATAGATTATGAAGTGAAAAGTACGCATGATAAGTGAGGTATAAGTAAGATGGTGATAACTGGGCTTGGCACTGAGGAGCTGAATTGATGAGGTCTACGTAAGATGTTTTGGCCATAAGGTGGATGGCGGAGTATGTAAGACTGTGAATATTTGTGGTACGATGAGTTTTGATCATGAGATGGATGGGTTAAGTGAAGTCTGCTACCCTGACAAACTAGGGTTTTAGATTGGGCTTAGCTTTGGCTTGATTAGTGGAGCATTGCATGTTTGAGACTTTTTATGGCATAATTGTACCACACAACTTAATTCAAACTTGAATTATAAGCAAAGCTAGTGATAGCATTATGAGTTTGAGACCTGAGAGTTTCAACAGATTAAGTTCCATGTTTGAGCTAGCTGATAATGAGTCAGTTGAGCATTTCTTATATCTTGTCATGGTGTTTATCCTGTGGGATGTTGTCTTTGTGCTGTATTTAGCCCTAGACGTCTGATGCTCTATTGAGAGTTATGTATGTTTTTGATTTGGTTTGTGTGCTACATTAAGCCCAAACGTTTGATGCTCTATTGAGAGCACCGTATAATTCTTTCTAAGAGTGGCAATATATGATTTCTTCCTAAGAGTGGCACATACACTTTAAGACCCCTAAAGTGTATGCAATTGTATTGCCCCTAATGTGTGGGTGTTTATGTTTACATGCTCAGGTAAGTAGTATAATGGAACTGCTCTTACCTGTTTGATCATGTGCCCCATGAGCATTGGTATGCCTTGCATGCCTCTAGAAAAGTCCATGGTGTTTAGTCACTCCTTGAAGGTTAAGGTGATGCCCTAGTGACATTCCTTTCCATTTCGACATTGGAGCTTATTAGTTGTAATGAGCTTCAGTGGTCGATAGTATGTGTACGACTGTATGAGTGAGCATATATGTTTATGAGTAAATGTATGATTTTGAGCAAGACGGTAAGCATATGTTTCTGAGCAAGACTGTAAGTGTAAGGTTTTACAAGTAAGTCGTATGAGTAAGATTATATGAGTAAGGTCATATAAGCATGTTTAAGTTGTATAAGTAAGCATACAATTGTACGAGTAAGTTTGTAAGACTCTGATTAAGAGTGTATGTGTAAGATTGGTTTCATGGTATGTATTTGGCATGATTGTATGCGTATGTGCATGATTATTATATGTATGCTTGCTTCATGTTTGAGTTGCATGAACGTATCTATGAATTGACTTACTGAGTTCACTGTTTAGAACTTCCCTATTGGGTATTTTCTTATTGAGTATGAAAATACTCATTTACCCTATTTTTTAGCCCCGTTGTTCGAGAGGCTTTTGAAGGTTTGTGTCGGAGAGCTCCTATAGATGAATGCTCTTTTCTGTGGTGGATTTATTCCCTTTGACTCAGATATATCCTTGACTCACTATGAGTATATTTTATGCTACGATCTGATGTATTGGGTGAGGTGAGAAATAAGGTGTTTATGCTTTCTGAACTTGTTATTTGGATTAGACTGTGGACTGTTTAAGAGACTTGCACTCAAGGATGTATGGGATAGATTTATATTTAAAACCCATGATCATGGTAATTTATTCATACGTTTTATTTTTAAGTAGTGCATGAGGATATTTGGTTTGGCCATATGATGTTTGATCGAATGAGAAAAAATTTGGTTGGAAAAAATTGATGTATGATATTTTAAATTATGATATGCTTTCACAGGTTTTGTATTTCGTCATTTTTCCCGATTTACAACTATTATATTGAAAAAAAATTCGTGAATTTTTATGAAAATGTGATAAAAAATCTCAGGCGTTACACTAAATAGCTTCAAATGGAAGGGGTGTGACCAGTAGTGACACAAAGACCTTTACTGGTCACAATGCCACATGAAAGAAGAGGAAAAACCTTAATTCTTAGGGTTTAAGACAACATATTACACTTGTTTGCAATGTAGGACATCAAACTACTAGGGTAGTATATAAGTAACCCGCATAATGTATTGGAATTATTTACACTCTATTATTAATGGACTTGGGTGACTTTATATTATTTATGTTGATTACTTTGATGCATGCTTTTATTATTAATGCGTTAATATATAGTAATAACTTGAGATTGATGAAGATTAATCAGGAGATATTGGTTGTCATTGGATTAGGAAGAAAACACCTAATTAAGATAAAGACTAAAATACCATTAATAGGGTTTAACACCGGTTCATGGAGTGAACAGGGCCTTGTCATAAAAACTTACATTAGTTAATAAACTGAGGGTAGTTATGAGAGTTTACCTTAGTCTCATGGAGACTAATAAGGTTTGGGATGCTCTCTGGGTCAAAGCTCATTGGATGAGCGATTTATTGGGCCAATTCACAATGTGAAGATGACCCAATTGGTTGGATAAATACTTGACTAGATAAATTTAATCTAGTCTAAGTTTTGAATGTTTGGGGGAGTCAGTGACAATAAAGGTCTTAGGCTTTTATGGGTTACACATTATTTATGTCTTTGAAGACATTTCTCCCAGAGTTGGGAGGGTAGAGATTGTGATACATGCACAATTTTTTCATTGCCAAGACAATTTGGGTATTGGATAACGAGGTCTTTACTGCAGGTTTCCCGCAGGTCTTCATAGGACTATATAGTATGTACGAAAAGCAGATTTGCATGAGCATCATGGAAGGCTTGTATTTCTCGCCAACCTGTGTCCATGAGCACAATTGGTATCTACTTCTTCATATTCGTGGTAGGCTATTGAGAGCCTTAGGGATTAGGGCTAAGCTACGTTTATGAAGTCTACTCCAAGGTTAGAATTGGGTATTTGAGGATTTCTTTGAGAATCGAGTAATCTTTGAGTGTACACATATTTATATACTGTTAAACTTAGTGTTAGTGATCGTTTATAATTAAACCCTTTGCAAGTGTACAAGATAATTGTACTAGGATAAGTATTTAAGGGTTATCAAACCTCAGAGACAGATGAATTATTACTAAATCTAAAGAGGAATTTGCTGATTAAAAACTTGAAAGAACTTAAACTTTAATTAAGTAAAAGAAAGGAATCAACTAGTTTAAAAGCAAGATATTAATTCGATGGAATTTACTTAGGAAATTGAATCCACTATAGAACCATAACAATTCCTTAACTTTCAATCTAAATCTAGTGTGAATATGAACAAGTATTCTCAGCTACAAGCTAGAATTACTTTAGAAAGAATCATTAATTAAATTCCATGGCATGAATTATCTTCGACAATAGCATGAATCATCTACACTAAACTAGCTATAGGCATGACCCGTCTAATCTTAGTATAACTCATCCAAGTCATTAATTATCTGAATATTAAAACTATTGTATGACCATCTCATCTAAATCACAGAAATTAGAATCGATGAAAATATCAAAACTTCATCAATCTATCATCTACAAGACAATAAATCAACATAGATTTGAATAAACATGAAAAGCTCTTCCATTAAAAAGGAAATCCATATCATAAAATTGTCATAATTCACAACTGAGATTTAAATTAAAAAGAAAAGAAACTAAAACTTATTTATAGCTTCGTCAACTCCTAAGTAAAAGAAAAGTCTAGCCTTCCATTATAGAAAAAAGCACTTGAATCTTCATTGAAAGCTTTGAGTTCTCTTCCATCTTCTTCTTCCTTTTTCTCTTCAAAAAATCTACTTGAATCCTCTGGTTTTAAGCCAAATATGTCTTTTTACAGGTATAAGATCAATAGGAAGAAGTCCAATTTGAAAATGATTGAAAATTGGCTAAAACTAGGAAACTGCACGTTATGCCGTTCGAACGCCCTGCATGCCCGTTCGAATGCTTGAACTGAGTTTTGCTTCAAAATCACGTTATCCAGATCGAATGGTAAGTGACCCCGTTTGAACGGATACAATGTTTCTGCACTCTGGACAGGTTTTCTGGACAGTCTATATTCTGTTCATTAAGCTTTTCTTCATGTCCATATTAATTTTCAACTTGTTTATAACTCCAAAAAGTTGTCCAAATCACTTTAAAGCATGTCAAGACTATTTTGAATTATTCCAAACATCGTCCAAGTACCTCGATAAGCGCACTTTACCTACAAAACATAAAATATCATATTTTAGACATGTAGAATATAATTAAAATCCCAACTTTGTTGAAATACATATCTAAACTAATAATAACTATAAACTTATTAATAATTAAACTAAAATACTAATTTCTATCTTAATCTAAATAAACTATAACTAACTATTAATTAACCTAATATATACTAGTAAATTAGGTAAAAAGGCATATAAAATAGATATATATATATATATATATATATATATATATATATATATATATATATATATTTCATACTTATCAGTTAGGTCAGAACAATTAAGGGTGGCTAGTATCATGTGCCATTCTAGTTGACATATAATGTGTATGTCTGTCCATGTAATTAGACAATGGTATTAATTATTTAATAAGGGCTATGAGATAATTAATGATATTGATTGCTATTGGTTGTTAATTAGCAAAAGTTGAACAATAAAAGAACTTGCATAAAATGTAAGTCGATTGAAAATACTTAAGCATTGAATGTTTGATACTACGCTTCTTGAGATATTGTAGTTTCTAAGCATAATTACGTTTGGATTCGATCTTGCTGGAATAACATTAGAGATGTTGTCTAATGAGTATGTAGGCATCCAACATCGGGTGATGTTGGTCCGTTCCGAAAAACATTAATAAAACATTTTGTTCTTTCTTCTCTTGAGGGTGGAGAGGTTTTGTTGTTGTTTTTATTTGTTTTGTTTTGGTTGGTTGTAGCTTCTCGAGGTGAGGACAAGTGAGACTGGGATTGACAAATGTAACGACCCGTTTTTCGGTTACGCTTAACCTGGGTGGGTTAAGGGTAATTTAGTAATTTGTTATTAGGGTTAGGGGGTTTCATTAGGTGAAATCCCTATATCTGGGTAGAGCTCGAAAAGTGTGCCACATGGGCGGGACCTACACAAAAGTGCCGGATAACCTACCCATGTGTGGTCTTGTTTCGAAGGGCTCATCAATACGAGTCCATCGGTATCAAGAGCGTGCGATTTCAACATTGAGGTTGGAAGGTATCGTGTTTTGAAGTCAAGATATTATTTGAATAAAATAATATCTTTCTAGATAAGATCAACAACGCAGTGGATAGGATTGCTGACGAAGCGGATAGGATTGCTGATGCAAGCGGATAGGATTGCTGACGAAGCGGATAGGATTGATGACGCAAGCGGATAGGGTTGCTGACGAAGCGGATAAGCTCGACACGTGTCAGCCTCACATCTCTCCAAGTTTTCTATAAATAGCACCTGCAGCATCCAGAAGGGAAGAAGAGAATTCTCTCCCACGTTTTCATATTTCTCTCCCACGTTCAGAAATTTCTGTTCTTCATTTCTCACTCTTTTAAGTCCGATTCGAGTGGTTCTTGAGGTGTTCCTAGCTAATTCGAGGGTGATCTACGCAATGGCATGGTCCTTTCCTCGAGTTGGCACTCCTATAAAGGAGGAATGACCCGGGGCAAGAGGAGGCTCTGTCTGCCACCCTCCTACCCCAAGAGAGAAAGAGAGAGAGATGGCCCGGTGAGAGAGGAGGCTTCGTCCTCTATTACCGGGCCAAATCAAGAGAAGTGGCCTGAAGTAGGGGAGGCTTTGTTCTCCACCGAAGGGCCACGATGTGTGAGGAACACCCCGACTAGGGGAGGTTCTGTCCGCCGCCCACAGGCGCAGAAAATGAGAAGTCTCCGGGAAAGGGGAGAGTTGGTTGGGTTGTCTTTCGGTGCAAGAAGATGAACGCGTGGAGGCCAGAGGAGGCTCTGTCCGCTGTCTCCGGATCTGAAGGGGAGGATGCCCAGAAACGTGCATCCTGAATACCGCTACCTCGTGAGACATTAGAGGAGTAAGAGTTTCTTACCTTCTATTTAAGTATAGAATGACATGTGCTAGTTATGAAGTGTGCCGTCTCGCTTTGGGTTAGAGAGAGACGGGCTGTGCGTGTGTTATATTATGATATGTGTTGCTTATATGCCATGTTGTGTGCCGTCTAGCTCTGGGTGAGAGAGAGACGGGTTGTGTGTGGGTTTATATATATATTGTTATGCTATGCTTATATTCATGATGTGTGTCGTCTTTCTCTGGGTTAGAGAGAGACGGGCGGTGCGTGTGTTATATTATGACATGTGTTGCTTATATGCCATGATGTGTGCCATCTCGCTCTGGGTGAGAGAGAGACGGGTTGTGTGTGGGTTTATATATATATTGTTATGCTATGCTTATATGCATGATGTGTGCCGTCTCCCTCTGGGTTAGAGAGAGACGGGTTGTGTGTGTGTTTATCTTATGATATGCTTTGCTTATATGCCATGATGTGTGTTGTCTTGCTCTGGGATAGAGAGAGACGTGTTGTGTGTGTGTTGGGTCTCGGCTCAGTGATAGAGCGAGACCTATGATTGTGTTCCGTCTCACTCTATGATAGAGCAAGACGTGTGATGCGTGCGGTCTCGGCTAAGTGATATAGCGAGACGTGTGATGCGTGTGGTCTCGGCTCAGTGATGGAGTGAGACGTGTGATGTGTGGTCTTGCTCTAGGATAGAGTGAGGAATGATGTGATGGTCTTGCTCTAGGATAGAGTGAGGAATGTTGTGGTGGTCATGTGGTGCTCGTCTCTATGATAGAGCGAGGTATGTGTTGCCGGTGTTTTACGGGTTTTCGTATAACCCCGATTAAATATTCGGGTATACGTATGTGTTTTCGTATGGTTTGATGTATGTAGTAGCCAGTAGGCAGAACTACGACCGGATCCGATCGTATCGGAGTAACATCGTGGATGTTATCTGATATGTACGTAGGCAACCAACAGCAATGCAACGTTGGCCCTGTCTGAATTAGTTATATAATTAGGCCAGTTCTTGCCTACGTGCAACGGAGCACTAAAGTCCCATAGCACGTAGAGGAACGAGAAGACTCTCGCACTCAAAGTGTGCCGCGCTTGGTTCTGGGTTTGGTTTTCATCGATTTTGGGACCCCCGGCCCGGGTCGGTTTTTGGGTTGGGGCGTCACAACAAACATGAGGTGCAGTTCCTCATTTCTTCAAATTAAGTATGTGTATCTTTGGCATGAGAGTCAACCTAGTTATTTAGTTTTAGACTGATGACGAACTTGTACTTAGATGGATAGGCTATTCTTCATGGATTTTGTGATGTGTAATAATAATATATGATTTGATATTTGTATTTATGAATCCCAATTATTATGATCTAGAAATTTAATTGAATGGTTTATTTTGTACAAAAAAGAAAAAAAATATCGTGATTTACCGTTCATGTTTTTTAAAAAGGCTTTTAAAAATCTGGGTCGTGACAGACAATATTCTTACATTACATTCCTTTTGTCTTGGAGCTCACAATACAATCTTCTCCTCTCAAGGTTCTAAGTGCCTCCCACACTTTAAAGGTTTAATTCTGTATGATAGAAACCAATTTATGGGAGGAAAACCTCCATGCAAAGTAAGGTATAGTCCAATGTGTTTTTGCTTGTTTCCGACGGGCCTTGGCCTCAAGTTCAACACATCAAACTTCTTGTTGAAGGTCACCTCAACATGCACTACACGTGTCATAGAATGGGATCCTTGTAATAGTTAGATCTGCCTCTTCCTTTCTGTTGACAATGGGGTGGATCCAACCATAAACCATGGATATCCAAAACCTACGGTAGTCCTCCTCATCATCCCTCTATCGACAACATTTGACCAACAAAAAAATGGTTTCCTGACAAGATTGCATGACCATAGGCCATGTGGAGGGGGTTAACCTGGTAATTGTTGGATCTTGTTCATGTTATGCCCTGACTTTTAGATTAAAAGTCAAAATTTTGTAAAATTCATAATCATGGAGGGCTCAAATCAAGCATGTATAAACAAGTAACCTTTAAATATATTGAATTACAAAAGTACAAAATTTTAAAAGTAAGGGCTATAGATGCTACAATATCATGTCAGCTTTAATATACAGTGTGAACAAAAAGACATTAAGCAAAACCAGCGTATCGGCCGCTTTTTCCACAGACCGTTTTGCTATAGCCCCAAACTGGTGTCTACACTTGCAATATCTGGGGGTGAGTAGATATAATGTTTATACCCAGTAGGTAGTATTAAATTCGACTAACATGCTAGGGAAAAATAAATTATATTTTAAATTTATGACTTAAAAACTAAGGTCAAATTATTTGCATTGCTTAAAATAAATAAATTTCATTCGTAGAATGTCACCAATACTAAAACGACAAACACCCATGCTCATGAGGCAATGAGATTAGAAGAAGAGAGGTTTTCCAATGATACCCTAACTCCTAAGCTTGTTATAAGTCTCATTAGGCAGTATCTAGGAGTAATAGACTCTTATAGTTCTTGGGTTGTGTGCCAACCTTCAAATTCTGAATTTTAAAAATGACCAAAATAATCAAGTGACATTCAAATACTGGTGCTTTGAAATATCTGGTTAAGGGGTAGACATTTGTCCAAACCCTAATGGTATTTTAAACCCATTACTTTAAAAGTAAACCTTAGTGTATGACTTAAAGGCACTTTAAAAATGGAGTTTAGCTCTAACACAAAAATCGAATTTAGAGCCACCACCCTCATGAAGCATTTACTCATCATCGGCTTAAGTGTAATGGGTGACACCTCCCCTTGCTCTGAGATAGTTTCTTTGTCTAGCTCGAGTGAGATGGGTAGAACCTCCCTTAGCACTGAGATGATCTCTGCTTCTGGCCCAAGAGTGGCAAACATGGCTTCCTCTTACTCTAGGTTCTTTTTACCTTTTAGATAGGCTAACTCGAAAAATAGACCCCCTCATGCTGTAGGGTGCCCTTGAATTAGCTAGGATTGGTTTTTGAATGCAAGAAATCAGGCAAGAAACGGCTTAGAAATGGACATTTAGAACTCTCTTAGAAACTAGTGTAATTAGAGTGCTGAAGAAGGCCTTGCTCTTTCCTTTGAGCTCTTTGTTCATCCATCCCTTGTTAACAAATTATGGAGAGGTGGTTTAAAGCTTCAAAGCAGGTAGATATATGAAGATTAGAGAGGAGAAAGGGGTGGGGTGAATTTGAAACCTCCTCCCTCTCCTTAAATAAGCAAAGCGGACCGTTGGATACGCAATATGTGTCGCACATCCAATGGCTGTAGGAGCCCATGCACCTGCAGCCAAATTGTAGGCTAGCCTGACCATTGCAACAGGCAATGGCATGTCGGATTGCGGCAGTTCAACTGTTGCAACAGGTGTCACTGCCGGCTGGCTCAATTTTTTTTAAAACTTGATAATTGGTTACCCCAAACTCAGATTTGTGCATTCTTAATGTTGTTGGGCTTGTATCGATGAGTCCTTCAAAACAAGACCACACAAGGGTATGCTTCCTTTCAAAATGAAGGACGGTCCCACTTATGACACATTTCTCGAGGCCTTGACCTAATGCTCCCAATATCAGATTTTTTGCATTCTTGGGCTCATTATAATTTTCTCTCTAATCCTACGAACGATCTAAGATGTCAAAAAAGAGATTAAGGCTCAAACAATGTTAAATTAGTAAAAAGGGTTATTAGGCCCAAAAGTTCAAAATGGGCCCGAAGTTATATTTTTTTAAAAAATTGGGTTGTTATTGTTCCCAAGTTTCTCTCTCACCATTTCTTGGTGATGTGGTAGCCTCCCATTTGTTGTCACCTAGCTTTGGTCATGAAAGCTAGTTAGGCTAGACAAGTCCTTCACTGAGTTTTTGAATCAGGCCATGACAATTGCTCTTGCTTCTTCATCTTCTGCTACTATTTGCATCTTTGGTTGATACTTAGCACCCAACCCACAAATTTTTTTTTCACAAGACAACTTACATACATGCACCTTTGTCTTCTTATATATAAACATATAACACTCAAAGAACATAACCTAAGGCTTTATATAAAAAAAAACTAATTTAACTTGGAGTTAACAATTGGTCCCTTACTGTTAAGCGAAGTCAATCCACTACCATAAAAATATGTTCCTCATTGTTGGCTTAAGCACAACCATGTTAAGCGAAGTTAATCCACTACCATTAAAATATGTTCCTCATTGCAGGCTTAAGTGCAACCATCACAACATAGATGAAAAGTATAAGGTAAAAGTCTTTAATTAAGTATAACAAACGAAAATACTTTCCAACATACTTATCCTATGTTGCTCTTACCGTCCTAAATTAATAGATCCATTTGGGAAAAAAGTTTGTTCCATAATAATAGCTCTATTTTATTAAATTTAAGTGGTTGAGTGCTTAAAAAAGAGTATCACAAGCTTAATTTTCCTTCTCTTAGATGTGGGCTTCACCATTCAATAAAAACTACTATTTTTAAATGTAGCTATTAATATAGGATGTAGGGAGTATTATCTAGCAAGGCAAACAATTAGGACCACAACATTCTTCTACCACATTGTTTAGAGCATACCAACAATTAAAGTATATGTATCTTCACCCAACAATTTCTTTTTCTATAATATACATCCTATACGATATTTGTATGATATTTAGCACAACCTAACCTCACTATTAACCTAGTATGATAGTATAAATGAACAAGCAATTCTCCTTTACCCCTTTTTCGTCCCTAGTATACTTCAATCTAGCATATCATAATGCGAGCAAAAATTGAAACCACATGATCCATGAATCAGAATATGAGGCAATCAAATTGTAACTACGATGAAAAAAGAAATTTCATCTTCCCACCTTATAATTACGAGTTCCCTCATACAAAATCCACCTATAAGTCCAAAACATTTTATCCAGAATAGAAAAGAGATATAGATAAACCTAAAAACTCACATTATGAGATGATTAACCAAGGTAGGCCGGAATTTTGATGCAATCACCACTGTCAAGACTCCCACGGAGGTGAGGGAAACCCTAACACTCTTGGTGTGGTGGAGGTTGAGGGCTAGGTCAAGCAGCACGAAGCCCAAGCCGCCAGAAGAGAGGGGAGAGGGGAGAGGGGTGAGGAAGGGAAGAGGGAGGGGACAGGGTGCTGCACTGGGAGAGAGGGGAGAGGAGCAAGGGAGGGGGAGGGTGCGCCAAAAGAGAGCACCAGTACAGGGAGAGAGCGCTGAAGGGAAGAGATTGCTTTTGCACAGTGGACCCACATCCTTTTATCTGCCCTATAGGCATTTTTGGCCTTTCTTGAACTTGTGTAGCCAAACACACGTGCACTAAGTCTATTTCTGCAATTTTGCATTTCTCTGCTTGTATTTCTTCCCATAGTCAGGTCTACTTCTGTAATTTCTTCTAGAGGACCCGTTGGAGTTGGAGGTTTGAAAGCTCCAAATAAGAATGGAGTCAAACATTGTTGGGTTTAATTAATTGACATAGGGGAAATGCTACTCAGTGGTCATTAAGGTTATTAATTTGGGTGTGTTCTACTAAAATACTTACAAAAAATGAATTAAAAGTTTGAAATTGGTGGGATTATCATTAGGCTGCCTGACCAGTTGGACTTATTGACATAATTGGAATTATAAGATAAAAAGAGCAAAGAGAGGATTTGAATGGAAAGGTATAATAATCCTTATCTAATGATGTATGGGTGCTAAATGTGAAAGAAAAAGTCTAAATGGATCTTTGATAGGGCGTCTGACGGGCACCTTGATCTGTTGGATGGTGGTTGAGGGAGTTTTGAGAGGCTATGCGACTTGTTGAAGAGCTCCTCGAAGAAGAAATGAGGTTTGAATCAAACTATTGTTTCTTGTGATAATAATTGATATGTAAGATAACCAAGTTTTCCAAAAGTTTGAGCTATTAGGAAGGAGAAATTTTTTATATTAATTTTATATTCTAACACCCCCTCACGTGCATATGTCTATCAAGCGCGACACGTGGAACACATTTAGGGTATAAATGTCTCTAACAAGATTTGAACCTAGGATCTTCTATAATGTGGAGCTTTGATACTATGTAAGATAACTAAGTTTCCCAAAAGCTCGAGCTTTTGGGAAACATGGTATCATAGCTCTAGGTTATAGGAGGTCCTGGGTTAGAGTCTCATTAGAGACATTTATACCCTAATTGTATTTAACATGTCGTGCTTGCTAGACATTTACACATAAGAGGGGGTGTTAGAATATAAAATTAATATAAAAGATTTTCGCTTCTTAACACCTCGAGCATTTGGGAAACTTGGTTATCTTACATGATATACTTTAATAAGGCAGTCTTAAGTGAATGATTAAAGAGGATGGAATCAAATGAATGGACACGGTAATGCATATCTAGAAGACTGGAATGGGGACAAATTAAGGGTTGGTGTACAATAGAAATCCATGGACTTCCGATGGAGACTATGGGAACTGAAACCCAAGATTTAGAGAAGGGTTTTGACGAGAGGGACCAAGTCTAATCATGATTCATTGTGGAGGTTGCTATGGAGACCTCCAATATTCATATACTAGGATACTAGGTGTAACTTAAGTCGAGCTGAAGGATCAAGAAAAATTCTTGGTCACTAGCCATGTGGTGCAACTCCAAGCAAGGAGTTGTACAATCAGGGTAGTCCTCTGTCAAGATCTATTAGTTTTCATATAGTGTGCAAAGAACTCATGTCGAGGGTAGCATGTGGGCCCATGGTACAATGTACCATTGATCATGATCATGGTCCAACCATTCCCCTTTTTTGTGGCTGGGGAGGGGAGTGGGTTCCATCCAAGAGTGTTGTGGGACTCCACAGGGGTGTTTATTTTGCAGCCAATAATAAGGCTATGGGACTATTGAGTGGGGAGTTCAGGTTCTTTAGACTACTTCTGTCATGACCCTAACCCCGAGAGCCCAGAGTTGCGACAAGGGGGGAGTGCGATGTGGCCCACTTGAGAACAATAATTATCTATTAATAATTATACTCAATTAGAGTAATCCAACTTAAGGTAAATAAATTCATCACAAGATCCATCTCTTGAGAAGTTATTACAATGTTTTAAAATCAAAGAAAATAACTAAGAGTATCATTCTTTAGCAACAATTAATCTTTTACCCCACTCACAAATGGCAATTATTATTCCACAAATTCTTGCAATCTTCTCACTATGCAATGACAAAGTTGAACACTTCTATGTGTATAAGTACACACAGTGGATAAGTTCATGCAAAACAAAACCCATCCAAGAGTTTACGCTTAGTAAGTCACACACACTAAACCACATTCTTATGCTTTGAAAACCATACATATAAGTAAAGCATTTAAATCGTAGCAACATAAATATGAAGCATTCCTCTTCCAATGGTTATTTAAGTAAACCACATACTATGATTTATGAAAAAAAAGTTGTTTCCACTTTACTTAGTGCCCTTAGCAAAATGACCTATAATGAACTGCATGTCTGCTGCCATCATCGGTCTTGATGGCATTGCCCTGTGCTACAAAAAATCCTCGGGAGCCCACTTGGTCTATTTCAATAATTTCTTAGGTGTGCACTTGGCACAAAATTTTTCAAATTTCATTATCATGTTAACTCGTACAAGGCTACAACCCAGTCCTACCTGGTGGTATAGCAACTGGTAGAAAAAACCTGTTAAAAGTGCATATAAAACATTTTACAACATCGAATGAGCCAAAATGCCCGATTACACATGTTAGGTCAAAACCTTAATTTTTAGACAGTAGCTAACTCCGAATATTTGGAAAAATACCTAACAGTCTCAAAATCAAACAAAACTTGACAATGGAACTTGATCCACTCGTAGGCTAAAAATAATTTGGGAGTATGATTTGACACATAAAAGTAATTTATTTGAAATTTTGAAAATGGCTGCTCAATTCTGGAATTTCTATGAAGATGGAAATCAACTAACATAAACTGCTAAAAAAGACTCCAAATAGACCCAAACATTTTATGCTAAATACATAACACAAAATATTGCCATAAAAATTTTGGAATCATTCAGAGTCCAAATAAATTGTGCAATCACAAAACATAATACAGTAGATCTATTAATCTTGAAAAACATGGATTATAGAAAATATAATAATTTAAATTTGATTGTAAGAAATCCCAAAAAATACCATATAAATGAAGAATAAAAATTTTAAATTTTTTTCAGGTCCATTCCATGAATAAAAGACCCCGTGAAACGAAGCCCAAAATTCAAACAATGCTAATTGGTAGAAAATTAGTCACATGAAAAGATGACTCTTTGACCAAGAAAAATTTAATGAAATGCTCTGAATTTTTTACCAAACCAAGATCAATGAGTCAAGATACTCTCTTAGAGAAATTTCAGATTGAAAAGAGTCTGGGAAGGCCTCGAACAAAATTGGCCCTTCCAGTGACAGTGAATTCTGATAATGGTTAACTCAAAGAATTATGCTATTCAGAAGACATCCTAAATAAAACCATAAGATCATCCAAGAACATCATATTTAAAAAGAATATACATGAATAGGGATTAAGAATCAGACACTAACAACAACCATCAAATCATAACAATAGGCATTCAAATCATGTAGCAGCACCCTTGAAACACGATTTAATAAAATCCTAGGCTTAATCATATCAAAACATAGGTGAACATATCCATGAAAAGGTAGCTCAGCAAGCGAGAAGTCACTTACCTCAAAATCCAAGCCCAAAACCTGAATCTTGAAGAAGAGAGAAGAAGAAAATCCCTTTCTCTATCAAACCTTAATTCTAGAATTCAAAACCCTAAGAACCATGCTTAAAATCACAAAATCAACAATCAAGAATGAAGATCCAATTTAACGTACCTCAAATTGATCCAAAATACTCAAAAAGCTTCTCTAATGGTGTACCAAGCCATAGTATTGGATTTCCCCCCAAACCAACGTTTCAACAAGTCAATTCCAAGAATCTTAAAAGTACTTCGATCAAGGATTAATGGTGGCAAGAAAGTTGAACAAAAAAGAAGGTATGGAGAGAAGAGGAGAAGAAACAATAAGAGGAAGAGAGAGGGGAGAGGCTTGTTCGGCTACCACAAGAGAGAAGGGAGGAAAGGGGTTTGGTCCAAGGGAGAGGTGAAGGAGGGGAGGGGTGGGTAGCCTCCCTTTCTGAGGGTTGCCTTCACAAAACAATTACTCTGAATGGTTGATTCCCTTTCCAAACCTATCAAATTAAATCACATCGAATCAGGGTAGAGCAAATCAACCAATTTGGGGTTATCCATAGCTTAGTGTTAAAGCAACCTAACAGATGGGCCGACAGGTTTGGCTAGCGCGACCCTGCCTACTCACTTACCCAATTACCCATTTTCTCTCAAATGGAGTCGAAATAATTGAGAATTTTTTTCAAAAGTTTCTAAAAATTCTATAAAATTGTGGGTGTTACAACTCCAAGGGAATGGAGTGTCCGTTAGAAACATTATGATGAAAATAGACTCTGGAACATCATAAGCAAGAGGAATAAAAAATTACTTATAAGGGAAAGAATGAGAAGAATCATTTGAACATAGGAATAAAGAGGCATTGCTCTAGAGGCATAATGAACTTATAGGTGCCCTTAGGCGGCCTGTTAGGAAAGGAATGTATGACTGCCAAGGAGAACCCATCAAACATCCATTGTATGAAGCGTAGTGCATTAGTGGAGATCTATGAGGTTTGTTACATATATGCAAGGTAATCTTGCTTAAGTGGCATCACAAATTACCCATGTCTTAGAGATATACTTTCTAGGAGTGACATTAATGCTAGAATAAAGTGTTGTGCTAACAAAATATGGGAGCGCCTGGAGGAACTTGATCCTTAAAACCAAAAGAGTAAAGATGAGGAAGAACTAGAAGAAGGTTCTTAATAAGGTAATTATTAGTATTAAAGTCTCATTTACTATTAATAGCTTGTGATCCTTTAGGGAACCTATGTGGCCGATGTAACTCTGTGGGCATTATTTATGAAGGCTCTCTTGTAGGCATGTGTGGTGTCAATTTGTTCTTTATTTTGTTCTTTGATAATCTCATACTTCAGACTATTTTCGGCTCAGTTTAAATAATTTGAAGGATATAAATATGGTTTATATATTTTGCTATGCCCCTTGTTAGAAAACAACTATCATAGCTCATGATATAATATTGAGATGAATTTTAAAAAAAAAAAAATTGATTTTCACCATTGCGACCATTATAATTTTTTTTTAAAAAGGTGTAATAGAATTTTGGGTCATGACATTTCTTCTTCTTCCTTTCTCTCCTCACCTCTCCTCTCCTCCACTACCTCCTATCGCCACTACCTTCTCCATCTCTCGCCGTCCCCTTCGCTGACCACCACCTCCTTAGTCAGCCACTCTCCACTTCTCTTTTTGCCTCACACTCTCTCCTTTAGGTTTGGTGGTTATGTGCTTGGCATCGACTAGCACCTCTAACCGCTTGACAGTGCCTTTCTAGTAGCACATATTGTGGCTTTTCTGGTTAGTGGCTACTGGCCAATTACTGCAACCCAACAACAATGGGGATAAAAAAAAAAAAAATTTAACCGCAAAACTAAGACTGGTAGGGAAAGATGAACCTTAGGGACATTTTTGGCTAAAATATAAAAATAACCCTAAAACTAAACCTGGTAAAAAAAAGTGAAGTGGTATTTTTGTTAAAAAAATGTGAAAATAAACTATTTAGAAGTACCTTCGGCCTCTTAACATAAAAGTGCTGGTCAAGGGGCCCAATACCAATTTTCTCCAATTAGAGAGTTCTAGTCTAGATAAAAAACGTAAGTGTTGTTGGTTATGCTATCAAATAGCATTGGTTATTTAGTTTATAATGGAAGTTGTTTTCACCTTAATAGTATCAATAATGATAATGATGTTGATTAGAAACGGATAAGAGGCTGGAAACCCCTAAACTTGAAGAAAGTCCAAATCAAATGACGTGCCAGCGACAAATAGCCAAGAGAGAGAAACGTATTCAAGAAACAAAGTCTGGAAGTAGCATTTTACGTTAATAGGGAATTTCCTAAAAGGTTTTGGCCTGATCAGAGAAATTTGGTAATTAAGGTCCATAAGAGCCTATTTCACAGGATTGCATGCATCCAACCAAGTTGTCATAATCAAATTTGACCTTTTTTTTATAGAATTAATGAATATGGGTGATAGAAGCAAAACAGGAGCCGAACCTCAAACAATCAAGCTTATCCAAGAAACACCAAAATTTGACTCCCTTAATTATACTACCCAAATGGGACAATTGGGACTTTGTGTGTGGTAGAAATGTAATATGAGATTGTGGGTGCACTGGATATAGCTCGCTCTTTCTGTTTCACGCCAGGATCCAGCTTGGAAAACATTTTGATGTCATTGTCTAGCCAATTCGGCGAGGAGAATAGAGGTTCTTGGGCAGCTTTCACAATTATTCATCCTTGCCAACACATCAAGTTGGGCATGATGTTGATTTCGATGGGAAAGGGAGAGATGCCGATGGAGCTCTACTTATGGACGGAACTCGCCTGTATTTGGAAAGGTGTGAATTATAGATCGTCCATTGAATAAGGAACATATACCATGCGCAGCATAAGTTTGCGCCGTCCTTACAAGAAATTTATCTTGTAGAACCGTTGTATGCAACGTGGTTGCATAAGTCCATTCACTCTTTAACACGTTTTAACATTTTCTACGTATTAACACGAGTAATTTCAGTTAGTGACTTCAGTTTATGTGTCAGGAAAAGAATGGACCTCCCCGCTACCTCTTGGTATATAGAGCTACTTGGACTGGATACTTTCTCCGTCGCTTGAGGCAGTGACAAAACTTTAGCTTTTCAGGGTGTGGCGATTCAACCCCAGCAGGCCCCCACCCTTTTGTTAGCTTTCATAACCCCAGCAGGTCTCCACCGTTTTTTACATAGTGCTGAGTTAGGTAAAGAATACGCGTTGTCAGCATAGGTCGGTTTAATATATATATATATATATATATATATATATATATATATATATATATATATATATATATAATTCTTTTTATCCTATATTAATAGTTATATTTAAAAAAAATAATTTTTATTAGAGGGTGAAATCTAATTCTAAGAGAAGGGAAAATGAGTTTATAATACTTTTCTTAAGTATTCAACTACTTAAATTGAACAAAATAGAGGTATTAATTTAGAACAAAATTTTTTAATCAAATGAAGTTATTAATTTAAGATGGAGGTCATATTATTTAAAACTAAGACTCAATACTCAGACATGGAACTAGAATTTCATCTGGGACTTGAAAGTTGAACACAACATTGGAACCAAATCTAAACTTGTCTGCTTGGTTGATGCATTTGTCGAGATTATAATGCCTAAAGACATGGTAACTAACTGTGCCACACTACTTGACATGGTACATATATTTAGATGTTTTTAATTTAACTCAATTTATGGTATTTGGGTGTGGAATTTTTTCGAAATGGAAGTATATGTTTTTTAGAATTAATTCTAGTGATTTACCTTTGAATAAGAAATACGGTTAATAGTGAAATTTTTTAGAATAAATTCAGATGTTGGGTCAAACCCATTTCTAAAACTTTAATGGCTTGCATAAATTAAATTGTGGCCAAATATTTTAGGTAAAAAATGTAAAAATTTTAAATTAATAGTTAAAAAAATAAGACTTGGTTCATTAGATATATTTGTAGACAAAATTTAGATATAGTTCACTAGATCTCCAATTCTAAACCAATATGATTGGTTGAATTAAGAATCTTTATTATGCAAGTAGAATTATATATTTATATTTATTCGGAGTAGAATGACTAAGATGATTAACAGTAGTATTTAAAATTAAATAATATTATATAGATGAATATGGGTAGAATAGGAATAATTTTTTTATTGTACCTACATTAACAATTTTATTAGTAGTAGGATGTATATTTGTTTGAAATACAATAGAAAAATATGGGTACTATATACCATATTATATAGTATATTATAGACCATGGATTAATGTATATATTTTAGATACTCCCTCTATCGTAAATTAATAATTCTATTTGGCAAAAAAATTTGTTTTATATTAATAGCTCCATTTTGTTAAATTTAAGTGGTTGAGTAATTAAAAATGAGTATCATAAGCTTATTTATCCTTCTCTTAAATATGGGTTTTACCATTCAATAAAAATGACTAATTTTGTAATTGTAGCTATTAATATAGAACATATGAAGTATATTTTATGAAATAACATAGAATATTATAGGTAAATGAAAGGTGAAAGTTAAGAAATTTAAGTAAATGAAAGCTTTGAGTTAATCTCGAGTTGAATTGATTAGGTTTCGAGTCGAGTTGATTTGATCTGACTCTTGTTCGAGCTCGGCTCACTTACTTTTGAGTTCGAACCTAGCCTAAGTCGAGCCCCCTTCATGCTGAGCTAAATTCAAGCTAAATTGAGCCAAATCTATTTAGCTTGTCGAACTAGCTAGACTCATTAGGAGTCTTATTTGCATCACTTCACTAACCAAACTATTGTACCAAATTTATCAATAAAAAAATATACCAATTTTGTTAAAATACCTATTAGACAATAATACAACTTTCTTAGAAGGATCAAAGAATTTATGGAGTGCCTATGTGTTTTTAAGCATACTTCTACTACAAGTTTTTTTGTTTTGGTCATGTTTATATGTGTTGGACACTTTTGGGCCATGCCATTCTTATTGTGTGGTTCGCATAGCTCAAGAAGTATGCACGTGACGTGTGTTAGAACATATGAATCATATTCATATGTTAGGTTACTAATTTCTTTGTCAAAATTATGTTTAGAAACCTTGGGTATGTATTTAGTCTTAAAATCTAATTAGAGGTTGTTGTTGTTGAGCCAAATTTGAATTTGACTGTAACACCCCGGCTTGAGTTTCAACCAGGATCGAGGGTTGGGAAAAGAAAATTGGAGTAATTAATTTTTTTGAAACAAACCAAGAGTAGCGACATCTATGTGTGAGAGCTATAATATTCCCCTAGCACTGTAGAGCTTAAGCGCTTCAATGAACGTAGGCTAGAAAAAACCAAATTTTATAACTAATTTGGATCGGGCTAATGTTGTCGTGTCGTTGGTTGCCTATATATGTATTAGATATAATCTATGATGTTATTTCAATACGATCAGATCCAAACGTAGTTCTGCCAAATGACTATTACATGCATTAGGCAGTACTAAAATACATATGTCAATATATATATATATATATATATATATATATATATATATATATATATATATATATCTAAAAATTTAATCGAAGTCAGAAGGAAATCATTGGCATCAAATAGAAGCTAATAAATTAGCAGAATCAAACATCTCGCTCCATAATAGAGCAGAACAAAACATATTAAAGCATATTAGATCATATCAGATCGTATCAGATCATATCAGATCTTATTCAAACATATCAAATCATATTAATTCATATCGGAGCACATCAGAGCACATCAGATCATATCATATTGTAACATATTGGATCATATCAGAGCAATCATAGCAAATCAGAACATAGCAAAGCATATATCTTAATCAATATATTAAGTCAACTAATTAAGATAAGATACATATGTATTATATCAAAAAATCAGAATCACTTACTCCCCTGTAGTTTCCAGAAGTAGTGGCATTCGGTGTTGCTCCTTCCTTATGCCTTCCCTTCAGGTCCAAAGTTAGTGGATGAAGCCTCCTCTTGCTCTGAAATGTTTCTCTCATTGAGCTCGAAGGCGATAGAGAAACACTCCCCTTTCCTAAGGCTTATCTCATTCTTTATGCCAGAAGGCGACAGACAAAATCTCCCCTTACCCATAGACGTATTTCATTTTGCACGCTTGAAATCTGCGGAAGGAACCTCCCCTTAGTAGGGGTTTCTCTCTCTACACTCCCAAAAGCGGCATATAGAACCTCCCCTTACCCGGAGGCACTTTTCCCCCTACACGCCCATAAGCAAAGGATAGAACTTCCCTTTACCCGGGGACACTTCTCACTTTTCGTGCTCGTAAGCAGAAGACAAAATCTCCCCTTACCCGAGGACGTTTCTCTTACTGCATGGCCCATCAGTGGAGGACGAAGGCTCTCTTACTGCTGGCAATTTCTCTCTATGCGGCCCAATGTGGAGGACGAAGAAACGACCTTCCAAAATAGACAAAACATGGGTAGGTTATCTCATAATTTTCAAGTGGGTCCCACCTATATGGCATACTTCTTGAGGTCGTATCTTTCATTCCTGATCTCCGTTTCATGCATTCTTTGATTCATTACGCTTGTTACTTCCACCTCTACCCATGTACGGGGATTTTTTCCATTAAATATACCTAAAACTTAACAAAAATTTTATAATGACTCCTAACCCTTCTATTTAGATGTAATAAAAAAATGAGGCATTACATTGACAGACTTAAAAAAGAGGAGTATATATGTTCTTATGGCTTGAAACAAAAAATTGAAGAATGTTAAAGGGTTTTGAAACTTATCTAGATCACTTTTCATACAAAAATTACTTTAAGAAGTTTTAGAAGAGATTTCAGGGGTTTCATATGGTTTTAGGGTAAAAATGGCAAAACAATAATTTAACAAATAGAATGATAGATTACTTGAAAAAAGGCTTGATGGAATGATTGATCGACACCTAATTTTGCCTTGTGTAAATTGAAGCTGAGAGTTATCGATGGATCGTTTTGTGAATTAATCATTCGCTTGAAGTGTCATGTGTTAAACAAACAGTGAACGATTGATCGCTATTTGAAACGATTGATCGCTTGTAGGACTAATTAATCTAATTAAGGCATTTTGAATTGAATTTCTTTCATTATTGAAATCAGACACCTAAATCGGTTTGGAGAGCTATATAAGTGATAAGAAATCACGAATTTTGACAGAGAAAAATCTAGAGAAAATTAGAGAAGAAGAGTTTGTACCTTTTGCATATTATTTTCCAAGGAGAATTCATATGAAGCTTTGAGTTAAAAATCAATGGTGAATTCATAAAGCTATTCTATAACTAAGAAGAGATTTCAAACAAAAGTTTCAAAGAGGAGTTGTAGCATATCTTCAATGGGAGATTGAAGATTAAAAAAGGTCAAAGTCAATAAAATAAGAGGAGCTTGTTGAAGGCTAGAAAAAGACAAAAACAAAGCAAAGAGGAAGAAAAGTTTTAAGTACTTTAGAGAGAAGACTTGAAGGCTAGCAAAAATAAATATTTTTGGATATCTAAACAAAAAGATTGTGTTAAGTCAAAACAAAAGTTGGTGGCTTGTTTGTGTTGATGTAATTATCTAGCTTCCTAGTAGTGCATTGGTCTTGTTCCTTTTGGAACTACTGAGGTTTTTTACCCGAGTTTGGGTTTTTCTCGTTAAAATTGTTGCATGTTTCATGTGTGGATTGAATGCTTATGGTTTAATTGATTGATACATCATGAGTGCAATTTGAGAGATTATTTACTTATTTTGCTGTAGAAAAAAATCTGCGCAAAGAGGTCATATCTCGTAGTCTTTATCTTTGATAGATAATTGGACTAGGGGCAATGCGGTGATCCGCTAGGTTAGTAGATAGATATTAAACTCACAATTTATTTTGGTAAGGTAGTATTATGTATCTAAGAATTAAATGTGCACTATGAGTGAGCTAAGGAAAGAGGACGATGGCATTGCATCAAAGCTGCATGAAAGTACAATTTTTATTTTTTTGTATTTTGGTGGTATTGTAATTAATGTGTGTATGTTACTTATTGATTGTAGCTCAATGTTTACATTACAATTTGTCACATCTAATTATGCTTTAAAGACAAGTATTTTGATAATATTTTATTAGTCCTAATTTTTTATGTCTATTACAAGTTTCACGCTAGTCTCTCTGCATACCTAGCATATCAATGGACAGACCTGTATTAGTGGTCGATACATATATCAATACCATTATGGCTTTCCATAGTCATTGGTTATAACAAATTGTCTTGCATCATTCTACTTTACTAAATAAAGAAAGAGAAACAAGTTGGAAATTAGTAAAATTTTTCAAAATGATTTTAGTATGAACTTGAAGGTTAACAACACACATGCAAAGATTTCTCCAAAATCAGTCCTTTTTTTTCATTTTTTTGTTTTATTGATAGCATTAAAATAGTTTCTACATAGATGTCACTTTTGTGTTACACTCTAAGGGTCTGTTTATTGAATTTGAATCTAAAACTTTATATGAATTGACTAAAATGTTTTTGAATGATCTAGATCTCAGTCTCAACATGAATATGCATCTAGATTTGAATCATCTGGATATGGTTATTTTTACAATTTTTCTTGTTTCACTTTTTTTTATAATATTTGAGCATATTATGTATCAAAATCTCTAAACATGAAGTAAAAAAAGTAAAAGAATCCAATTCCAAGAAATCTAAACTTTAAGGTGATTTTTTTCAGCCATGCTAGTTGCATCCTCCAAGAAATCCTTCACTTTGAGGGAAGCCATCGATTAAGAGATCGACGACGCACATGCAAGCGCATCTTAACACCAACTAACAACTAGTGTATGTTCACTGGTATGTGTGTTGTTTATCTTGATGATCAATTACTCCTATAAATGGATAAGATCAAGTGGGATGACCAAAAATTCTTCCATGTCCAAAAACCTTATCAATATTCCTCTCCCTCATGCGCTCTGCATCCTCAAACCCACGTGCAGTTGCATAGATGTGGCCATCAACACATAATAACTAATTTTGCTGGGCTTCAACTCTAATAATCTCCTTCGAGCTCCTCTCTCCCGCCTAGACATTAATATGAACTTGACAACCACCCAAGACGGCCCCCCATATAACTCCGTTTGCATTCATTGGCATCCCTTCAAGCAACCTCTTTGCCTCGACCAATAGACCTACCACGGTTTGTCAACCAACCCCTAAGTCATTGAGTTGGGCTCAACACCTTCCTTTTCATTAGCTCAAAAACACTAAAGCAAGCATCCACATGCCAATTCAACCAAATCATGGTACTCAAAGAAACAATGTCTCTCTCACACGTCATATCGAGCCCAGGCCGACAACCCACATGTGAGCTCAATATCCTTCAAATCTTGAGGGTTAGGACAATGCCTCTAGCTCAAAACCAAAAAATGTAGAGATCTACAAGATGTGGCCTCTTATGCATGAAATTAAAATTTCTAGTAGTGTAGAATTTCAAGCACACAATTACACAAAAACCACACAATATGTTTTTTTTATGTGGAAACCCAACTGGAAAAAAAATCATGTGACTACTCTAGGTCAATTAACCAATGCACTATGGAAATATAGAGCCTACAAGACTCAATGTTACCATTACCCTATCTAGAAGTGCATCTCTAGATCTTTTAGCCACCAAAGTCCCTCTTGGCACTTGTGAACTATGTCTTCTTCTTTACTAGTACAACATCTTGATCATCTTAAAGCTCCAATCAAAGCCCTTTTTTATTTACTTCAGCAATCCACTCTTTTGTGAGATATGTTTGTAACCCTCACAGCTTACCAAATCAATTTATAAAGTAATTAAGAATCAATCACTCATTTTTCTATTAAATTTAGTCAAAGGTGTTAGAAGGAAATAAGCATAAAGTTCTCAATTTTTTATTTACAAAATATCCTTCATTCCTTCCCAATTATGTCCTCTTTACATCCTTAAATAGTGGTCTAAGTTAGTTTAGGTCATTGCCTTTTGAATAAAAATAAACTACTTTTGAAATGGCCTATTTCAAGTAATCATGCTACAATTCAATCAGTCATTCCTTGTACTATTATGAAACCCTAGCAAACTGATTGGTCATTTCAAAAGTTCAATTGTTCAATTATTGTTTTGGACATGATGAAACTCACATTGGTCGATCTTCTTTTCCACTAGTCAATTGATCATTTAATGTTATGGGAAAAATCTCAACAATCATTGAAGCTCGATTAATTACCGTTAAAGGACGATTGGTTGCTTTTGAACCATTCTATTTCTAACATTCACATAAGGTTTTTTTCTATAAAAACCTAAGTGTTTCTAACCTGTGTGTATGTGATATTTACCTTTTACTCTTTAAACTTTAATAACTTTGATTAAGTCTTGCAGCTTGAATATTCAGAATAGGTCTACACTAGTTTTCCTAGCCATTCAATTACAAATCTAACTTGACATATCATTAATTTAATTAGACTTCACGAAACTTAAATGTACATATGAATGGACATAATTTTCTTCATTAAAATATAGTCAATTGCAACACATATGCGACATATATTCTTATAGTAAGCCCTCTGGCTATTTCGTAACAAAACCCTACAAAGTATGAAAATAAGAAAAATACAACTCTTTGACATTTAATGTGTTAATTTTCACTTGTATAAAAAACATAACTTGACTCTACTAAGGCTTTAAAAAATATTTGGAATTAAAATTAAAAAGTCTTGTAATTTGTAATTAATGCGAACACTACCTATTTTTTTTTCTATAGTACTCCTAAAGAAAATGTAAATTAATCATATTAAAATAAATTTCCATAATTTCTCTCCCTGCATTTGTGCGAAATATTTAAAAAGTGATCAAGAAATAGAAAAACCAACCATTAAAGCTTTACCCATCAAGTAAACTTAACCACATAGACACAAAAAAATCATGTCAGCGATAGGTGCGATGGATCGACTTTGAGTAATTTTTATTATATTTTTTGAACAACCAAAAAATCCCAAAAAATTCTAATGAATTGCATGCTAAAAATATAATCCTCCCATGTAATGTCCATTTTGTAGGTCAAACTTGGGGGTTCTTAATCAAGTCTCCATCTCATATTGTTCCTGAAAATTACAAGTATAAATTATTGAACTAGAAACTACCAAACTAAAACAGTGCCAAACTTAAAAATAACTTAAAAACTGCCAAAAGTAAAACCTGCCAAAAAGAAACATTGCCAAATTGAAAAATAGCCTTACTGAAAAAACTACCACACTATAAAACTGCAAAACTGATAAACTTCCAAACTAAAAAACAAACTTACCTTCTTTTAGCTAATGTAATTGGAACTGATATTTTTGGACTATCTATGTTTTCCACTTCTTCGTCCATTTAATCTACACAATATATTTTATATCAATAGTCTCATACATATACATACATAATCCAAACTTACAATATATATTCACAATATTGATAACGTTTCATCATTAGGACAAGGCTGATCTTCGGGTGTTGGAGAACTCATATCATGTTTTTCTGCACTATTCTCCTCTCCTATAGGATTATCTTCATATGCTGATGGTGAAGCATAATAATGATCTTGCCCAAATTGAAAGCCATATATATTTATGTTTGGGACATACTCATTAATGTTTGAATCAATATCAAACTCTTCCTTTACACTTGCTAGGTCATCATGAGTTGCTTTTGACTCAATATCAATTCGGGATGTTTGTGTTTTCTTCATCTTACTCTCCTCCATTAAATAAAATACCTCATCTAATTAGAGTTTATCTTCACCACAATTGAGATTGACAGTTGTGTTGTATGGTACACTAGAAAATATGCCCTTCTCCTCCCACATGGATCCTCTTTTTCCTATATTCTCCTCCCACATTGCACTTTTTCTTCTCATCTCCTCATGCCATTTTAGTACTTTGACACTAATATTCCCTTCAGTAATATTCTCTTTTCTTACTTTAGTTATCATTAATGGTATTCTATTCGATCTTATCTTACTCTCTCGAAGGAAACAATAGAGAGTTGCATTATCATTTATTTGAGAAGGTGGAAGGTCAATAGGCATTGCAATAGGATATATAAAACTTAACTTTAATAAGTACTCTTTCTTTGACCACTTACACACTTCATACAACGTATCTAAGAGAGCAACATAAGTCACCTCGCATGGAACTTCAATTAGTTTTGATTCTGCTTTGTAGCAATTATATTTCCTACAACTTGCATTCCAATGTATATCCCAAACACACAACAAACTTTGTGTATCCCTTTCTATGCTCTTCTTGTATCATATCAACAATCTAGTTGTCTACTTTTCTAGTTTTTCAGTTATCCAGTCTTCCAATTTTCCAGTTAGTATGGTTTTCTCTAAATTGCTCATTTGTGTGATAGAAATTTTAAAAGAACAATAACTCAATGTGTGTTATTAGTATTTTTAATACACCATAAAATAACCATCTGAAGACAATATCCATCTGAACATAATTCAAAAACATTGAACCGAGTTTTATGACAAAGAATAATTACATATATTAAGTTCTATTTATGCTTTAACACTTGGTAGGGTTTATGCTTGCTTCTCTGTCTTCAGAAGGCTGTTGTCATCCTCTGAAAAAGGGGTTTAACAGCTGCATTAGTAAAGCCCTCGATTAAATGTTATGAAAAAAAAACAATTAATGAATGACTAAATTCATACAGTAACCCTTATTTTGTCCATAACTGGTAAGCAAGTAACTTCTTTAGCAGGGCATGTCCTCACCAGTGAAGTCAAAAGCATATTGACATGACAAATACCACATATATAAGCATATAAGAACCCCACAGTCATCACAATTAACCTATTTGGGGTGACCTACTACCTCCACAATATCCATCGTCCACCATTTGGCGCACTCTAACCATCCTAACTTATAGAGGATTAGAGGTATAAGGACCTATAGCTTGCCCACGTCAGTGCAATACTTTTCCAACTCTTGTCCTGAGTAAAGAGGGTAAAAAATTTGAATATCGGCTTTCCATATACGGAGCACCGCCAAAATTCAATGATTGTCGTCGACATTGAGTGGGAAGTAATGATGCAAAAATTTTGAAAATGGTTTTCCTTTGACACTCAATAAGCTCTTTAAAGAGTTTGGAACTGATGTCCACACGTCGTCCCATTCCTCTAACTCTGGCAGCTTGATATGTACATCTTTAAATTTCATCCACTTATCTAATGCATCCTTGCAGTCACACACAAGCAATCTCTATAAACACATTACAATAAATTAACTTTCATCCTGACAGTTATCCACTATCCTATTCATAGTTATATATTTCACAGTTCATAGTTTAGTGTATTAAGAAAATGATAAGACTTACCAGGAAATGTACTGAGTGGAATGTTTGGTCCCTCACCCATCGAGGCCTATTGTTGTGCATGAGTGTCACATAAGCATCAATGTGCTATATAGAAACAAAACCCATTAGATTAATACATATTCCTTCTTTAGCTCTTACAAACGTATATTAAAACGACATAAATCAATACACATACTTCATCTCTTAGCCATCTCCGAGGGTTTGTAAAACCATTCAATAATGCTGGGGTTATAAGAGTGCCCCAAAGGTCTGCATATCTGCTTATTACAAATACCAAACCTCAAATCAAATACAATGCCAAGTAAATAGTATTAAAATTAAAAGGTTCCTGTTTGGAATAATAACAAATGAACTCACTTCTTTGCACCATTCTCTAAAAAATTATTTAACTTGTCTTCCTTTGTTGCCCCAAATAAAATCAGGTTAGTAAAATCCAGTCGAGTAGCCTCGCTTATCATGAGCAATTTATTGCTCTTCACCTTCTTAATGGAAGAGGTATCAACCTTTAAAGGTTCATGACACATATCCATGTCCTTCTCAATGACCTTTCTTTTTTTGCCCTTTTTTGTGGGTCTGTGTAGGGGGGTTTTAGATATTTACTCTTAGCCCTCACCCTTCCCACTAGTGTAATTTCCAATTTATGCCGACTCAAAGGATTATTGTCCTCTTCTTCATCCTACAGAAGAAGATAAGAAAAATATTAGTTCTTGTTCTATGCAAGTATACTTAATAAACAAAAAATATATGTACCTCAATGACAACAATAGTCCCCACGACATCCCCCTCCTCCTCATCCTCCTTTACATCCTCTCCCTTCTCCTCCTCCTCCTCCTCCTTCTCCTCCTCCTCCTTTTCCTTCTCAGCCTCCTCCTCCGCCCTTGCATCCTCCCCCTTCTCCTCATTCTCCTTCTCAGCTATCTCCTCCTTATCAACCTCCTCCTCCTTATCAACCTCTTCCTCCTCCTCCCCCTTCTCCTTCTTAGCCTCCTCCTCCTTCTCCTCTTCTTGATCCTCCTTATCTTCCTCACCCTTCTCCTCCTCTTTCTCTTCCTCCTCCTTATCCACATCCATCTCCATCTCCTCCTCTTTCTCTTACTCCTTCTTCTCTTCCTCCTTATCCTTATCCTCCTCCTTCTCCCCCTCCTCCTCAGCTTCTGCTTCATCGTCCTCCTCTTCATCCTCCACATCCACTGCCTTTTCCTTCTCTCCATCAACCATCTATTTAACCACATTCTACATAAACATAGCGAAGAAAATTATTAGAATAATTTTACAATTTTACAGTTTTACATTTTTAGCCTTTTCCAGCTTTACATTGTACGTACTTCATCAACATGCAGCAAATCGCAATCCATTTGAAAAGAAAATTTGTCTTCAACATCAAGCACCTACAAACACATCATTCCAGCTCATTTTAATTCAAATATAAAAATTAGCAAATTTGTAATAAAAACTTAAACCTCATAGATTTTTTACCTTTTCCTTAGATGCCTTGTTCATAATCTCTGACTCCAATCTATCTACTTTATTTTCAATCTTTCTCATGGAAGACAATATATTGAGCAATGTGGCATGCAAACCCTCATCCCCCACCCTATGTTTCCCATTTCTATCCTCCTTCCAATTGGAAGTCTCAACTGGTGGTGGACCACCACAAGGAGTCTTCCCAGCTACTCTGCTTTTCACTATAAAATTTTCATCTACATCTTCTTCTAATTATAAGCCCCCTCTTGGGAATTTCATTCCCCAGTAGAGTCATCATCGGAGGTAGACTTCCCATCAACATCCTCACCAATCGAAGTTGTTTGAAGACGGACAAATGATATAAATGTTGCTCTCTCATTCGCCAAGGACTTCAAACTTGCAACTTCATGAATAAGTGCCTTGGACTCTTTGTCCTCCGTATCTATAGTTATAACTTTTAAAACCTTTACCTACATATCAATACATATCGCAAGGTAAATATACCATGTATGTGTATAACATAGGTCATTCTAAACGAAGGAAAAATTAGTATATACCTTCCCACTAAAAACCGTCTCCTCAAGATAATCGAAGTTGGGCTTCGTGTAAGATGCCCAGCTACATATAAGAGGAAAAATACTCCTCATTTTGCTTGCACAACAATCCCCTAGCAACGGAATCCTCTCCATTACCCACACGTAAAACATAACTCTCCATCAGTTAATTACTAAAATATTTTAACAAATTCAATAAATAAGTAAAACTTACAATTACAACATGCACAAAACCATAGACATTATAATTTGCATTGCCCATAGACCTCACAACTTGCTTTAAACCTCGCAATGTGTCCTAGTAGTAGAGGTTTCCCCAAGGATGCTCATCAAAACTATCCAGGTCATCTATAAGCTGCAAGTATCTCCTAACTACCTTATTATTCCACCTTTTACCCACCACTAAACTTTCTAATACAAGAACTACCGCCAACTTTACGGCATTCTTGTCATTTTCATATACTTTAATCTTTTCGAACAACTCCTTTCTTATTAATAACTTTGACCTCCCAAATATTCGCAGTAAGAGGCTGCCTTTCTTCAAGAATTTGGGTACAGATGAGAGAGGAGGGGTAGAGTCAGCAAATCTCATGCTACTAACCATACAAAATTCTTTCGGTGAAAGCTTTATGTTCATCATCTCATTCACTCAAAATAGGTAATCCCCCTTATGCTTCTTAAGGAGATGGTTGAAGGCTTGAGTAGAGAATATGTTCTACGTAAACTTACATTATATAAACTTACCAAAATATGGCCTCTCAAACAACTTCTTCTGCACTTTGTGCATGTCAAAGTGCTTTTTAATTTACCAATACAATAATAACTTGACTTACATTGGGGGTCCTCTTCATATAACTTATTCGGCAGTTTTTCTTTTTTTATTGTTTTTCTGCAGTCTTTGACATATTTCCTATATAAATATGTTAGATTAAAAATCAATGAAAATGGAATATAAAAATATTGTATAATCAAGATATTAATATCTGAAAAAGAGAATGCTCAAATAAAATTAAGGGAATGCTTTTTATTATCTAGTTTTCTAGTTTTATAGTTTTCAAGTTTTATAGTTTTTCGGTTTTACAGTTATCCAGTTTTATAGTTTTTCAATTATTGTGTTTCATACTTTTCCACTTATCCACATATTTTATGTTAAATAACCAATAAATTTAATTTCAATTTTGATTTCTTTCAGTTCTATTTAATTTTATTTAACCACGCAAATTTAGTTTAAATTTACATTTTTTTCAGTTTTGTAGTTATTCAGTTAACAATTTGATAATAACATTTAATAGAATTTCTTCACAGCAGTCAATTTGAGACTAATTGATGCTTACTCATAACAAAAATACAAAATTTAATCATTACGTACTAATCATAGCAAGCAATTTCTAACTAATTAATGTTTACTTCGCAATAATATCCAAATTTTAGTTTTTATGTAACAATTACAATAATATGGGAAATGCAGGCAAAACCCAAATAAAACTAATTGAGAAAATTTGTTAACCAATTACATATGGGAAATGCAGGCAAAATTCAATGACTAAAATTAGCAAATATATCAAATTTATAAAAAAAATCATACCTTTAGATGAGGGTGAGGCCGAGATGTCGCAGTGCAGGCTAGGGTGAGGCCGAGATGAGGGCAAGGGAAAGATGGCCAAGGCCGAGATGAGGGCAATGAGAGCGGTGAGGGCAAGGGCAAGATGGCTAACGGCAAGATGAGGGCAGTAAAAGTGCTGAAGATGAGGGCGAAATAATGGCTCAGGAAGGGAATGAGGCCTAGAAGACTAAAAGCTCTTTGGCCAAGGGCGAAACGAACGGAGAGATGAAGTCCGAAATGACAAAGAGGATGCTCTCTGGGAGGTGAAGGTGGCGAGGGAGATGAACAATCACTACCAAGCGAGAGAAGACACAAAGAAGCGGCAATAGGCATTTGAGGATGGTATTTCAGTCAAAAGCACTCCCACATGTTCAAGTTTACTTTGGTGTCTACTTTGGTCAATTCTTCTTTTATTATTAAAAATATTTATCCGCTTCTATGTATATTGATAAATTTTAATATTAAATTAAAAATCTCATCTGTAAAAGGCCAACTCGCCAATCATGATGTTCCAATAGTAGATGTTCCACTTGCGCATGTAACAGTCCGAAAAAGGGGCATCTAGCAAGCTTTTTAGCCAGACAAAAGTTGTTGGAGCTGTGATCGTAAGCTCATAATATTAAGCAAAAACTGCACATCTATTGGAGAGGCGAAACAAGCAAATATTGAGGTCCAATGGCATGTGCTAAAATAAGCTGGTGTTACTGCTCTTATTATTTCTATATCCTCCTTGACCTTTTTTACCAAATTAGCACGTTTTATTGGAAGAGTTACTTCGTAATAATATAATTTTAAGTCGGCTAGAAATATTATCTACCTATTTTAGCAGCATTTGGTTCATTAAACAATTCCAAATAGGTTCGACGTATGGGGATTAGCTTTTAGTTGTCCGATAACCTTGTTCCCTTTTGTCATTCTAGAACTTACTAACTTTAATGAGGGAAAAAATCTAAGGCAAATGGTTCACACTATGTGCATAAGACAGATTGTCGTCGTCCCCTGGTGCTTAAGATCAACTGGGTATTTGTCTCCCATGATACAATAATGGGTATTTGTCTACCATGATACAATAATCGATATGTATGCACCTGTAGAAACATAATAAACTGTGTGACTTACCAATCAAGATAGTATTTTACTCTCCTTGCATATGCAAACTCTTTGCTGCATAGAAAACCCGTGCAAAATATAGTGTATATGGATAAAATATTGGATAATATTGAAAGACAATATACAAATGGATATGACAATCATATGCATAGAGGGGTATATACAAGATTGTACCCATATATACACAAAGGTATACATAATTATTGTACATTATTACAATTATTTTAATTAGTTAAAAAATAATTATAATTAATTAATTATAAATAAATTAGTCCCAAAAAATAAGTTTTATTTTTCTAATGAACTTGGCCCACATAGCTAATACGAGGTAATCAAACCAAATCGAATCGAGCCAATGGCGGTGGTGTAGGTGTTTGGGTTAACCTACAAAATATGTGTCTCTCTCATAAGACAAAATTTGGCTCTTTTATACCCATCTAAGTTCCTTGGCCTTTTGGATATGGGATTATTCACTTTTTCATTAATGCCCATACCCATATTGCATGGTAGGCTCATAACTAAGATTTGTATATTAGACTCCATCCAGCACATATTCTAACATTAGTATCCTTTGTAGAACTTTCTTAATAGTATGTAGACTTTGCATAACAATTCCTCATTTGTCTGTAATGGTTTGGGTTCAGTGGCAGTTTCTCAACGTTTGATCACCAACCAATAAAAGTTGAAAAATGACGTTTGTGAGAACCTTCATTGTTGTGCTCTCCGGCCCAAGTTGAGGGTGAGAAACCACTAATGAGACCAGTAATAGTACTGGCTTTATATTTGAAGAGGTTAGATTTTGATATTATTTTAATTTAAAATAAAGTGCTTTGATATAATATATAAGAAAAAAGTTTATATGAGCCTGGGCTCATATAAACCTACGTGAGCCCGGGCTCTATGAGCCATCGGATTTACATTCGTCGGCCTATAATACTCATGGGTTTAACCAATGAATATAACCCATGAGTATTATAAACCGCCGGATGTAAATCTGATAGCCCATAGAGCCTGGGCTCACGTAGGTTTATATGAGCCTGGGCTCATATAAACAGGTCTCAATATATAAATTTATTATATAACATTGCTCGTTTTGTGGTGAACCCATCTAGAGTGACCAGATATCATGAAGAGGTCTCGGTGACTAACAATGAGAAGCTACTACATCATCGTAAAGTAGTGAGGGAAATTGGGAACATCATCCGAAGGTTCCTACGTTGCTTCCTCCCAAATGTTCACTGGTTCTATAATCTAGTTATGCTTAGTGGTTAGGAAAATATATATTTTTAATTAATAAAGATTATCCTAAAATTTTGGACTTGACTAAAAGGCGATTGGCAACTAGCCTCTTAGAGAATGATATCCCACTCATTATCAATGCACTAATCACTACACATGCACCGAATAAATATTAATATTAGGGTTCATACTTAAAAGTTCGCACTTTGTGAGATGTGCTCCTGATATCCCACTCACGGCTACCTTAGATCGTGACATAGCTTTGTAAATACTAGAGACAAAAGATAAATCTTATCCTAACATGCATCTTTCATGCATATAATAGGGAACATTTGCCATAATAAGATTTATTATACACGGTTTCTCACAACAAAGTGACATCAAAGAGATTTAGTAATCAGCATCATTTACCTAAGCCGTGTCATCAAGGAGATTTATGTTGGCGCAGAATGGTTGTTGTCCTCCCTCCATATAAAATACTCTTTTTGAGTATTAATAATGAGCTCCACTAAAAGCTTAAACATGCTAGTTTTGGAGAAACGGAAGCAAAGTTTTCAGCCGAAAGTATTGTTTGCCAGCCATGATGTCACTTCTAGGACAAACTACCAGTATTGTTAATGGCCATTTCCAATTACATTAGGAAAGATTATTTGAACTGCATCATCATCTGCTGCCTTCATATCAATGGGATAAAGATTTTGTATCGTTCCGATGATGTCAATTGTGGAGTGAATTATTTTCCAACTGCTTTGCAAGGTTCTTTGTTCATACAAACCATAATGGACAGCCACACACGTACTGTAAGCATTGTATATGAATTATGATTGGACCTACTTAAAGGTTTAAAATGAATTTAACTTCTACAATCCTCAAATAAATACTCCCTCTTCCGCTTTATTTAACAAAAAAGTTTGTTCTGCATTAATAACTTTATTTTGTTAAAGTTAAGTGGTTAGGTGCTTAAAAAGAGTATCTTAAGCTTATTTTTTGTTCTCTTTAATGTAAATTTAACCATTATATTTTTAAATACAGTTATTAATATATGACCGAGGAATAGTTTTAATCTATCAGATCATGCATGAAAGAATTCAAATATAGTACGTAGTAATACATACAATATTTCTATTTTCCAACACATATTAGGAAACTCTAGAAATGCTAATCATCAAAACCATTTTTCCCTTTGCTAGCCTAGAAGTAAGCCAACTTTTAAATGCCAGAATGGTGCCATACTAGATGAATTTGCTTATTATTTCTAGGTCAATAGTAAAATTGAAGCTTAGCATTTTCGAAGTTCAATGCCAAGAAATTTGCCGCTTCCGTACGTGTGGAGGAGTAACAGGCTAACAGCTCACACACGCATGCTACTATTTAGAGACATGACCCTTTATATTTTGAATGGTCAATAGCTTTTCGCGTTGGAAAAGATTGAATGTGATGTATTGGAAAATTTTTTGATGCCCCCTTGTCAGCGTAGCTGAGTAGGGGAGTCATTCATCAAAAAGATTAATTACACACTAACACACGTTAACGTAAGTGGAGGAGCAAGAAAAGCTTGAGCTAATTACACTAACTCCCTTTATAATCGTTTGTAATATACTGAACTAATCAGCAACTTATGATCTGAGCAGAGACATCACTTTTCTTAATCATTTGCAACTGCAATACTTTCGTATTTATGGACAAGTTCTTTTTTCTCTTTTTAGAAACCGACTGAGAAAAAAAACAGGGAGAATTGTACACTCTATAGCAGTGGTGATAACAAGCGGAGGAGACTTTTTTTAAACCGGTTGAAAGGAAAAAGGACTCAAAAGCAGGGGTGGTATGGGTCAAGCCTATTCGAGCTTGGTCTAGTGTTGAAACTCCCTCTCTCAATTTACGCGCTAAAGTGGAGCTTCTTACACTAGATTTATCTTTTGGCCTACTTTATCTCATTCTATGAGCATAGCAACAAAATTTGTGAATTTTTTGCAAAATTTTGTTAATTTGGGAAAAATAGGCCTCTATCGAAATTTACTTCAAAATTTTGCCTACACAACAAAAAAATATTTGCGACGCTTTTAAAAGTCACTAATAGTCATAAAAATGTCGCTAAATGTATCAAAATAAGTAGTCGCTATTGCTCACAAGTGACACACATGAAAAAGCGTCGCTAATAATTTGTTATTAGCAACATTTTTTGTTGTCACTAATTATTTTTCTTTTACAACACTTTAGTGAGCGTCGTTCCTAGTAAATTATTAGCGATGCTTAATTTACTAGGAAATTAATAAAGCATCACTAATAAGAAAATAATAAAGAAAATATTAATAAAGAAAAAATCTTATTAGCATCGCTAATAATTAATAAAGCATCGCTAATATAAAAAATCTTATTAGCGACACTTGTATATGTGTCTCTAATAATAAAAATAATAAAAAAAATATTAGAGACAACTTATACATGTGTCACTAATAAGAAAATAATAATAAAAATAATCATTAGTGGAACTTTTAAAAAGCATCACTAATAAAAAATGTATTAAAAAATAAATATATTGCGAGCAACACTTTTTTAAAGCATCGCTAAGATGTAAAAAATATAAAAAAAATAATATAAAAGTCATTAGAGACACTTTTGAATGCGTTGCTTTTGACTTTAAAAAAAAATTTAAAAAGTTCCCACCGGAGCTCGTGCCCCTCCTCTAGCAAGGGTAGGGGAGGGGGGAAAGCATAGGAAGAGGGGGGGACTAGGGGAGGGGGCAACTAGGGAAAGTGGTGGAGGATGGGGTTGGCGCAAGGGTGGAAAATAGAGGGAGAAGGGTGACCGGGGAGAGGGGGAGGAGGTGGGTTGGTAGGAGAGGGGGGATTGAGGGGGAGCCCCCTCCTACAATAGGATGGATGGGGGTGACATAGAAGAGCGGGAGGAGGTAAGGTGGTTGGAGAGAGGGAAGTGAAGGGGTTCAAAGGGTTCTGGCTCCAAGAGCCCTCTCCTCTGGTAGGATGGAGGGAACGAGGAGAGGGGCCCCCTTCCTCCAAAGATGGGACAGTACGGGAGGAGGGGAGCAAAACCGGGGGGGGGGGTAGCCAGTATCTGATGGGGCTATAAACATGGCTGGGTGAAATTTTCACCATGTTGCAAGTGGGAATAAATGCCGGTGAAAATCGCTCGCATTTCATTTTTTTGTGTTGGTTCGGGGAGAGAGAGGGGGAGGGAGAAAGAGAGAGAGGAGAGGGTGAGAAGAGGGAGGAGGAGAGAGAAAGAGAGAGAGGAGAGGGTGAGAAGAGGGAGGAGGAGAGAGAGGGGAGGGAGAGGAAGGAGGAGAGAGAGAGAGAAGAGAGGAGTAAAGATAGTGAGTGAGGAGAGAGTGATTGAGGAAAGAGAGAGAGATTAGAAAAAAATTTAAGCATATTTGTGATGCTCAGTTAAGAGCGTCGCTACTGTTTATACTATTTGCAACACACCTAAATGAGTGTCGTAATTAGTATAATTATTTAATAAATTGTACTTTTTGTGTCGTTCTCAAATGAGCGTCGCAAATAGGCTTAATTTCTTTTTTATAATCTATGTCCTCTCTCTCTTCACTCACCTCTCTCCCTTCTCTCTCTCTTTCTTCTCTATCCCTCTCTTCACTCTCTCTCCCCTCTTTCTCTCTCTTCACTCTCTCTACCCTCTATCTCTCTTCTCTTTCACCTCTCTCTCTCTTCACTCTCTCTCTTTTCACTATCTATATGTAGTACTCTCTCTTAGACTCTCTCAGGATCATTATCCAAAGACTTGTGGTATGCTGCTACTTGTACTAGGCCAGACACCTCTTATGCAATTAATATCCAAGCCAGACTCACAAGGAGGTAGTGATGTAGATCTTTAGATACCTGAGAGGTTATTCAAGTATGACCTTATCCTTTGATGGACATTCTGATATTAGACTGGTTCATTTTCTTGATTCAGACTATGGAGGTAATGTAGCTAGTAGGCAGAGTAGTATAAGGTTTTTATTTACCCTTGGCAGTGTTGCAGTAGCATGGAAGTCACAATTACAGAAGCTATAGTGACAAGTTCATCCTCAGAAGTAGAATATATTATAGTAACAGAAGCTATCAAACAGTTGCTATGGTTGAAAGTTTTCCTAAAGGAACTTGGGATGACACAAATGAATTATACTTTATATTGTAATAATAATAGAGCTATTGCATTGGCCTGAAATAGTGTATTCCACATCAGGATGAAGCATATTGACATCAAATGCCACTCTATAAGAGAGTTGGTGGAAGAGAAGCAGTTGTCCCTTGAGAAGATCCTTAGAAATGACAATTTGGTGGATATATTTACCAAGATGGCAACACTGGAGAAATTGAATCTTTGCATAATTTCCATTGGTCTTCTACATTAGAGGACTGATAATGATCACACATTTACATATTTTTTCCAAGAACCAGCATTTCTCACACTGTTCACTTCAAGTGGGAGATTATTTGGAGACAGATAAAATTTAATAAGTCTTCCAAGTGGGTGATTGTGAGTAATAGAAGACAGTTTGTGTAGGGGTAATCGTTCAATGGTCAGGGTGATAGATTAGCCCCCCGTTCATGAAAGAAGCAAGAGCTAAGGCAATCGATCGATGATAGAGCAATCAATCAACACCCAAAAATGACAACATTGAAAATTAGGGCGAGTTTGACGATCACACGATTTGACAGTGATCAATCACTCCTAGGTTCAGATTTGGCCTAGGCGAAGAGCAATCGATCGCCAATTCATAACAATTGATCGATTGGTGTAACAGATTCTAAAACGTCCTGATTTAATTGTTTAGGTGTTGAATTTTTTGGAAATGGAAGTGGAATTTTTTTGAATTAATTCTAAAAATTTATTGTCGAATTTGAATTATGTTTGATAATGGAAATTTTTAAAATAAATTTGAATATCGCGTCAAACCCAATTTTAAAACTTTAAACTAATATATATCTCTCTTCCGACCTCGAATATACACGTTTTTGGTATTATTACATTCCTAAATTAAAACTCTATCAATTAAGATCCCACAAAAATATATAATTTTGAACTTTTACGGTAGGCACTACTTAACGGAATTTATAATATTTGAAATGGGGGCTGGGAGCTAGAATCGACAGAATCACTTCATGGGGTGATTAAGTGATTTTTGTCAATTCCGGCTCAAAACGGCTTGGAATAAACTTCAGTGCAAAATTTTCAATTTTGCCTACATTCTATACACAAATATAATTTCGATAATTCAAGCCGGAATTGAGACTGAATCAACGGAAACTAATAAAAATTCAGTGCCCAAACATCCCTTAGACTCTTCCTAATTGGCTACTTTTGGATTTTATTCCTCAAATAGGTTGATATGAACCTTGGCATTCCTTGTGGGTATAGAAGGCTCTTCTTCTTTATTTTGATGATGTAAATGACCATTAAAGAAGTTTTGAAAAGCTTATAATCATCTTGTACTCTTCTCTTTGCTAAATAGTATATAATGTGTGATCTTGTGTATGCATATAATATTGTTCAACCACATAAAACCCGGTGTGCCCTCTCTCTCTCTCTTAGATTATTTTTTTGTTTGTTCCCACTGCCACATAGATTATATGCTAGATCGATTCTAGCAGGAATTATAATCTACAATAGAGAGCCCCTTAATAACGTATGTTGTTCATTATTATACAAAATAAGTGAGTGAAGAGCGCAAACAATGACTGGCTTGGACTTATCTTGAGGCCTTCGCTAAAAACTATTTTTGTGAAAACAAAACTTGAGCTAAGGTTTTTAAGTACCTGGCAAACATTAAAACTGAAATGAATCCTAACGAAGCCTGCCCGACAATCGAGGGGGGTTGAATTCTTGTCTAGAAAAATACCCTTCCAAAGTTGTTCCATAGCAAAACTGCAAGCATGCCCTTAGGCTTACCTGAATTCCATGGGCTAGCATTTATCGCAAGTGAGAAAGCAGTTTCCTTCTTGTCTGTGATTTCCTTTCCATGGTGAACACAACCTTTGCCCTTAATGCTAAGAAAGGCTCTACTATACTACTTTGGTGTACCCGAGCCACCATCGTAGCATATAGTCAGGCCTTTCAGCCTTTAGTAACAAATAGAGTCTTCCTCCAGCTCTGCTTTCCAAGAATTCCTAAGTCCTTGTACTATTTCTTTAAATAGTAGTTCCCCTAACATCTCTATCTTTTTATTTTTATTGTAGGCACATGCAATATTCGTACATGAAAGAGTAAAAAATAATCCATAGAATATGGAAATAATAGAAAAACATCTCGTAATGTATATAACTAGAAATTGATTATGCTCCTGCAGAAGCATCTACTTGTTACAAAATCTCAGATGTCAAAGTGTGAATCTCGTATGGTCATAAAAATAAGGGACATACTATAGTAGTAATGTATGAAATTTAGTAAATATCGTAAAGGCATATGTAGTAGGGGTACATAACTTGGTTTTGGAAGATATGACACCAAAAGTTGTAGAGCTGGTTGTCTTTCACGTCGAGCCATTGAAGCAGTGTATCGGGCTACAATCGGAAAATTCCATCGGACAATCCCGAAGAAATAGTAAGATATGAGTAAGTGTTCTCGCATATCTCCCTAATACCGAGAAACTTACAGAAGTGAGAATGGGAAGAGGAAACGGAAATCCTATGGGTTGGATTGCTCGTTTGTCCACGGAACATGGATGGTGTGAGTTTGTAAAATGCTCGACAAGTTGCTTACATTAACGGCGCATAAACCATGTTCGTCAACTAAGTTTTTTCAGTGGTCGTAACATAATATTGGTTAGTGGGGAAAAACTAGGCCGGGACTGAAAAAGAATTAGGCGAAATGTTTGTTGTGTTTGTCTCCGGCCTGCGTTTGGGTAGGTAGTCAGTATTGAGATATCTAATTGCATTCAGATCGGGCTACATTCTGACCCAAATTTGGCAAAGATCATCTGTTCGCTACGATAAACTACTATAGGATTGTAGAAAGTTTGTTCTCAGTGATTCAAGGAGCGAAAGGGCTCAGAAACACCGACGCGAGCATTCGGTGGAACCAAACCATTTCAAGCGCTCCCATATAGATGTCCATAAAATAAGAGCTCAAGGCAGCTGTCCAACTGATCTTAATTAGGATGATTATAAGAGGACAATCAAATATATAGATACACTAGACTTGAAACTTATTAAGATTTAACTCACAGAAGATGTAAATCCGAGAAAAACTTCACTTAAAAACATAAAAGATACTTACTAGAGAAGAATTAATGATAGAGACATATTAGACTCAACACTTAGGCTTCTAAACAATGCAGAAGGCTTCTCTTTATTAGGATATTCGTCAAACATTGGTATATAGGATGAAATGGTCCAAGAAGGAATTTTGCCCAATTAAAAATTAAATGGGATTAACTTGAAAATTTTCTTTGTAGGGCTGACGATCGACCTAAGTAGATTGATCCAGAACAAGAGATCGATTAACTGAAAGTTACTGATGTTTGCCTAGAACTTAAGAGGTTGATTCGGTAATCGATTGACATGTAAAAATTAACTTATGTTTGAAACACAATTTTGACCCTTTATGACTACATCTACACTACAAACAAGTGCAATGACTACATCTACACTACAAACAAGTGCAATATGCTTTGCAGACTCTACAGATCAATTCCTCATTTGCCTATAGTGGTTTGGGTTGAGTGGCACTTTTGTTAACTTTTGAACTGAACCAAAATAAGGTGAAACAATGACGTGTGAACCTTCGTTGGTGTGTTCTCCGGCCCAAGTTGGGGGTGAGAAACTGCCTATGAGAGTAGTCATAAGACTGGATTTATATTTGAAGTAGTTAGATTTTAATACTATTTTAATTTAAAATTAAATATGCTCTTATATGTTAAATAATTTTATTGCATAACAACGCTCTTTTGTTTAGTTAGCAAGGATTGTCCAAGTCCTTAGGATCGGACTAAAACGGGCTGGGCAATGGGCCTCAATTCTCTCAAGCACCTACGAATCACATGCACCAAATAAATCGTAATATAATCCCTGTAAGTAGCAAATGGAGCGAGGGTTCACACTCAAAACTTCCACTTTCAGAGATGTGGGTCAGACCATCCCACCAACAAGCCTTAGTTCATCACATAGCTTTGTTTACTAGAGACGAAAGATAAATCTTATCCTAATGTACATCTTTCATGAATTATAGGAACCAATTCTATAATAAGACTTATTATACACGGTTTCCCACAACAAAGTGGCATCAAAGATAGCATTTGTTTCTCTTTTTAGAAATAGAAGATCGATTATCAAGCTCTAGGGATGAAGCATGCCCACCATCAGCGTCATTTACGTAAGCCTACGTAAATGTCACTTCAAGGAGATTTCCGTTGGTGCAAAGTAGTTGTCCTCCCTCCTTATAAAGTAAGTAATAATGAGTTCCACTAAAAGCTTAAACATGTTAGTTTTGGTGGCAGGGAAGCAAAGTTTTCTGCCGAAAGTTGGGTGCAATGAGCTTAGGACAAATGACAAGTCTTATCAATGGCCATTTCCAATTAAATTAGACAATTATTAGAATTGCATCATCATCTGATCTGCTTCACATCAATGGGACTAAGTTATTTTGTATGGTTCAGATGTCAATTGTGGAGTGAATTATTTTCCAACTGCTTTGATGAAGGGTCCTTCGCTAACAGAAACCCTAATGGACAACCACATATGTAATCTAAGCATTGTATATGAACTATGATTGAACATACTTAAAGCTTTAAGATAGGTCGAACTTCTAGAATCCTCAAACAAATAACTTTAATCAATCAGATCATGTATGAAAGAATTCGGTATAGTAGGTAGTAATGCATATAATATCTTTCCACTTTCGAACACATACTGGGTGACTAGCAATGCTGATCATCAAAACCATTTTTCCATTTGCTAGAAGGAAGCCAACTTTCAAATGCCAGAATGGTGCCATGCTGGATGAATCAAGGGCAAAATGTGCTTATTGTTTCTAGGTTAATAGAAAATTTGAACCTCAGCATTTTCGAAGTTTAATGCTGAGAAGTCCCTTCACCCCTGCCGTCTGCCATCCTCCATGTAGAGGACGCTCATTGACGCATGTTAGTATTTAGGGCAATGACCTTTTGTATTTTGAATGGTCAAGTAGCTTTTCGCGTTGGAAAAGATTGAATGGTCACGTACCTAGCTGCTTATGCTAATTGACTCCCTTTATAATCAGGGTTGTAATATACTGAACTAATCAGCAATTTATAATCCAGAAGCCATGTTCCATTTCTTACGAAATCGCAACTGCAATATTTTTGTATTTATAGACAAGTTCTTCTTTTTCCTCCTTTCTGAAACAGATTGAGAAAAAGAAAACAGGGAAAATTGTACATTGAATTGCAGTGGTGATAATCAGCGAAGGGGACTTTTTTGAAACCGGCTGAAAGGAAAAAGGGACTCAAAAGCAGGGGCAATATTCGCCAAGCCTATTCGAGCTTGGTCTAGTTTTGAAACTATCTCTCTCAATTTACGCGCAGGAGCTTCTTACACTAGATTTATCTTTTAGCTTTGCTTATCCCAATTAGAAGCATAGTAACAAATTTTGTGAAATTTTTTTACAGAGTTTGTCACCCTTTATTTTATGTAGACCACCCCCTAACATTATCCACCATCTTTATATATCGGGCCGGTAGATATCTACCAACTGTATAAAAGTGGGATGCTCTTAGATAAAGTAGGGGGTGAGAGACCTCTCATTATTTTGTTAATTTTAGAAAAATAGGGCTCCATCGAAATTTATTTCAAAATTTTACCTATTTTTGATGAACTTTAGGAATTTTTTTATTGAAATTATCTGTAATTTTTTTACATTTAAGATAAAGTCTTTAAATTTTTACAGTTTACGCATAATATATTTAAGCTTTTTTTTTGCTTGGGCAGGTTATTTTTGGGTTTTTTGGTTCAGGTGGATTATTTTTGGATATCCTTGTACTTCCTATACTACTACTACTTCTTCTTCTTCCACTTCTTATAATTCAAAATTTTCTCAAACTGAATCAGTCAAATTAAGCCTGAAATGACCCCTAGTTAAACGAACTTAAATGACAACTTTGTTACGATGCTAATGGGCAGTTTGCATTCCCCACTTAGCACCAATATATAGGCCGGAGTTTCTTACACTACATTTATCTTTCAGCCTTGTTACGTCCCAATTTATGACGGGTCTGCATTCCCCACTAATGGCTCTACTTGGCTGATTAGTTAGTTGCATATGTTTTGATTAGGTAATTAATTGTCATCTATTTATGAGTTAGAAAGTTGTGATGAGTTCCTCCCATATTGCTTGGCCGAAGAATACAAAATTCTATATTCCTTGATTTGACAAAAAATACCATCAAACCCAGACTAACACGACAACCTAATTTTTTAGACAAAAATATCCTTGGGCACGGTTTAGGGTTTTATATCGTGTTAAGCCCTCACGAAATCACATTCACAGGCAAATGACATCACAGACTGACGATTCCTCTGTGAGAAGCCTTCGTTCCAATTTCCGACCCATCTCACTGTTGATTTTGGCATTCGAAGCAGTGAGAAGCATTCATGCAGGATGAGTGGAAGTTTTTCGACCCATCTGACCGGCGATTGCAAAAAACTCCAGTTGATTTTCCGAAGATTAGGGTTTTCTTATTTCCAGAAGGAGATTTCGAAAACACTCCAAACATTAGTTCCATTTCATCTTGTTTTTGAAAGATGATTTTAAACATTTTTGCCACAATGCAAGTTTTAGCCATGAAGAGGTTCCATCTGATGCGATCCCGGTAAAAGAGTAAACTTTGTAGAAAATCACTGGCCGATTGAGGAGTTAATTCGTCTTGGATCAATTTCGTGTTAAGGACTTTCTCAAAATCTACATTGTACATTCTTATGCACATTTTTTGGTTTTTCGTATTCTAGAACACACGAAGTAGGTATTGCAATAGCTTATTGTGTTTTCAAGAATACGATAAGTCATATATCATGTATTTGATAAGACGCTAATTGATATTCAAGTGTTGCGCTATTGTGTGTTCAATAATATGCTAGTTTATATGTTGTGTCATTACTAACACGACATGTGACACACGATATTCAAGTGTTGTGCTATTGTGTTTGAGAGTTCCTCATATCGTGTATCTGATAACATGATATATCAACTTAGCGTATATAAGCAAGTTAATTGCATAATGTGAATCAACGTGACTATTGATTATGGTCAAGACCCATTGTTGATATACATACATACATACATACATATATATATATATACATATATCCAATTGTGCAGACAAAAAACTTGAAGAATATAGCCAAATGGCAGAATCAATGAAGGCATTAGAAGAGAAGAAGAAGAGAATCTACGAGAGTAGACCAGGTCTCTCCCACTTTGCATCAGCCTCAATGTTAAAGTTACTAGGGACATCACTATTTTTGAATTCTTCGTGGTCAGACATACTTTCTATGTCAAAATCATTATCGTTCCATTGATCGTCACCCCACATTTCTTCAAATTATTCACCAACATAATTAGAAGGGTTGTATGAAGGTTCATAGTTATCAAATAAAGTCCTTTTCACACCTATCATTGGCGACAATTCTTCTAATCCATTTTGATTGACTTGTATCCCAAGTTCTGTAGTAATTGGATTGGTGAAAGAAGAATGACATGGATTTGTTGAGGGCAAGTTTCTCGATTCTCCCAAAATGCATTGTATATTAATGTGTTAATAAAAATGCGATTTAATTTGACATCGTGTATTCAGTTACACACTTACAATTATTATCTTGTTATCGATAACACGATAGGTATACATGTCATGTTATTACATCTACACTGAAAATCATTATTGGTATATTGCATGTGTATGTCATATCATTACTTATGCGATGGATTATAAATCGTGTTTTGCTTCACATGATATGCTTTGAGCTTAACACGATATGTTTGATGTCGTGTTCTTTAGTACACAATAAAGTACAATCTCGTGTAATCTAAAAATTCATTCTTACTTGACAGTTTCAAAAGTGAACTGTGTTTCATTGACTCAAGTCTAAAATCCGACATTAGAGCTAGGCTGAGCCATTACGGCCGGTGATTTAGCTCTATTGACTATCTGGTTCCTTTCTACGAATGGTAATTTGCCACCATTGTCAGGCTCTTTCATCTCGGCGTACAATGATAACACCTCCTTATTTGACTTCTTATAGAAGGAGAACACTGGTTGCAGGTCCTCGTCATCTTGTAATTCATATATCATGGATGATTGGGAAGATGAAATTAAATACTTCAAAGTGACAATACCATTGACGGCAAGTCGTGCTTTCACTTGAAGCAGCAACTCCTTAAACCTCACGGATGGATCAATGTTCATCAACCGTGCATTTCCACCTATATACAACCCATCATTGGCTACTTCTCCATTGTAATGTATGCAAATACCAACCCTATCCATAATGGATGTAAAAGGGTGATCAAATCCGCAAAATGTAGCCTTTGGAGCACTCAAACAGCTTCTGGGGTGACAAAAAACTATTTTTTTAGGAACATCGACTCTTGCTAGGGAGTCACCACTGGTCACCTCCTGCCGGCAATTTTCGTTGGCCACTGATGAATTCCAACACAATGAAATGGCACAATACTATTCCGGTGTTCATTTATTATAACATGTGGGGCAATGGGTTTAGTTAAAACTTAAGGGCAGTTTCATAAGCAGGTTATATGGTATTTGTGTTTAAAATCTAGGGAATATGGAATTTTGTATTCTTTGTCCAGGTAATATGGAAAAAACTCTAATTGTTACTAGTGAGCTTTTAGGAATAGTTAGCTAGGCCCATTAAATTTTTTATTCAAGTGTAAGGGTTATGCCTTTTGACATTAGTCTATTAGATTATCAAATGAGAACTGAACTCTAAATCTCTTCCTTTCTCCTCAATGGTCCCCTTTCACACCCTTCTCCTAACATGCATCTCGCATATCATGTATACGTTTCAAGGTCGTTTCCCCCTTGCCCCTTTGTCCAATCTACCTAACTAGTTAAACCCTTATGTACGTTGGTACACAACATTAGTATCGGAGCACTATGGTTCTCAAGCTATGTGGCACCCTCCATGATGAAAGCTTCATCTCCTTCTCCTTTGGCAATAATAATGGTGGATGTGGCCTTGGTGGTTGCTCGGGAGCTCTATACTACTACTTCCAAAATTGTCTTATCATGGATTGGCTTTAACTGAGATTCGGATCTAACACATATATTATGCTCAAATCTGCCCCAAGTCTTTTGATCAAGGGATTTAGATTGAACCATTTGACTCCATCTTGGATTTTCCATTCTAGCCAATCTCACAGGCATGGCTCATACAATCATACCGTGTCTCTTGCTGGAATTGCTCTAAGTGCTGAAGCTGAGGAAGCGTCATAGTCCACCTAATCCCTCTCTGCCTTTGGGGGTGTTCAAGGTATGGGCTAGGGTTTGAACCATTTAGCCTGGCTTGTGATGAGCCAATGGGGTCCACAAGGCCCAAGGGAATGTGGTGGCAAACCCACACCCTAATAATGTACGATAGACATGTTGGTGGGCCAACCACTTGAGTACTTACATACATATATTATATTATGTAATAGTTGTATATAATTAGGAATTACATTATACATATTACTCACTATGTGGGCCAACTTACTATGAATATGTGTGTGGGATCATCATGAATAAGTAGGGGTCAGCCCTCCGACGGGGCATGACCACGAGGAGTGCACTAGGCCTTTATGAGCCCACATGCATGTAGGACTCACCATAGATAGACTTGAGTTGAACGTGGTTATAAGAAGCAAATTGGGCTTGGAAAACCCAAACCCATTAGGGTAACTTAAGATAGAAGAGAGTTGATATAAGTTTTCCATTAAGTGCCCTTAAAACGAGGTAATTCCCCCTCACTCACGCGGTGGGTGGACAAAGAAAAGGGGGATCCTCCCCTTCATCTCCAAAGGTATACCCAAGCCTATTATTAGGGCTTCCTAATGTGCAACATTGTTTGAAGCTACTGAAGTTAGGGTGAATGAGTAAGGGATCATTGACATTTCTGGGTCATGCAGACAATCCCTATCCCCGCTCATGTGCTCATGGATGCACCCTAGAAATGCATCTCCCATGGTAACCAAACTTTAGCATATAAAACTTCTTCCTCAGGTAGACTATCTAACAAAGGAGTGTCATCTAACACTAAATAAGCTGCCAATAAATCAGCAACGCGTGTCCTTAGCCTTACAACATTGGGGCAACATTATAGGCCATTTGACTTGGATAACCTTACTAAAAACCTTTTAGTACTTATTGATCATTTATAATTAAACCCTTTGAAAGTGTAAAAGGTAATTTAACTAGGATAAGTATTTAAGGGTTGTCGAACCTCAGGGATGGATGAATTATTACTAAATCTAAGAGAGAAATTTGTTTATTAAAAACTAAAAGAACTTAAACTTAAATTAAGAAAAGGAAGTAATCACTAAATTAAAAGGAAGAGATCAATATGATGAAAATTACTTAAAAAATTGAATCCACTATAGAATCATAACAATTTTGTTAACCTTTATTCTAAATCTAGTGTGAATATGAACAAGTATCTTAGCTATAAGCAAGAATTACTTCAGAAAGAATTATTAATTAAATTCATAGCATAAACTATCTTCGACAATAGCATGAATCATCTACACTAAGCTAACTATAGACATGACTCATCTAATCTTAGTATAACTCATCCAATTCATTAATTATATGAACATTAAAACTATTGCATGACCATCTTATTTAAATTATAGAAATTATAATTGATATATATATATCAAAACCACATCAATCTATCATCTACAAGACAATAAATCAACATAAATTTGAATAAACATGAAAAACTCTTCCATTAAAAAGGAAATCATATCATACAATTGTCATTATTCACAACTAAGATCTAAACTAAAAAATAAATAAATTAAAACTTATCTATAGCTTCATCAACTCCTAAGTAAAAGAAAAATCCAGTCTTGTATTGTAGAAGAAAACTCTTAAATCTCCATTGAAAACTTTGAATTCTCTTTCATCTTCATTTCCCTTTTTATCTTCAGAAAATCTACTAAAATCCTTTAATTTCTAGCCAAATATGTCTTATATAGGCATGAGAATCATAGGAGGAAGTCTAATATGAAGAGGACTCAAATTTGGCTGAAAATAGGAAACTGCGCATTATCCTGTTAGATCGCCCTGCATGCCCGTTCGAACGGCTATGCTATTTCTACAATCTAGATAGTTCTACTCAGTTTCGTCTCCAATTTCTGTTCAGGAAGCTGTCTATTTACTGGACAATCCATATTCCTGTCTAGATTTCTACTCTGTTCATTAAGCTCTTTCATTCATGTTGATATTACTTTCCAACTTGATTGTAACTCCGAAAAGTTGTCCAATCATTTTAAAGTGTGTCAAGAATGTTTTAAATTATTCTAAATATTATCTAAGGGCCTCGATAAGTGCACCTTACCTACAAAATATAAAAATTTTGTATTTTAGACATGTAGAATATAATTAAAATCCCAAGTTGATTCAAATACATGCCTAAACTACTAATTACTCACAAATTAATTAATAATTAAACTAAAATATGAATATCTATCTTAATCTAAATAAACCATAACTAACTCTTAATTAACCTAATCTATACTAGCAAATAAGGTAAAAATGCATATAAAATAGATATATATTTCATACTTATCACTTATCCTTTAATAAAGGCTCAAGAGCAATACTTGAGTAGATCTGCTTTCTATATGAGCCGAATGGGATGTTCCAAGAGAAAGTGTGAGCTTCTGTATTTCAAACACAAATGTCAAGGCATATCTTTTCTATTTTTCTTAATTCAACTCTACGCCCACCAAGGTACAACTTAGGTAGCGGTACATCTTTCTTTCCTTCATCGTTTTGTTGTGCAAGTAGAGCTCCTAGCGAACTAGGGCAAGCTGTTGTGTAAAGGATCAGAGGTCAACCTTTAAGTAGAGCCCCTATGGGGGATTTAACATATACACCTTGATGTATTCAAAAGTGTTTTGACATACTTGATCCCATTAAAAGGGTAGTCATGTACCCAATTAGAGAACAATTGATGTTGTGCATATAGATTAGAAAAAAATCGTCAGATATATACAAGGTTTGGAACCCTTCAATGAAGAGACATCACCATAATATCTTTGATTGGGTCGACTTCAAGCCCCTTTTTCAAATTGACTAATGAACGAGCCAATTCAAGGAAGTGGAGAGAAGTAATTCTCCCAAGAGAAGCCTTTAAGAGATGAATGTGTTCCCCAATAATCATCTTAGTACCCCTTTTTAGTCATAAATTCATGAGGGGGTTTATAGGGTTATTAGGGTAGTGAGGGGATTGTTTGGGTGCATATAAACACACATTATTAAGAGATAGGGGTGGAACGGTCGTCATTAGTAGTAACTTTACTACTCTTTGTCGATGGCCCAACTTTGTCAACTTTTAAACTTAAATCTCTCAATTAGCCTTGGCACGCTGAAAGTACTTTAAGGCAAGTGGAGTGCATAAACAAAAAAAGGATCGTACAAGTGAACAATGCAAAAACAGCAAGTAGCAAGTGATTATGCATGCCCCTACATCCACCAATGCCCTTCAAGCGGCCTTGATATGAGTTGTGCCCATACCATTTGGTATATTGTCCTTAGTGAATTTCAAGGCCCCTACTCACAATATGGCAATAAAAGTGCTCATTTCGTATGGGGCTTGCTTGATCTTCCTAGAAAGATAGATGTGTAAGAAGAGATTGGAGATTTATACTCATACCTTAGAGTGCCTTAGATTGTTAGTTTGATACTTGGGACCCAATGGTGTGAGTGTGAGTAATTTAAGACAATTCGTGTAGGGGCGACCAATTGGCTCCTTGTTCGTGTAAGAAGTAAGAGTTGGGGCAATTGATCAGCACGAAAAATGACTATGTTGAAAATTAGGCTGAGAGTTTGGCAATCGATAGATTCCAGAGTGATCGATCACTCCCAGGCTCAAAACTGTCATTGGCAAAGAGTGATCTAGTGATCGCTATCACAAATTTAGTAACATCCCGATTTGGATGCTTCCTGATTGGCTACTTCGGGATTTCAATCCCCAAATAGGCTTATACAAACCTTGACATTCCTTGTGGGTATCGAAAGCTCCTTTGCTTCCTTTGGGTGATGTAGTTGGCCACTGAAGAAGCTTTGAAAAGCTTGTAATCATCTTCTACAGTTCTCCTTGATAAATAGTAAAAACTTTGAGATCTAGTGGACGTAGGCACCATTGCCAAACCATGTAAAATCTGGTGTTTTCTCTCTCTCTCTTGACTATCTTTCTTGTTTGTTTCTGTTACTCACAAGGATCCCATTGGTGTGCAGATAATAGGCTAGATAGATTCTAGCGGGCAGTATAATCCACAACAATTGGTATCATTGTAAGGTCCCTGATTTTTCTATGATTTTTCTGCTATTTTTCTGGTCATTTTTGGTGGGAAAATGTGATGCTTCGGCGTATTTGTATTTGTGTATTTTTACCCTATATTTATACCTGTAGAGTCGGGTGTGGGGCTTAGTCGCGGGCCGTGGGCCTCGCTGTGCACTTACAACACGAATTTTGGAGGTACAATGCATAACCGAGAGGTTAACACGTGTTAGGGACATAAATGTAAAAATAAAAAAGAGTGAATAGTAAAATTGGCTTAAAAGCGGATCCAATAAGTTTCGTTCCAGAATCTTACAAAAGAAATTTTGACTTCCAGAGAGATGGAGTGAAAACCCGAGCCCATTTCCGGTCACTCCTTTCTCCCTCCTCCGTTGTTTGATTCCACTGGTTCTTGTCAGGATCCTCTTTGCCTCACTGCCACGAGTCCGTAGGTACCGGCTATGACCGCCGCCATGGCCTCTTTGCTCCTCCACGAGGTACCGAACTTTTCTTCGGTTTTTCTCTCCTTCAAATCCCGTTTTTGAGCCATGGGGTACGATTTTGATGTCATTTGTGGCCGCCCTCAACTAGACTTATGTTTAGTTGGCCGTTAGGAACCCATAGGCACTGGGTAGAGCCACCGCCATGCTTTCTTAGCTCCGCTATGAGCTACCGGTACTTTGGTCGGGTTTTAGTCATATTTTCCTATCACTATTCGTGGCATTTTTTTGAGATGGCAGTGTTTCCGGTCGTCGTCTATCCACCGGACGGACTCTGTCCAGCCTACCTTGACCTAGTGTCAGTAGGGGGTTGCCATTTCTGACCCCGCTTCGCCCTATAGCCTTGCTCCGCCCGATTAGACGCTTTGGGTGCATCTCGAGTTGTTGCCATCAGCGAGCTGTGGGTCATTTGGCCATTATGGGCTCTGTCCCGGCTCGGCGACAGTGAGAGTGAGCCCCACTTGGCCCGATTATACTCCGCTTGGAATGGGCCGCTTTCCTTTTTCCTATACCGTACGAGATGCACAGCTGCCCACACCAAATATGTTGGTTGTAGGTGGCGATCGGCGCTGTCGGTGCTTCGATCGGCCACTACTTTCTAGCCCTAGCTTTGTTGCCCCTTTGTGGGCCTTGGGCAGCTCAAGTTCGACCCATCTCCCCCTAGAGTGGTCCTTTTTGGCCGTGTGTGCATGTGGCCACGCGTGTGCTTTTGGGTTTAAGAGCCGTATTGTGCCACCTGACCGTCGGTTGGCTTTGCCACCGAATGGAGTTAACATCGGAGTCCTCCACCTCTCCTCTGTCCTCGAGTGTTGCCCCGCACTCTCCACCCTTATGTGGGCCCTTGTTGATGCGAAATCGTTGCCATTGGGTGCTGTCCACTGCCGATTTCAAAGTCTTGCGGCCGGCCAAGTACGTCTTAGCCACCGGCCAATCTTCAGTGAGTACACCATAGACTTCTGGTCGCACCACCAATTATGTTGGCTTGACCTTTCTTCCGGCCGCCCTAGTGTGCTGCCGTTGGTCACGGATTTTGCCGCATTGATTTTTGACACCCTGTTTGGCCTTGATTGTTTCCGGCACTTCCTAAAATCCTTGAGACAACAACTCTCTCCACTTGGCAAAGCTTTTGGCCGCCAACTCCGCAGCCAACGCAGCCACCATTGTGTGCTCGCCATCAAACGTTATGATTACGAGGTAGGGGAGCTTTGAACTCGTAATTTCATGATAGCATGCTTTGAATGAGTAGTAGCATGCTAGGATTGTATGATTCAATGCTCTGGATGCTAAATCATGATCAGTTTGCATGATGTAAGAGGATATATTATGCCATGTTGAAATTCATATGACATGCATGTTGGCTATAAGTATGTTGGATGTATGCATGTGCTAGTGATGGCTAGCGTGTTTGTTGGTAAGCTTCGTAGGTTGATTGAGTATGTGCTAGTGATGGCTAGCGTGTTTGTTGGTAAGCTTTGTATGTGTATGTATGTGCTAGTAATGACTAGCGTGTATGTTTGAAGTATGTATGGATTATGCATGTGCTAGTGATGGCTAGTATGCATGTTTGAAGTATGTATGAATGTGTATGTATGTGCTAGTGATGGTTAGCGTGTATGTTTGAAGTATGTATGGATTATGCATGTGCTAGTGATGGCTAGCATGCATGCTTGAAGTATGTATGAATGTGTATGTATGTGCTAGTGATGACTAGTGTGCATGTTTGAAGTATGTATAAATGCAAATATATGCTCTAGTGATGACTAGTGAGCATATTTGTAAGCTACGTATGTATGATGGCTATTTGCCTATGCTATGGATATGCGTATGTGCATGTGGGCAGAGGTATGGACTATGGATGGTAAGAGGTGACCGTGTTTGGTATGAATTTGGATATGGATGTGAAAGCGTATGATAAATGACAGAGGATATGAGTATGACAGGCAAGGATTAGAATGGATCGGTTTGGGTTGGATTGTATGTTTGGGGATTGTCAGACAGTAAGAGTGTGCATAATTGTACAAGCATAATGTATAGATTATGAAGTGAAAACTAAGCATAATAAGTGATATTTAAGTAAAAACAAGATAACTGGGTTTGGCTCTAAGGAGCTCAGTCTAAGGACTTTCGAGTAAGATGTTTTGGCCATAAGGTGGATGGCGGATCATGTAAGACGTAAGGATTTGTGTACAGTGAGCTATGTTGTAAGATGGACGGGTTAAGTGAAGTCTGTTGCCCTGACAAACTTGGGTTTTGGATCGGGCTCAACTTCTGTTTGATCAGAGGAGCACAGTACGCTTGAGAGTTTATGTGGCATAATTATACAGCATAAATTACTTAATTCAAACTTGAATTATAAGAGCACAACTAATGATAGCGTTGTGAGTTTGAGACCTGAGGGTTCGATGGATTAAGTTCCATGTTTGAGCGAGCCGATAATGAGTCAGCTCAGAATTTCTCATGTCTTGATATGGTGTTTATCCTACGGGATGTTGTCTATGTGCTGTATAGAGCATCGGATGTCTGATGCTCTATTGAGAGTGAGGTATGTTTCCAATTTGGTCTGTGTGTTATATAAGCCTAGACATTTGATGCTATGTAGAGAGCGACATTTGTTTCTGATTTGGTCTATGTGCTGTATAAGCCCAGACAATTGATGCTCTATTGAGAGCGTTGTACGATTTCTGCCGAAGAGTAGCATAGTATGATTCCGCCCAAGAGTGGCACTATATGTTTCTGCCCAAGGCGCACTGTATGTATGGTTTTAGCCCAAGAGAGGCACTGACACTATAAGACCATTACGGTGGGCAATTCTTTAGCACTATAAGACCCATTATGTTGGGTAACTGTATGACCCCTTATGTGTGGGTGTATGTTTGCACGCTCAAGTAAGTAGTATCATGGATCTACTCTTACCTGTTTGATCATGTGCCCCATGAGCATAGGTGTGCCTTACCTTCGGAAAAGTCTATGGCGTCTAGTCACTCCTCGGAGGTTAAGGTGATGCCCCAGTGGCATTCTTTTCCATTCGACGTTGGAGCTTATTAGTTGTAATGAGCTTTAGTAGTCGATAGTATGAGCACAACTGTAAGAGTATGTGTATGAGTATGAGCATGACTGTAACAGTATGAGTATGAGCACGATTGTAAAAGTATGAGTATGTGTATGATTGTAAGAGTATGTTTCTGAGTAAGACAGTAAGTGTATGAGTAAGCATCTGATTGTACGAGTAAGGTCGTACCACTGTTTTAAGACCCGGACCAGCCTGGGTTCAACTGGACCCGGATGAAATTCTGGGCCGGTTCAATTTTTTCTCCGGGTTGGAAAAGTGAAAGGTTATTTTTGCGTCGGATGGGATTCGAACTCTCCATGCTAGAGCCCATCAACACTTTACCCACTGCGCCATACAAAATTAGTTAGGCATTTGACGATAACTATTATATTTAAATATCTACTAGATAACTTAACAGGAAAAGAACCGTTGTTCACAGCGGGAATCGAACGTGGAATGGATACTTACAATCCTACACACTTTAACCATGAGTTACGAAACTTTTATGTGTACATTTTTACTTATTAATATATTTAATTAGTATATAACAAAACGGGTCAACCCCGGTTAACCTGCGGTTGAACTGAGTCAACCTGGCCTGGCGACCAATCCGGGTTAGCCTCCGGGCCGGGTTTTAAAACACTGGGTCGTACAAGTATGCGTATGTTGTATGCGTATGTACGGTGGTACAAGTAAGTTGTAAGACCCTGAATAAGGGTGTTTGTGCAAGTTTGATTCGATGGTATGATGTTAGCATGATGATATGCATGTGTATGCGTATGTGTGTGATTATGATATACTTGTTTGTTTCATGTTTGAGTTACATAAACGCATCTATGTATGGATTTACTTTGTTTACTGTTTAGAACTCCCATATTAGGTATTTTCCTACTGAGTATGAAAATACTCATTACCCTACTTTTTAGCCCCATTGTTCGGGAGGTTTTTGCAAGTTTGTGATGGAGAGCTCCTGGAGATGGATGCTCGTTTTCTTGGAGGATTGATTCCCTTGGACTTAGGTATACACTTGACTTACTGCGAGTATCTTTGTGCCATGATCTGATGTATTGGGTGAGATGAGAAAACAATTGTTTCTATATTCTGGACTTTCGTTTGAATTAGACTATGGACTGTTATGGGACTTGCACTCAGGGATGCCTGGGAGAGATTTGTATTTAAAGTCTATGATCATAGCAATTTATCCGTACGGTTGTTTTTAAGTAGCGCCTATGGATGTTTGGTTTGGCTATATGTTGTTTGATCAAATGTGCAAAAATTTGTATGGGAAAACCGATGTGTTATGTTTTAAATTATAAAACTGTTTTCACAGGTTTCGTTTTTCCTGATTTATAGCAATTATATTGCAAAATATTTTGTGAATTTTGAGGAAAATGTATGAAAAATTACGGGCATTACAATCATAGCTTCAGGTTTAGGAACATAATGATGGCAGGAGATGAGAAATTCAAGATCAAAAAGTTCACGGGCCAAAAGGGTTTTGGCCCATGTAGATAAAGGACTACCTTTATCATAAGGAGTTGCATCTTTCGATTGTTGGTGCACAACTAAAGGATATGAAAGATGCCGTTTGGGCATTGCTTCATCAAAAGGCCTTTGGAGCGGTTCAATTATCTATTTTTTCATCTGTTACTTCGAACATCTCGATGTCGAAGACAATGAAAGAATGTTTCAATATTCTAGGATTGATGTTTGTGAATCCCTCTTTGAGAAACAAAGTACATCTTGTGACTTGCTTCTTTGATTTAGAAATAGCTAATGATGATGATGTTTCGACGCATTTAAACTTCTTTCAGGACTTGCTTAATCAGTTAGATATTATTAAAGTTAAATTTGATAAGGATATTTAGTTAACTACATTGTTAAAATTTCTACCGGCTGATTGGAAATCTTGTAAGGTTGTTTTGTAATATGCTCATAATATAACCATTTATGTACCGTAGTTTTATTCATTTTAGAGTTAATTTTCTATTAATATTAGCTTATTAGAGTTTAATTCTATTTTATAGAGTTTGATGAGCTTAATCGATGAAATTGTCATTTTGGAGCATTCATGATGAATTTCTGTGTAAGAACTAGTTCAAGTTGGAAAATTCATTTGCTGAAACCAAGTGGATGGTCAAGTGCTTAGAAATAAAAAGTACAAAGAATGGAAAGTCTTAAATGATGAAAGAACCAAAAAGAGGAATAGAGAAGTTGGTCAAAGTTAAATAAGGAAAGTGCTTATAAGAAAAAAAGATGTCTTAATTAAGGAAAGTGCCAAAGATAAAATACAATAAAGTGGGAAACAAGAGAAGAAAGTTCAAACCAGAAGACTACTTGAGAAATGACGAAATTGAGAAGGTGAATCAATTAAGAATATTGTAGTGGTGGACAAACTTAGGTACTTTCTGGATTGAGACTTGCTCTTGATAGTATAAAAAGACATGGGACGACCTAGGGAGGAGAGCCAATGGTAGATAAGGGTCTGGCCATCATCTTCCTTCAAGGAGTTCTAATGTGAAGCAAGGGACCAAAGCAGAGAATCAATGAATAAAAAATCTCAGTGGGTTGTTATTCACTATACTATTCTTGGTTACTGTAGTGGCCCAAAATTTTTGATTCTTGCTTAATTTTCTTCTAAAATTGCAAGCTTCTTTCTACTTTATTCAATGGAGATTTTATTTTTAAGACTTGTTCTTGATAGTATCAAAAGACATGGGACGACCTAGGGAGGAGTGCCAATGGTAAAGAAGGGTCCGACCATCGTTTTCCTTCAAGGAGTTCTAATGTGAAGCAAGGGACCAAACCAGAGAATCAAAGAAGAAAAAATCTCAGTGGGTTACTGTTCATATGTTACTATTCATGGTTATTGTAGTGGTCCGAAATTTTTATTCTTGCTTAATTTTCTTCTAAAGTTGCAAACTTCTTTCTACTTTATTCAATGGAGATTTTATTTCTTAGGTCAATGAGCAGCTAAAAATCTTTGCTAGAGTATGGATGAAGCTTCATTAAATTATAAAATTTCATGATTAAAAGACTTAATTAATTTTTCTTAATGGAGGATTTAATGTTAATTGTTTCTACCTCTTTAGTTAATGAGATTGATTTGAATATGAGTTTAGTCGTGCTTCTCTCATGATTTAAATTGGGTTTTATTAGTTTTTTACTTGGTTTTGTCTTGTTTAATATTAAAATTGGGTATTAGTTGTGATTTGCAAATTGTGGATACAATTAATGACTTGATTTTAATCTTTTGAAGTGTGGAGGAACAATGTATTTGTTTTTTATACATGAGAGGTTAATGATGATATTTTCCATAATAATGAAAATTGAATTTTAGATTATTATGAGATGATGTGGAAATATGATCAATGATCATACTTATGAGTTTCCATGATTTAATGAATGTGGATTCATATGCTTTAGTATTTTGCTTTTTTTATAGTGTTTTGTTTATTTTACATTGCTTTCTTATTCTTAGATTAAAGCTTTAGAATTTGGATTTAGATAGTTTAATTGCCTTTAAACTCTTATTTGCTTTTGTTAGTTACTTTAGTCCAATTATTATCTTTATATTTGTTAACTAAATTAGGGTTTACTTGAGTTAGATCAAATTTAATTTTCCAATTTCAAGCCTCTGTGGGATTAACACTCGATTTAGTCGCTTAAATACTATAGATTTGTGCACTTGCGAGTAAACAATTAAAATTTAACAACATTGTGCATAGTTCTCATTCTACTGGTAAATTTCAATTTAATGATAATTTGTGGCTTGTTATTGGTTGAGGAAACCCCACGCAAAGGCGCCAATCCCTCATCTGGGTCGACCCTCGCTCTTGATGCCAAAAGCCTCCAATGGCCGAGACAATTTGGAGGTAAAGGAAAGTCTCAGAGATGACATGCCAAGTCTAAGGTAAGGAAGAATTATGGCAAGTGTTGAAACTATGACCAAACTGGTCATGTTAAACATAATTGTAAGAACGTAGCATGTGATGGAGGTAATCAAATTAAAAATGTCAATATTGTGAATATTGTTGATGGTGATGAATGCATGATATTGTCTTATGATAGAAAATATGAATCTTGGATAATTGATAGTGGTGCTTCTTTTCATACCACTTCTCGAAGTGATTTGTATGATAACTATGTATTTGGTGATTTGGGAAAAGTTTATTTAGGCAATGATATCGCTTATTAAATCATTGATAAGAGTGATATTAGATTGAAGTAGGAAAATGACATTGTGATCTTAGTAAAGGATGTCAAGCATGTGTCTCACCTAACCAAGAACATTATCTCTATTGGCCAATTGATCATGTGTGGCGTCACCACTTAGTTTCTAGATGACAGTTGAAAAATGACTAGGGGCGGCATGGTGATTGCTAAGGGGAAGAAAGTCAGAACTCTTTACATGTTTGCCAATTGTGTTAAGAGTTTTATTTGAGATGACACACAAGTGTGGCATAAAAACCTAGGTCATATGTCAGAGAAAGGATTGAAAGTACCCCATAGTAAGGTGAAGTTACCGAGGTTGAAGAGTGTTGATCTAAATTTTTGTGAGGACTGTGTCATGAAAAAACTAAAAAATGTTACTTTTTCTAAATCAACCCTTGACAGTATGACTGAGCACCTTGCTCTTGTTTACACGGATGTTTTGGGGTGAATGTTTGTCCCTTCCCTTGGTGGTGTGTGTTATTTTGTTATTTTCATTAATGATGCTTCTCTAAAATTGTGAGTTTGTTTTTGTAGTTAGAAATTTAATATATTTTCTGTATTTGTCAAACGGAAATTACTTGTTGAGAATGAGACGGCTAAAATTGAAGTACCTCAAATCAAACAATGACGGAAAGTATTGTGGCGGAGAATTCTAATTATTTTGTGACAAGAATGGAATTTGTTGATTGCTAACCATACTTGGACAGCCCAAGCAAAATAGTGTTGCTAAGAGGATGAATTGAACTCTTCTAGTGATGACGCACAACATGAGACTCCACTATGGCCTCCACCTATGTTCTGAACCTATGATATGAATGCTACAATGTATCTAATTAATAGGTCCCCTTCCTATGCCTTGGAAGGTGGGTTTCCTGAGGAAGCATGGATGAAGGATGTTTCCTTTGACCATGTACCGGCATTTAGTTGTGCATGTTATGTTTACATTGAGGCAGAGAACATAGGCAAGTTAGATTTTAAATCCAAGAAGTGTCATGTTCTTGGCAATGATGGTGATAGCTTTGAGTACATGCTATAGGATCCAGTTAAAAGAAGGTGGTCAAAAGCATAGATATGGTGTTCCATGAGATTGAGTTGTACAGGCACTACCAAGTTCAACAAATGGGGAAGGAACTTGACAAAGAATTTATTGAACTTGATGTTGACTAAACACCCAACGCTCCCCTTCCAGATACTGATGTAAAGGGGTTCAAGGATCCAATACATTAGATAGCGAGGATGACAAGACGGTGAGCAGGTTGAACAGATATAGTTTGTCGTAAAGGCTATGACACCATTAGGGTTTACCACTTCCGAACTTACAAAGGCGAACAAGATCTTTGATCCATCTCCAAGTGTGCATAAACAGACTTTTAATCCTAGCCTGAACTATATGTTGCTTATAAATAGTGGTAAGTCTAAAAGCTTTGAAAACATGTAAGATAAATACTTTAGTTGAGTGGGAGCATGCTATGGATGATGACATAGACTCATTGATGTCCAATTAGACATGAGAACTCATTGCGTTACCTATAGGTAAGAAGGCCTTGCATAACAAGTGGGTCTACAAGTTGAAACAGGAATCAGTTGACAACAAGATGTTTAAGGCTAAACGCGTAGTTAAGGATTTTGAACAAAAGTATGAAGTTGATTACATATAGATATTTGATCTAGTTGTTAGGATTGTTACAATCAGAATGGTGTTATCTCTTGTAATAATAGAAGATATTTGTCTAGAATAGGTAGATGTGAAGACAACTTTTCCACATGCTGAGTTGGGGGAAAAAGTTTGCATTCACTAGCCCTAAGGTTATGTTGTGAAGAGCAAAGAGGACTTGGTATGCAGGTTGTCCAAGAGCTTGTATGGCCTAAATTAAGCTCTAATATAGTGGTGCCGTAAGTTTGACAATTTCATGAAAGATATTGAATTTTATAGATTTCACTCTAATCACTGTTGTGATTACAAAAGGCTAGCATCATCATACATTATATTGCTACTTTATGTTGATGATATGTTGATTTCAAGAACTGATGTGAATGAGATTAATAATCTCAAGAAACAATTGTCTTGTAAATTTTCCATGAAGGATCTAGGACCGTTGAAATAAATTCTTGATGTGAGGATTTCTAGAGACAAAAAGAAGAGAAAGTTGAGGCTCTCTCAGTTGAAATTCAACATGCAAGATACTAAGCTAGTGAGTACGCCCCTGATATCTTATTTTAGACTCTCTTAGAAGCAGACTCTAAAGATTTATGAGAATAAGCTCGCATGCATAGCATTCCATATGCCTCACAAGTTAGCTTCTTGATATATGTCATTACCTATACCAGGCTAGACACTTCATATGCAGTTAGCTAGATGGCAAGGTTTATAGCTGATCTACCAGACTTACTGAGAGGAGTGAAGTGGATCTTTATATATATGAAAGGTTCTTTAAGTATAACCTTATGCTTTGGTGGACGTTCTGGCATTAACTAGTTGGTTTTGTTAATTTAGACTATGAAGGTAATGTAGACAATAGGCAGAGCACTACGGGGTTTGCATCAACCCTTGGCAGTGGTGGAGTAGCCTGGCAGTCGCAATTACAGAAGCTGGCATGATCATACAGTATTTTGCTACTTTATTCACCATAAGACAAGATCAAACGAACAAACCATCTTCCTAGAACAAACCAAACTCCCTTGATCACTTATCCTAGATTTGGGTAGGAGTTATAAGCTAATGCTTGAACTATATTTTCAACCAAGATTGAAATACCCAAGAAGAGAATAAACCATTTTTTTAACAGAGAATAAAATATACCCAAACAAAGAATGAAATGAAACACACAAACAGTGAATGAACCATATTTTCAACAATGTTCAAAGCTCACTATTTTTTGGCTTGATGATGGAGGAAGAAGAGGTAGGCAAGGAGGCTTACCTCTTAATTTTTGACAAAGATGAGTTGTCGAAAAGAAATAGCAATGTTAGCAAGAAATGGCATCATTTGCTTCATGTATCTGCATAGGTTACTAGGTTGCCACTACTCTGACATGTCAAACTCTCAACTTACACTGGTTACTCTAAATGGTTTGATATACTATGTATGTTGCCAAGCTATTTTATTGTATCGCCTTCTCTAGAAACAACGATCAAAATGTAGGTTGGGGACTAAGCGCCCCCCCCCCCCCCCCCCCCCCCCCCCGATTGTTTTATTTTGGATAAATGATTTGAGCAATCTTTTACAATTAGGAGTTAATTATTAGTTATAGTATTTTAATATAATTAGGAGTTTATTCTTATTGGCTTAGGTTAATGTTAAATGCCCATTCTAATTAGAAGTTATATTAGGATCATGCTTAGGATTCTTAAATGTCTATAAATATATAGGAGCTTTGCCCGATTTCATTTTTCAAAAAAATCAATGAAAGAGTAGATTAGATTAATTATTTTAATTTAGCCTCTTTAGCCTTAATTTTTCTTTTCTACCCTTTCTTCTACAATGAAAAGCCCTTGTAGACCACTGATCTACAACAATAGTATATGAGCATTCGTTTTTGGAGTTCCTGCACGCCAATACAACCTCATTTCCACTGCCATTACAATTATCCTAATTCAAGTTCAATATTACATGTAGACAAGCTTGGATATTTATATTTTCAATGGGTACTATGCTCATATCTATCTGTGTAATTTCTCTTATCCCTAGGTTACAATCACGGAAACTTTACTGGATAATAGCTACAATGGCCTTGCAAGGTCTTGCTATTCAAGAGCTATGTAAATGTTGAAGATTGTCCTTGGTCAATTGATGTTCAAAAAATGGAAGCCTTCGTTGATGTGAGGAAGACGATAAGTTAGTCTCCAGTTCTAGCCCCCACGGTTGGAACATGGGGAATGACAATGTCTTGTCATAAGAGGAAGAACTCCCTCCGGCCTTACCAATGTATATCCCAGGCAAACAAATTCTTTAGGACAAACATCCACTCTTGTTATAGTCGAACAAACCATACCCCACGATGAGCGCGAAAGCTGACTCTGCTCCGACTACAATGATAAAAGTTTTTTGTGTGTGCATTCTCTCTGACCACATTTCTAGTAATTGTGTCTCCCTCTACTTCCATGGCAGTGGCCATAGGCAAGCAATGAGATCAGTCACAATGACACACCTAGTCTTCCTACCACGTTGGCCTTATCAATGACCTCCTTCCTGGTCTATCCCGTAGGATTCATTTCACAAATAGCGGTGCACATTTTTCCAGCAAGAGATTTTGCTTAAACGGCAGTGCTTTTGGCTACTGAATTCGCATAGCATTTGCCCAGGCTAGACCTTCCCCTTACCCTAGTGGTCAGAAGTTGTCGATGTCTATGCTTTCCACCTTTATACTCTCTGGCTTGTTCTCTGTTCCGACAAAGGTAACTGCCACTCTCCTACTCTGACCCATGGTAGCGGCGATTCACCATTCCTGATCGTCTCCCCAGGCCACAGTGTCGTTCCCCACTATCTCACCCCCCCTCCCCCAGCATCTCCCAAAATTTGTTGCTTCGTTTCTCCAAGACTCCCTGTTTCCACTAGAACATTTGTCCCTTTTCTCATTCCATCCACATTCCACTAGGGACGACAACGATGTAACACCTTGGGTTTTCATTCTCATAAACATAAAGGCAATGCAAAACTCGGGGTGTTATCATATGAGACCAAGCATCACATAACATTAAGATGATCCGCCTAATGAAATCTGATGGTCACAATCTAGGATCACAGCCACGTGCAAGTGTAATAACATAATTAAATAACATGAACTAATCTTTTGGGCATCATAGTGCCTTATTACAAATCAGCATTAAAATAAAATCTATAGTCCTAATAACTACTGAAGTCTACCTTGCTAACACTGTGTATTGCCCACTAATAGAAACCTACTACTCTAAGTCTAGAACTGAACTTGCATCGTAGAGATGCGTGAGTAGTTCCACTAATACTCAGTAAGATGCAAGAAAACCACTCAAAGTCATGCCATGGAGATGGACATAGAAACAAAAGGGATCATTTAGATAAAACAAATACAACACTACATATGACACTAAATGTTGATTTGAAACATTAGTTATAGGGTATGACCTCTAGCTAATAAAGGACAATATCAACCCAATTGAAAGTAGACTCTACTCAAGAAATAATTTAACTTATTGCTACCCAAATATAGACTCCCGATAAAAGATGTAAACTATATGCTAACAGTAAATCCCAGTTGAAAGTAGACTCTGCTCAGGAAACAATTTAACTTATTGGTGCCCGAATTCCGACTCCCACTCAAAGGAGTAAATGATATGCTCACAGTAAATCCTAGCATCCCTAGAGATCCACTTAGATCATCCATGAGCCTAGATATGTAGGTACCAACTGTGCTTAAGGACACGCTGGCCAAAGGTAGATGAGCCTTCTATAATGCTCAAAAACCTAGATGCGCGTGAAGTGCTCAAAGAGCTGGGGACCAATGCCCTGAAAGTGCCAAGGCCGCACTGACATGAAGTGCTGCCATCGCTATTTGTAGTGAGCTTACTTGGACTCTGAATCAACCATAAAGGAAGTGAAACAAGACGCTTTAAACTTATAGCTGAGAGGAAATAAGCAATAATATCCCTATTTTGGAATGGACCCTACTGACATCATCATGTCTAAGAGTGTTGAGGAGTAAATTGGACTTATGCAAAAGGCCCCAAAACTAACTTCCATAACAGCCTATGAGATTGGTGTCATATAAGAAGGTCTATTCCATATGCAATTCAGCCATAAGTACAATTCAGGAATTTAACAACAGTTTGCCCCTTAATTAATTACATACCTTCAATATCTATGCACTATAATCACATCATCACTATAATCACATCATTCATTATTAGGCTAACCTGGAATTCAGCCAATGATTTATTTTTACATGGACTCATATGGACTAGCAGATATGGACTTAATAAACCTCCCGGTTGCAGAACTTTAGATTAGTCACAGCAAGGTATAGAATAAAGAAATTGGATTAAAGATTAATTGGGGCTGAAATACATTAACATAATTACATGACAATCAAGTGAATTAGGGCTGAGATATATTAACATAATCAGTATGATAACATAACGAATTTGACTTAGATATATCAACATAATTACATGACAATCAAGTGAATTAGGGCTGAGATATATTAACATAATTAGTATCATAACATAACGAATTTGACTTAGATATATCAACATAATTAGCATGACAACCAAACGAATTAGAGCTGAAATAAATTAACCTAATCAACATGGCAACATGATAAATTAGGGCTAAAATAAATTAACCTACTCAGCATGATAACAAAATGAATTAGGGCTGAAATAAATAATATAATCAGCATGATAACATAACCAATAACGAATTAAGGCTGAAATAAATTAACATAATCAGTATGATAACATAACCAATTAAGGCTGAAATAAATCAACCTAATCAGCATGACAATGAATCGAATTGGGGCTGAAATAAATTAACAAAATCAGCATGATAGTAGATCGAATTAAGCTGAAATATACTAGCAAAATCAACATGATAGTAGATCAAATTGAGGATGAAATAAACTAACAAAATCAACATGATAGTAGATCAAATTGAGGCTGAAACCTATTGACAAAATCAGCATGATAATAGCATGAATTAGGGTGAAACCTATTGACCAAATCAGCAAGAATTGGGGGAAAACATAAGATCAGGACTAGCAGGATTATGAGTGTACAAACTACATCCTACCTCTACCAGCTTGCCTCCAAAACCTTGCTCCCTCGCTCCTATGCCTTTACTTCTATGGTGAGTTCAAATGTGCTGAAATCCCATCTCCTCAAGCTGTTGGCCATGGTATTTTTTTATGGGAGAAAGAGAGGAAAGAAGAGGCCAAACCAAATATTTGTGCCTCCGCCCCCCTAGTCTCTTTATAAAGCGATTCACTATTTTAAAGGAGACATGCTGATCTAAAAGGGCTGAACCAAGGCTAGTATGCCCCCCTAGATACCTTGATAGCCCCTCTCCTAAATTATAGGGGGCATGCCTAATAGTGGTGGTTAGCTATAGGGCTCTTGTGTCCGCCCCCTACTCCTTGGTAACACCTCCTACTTTCTAGGGGCTGCCCCAACACCACTTCTATTTAATCCCTAGTTCCTTTAGGACTTCTATACCCCAACTAGACTAGGACTCTTTCTCCCCATTTTATCCTAGCAAGGCCAAACCCCTAAATTGACAAATTAGCCCCTGTAACCAAAGTCAGACCACTTAATTGCCAAGTGGCCCCCATCACACCAAGGTTGGACCCCTTAAACCTTATATGGTTATCAAAAACATAGTAATCATACGATTCCAATCAACCAAGCAAATAAAACAAGCACACACAAATAAAAAAAATTACCTACAATTAGGGATTAGGGATGTTACAAACAATTCCCTCGCGGCTGCTTCTGTTGACTCTGGCTCCGACCATAACCGTGATCCGGTCATCCCCTCCAGAGCCACTGTTGTAGCTAAATTGTCTCACAGATGCAGTTTACTTTTGTCTTTGTTTCAATTAGGACTGTCTTCTTCATTTCTTGCTTTCAATACCAGCAAAAAATGCCACTGGTGATGCAGATCATAGCGGTGTGCTTATTCTTGCAGCAGCAATTTCCTTGTCTCGCATGCACCTTCTAGACCTCCTCCGCAAATCGCTTCTCTCCCAAAACCTATTGTTTCCATTCTCTATGCTTCCCACGAGACTGGGTTGTGTTTAAGCCAAGGCCCCTATTTTGAAAAATAATTCAATGAAACCTTTCTACAGGCCACGTGGTAGATTAGGGTATTTTATTCGTGTTTGAAAGTGAGTAAATTTAGACTGTTGTGCATGTTTATCAGACTCTTCATTTACCTTCTATCTCAATATATTAGAGTATTTTCTTTTGTATTTGATTAGTATTTACATATGTATTAGATGATTAAACTGTGTTAGAGACACTGGATCACGGACTAGCCGGGCCCACTAGTAGCACATTTCCCAATGTAGGAGGGTGCAGCTTCCCATAAGAGGGTTGTCCCCTCCCTTGGTTGGTTTTATGCTATTGAATATTTAGAACTCTCCCCTTTCTTCTTCCTCTCTCCCCTTTCACTGCGTGAGCGTTCGAGGTACCATTTGTGCCCACATTGGGCACAACATTGGTATCGGAGCCTTCACGATCCCCGGCCATGCACGAGGCAAGCAACTCGCCCCAGCCCCAAAAACGCAGCCCAAGAAGGAGGTCGACGCTGTAGCAGACAGTCCCAAATATGCTTTGGAGACCATCAGCGCTCCTACCCTGGCACATATTATGGCCAAGATCAAGTCCTTGACCATGGGCTTTCAGCTTTAGGCAGGGCCTTCAACACCATTAGCACCACTCCTCTCCAAACCACCGGTCGTGAACAGGGAGAAGGGAGAAACTTCGTAGGTACTAGAACAGCACGGCTCAGGTACCCAAGTAGCGGCGGACAGGGAGTTGCATGTCCCCCAGGCCCCTCTACGCTTTGGCACCCTTGATCATGCGGGAGAAGGGAGGCACCAAGCCCGGGATATACGGGTCTGCTAGGTATTCGGGAGAATGCCCTAATGGTGCCGCCATCTAGAAACCTATTGTAATGCCTGAGATTTTTCATACAATTTCCTTAAAATTCACGGAATTATATATATATATATATATATATATATATATATATATATATATATAACGTCTGTAAATCGGAGTAAAAAAGACAAAATCAAAACCTGTGAAAACAGTTTGTAATTTAAAACATCACATATTAATTTTCCATCCAAAATTTTTATCAATCGATTAAACATCGTACAGCCAAAGCAAATATCCTCAGGTGCTACTCAGAAACAAACGTACGACTCAATTATCATGATCATAGATTTTTAAATACAAATAACTCCCAGACGTCCCTGAGTACAAGTCTCATAAACAGTCTACTATCTGATACAAATTAAAAGTTCAGAAGATATAAACACTTAAATCTCATCTTACCCAATACATCAGATCGTGGCACCAAATATACTCTCATGGAGTCAAATAAACCTAAAATAAAAGGGAAACAAACTATTGCAGAATCGAGCATCCATCTCCAAGAGCTCTCCAACACAACCTGTAAAAGCCTCTTGAACAACAGGGCTAAAAAAAGTAGGTTGAGTATTTTCATACTCAGTAGGAAAATATCCAGTAGGGAAAATCCAAAACAGTGAACTCAATAAGTTCATAAATACATGCATTCATGCAACTCAAACATGAAGCAGTCAACATAATATAATCATATGCATATAATAATGCATAACGCACCAATAAAAGCAAACTTAAACAAACACCCTAATCAGGGTCTTACAACTTACTCGTACCATCGTACGCATACTCAATACCTTACACATACTTGTACGACCTTACTCATACAATCTTACACTTATAGTCCTCTCAAAATCATATACCTACAGTCTTACTCAAAAACTTACACTTACAACATACACATACTCATATGACCTTATTCGTACGAACTTACCTGTACGACCTTAATCGTACAATCTTAGTCTTACACATAAACATACTCTTACATCTTCCTTAGAAGCTTTCACTTATTCTGGATCTTACACGTACAACTTACTCAAAATCTGAAACATACAACATATTCTTACTATCGTACACATACTACTGACAACTGAAGCTCATTACAATTAATAAGCTCCTGAGTTGGAAAGGAAGAGAATGTCACTGGGGCATCACCTTAACCTTCAGGGAGCAACTAGACGCCATGGACTTTTTCGAAGATAAGGCACACCTATGCTCATGGGGCACAGGATCAAACAGGTAAGAGTAGGTCCATGATACTACTTACCTGAGCGCACAAATTCCCACTCTCTGGGGCCATATAGTGCCAACTAAGGGCGGAAAAATATATGGTGCCACTCTTGGGAAGAAATCTTACAGTGCCATCTGTAGGTAGAAAACATACAGAGCCCACAAAGGGCAGAAACTTACAGCGCTCTCAACAAAGCATCAGACGTCTAGGCTTAATACAGCACATAGACTAAATCAAAAATATATATCGCTCTCAACAGAGCATCATACGTCTGGTACTCTATATAGCACACAGAAAACATCCCTCCAGAATAACCACCAAGGCAAGACACAAGAAATGCTCAGTCGATTCATTATTGGCTAGCCCAAACACGGAACTTAATCCGTCAAACCCTTAAGTCTCAAACTCACAACGCGAGTATTAGCTTTTTCATAATTCAAGTTTGAATTAAGTATATTATGTGGTACAATTATGCCACACAAACCCATAGTCCTCGACTGATCAAACCAAAGCTGAGCTGTAACCTAACCCTAGTTTGGTAGGGCAGCAGACTTCACTTAACCTGTCCATATCATGAACAACTCACTGTACATCAAATCCTTACATAATCATATAGCCTCTAACATCCACTTTACAGTCAAAACATCTTACGTCGTCAAACTGAGCTCCTCACAACAGATCCCCTTTATCACCCTCTTACTTGATGCCTCACTTATAATTCATACTTTTTACTTTATAATCTGTACATTATGCTTGTACAATTATACACACTCTTACTGTCTAACAAACCCCCATAAGGCTCTAAGCCTAAGTCCTCTTACTTATCAAGCTCCTGACATCGCTCCAAACCAAACCAATTCTCTCAAATCCTTGCCTGTCAAACTTACGTCTGCCATCTTTTATCACATGCTCACACATTCACATTCAACTCCACATCCAAATCCTTACCAAACACCTTGTCACTTCTTATCGTCCATCGCCCATACCTCTGTCTACACACACAGTCCACAAACGTAACTTACTCAAAATCACTAGCCATCACTAGCACATACCTATTCCACATCTATAAAACATATGTACAACTCATCATACCAATCATACTTAGCACACGTATCACACATACATCAATTGTACTTATAGCTCATATGCATACCATATGTATCTAAACATACCATATAATCATGCTTATATGCACATCATGCAATCCTAGCATGCTACTACTCATTTAAGCATGCTATCATGAAATTACTAGTTCAAAGCTCCACTACCTCGTAACCATGACGTTTGATGGCGAGCATACGATGGTGGCGGCATCAGTGGCGGAGTTGGCTGCTAAAAGTTTTGCCAAGTTGAGAGAGCTGTTGTCCCGACGGTTTAGGAAAGCACCGGAACTACTCACGACCAAACAGGGGTGACACAGATCAATGCGAAAAATCTGCTATCCATGGCAGCACACTAGGGGTGGTCGGGACAAAGATCGTGCCAACTAGTGGCAGGTGCAACCGGAAGGCAAGGTGTACTCACTAAAATTTGACCGGCGGTTGAACAATACCCAACCGATCACAAGATGTCGAAATCGGCCATGGACAACACCCAACGGCATCGATTTCGCATTTACATGGGCCCACATATGGGCAGAGGGTGTGGGGGTAACGTTCAATGATAGAGGAGAAGTGGAGGACTCCGATGTTAACTCCAAATGATGGCGGAGCCATCTGACGATCAGGCAGCGCCAAAGCGGCACTGAAACCCTAACCAGTATGTGTGGCCAAAGGGAAGGGAGAGGGCTAGACGGTGTGGCCCAAAACTCATTAGGGCAGTAGGGCCATACCAAGGGTGGTGACCGACAAAGATGGCCTTTGCCATTATCGTGTCGAGGTAGGCCGACTATAGGCCATATGGTGTCCAGTGGAGGTAAGACGGTAAGAGGGCAAAACATGGCGCTCTCTATAGCACGGTCAAACACATAATCGGCAGAGGGAACACGTGGCTCACGTCAAAAAAGAGGGGCGGTGCCGCACTAGGGCGGCCAGCCATCTCTAGGCTGAGACCCACAAACTACAAGGGTCTAGAGGAGATGCTATGGTGGCCCAAAATGGGTGAAAAAAACCCTAGGGCCATAAGGAGGAGCAAGGGTCAGATGAGGTCAAACTGGCCCAGGTGGGGCTGTCACTATGACAAGGCTGGCCAAACATGGTCCACGAATGGTCCTTCTTTGACCAGTGTATGCTACATGCATTGGAAAATGGGATCCGGCCAAGAGGAAAGCGACTCATTCCGGTGAAGGCGGCCAGACCAAGTCGGGTATGATGGAATGGAATTGGGTACAGTGGTCCACCCCTGCCGCAAGGTCTAGGCAGAGCCCATAGTGACTGGCCCTTGCTGGCTAGTAGCTTCCACCAGACCAGGGCGAAGCCCACGACGGTCTTCCCGCCATTGTCGGCCATCACCAATGGCTGAAACAAAATCAGAAGGCGTTCTGGGGGGCGGAAATAGTGAAAATTAGAGGGTAAATGGCGGAGGAGAGGGCCCAGAGGGAAGGTGGTGGCCATGGTCAACTCCTTCATCGCCATGGCTGCTAAGCAAAGTTGTCTTCGTCCAAAGGCGGCATCTTCCGGCGCTGGTAGTCCCAAACACATAGGGACCAAAAACAGGGGACTAGATGGAGGTGTCTAGCCGGAGGAAATAGGAAGGGTAGAGGCGGAACCGGACAGGGAGGGGTGGTTCACTCACTTCACCAGACCAAGGTGAGGCTGGAGGAAGGTCAGGTCGGGCGTGGCTCGCCACCAGTAGCCACTATTTCACCCAAATGATACTGCCGAAAAAATAGGGCATATGGGAGAAAAGGGGGAGGACGACAGAGGATAGGCCCATGGGGCCAGGAGAGGTGGCCTCCCGCTGTCATCGGCCCAGGACGGAGCCGTCACCGGCCCAGGGTGGAGTCGTGGCCGGCTAGCCGGCCCTTGGCAGCCCACGACGGCAGCTCAACATAAAACACAGTGAGAGAGGGAGAGAGAGCTCACCTGGGCAAAACGAAACTCGGGGACTGGCAGAGTAGAATGGGGGTGGCCCTGTGGTTGCCGGCCCGTGGCTGGCCGGACGAAGGCTGGGTGGAGCACACCGGCCATCGCCAACACCGTCCACTCACAAGACAGAGAGGGTGATGTGGAACGGAGCGGCCATGGGGGCCGGGGCAGAGGCCCCCTACTGTCGCACTGCCAGGGTGGAGTTGGCTACACTAGTCCTACGGCCCACCGGTGGCCGTCGGCGGCTGGAACAAAGAGAAGTCGGGGGTCATCCAGAAATCTCTAGATCGGGCTCGGCCGAGCCCGAGCCCATTTTTTTTCCTTTCATTTTTTTTTCTGCCCACCCTTATCTTCTGCAATTCATTCATTATCAATTTTTTTCACAGGAACGTGCGTCTAGGCATGTGGCCAACAATGAACCCCACACCTGACTCTATGGGTACGAATACAGATAGGCCAAATACGCCGGAGCGTCATATTATTTTGCCAAAAATGATAAAAAAAATAGCAGAAAAAGTTCAAGAAATTGTAGGAAAAAATCAGGGGCATTACGCCTATTTCCATATATGGAGGACGACTGGGAGGAGTACCCAGGGCCTCGCAAAGGACCACGGGGAGGAGCGGAACCCCAGTTATCCGGCTTGCAATTTCCCCACTATAGTGGGAACGATGACCCAGTGGAATGGTTGTACCAGGGAATGCATTTGGAGGTTGAACGGTTGCACATAGTGGCCTTCCATCTTGACGGGGAAACTTATGTGTGGTTCCAAAGTTTTGAAAAGGAGGTGCACTACACCACTTGGGCCACCTTCTCCGACAAGTTGTGCATCCAGTTTGGCCCAAACAAGTTCCAAGACTTCAACTAGATGCTCTCCACACTATGGCAAACCACCACTGTCCAAGCCTCTTACATGAAGTTCATGAAGGTGGTCAACCACCTTCCCGACTGGCCGGTGGCCACCTTGGTGGGCACGTTCAAGAGAGGTCTCAAACCCAAGATTTTTGAAGAGATGCGCGCCACTTCCTGTGCTCCAAAATGCGAGACATCATACGCCATGCACGAATTGAGGAAGATAAGCTGGCTCGACAGTGGTGAGGGGGGCAGCTTGGGACCTTCCCACGTTCCAGTGTCAGCGTTGGCCCCCTTGCCAACCAAAACAACAGCCCAGTGCTAGGCCGACCTAGCCAGCCAGCACCACCGCTTAGCCGGATTGTCCAACATCTTACTCCGACACAGATGGAGGAGCGTCGGTCTAAGGGACTATGTTTCTATTGTGACGAGAAGTTCGTTCCAGGACATCGTTGTTCCGTCAAGGGCAGCCTCCTTGTGGAGGAGATTGAGGAGGGGGACGCAGAGGATAGGGCGGACTCGTCCCACTATGACAACGTGCAGCCCGAGATTTCTGTCCATGCCTTCTCGGGGGCATTCACGCCTCACACAATGTGGGTTCAAGGCTACCTCAAGCAGCAACAAGTGGTCATCTTGGTCGACAGCAAGTCTACCCACAACTTCATTAATGACAAGGTAGCTCAGCATCTTGGCTGCTTCGTGTCAGATTTGAGGCCCTTCGATGTGTTGATTAGTGATGGGAAGCATCTCAGGAGCTCTAGTTTGTGCTCAGGCCGCCCTCGCCTATTGTGCACGATTGTGCATGATGATCAGACTCTCTTTTATTACTTTCTTGCATTGAACTATTTAATTATTATTGTAGTATTTTATTATCGTACTATGTTGGTTCAGTTAGTGGCCTGGGATAGCCGACCCACTAACTGGGTTATATTGTAAGAACCGGACCGGTCTGGTTCAGTTGGTTCAGTTCCCTAGGAGGGTCGTCTTTCCTATATGGGGCGGCCTTGACTTTTGGTTGAGTTTATGCAAATTGTGATTTCGAGTTCCTCCCCTTTCTTTAATACTTCTCCCCTTTCCCTGCGCAATTCTCCTAGGTACCGATCATGCCTGCATCGAGCACATCATCGCCATTCAGGGCCACACCTACATCACCAACCTCTTCCTACTTCCCACAAAGGGGGCGGATGTGGTGTTAGGGGTTTAGTGGCTACAAGAGCTAGGAGATGTGATTTGGAACTTCAGGGACATGGTTATGGATTTCAAAATTCAGGGGCAACTGGTTTGGATTGAAGGGTCCCAGCCGGGCACCCTCCTCTCAGCCCAGTCGGAGAGTTCTTTCTTCCAGTTCGCACCCCAAGGGTTCCTCTTGCAGCAGCGGGCAACAATTGAGTTGCCTCAGGATGAGCAGCCCCCAGATCTCCTTGAGTTATTAGTGGAGCATCTGGATGTGTTTGTTGAACCACAGGGACTTCCTCCAATGCGGCCTTACGACCACCATATCCCCATCATTCCTGGGGCGTCACTGGCCAATGTCTGCCCTTACCGTTATCCTCACATCCAGAAGTCCGAGACTGAGCATCTCATGGCTGACATGCTTCAGTCTAGTATCATCCGCCCTAGCTCGAGCTCCTACTCTACCTCAGTGTTGTTAGTTCGAAAATAGGACGGTACTTGGCAGTTTTGTGTGGACTACTGAGCATTAAATGCCATCACCGTTATGGACAAGTATCCTATAGACATGATCGAGAAGCTTCTGGATGAGCTGGCTGGTGCAAAGGTCTTCAATAAACTCGACCTTCAATCGGATTACCATCAGATTCGGGTGCTGCCAGCCGACGTGCACAAGACCACCTTCTGGACTCATGACAACCATTTTTAGTTCCTCGTCATGCCGTTCGGGCTGACCAAAGCCCCCTTCATCTTCTAGAGCCTCTTGAACGATCTCTTTAGGTTGTTCCTCCACCGCCACATCTTGGTCTTCTTTGACGTCGTCATGGTTTACAACCAGTCGTGGGCAGAGCAGTTGGAGCATCTCAGGTCGGTCTTCTCCATTATGAGAGCTAATTCGTTATTTCGTAAACGTTCGAAGTGTTCCTTTGGCAAACCCCAGGTTGATTACTTGGGATATATCATCTCGCAGGACGGCATCGCCACTGACCCATCAAAGGTGGCTGCCATGCTCTCTTGGCCACCGCCCATGTGTGTTTGTGCGTTCTGAGGTTTTCTGTGCCTCACTGGCTATTATAGGCAGTTTATCAGCCGGTATGGGGAGATTGCTCAGCCGCTTACAGAGCTTCTCAAGAAGGGGGCATTCGGTTGGAACGAGGTTGCCCAAGCAGGGTTTGAAGAGCTAAAGCATGCTATGGCATCAGCCCCTGTACTGATTTTACCCAAGAGGGTTTGCCGCTCTTTGTCTCTGTCCATTTATGAGAAGGAGATGCTGGCTATTGTCCTTGCAGTCAACAAGTGGTGGCCTTATTTACTTGGCCGCAGATTCTTGATTCGCACTGACCACCAACCTTTGAAGTACTTCCTCGAGCAGCGGGTGTCCACTCCCTCTTAGCGGCAGTAGGCCAGTAAGTTACTTGGCTATGATTATGAGGTTGTGTACAAGAAAGGGATGGAAAACACCATGGCCGATGCATTGTCTCATAGCTCTACCTCGGCATCATGCTTGGCCCTTTCTACTCTGTCCTACCCCTTCATTGATGAGTTGAGGCGAGCATACATGGATGATCTTCAGACACATACCCTAATTACAGCTCTCCAGGCCGACCCAACTGCTTGTCCTTTCTTTATGTGGCGAGATGACCTACTCTTTTGGAAGGACCGCCTCTGGGTTCTAGATGTTGATGATCTTCACAGGCATGCTCTCTCCCACTTCCATGACACTCCAGTAGCCGGTCATGAGGAAGCATTCCGCACTTAGCAGGTCAGCCAGAGTTTTTTGTGGCATGGTATTTGATGGGCAGTCCAGGAGTATGTGGCCGCTTGCGATGTATGTCAAAGAGCTAACGCCACCACAACCTCTCCTGCTGGTTTGCTTTAGCCCTTACCTATCCCTAATAAAGTTTGGGATGATATTTCGATGGACTTCGTGGAAGCCTTGCCCTTGGTGCAAGGCAAGATGGTGATTATGGTGGTGGTGGACCAGTTGTCCAAGTATACTCACTTTTGCTCTCTGGGACACCCATTCACCACCAAGACAGTGGCAGAGCTCTATGTTCAGGAGGTCACCAAACTACATAGCATTCCCCGCACTATTAACCCTGATCGTGACCGGATCTTCATATCTCAGTTTTGGCAAGAGTTTTTCACTTTACAAGGCACTTCTCTCCACATGAGCACCGCTTATCACCCCCAGACAGATGGTCAGAATGAGGTGGTCAACCGATGCTTAGAGAAGTACCTCCACTGCTTCATGATGTCTCAGCCCCGCCGATGGCTTCAGCTTCTTCCCTGGGCGGAGTGGTCATATAATACCGCCTATCACACTCGTGCCGGTTTCACTCCTTTCAATGTGCTGTATGGCCGGCCTCCCCCGACCATGTTGTCATATGTTCCTCATTGCTCCTCTGTGGCTGAGGTGGATTACATGCTCTAGACACAGAATGAGGTTCTTCACGAGCTCAAGGAGAACTTGTCCTCTGCTCAAAACCAAATGAAGCAAATTTATGATGACCATTGCACTTATCGGGAGTTCGAGGTGGGTGATTTAGTTTATGTCTCTATTCTTCCTTAGCACCAGACATCTTTATTTCAGCCTAAGCAGTCCAAGCTCGACCCCCTTTTTACGGTCCCTATGTTGTGGAAGAGCGTATTGGTCTGGTGGCTTATCGTCTTGCTCTACCACCTGGTTCCCTAGTCCATCCCGTCTTCCATGTCTCCCGACTCCGTCACTGTGTGGGGGATGCTTCCCTCGCCACTGATGCTCCACCACCTCCTTTGATGGAACCGATTCCACCTACAGATCTGAGTCCAGCCTTGGTAATTGATAAGCATCGGGTCCGTCCTTCAGGTCGCATCATTATAGAGGTTTTAATTTCTTGGCAGGGCCAGCCGCTTGAGGATGCCTGAGGATGAGTTCATGGCTCGTTATCCGGCCTAGTCACCTTGAGGACAAGGCAAATAGAGGAAGCATAGTGGAATGTTGTGCATGTTTATTCATCCATGTTTCATTCAGGTTTTCCGTAGTTTCTTGCTTGGCCCACGTTGCTTCATATCAACTTGGTGGCCGACTATCACTTATCAGAGCCTCTGGGTGACGATGCACTCCTTGCACATGATGCCCTTTACGTGTATTTGTTCCTCGGCAAGAACCAAAGACCACCTCGGAGACAAGAGAGCCATGGGAGGAAATTTTATGACCTACCTTAGTGGTAGGGTCCTCCCTTGAATCTACTATAATTAAGAATTAATTATTAATTATAATAATTTAGTATAATTAAGAGTGTATTTTTATTGAACTTAGGCTAACATTAGAGGTCTGTTCTAATTGGAGGTTCTATTAAGAAGACAATTAAAATTTTTAATTATCTATAAATATATAAGGGCTTTACTTTATTTTATTATTAAAAAATAGATTAATTATTTTAATTTAGTCTCTTTCGCCTTAATCCCTCTCTTCTTCCTTTTCTTCTACAATGAAAATCTCTTGTAGACCAGAGATTTACAACACTGGTTTACAACATCTATAAACCTGTCAATGTTGTGGGTGCCCTTTGCGGGCTCACAGGCTCTTCCAATAATGGAGAATGGAGACATGTCCCATTGATCAGCTGCGACTACATATGGCATCATCAAGATATTAACAAAATCTAACTGCTGATTCAAAACTATTGAGCTTCAGTTAATGCAAGCATGGAGGATCTATACTTTCCCAAAAGGTTCTTGTGAGTGTCTCTATATATTCTTCATGATCATACCCTTTCCAGCAAAGTAATTATGGTTTCGTATTAACTTCAATGGTCCACAACCTAATTCGCACAAGAATTTCAAAATCAGACAAATTAAATCTGAGTGGCAATTGCTAAATGGACCCCATTGAATCAGCTATTTTAACTCTAAATTGGCTGATGTTTAATTATCTCTTCGTTTGGGTTTCCTTCCAATCCACTCATCATCAACAGAGGAAGATCAGCATTGGACAACTCGACTCGTGGAGCATGTCTCCGAAGATCATCTTCCCAAGCATCGGCAGCAAAGATTTGTCCGACACAGCTTGCATGTCTGCATCCACACTTGATACCTAAACTTCGAAGTCTAGATTCCTCTTCTCACCAATATGACGATAGAATTTGCCTTTTTGACCAGCATTTTAAAATAAACATATACTTTTGAAAAGGCGAAATGGAGAAGTGACTGTCAACATTTTTAATGTGCTAGCTGATTGTTCAGAATGAACTACAAATAAAGTAAAAGTATGGTGAAACATATTAGAAAATTTAGCCACAAACAAGGGGAATATTTATCACTTACATACATTCATACCAAACAAAAAATTCACTTCCTCTAAATGTTCAAAATATACAGTTGCTGTAAAAAGAAGAGAAAAACAAACAACAGCGAGAAATCAAATGTGTAGATAGTATACTATACTATACTGAGAAAGAGCTCAGGTCAAAAACAGACTTCAATCCTCTACCCATCCTAACGATGATCTTGTCTCTCTATTGATAATGGAACAGGAGGTCTCATCATCCCATCTCTAAAAGAAAACTCTTCCTCCACTACCTTACTCAATCTGCTCGGGCTCGGGGAGTTCCTTGCCATGAATGTAGAAGGGCTAGAACCAGCATGTAGAGGGGAACTCGGGCCTGAATGAAATATTGGGGACCCAGCTTCACGAGGCAAAGAAGATAACCCAGGTCGAGTACTAGCAGGTACATTTTTTCTAAGGAGCCTGTCTTCCTCGATATCATAAAAATCAGCTGTTCTAACTTCCTGAGCGAGAGAACACATGCAACAACAAAGCCACTGAGCACAGTCAGAAACAGCCGGATGCCCACAGCAAAAGTTATTAGCTGGCAAATGAAATCTCTTCCTCATTTGAATCCTCCAGAAACCGCCATATAACAGTCCAAAGATGCAAAGAACAACTCCTGTGAGTCCTAGAGCCTCTCTCGCAGTCTCGTTGTTAATATTAATAGCTGCCAAGTTAAATATCCAAAAAGGAGCCATGCAAAACAAAAGAAAAGTTGCAATGTGAACGTACATGTTTCCAAATCCCAATCTATCCATGTTCCATCCAAATACACAGAAGCTACAAAAAAGTGATAGATAAGCAACAGATATATCATCCCACAGGTCAAACAATCCACCTCTCCACTGGGGTTGGGTTTCCACCACCTTATTGTCATCTCTTGAAACAAAGGAATACCTCCTCTCAAATGACTTAGCCCGAAATTCGGGACTCCTTATTTGCTCCAGTTCTTGCTCATCTGACTCACAGGAATAGTCCTTTCCAAGTGGGCTTAGTATGGTGTAGACACCCGCAATAGCAGGAGCAGAAATGGCTACACTAATGCAAATGCCAACGCCAAGTGCAGGTCTTTCAGATCTTCTGTAACCCAAGTTGAGTCCACATAAAGCATACTGAGCAAAACAATTTATATGAAGAAGAACAACCACGACCATCATATGCATCCACTCATTCGGTTTATATGTCCCATTTTTGCAGTAAACTTTCCGAAGCTTTAGTACGTCTTCCTGTCTCCACCGGATCAATAGTACAAGATCGTAGAATCGTTTTGGATGTTGGTACAGACACATGAGAGTGAACAGAGCATTGAGAATTTGATTATTAACCTCAAACCATGTATCTCTTTGAGACTTCCTTGGCAAGGCATGGTCCAGCATTCCAGTCATGACAAGAAAGAGTATAGCTCCGGAAATTCCAACACATGTGATCCAAACCAGAAGAGCCATATTCATGGGGTCCTGAATCCAGTTTTTGCAAATTTTCTTTAGAGAGTCCCAATCTATTTTTTTAACAAAGGAAAGTCTAAAATGTTCCGGAGGACAAGGCATGGTAGGAGAGGGTACTTGACGAGATATTTCATCTTTTTCTTCAGCAAGCCGGAGGAACTTAGCAGAAGGAGATGCTAACATGCCTGCAGAGCCAAATTTCATTAAGCCCGCTCTGCTAGGAAGTATTTTCAATACATTTAACAGCCTCTTCTTAGAGCTTACTTCTCCCACAAGTCCCCTTTGGGATGTAGATATAGAAAGAGGAATCTGGTTCTTCTCTGGGAAACCATTTGGAAAAGGGCCTGACATTTGTTCTTCACGAATTTCGTCTGGGCCCTGCCCATTTCCACTCAAAACCATTTTATAGTCAATGTGACGGCACTAATTTGGATCAATAACTTATCAGGAACCAGCAGAGTCTTGAATTGTCTTATGTCTCGTGGTCTTGAATTCACAACTCAAACCTACAGATACCTGTATACAGTTCTAGTGCCCGACATCATACAAACAATAAATTGCTTTGTTTCCTGATTTAGTGTATATTTATCCAGATCATGAAATACTACATGGCCCTCAATTCAACATTTGGTGCTGGAAATGAATATTTCTTCCAACCATAGGATAATTTGCAAACTATCTGTTTCAAGAAAATCATGAAGTTAATTAATCAACCAACTGAAAGACACATCATGAGAACAGAAAATTTTCAATACATAATTAATCTCCATATAGTTTAAACCCAAAAAAAAAAAACGGAAGACCAGCACTTGATGTAGATGTAGCATACTTTCTTCAAACTAGCAAAAAACAAGACTAGAAGTGCTTGTGAACTTCCAATGAGATATAGGATGTTCTGACTTGCACACTTCATGTGAAATGTTTACACAAAGTGTAATATGGCTAACCACCATGTTTCAGCTGACAAGCAACTATCACACATCAACTCTGCACTGCCTACCCAAATACTCTGCTTAAATAAACCATGTAAAGTGTAGGTCATGAGAACATGATATATAATTTCATAAGTTGATACAAAATAGTTGGCACAAAACAGGCTAGAATGAAGGCGTAAGATCCATGTTGCCGACTCCAAATTATTGGGACAAAATACTACTTGATTATGATTATGATCCATAGGTGTGCCTCAGAGACATATACTACAGTACTGCTGCAAGAAAGGCTCAAGTTGTTGCGGCTGCTACCAGTTGAAAATTTGTGCAAAAAGTCCCAGAGACATTAATCCTTGAAAAAAAAAACTGGGTAGTAGCAACTGTATCTTGAAGATAGGACGGAGATATGATTTTCATATGAAGCAGAACTTGTCTTGATGCACAGAGTACAACACTACCAAATGGTGTATTACCATGAAGCAGTTAAAAGTTGACAAAACTAAAGCACATAGGTAAATGTCCACATTAGTGGCCTCAACCCCATTATAAGTAGAAATGTAATATGTTCCTGGTTAATTTTTTCTATTTCTTATCTTGAGAAACTAGCCTGCCAGTCCTCTCTTCTTCTTATTGCTGTTTTTACTTCTAACGTATTCAATATTTCCATCTCATCTCATAATTTCCAATTGTAACCTATAGTTTGAGAAAATTATGTTCTACAGGAAGATAAAGAAAGCAAACAAAGCAGAAAAAGCATATGAAACAAAAATCCTACAATTCCAATTCAGATTTGCAATGTATACAAAAATAGCAAGATTATGATTCAAAAATGTGTGATTTGAGTAACATTTAAAAGAGTAAAAAAAATTGATAAAACAAGACATACACTAAGATTGGAAGATTTTTGGGGCTTAGCCCTCCTTACCGATAGAATAAGACGCATACCAAGAATGAACTATCCAGATTCATAAAGTGGTTTTTGATTAGATGTGTTACATACACGTATTTAAAATATTAAAATAAATAAAAGTGTGGACAAGAATGATTAAAATCTGTACATTCCAGCAAACTACTGTTACGCATAATATGACCATGGCAGGAGCCAACAACAAAATAGATCACGAAGCTAGGTGACAGGAGGGCTTCAGACTAGGACAGAAGCAACAAACATTAAGCCATATTCTTTGCTTAACCCGCACTCATTATTGCAGAAAAGTAACAAAATTTATCAGGCATGTGATTGGCAATGCCTTCATATAACCCCCCATCTTCACTTATTTTTATCAGGTTAAAAATTGGTATCAAAGAAACCAACAAAAACCATGTCCTTTAAATTCTCAAATCAAACACGTAACAGAAACCGCACCACACAACGAATGACAAAAACCAAATTTCAATCAAACCCCATCAAAATCAAAGGCAACCCATCGCAGAAGCAGTCTAAGAATAGGTACCCATATCATGAAAACGAAGAAATTCACCAGAAATCAGTCAAGAAACTCACCGCCCACACAAGAGGACTTTAGATGGGGCATATCAGACACCCCCTGATCTCCAAAAGAAACAGAAAAGTTCAACTTCCAGGATCCCCCAACAACTTGCCCAGCCTCTCCCGACCATTTCTATTCGGCCGTCTCTGAATCCAGAAGCTTGTATGGCAGCCGTGGAGCCGAACTTCTGGAAGAACAAGAAGAAGATTCGTCGCAGGCGGAAGGGAGGGAGCAAAGTGTAAAAGAATAATAGAGATGAAAGGAGAGTGCAGAGCATGGTAAACGACAGTCAGCAGTTCAAAAGCAGACCACCAATAAACGGAGTAAAATAATAACCACGCTATGTCATCTACGGGATGAACCACGGGCTTATGTGTGATCGTTGATGTATAAATGTACGGATTTGATTGGATAGACTGTGATACAGTGGATTGCAGCGCGTAGGTTGAATTGCTTTCTTTACAGTTTTTCTAAATTCCATCTACGCCCCTGGACGGACAAGGAGAGGAGGGCCGACTGCCGTGGCCCGTGAGGCTGATTGTGCATATAGACGCTATAGCGCAGACTGGATGGGACTATATTTTAGGCGGAGTTTTTCAACTTCCATTTTTTATTAACCTAACAGTGGGTTATTAGGTGAAGCTAACACTGTAGCGCATACGTACGTGTGCGATTACCTACCAGTCCCTTTGAATCAATTTCTATCATTCGCATCGTCTTCCTTATTTAAATAATAGAGGGCACTTGGTTTGTGGTAATACCGCCCACTAAGCATAGATATGATGGTGTTAGGACTACGTCGCTATGTTACTGATTAACAAATGTTTTTTTAGGATCGTTGACGTGAGCCTGATCTCAAGGTAGAGACTTATTTGGATAAATCTGATGGTTTATGTTACTTAGGAGGCATTTTAACTATGAGTAACGTGGGCTATTAGATTTGGATTTAACGGCTTACAAAGTTTGGGCTTATGCAGTTGTGCATAAGCCTAGGCTTAACGCAATTTTTACCTTTTTTTTCCCGTATGTTTAGGTTGGTAAAAACCTTGAGAAAGGAAAATTATAAGATTCTTAAAAAAAATTATTATTTATTGTACTCATGATGCTATAGAAAATTAAAATTTGAATCCCCTAATAATTGTAGTAGTGGTAAAGTTAGTTATAGTGGTAGCGTTAGTCATAGTAGCAACGATAGTGGCACAACTGTAGCACTGTTAGTAGTAGTGGTAATAATAGTGGGGTAGTAATAGTGGCAACTGTGGTGGCAATGGTAGTGGTGGTGATGGTATCAATAACAATGGGAAGGTGTGGTAGTGGTAATCACAATGATAATAGTGATGACGGTGGCAATGGTGGTGGGAGTGGCAGCAGTGGTGGTGATAATGGTAGCAGTAATAACAGTGGTACAGTCAATACTAAGAATATTAAAGGCAGAAGCCTTTATAGGGAGATGTTCTCTCAAAATCAATAAGTTGAAGGGTGAAAATTTTTTAGACTAATTTTTTACCCAATTTTTTGCTACAGTCTCTCTTCCCCATTAGAGAATTTTTTAAAGACTCATTTCCTTTCTCCTATTTTCTACCAATCCATATAGACCCTTTGTCTTGCATTAATAATTTTATTTATTTATTCAAATAAACTACCAAATAGTATATGTGGGTCAACGATAGTATGGTTGACTATATTACTCCTTGCCTCCATAATGAAGCATTTGAATTAGAGAAATGACGGTTTCTAAGGAAAGTAGGACCCACAATTAAAAGATGAGAAAACACTTCGTCTGCTTGCTCATTTTGCTTTGTCTACATTTTTTTCTACAATAATTATAAATTGTTAATATGAGAAATTTATTACTTAACTTTTACTTCATCCAGAGTGCTTTTTCATCCATCCACCACTTGTTTTCTACCCACTTACACTTGTAGAGTGACTATGTATAATACTTCCTTCTCCATTTAGGGCATGATTGGAAACTACTTTAAAAAGAAAAATCACTTTTCATTTGAGTGTAAAATATCACATCATAAAAAAATTATTTGAAAAAACAACATGCCTTAGGAGGGTTGATGTCTTTTTTTTTCTTTTCAAAGTGTTGCCAAACATGGTCTTATTGAGGGCCTTGGAAAAGCCCTACTTTCCATTGATGGTCATTTGACCTAAATTGAATATAACTCACACATATTAACACAAATGTGTGCAAATCTTGCCATTGATATAAGTAGAATTATACACATGAAAAGGCTACACATGTGGGATGAAATGACTTAGCTAACCCTACCCCATTATTATTCCACTTTATCTAGTAACCCACCTAATCAGTTATGACTAACCTCTGCCTCCTAGCACAAATTTACCCCTAGCTATGCCACTGTCGCCACCATAGTTGCCTCCCCTGCATCCACCGCCAACTCTGTTGCTGCCTACCTACCTTTATAATATTAATTAATTTTCTAAGTTTTAAAACTTGGCCATGTGGAAATAGTATGTTACCATTGAACTCTTAGTATAATAACTTCCGAAGTAGATGGAGTTCATTGTTGAGACCTATATAGTTCAAAAATAGATAGAAAAAGCTTTGAAATGCCAAGAAAATGTGCAAATTAGAGTTCAAATGAGGGAGATGATTCCATTTGAAGTTGGACATAATGTGCAAGGATTGTTTACTAGAATTAGACATACAAATTTTACATTCACTTAGCTTTGCTGGCCCAATTAATTTAAATGGTGTTTTTTAGATTTGAGGGAATAATTGTGCTACCTAGTGGGTGTATTTTGGCCAAATTTCTTAAGGAATTAGTGACTTAATTCTAATCCTAAGCCCCATTAATATAAGAACTACTTAGGGTGCCTTGGGGAACTTTTGGGAGGAGAAAGAAGGAATCGCCAAAGAATATTGTCATCGCCAAAGAATATCGGCATCAGCACACTGTGTTGAATCAGTGTTATATTGTCCTCAGCAATGTGACCAACGCGTCAGTGGTGGCATTTGTGTAATAGGCCTCCCCATCCTGCCCACTATCAGTAAGGACTCAACACATTGATGGGACATCGGTGGCCAACGATACCCCAGGCTGACACGTCAATGAGGTCACCAATGGTACATTGGTTCATGAATAGCACACACACTTTCTAACCTATTATATACAATTTATGAGAAATACAATAGCAAGGTTTTTGTGTTTGATGGATGTGTGAATACATGACAAAATATATATGTATGATAATGAGTAAACCCTATGCATGTGTGAAGCCTTATAATGGATATATATTGTGACATCTATAAATTTCAAAGAAAATTCTTGAACCTTTTTAATGATAAAATTATGGAATAAATTACTTAAGAAATGGTAATGATGATAAGTAAGAGGATATGGAAATTATTATATAATTTGAAGGTCAAAGTCCCGTCAGTGAGTTGCCATGTCGATGAACTTACTGTTTCCATGTTAGGAGGGTTTGGCATGTCGATGAACCTACCGATCAAACAATAAATCTTTTGTTGGTGAGGTTTGACTTGTGAACGGACTCGTCGATGAAGCCATATTGTTCTGTCGACAAAGTTCGATGCATAGTTGACGTTGGGAGCAACCTATTGATGGTTTCAAAACTGCAATTGAAGCGGTTTTAGATTTTTTTAGAGTTGCTTATGCACAAAAATTCGGTTTCTAGACTAACTTATAAATACCTTTGACAAATATTTGACCCAAAGGGTACAAACTCTCTGACTTTGGTGGAGATTAGAGGGTTAGGGTGAGTCAAAGGAAACAAGAACCAAATTTGTGGAGATAACTTTATTGTTTGATTAGAGGTCGGATTGGTATCCTTAAACTATAGTGCTAGAGTAAGAAATTCATGTTGATAGATGTTTATAGGGTAGTATATACTTTAAATTTGGATTTGGCCATTGTCGAATGATATGCTCTGTTGTTCATGATGATTATGAATCTTGTATGCATATCTTGTGATAAGTTGATAAATATCCTTTTATTCACTTCATGTAATAGTTGATAATTGATCTAAGTAGTGTACATAATTAGATTTTATCCTAGAAAGTTAATACAATGAACATATAAAATTATACAACTTTCTCGTTCATTGATGCAATTTTTGACGTGTCAGTGATGCTACCAGTGTGTGGAGAAGAAGATAAAATAGTGTTGATGAACCGATGGTACATTTGTGTCATATCGATGGGTCACCAATAGTGATTTTGACTTGTCAATAAAGACGTCAATGAAGAATGATTTTCCTATTCATTCCACTATTGGAAAGGGGGGTTCGATGCATCGATGAGTTTTCGATGGTCATCATGACTTGGTCGACATATCGATGAGTCCACCCACAATATGTCGATTTTGGGTATTTTTAGCAGAAATTACTATGATTGTTAGGCTATTATTATAGGAAGTAATAGCATGTTATTTGATGCATGAATTCCAATTATATATGTTGATGTGATGAATTATGATTGGTTGTATGCACCTTTATGTGTGAATATTCTTGTATTGGATTGCACCCCAAAACTGATGTCTTTCGGCATCTGAGGTCAGAGGAACCCTCAACCCTTAGTGCCTTAGCTCCTCAAGTAAGCCTTTCGCCATGTAGATGGAATGGTTTGGTATGAAATAGGACCAAGGTCTTTTAGCTCTCTAAGAACAAGAGTTTTGTAGAACAGCTTCCTAAGCTTGGGAGTCATGTTCAAATGAACTAAACAATAAAAGATGATGGGTCTCACGCAATGTAATATAGGAGGTTTTGATGATCATGAAAATCAGAACATCAACCACTTGAGCCAATGAGCCCTTGTGGGCCTTAGCTTTATAGCATGGATGGGGCAGGCAAACTTCATAATATCTGAAATCCAAATGTAAGTAGTTCATAATCTTGTGAGGTAAGATTGTACTTCCAGACGTGGCTACCATGTCATCGAGAACCTTCAACTTTTACTTATGAAGTTGGAGACTTCTGAGTGAGAGTCACGCTATATTTTGAAAGATTATTGATGCATGCTTAATTATTATATTTTTTATGATTTTGAAGTTTAATGTTCCTTGGAATGGAATTTATGTTGGTTACTATACTCATTCTATTGGAATGTTGTTGTGAAATGATTCTTGAAAGTATTATAGTACTTGTTTAGTCATCCTACTAGGTATATTCATATACTCAGCATTCATTTTGATACAGGTTCTTCCAAAGAATAAGTGGGCGGGGGACACTTGTGCTAAAAGAAGACGTGAAGCTCTTAGTTCTATGTAGTATCATGTCTTATATATAAAGCCGTGATGATTTGATTATCTATATGTTCAAAAATGAGTGAGTCACACCCTGGGTTAGTATATTTATCGAAAGATTTGACAAATGAGTTCTAAAATTTTTTATTTATGCTAATTTTTTATTCAAAAATGAATTAAGAAAATTTGGGGTGAGTTAGTATAAGAGAACAACGTTTAATACATCTACATATCAAGAAGCATGATATGTGACAATTATAAATGATTGGATGGGTAGAATGAGATACTTATTAGTGCATATATTTGATAACAGTCTTCTATGGCTCCTATTACCATGAATTATGTGAGGCAGGCATCAGCTGAGTTAAGTGGAGCAAGTGATCCATCGGCTACCAATGTAGCTGCTGCTACTATTGCAACACCTATTTTTGCAAGAGGTGATCAACAAAACAATCAAGGAAACAATTCTACTCCCTCATCTATTGAAGCTCTTGATGCAACTACTAAAATGATGAACATGTTCCAAAACGTGACTCAAATCTTGCTAGACCAAACTGTGGTCATTCAAACTCAGCTTAAAGTCCAAGTTGAAATGAATAATTACAAGGAAAAATAGGAATAAATGAGGGCATGAACTTCTCTATCCTTGAGAGGTTCAAAAAGATGAATCCTACTTTTAAAGAGTGGGGTAAACTAGAAGAGGCGGAGAAGTGGATTGAGGAAATTGAGAAATTGTTTGAAGTAATGTCTATAATGGAGGATTTGTTTAATTGTTGTGATTGATACACATAAGAAAAATTAATAAGGTTGAGTAGATGACTAGATAAGGAGTAATTGATACTGATTTTCTAAAGAAATCTTAAAATTAATTGATTGATATAGAATCTAATCATTGAAAAAGAAGCAACTAATAAAGAAGACAATCAAAAAGAAATCAAGAGATGTGATTGACCTTCTCGTTGAAGACATCCCCTCTACTCCTATATAAAGATGGGAGAACATAAGTGAATCACCACGCCTCTTATTTGGAGTTCTCTGTTCTAATCTTTCATATCTTCTTTCTTCTAGTATATTTTTTTATTTTCTGTATTGTAATAGCTTAATAAGCTTCTAGCTAAGGCGAGAGGGTACATTGTAATATTCTAAACAGTGTTTCTTTCATTTCATGCATTGGTTTTTAATTCAAATATTTAATAGTAGAAGTGATATGAATTTACTTCCACATTATTTCTCTTTACTCTTTATTATGTTAATACATTGAATGCTTTGAGGCTCTCCTCAATTCTTTGTGGTTTTAATAGAGTTCTTGAATGTGAAGAGGTATGTGCTTGTAATCCTTTAATTATTGAATTCTTCCCTAGTTTATTTCTTTTTTTTATAATCTTCAAATCATCTTATTAGAGAGAATTTTTATCAACTCTAATTGAGATAAGTTGATACATGAAGAACACCTTAAGACGCTATAAATAACCTCGATGCCTTAACATTTTCTCTTATTAATTCTCATCTTATTTTTATTACTTTAACTATTATCACCCTTATTTCTTCACTTTCTTTTTTCATTTACTTTACAATCACTTCTAGAGTCACACAAAGCCAATCCTTATAGATTCGACCTTGAAGTGCTACAACAACTTGTAAGCTTGCAAGTTAAAAACTATCCTATGGTTTGGTTTAATTTAATGAATCAATAGTTTAGGTGTAACGCTTAGGCATCAGTGGAGGTGGCATATTCATGTACTAAATCCGACATGAATGAAATGATGAGTAGAGAGAGAGAGTGGAAGTTGCCCTCCTCCATCCTTTGATATAGAGCATTAGCGACCACATTGTCACTACCTTTTCTATAAACCACTTCATAATCATAGCTGAGGAGATTTGAGACCCATCGTTGCTTAGAAGAGGTGGCCACTCGCTGATCCAATAAATACTTCATGTTGTGGTGATCAATATGGATAAGAAACCATTGGCCCAACAAATAAGGTTGTCATTTAGAGACGACGTGCACAATGACCAACATTTTCAGTTCATATGTAGCAGTCGGGTGACACTAGAAGATAGAGATTTACTGAAATAAGCAATAGAGCAGTCATTCTGAAGCAACACTGCCCCCAGATCTACATTAGAAGCATTAGGTTCCACCACAAATGATTTAGAAAAAACTAGTACCACCAAAACAAGAGTCACTACCATGGCGGCTTTCAAGGCATCAAATGCTTTTTGTGTCATTTCTAACCACTGAAAAACCCCTTTCTTGAATAGCGCCATCAACCGGGTGGCAATAGAACCATAAATCATGATAAAGTGGAGGTAATACCCAGTTTGATCAAGAAACCACATTATAGCATAGGGGAAGTAACCATCAAGGATCCGAAAATCCAATTTATGAATGTCTTCTAGGGCCATTCGATTTTGGTGGTACCTTGAGTAAAGGTCCAACTTGGTAAAAAAAAGTTTGTGCTTGCTAACTAATCTATAAGTTCTTCAATGATTGGGATAGGCTGGTTATCTTTTATTGTGATAGCATTCAAAGCACGATAATCCACTCAAAATCTCTAAGTGCCATATTTCTTACGAACAAGGAGGACATGCAATGAATATGAACTATGACTAGGGAGGATGATCTAGAACTCCAACATCTCTTGCACCAACCTTTCAATTTTGGTCTTCTGAATATGGGGGTAGCAGTATGGGCATACATTTTCTAATAGGGGCACCTAGCATAATTTGGATGGTATGATCATGGGCACAAGCCGACAAAAGACTAGTATGGGGCTGGAAGAGACCCTCAAACTTGGCTAGAAGATCAATGAAGTCGGCAAGATGAGAGGAAGGACTTGCCACTTTAGCTAGCAATAACTGGAGTAGTATCCTGATAGTTTAATATCCATCTAATCGACCTAGTAGATCACTAGATTGCTCCTAACCCTATTACTTCAACGAGTACAAAATTAAGAATTAGTTTGTGTGTTAAATTTTTAGAAATAGAAGTAAAAATGGAAACAAAATTTTTAAATAATTCACCACTGAATCATAATTACGTTTGGTAATTGAAGTTTTTAGAATAAATTAGGATGTCATGTCAAACCCATTTTTAAAACTTTAAACATATATAACTCTCTCTCTCCCAAACTTGTATATTCATGTTTTTGGTACTATTACGCTCTTAAATTTGAGCCATATCAAACAAGATCCCACAAGGGTAAGTAATTTTAAACTTTAAAGTGGGCCCCACCTATACAGCATACTTCTTCAGGCTCAAATCTAAGGCTGCACAAAAAACCCGAACCTGATCCGAACTGGGTGAACCCGACCCAAAATTAACCGGGTTCGGATCGGGTCGGGTACTTACTCAGGTCGAGTCAGGTTCAAAACAAAAAAAACCCATATGAATTTCAGGTCAGGTTTAACACAAAAAAAACCCGAAACCCGACCTGACCCGACCCGGATGTTTTAATTCCTTACCCAAACGGGCCAAACCCTAAATCCTTCAGCTTCAGCTTTCTCCCATTCGATCTACACAGGCACAGCGGCAACATTCCACCCTTGCCGGCCTCCCCTGGTCGCCCTTCATCCCCTTGGTCTGTAGGTTGTCGGCATCCCCCCTTTGTCGTCGTCGTTGTCTCAGTCGTTTGCAGCTTGTCGGACTCCCCCCTTCATCATCATCTGTGGCATTCTGGCCTCCATCTTCTTCCTCCACGTCTACGGCCTACCAGACTCTGGTTGCCAGCCGGCCTCCATCTTCTTCCTCGAGTCGTCTTCCTTGGCTGGCTTCCCCATCAGTTGCTTGCTGGCCTCCCCAGTCCCCATTCTAATTTCATCGGCCAACCTCCCAAGTCTCCCTTTGTGTCATCCCTATCTACTGCGTACCAAAAAAAAAACCTCCCTTTCCTCACCCTCTTCGTCCCCCAAATCAGTTGCAACATTGCTTGCCCCCAAGTGAACAAGGTTGGTGTACATCTTTCTCAAGTCTTTATTAATTGTTACAATTACGTTTCAGTTTTTTATCTTAGCTCATTGAATTTAATTTCTTCAAGAATCCCACTTTCTTGTATTTCTTTCTTCTTCTTCATCTGTTTGAAGAATGATAGCAGGTGGCTCGAGTTTTTATCGACCATTGTTTGATAGTTTGCATGGCTTGTTTAGTTTTTAAAATGGGATGGAACTGTTTTTCGTCCTTAGATTTCTCATAAATGATGTTAAAATGACTTTTCCAGAATTAAGTAAGGATTAGTAGAAGTTGTATGCCTGTCTACGTTGTAGAAGAGAAAGCAGTAAATAATTAAGGTCGTAGCTTTTTAGCAATACTGGTTGGTACTAAGAGGTAGTTTCACCGGTATGGAGGGGCTACAAAATGGCAGGGCCTCAGGGATAAAAGTAAATTCGTAATTCATACCAATTCTTATCTCTTATGGTGTTAAGGAATCCTTAAGTTCTAGCATAGCAATCTGGCTTCTAAAATACAATATTTAACATGACCTGAAGTTCTGATTGATGACAACTTTCTTGTTTTAAATGTAGTGCAGCTTTATCACATTTGAATGTATTTTTTATAAGAACTCTATTACCTTATTGTGTTTTTGGTATTTCCAAAAGCTCGTTGAATTTTCTGCTCTACTTATTTTAAGTTATTTTCTGAAGGATGACCCAGAAGGAATCTTCTCTTGTTTTTATCTTTTGGCATTTCGTATATGTTTGTTTTGGTTAACGAAATAAAAAAATCCCATTGAATCTTCTGCTTTACTGAACTTGTGTATTTTCTAAAAGAATGGCTGAGAAGAAATTTTCTCTTCTTAATTGCTACCTTTTGGCATATGATACATGTTATTTTTTCTTTTCAATGGTCATTCTTTACATACAGTTATATATTTTAAACAAATTAATTAAGATTGATTAATTAACTGATTTGAAATAGTTTGTGAAATATCTAATATGATGCTTTCTTCTGATCCAATTTTATGCACTCTTTGTAGTGAAAATTTAGCATTGTGAGTCGGGGACAACTAATTTGAAGGAATATGGCCTCACAAGATGAAGACATTTAGGTACTTTCACTTTTAATTTACATCTTATATCAAATCATATATAATTAATTATAATGTATCTTTATTTGCTCAAACTAGATTTTTTATTAATGGGCACTTTGTTATTTGCTTTTAGGTGATGGAAAGTAATGCATCCGCTGCAAATACACCTGATACACCTATTGACACTGAGAGCACGCCAATTGCGGGTGACAATGAGAATGACATTCCCTTGGCTGGTAAGAAAAGGAAGTATCCTTTGAAATCTAATGTTTGGATACATGTTACTAGGGACATGAAAGGACTTAGGGCTTCTTGCAACTATTGTAAGTCTTCTCTTAGTTGTCCATCTAATAATGGAACTAGCTCTTTAAAGAAACATTTAGAGAATTATTGTATCCCTTTTAAGAGGAGGGACAAGAGCCAACAGTTGTTGGTCTCTGACAAATCTAAACTGGGAGAAGATGATGAGCTTGGAGCTGGTTTGATCCCATGGAAATTTGATCTTGAGTGTGTTCAAAAGGAATTATCAACTATGATTGTTAGATTAGAGCTTCCATTTAATATAGTTGACAAGGCTGCATTTAGACATTTTTTATCAATTATCCAGCCTAGGTTTAAGCCTATGTCTCGAAATAGGGTGAGCAAAGATGTGGTGGACATGTATAAGGAAGAAAAAAAGAAACTCAAAGGAATGATTGGAGCTTCACATAAAAGAGTTTGTCTAACTACTGATATGTGGACTTCTAATCAGACTTTGGGTTATTTATCTTTGACTGGACATTTTATTGACCAAGATTGGAAGTTGCATAAAAGGATTTTGAATTTTTGTGTTGTTCCAAGTCCACATACGGGAGAAGTTATTGCTAATGTTATTGAATTGTGTTTGATTGATTGGAAAGTGGACAAATTGTGTACAATTACTTTGGATAATGCTTCTAGTAATGACTTCGCTATTAGAAATTTGATTGAGCTTGTTGGTAGAAAGGGCATATTATTAAGAAATGGATCTTCTTTTCATGTGAGATGTGCATGCCATGTTTTAAATCTTATTGTACGTGACAATTTAGAAGAAATTAGCAAGTCAATTGGTGTCATTAGGGAAAGTGTTAAGTATGTTCGAGCTTCACATTCTCGAAAGCAACTTTTTGAAGAATGTATTTTATCGGAGAGGATTTTGACTAAGAGAGGGTTGTCTTTGGATGTTTCCACAAGGTGGAATTCTACATACCTTAATGTTAGATTCAGCCTTACACTTTGAGAATGCATTTTTTTGCCTTAAGGCCCGAGATCCAATATATGCAAGGTTAGCGCCTTCTTATAGTGATTGGAGGCGTGTTGAAATGATAAGTAAATTCTTAAAGATTTTTTATGATTCCACAAAGATTTTATCTGGCTCACTTTATCCTACTGCTCATCTTCTTGTCCATGAGGTTTTAGGAATTCGGGCACATCTAAAAATAATGGCTGAAGATGATGATACATTGGTATCTATTATGGCATTGAAAATGCAAGGAAAATTTGACAAGTATTGGAAAGATTTGAATGTGCTATTCCCTATTGCTGTTATATTGGACCCGAGGTACAAATTGAATTATCTTCATTTCACATATGCTCAATTTTGTTCAGAAGAAGAAGCTGAAATCTATGTCTCTAATATTCATAAGGAGGTAATTGATCTTTATAATGAGTACAATATTAGAGATAATGCAAAGATGTGTGGTGAAGGTTCTTCGAGTGGTAGTTCAAATGATATTAGTGGGCATTCTTCTAGTTCTGAAAAAAAGTTAGTTTCTCTTCAAAAAGCATATTATAGGATGTGCATGGAACAAAAGATTGTGAATACCAAGTCTAAATTTGAGCTATATTTGGAAGAATCACTTCACCCTCACACTAAGAAATTTGATATATTAGAGTGGTGGAAAATGAATAATGAGAAGTATCCTATATTAGCTTGCATTGCTCGTGATATCTTAGCTATTCCAGTGTCCACAGTCGCTTCGGAATCCGCTTTTAGCACAGGATGAAGGATTCTTGATTAATACAGGAGCTCTTTAAGTCCCGAAGTGGTTCAAGCACTAGTGTGTTTACAAGACTGGACACAATTACGAGATCAAGAGGAAGCTAAAAATGACATAGCTATAATTGAAGATGGTAAACCAAATTATTTACTTTTAAATTAATCGTTTTAGTTTCACTTTCTAATATGTTCTTTAATTTTCATTTATAGGTGAATCAGGGATTCAAGAGGATACTTAAATGGTTGGTTGGTTAACCCATTGATGCTTTGATGGAGAGGTGCTATGCTAGTTTGTTAAAACATAAGTTGTTTTTGTGTTTAGACTTGCTTTGTGAAGTGCTGATTGATTGTTTATTTTGGTGCAGGACTGTTTCGGAGGTTGTCTAATGTTTGGTGGGAAGATTATATTGAAGGCTAAATGTGTTTGGTGGGCCGAATAAGGATTGTTTTGGAGGCTGAATGTGTTTGGTGGGCCGTAGAAGGATTGTTTTGGAGGCTTTGAATGTGTTTGGTGGGAGGAATGTTTTGGCTGAATGTGTTTCGGTGGTAGTATTGTATTTGGAGAAGAACTAAATTGTTTATTGTAGTTAGTAACATTTGGGTATGGTTGTTTTTTAGTTAATGGCCAGAACTTATGTTTTCTATACTTGTTATTGAAGTACTGTTAAATTGGCCAAAAACTATTGTTATTGAGTTCTTGCTTGTGGGTTTAGGTATTTAATTGACATCATATTTGAGTGATTAGATTTGAAGATGTTGGAGTTTCTTCTTATTTTTTTATAAGCAGGTGAAATTTTACTATTACAGTGTGAATTTTGGGTATATGCAGCTATTTGATTGTTTCATTCCAGGTTTAATATGGGTATATGCAAGTTGAAGGTGAAATTTTGCTATTACAGAGTGAATTTTGTGTATGTGTAACTATATTTGATTTTTTCATTCCAGGTTTAATAGTAAGAGTTTGGGTATATGCAGGTTGTATATTGTTTCATTCCATGTTTTATAGTAAGAGATTTATGCAGGCTGAATTTATTTGATTGTTTCATTCCAGGTTTAGTAGTAAGAGTTTTTTTATGTTTAGATGTCAAAGTAAGATTTCAGGTGTAAATACTTATTTTTGTTGAAGAATTATACTTGATTATATCATATTTTAGTGTTTATTCTCACTATGAAAAATCAACGTATAGGTATTTTTGTTTTGATTGAAATTATCAGGCGTTTAATGTATTTTGGGTTTTAATTCGGGTTTTCGGGTTGTATCTCGGGTAGGGGCGGGTACTGTAATCTTGGGTTCTATCTTGGGTAGGGTCGGGTACTGCAATACCCAACCCCACCCTACCCGAGATGTAGCCCTACTCAAATCAATATGAGGGGTAACCATTGAAAAATATTAGAATCTATAATTCTAAAACGGGGGATGGGAGCTATAATCAACAAAATCATCTCATGAGGTGATTCGGTGAATCCAGCCGATTCTGGCTCGAAATAGCTTGGAACCAATTTTCAGGAGGAATATTTTAATATCACTCACCTTCTGCATACAAACATGATTCTGATAATTTGGACTGAAATTAGGGCGGAATTAATGGAAATTCAACATCCAAATAGCCCCTACGAATTCTATCCTCTATGCGCAAAATTTTCTTATATAGTGGAAACAATTAAAACCTAATATCTATGCATCATTTATGATCAAGCTATTATACAAGAAAACCACAAAGCGTGCAAATCATACATAAACACACAAAAATTCAACAGAAAACCCAACTTTGGTAAAAAATCATGACAACTTCACAAGGCCAAACCAATGCTCTAATAAGCAAGAGCATACAAGACACAAAGTATAACCAACCAACCTCTACAGACTCCACACAAACAAAAACCTTTTTTGCTTTGTTCAGTCCTCTTTATTGTTGGCCTTTAAGTTTCTTCCTCCATCGAATCCTTGAAGCATTACCTCTTTGTGTTACGTTCTTTAACTCCTTCTAGCAACTCAATCAAAGACTACTTCAATTGTTGATTCCCCTTTGAGATTCTCCTTTGAAGAATTTGTTGCATCCCTTCTTTTGTTTGTCGTGTGATAATCTTCTTTTTTATATGTGTGTCTTTATGAATCTACCATTAACATGTGTATGAAGATTTTTGGTCAACTCTCAAGAAAAACAATGATGAAGGACTTCTCCTTTCTTCTCAATTATATTCTAGGTTTTCCTCTCCTCAAATTCATGGTTCTCTAGCCTTTATATAGGTATTTAAGTTGGTTTGATATTTTAACTCCAATAAGAATAAAATCTCTTCTAGAAAGGCTTAAACTAGGTAACCAAAACTACTAGTAATCGATCATTCCAAACAGTGATCGATCGTTTATTATTTTCTTAGGGCACAACTCTTAGAGCGATTAATTGATATTAGCATCATTGATTGATAACTCTCATCTTTGATTTATAAAGGGCTATTTCAGGTGACAATCGATCTTTTGCTAGCACAGTAAATTTACAATTTTGCCCTTTCTTACTCTAATTATTTTGAAACTTCCAAATTCACTTATGAAAGTCTTCCAAATGACTTTTGTATGAGAGTGTATACTCAATGAAGCTCTTTTACCTTCAACACTCTTTAGTCTTTAGCCTTTATCCATAAAACACATCTACTCATATTTTTTAAGTCCATAAATTAAAACCTAACTTGGCCATAACTAAATCTAGTCAGATTCCTAAGACTAATTACATACTCGAAGTTTTGACATAGTTTTGATCAACAAAATTAGTCAATTATAATAAATATGCCTCATATGTTCTTTAATATCTTTGTGCCTAGAAATTAAAAAAAAAAGAGTCCATAGGTTGAGCAAACTGAAGTGTACCCGGTAGAGATTCTCGAATGTTGATGCACTATCCACCAATAGAGAACTCCATAAGCATCTGGCAAAAGTTCCAAGTGACATCCCCAAGCTCCTGGAGCCACTTAAACCCAAGACCACATCTGCCCCTTTGGTGGGTAGGAGATACATGTCAATGAGGAAGGAATGGTCTTGGATGGTAAGTTGTACCTTTGGATACACCCCAACTAACCAAAGGTTCTTGTTGTCGCCAATTTAAATGTCGAAGGGCTCACACATAGTAATGTGGCATTCAAGGTGTTGTGCCACCTGATCATGATGAAGTTGTGGGTGTTGTCAGTATCAATGAGGATGGTCATTTTTTGCTTCTTCAACTGACCCTACAAGCGCATTGTACATGGTGCATTGTACATGGCTTATTGGCCACAAAAAAGCATGGACAAAAATCTTTGGAGGGGGGAGAGGGAGTCAGCCAAAATAGCTGGATTGGAGTCAAATGGATCAACGTCATCACACCAAGTATCCTCTAAAAGGAGAGTTGTGGGTTGGCAAAGATGTCCCATAGTGAACTTCTCATCGCATTTGTAACATAGTCACTTGGAGCAACGTTCATCCACTTGCACCTGCATCAAGCAGTGGAATGATATGGTGGTGCTTGATAGTAAACCATCAGTTGGACTCCCTTTTTGGGAAATGGAGGGTGGAGCACCTGTTGAGCGGAGATGCATGAGAGATGCCACTCAAGCAAGAAAGGTTGTCCTCCATCAAATGCACAAGCCAGACTGCCTTGTGTAGGGTGGTTGGTTGAAGCGACTACACCTCAGCCTACAACTCATCCTTGAGGCTGGTAAGAAACTTGTTGAGGAGAGACTTTGGCATCTAACTAGTCGAAATTGGACTGATAGGCACAAACTGAAGTCATCTAGTGCATATTATGTAACATGGAGCTAAAATCTCCATACTCCATTGGCCCGAAATTGTAATGCCCCAACCCGAAAATCGACCCGAGCCGGAGGTTCACAACACAGGGGATAACCCACACTTCAGGTTATCCCAAAAATTAATAAAAATAAAACAAAAAACCAGGAACCACAAACTCTGAGTGCGAGAGTCTTCATGTTCCTCTACGTGCTACAAAACTTTTGCGATCCATTATGCGTAGGCCAGATTATACCTAATTAATTATCTAATTCAGATCTGGCAACCATTGCCTTGCCGTTGGTTGCCTACGTACGTATCGAATAACATCCACGATGTTACTCCGATATGATCGGATCCATATGTAGTTCTGCTTAATGGCTATTACATACGTCACGCACTGTGAAAATACATATGTCAAAACACGTATCTCCAAATATTTAATCGGAGTTATACGAAAGCCAATAAATCACCGGAAACACACATCTCTCTCTATCACATAGCCGAGCATCACACGACCACCATAACATGCCTCGCTCTACCCTAGAGCGAATCCAATTACATTCACATGTCTCACTCCATCACTGAGCCGAGACCAAACACACACCACACGTCTCGCTCTACCCCAAAGCGAGATGGACCACATTCACACATCTCGCTCTATCACTAAGCCAAGACCGAACACACACCACACGTCTTACTCTACCCCAGAGCAAGACAAAACATAATCAGGTCACATCAAAGCATAGCATACCGAACAGAACAGACCATGGTATAGCATACATCCTAATTAGCACATGCATTTCTATAATTAAAACGGGAGGTTAGAAACGCTTACTCCCTTGATGCCCCATGAGGTAGCGGCATTCAGAGATGTTCATTCCTTCTGGGCGTCCTCCCCTTTCGATTCGGAGGCTGCAAACGGAGCCTCCTCTAGCCTCCACACGTTCCTTGCCTTGCACCAGAACACAATGGACAAAACCCTCCCCCTTCCCAGAGACTCTTGTCGTTTTTTTGCGCCTGTGGGCAGCAGACATAACCTCCCCTAGTCAGGGATGTTCCTCACACTTTGTTGCCCTTCGATGGATGGTAGAGCCTCCCCTACTTTGGGCCACCTATCACGATGCGGCCTGGTGACAGAGGACGAAGTCTCCTCTCTCTCTGGGCCACTTCTATCTCTTCGGGGCATGCGGTCGATGGATGGAGCTTCCCCTTGCCCCAAACCGATCCTCCCCCTTCCCAGTGACACTTAACATGTAGTGCGCCCATCCCCTCTCTTACCTAGTGACTCTTTTCTTTTTCCACGCTCATAAGCCACAAACAAAACGTCCCCTTCCCCGTGGCGTTTCTCACACTACGTGGCCCTTTGGTGGAATACGGAGCCTCCCCTACCTTGGGCCATGACTCTCGATGCGGCCCGGTGGTAGACGAAGCCCCCTCTCTTTCCCGGGCTGTTTCGTCTCTCTTAGGGTAGGAGGGTGGCTAACAGAGCCTCTTGCCCCGAGTCGTTATCCCCTTCTACGTACTCCAACTCGAGGAATGAACCATGTCATTGCGTAAATCACCCTCGAATTATCTAGGAAAGCCTTAATAAAGGAAGAAAATGGACTCATAACTAGTCGGAAAACTCCCCTGGAAGTTGAACATGATTTCAAATTTATAGAGGAGAAGAGCGCAGGCGTACAAAACGCACCAGAACAACTCATCACACGATGCCCTGGCCGTGCGCTGTGTGCAGTCGCGCAGGAGCCAGCTCACATACACATACCTCATCTCACATATGGGTGGGCCAATGCGCAATCCGCCATGCGTCCGGTGGGGCGGCTGATGCCAACTATTTTGTCTATTTTTAATTAAAATAATATATTTTCTATATTATTTTAATCCCAAAAATATCCAAACTTCAACATGCGATAACTTCCTACATCGAAGTCGGAATCATGCATTCTTGGTACCGATGGACTTGTATCGATGAGCCATTCGAAACAAGGCCATATGTGGTTAGGTTATGCTGCACTTTTCAAGTGAGCCCACCCATGTGGTACGTTTCCCGATGTCATAACTCTCGCTCCTGACCTCCATTTTACATGTTCTTTGATTTGTTACACTCGATACTTCGAGCTCTACCGAATATGTTGAGTTCATCCCTTGAAAGCCCCTAACAATTATTTAAAATTACCAAATTACCCCTAACCCCTCGGGTTAGGCATAACCGAAAAATGGGTTGTTACAGAAATGCATGCAAAGTTCCTCTATGAAATGATGCCACGTCAGTCAGGCTTCATTTTTTTGAACTATATCCACCAGATGAGGGCATCCCCTTTGAGGTGGAAGGACACTAGCAAATGGTGATGCCCTAGACATGTGCTCTGGTAAGAAAATAACTGGTGTGCCCAATAAAGTTTGTCCATGGGGTTGTCATGTTTAGGAAACTGGAAACTGAAGTCGTGTGATGGAGGGCTTTAGAGCCATCATGTTGGGGCTGAAGTTGGCCTCATCATCATCATAGAGGATGTTATGATGCCATGCCCAGAAAGCCTCAAGATCCTCACAAATATCCTCATAGACATTTTGTCAAACACATCCACCAATGACAAAAGGGGCTCCCCAGGCATCATAGCATAGCCCCTGTGGGGGTTGGCCCTCAGTGGGGGGCAGGTTAGTGTTGGGCCAACTAGAAGGGGCTGCTTGCCCTAGCTCTCGTCTAAAGAGCCTACGCCAAAGGAGGCCGATGGTCAGTCGAGCAACCCTTTGTTAGCCAGATTTCCTCTACGCACACTGTTGCAACCAATCTCCTCTTGTCATAGCTAGTCAAGGGTGGCTAAATGTGTGCCGCAAATAGTGATCAACACATTAAGCATCCCGTTTTGTTTGGCAGTGTCCTCCGTTTGAGAGATGGTGAGGGCAGCCAGCAGCTCACGCCGTAGTGGTTCGTCTGTAGTTTGCTCTAGTGGTTGAGACTTTGTCATATCTGATAGATTGAGTTTGAGCTTTGATACCAGTGATATATCTCTTGAAATAGGAGAAATAGAGGGAGGTGGGTTGAAATTGGGATTGGAGGAAGGAGAACGGAAAGAGGGGGATTAGGATGAAGGAGGGAGAAGTATTTGGGCAGAACATCACGAGGGATGGCTAGAAGAGATTAAAGGGAGGAGGGTGGGTGTTGCGTAGGAAAAGAGGGGAGAAGGAAACATCAGTTCTTTATTAATTTCCTAATTAGGGCTGATCGACCCTACAAATCATATTAGGGCAATCAATCACTCAAACAATGCTATTAATTGTTCAACCTACTGGATTCAACTGCTATGGGATCGATCAATCATTCAAGTTATTGTAATCTACTATTAAGCCTATTGATCGATCGCTATAAATAGGCGATTGACTATGATCGTTATAGTTTTAAATAAAATAAGTTTAACAAATAACAAACATCATTGGAACACAACAACCACCTAGGGATCTATGTGCTCACCTTAGCCATGGTATACCACCTAGTGATTGGGCCGGCTCCAGCTGTCCAACCTCTAATGCTAGGGATTGTCAAAACATATCTGAGGTAACACGATCATACTATTTTTATTAAACAACACAATTGTGTTATTTATGGGAATTGGCCGAGAATTGGCTTAGATGGCCACGACCAAAGCTAGCTTAGCCACAACATGGCATGGCTGGCCACGACCAAAGCTAGCTAGCCACAACATGGCATGGCTGGCCAGGACCCAACCTAACTTGGATGGTTCTAGCCTCACAACAGCCAAGCCTGGCCAGATTTGGCCTCGCCACGGCTTGGCCTGACCATGCTCCCAAATGCTAAGAAGAAGAAGAAAATGGCAGTTTAGAGGAAGAAATGGTGGTCGGAGGAGAAGGCGACAATGTCTAGAGGCAGCCATATTTGAGGCCGTGGCCATGGGAGAGCCATAGTGGATGAGGAGGAGAAAGTGGTATGGAGGAAGAAGGAAAGGGAAGGAGATAAATAAAGGGAGGGGCATTTTAGCATTTAGATTAAAATTATTAGGGACAAGTTAGTGGGTCTTCATTTGATAGTTTAAAGTTGTTATAAAAGTTAGGTGAAAGGAAAAAGAGGAAAGAGGGGTGCAGCTATGTGTAAATAGTTTCCTAATACTCCAGGTATGCAAAATTTTCTGTTTTTTTTTTTTTTTCAGATGCCTGATTTACCTCCCTCCTTTCTCCTTCAGGTATCTGATTTGAATTATGTGGGAATGCTGATCCAAAAAAGTACCATGCCTTTAAACGATATTTCTAGAAAGAGAGAGAGGTATACAAAATCGTTGATGCTTAGGGTGAGATGAGCAGCTCTACAAGTCATATCAAAACGTGAAACTGCAAAAAGGGGAGCACTTTCAAGCTGCGTATTCAATTCGGTGGAATGAGTATTACTGGGGTGAACCTGGAAGGCTTGCCAGTCCCATCTGTTAGATCTCGTATGGTCATTACTTGCTTGCTTGGCTACATGGCTCGATTTAGAGAATACTATGCACGGAGGCTGGGTGTAAATTGTGCCATAATATCCTTGTTATGTCAGTTGAAAATTTTAGTGCTGAAGCAGGAATTTGGTGGTCTTGCATAGGCTTCCCGAGAATGTAAGAGCATTCTTGTTGCAATGGAGAAGATATTCCCTTAAGTGGTTAACAACTTGCAAAGACTGCTAGTATAGCGGTAGACCTATTTGGAAGGTTTGCATATTGCCGGGCTCTTTTTTGCCAATGGAATCTAGATCATGATTGTTGTGCAAGAATTTAGAAGTTGTGCACCCAACGTGATTCAAATCAGAAACTGAAACTAGTCAACTACAACGATTTAAATCAGACCGAAGGAGAAAAAACTAAAGGCAAACGAGAAATCTCAAAAAAAATTAATACATTACTCCAGGTATTATGTGCAAGAATTTATAATTACATGTACGTATCATTTACCCTTTTTTAGGAATTTGCCAAACTATCCCTAAGATAAAGGGTTTACACAAAATGTCTTTCATCTTCACATAATACACAAAATAGTTCTATATGCATGTAAACCTCCACACATAGCATGAATTATCTAAAATACTCATTTCCTATTTCTTTCTTTTTAACTTTTACCAACTCATTATTTCTTATTTTCAGCAGCTCCTGCTTCAACCCTGTCACTGGCTCCACCAACTTTGCCACCAACTCTACCACTTTCGCCACCAACTCTACCCACGGGCACCTCTTCATCCAACTTTGTCTTGTAATAAAAGTGATATAAGATAGTCAGTAGTTAACAATCAACTTTCAAATTTGTTGCAATAAAGGTGATATAAGACAATAGTATGAGTAACAATGTCTCACTAAGTATTTACAATAAACTATCTTAACAAACTAAATAAATTAAACAAAAAAATAAATTAAATTTTAAATATGCGACTGTTGATTGTCTTAACTGTCGATTATCATAACATCTAGCACCGCATACTACTTTCTTCTCCAATGCTAACAATGAGAATCTTCTTCTCTAGTGCTAGCAGTGAGAATTTTCTTCTTCGGCACTAGCAATGAGAATTTTCTTCTCTAGCACACTTACAACCTTTTACTAATATGTGCTAGTCAACAGTCAAAACATTTAACAACCAACAGTTGACAACTTTGTGTTTGAAATTTACTTTACTTTTTTATTTTATTTATTTAGTTTATTAAGATAATTTATTATAAATATTTACGGAGACATTATCACTCATAATGTTGTCTTATATGCCCTTTATTGCAATAAATTTAATTATCAATTGTTAGTATGCATTTTGGGTTAGTGTTAGAGAAAACTCAGAATAAGTAAAAATGAAACTCACTCTTAGTCTAAGTATTTAACATGTTTATGAATTTATTTTTTAATATTTGAGATGGTAGAGAGAAAAAAATTCTTAATAGCTCCGGCTAGTTTGTGACCGATCTTGTTAGATTTCCAAAAGAATGAAGAGTAGGCAATTGAAGAGGAAAAGATGAGGAGGTTACAGAGGAGGGGAGGAGGAGGAAAAGGAAGAGGAGGAAGTGGTGACAAAAGAGGGGAGGAGGAGAAGGCAATGGTGGAGGAGGAGGTGAAGATGAAGACGAAGTCGGATAAAGTGGAGCTAATGGTAAAGAAGACAAAGTTGGTGGTGGATGCAGCTAAGGTGGCAAAGTCAAAGTCGGAGTGACTAGAAATGAGAAAGAGTGAGTTGGTGAAGTTAGAAGGAAGGAAATAAAAAATTAGAAAAATGAATTCTAGACAATTCATACCACATGTGTTGAGTTTTACATGTGCATAAAGTCATTTTGTATAAGACGTAAAAATGAGAGACCTTTTGTATAATATGTTGTATCACATAGTCATTTTTAGGAAATTCCTCTTTTTTAAAAATAATTTAAGTCCACGTAATTTCTACTCATTTTGTCATTGAAAAAACCTCGTACTTTGAATGATAAACAAAAAACTACTCCACTTATTCTACCTTTTGAAACTAAATTAAAATTAATTTATTTTAAAAAATTAAATAGAATTATGGGACAGAGGTAATATTACTTTGACGTGGACTTCTCAACTCTTAAACGTGACACATGACTGAGCTTTGACAAAATAAACATTATGGAATCCTACAGTTGGCACAAAGCACAACTTCAGAAGCTAATTTATCAATTTTGGTGGCCATTGCAAATATCACAAAGAACGAAGGCATGAAGCCCGTGCAAAACTCAAGTGTCACGAAGCCTGTTATGGATAACTATGCAATCCTCCACCTACAACGGATTCTTGCACGCAAAAAGTTTTTTAAAAAAATACAAGAGGGAAAGAAAAAGGTCTTTCTCTATGTCCTACATTAATAGAAATTAATTTATTTTCAAAAACCAAATATAACTACTAATGTGAGATAAATAAAGTAGCAGATAAAAACCTTATGTGGGACCAGATCAAAACTAGCTTATCCTAATGCAATATCTGACATTGATTACATAGTAAGTCTTCATATGTGATTGCCCATTTACAAATGAAACATCAAACCCTTTGGTATCATAATATATTAGTTTATTTTAAAAAACCAAATGGAACTAATAATGTGGGGACCAAGGGAGCAGTTGATTAAAGCCTCGACCAGATCAGAACTTAATATATAGATTATAGCATGTTGGGTATAATCTATATAGCATAATAAATAAACTGAGTAAAAACCTAATAGTTTGATAATGTGAACCATGTCAGTCTTTAGGACTGACACAGTAATAAACTATACATCATGTTTTAAGTCTCCAATTCCTCTGCGAAGTGCAAATATCCAAACTGTATCACACGCCAAGTGAAATAGGGGATTTTTTACTAACGCTTTCAAGTGGAAAGAAAAGTAATTTTTATTCTAATTTCTTTTAGAAAAGAAAAGCAAAATAAAATTATGTTTGGTTAGAGTTTTACTTGATGATTTTAAATTGAAATATACTCTTAGCTCAATTTTGAATTTTGTGTAGAATAACAAAAATATCATCCAAGATGAGAATAAGTGAAAGATGACTAAATTATCTTTTCACATCATTTCACAAAAGATATAGCTTTCTTCAAGAACCCTCTTGAAGAAATCATATTTTGGGTCAATTCGGTTTGAATTGACCCAAAAGGTGATTTAAAGCAAAAAAAAAGGAAATGGATCATCAAAACCAATTTGAGCCTTAAAGCTATTTCCCACGCTCTAAAAGCCTTTCCACCGTTAAAAAGCGCCTCCCAAATAGGTCCATAGATTGAAGCCATATGGCTAAAAATATCCTGTTAAATGGTTCCCTTCCTAATCTTGAGAACACAAACATGACCCTATACAGCTGAATTACTAATTATTAATAACTTTCCAGCCGAGCCATTGATTTTATAATTATCAATCCTGATAATACATAAAATGGCCTAAACACAAAAGTTACATAAGCACTCCGTTCTTATTCTGATGTCTCTCCAATTGTCATTCATATAGACCTTGAGGAAGCCAAATCAAGCAGCCTACGAAAGAAATGCTGAGGATACATCGGTGGCTGCTCCGCAAGTGCCTGTAAAGGTCTCCTATGAGTAACGGGCATTCCAAAACCTTAAAAACATTTACATTTCTAACTAACAGAAAGCCACGTAATTTGCTTCTACGATTACCTGATGTATCAGGACAGTGGAAGGTGTCATTCCAGGAACAGTGTTAACCTCAATGATCAATACCTGAAATTTAAGAACGAATGTTTTAACAGGTAAAAGATTTTAGCAAAATCCTTTCTGTTTTGCCAGAAAAAAAAATTATTCATTTTGTTTTTGTAATTTGAAAAGTATGATCATGATTATGTTGTCAAGCATTGTCTTATATGAATTGGAAGAAGATTGCAGAGTTGAGAAGAAAACTGACTAATCTGGCCAGCTCAACTTTTTACAATTTGCTAGTGAGCCAGTGGATCACAATTGTACCCTCGTCTGAGAAAAAACTAAATGAACACAACAACCAAAAAAAGGATTCCTGCCATGGCAAGAATAAAAGTTTAAATATGTGGACTGCATTTACTTGAGTGAACCACGTGAAATATTAAGTGATTATGGCTAGTCCGTATGACAGATTTTTTATAAGATAGTAAACCTCCAAAAGCTGAAAGATGAACACTTCTCTCACACAAAGAGATAGTTGTATATGTAGTGATGTTGCCAGGTCGGGTTTTGCCAAACTCAAATCCTTTACCATTTAAATGGTAACCCAAACCCAACCCGACCAAATATGTCAAACCTGAACCCAACTTGACCCATTTACAATATAAAAAAATTATTTTTATATTTTTCAATATTAAAAACAAGGAAAAAACACAAGATTTTATTTAAATAATTATATGGTTTTATCTCTTACCCATAAAAAAATTTAAAATTTATTATCAAAACATAGAAAAAATATAAATATTTAATATTTATAGCCTTAGTCTGTTGAATAACCCAATTTAGATACCCATAATGGGTCGGGTCAGTTTTTCCTATATACCTGACCCGAGTGTCATCCCTAGGTCATGGCTGTGGTACAAAAATAGCATCAGAGTTAACAAAATGTCAAAAAGTGTGTCCTGTTCAACCAGCATACGAAAATTGTAGTGTGATGTTAACGTCACACCTTTGCTAAGGTAAAATTTGTAGATGTAGGCCCTAGCAATGTCAGAAGAGAGCGGAGCTAAGGAGGATCAAAGTAAAACACAAAAGATTGGCCCATCAACTCTGAGCTCATTTCAATGTGGGCTCCTTCAGCAGTTGTTATAATCTTAACCTCTAATCAATGGCTGATACTATATTCCAATTTGAAACCATAGACGGGTCAGATAGGTGTGAGACAACTGAGAATATAAAAGCGCCTTTGATGATGGCAGTCTTTCAAATTTGAGCCCATTTTCATGGATGGGAAGCAACCATGTTGACCTCTTGAATTTTCAGCATTGAAAAGAAGTTCAAACATCACAAGTTGTGATTAGTGAAGTCTCTCCTCAAAATGAGCCCAAACTTTACATGTATTGCTACCCATCGCCCTGGCCTCACCCCCATGACTTTTGGGGCCCAGATTGTGGATCCTTAATTTTGTGACAGCAGGAAAGCTTCTTATGGCAAACAGCAGGCATCAATTCCGTTCATGTGGGAGAGTGTTTTTTTTCCTTTGAACAAAATACCAAAGAAACTACAAAATTATGAAATATACAATCATCAAAATTAGCTGAACCGACCTTCTGGATAATTCTTTCCTTAAAAGCTTATTGACATGTGGAAGTAACATGTTATATCCAAATGCCATTTGATCATGTTAAGTGTCAGACTGCTTATGCATTCACTAATTGTTCTTCATGAGTTGACAGATCTCAATAAAACATACCTCCCCACTATCAACGTTGATGAATGCATCAATTCTTGAAAATCCTTCTAAGCCCAAAGTATTTGCTATTATCTCAATCCGCTCCTTACATTTTTGCAGGGCTTCTTCCCTAAGCAAAAGACCAAATACATAAGCAGATAAGTACTTACAACTAAATCGAGGAAAAAAATTTATACAATAACATTAAAACAGAATGTCAAAGGCAATACATGCATAAATTTTTAGGTTTAATAGTCAAATTACAGTACCGGATAATTGCCATTGGAGGTGGAGTTAAATTGATGCCTGTGCCACCTGTAAAAATTTTCACAAGAAAACATAGACAACATTAATAACTAATATAAGAACGTAATAGTGTTAGAAACCAAGTGGCCTGAAAAGCTAGAACAACCCAACAACAATGTATATAAAGCTTAGACCGGCCCAAACAAAATCCAACACCCCCTGCATGGGCAAGCACGATTTGACACATGGAGGTGCTTGCACATGCACAAAATATGCAAAGTCAGGAGTGGGGATTGAAACCGAGACCTCTTGTCTCTAATACCAAGTTGCCTCAAAATCGAGCTCTTAAGGAACCAGCCAAAAATGTATATCAAGCCCAAACCGGGGCAAACAGAAGTGCTTTTATATGAGATTGGAAATGTTTTAATTTGAGAAACTCACCCTGGAATTTCTCCTCAAGTGATAAAATGTCCCCAGTTTCCTTCACTGTAACACTTGGAGTCAGGGAATGCATTCTTCCTTTTTCGCCAACAACCCCAACTGTAATTTCAACCCATCTACTTCTTCCTTCCCACACTAGCTGTTGACACCCAGTATTTGTTGATTTGGATGAAACAATTATTTCATCAGTTTCAATAAAAGGTTCAAAGATTAATTCCCCTGGAGGAGGATATGGCATCTCAATCATCCCATGTGCCTACATATTTATCAGAAAATTTCGTTTACTATATAAATATAAACATAATTATAATAAGGTAAAGTAATTAATGAAATGCAACATTGGATTTCTCAAGACCACAAGTCAATATGGCATTTACCTCTACATAAATTAACAAATGAGCGAGGCATATGGCACTTTTACTTCAGCAAAGTAAATATTACATAATCAGATTAAAACAATTGATTTGGTAAAATATTTGTGGCCAAGCATTCACTTAAATAATAATTGACCTTTGACAAACTATTGGGAGTAAGTCGAGGAAGACATCTTTTAAGTGCATCGACATACACAAAAAGGTCCTCCACACAGCTGCAGGCAACACAAGTAGAAGTGGCTATTAACTAACAAATAGAAAAATATTCACAAGATGATGCAAAATATAAAAAGTATCAACACTGCATGGTGAGATCAGATGAGAGCAATATACCATAGTCTAGCAACACCAGTTGAGCATCCATCTCGAGCTGGTTTAACACACAATGTTTTGGAGCTAAGCTTTGTAGTCAATTCATTCCATATGTCAATAAGGCATGTACTGAGTAGTTCCTCCCTGCTTCGGACATCCTTCCTTATAGTAAGGACTCCTGAATTTGTCGCCTACCAATTCAGCAGTGCTTTGTTGTCAGTTCCATGTAAAATTATGGCTTGAGGCGCACATTGTCATCCTAATAAATAATATTTTATAACAAAATTTGTGATTAGAAAGGAGATTTTAGTGATTTGTCAGATTAAATACTTAGGGCTTTCTGAGGTCTGAAGTGCAGGCCTTTTAAGAATTTGCATACACCTGTTTTAATTCAAATGTGAATTTAGGCTCCCAGTTCATTTTCTAAACATAGATGAGAATTCTGGGGCCTCCAGGAAAGAAGTTATGGCTATCAAAACGATTATCAATAATGCATGCAAGCAAAAGATTCCCTGAAGGTAGTTATCTAAAACTACTTTGAGATCTCAATAACCCTCCTTACTGAAAAGCTTCTTTAAAGTTGGACATGTTAATATTCAATATTTTGAGGACTTCAATTAAATTAGATAAGTGTTTCTTAACTTTTCAGTTTCTAGGTAGAGCTCAAAATACCTCACAATAAGAACTCCTCTTTTTAGAGGATCTATCAAGAATAGAGTGAACAATGTGTGAAATTTACACCAACCCAGTTGGTGTTTAACAAGGAACCTGTTGGACCTTTGGGCCCAAGGGTTTCAGTATAGGGAAATTTTTGAAACTGAGAGGGAAATTGAACAAAATGGGAGGACGAAAGATAAACTTGAGGAATTGGAAGATGTAGAAATGGATAAAATGGGGGGGGGGGGGGGGGGGATTTTGGTGTAGCATTGGAGTGCGAGGCCAAAGTGAAAGAAAAGGGGGCGGCAAATGATGAGTTTTAGAGAGAGGGAGATTAGTTTCAAATGCATACTCTTCACTAACGATCAAAGGGAGGCTACATGGCCCATACATAGCTTGGCTCACCCCCCTCCCCAATATCTCACTTACACAACCTCAAATCATGTCCCTTCATCTAATCTGATTTTCAGCCAGCGAACACTCTTAGAGGTCAGGAATTTGATGCCTTCATTTCGCCTCTCCTACCAACTCTCCTTTGGGAGGAGGATCAGGTTCGTTGGCAGCCATCCTCTGCCAGGAAATTTTCTATTAAATCTTCAGATAATGTTGTCGGCACCCTCTAATACAGAGGACTTCATACAGTCCAACAAAAGCAACAGGGAGTCAAAGACTCATCCACAGACTGCAAAGCAACAAGCAGGTCGAAGCAAAAAAAACTAACCACAAATCAAACCCGAAAAGAAACACAACCACCACCAAACAAAGTTTCTTGGGCACAAAGAGAAAAAAAGAAGATGACCTTTCAATATTGAATGGATGTTTGGCACTGCACCGTGTAGAAGTAGTTGGCGAACAAAAGAGAGAGAAGGAAACAGAAGAACTTCCATGCATAATGGCAGCACACATATTTAATGTCTATTAAAAGGAGGGTAGAGATAAGAGAATTATAAGACTGCTTTTTATGCTATAAACTAAACTCCCACCTTACATAACAGCCAGCACTATGTAATTACCATTTCACCTAAAAGCTTAAGCTGTTAGGCAACCTATGCATGAAGAATTGTCTGCTCTTGGGAGTTAGTTTCTCTTCCTCTTGCCAAGCAGGCTACCGGGTGCAAGTACAAGGTTAAATCAAGTTCAATGGTTCTCTTAAAAGGTACAAGGTCCAGATGATTGCTAAAGGGTTCATTCAGGAGTATGGAATAGACTATGACAAGTCTTTTGCTCCAGCTGTTCGTGCTCTTATTTTTGTGGCCTCTGTTCATCAGTGGCCTCTATATCAGATGGATGTAGAAAAATGTTTTTTCTGAATGGTGATTTGGAAGAAGTTTATATGAAGCCTCTTCCTCATCGTTGTCATACACTGGTCAGGTTTGCAAGTTAAGTAAAGCTTTATATGGTCTGGTCTCAAACAGGTGCCCACGGTCTGATTTGAGAAGTTTAGTGCTGAACTTTTGCTCTTGGGCTTTTTAGTTAGTGCTCATGATTTTGCTCTTTTCTTCAGAAATACACCTGGTCGGATCATTCTTCTTATGTAGTTGATGACATGGTTATTATAGGTAAAGATCAAGCTGGAATTTCCTCTTAATACTCAGCTAAAGGAGCCCTTTGGGATGAAGGATTTGGGCTTCTTGCATTATTTGTTAGGCATTGAGGTTGCATATTCTCTTCGTGGTTATTTGTTCTCTCAGTCAAAAGTATGCATCTGAAGTTATTACTTGGTCTGGCTTCTCTGATTCCAAGCCTGTTGCCACACCTATTAAGGTTAAATTGAAATGGATAATATTCAAGATACTATGCTTGATGATCCTACCTACAATAGGGAAATTGTTGGATCTCTCGTATCTCTCACTATCACTCAGCCTGATGTTCAGCATGTTGTTCATAGTGTTAGCTAGTTCTCCTATGCCCCTAGGTCTAAACATTGGGGAGTTGTCCTCCAGATTCTTTGTTGTGTTCAGAAGACTTCACATCACAGACTGCTTACTTTGATGCTGACTGGGCAGATGACATGGTGGATAAAAAATCTACTGGGTATTGTGTTTTCACGGGTTCTTCGTAAGAAACTTTGTCATCCAAACTACTGCTGAGGCTGAGTACAGAGCTCTTGCTGCTACTGTTGGTGTGGCTGTTTGGCTCCATTGGCTTCTCGGTGATATAGGTGTTTCCTTGTCGTCTCCTACCCCTCAGTATTGTGATAGCAAGAGTGCTATTCATATTGCACATAATTCTATTTTCCATGAGTAATTTAAACATATTGATATTGACTACCACTTTGTTCATCATCACCTCCGAGCTGGTACTCTCTCCCTTCTGTTGGCCGACTTCATGACTCATATTGTGGCCCGGTTTTAGTTTCTTAATATGCATATTTTTTAATTAGTTTATCCTTTACTTAAGTGAGGGTATTATTGTCTTTTTTCCATTAATAGTGGCTTCCTCTTCTAAAAGAGACTCGATTGCTGAACTCTTAGGTATCTTCTTTTACGTTATTCTCTAGTGTTAGACAGCATCTTCATCTCCTCCTCAAAAACCCTAGCTTTTGTTATTCTATCACTGCCTACTTAATTAACATAAGCACACCCATAGACATGCAAGTTCGATGAACCATCACACCAGTTAACACATGGGTGGCAACCGTGGCATGCACATCAAGAAACACTGCTTTCCCATGAACTGAACTTGGAATGTTTTGCTCTGGTGCTATGTCTAATAACCAAACAACTTAAAAACTCAAGTTTTGGATGGGGCAATAGCTGATTTAATTAACAATATTAAGAGTCCTTCGCATATGTGAAGGCCACTAAACATTGCAAGTGAGACACATACACAATAGGAACCACTGCTTCCCCAGAAACTGAACCCAGAATCTTTGCTCCAATTATTGTGAAGCTTACCACTTCACATAAAGCTTAAGCTCTTAGAATGGGACTAACTACGTAATTAGCAACAATAATAAAGGACCATTTTAGATCTTAATAGGTCAAATTTCCTAGAAAGAAATTAACATATGGATTCAATTATTTTCTTACAGGACTAAGTGCAAGAGAAGTAGCCACTTTATCCATGCATATTTTGGAAGCATTGATGCCAGGACCTGCTTCACGTAAAACAAAAAAATAGCCTTTAACTATACATACACACAGATCTATCAATCCATGAAAAACTAAAATCAGTTTCAACAAAGCTTAACCTGTATAGGGAACACCTGCAGCCTCTAGCAAAGATTGAAGAGTACCATCCTCTCCAATGCCACCATGAACTGTTAAGAATGCCAAAAGAAATCTTGAGCATAAGCTTTTTCTTTTTTGAAGATCAGTCCATATATAATAATATTGAAGGCCGACTAATTCAAATCTGGTTGAAAGTCATCTTTTGAAAATGAAGCTAGGTAAGTAAATATGCATGAGATAAGATTCCTATACTGTTAGAAAACAAAGGCATTGCAATTTCACAGCATGTGACTAAAATCGAATGTCTGGTTGCAAAAACAACCTGCAATGAACACTCTAGCTTGGACCTCCTTTGCATAATTAATCCACTGTTCCAATGAGAATTTCCTTGGCACCTCGTCAGATATGTCAAATCCAGTAAACCATTTATGTTTACCAAGTCCTTCCTTAAGGTCTAGCATCACTTGTTCTCGTAACTGGGATGTGATCGCTGCCCTTTCTGGTTCAACGGCCTCTATGCAAGAAGCAAGAACTTCCTCAATGGTATGCCTTAGCACAAGGGAATAACTGCACAAGTAAAGAAAGAGAATTAACACAAACTGACAGGTCTCTTATAGCATGTTTGGTAGAATTAAACGTGTTTGGTACTCAGTTATCCAAAATAAAACGCAGCCCACTTCGCTTCACAAATCTTCAAAAAATGTTGGGTCATGGCAGTCACTTCCAGCTTGCGGAGTGGCAGTCTCTTCCACCTCTCTTCTCCCTCATGCCTCCTACAGCCCCACAGGCAACTTCGCCACCTCCCCCTCCGACATCATCCCCTTCGCCTCTGATAGTATCACCTCTCCTCCTCCTCCTCTTTCACCCCTTCCGATACTTCGCCTCCCACTTCTCCCCCACCTCCATAGGCAAGATCGCCAGAGTGTTCCCCTCCATCTCCTCCTAGCTCTGATCCTCAACCCCCGCCACCCACTTCATCTTTGTCACCACCCACCTGCACCACCTCCACCATGCAATTCATCTGCTTCGTCTCCTCCCACCCAATCCCCACCGGGCCATTGGATCATTTAAGCCCTCCTGCAAGTCCCACAACGGCAAACCCGTCCAACTCCCCATATTCCAACAAAACCTTAGGGAATGATACTTCTAGCAAAAGCAGCGGGATTGGTGTGGGTGGCTTGGCTGGCATTAGCGTAGTTGCAGGTGTTAGCTGTAATTTTTCTTATTGTGGGCATAATCTGGCTGCTGAAAAAGAGAAGGAAAGAGAAACAGGGCATAATTTTAAATCAAAGATTTTGTTTCTGTTTTCCCTTTCTATTTCGTCCTGGCTTTGATTATTTTTACATTTTTGGTAAAAGTCTTGCTTTTGATCACACTGCATGTACCAAGGTTTGGTTTCTGAATGAAAAGTTTTGGTTTTGATCCAGTTTTTGCATGAAACCAAAGTCGTAGATTGTATCCTGCTTATGTTTTTCTAAACTGCTATTCTCTTTGACATCTGTGTCGCGTCTTTACATTGTCACAATCTGGAGAGTATTCTGGCTTTATTTTGCCTTTTTTTTGGTAAGTATTGGGTTGCATGGATGTTGAGATGCATTCTATGTTGTCAAGCCTATTTGATCTTATAAATATTACAGACTCTGCCAAGCATGTTATTCCTAATTTATGAAAATAAGCACATTTCTGCCAAACATGTCAAAACCTAAAATGCAATAACTTCAGATTTTGGGATGAAAATCTAAATGTGCTAAATTTCAGGGACAAAATCACCTCAGAAACAAAACTACTGCTAAACAGGGTGTTATGCACAAAACTTGAAAAACACGGTTAAGCATAACAACTCTCTCACAAACACAAACCAAGTCACATAAATTATAATGTCGTATGCACACAATTGCTCTTCCATGCATGATTTATAAAGTTTACAAGCTTTCTGTAATTTTCTTGACATTAAAGAAATAAGCACATTTCAATTCTTATTTTCTTAGGTTTCCAATCAACAGTCCAAAGTTGTTGCTGGTAAATAATTTGCGCTCTTCTATAAACAGTCCTTTCTTACATAGTGTCCAGTTGCTCAACTCAGAAATCTCAATTATAAATTATCCCTTAAAACCAAAAGCCAAATTCTTAAACGCAATTCTTCTTTGCCTTCTTACTGAGGATTACAGATTTGTCCTTCATCTTGAATCAGAATTAACAATCTACTCTAAGATTCAACAACTTGAAATATTTGCTGCACCATTTCCATTCCCCTATCATTCTAAATTATATCAGATGATTTCCTAATTATTTAATAAATCAGCTAACAGATACTTGCTTGGTTAGGGTTATGCTGCTTACATCTACGTTGGACTGCCATTGCATATGTATAAATCTAGTAGCAACAATATGCAAGATATTTAGACCATTCATTTGTTAAGCTACTAACGTACAAAGATATATCTGATTGTGCAATTCTTGATTATTTTTCTCTTTGTTCTAAAGCAAGATATCATAAGTGGCAGAAAATTTAATAATACCACTATTGGGAGAAAAAAAAACACTAATGGAAGAAATATATAAAAGAAACAAAAAAACTTACGGCAAAGACCAAACAGACCAAGAAGATATATCCCTCTCCATTTTGTTTGGATTCACATTAGCCGAATAGCCATTTTCTGGCGCAAGCAAACATGGAGTTACATCAAGCTGAAAAGACCAACACCAAAAGACAGAAAACATTAATTATTTAAGTTGTAAAAACAAAGGCAGTTTATTTATTCTGCTGCTTCATGCTTACATCATCAAAAGCACGCAGGTTGAGCCAAACATTTGTTCCACTCATGAGTGAAACTTGTCGCTCTGATGTTTCTCCTCCAAATATAACAAATATCTTCTGAGCAGCTCCATGCTTGGAGCCTTCTATTGGTTCTTGTATAGATCCCATTTTTCTAGGGAATGCATGATACGCATTAATATATGATGCAAGAGCTGGAAACCGTGAGCAAGCATGTTGTATTATTGTTCGAAGTATATTAGAATGAGAGAATCCGACCTGCAGAAGTAAAATGATTTACCTGAAAATTAATTAGATGTCTCGTGATAACATAACTGAAATGAATAAGAACAAACAACGGGATACAAATATATACACCAAATTCTGCAGAGTTGTGTGCATCAAGCAATCAATGCCTAAGAATAAAGAAAAAAACTTCTTGAGTACTTGAGTTACACAAACTAAAGTTCTTCATTAGGAAAGAAGTCCTGTTGAAAGTGGAAAAAGATGATTAAGGAAAAGTTTATGTATGACATACATTGAGAGTTCTTTTTTAAATTTTATTTAGGACTTACGCCAACCCCAACCACCACCAAACACACACACACACACACACACGATGCCACAGCTATTCGACCCCGGGGCTTCTCGCTCGACAGGAAGAGATCCAATTAACTCAGGCTGTTTTAAAAATAAAACAGACAACATACTTTTTATTTATAGCAGAGAAATCCAATGTAGATAAATATATTTTACACCATAACACTAATAGAGTTACATAAATGGATGAAGTAACTGCCAAATATCTATACACTATACATTTATGGATATATTGTCTATGCATATTATAAATTATATAAGCTGTCAGGTGTGGATATTTATATTTTTAAGGTAAAAATGAGAAATCTCAGAGAAGATGATTCCTGGAAATCTGTTTTGCCACTGTGGTTATATCTTCATTAGATGGAAAACCATGATTCTAACCAGTCTTATTGATGGCATTATTTATTACACATCTTAGATACCCTATATGCACTCTTATGTAACATAACTATCTTCAATGTCAGATGGTGGTGGGACCAAGACAGATTGGAGAGAAATCAACAATGTTGTGTTCATATAAACATTAAGCTCCTTTGATAAGTGGGGCCAACTAATAGCACTTGTAATTTTCGGCATAAATTTAATGGGTAAAATTTCACAAGCATAATTTGAGGAGCTCACATGTCAAAATGAGATTTAATCACTCACCATCCTAGCCTATCCACTTTCAAAATCATACTGACCTTACCCCCATATGACCCCTGGTGGGGCCAACAAATACTAATTGATAACAAGAGTTTTTAATAAATGCCAAGGATTTTTTTCATAATAAGTATCCATAATTTCCTCGGGAAAGTGTGATTTTCAAGATCTTGAGGGATTGTCAATCTCTCCAAGATCATTTTTTCTCTTCTTTCTTTCAGCCAACAGAGACACTAAGGAGATCCTACATGGCAAACCTTGGTTGAGATGAGTGGCAGAAGAAACCAAATATGTAAAGATCATTAATGAATACACCAGAGATTTACTAAATGCACTGAAGTTTAATAAAATAAAAGTTGGGGTAAGCAGTTGTTTAAAGAAGACACTCAAAGACAACAGCTAGTTAATAGTTTAAATGGAGAAGAAAGTCAATAAAGGATATAGATTTAATTGAGAAAAAAACAAAACAAAACTATAAAAAGAGACCATCTGCAGATCAGAAGAATAAGAAGACAATGACACTGATGGTACACATTCAGATTGTTATCCGTAAAGGTGGCACCAAGTGTTCTCCTTAGATCATATTGTAACAACAAAACATTCAAGTAGAAATTGCTGTAACAATGCCAAAAATTGGTTTGTTCCAGTGTGAAATAAACTGATTTATTTGATAAATATACAAAGCATACCTTTGAAGCTTGCTGAAACAAAAAACTAGTTTGTTCCATCCCACTTATCTGATCCAAAAACAAAAAATAAACAGACCGTCAGTTTATAATGCAATTACAGGCATGAGGTGATATCCATCGTAATAAATGGAAAACCTAATAAAACCAAACAAAGAGTTCGAGATTACCAAATTGATGTCTGTAAAAACAATTGTACCCGACTTGGTTATTCCAAATTTATCAACACTTCCCTCAGATTCAAGTACATTGATTTGAGAAGGTAAAAACCAGCCATCAATTCGAGCAAAATCACGTAAACCAAGTTGTTTAAACAGAAGGGATGCTCCTTTTCTAATACAGTCAATAATATCAGTTGGGAAACGGGGAGGTGTGTGATAAGCAACCTGTTAAAAAAGGTTGATATGAAATGTCATATCTCACCACCAAAAAGTTACTTGAACGAAGAATATTCAATATAAACAATACATACATGCAAGTAAAAACAACAACACATACTTGACAATACCTGCTGTGTAGGAAGATACTTCCTTCGGTAGTTGAATATGGCATCTTCCTCTTTAACGTCAGCACTGCCACATAATAGGAGCTCTACCTGGTCGGTATTGTTCATATTAAATATTTGCAGCCGATTTGTTAAAATAAATCATTAAAAAATCTAATACAGCTTTCCAGGAATTTAAAGTTGCCAAATGGCCGTCTATACTGATTACACACTTTGGTTGCACATTTCATCCAGTACCTCATAGCAAGATGCTAAACAACTCAGCACTCAATCAGCAGAGCCTGCGTTAGGTCTTTGAAACTATATATGTATATGTATATGTATACGTATATGTATACATAGACATATATGTTTGTATATATATAAAACCACAAAAAGTTGGGGGAATTTTGTTATAAATGTGATGCAGGCCTTTTTTCGTACCCCAGTTAACCATAATTTTCCTTATATCCCATTACACAGTTGAATGTACAGAATAACCATAACCAAGTTCCGGCATTATTAGATCACATCAGCAATACAAGAAGCTGAACAAAAATATATGAGAAGAGCTTGCCAGCACAGACCTATAAAGTATGGTAATAAGATAATGCTTACCTCAGTTGGGAGGAGAACAACAGGACTGCTATCAAAACCAGAGCCAACATCAAGGACAATAGCAGTAAATTCACAGCCTCCATCAAGAAATATTTCAATAAGAACTTTATCATCAATACCCTGTCAATATTTCCAGAAACTGGTAATATTAAATTGGTTGTTCCATACATAGTGAATTTTGGAGGATGAGTCACAAAAAAAACTAATAAACAGCAAAGTACCTTGGTAATAATCTCAATAGCTTTGTTAATGCAATCATCAACACCATAAGCAACAGAGACTCCAATGCTAGAACCGGCCTTTGTAGGTTTTACCTAATTGCAAAATTATAAGATTTTGAAACTTTTAAAGTTAATTATTGGAACACCACTCAAACATTTAAGACTATAAGAGGAAAAGATGTTATTGTCGTGTAGCATATATTACTTAAACAAGTAGACCTTACCACAACTTTTGCTGACTCACTATTTAGCTTATTCCTCGAGAACCACTTCAACAAATCAAGCTTATCCGGTTTATCATCCTATCACAACACCAGTTAGCACATACTGCTACATTTCAGATATCATGAGAGCATAGTAAATAAAGCAAGCATGCTAACAAATACTCATAGCCAAATCGAAGATTATTAATCAGTATACAGTAGTACAATTATTCAAATTCTGACCAATACTCATTACGTGCTTGGTTCAAGCTGATTTAAAAAGTAAATTTTGGCGGCCATTAAGAAAAGTTTTAGATAATTAGGAGGAAGTACTGATCTTGGATTATGATATCACAAAAACACCTCAATAGAATTCGTTGGATATACTGATACTGGTTTTGATGATAGCAAGAACGATAGGAGATGCACAGGTGACCCTTGCTTTTTCCTAGAAAATTGTTTTTGTTTACAGGATGGGCAAGAAGCAAAGCTTCATGTCGTTTCTTAGTCCCACACATTGCCATTGTGAGTCAGGCTCAAATCCAATAGAAGAACTATTTTTTTTTTATCAGTAGAAGAACAAAACTTTGTAAGATTATGAATTTCAATATTCTAAAATTCATATTCTCAGGGATAGTAAAAGAGCCATCAACTTAAAAAAAAAAATGGTTATCATTTTACACAAGAACAATTTCAAAAAAATTGGTGAAAATCAAGCATGTTTGTACAAAAGATCAATTAATAGATATGTTTACCTAAAACTCTTTTTGAAGATAAATTTTTAGGCAACTAGGGATTTGTTATCATCCATTCCCTACAATAAACGTTATCCATTTCTTCATTTCTATGTGTTTTTTTTAAAGGTCTCATCTTTGACCAAACATGCATTATACACCAATAACGGAACTCATCTAGACTTAAAAGCACATAAGAAAAGGTCCCATCTTTGACCGAACATCCATTATACCAAAAAAGGACACTTGCCGAACAAACTCATCTAGACTTAAAAGTGAATGACTGTCATTCAAAGGCTGGATGTCCAATTGCCAGGCAGGTGTCTCTAAAATCCTTTTTCTCGTTCGTTCTCTTCCAAAGCCGCAACTCCTCGACCTCCCACTCCTCATTCTCTTAGATCTATGCTCCTCATCACTTCCCTCATATCCACATTTTCGGCCTAACTGATCAGTGTTTTCCCCTTCTTTCCCACATTAGGCTTTGCAGAAGATGCCCCAGAGCCATTGATAGTGAAGCATCATCTTATTTGGGCTTCAACAAAGTTCCTTTTGCCATGACTTTGCTTTCCTCTAGTGGAATGTCTTTGACTTGCATCAAATAAGTCCCAGTAAGATCATTCATATCCCTCTTCAGAATCCAATTTATGTAGATGAGATCTTTAAGCAAATTAAATGGAATAAGTTTCTTCATGTGTTCGACATCTTCTTCTAGAAACTTGTCCATATGTTATTTTCTTATTGTGTGTTGGCATAAGCTGCATCCTGCACAGTCATTTTGATCAAAACACCCATCAGCTTCACTCATCTATTGTATTATCACTGGTAACGGGTTGCGTCTTCCCTATATAAACCTTCCAAAATTTCCAATCCTTGCGAAGCCATATTGGTCTTCCTTTTGGGTATCTATTAACGACTGTTTTACAGCATTTTGGCATTGATCTCTTTGAGAGAAAAGGCAATGAGACCTCTAAATACTCAACTGTTTAAGAAGATGGGCAGTTGCCCTGCAACTTCACTCAGGATGGTGGAAATGATGATGATAATGGGCAGTAGGATCCTGCCTCTAACCACACATATTACTCTGGTGGTGCTTTGAAAAATGTTTGTATGGATGTTGACACCAGTGTGCCTCTCATGGAGACACCTACTTCCTATGACCATGGAGCCTATGTCATACAGGATTAATTTACTCGGTTCATGGCATTTCAGTAGCAGCAGTTTGCATAACATAAATAATACCAGAAAACACTATTTGCCCAAATGCATGCATGACCCATCCTGTGTTGGCTTAGTTTACTCAGTTCATGGCATTTCAGGAGTAGCAGTTTGCAAAATATAGATACTGGAAAACACAATTTGCCCATATGCATGTGTGATGCATCTTGTGCTGACAAAGGCGGGTTATAAGATAACGAAGTTTCTAAAAAGCTCGAGCTGTTAGGAAAGGGAAATTTTATATATTTATTTTATATTCTAACACCCCCCCTCACATGCAAGCATCCATTAAGCGTGGCACATGGAATATAATTTCGGTATAAATACCTCTAACGAGACTTGAACCCAAGATATCCCATAACTTGGAGCTTTGATACCATGTAAGATAACCAAGTTTTTCAAAAGCTCAAGCTATTAGGAAAAGAAAATCTTATTTATTTCTTTTGTATTCTAACACTCTACCTCATGTGCAAGCATCGATCAAGCACAGCATGTGGAACACAATTGAGGTATAAATATCTCTAATGAGACTAGAACCCAAGAACTCACATAACCTTGATCTCTGATACCACGTAAGATAACCAAGTTTCCCAAAAGCTCATGTTGTTAAAAAGGGGAAATTTTATTTATTTCTTTTATATTCCAACACCCCCCTCAAGTGCTAGCACCCATCAAGCGTAGCACATGGAACACTATTGGGGTATAAATGTCTCCAACGAGACTTAAACCCAGGACAATTATAACCTAGAGCTTTAATACCATGTAAGATAACCAAGTTTCTCTACTCATGGCACTGAGCCTCTACCCGACCCCTCTATCTATAGACAGATGGTGGGCTCCTTGCAGTGTCTTACATTAACGCGACCTGATCTCACCTTTGTTGTTAATCATGTCTTCCAATTTATGTGCAAGCCCTGTACTACATCTAGAAGTAGATAAACACATTTTTCGCTATGTCAAAGGGACACCTCATTGTCAGCAAATTCACAAGAGTTCATCTCTCACTTTAACGGCTAACTCCAATGCCAATTGGGCTGGGTGTCCTAACACTCACCATTCTACCACTGGTTATGGAGTGTTTCTTAGTCCTAACATTTTTTTTTGAGGTGCTAAGAAGACAAGCCAGAGTCTCCATATCCAGTGTTGAACCTGAGAATCATGGTCTTGCATCCACCACTGCTGAAGTTTTATGGTTTTCTTGTATTCTTCAAGGGCTCAAGGTCCCTCTTTCTTTACCTCCTCTTATTTACTATGACAACATCAGTGCCACCCACGTGTTGAAGAATTGCGTTTCCATAACCGGACCAAACATATTGACACTGATGTCCATTTCATTTGCGAGCATGTTATGGATGGGACATTGAAGATTACTCACATTCCAGGTTCTACCCAACTTGCTAACATTTTCACCAAGTCTCTTCCAAGTCCTCGTTTTCTCTAGCTTCGTAGTAAGCTCAAATCTTCGTAGAATATATATTTATTTTATATTCTAACATGGGCATCTTCAATGTATTGCTCGTAGTTCTGAGGATAGTTATAACTTACCCCAGACTCTAGTGCAGCTACTGGCTCAGCAGCCACCAGATTCTTTTCATGTTTTTCCCAATGTTGGTTGTTCTGATCTTCCCTCTTGGTCAACATATGTACTCCCCTTTCTTGATCCTCCTTGTGATATGTTCAATTCTAGTTGAGCTTTCCCTATTTTATGATGTCAAAAGGAGAGAAACAGGTTTGTAAGTTATGTACTATTTTCAGCTATATGGGGTCTGTAAACTTGACTATGGCATATGCTTGAATTTTAATTACCTTTAACATGTGCTTGATTTGTAACTGAATTATGAGTATTAGCTTTCAATATTTATGGGTGCAGGTGCTTTGCGAACAAAACAAAGAGAAAGTCTTTATTAGGACTTTGAATTTATTGATAAGTTTTTTAAATGGCCAATAAGATAGTGGGAGAAATTTCCATCCATTATGTTGACATAAAAAATGAAGAAATTATTACAGATATAACTTAAAAGCTCATAATAGATTTTTATGATAATAAGATAAAAAAACAATATCATTTTATTATTATATTGTTATCATCCTATTATAGCATCGTGCTAACATTTGTTGCAAGTTGAATGTAGTAAAAAGAGCAACTGGTAGGATTGAATGTCCACTAGAACAACTAAATGTTCAGTCAAATGACAGAACCAGGGACAAGAGTGTCAGATAATCCATCTGTTTGGGCCAGCCTGGGCTTGATATACATTGTTGGGCGATTCCTTACCAACCCTAGCTTTTGAGGCAACTTAGTTCCGACATGGTATCAAAGACAAGATGTCCCAGTTTTTATTCCAGCCCCTGACTCTATATATGCATGTTCAAGAACCTATATATGTTAAAATTGTGCACCTGCGAGCACCTGTATATGTTAAAATTGTGCTTGCCAATGCAGGGGCTGTTGTATAATCTAATTTGTTTGTCTTTTATATCTATCTATTGGGCCCGCCTGAGCTAGAGATACATTGTTGTATCATTCCCTTATAGCTCAAGCTTTTGAGGCAACTTGGTTCTAACAAAGACATCGGCCATAAAAGAACCAATTTTCACTCAAATTATGAAAGCAAAGACCGGAATGGGCACATTCCCAATTAAATACCTATTTTGTCCACCGACTTCAAAGCTATTTAATGGCATTGTGGACAAGGGGAAAGGGAGAGCTTAGGGTTTTCTTCTTCTAGTTTCTAGAAGAAACATCGTTTCAAAGGAGAGATCTTTTGCTACTTTCATGGCTGTTGTGAATTGAAGTTTTATTTCTCTTAAGCCATTGAAAGAGTTTTTCATCCTATTTCTCAGTGAGAGACCTCTAGCTTCATCGAGAGAATAATTTGGTTAACAATAAACACACCTCTCATACACTTATGTTGAGAAGATTGCCCCGGAAAGGAGTTCTAGACAATTGAGTTCAAAGAGAAGTTGTTGCTGAAGATTGAAGTTGTATAAAGGAGATCCATGGAAGATAGTGATGCACCAAGAGAGGTCACACGGAGGATGCGGATGGTCGCACTCAATGATTCAAGTTCTACAAAGTAGATATGGGATGATGCCAGTCGAGTTGACGAGTCATAGTGTTTTGTTGTCAACAAATCAGTATTTCTGTAAAATTATTCGCATAATGCATATTTCTGGCTGGACAGAGTGTCCTATTGTTTTTCCTCATGGGATTTTCCATGTAAAAAATCCAGAGCTGATTTGTGGTTTGATTTCTCTTTATTTTGACAGAACCAAATTGCCTTTAGAATTAGCAATCGATATCACCGACAATTTAATTTAGAATCCCATGCTAAATTGGTTACACATGCCGTATTCCTTATAAATTCCTGGGCACCATGTAAAATCCACAACTATTATTCATTAGATTAGATGCCCCCACAATATTCAAATTTAAAAAATAAAAAGGTAAATATGATAGATGTATCTGAGCTAATTATTGAATATGCTCTAAGTTATTTATGAGTTAATAACACAACATCTACGGTTGTAATGTGTTATGGATTGTTTGGACGCCAATATAAAAAAATATATAACTTAAAATGCTTAAAAGCTACTACTTTGTAGTGAGAAATGACCAAAAAGAACAAGCGGATGATTGTTTCATACCTGTATTAAGAAACTAGGCACTGTGACAAATCCTTGGCTATTCAGTTCCACAGAAGCAACATACTGAAAAATTCATAATCATCAATTTAACCAGATATTTGTGGAAAATGCATTAAGTGCACAACTGTGACATGACAATTTCATAGTGAACGTATTTAGTCAGTATAAAGTCTGGCAAATATCATATTTTCATAAATGATATTCTTAATCATGCACTCCAAAATTGTCACTCTTCTCCGTGACCAAATCAGGGTCTCTGACCCACAGGTTGACCAAAAGTTTTCCCCAGTTAAATAGGGGCATCCAAGTAAATCAGGTTGTTCCAACCTGTATGTGGTTGTTTGAAATATAGTGTCAGACCTGTATGTTGTTGTCTTAAGTATAGTGTTGGGATTATGAATCAAGAAATGTCCTAATTAAATGGGTCACGTTTTGTCATGTTCTTGCATCTCTTTAGTATGCCAACTTCCACATGAGGGCAGCAACCTCATCTTGGTCAACATCTGCGGCAGGCCACACAGTGGCTGGCCACATCACTACTTAACCATTCAGGAGTGCGTGTACAACTGAAGATAAATTTCCCTACGAAATCACCACAAGGATTAATAGGCCAATTGCCCTCTTCCTGAGGGCTCAACAGAATCAACCCATCACACTCGCCCCTCATAAAAAAAGACACACAAAGGGGCCCGACAAAATCTCAGCGTATTTTGATGTGTGAACCCCTCCATTTACTAGTTGAAATTTCAACCAGTGGAAATTCAATTTTCAACTGAGGGAATAAGGGGGGCCCACATGTCAGGTTGGGCTGAAATTTCATGGCCCCCTATTAGGAGGGTTTCCTTCTGATCCTCCTGGGTGTTCACATATTAATCCCCTGTGAAGTAAGGGATGAAGGGAGCATTGAGTTCAAACAAAGGGATGAAGTGAATGTAAGTACAAGGAAAGTAGGAGTTTTTTTTATAATTAGAAAGTAGGTGATATTACCATACAGTAATGGAACCAAATTGTATTTTCTCGATATTTTACGTCACCTAGATAATTTGCTAACTTTGATTACTAAGAATAGTTAAACACTCAAAGTTACCTTATCAAAAGCTTTCCGGCATTCATAAGATGGTGTTCCCACAAATGGAATGTTTGCTTTCTCCAACAACTCCTGAAAACCAACCTCAAATCTCAATGTCTAACAACAGCATTTCGACCATAAATTTGTTCATAAATGTGACTATCCCCAATCCACAATAAAAGTGCACTTGACTGGACCTGAATTCCACCATCTTCGCCAAAACGACCATGTATCACAGGGAAGACTATGTCCACAGAGGTAGCAAGGTGTTCGACAAACTCAGACAAAGACTGGAAACCTTGAGCAAGACTGTAAAGTATATTAAAAAAATACATCATCTATGAAGGTAAAAATAATATTTTTAATAATATAGATCAAATTCAGATGCACATAAGTGCAGATAAACAACAGGTTATAGTAGAAGTAAAAAGACTATTGAAAGGTGGAAGCATTATATGTAGAAGTTAAAAACTGAGAACCATAGAAAAAGCCTTCCAATAGATAGCAGGGGTTTACTGGGTCCCAAACGGAAAACTGTTTTTCAAAAAACCAGAGTGGAGGAAAGAAGTGTCAGAACAAGCTGAAATTGGTTAATCCATGCGACCAGAAGGTACAATAGTGATAGGCAAGTATTTGATCTTCTTTGTTATTATTGTATAACCAGGGAACATGTAGTAAGTTACTTAAATAGGAGACTTCTCAAGTTTAGGTCATTTTTTCATAATGGTGGAAAGAGTATGTTAACATAGAATAGAGCTGAGTGGTTATATTTTAAAAAAACGAAATGGTATTCCTACACCAGATCTGTCCAACAAAACCCTACACCTGGGTTTTGATTGGACAGAGAAAAGTGAACCCCTAATGGCATGTGAGACCCACTTTTGTCTGTTTAATCCCAGGTGTAGGAATGTCGGACACATTCGGTGTAGGGTTATCAGCACCATTCAGAAAAGTAGTAAAGCACCAGACCTGCTCTGCAACTTGGTATTTCTAAAAAAATTGCAAGGTATACGTGACAGACACTGAGACTGCCTATGCCATATAAAGAAGAGTATTTCCCTAATAAAGAATCATATCATATTAGAGCATTGAACTAACAAAGAATTCTATCAGGTAAGATAAGTGGGAATTATAACTCATCCAATAAAGTATTGCTGAATTATTGCAATAGTAGTATGGGCCATATGGCTTAAATGTGCACTTGCCTCCCTTAAAATATCCTTGCATCACCGTAAAATTGTTTCAATAATTCAACTCTGAAAGAGGAGGGTAATGAGCTTTTTTAAACTCTGTCATACGCAATTAGCCAAGCCTTGTTAATGGAATGTCGGGTGGAAACACCAATCAAGAATCAAAGTCATTCAGGCCATGTAACATTAGAGATTGTTGAAACAAGGGAAAAGGACAGATTCCTTAACAGAAAATTTGGGCGGGGTTTGGTTAATGATGCCTAGTTGACTTGTGACTCATGATTACACAGCCCTCTACAGACAACCAAAAATGATCACGGAAAAAACAAGACCAAAGCAGGATTCAAAATGAGCGTTTTGACTTCTTTCCTTTCACAGAATTTTGCAAATTTTCAAATGTTTTGGCCAGGCTAATTTGATTCTCCTATGAGGAACTTAAGACTTGCTTAAATAGGAGAGAAACAGAGAAAATGCACTTTTGAAATTTCATGAACATATATAGGATACAACATAGGTGCACATAGATCACTAGATGATAATGGTTCCAAAATAACAATGCACCACTAAGAGAAAAAAGCATTGGTTCATAAAATGAGATCCATGTGCACTCAATCTTATAATGACTTGTGAACAGGTGAATATAAAGTAATGTTAAAAAATATGGTGCTAATGATTTATAGACAATTAAATTGAAAATCAAAAGTGCATAGGAATAGTAACTGACCTATCCAGTTTAAAATCAAAATCTGCAGGAGTGTTTGAGTATACCTGTAAACATTAAGAAAATAGATGTTGAAATCATTGTTCCACATATTATTAAAGACTTTGTGCAGAGTAAATTATTTCTATCAAGAAAGAAAATGAAGTTTGCAACTGGCCTAAGCATATCTAAGATGTGTATTGAGTCATTAAGATTTGTGGATATGTTTATAACATCCCAGGTGGACTTAGTTTTTTTTTTTTTCCCTATGATAGTGTCCTGGTTAAAGATTAGTAGGAACACCATAGGTGCCTGGCATGAATCTTGCAAAGCAAACAAAAATCATTCCCTTTACAAATGAGACAAAGGGATCGGGAAAATGACTTACATCTGGTCTTATTTAAACAAACTTTATGTTTTTTTTCTGTTCCAAAAGAAAGTTAAGGGAAAGACTTACAAAAGGAAAACCTTTTAACAGTTAATTGCACCGAAAACAGTGTTGGACCAGTCTGGACATCAGAAAATTATTAATAAACGTCTAAAACTAACCTGAGCAGAAGATATTGAATAAGGATTGAGACTGCTGTCAATGTAGTAACAGATGACATGTAAATCATCTCCCTGGAGCAACCAATTTGAGAGACAATAACAAGTTACAACAATTGCAATTGAAATAGTACGACCCAGCTCATAAACAGATCAGCGTTAAATTATCAAGTATTAAAAGAACTCAAACAAATGATAAATATCCTTGCTCATCCAGAAAAGTTGAAATACAAAGTCCATTAATAAAAGTTATTCAGAATTCCCTTCATCAGTAAGCATCTCGGGACATTGAAAAGGAAGTTAATCAAGTAAAATTAATAAATCAGGAGCCGCTCTTAAACACTCTACAATCTGGGAGGCAAAAATCTTTTTACTCCAAGGCTAAAACAGCTCACCCCCAGCTGAGCTACGAGTACTCTGCTTGCTAGATATCTCTTCCACCAAATTAGTTCCTCTTAAAAGGACTTCAGAGGAAAGAGTAAGTTTATCCAAATTTGATGGGAAAATATACTGCGGAATGCTCCAATTATTCGCATGCATCCCCTAATAGTATGATGTTTTCTCCTGAACTGGGGGTTGCAATAAATTAGTTAGACTTTGAAAGCGCATAACGTCTTACTAGAGAGATAAAAGTAGCAATAAAAACGAAGTATTATCATCATAAGATGTACGACCTTTCTTCACGGGCACCTTTCAGTGGTGGATGGTGATGCACCCATAGCTCATTCTAAGCCTTTGTTTGTGACATTATTGAAATTATCTTAAACATCAATACTTGATAGTTTATACAGCGATCTTTCAGTCTTCATAAATCACTTTTTTCAAATTTAAAGACGAGTTTTCTTTCCACTGTATAGTCTCCATTTCTGATGGTATGCATCCATTCCCCCTACCGAATTCACATCAATCAACGCATAATTCAAACAACGAAAAGTATCAATTCAAATTTGCGTGTTGGTCGACCTGAATGTGATCAAGGACCGATCTTGCCGAGTTGAGCGAAATCCCGCGCTCAGCCGAGGGGCCACCGCAAACGAGCCCAACCCGCAGAGGCCTCCCCTTCCCCTCACCTTCCTCCACCACCACCACCCTGGCACGGTCCTCCACAGCTTCGACAGCCGAGGAGGAGGTGGAGGAGCAGACCAGACACCTCCCCCCACATCTCTCCGAACGCACCGATCGCCCGAGGCTCTTCGACGCGGGGAAGAGTGAGGAGAGTTGCCGCGGAAACCGCAGCTCGTCAATTCCCCAGCGGGGCGAGAGGTGAGCGGACGAGTGGGGGAGGGGGCCGGGCCGGGAAAGGGACGCCATTGACGGGAGGGATCAGAAGCTAGGACTTACGAATGCTGGTTGGAGCTGTTGGAGTTGGAGAGAGGCGGGCGGGGTATTTGCTGAAGAGGGGAGGGAGTTGGGAGAGTGGCCACTGGCCAGGTGCTTTGGCCATGGCGACAAGCAGAGTGAGGACAGCGGGGGTGGGGCTCCTTTTAAAAAAAAAAAAAAAATGTTTATGGGGAAGGACGGCAGGATGGCGCGGCGCGAACACAATTGAAGCTTCGTTGTATTGCCCACCCGGAGGAAGGTATCAAACCATTTAAATTAAATTAAATTAAATAAGTTAATGTTTTAGGAAAATTATTTAAATAATAATTTTAAAAAATATATTTACATATTTGGATTACTTTGAAAAATATTGGCTGGCATATGTGTGGCTATTTTTAAAAAAAATTTATATGATTTTATCATTTTAAATGACAAAATCAAGTTTAAGTTGGTTTCGTCCTTTCAAATTTTTAAATGACGAAATCGGTTTATCGATGTATAAACTTAACCCGATTTTCACCGTTAGTCAAGACCGAAAAATGATTTCATCCTTTAAAAGGACAAAATCTAACTTAATTTATCCAACCCCTTTGCCTCCAGCCATTTTCGCTCCTCGCTTGATTGCTCCTCTTCTAGACGTTTCTGCCTCCAGTTCCCATCGTCCATCGCCCCGCCGCCATGTCCGTCAATCCTGTCTTCCGCCCTAATTTTAGTTTAGGGATTTCGGGTATTTTTCTTTAATTTGAGTTTAGGGATTTGGTACATTGGGGTTTTAGATCAGGTGATTCGTATTTTGAAAGTAAATGATTCTCAGTTCAATGAATGTATGCTTTTATTATACTTTTTGTAATCAAATTTCATGTGTTAGGACTAGCTTTTGTAAGGATAAAATTTTTAATCATGTGCTTTCTGCAGGAAGGTTCTCTTGTCTTGAACATATTGTATAAATATTGCTTTTAAATACTCATTTCATCCTACATTAATAGGTGCATTTAACTTTTCAAAATGAACGAATTTGGTACATAGGGAAAATTTTGTTTGATAGGAGCTCCCTACAACTATAATGACTCTTATAATTATGAAATAATGAATTCTCTTCTAATGAGACAGAAAGATGCTTGTGTTAAAAGGAATGCAACCATAGCGCGTGTTGAGTTTGTGATGAGGTCAGTTCATGTGGGGCTATAAGTAGTTTTACGGCTCCCTTTTTTAATGATGTGTTGTAATTTATTCTCTTTGAGAAATATGGAAGTAGATTTGATATACAAGTCTCTAGCTTCTCACATACAAGCTTCTGACATATGAGATTGTTAGTAATAGTTTAATATTATTATGAATAGGGTAGATGTAATATTTGAAGAAGTGTATAAGAATATTTGTTGTCTTGTTTGAATAAGAGAAGAAATATGTGAAAAAGTGTATGATTATTGCTCATTTATATATGAGGCAATTGCTTCATCTAATTTTAGCCTCTTAGTTTTGATATAATTACTTAATCTAATAGTAATTTAATCTATTATTTATGAATTAAGTAAATAGAGATGGCACAAGAAACAGTTAGATTTTTACTTAACTATGACGGATGTACAAAAGGATTATTAATTAAGAAATCATCTACATATGATCAATTTGAGATGCAAGTAACTAGTAAGGCTAGGTGGGATCGAAGAAGATGGAAAATCACTATAAAATGTGTTATTCCAACATATGGATCGAATTCGAGATAAATATGTATAAATGATGATGCATCAATGAGTTTTATATTTGACCTCTTACTCCACATAATTTATTTCAACTTATTTCGAAAAAAGGCCTGAGTGCCTAGTAAAAGGCAAAGTTGTTCACATAGGAGCTCTCATAGAATGTGAACAATGAAAGGCTTATGTAAATGCCGGTGGACGATGAAGAAGAAGGAAATTTATCTATGACAGTAGCTTCAAATGAACGTCATAGATTGTCTGCCCCTATTTACGAAGGAGAAGGACCTAATTGGAGGTAAGGTTTATTAAGTTGTCAATCCTTTTTGAATCTTATAATTACCAATGAAAATTAGGATGTTAAATTTGAATTTTGTGTGTAATATGGAAGGTACACATTGCATGCACACAAGCCATTTAGCTTTCAAATGTCTCAAGGCGGTGCATGGTATGAAACTCAAAGTTTGATGGGCATTCATTACCCCTACACAGGTGTTGGTCATACCGATGCTGGACCATCTAATCAATGGTTAAATATATATTCATAACTAAAAATATTTTATATTTAGGCATATGAAATTTAATACATATATGATGCTCATATGTAGGGGTACATATGTCCATGATGAAGATATTGATGGAAATGAGGCTAATGAAGGTGAAAATAATATTGGCAAAGCAAGTGGAGAAGATTCTGACATGAATGAAGAAGGGGTCAGAGTGAAGAAAGCGCTCAACAGATGGTTAATGGCAAGGGGGATGATGTGGTAGACAATGCTATTGCCACAAATGATATGAATGTTGATGATGAAAAACCGCCATACTATGAAGTGGAGCCACTCTATGCACACATCATAGATGAGGAGATAGATGCGGCAGTTAATTTTGCCATAGATATGGCCAACAAAATGAAGATGAGTTATATGTTGGCCGCATCTTTAAGAATAAAGAAGCATTTGTTATAGCCTTACAGGAGTTTTTTATTCAAAATCATGTTGAATACAAGGTTGTACGAATAAATTTGTTAGAGTATATAATGAAGTGTATTTATAGCACTTGCCCTTGGAGAGTTCATGGCTCAATAAAAAGGGGTGGAGGGTACTTTAAATTGAAGACATACAAAGGTGACCACACATGTCGGAATGCTCAACTTAGCACAAATCATAGGCAGTGCATTGTCTCATTTATTTCGAAGGTTATAATGCCCGCTATCTAAACTGAATTAACTCTCACACCAAGGAATATTATTCAAAGAATGAAGGAGAAGTATCATGTTGGCATATCTTATAAGAAAGCATGGGCAGCAAGGAATATGACGATTAAGGCTATATATGGGGATTGGGTGGAATCATATAAATTGTTGCCAATGTACCTAAGGGCGGTGCAAGCAGTGAATCCTAACACCTACTACCACTTAGAGGATGATGAAGTACTTCGTACAGATGGTAGCATATGTAGGAGATTTAAGCAGTTGTTTTGGGCATTTGGGCCATCTATAGCAGGGTTTCGACATTGCATCCCTGTGATTGGTGTTCAAACCACTCACTTATATGACAGATATCTTAGTGCTCTTATGGCTGCAACGGCTACAGATGGAAACAATGGGTTATTTCCTCTAGCATTCGGGCTTGTCTGGAAGGAATATAGAGACAATTGGAAATGATTCTTAATGGAACTGAGGGATCATGTACTAATGGGCATGACAAACTTCGTCGTTATTTCAGATCAACATAAGGGGCTTCAGAAGGTCGTGCCTGAGGTTCTTCCTGAGCCTCTGTACCACCATCATTATTACATCCATCACATTAAAGCAAATTTTAAGGAGTTCAAAAATGATACATCGATGGACTTGATTGAGGCAGCAATTTGCCACTTACAATAGAAAAGTTTGATGCTGAAATGGACTTGATTGGTCATGAGAGTCCTAGGGAAAAATATCTCCTCTTAGGAGGAGAATTGCAACCTACATAGTGGTCTCTTGCTCACGATGATTTTAGGACATTTGGCATGACGATTACAAATATGGCTGAAAGTTTAAATAGCGTCTTGAAGGGGGCACGAGGATTACCCATGCAGGCTTTAGTGTCAGCTATTTTTTATCGGGTCATAAAATTTTTCGTTAAACGATCTTCTGTCGCATTTGCCATGGCCACCCCATATACTCCTAGAGTGGAAGCGATAAAGAGATAGCAAAAAAAAAAATTAGGGAGTATATAGTTAATAGGATCAACAGTGGTTAGTATGAAGTGACATCAATTCGTGGCTGGAAGGTTAAGGTAAATGCGATGATGCATACTTGTACATGCAACATCCCTCAGGTTTATGGTTATCCTTACTCGCACCTTATTGCCGTGTGGGCAAAACGGCGGGAGCCGATACATGCATCACTATTTTACATATCTTCCACTTATAAAAATGTGTACTCGGCAGAATATCATTCTCCTCGTGGTCAAGAGTATTGGGAGAGGGATATACCTTTTGTGTTATACCCTCCGAGAGCAATAAGGCAACCCGGTTGCCCACAATTTGTTCGCATTAGGAATACAATGGACCATAGAACTATGGAGAGATATGGTAAAGGATATAAATGCAGGAGGTGTAAACAAAGTGGGCACAATTGTAAATCATGTAGAAACCCTCATGTTGATTGGTAAACATATAATCAATCTTTTTATTTATTCTCTGTTTTAGGTATGATTATATGTTCCTAGCAATTGATGATATGCTCTTAATTTGCTGTAGATCATATAGATCATGTAGAGCCTTCTTACGGGCTAGGCCCGATTGATGGCAGTGTACACGTACAGCAGGATTTACATAGGTCAGCTTCTATTTGAAAATGAGATGTATGATAACTCTTTTTAAAATTTGTTTCATTTTTTAAGATTATAAATTACATTGGGTTATAATTTTAAAATTTATTATTGGACCCCGGGTGCCTTGAGTGCACTGAACATTTTAAAGATCTCCACCATTGGCCTGTAAATGAGCGTATGTTACCATATATCGAGCGGGTAGGATTTAAACATTTCATTCATCTACAGTACGTCCATCTCGATCGGCCTTTATTGATAGCTCTCATTGAGAGATAGAGGAGGGAGACACAAACGTTTCACCTGCCCTATGGAGAGATGACCATCACACTTATGGATATGGTAGTTTTCTTAGGACTTCGCATCGATGGACCTCCTATGACGGGCACGATAGGAGGAGGTTATTTAGACTTATTAGGCAAACTCCTTGGTAGAGCTCCTCCTGTTACATCCATGCGTGGTAGCCGAGTTAGCCTTCGATGGCTTTTAGGTGAGTTTTGTGAGCTCCCAACCGATGCTTTGGAGATAGTTATCGAGTAGCATGCATGCGCATATTTATTATATTTACTTGGGGCCACGATATTTGCAGATACCATGTACACGTGGCATATCTCTCCCTTCTTGAGGACTTCGACATGGCGGGTGCTTATTCATGGGGTAGTGCTATTCTTACATTTTTATACCGAGAGTTAGGGAAAGCATGCTAGGCCATGACCTCGGGGATTGCAGGTTGTTTGACCCTTCTTTAGGTAAATGAATTCGTAAATTTAAATATTTTTTTGCATGTATAATTCATTCATTTTATTTAATAATTTTTATCATATTTTCTGACATAGCTATGGTCGTAGGAGCATTTACACGTCGAACGACCAAGTGTTGAAATGGGTCACTTAGTCGAGGGTGCTCTATTAGGAGCGAGGTAGGCTGTATTTATGTTTAACACTTAATTTTTTTAGTAAGGTTTTATGTACATATGCTAAACTCATTTTTTAAATTTAACTCCTTAAGGTGGAATATTCAGAAAAAGCGAACCGAAAATCCACAAGGAATCCTCCGATTGTATAGAGGGAGTTAGACCACCAGTGGTCATATTAGGTAATTTTATTGCGTGTTGAACTTTTTTTGTAATGATTATAAAAAATTTTGTCGTTATTTAAACTAAATTATCTTTATATATTCTATAGGTTATTTGGCAGTCGTACTCACCGGAAGTATTAGTTGTGCTACCTCCTCTATGCACAGACTGTCGAGAGGTGTGGCTATCTCAAACTCCACTGATATGGTAGGAGATTATAGAGATGTATGTGACAAATCGTGTAATGCTCCAGTTTAACTTGGAGCAAGGGGTCCCACCTTCTACCGTCAAGTTTGTCCATCGCATCACTTGACATGGTCGCCATATTACCGACTGGGCTTTACATCTGCCTCATATATCGCTCGATGGGAGGATATGAGAGCCACTCTTATTAGAGAGGAGATGACTACGACATTGCGAGATGTTCGTAGTTCTTATATGCAGTGGTATTTACCGATTACATGACGATATATTTTACCGCTCAATGATGTAGAGGAGATGACATATTAGCCTAGGGGAGCGTCTGAGGCAGCTTTGGTAAGTACAAATTTGTTAATTAAGGCACATATTATTTTTTTATTTCTTATTAATTATTTATCTAATATTTAATTTATTTTTTTATAGCTTCATCTAGTTCGACGTGCGCATGCGCATTTGACTCAAGCAATTAACACCTATACTTCAGGCAAGGTCTTATTAGCAGCATGTCAGTTGGTGATTAGGGAGTCTGATGATGTCATTTGTAGCTTGTCATTGCTTCAGTTGGTGATTATGGATGTTTATAGAGATTATCATGTCGATGAGGATGCTCAGACACAGGCGATGCACGATTCATTCCCTGATATTCCATCTTCATCAGCAGTGCATAACTCTCCTCCCCAATCATCATTTCCAGTCACTACAGTAGCTCAGCCAAATCTGATTTGATATTATAGACGACATCGGTCAACTCGTGTTGAACCATCTATTACTTATGTGGAGTCGAAGCTAGAGGCAGAGCCGCATCAGGAGCCAAAGCCAAAGGCAGAGCTGCATCAGGAGCTAGAGCTAAAGCCTAAGCCGGAGCCGGAGCAGGCAAATCATGCGGAGGAGCTCGTATAGCACCATCGAGGTCGAGGATGTAGGAGATTGTGACATTAGCTTTGTTATATGTTTCTTTTAAACTAAACATTTTTTCAACATGTGATCTAATATATTTGATAAACATTTCTATTTTATGTATGTTTTCATTAGTTGATGTCAATATGCATGAAATGTGTGGAATGAATGAAATTGTGAGTTGAATGAATAAATAGAGACATGTGTTAAAGTTAGTGTAAAATAGTTTTTTTTAAAAATTCTAATTTGATTTCGTCCTTTAGAAGGACAAAATCAGTATGTGAGCCACACTTTGTTTGTGTTGGGGGCCAAGTTATGTGATTTCATAAAGGACGAAATCCACTTCTTAGTGATTTCATCGTTTAGAAAGATGAAATTGCCTTAAGGTGGACGAAATCAGGTTAAGTTTATACATCGATAAACCGATTTCAAAGGATGAAATCATATAAATTTTTTTTAAAAAAGCCACGCAAGCGCTAGTTGCTTGGCTAGTACCTGCGTGGCAAAAAGAAACACCACTTTAAAAAATTCAAAGTGGTCCAAATTGGTAAATATTTTTTTAATTATTATTTAAATAATTTTCTCTATTTTTTTTATTAAATAGAGTTATTAATTTAGCATTAAGGGAATATTATAATCATTATAAGTATAATTATGTAGCATTTTTTTCTTTAAAGTGGGTGACATAGATCTTATGCCTCATTTATGTCCCATTACTACCATCATTATTTCATATTAGTAGGTCTTGAAGGCATATTAAGTCTTTCATTGTTATAATTATAGATTAGTATCCATATTTAACATTAATTGCTGGTATAATGGAGATATAAATTGATTATAATTTAAAATTAGTTATGTATTGGGTGGGATTAAGGATCTCATTAATGGTGGGCTAGCCTACCTAGGGGCGTGCATCAAGCTCCTAGAGCCTCTATTTATATGTGGCGTAAAGGTATTTTCATTAGCTTAGAATTGAAACTATTTTTCCCTTTTTTTCTTCTTCTCTTTTTTTCTCCTTTTAACCAAGGTAACTTTATGTTCCTCATTAGAACACATCAGCCTCTTATTAAGCTTATTTTATACTAATTTTATATTCTCTTCATCTTATATTAATAACTCTATTTAATTTTTTAAATTAAATTAAAATTAATTTATTTTAAAAAATTAAATAAAATTATTAATTTAAGACAAAAAAAATATTTCAAACAATAAATATTACAAAAAAATATTTCCTACTATAACCAGGTCTAGTGACAATAGTACTCAAGGAAATGGCCATATATGGTGAGAACCTACAAAGAAAGAGGAAAATGAAAAAACTAAAAAAAAGAAATGAAGAAGAAAATAGAAAAGAGTTAATGACTTGCCTGGTTAAAACTTATCGAGCAGTCAACAAGTTCAAGAAACGAGGTGCCTCATTAAATCTTCCAAGAGAGGCTTTAACAGATTCTTCAAAACCAAAAAAAAACAAAAGCAATGATGGGTCCGTATTTGTGAGGTAGGGTGATCAATTAAAGGGGTACGAAAAACTATTTCTGTACAGGCAACCAGAACAACAAAGTACTGTTAAGAACTCACTTCTAGTTAGTTTATGTGTCTCATGGATGGTGAGACAGAAACCTCAAGGACAACAAGACAAAGGGAATCCATTACCTGGACAAGTGAACACAACAATCAAGATGGGAGGCTGAATCAGACAAACCAATATAGTAATGAGCAACGAAACATTATGAAATTAATTAGCTCCTGGAGTTGGTGGTGTCTGTAATCTAACATAAGCCTAAGACGACAAATTTGGACTTAAATAAGCACTTCAATGCTTGGAAGTACTCTCTCTGTCTTATATTAATAATTATATTTAAAAAATTAATATTTTTTATTGAATAATGGCATCCACATCTAAGAAATAGGAAAATAAACTTATAATACTCCTTTTTAAGTACTCAATTACTTAAATTTAATAAAATTAAGCTATTAATATAGAATAATTTTTTTTTTATCAAATAGAGCTATTAGTGTTGGATGGAAGGAGTATTAATCAAGCATTATATTACCTTTGTCTTGATATAAGTGTCTCGATTCTATAAAATTTCTTTTGTGTGTTAATTATTTTCTTTTACATTATATGAGTAAAAGTATTGCATGTTCATTAAATACTTAGGTTATACAAGATGGTCCATGTTGTTGATGTCATATACCTTAAAATATGCCCATTTTTCATATCCAAACACTAAAATCTTGAGGGAGGACTAGGTTAAGATCTTCAAGCTTAGGGTGAATTCTTAAGGTCGAGTCCCTTTCTATCCCCAATATTCTCTCTCAAGCATGGTTAAGATCTTCATACCCGTTCCTATGAGCATTGCATATGGTACTTCATATGTACTTCTTTTGTGTTATTTTAATAGTCCACATTTGAAAGCCAAAATGAATTAAAATTAGTTCATATTGATTTTCTAGGGTGGGCTATTAAAGTGGGACAGAGGAAGTGTCACGACCCAACTCCTATATATTTTAAGAAATTACAACATATGGATAAAAAAACATACAAGGATAGATACAATGATTAACTTTTCGAGGAAGCTCCAATGAATTGAGACACAGGATCACTTAACAATTTGAGAGTCATCTACATTTATCTTTTATTGCATCTGCCAAGACATGTATGTACAAAATATGCATAGTGGTGAACCACCCTATGAGCTGAAGCATAATAGGTTTGCCTACCCTCTACTATGTTATAATAAAGATACAAGCTACATATAACCTAAACATGCTCATGCATCTACATGCGCCAATACCACATGAATGTAGTCTATTCTAAATCCTTGATTTGAATGTGCATACAATATGCCATAAGATGATATGCAATGAGCCATCCACATTATAAGTCATTCACACCTCAAATCAATAACAAAATATTTGTCTTATTTGTATTGACCCTTTCAATATGATGAGTTATTTTTACTTGGAAATATTACTGTGAGGGCATGAACACTGTCTTGAAAGCTATGATGTAGTTCAAGCATGAATAAGGTTACATGTTGTTGGATTTTAGCATGATATTCTCCTTATCCTAAATTCATGTTTGATGATTCTCCATGTTTTATTTATGATTCTAGTAAGTTTAATTATGAGGATGGGTATATATGTTTGCACGTGTTGTGCTAATTATTGGTGGACTATGTTTCCATGTCTAGCTTAAGTATAGTGATGATTATACTTGCCTAAGTCTAGCATAAAGTTATAATTGGCTTAGACTTGTATTTTGAGGTTTTCACCATATTTTATTCATGATTTCAGTAAGGAGGAACCATGATAAAATCATGAACACATGTGTATAATATAGATGATGGTTTGTTCATTGTCGCATATGTCTTTGCTTAGACTTGAACACCACTATTATATACATGCTTGTGAAGGTACTTATTTTAATTATTTGACGCAAATGGACTAGGAATGATGCACATATGGACTGATTTGAGCATATCCTTTGTATTAGAACTCATGTAGCGTTGCTCACGTATGTACCATGTTGCATACATCATGAAAACAGTTTATGAATGAGATTAATTGTGATTAGCCGTGTTTGAATGATTGGATGAGATTGGATGAGATTGCTTTTTGGATTAATCGATTGAAGGCTTATTGAAATCAGTTTGGGTTCCGAAATGACATGATTTCGTTTTGAGTTCCTTTGGGAATATGGTACCTCCCTGGGTTGAGATAAGTTAATTGCGGTTGAGTTTATTTGGACTCTCAGAATCCAATATGGTATGTTCGCGTATACTGATTACCATGTGCTCTAAGTTTCTTTTGTGGAAATTGGACTCTCCCCCACAAGAGATTGTCATTGGCGAGCACAATGCCCTAGTTTTTTTTTTGGAAATCTGACATTCCTAGCCAGGTTTGTCCTTGGCGGACAGATTGCTCTAGGTTTCCTTTATGGAAATTGGACCTTCCTTTTTAGATTATCCTTGGCAAGCAGAGGGGCTAACTCCCCCAACACTCTAGTTTTCCTTTGTGGAAATTGGACTTTGTCCTTTGGCGGGCGGAATGATTACTTATTTCTCTTTATGAATGAGATATTCACCATAGTTGTTGATACATTTATATGTGATATTATGTTCATTTACACAGATTGCGTATGGATGATGGAGCTTTGTTGCACATATGGTTATGGCTTAACTTGTATGATGCGCATGACTAGTGTGTTTGAGACACTTTTCATGTTGTGTGAATGTTTTTTATTGATAATAGATATGTTTGGTACGTTCATGTTGAAAAGTCATTTATGCAGGATGTGATTATGTTACACATGAGGTGTATGATTGATGTAATGTTATGTTGAATCCATGATGAGCAAGAGGCATATGAAATTTTTGATGAGATGTGATGGGTTATAGCATGATATGCAGATAACTTGAATGATGTGATGTTATGTTATGCCATATAGTATGATATGTAGGTGATATGAGAATGTTATCATGAATAGATGTTTATGGATGATGAATCATGATATAAATGCACAAGTTGTGTGGAATATCCCATGATGAATGGGTATGATAGTTGATGATGTGATGAACATTATGTGATTTACCTGTGATGTCGTTTGGATTTACTTTTCATAATTTAAAAACCCTTGTTGAGCTTGTTGCTCACCCCTCTTTCTCTTGTTTTGTTTTATTTTGGGGCTGCATGACATGCCATGCAGGTGGACAAAATGGATTCTATGAGGAGCGTGTGGGGGATGGTCTTGCTTAGGAGGGGATATTTAGAGATCTTGTGCTCTATGATTGTTTATTTAGCTTGATGTGTTGAAACTTATGTTTATTTGATTATATTTCATACTCTACTTGCCGAAATTGGCCTATACTATTATTAGCCTATGTATGTAAGATCCCTGAACTTGAACCGGTTTTAAATTCATTATGTTTAATTATTTTTATGTGGTTTAAGCCTTTTTTGATCAATTTTGGTGATTTTAAAAAATATACGTGGTTTCTAAAGGTTTTAAACAAAAATAACTTCATATTTGTGAATTGCAAGTGAATCAAACCATTTGTGAATTTTTGGAAATTTTTTGAATTTTAGCATATTTTTTAAAAATTAGGGTTTGGTGGGACCCCTTGTGGGCCCCACGGTTAAATTTGGGGTTTTTGGTCCCAAACGTCCTAGACATCAAAGGAAGTCATTATAAAAAAATTTAGAATTTGTTTAGCCCTAATTATAGTTTAAATGGCCAAAATTCCTACATTTAGTTAAAGATTTTATTCTCACCCTAAGTTTTAGTTAGATTTACCCCATTCCTTCCTATAAAAGGAAAGAGGTTGAGCCATTTTCAAATGGGGAATAGACTGTGCAAGGGTGTTTAAAGCCTAATCCTCAATTAATGCAAAAGAGAAAGTAATTATAGATTTTGGAGGTGATTGAAGGATTAATCCGACTCAAATCAAGTGGAGAGGTAATGGGTTTTCAAATCTCAGCCTTGTTATAGTGAAAATCTCAATTTTTATGGGTTTTACTTGAATGAGTTTTCTTGATTAGGGCTTTAATGGTATATTTATGAAATGTTAATCTCTTATCTTGATTTCTTAGGGTTTTACCTTAGAATGGATTCAATTAGGTTTCTGGAATGTTTGATTAAATTTTAATGGTGTATGAGGCTTAGGATGAAGGTTTTAAGGTTTTTCAATGGTGTTTTGGTTTTAAATTTTAAAAGGAAGAAGAAGGCTCGATCTGCTTGTTGGCAATCGATTTGGCCTAGTGGCCAATCAATCGGGCCGATCGAACGGCCTGCCCGGCCGATCAATTGGCTATACAATAGTTCTGTCATTTTTGGATTTTGATGCTCACTTTAGTGTTTTTACTCCAATTGATGATTCTAACATTTATGGGGAGTGTTTTATGTTGGAATTACGCTACTGGAAGAGTGTAGAATTTGTGATGGAGATTTATGGAGTATGCTTAAGTACTTGTTACATGGAATTATATGTTGATAGTTATATATATTAACATTGAATTATCTTGAATCTATGGATGATGAAATTCTTATGATTGGAGCATGTTTCCAATAGGGATATTACATGGTAAATGATGAGATATGTCAACATATAATGAGAATAGATTGTCGGTGAATGAGGTTATTATGTTATAGCTTCATGTGTAGACTAAATCATGCTTGTAGGAGTTAAGCATTTGATTTCACATGTCACATGAATGGATTTATGGATTATGGTATATTTCACCCTAGATTTCAGTTGGTAATCATGATTTGAATGTATTTAAGCATGCATGTTTTGCCTTATGAGCTTCTATCAAAGCATTGGTCATGTGCTTAGGAAATGCATGAACACACATGTGGGGAATTTACTATGAAATCATGGTTATTTATTATTCGATTATGATGCATATGGGGACTGATGGGAGCACGTTCCATGTGTTGGAACTCACGTAGATTTTGCTCACAGATGTATGATAATTTTATGCATCATGGAATGGACATTATGAATGAGATTTTACTGATGTTTAGTCGTGATTGATCGAATATATGCAATGATGTGAGATTGCATGCCGGGTTAATCAATCGTTGACTTAATCGAAACTTGGCTTGTCCGAAATGACATGATCTTGATTTGAGTTCCTGTGTGGAACATGTATACTCCCTAGGTTGAGTCAATTGAATTGTTAATGCAGTTGAGATTTATTTATTGAGACAGTCAAACATGGACCCAAGAATCCAGAGTGGTATGCCTTTGTGCACCAGCTACCACGTGTTCTAGGTTTCCCTGAGGAAATCGGACTCTCCCCGCCGCTGAGATGTCCAGAATGAACACATTGGTCTAGTTAATTCAGACATTCCTGGCCTGAATTGTCCAGAGTGAGCAAACTTGCTCTAGTTAATTCGGACTTCCCGTGTGGATTGTCCAGAGTGAGTAGGGGGGCTAACTACCCCTACACCCTAGTTTTTTGTATGGAATTCGGACCGTGTCCAAAGCAGGCAATGCCCTAGGTTTTCGAATAGGAAATCGGACTACGTCTAGAGTGGGTGATATGATTGTATTCTTAGTATGATTGTATTCCTCTCCATGATGGAGGCATTCACGATTTGATGAGAATGCATGTATATGAGATAATATTATGCCCAGATTTACGTGATATGGTGCATGATCAAAAAGTGTGTGAAAGACACTTCTCAGGTGGTTTATGATGAAATTATGCTTGATTTGATTAGATGAGGATCATAACTTATGCAGAATAGATGTTAAGTTATGATATGATTATTTATTCCCTGATTTTGATAGGTGTGTCATATGCATGCTAGCTTTTATGTTTATGGATAAATAGAGATTAACAAGGGAATGATCAGAAAATGGTATATTATGTCAATTATGAATCTGAATTGCTATGTTACTATGCAGTAATGGTTTTCTGATTATTGCCGTTGTATTCAAACTTTACTGAGTTTTACTCACCCCACTTTCTTTGTTTTCTATTTTGGGGCTGCATTGTTCGACATGCAATTGAGCAGGACTCTTTGTATGAGGAGCGGTTAGGAAGAGCATGGGATTAGAAGTGGATGCCTCTAGATGTTATGTTTTTTTGTTCTAATTTCTCTATTATGATGATAGAACATCATGTATGGTGGTTCTTGTTTCCAGACTTGTGTTTATATTATGTTTTTAGATATGTTTGAGACCTTTATTCGAGCCATGTGTGTTGGCTCAGGATTCTAAGTATGTGGGTATAAGACTTGTGGACTCGTTTAGAGTTAAAGTCTTCTTTTATTTTACTTATTACTCTTGCTCAAAGGTTATGTGGTGCATAACTCTGTTAGTTAAACCACCCGTAGGAGGGGTAAGTCTTCTGCTATCCGTTTATCTATTTCAATTTTGTTGCCCCAGTGCACTTGACCGGCCCTTGGACTAGGTTCGGCTCAGGTGGGGCGGTGCCAGTGCGTGACAATGTAGGCTTAGACTCTATTACTTAAGCCATGAGAGGGCTATTTTGTTCTAAGTGTGTGGGTTTTTCATGGACTAATACTCAATTTGTGGTCCTTTATTTTCTCCTTCTCTCTTGTACAAAGTTTAATGTGCACTACTCTGTTAGAATTACCTGATTTAGGGGTTAAGTCTTCCACAATTGTATGTAACTTTGTCATGCCGCACTTCGTCCTCCCCTTGAACTGGGTTTGGCTTGAGGTTGACGGGTGCCAAGGTGTGACAATTTTAGTTTCTGATTATTTTTCCTAAGAAATAGCATTCCTTGTAGGATTGGCCTCGGATTCATCAAGCATTTTATTACTTCGCTACCTACGCTTGGGTACAACTTTTTATGTTGTAGCAGAAGGTATAATGCTTATGATGTTAAGTTTTTTTATGTTGTCCAAGCTCTTCTCCATTGAAGGCATTATTTGATTCATGCATTGTTTATTCTTTATTATAATCATTCTGCTCTTAAGCATATTAATAGTTAAGAGAAATTGTTTGCTAGCATGCACAATGGACATCTTATTTTTAGGAGTTTACTTTTGTGCTTAATCATAGGTCTGGAGTTTAGAAAAAATTGCAGATGCCTTGATTTGGTGAGCATGCTTACTAACTAGTATGTGTACTCAGGTGTTAGAGTTTGATTCATTTCAGGAGTCATTGATTGTTAATCTTTTCTTTGCTAAGGTTTTGTCTAAACTTGAGGTAGGATAGAAGTTAGAATATTTGTTGCATGATGAGTTTCTTTTCAAAGGCAATCGGTTGCTTGTACCGTGTGCTTAAATATCATGAAGAAGTTACATGATGAGGGTCATATGGGAAGAGATAAGACTTTTCAGTTTATGTCTTCTTCTTATTTGTGTCCATCTATGCGCAGGGAGGGGTATAGATTTATTGGGAAGTGAAGTATATGCTATGTTGCTAAAGCGACATTCACTATTGTCGAGTTATATATGCCTTTGCCTACCCCTACTCAGCCTTGGTCCAACATTAGTATAAATTTTGTTCTTAAATTACCCTGTACTCTGAGAGAAATGAATGTCATCTATGTAGTAGTTGATAAATTCTCGAAGATGGTTCATTTCATTGCTTGCAAGAGGACCAATGATGCATCTCATGTTACAATGCTATTTTTTTGGAGGTATATCATTTACATGGTTTACCATTATCTATTATTTCTGATAGAGATACTTGTTCTCTAAGTCATTTTTTGTGTTATCTATGGAGACCGACACATACTTCACTTGATTTTTGTAGTGTAAACATCCCCAAAAAGATAGACAAACGAAGGTAGTTAATCTATCCCTTGGAAACTTATTGAGATTTGGTTGGTGCTAATCTCAAATTCTAGGATCAACATTTATGTAAGGCTGAATTTGGTTACAATAGAAGTATGAATCGAAGTACAAGCTTTAGTCCTTTTACTATTGTGTGTGGCTTTAATCCTCACTCTCCATTGGATTGAACTTCTATTCTAGAGGTGAAGAGGTTAAATGGCCGGGTTCAAGACTTTGAACATTCTGATACTCTTAAGAAATTATAGGTGTCCAATGATAAGTATAAGGTAATGGGATATATAAAAGAATACATTTGGACTTTAACGTTGGTGATTTTGTATTGGATGTTTTAACCAAATAAAGATTTCCACTTGGAGATAAGTTATGAGCATGGAAGGCTGTATCGATACGGATGAGAGTATCGATGACTATGGATACTGGTAAGCACCGATGATACGCTTGGTACACGCCAAAACGGGCGTAAACCCTTTTATAAATATAAAAAAATATTATAACTAATAATATATCATTATAATACTTCTTTTAGAGCACAATAAGATCATAAAATATCATATAAACTGATACAAGTAATCTAAAATTAGTTTATTTGGAACCATACACTATTATGTTCTCCGTCTCATACAAATTATTGCTCATTCTTTCCAATATTAAGTGCTCTAAAATTAGTTTATTTTAAAAATAAATATGAGTCTAAGTTATATGTTTAAATAAATGTATATTTGTGGAGCACTATATATAAAAAAAATAATTATGTAAATTACGTGGACCTACCCATATTCATCTCATATAACTTTAAAAATATTATTTTTTAATATAAAAAAATATAAACTTTTAAAGAAGTTGGGTTTGAATTGTATTTTTATTTTTAAGAAAAAAAAAATTTTCGAAAAAAAATTATTTTTTTAATACCGTATCGATACGTATCGGCCGTGTCGATATGGTATGGCCGATACAGCCGATACGTATCGCAATCCGGTGTGGGGGGCGTACCACCCCCCGTCCGTATCGACCGATACGGCCTTCCATGGTTATGAGTAAGGAAGATTGGGCCTTTAGAGATTGTTAAGAAGATCAATTCTAATGCCTATTGTCTCAAGCTTCCAAGCCACATTCATACTTTTGATGTTTTCAATGTTAAACATCTCATTCCTTATCTTGATGATTCTTTAGATGATAATCATGTGAATTCAAGAGCAAATTCCTTTAAGCCAAAAGAGGATGATGTAAACTAGTTGGCATTAAAGTATATGAAGCATTAGGATCGCACAAAGAAAAATTACAATTTTCTCTCTAGCGATCGATCAACATTTATTGGTGATTGATCGGGCTAGCGATTGATTGATTCTTTTAGTGAACGATTGGCACTTCTACACTACTTAGTCTAAACCGAAGCCGAAAGTTGGCGATCGATCGACCTGTCTAGCAATCGATCGCTTCTACAACGATGTAACACCTCGTGTTCCGATTACGCCTAAACCGATGGCTTAGGTGTTATTACGTAATTTTATGTTAAATCTTAAGGGGTTTTAGGGAATGTAATCTCCGTATATAAATAGAGCTTGAAGTAACGAGCATAACGAATTGAAAAGCACACGAATCAAAGGTCGGAATAGAAAGTTACGACCTTGGAGAGCATGTCACAAGGGCAGGACTTACTTATAAAATGTAAGAAAACCTACTCATGTGTGGTCTAGTTTTGAATGACTCGTCAATATGAGTTAATCGGTACCAAGAACACGTGATTCCGACTCGGGGTAGGAAGATATTGCATTTTAAAGTTTTGAAAAAAAAATAATTGCCACGTGTCGGTGATGCATCAGAAGGCCGACACACGCATTAGAAAACTGATGCCCATCTGGAGCATGTCAGTCACTCGTCAGATGTGTGATGCGTGTCAGACACTCATCAAACACTTATCCATTTTTGTTTTCTATATAAACCAACGGGTCTTCAGATTCAAATATTTCGAAACTTCTTTTCTTCATTTCTTACTTATTTTTAGTTTGATTCGAGTTGTTTAAAAGACGTTCTTAGTTAATTCGAGGGTGTTCTACATGATGGTAGTATCCAATCCTCGAGTTAGCAACTCTATAATAGGGAAATGCCTAGGAGTAAGAGGAGACTTTGCCCGTCACCCTTGAATACTAATGGAGAATTTTTGAAGTCGTTCTAAGTCCGTTTTCTTCTATTTAAAAGGGTTGTTAGCTAATATAGGGTGTTCTTTGTAATGGAAGCATTTGTTCCTCAAGTTAACGACCCTATGAGGGGAAATAGCCCAGGACAAGAGGAGAATCTGCCCGTCGCCCTCGAGCCCTGAAGAGAGAGAAGTGGTCCAGAGTAAGAGAAAACTTCGTCTTCCATCATCGGGCCATAGCGAGGAAAGTGGCCTTGAGTAGGGGAGACTCCATCCTCCACGGAAGGGCAACATATTGTGAGGTACATCCCCAGATTAAGGAGAGGTTATGTTCGTAGTCTATGAGTATGGAAAAGGAAAAGAGTCTTTGGGTAAAGGGAAGGTCTGCCCGTTGCCTACGGGCGCGTTGTGCGAAAAATATCTTCGGGTAAAGGGAAGGTTTGTCCGTCGCTTACAGGTGCATTGTGAGAAAAGCATCTCTGGGTAGGGGAGGTTTTGTCTGCCGCCTTTAGTTGTAATGGGAAAGATGTTCTCGAGCTGGAGGAGGTTTTTGCTGCTATCTTCGAACCTAAAAAGGAAGACACTCTGAGGGAACGAGCAACTCCGAACGCCGTAACTTTTGGAACTTAAAGGGGAGTAAGCATTCCAGACTTTTCACTTTAATTAGATTTAATTAAGATATATGTTTTATTGTGATTTGGTAGATTATGATACATTCTTGTCCGATTTTATATGATATGCTATGATCTGATTTGCTCTGAAATACTCTATTTAATCTGATATGCTCCAATCTAATCTGATATGATATGTTATGGTCGGATGAAATATGTTATTGTTTGATGTGATGTGATCTACTCTATTTTGTGTTTTGCTACCACGCTGTGATAGAGAGACACATGTGATTTTAATAATAGTCTACTCACTTATACGATAGAGTGATATATGTATTTCCACTGATTTATGAGCTTCTGTTCAACTCCGATGTTTTATGAGAATATTGTCTGATTTTGAATGATTTATTCGGATATAAGAATATACATATTTTAACGTATATGATTTTTTGATGCGTGATGCATATAATAGCCAATAGGTAGAATTACGTTCGGATCCAATCATATTGGAGTAATATCAAAGATGTTATCCAATATGTACATAGGCAACCAACAGCAAGACGACGTTGGCTAAATCTAAATTAGTTATAAAATTAGGCTTATTTTGAACTACGTGCAATGGAATGCTAAAGCTTGTAGTGTGTTGGAGAACATTACGACTCTCACACACAGAGTTTGCTACTCTTGGTTGGTCTTGGTTTTTAAATTTGTCTATTTAATTTTATTTACTCTAAATTTTTGTCTTTCGAATAACCCCCGGTTTGGGTCAGGTTTCCGGGTCGGGGTGTTACAAACGATACAGTTTCAAATTTATAGTTGGATAAGGATTTGATTCCAAATTGATTTCTTTTTAAGTATTTTGCTTTCATAGGAGTCTTATTCAGTATCACTTTGATTATTTATAGATTTTCTAATTAGTTTTTCTTAATTTTTTATTAGTTAGTCATAAATTAGTTAGAAATTGGATTAATTCTTTTATTTATAATTATGTCATTAGGAGTTGTATAAAAATTTGGCTCTTTATGGAAGCCATAGTTATGTGTTTCTATGAGATATTGAAGTAGAGGAAAAGATTAATTATTTCTTTTTTATATTTCCTCTATTTTCTATGAAATTTCTATTAGAATTCAGAGGAGAGAAAAGTTGTGTGCGTGAGTAGTAGGATTTATCAAGCAATGGTCATCCCATCAATCCCGCCCTGCCTCACCTTCTTTCTTGGAAAAAATTGTACTTGTGTACTAAAAGGCATCAAATAAAAATTCTTAAAATGTAATGATTCTATACAAGCGAAGAGCACTTATAGGACGTAGAACCTACCAATGCCAGTGAAACCCCTTTTTTATATGAAAAATATTTCCATAACCATATTTGCATATATGACTAGATTGAATGACCAAAGGATTTGTGGAGGGGGAACTTGGCAACTCTTAAATCTAATTCCCAAGTTTCTCGCTCACAATTTATGGGTAATGTGGCAGCTTCTCATTGTTTTTCACCTAGGTTAGTCATAAAAATTGGTCAGGCTAGTCCTTTTTATATAGAAACACATGCAGCGATGCAAACATAATTATTAGGACAATTATCTGTCACAGGAAGCAGCAAATATTGGCTAGGCCAGTGATCATAACATGCCCTACATGCATAATGGTCAAATAAGCAGGATTATATGGGGGCTCATAAGATTTGGACCAATCCTTTCCCTAGACCTGTGACTTGTCCACCAGTGGAAGGTTTAGATGGATAGTCTCCACAAATTTACTGTACCAGCTAGTTCTCCTATTATTGCCAGCAAAATAAAATCTAGGAGATAATGCACGCTCATCTCCCAATCTCCATGGACGACATGATACTATATTGCCCACTTGAATCACCATGTAAAGCTGGAGATATTCCTCCCAATAATGCCTCAGTCTCTTCCTTGTGTCTCTCAACCCAAGGGTGCTGTGCGAACCCCTTCAACTTTTCGAGCTCTGCAGCAATTTCTTTCATCGTTGGCCTCTCTTCACTTGTGAACTTCAAACATCTCTCTGCAAGCTCTGCAACGGCCATTAATTGCTCAAAGTTTCCCTCATCTTGAACCCGTCGTTCTAGCACTTGGAACAGCCGATTCTCCTTGAATGCTGAAATGAAATATGTGGTAAGGCACCTTTCTTCTTGAGAGGCCGTCTCGCGAATGGGTTTCTCTCCTGTTAAAAGCTCTACTAGCACCACGCCAAAGCTGTATACATCACTTTTGTCTGTAAACTGCCCTGTATGGAAGTACTCGGGGTCCATATATCCTAGCGTCCCTTGCACTATAGTGGTCATCTGGGTTTGTTCCGATGGGACCAACCTTGAAGCACCAAAATCAGACACTTTGGCAACGTAATTGTTGTCTAGGAGAATGTTTGTAGACTTGACATCTCGATGAATGATGGGTATAAGAGCTGCAGAGTGCAGAAATGCAAGAGCTCCAGCCGTCTCTGCTGCTATCCTTAGCCGGCTGTGCAAAGAGAGAGAAGATGCATGATTTTCATGGTGTATGTGATAGTAGAGGGTCTCATTGTCTATGAATTCGTACACAAGTGCTGGGGCCTCGGTCTCTAAGCAACAGCCCAGGAGCTGCACCACGTTTCTGTGATGTATTCGGTAGAGGATGACAATCTCGTTTATGAATTGCCCAACTTGGCTTTCATCCACTATTTTTGATTTCTTGATTGCTACAACTCTCCTGTCAGGTAGAATGCCCTTGTAAACTGTACCATGGCCTCCCTGGCCGACTATTTTGCTTGGGTGATAATTGTCGGTGGCTCTCCTGAGTTCTTCTGAAGTAAAAATCTTCATAATCTCAAAATCACCTTGATGTGAAGAGGTGAGTTGTTGTAATAAAAAACCCCCATTTTGCTTGAAAAATTTCTTTCTGAGTTGTATGAGTTTCCTTTTATGAAGCATCCAATACATCCATGAACCGGCAACGACCAAAAACAAGCAGCTCATGCCAGCAGCTGAATAAACAGTAACAGCATTGGTAAGAATACAAAATAATAATAATAATAATAATAATAATAAAATAAAAATAAAATAAAAAATAAATAATACGTTGTGACAGCAAGTTCTCAGCCTATAAAAAGATCAAAAATTAAAAGACAAGTTCTGTATGAGCAGAGGAAACAGGCTCAAGCCAAGGCTACTACTGATGATCTCTTGTGTCAAGCAGAAGTTTCAGGAATTAATTGCAAATAAGGAAGCTTTTGAGTGGAAATTTCCAACAAGATCAAACTTGCAGCAGTTATCCACTAGATATTTTAAGTTTGTTTTGAATAGTCCTCTAAAAACAATCTCAAGAAATGTACATCAACTTAGAGTGGTCTGTGCCGTTAAAATGCGTTTGGATTCCTAACTGCTTAGGCAGATCCTGGATTTTCAATCAGGCTAGTGGTAAATAAATAGCTAAACTTAAATTTTCATAAATAAATTTAAAAAATGATACCAAACTAGAATTTCATTTCATTTGATGAAAGATGTAGATAAGATTTAATAACACATTTTCTTGAAAGAAGCGAATCAATTGATTTCTATTTTTTTTGGAAAATTGGATTAAAATAGTATTCAATTAGGCGTCATTTAGATGACACTTTGTGTCATATGAAAAACTTCTCTTTAGTTGAAATCATTTTTTCAAAAACAAAGCAAAAGCGGGTTGCGGTTGGATGTACATCATAGAAAATCAGCTTTCAAAAAAAAGTTTTAAAAATCTTGTTTGGTTGGCCATTGCATTCTATAGCATCTCGTTTATGAAAAATACTCATCTTACCCTCCAATAACTAAAGGAAGCCTAACTCTCCTGAAAAGGATAGTTAAGTAGAAAGTGGATGAACAGTAAAAGTGGGTCAAAAGTGATGCTAAAGGTATTTTTTAAACAAAGTGAGACTTTTAGTTAAAAATGCCCCACTAAACAAGATTTATTTGCAAAAAGATGAAAGCCAATCGCAAAATGCCAGCCAAACGATGCCTTAGTATTAGTATTCGCTAATTATTGGTTCAACAAATGAAACCAAACTCAACAAATGAATATTGACTTGTAACACTTGACGGAGAAGAAGTTTGCTAAAATTGAATTCATCTAAAATACAAGAACGATCATACTAACCATAGAGCTAACCATGTGGAGGTGCTCTAGTGTTTGCATGAAGGTTTTTTTTAGCAAGATATATTCTTTTATCTATGACCAATGACAACATTGTTAAATCAACCTAAAAATGTAATTATAGTAATTAAGACATTAACCACAAGAGAAAAAAAAACAACTGTAACTCAAAAAGTTATCAAAGTTGTCATCTAAAATGTTCTTTCTAAATGTGCTTAAATATTAAAATAGATAAAAATTACAAATTTTCAAAGTAGTTATTCATGGGTTCAGCAGCCCAAGCCCAGTCTGGTTAATATGCGGTGTAAATGAATCAATCTCAAAGAGAAAAGTTAGCTTGGTTCCATTTTTCCAACCAAGTAAAAGACATGCCTTAAAACGAGCCTCTAGGTTTAAACTTAGTCTTGCATTATGGAAAAAAAAACCCAGGTTCAAAAATATAAAAAGCTTTTTTTTTAGAATTATTTAGGGATTTTAAGGGATAAAAGGAATGCTAGATGGAGGTAGGGCCTGAAATTTGAGATGCTGATCTAGTTGGGTATTAACTAGGGAGAAATAATGTTGGCTCAGTAAGTAGCCAAGGTTTGTTTAAAGATGTTGATAACCCTACTTGTTTTGTCCAACAAAACCTTACACCAATCTTTGATTGGACATGGAGGAGTAAGTCTCACCTACAATAAGGGGATCCACTTTTCATCTATAGTCTAATCAAAACATGGTTTCATAATTTTTTGGACATGAAATGGAGTAGTAATGTCATTATTCTTTTTTAAATGAAGTTGATATTCTTACTCCGCTTTCTCTATACTAAAAGTATACTCGAGCCTTTGATTAGGTAAAGAAGGTGAGTCACACTTGACAACATCAACATTCACTTTTTCTCATCCAATCAAAGGATGGAGTAGGCTTTTGGTGTAAGAAAGTGGAGTAGAAATATCATTTTCTTTTTTTTAAAGGGAGTCAATGAAAAGGCTCATGGTTCTATTCTTGGACCTATTGGTTAATACATATGTGGTTCACAATATTATTCAAAACTCACATGAAAGCATAGACACTTATTCCAACATTCAAAGAAATCCTAAAGGCTAAAGCCTAAAAAAAAAATTATCCTCGTCTTACCACTTATGGGAAAAGAAAGTTCTACAAAAGTTGTTTATGACTTGTGTTTACAACCACTCTTAAGACCTTGAGAACTTCCTTGTAATTTTTTTTCTCATAAAAGCACTTGTGAATATGAGACTAATACTAAAGTATTAGTTCCTCACAACTAATTTTCAAAAAAGGATATTAATGAAACTTTAAACCCAACCATACATTACTTCATATTGACTTACAATAGCTGGCTATAAATCATTTTTTCAAGGAAATAACTTTTTAGTTTCCCAATTTTGCTCACAATAGCCTTTTTAATTTTTATGTAAAACAATCCTTAATTTCCCATCCTACTTAGTAACATCCACTTGAAACCTCTTCTTCTAAGAGTACATGGTTTGTTAGATGCATGTTTTTGGCTTATTTTGATAGACAGTACTACGAAGAAATGTATAATTCGAGTTATTAAGGCAACATTCATTTGTTGTCGAAGTCATATACTAAAGTTTAAAAAATATCAAGTGATGTGTAGTTTGAGTCATTAAGGTAGTGTCTATTTGCTGCTAAAGATTAAATACTAAAGATAAAGTAGAACATAAAAAACACACAGAGTGTTTTGACTAGTAAAACAAATACAGGCATGTCACACATATACAACTTATAGTTAGTCAAGTTGATTCCAACAAAAGTTCATGTTTATGCCTTAGCTTCATGAATTATTTGTTTAGATACTTTACACATTCACTTTAGGGTCCAAGTGAGTGAAGAAAAGGAAAGAGATATTGGAACCATCTTCTAAATCTCGTAAGAGTTGTTGAGAGGATTGTGGTCATTTGTCAAAGCTAAGGAGTTGCTGAGAAGGTTGGAGTGGTCGTTCAAAGTAAGTGAGAGAGAAAATCAAATTGAATGCAAAGCTAAAGTAAATGGTTGAGAAGGTGCTACAAAAGTGACAATGTAGATTGGTGCGGTGACCAAATCCAAGATAAAAGAGTCCTTCGTTTGTATTTGGTAAGTTGTACTTGTTTACTTAGTATATTATTGGGTTTCAACAAAGTGTCCTATGGTTTTTCCTAAAGTGCTTTTCTAGATAAAAATCATTTGTCTTGTGGTTTGATGTTTTTGTTGATGCATTAGACAATTGGGATTTATATACTAAATAGAATAACATAGTAATCCTAGTTTACTGGGATTAGCAAGAGGTTATATCTCATAGTCCTTAATAGATTTTTTAGGTGAGGGGTATTGTGATGATTCTCTAGGTTGAGAAATCTTAAATTCACATCGTCCTTCTGAGCAACAACAATAGCAAGCAAGTGTCCAACATGGCTATGTCTCCTCTCTCGTGATTGACAATGCCTTTCATGGCCTGGAAGAAACTCGTTGATAGAAAAACCAATTATATACCTCATATAGTTGAAATATGAAATAAATGGATTTATAGTCTCTTTCCTAATCGCCTAAGCTCTTAAAAACAACAATGATCAAACATGGTGTTAGAGCTCAATAGGTTTTGAGAGGTCATGATTTTAAACGTGGATGAAGGCATATTCCTCACAAACTTGTTCCCCTTAGTTATGTACACATGCACATGTCTACACATGCAAATCTTAATAAATGCTTACACATGAAGAGTAAAAAGATTGAAGCGCATGTTAGATACCTCAAATAAAAGTGAACTCCCCTTATTATCCATTGTGGTTATAACCTTAACAAATCCTAAGGGGTGTTGCATTGTTTGCAATATTCTAAATGATGAGCAACATTGCTCCAAATAAAAGATCAACTGATTTTTAGTATTATATGAGGTCTACATAACTTTTGTCAGTCAAGGCTTCATTAAATAGTTCTAAAAATACTATCTGCCTATCGGCTGTGGTCATGACCAAGTTCTAAAAAAATTTCTGCTTATTTATCTCTAATTATTATTCTCCTAACTGTGTTAATTCTATCATGGAACCAAGCTTGGGCATGAAAGTAAGCAATAGTTTCTAGTTTACCACCCTCTCTTTTAGTTGGTTCACCCTCTTAACACAATGGGTAGATGTGACACCCAAAATTTATGAGGTGTTTTATGTGTTCGGAAAGATGGTATTATATAAATTTTAAATAATAACCTTTGTTTTAATCGATGCAATCTCTAACACGTTAGTAGGCACATCGATGAATTCATTGTGTCACTATTGGCACACATTGACTTGTCGGTCATTGTGTCGATAAAATCATTTTTCTACTATTAGGAGGCACTGGTACATTAGTGGGCATGTCGACAAAATCTTGAATCTATTTTTGGCAAAAAATGATGCATCGATATTCACATTGGTGGTTTTTTTAATCCATTGGTGGAATCACTGACACATTGGTGAATAGGAGCAATTTTGCCTATAGAGTTCATAATTGCTCAGAGAAAGTGGTCACACACGGTTACACACATGGTTGTGCACTAGATTCAGTTATCTTGCTCCGATATAAATACTTTTTGATGCCATATGACCCAAATCACTTCAAAATAAGACTTCAAGTCAAAGGGAGAGATCTAGGGCATGTCAAAGAACAAAGAAAGAGGAGAAATGGGTCGAACACTAGAGATCTTCCATGTATTAATGGAAGAAAAAGGTTAGATTGATAACTTTGTAACCATATGATGATTTCAATTGTTACTTTTAATTTGATTGCATGCTTGGTGATGTGTTGTGATGCATATCGTGGTTGTTTTACATGATTCATATCATGATTAGAGTAATTATGGAAGTTATCCTTATGTAGATTAAATGACTAAAATCATGGTTTTAAATGGAGGATTTATGGTTTAAATGATGAGGGAATTATTTTTTATGTATGAGAGTTTTTTGTGCTCCAGTGCAATTTCTGTTCATTTTCCATCCTAATCATTGATGTGGTCACCAACATGTTAGTGATAACGTCGGTGGTAAGAAGAAGATGAAAAGTACCAGCGTTGACATGTTGTACCCCATCGGTGTTAAATTGGGCATCAACAATTGGACCAATATGTCAATGCCAACATCGGTAGGATGGGCTTTCATAGCTCACTCACTATGGGCAAGTATTTGACATGTCGGTGATGGTGGTGATGGTCGTTGACACCTATAGTGACATGTCGATGGGTCTACCTATGGTGCATCAATTCACAATTTTCAAGCATGATTTACCATAATATATGCTCTTCATGAGACATATAATAGCATACTTTTTGTGCATGATGGATGTATTAGTACATGATAGCATCACATGTATAATATTAGGGTAAATAATTAATATGTTTTATCTTTGTAAGGATGATGTCCCTTGACTATTGCACTTGACACTTAAGGACCTATGAACCTTGTATCAAGTTGGCTCCGAAAGAGAATCTTTTTAGCCACATTTAGGAGACTCAAGATTGGGGGCTCACTCATGGGTCTTTGGCTCCCCAAAGGCTTGGGAGTTCTATTGGTAGAGTCGCTCACCTGGCCCAAAAGTTAGGTTCGAATGGCTCATAGAATAAAAAGATGAATGACCTAGCACAAAGTACTAAAGGAAGTCTCTATGATAATGGTAGTGAAGAATGTTGAGCACTTATGGCCATGAGACTTTATGGGCCTTCGCTTCATAGAGTAGATGGAATTGGGTAAGTTTTTAGTAAAAATCTAAAGCTGAGTAGTGTGGTGGTTTACATTATATGGAGGCATGGTTAAACTCTTATACGGGGTTACAAAGTCATAGTGGCATTGTGTGTGGCATACATCTCAAAGAAACATGGTTGAACTCCTGAGTGTTGCCACAGAGTTATAGTGATTCCATACTTTATTTTATTATAGTTGATGAATTTGGTTTATGATGTTTGAACTACTCTTCATGTTATTGTTGTATGTAGTTCTTATTTTGCCATCCCACTGGGTTATTCGTATACTAAGCATCCTTGTGATGCATGTATATAAGAAGACTAATTCGCTAGAAGGATTTGGGGTGTGTGACAAGGATAACTTTTCTGGACTTTAAAAATGTAGGATTTCTATTTTTCTCTAGTTAATTTTTAGACTTTATGGATGACAGTAGGCACGCTAGTGTCAATTTGTTATTGTTGGTTGATATTTGTAATTTTAAAAAAGTGTGAGAACATAACTGTTTTCATGTCATATATCAGCTTATTGTTGTGATCAAAACAATGTCATAAATTGTGTACTTTGAGTTAGTTATAGTCTCCATATAGATTTATAAAGGTGGAACAAAAAGAATATTCAAATCCATGTTTTTGATGGGTAAAAGCACGCACACACATCACATTTACACACTTTAAGGTAAAAGAGACCTTAGGTGAAAGAATGGTGAAATTTAAAGTTTTATATAGAGAAAAATCAAATTTTCAGAAAAATGATAGAACGATCGATTGTTTTTGTGAACTGATTAATCGTCACTTGAAATCTCCATGTGTAAAATGAAGCCAAGAGTTATAGATTGATCGATATATTAAAGCAATCAATCATTTGAAGAGTTGCGTTAAAAAATACAAGAAATGATCATTTGTGTGTCAAGTTGGCAAATCTAATATTTTCTAGTTTGGTTACAATTCTAAATTAGAGACCTTTTTTTTGTAGAGTTTGTGAGTCTATAAAAAGGCGATGGAGAAAAAGAGATGACCTAGAAAAAACTTTGAGAGCTTATGTGAAGTCTTTTCAATGAAGTTATGAGATAGTATTTTCTGAATTGTGAGAATCTTTACTATAAATAAAAAAGAGTGATTAGAGGTGAAATTAGAACACAAAACATTATGTGTTTGCTGAAGTTTGTTACGGAGAAGATTACGTGAATAAAATATTCATTCCAAGGAGGAGTTAAAAGATTTATGTTGATTAAGAGAGCATAAAGGAGAAGAAGATAAAGCTATGGTGGGTAAATAACCAAGGAGCAGTTATTTCAGAATTCAAGAGTGGTGTGAAGATTTAGCCGGTTTGAAGAAAAAGATGGAGTATTTTATCTATGTGATTGGTAATTCTGTAATTTTAAGCTTACATAGTGCATAGTTGATGTAGACAGAGTGTCTCATGGTTTTTCCCTGACTAAGTTTCCACATAAAAGGATTTATAATTTAAATGATAAGGGAATCATGCTTTATGTATAATGCTTTGTGCTCCAATGTAGTTTCAGTTTATTTTTCATCCCAATCATTGACATTGTTGTTGACAAGTTACAATTATGTTGATGATAACATCGGTGGTTGGAGGAAGATAAACATTATTTACACCAACATGTTGAACCATTCGGTGTTATATTGGGCATCAGTAGTGGGACTAAAGTGTCGATGACAACGTTGATAAGGTTGGCTCCCGCAGCCTATGCACTTTTGGTAGGGGTTTGACAAGTCAATGACAGTGTCAATAGGCATCAACACCTATTCTAACATGTCTACGGATCTACCGATGATGCATTGGTTTATGATTTTTTAGCATAATTCCTACCATAATATATGTTATTCATGAGATGTATAATATCACTGTTTACATGCGTGATGGATGTATGAATATGTGATAGCATTACATATATGATGTTAGGGTAAGTAAACATTATGTTTGATCCTTGTATAGATAAATGTCTCTTGACCATTGCATTTGATACTTAAGGATGCATGAGAAGTGAGTGTTGGGTTGACTCCTAAAGAGACTTTATAGCCATGTGTACTAGACTGAAGATTGAGTGATGACTAATGGGTCTCTAGCTCCCCAAAGTCTTGGGAGTTCTATTTATAGAGTTGTTCACCTTGCCTAGGAGTAACATTCGAACTAGTCGTAATATAAAAAGATGAATGATCTATCGCAACATAATAAAAGAGGTTTCGATAATTATGGTAGTTAGGATTGGTAGTTGAAAATCTCAACTACTTGGGTCAATGAGCCCTTGTGGGTCTTCGCTTCATGATGTAGCAAGAGCTGAGCGAGAATCTTGAGTAAAAGTCTCAAGCTGAGTAGTATGGTGGTTTACATTCTAAGGAGGCATAGTTGAACTCCTATATGTGGTTAGCAAGTCATAATGACCTTGTGCATGACATACATCTCAGAGAAGCATGGTTGAACCCTTGAGTATTGCCACAAAATTATAATTGATTCCATATTGTCTTATTATTATACATATATAGTTTTTATGAAAAATGCTTACGTGACGTTGAGAAACACACGTCAAAAGCATACTTCATCTTCCCATCACCATTGATGAGTGGACTCATCAATGGCGATAGGAAGATGAAGTAGACTTTTGACGTGCATTTCTCAACTTCACTTTAGCATTACTCAGTTTTTATTTAGTCAGCCCATTGAATATATTCATACACTCAACATCCTTGTGAGACATGTATAAAAGAAGACTAAGGTGTTAGAAGGATTTAGAGTGTGTGGTGAGGATGACTTTTTTGGATTACTTAGTAAATATAGAATTTGTACTTTTTAGTTAACTTTTAGACTTTATGGATGATTGTAGACATGAGAGTGCCAATTTGTTATCATTGGTGTGCATGTGATGTTTCCTAGCCATGTACTCAAACAAGACATGTTTTCTTCATGGAATAGTTTGATGACAAATATTATGTACCTTTGTTGATATTTATAATTTCAAAAAACAAGAAATTCACTACGTACCAAGATATTCTTTAAACAAGTTTTATTTATTGATTTTATTGTTTATTTTTTCGTTGTGGGTTTTATGAAAATGAATTTCAAAGTTTTAGGGTGTGATAGTAGATATCCACTATTTGTGTATATTTAGATGATAAATATTTATATATGGGCACAATGGATAGCATAAAGAGGAAGTGCCCAAGTATTCATCCTGTCTATAATCGAGTTATTTCATCCAATATGTTTCTTGTCTAAGAAAAACTTAACAAAGATTTGATGTTTGGATGTACTTTTGTCCTTCAGATGTCCTTATAAAGTGAGCATCTTAAAAAACATAACACCTTAATGGCGTATAGGGGACAAGTAGCTTACGTTGATAATATTGCATATCTTATCCATAGTGCTGAGTTCTCAACTACACATGAAGTTCTAGCGCATTTTTCTTAAAAAAAATAATTTATGATAAATTTTATTTCAAGGATCTAAACGAGGAAGCTCACTATAGAAATTGCGAAATGGAAGATTACCTAGAACAATTTTAAGTGTAGGGACCGGACGCATGCAACCCTTTCCATTCTTTTTCCCATCACCCGATGTCCCATCAGGGCATGAACAATTGAAAGCCCCTGCAGTGTTGATGCACCATTCCTTTCGTTCACAGTCATGGATGCCCTCCTCACATTCATTAATGTCTGCAAAACATAGTAATAGATCCTTAATTTTTTGGTCATTGGTTAATGTAGGTACTGAACGTCATCCTTCTACAAAGCCTAGTGGTAGGTACTTTTTCTTTTAGTGGTAGGTGCATGCATTGAAGTAAATATACTAACATCAGGAATCGTCATTTAGACCAAAGTCATTTTAACATTCATAAGAAATAGTTCTTTCACCCACACATTAAATGTCCTATTTGGCATTTCAAAATGAATTAATTTTAATTCACTTTAAAAAAATCATATAGGGTAATTAATATGGAACAAAGACCAAAGGAGTATAGTACAACTATATGATACATCAAGAGATAGAAAAGACCAATCATCGTTATAAATGACAGCCTTATAATTATCTTGTAATGTCCTTCTTTTATATTTATATTCTATCAAGAATATCATTTGTTACATTGAAATATATTTGGGTTGTCCGGGGAGGAGGGAGAGGAATTATATTTATATATATATACACACACTTGAGAGAGAGTTTCTCATGGTTATTTATTTAATGACTACTTTTTTTTGAGTCTCACTATCAAAAGGAAGGTGTATGGAACACAAAAAGGAAGGTGTATGAAACTGGGGATACATAAACATGATCCATCCTTTTGAAGTTAAGGTCCATTTATGTCCATTTGGATTAGCCCATTTGTCTTGTCAAAATTTTAACTATAAATTAATGACTAAAATTTGATAAGTTTAAATAGATGAGCTTTACATATTAGAATGACCTAAATTTTATTAAACCTTATCATTAATGTAGATATTTAAATCCCAATTAAACCCACACTTGACTTACACAGTTAAAATCTCAAATTAAAAAACTATAATTTCAACAATAAAAGTGAGATTAAAATACCTTGATAAAAATAGGGGAGGGTATATGTAAAAATGGCCCAACAGTTATGGGCCCTGATTTTCATGATTTTTTTATTCTTGTTGGTCCCACCCTATAAAGATATTAGGAGGCACCATATTTTGAAAATTTGTTCAGAGGCTTTACTGAAGTTAATGTTTCACTTCCCAATTACTCTTAATTAAAAATTAAAAATTGTCCCACATCCACCCCACTCTGAATATATGAGACATTGTTGGGGAATTTATAAAGGTTTATAGTCTTATTACAAATTTTCTCACATGCTGCATTTTAGAGGTTTAGAGTTTACCATATGTAAAATGAGCCTTAAGTTTAGCCATTTTACCTTGTTTATAAATAAGAATCCATAACTTATAGACCGTTAGGAGTATTTTAAGACTTCAATGACAAAATTTTTACCTTGTTTTATTTTAATAATAATATAAATATAGATGAATATAAGGAATAATGGTTATTGTTAGGGCTGTAAATGAGCCGAGCTAGCTCGTGAGCAAACTCGGCTCGGTTAGGCTCGGCTTGAGTTAAACTCGATTCGAGCTCGAATAAGTTCGAGCCGACCCCTGCTCGACTCGGCTCGGCTCGAATAAAACTCGAACTCAATGCTACTCGACTCGACCTCGAGCTCGAACTCGAATATAATTTTAAAATTATATATAAATAATGTATATATATGCATATTTTATATAAATATAATTGTTAATTTAAATACATATTTATAACATACTCCCTACATTCTTAGATTAATAGCTCTATTTGATTAGTTCATTTTGGAAAATTTAATTGAGTTATTAATCTAAGACGAATGGAATATATAAAACGACATATAATCACATATTTATATATTAATACTATATATCGTATTGATATATGAGACCCGTTTATATGAGTCAAGGCTCATTCATGACTATGTGAGTATAGATGTCATACATCATCATATTACGATATAGGAACACACATAACTCGAGAGGTAGATTAGTTTATGTCTTCTTGCGCATTTGGATCTCGATCTGATGGCCTATGATGTCTTTGCTCATATTGACGTACGAGAGTCTAAACTCATATAAAAAAATTTCATGATATATATCCTTGTTAAATTATAACGGATATAATTTTTATATATGATATATATTTTATAAAAATAAAAATATTGGAGACGCAAACACTAATATACTCCTTTTGTCCCAAATTAATAGGGCTATTTGATTCTTGAAGATGAACTAAAATTAGTTCAATTGAAAAACCAAATGAAGCTATAAGTATATGACAGATGGTCAACATGATATCACACTAATATACTTAAAAATAATTCTAAAAAAACATGACATTTGTGGACCAACCTTAGTTTAGAAAAGAATGATTAGATATTCTTTTAAAAGTTGAAGCATGACATTGGGACCATCCTCATCTTACAAAATGTATATCTTTTTACATGTACTTTAGAATTTTTTAGAGGCACACTAAGATTATAGAATAACTTTTTTATTAGTAATTTATAAGCATGTAAAGAAAAGAAAACACAAAAAAGTAGATGACAATGTTGCCTAAATAATTTTTTATTTTTTACATCTTTTTTAGTGATTATATGTACATAAAGAGAGAAAAATAATAATGTTGCATTTTTTTAGCATATATAACTAAAACTTATTTGTCATAGTTTTCTTCTTTCATAGTGACTATAATCAAATATTCACGGTGTAGTTGTAATACTTGTTGAAGTATATTAATTAATATTTAATACTAAAAATATATTAGTATATGTGATACTTCATATACTTTATATTTATATATAGATTATTTTTATTTTTTTAATTCGAGCCCAGTTCGAGCCAAAGTTTATGATTCACTTATTCAAGTTCGAGCTCGAGCTCGAGCCAAATTTTAGATTTCTAAATCGAGCTGAGCTCGAGCTGAAAGGTTCGAGTTTATTCAAGCTTTGAGCCGAGCTCGAGCCGAGCGTCAGCAATTTGAGTTCAAGCCGAAATAACCTAATACTCGGCTCAGCTCGACTCATTAATATCCCTAATTATTATATATAATCCTTAATTTAGTTGAAAAAGGGGACAAGCAAAATTAGTGCAATTGACTCACCCTGACATCCATGTTCAAGATACGGATTTCCATCATAACCCGCCAGGCACCTGCAGCGATAGCCAGTCACGCGAGGCGGCTGATAGCACTCGCTCCTCTCGCTGACACAGGCAAAAGACGTCTTGTTCATTTCAGCTGCCTGGCATGTCTCTTCTTGGATCACCCAGTCGACCACCACTGGCAGCTGTTTATTCTTGCTCCAGAAATCGGTTCCTATCAAATCCTTCACAGAGAAGCTGAACTTAGTTTGGTCGACCAAGAAGGCATACTTACACGTTCTTCCAAACCCAGAGCTGGCGACGTTCTTGTTGCTGAAGCTTATGTTGAACTTCTTTATGCCCTCTGGAATGGAAGTCTGGCAGCAGCCGACACCGTTGCATGACCCGTCCATGCCTGCGAAGCTCTCCCCACAAAAGGACAGGCATCCAGTCATGAACATGGGGCCCCAGACGCCGGTGAGGAGCGCCTCAGCGTTGCAGCCGATCATGGTGAACATGTTGTGAGTTTGAGAGAAGCTGAATGGCCCATTCCGGTACAGCTGGATATAGCTGGAAGAGTTGGTGTAGGGTTTCCCCTGGTTGTCGTAACAGTCGTAAGAGATCCACATGTTGAGGCTGAGCTCTCCCTGTAGCGTCAGGTTGAGAACCGCCAGTTGGCCCAAGAAGAGCTGAGGAGGGGCGCCGTTGGTTTTGTTGCAAGTCAAAGTGTAGTACTCGTTTCTCGCGCAGCCGGATCTCGTGCCGAATGGGTATGGAACCGTTATGTTGCCGCACTCCGCCTCGCATCCCGGTTTTGCACTTCGGAAAGCAAACGCGGGTGTCAGCCATAGGAGGAGATTCATGAACAGTAGTAGCTGCAAGGCCATATTCATTTGTACTGATTCTAGCGAAGGAACAAGGACGGATGCGGCAGCTTTTATGCCTCGTGACTTATTTATACATAGACGGAGAGGGGGCGGGGGGGGGGGGGGTTATCTGTGCACAAATCAAAGATGAAGATGAGAGATGGAATTTGAGTTTGTTGGGGGGCGGGGGGGTTAAACTATGAACCCACGGTCCAAACTGTGCTTTGGAAAATAGGTGAAGAGTGAATTTTGTTTTTACCTTGATGGTTTAAACTATAAACCCACGGTCCAAATTGTGCTTTGGCTTGAATTTTCAAGAGATGAATCTGTGCACAAATCAAAGATGAAGATGAGAGATGGAATTTGAGTTTGTCTTGTAGTGAAAAAATCTAAAGACAAGGGGGGGGATTTATCATTTTTATTCTATTCCCAATGAATTTTATAAAAATAGGTGAAGGGTGAATTTTGTCTTTACCTTGATGGTTTAAACTATGAACCCACGGTCTAAATTGTGCTTTGGCTTGAATTTTCAAGAGATGAATTTATGCACAAATCAAAGATGAAGATGAGAGATGGAATTTGAGTTTGTCTTGTAGTGAAAAAATCTAAAGACAAGGGGGGGGGATTTATCATTTTTATTCTATTCCCAATGAATTTTATAAAAATAGGTGAAGGGTGAATTTTGTCTTTACCTTGATGGTTTAAATTATGAACCCACGGTCCAAACTGTGCTTTGGCTTGAACTTTCAAGAGATGAACCTATGCACAAATCAAAGATGAAGATGAGAGATGGAATTTGAGTTTGTCTTGTAGTGAAAAAATCTAGAGACAAGGGGGGGGATTTATCATTTTTATTCTATTCCCAATGAATTTTATAAAAATAGGTGAAGGGTGAATTTTATCTTTACTTTGATGGTTTAAACTATGAACCCACGGTCCAAACAGTGCTTTGACTTGAACTTTCAAGAGATGAACCTATGCACAAATCAAAGATGAAGATAAGAGATGGAATTTGAATTTGTCTTATAGTGAAAAAATCTAAAGACAAGGGGGGAGGGGAATTTATCATTTTTATTCTATTCCCAATGAATTTTATAAAAATAGGTGAAGGGTGAATTTTGTCTTTACCTTGATGGTTTAAACTATGAACCCACGGTCCAAACTGTGCTTTGGCTTGAATTTTCAAGAGATGAACCTATGCACAAATCAAAGATGAAGATGAGAGATGAAATTTGAGTTTGTCTTGTAGTGAAAAAATCTAAAGACAGTGGGGGGGGATTTATCATTTTTATTCTATTCCCAATGAATTTTATAAAAATAGGTGAAGGGTGAATTTTGTCTTTACCTTAATGGTTTAAACTATGAACCTACGGTCCAAACTGTGCTTTGGCTTGAACTTTCAAGAGATGAACCTATGCACAAATCAAAGATGAAGATGAGAGATGGAATTTGAGTTTGTCTTGTAGTGAAAAAATCTAAAGACAAGGGGGGGGGGAAATTTATCATTTTTATTCTATTCCCAATGAATTTTATAAAAATAGGTGAAGGGTGAATTTTGTCTTTACTTTGATGGTTTAAACTATGAACCCACGGTCCAAACTGTGCTTTGACTTGAACTTTCAAGAGATGAACCTATGCACAAATCAAAGATGAAGATAAGAGATGGAGTTTGAATTTGTCTTGTAGTGAAAAAATCTAAAATATAATGGTTAAAAAAGATGTACTTCCTTTTGAGTCTTTTGACTAATAGAAAATAGATGGCCTCAAACTTTGCATTCACTTGAAGAGAAAAACATGTGCACAAATCAAAGATGAGATATGAACTTTCAAAATTTCTCATTCTCTCATCTTCATCTCTTGAAAGTTCAAATTCAAAGATAAGATATGAACTTTCAAATTCAAAGATGAGATTTTTTCACTACAAGACAAATTCAAATTCCATCTCTCATCTTCATCTTTGATTTGTGCATAGGTTCATCTCTTGAAAGTTCAAGCCAAAGCACAGTTTGGATCGTGGGTTCATAGTTTAAACCATCAAGGTAAAGATAAAATTCACCCTTCACCTATTTTATTCTATGCAAAAGGACAAAGGTAAGTCTAATCAAATTTAAACAAAAATTTATCATTTTTATTCTATTCCCAATGAATTTTATAATTTTCTTCTAGGTTGTGTCATGAAGAAATAACAACTTCTATTTATAATTGACACACATACACGTGTCTTTGCAAATCTACTAACTCTATTGACAATCGGCATAGGTAATTTTTTAATTCCCTTCTCATGTTTAAACTCGTAATTACAATGATAATTGATTAAATTTGCAAATGCATTGGGTTGCACTTTTTACAAATTAAATTTTCTTTTTTTCTATTTGTTTAATGTAATAGTGTCATCATAATGCTATATTATATATTTTTGAATCAAACTATTAGATGTGTATGCAATGAACAATTGATATAATTTTTTTATTTGTAGAATATGAAAAAATCAACTACAATTGATCAATTTTTCAAAAGAAAGAATAAAAGTTCTTTTGATGTCAACACTTGCAATGCATCATTGCAAGTTTCTGATATCCCAGATTCTAGTAGTCCTCGCACAAAATCTCAAAAAATTGAAATTAAAGAAATTGATATTAGTTCATTGGAGTGGGATCCTGGATTGCGTCAACAAATTTAGGATTATAATGTTAATCAGCGTGATGAAATTCGACGAGCATATATTCAGTTGGCCCTTACCAACTTATATTTTCTAAGTATCCGAAGTCTGGATCAACTACTCATCTTCGTAGTTTTCAATCTTCATGGTTAAAGATATTTCCTTCATGGTTGGAATATTCACCAATAAAAGATACAATGTTTTGTTTACCATGTTTTCTCTTTAATAAGCCATCTGGACCTTGTTTTTATGGGCAACAAGCATTCACTATTGATGGATTTCGAAATTGGAAAAAAGTTAGGAATGGAAATGATTGTGCTTTTTTGAATCATATAGGGAAAGATATTAACTCTTTTCATAACATTGCTAAGAGATCATGAGAAGATTTGTTGAATCAAGATCAAAATATTCAAAAGGTGTTAGATAATTTCACTTCTGAGCAAATTGCAAATAACCGACTAAGATTAAGGGCCTCAATTGATTCAGTCCAGTGGCTTGCATTTCAAGGTTGTGCCTTTCGAGGTCACGATGAAAATCTAGATTCAATTAATCGTGAAAATTTTCTTCAAATGTTGAAGCTTTTAAGTGAATATAATGACAAGGTTGCTAAAGTGTTAAGCAATGCCCCAAGAAATCCTCATACACATCACCGATGATTCAAAAAGAAATTTTACATATTCTTTCAACCAAAGTGAGAAAGATAATTCATGATGAAGTGGGTGATGCAAAATTTTGCATAATTGTTGATGAAGCTCGTGATGTGTAACGACCCATTTTCCGGTTATACTTAACCCGAGGGGTTAAGGGTAATTTGGTAATTTGAGATCTATGTTAGGGGGTTTCATTAGGTAAAATCCTTGTATCCGGGTAGAGCTTGGAGTAATGAGTGTAATAAATCGAAGAATGCGCGAAACGGAGGTCAGGAGCGAAAGCTACGGCCCCGGGAAGGATGCCATATGGGCGGGACCTACATAAAAAGTGCTGGATAACCTACCCATGTGTGGTCTTATTTCGAAGGGCTCGTCAACACGAGTCCATCGGTAACAAGAACGTGCAATTCCAACGTCAAGGTTGGAAGTTATCGCATTTTGAGGTCAGAATATTATTTGAATAAAATAATATCATTCTGGATAGGATCGACGACGCAGTGGATAAGACTGACGATAAAGCGGATAGGATCGATAACGCAATATATAAGATTGCTAACGAAGCGGATAAGATTGATGATGCAAGCGGATTAGGTTGCTGACAAAGAAGATAGAATTGACATGTATTAGCTTCACGTCTATCCAATTTTTCTATAAATATCGTCTAGAGCGTTTAGTTTGGGGGGGATCCTCTCCCAGTTTTCTGTGTTTTCTCCCATATTCAGAAATTTATGTTCTTCGTTTCTCACTCATTTTAAGTCCGATTCGAGTCATTCTTGAGGCGTTCCTAGCTAATTCGAGGGTGATCTACGCAATGACATGGTTCATCCCTCAAGTTGGCATCGCTAGAAGAGGAAACGGCCTTGGGCAAGAGGAGGCTCTATCTGCCACCCTCTTGCCCCGAAGAGAGAGCAGCAGCCCGGAGAGAAAGGGGGACTTCATCCTCTGTCACGGGCTGCATCATGGGTCATCACCCAAAGTAGGGAAGGATCCGCCCTTCACTGAAGGGCCACACAATGTGAGAAACGTCCCGGGGAAAGGGACGTTCTGTCCGTCACTTGCGGGCGCAGAAAATGAGAAGTCTCTGAGAAAAGGGACAGTTAGTCAGTTGTCTTTTGGCGCAAGGCAAGGAATGCGCGGAGGTTAGAGGAGGCTCCATTCGCTGTCTCCAGATCCGAAGGGGAGGACGCCCAGAAACGAGTACCCCGAATACCGCTACCTTGCGAGACATTAGGGGAGTAAGCGTTTCTGACCTCCTATTTTAATTATAGAATGCATGTGCTAGATAGGGTATACGCTATGCCTCGATATGCTATGCTTATATGCCATGATGCGTGCCGTCTCATTCTGGGTTAGAGAGAGACGTGTTGTGTGTGTGTTCGGTCTCGGCTAAGTGATAGAGCAAGACATGTGATGCATGTGGTCTCGGCTCAGTGAAGGAGCGAGACATGTGAATGTGATGGATTTGCTCTGGGATAGAGTGAGGCATGTTGTGGTGGTCGTGTGGTGCTCGTCTATATGATAGAGCGAGATATGTGTTGCCGGTGTTTTATGGGTTTTCGTATAACCCCGATTAAATATTCAAGTATATGTATGTGTTTTCGTATGGTTTGATGTATGTAGTAGCCAGTAGGCAGAACTACTTACGGATCCGGTCGTATCAAAGTAACATCACGGATGTTATCCGATACGTTCATAGGCAACCAATGACAAGGCAACGTTGGCCTGATCCGAATTAGTTATATAATTCGGTTTGTTCTGGCCTATGCGTAACAGAGCACTAAAGTTCTGAAGCACGTAGAGGAACAAGAAGACTCTCACACTCAATGTTCGCTGCTCCAGATTCTGGGTTTGGTTTTTATCATTTTCGGACCCCCGGCCCGGGTCGGTTTTCTGGTCAGGGCGTTACATGATGAGTCAAAGAAAGAGCAAGTGTCTATAGTCTTGAGATTTGTCGACAAAGAGGGCTTTGTTCAAGAGCGATTTTTTGGGCTTGCTCATGTCTCTAACACTGTAGCATTGACCCTAAAAATGAGATATATTCATTATTGTCTTATCATAATCTAGATATTCAGAATATTCGATGGACAAGGGTATGATGGTGCAAGTAATATGCGAGGTGAGTGGAATGGATTGCAAGCTTTGGTTTTGAATGATTGTCCTTATGCTTACTATGTTCATTGTTTTGCCCATCACTTACAATTGGCATTAGTTGTAGCATCAAAAGATGTTATCCCTATTCATCAATTTTTTACTAAATTGACTTTGATTGTCAATATTGTTGGTACTTCTTGCAAACGTAGTGATGAATTAAAAGTTGCTCAAGCTGCTCAAATTGCACATATGATTGCTATTGATGAATTGGAGACTGGAAAGAGTCTTAATCAGATTGACACTTTACAAAGGGCTAGAGATACACATTGGAGTTCCCACTTGAGGTCAGTTTCTAGCTTGATAAAAATGTTTAGTCCAACATGTGAAGTTTTACTTAAGATCATTGACGAAGGGACTTCTTCTTCCCAACGAGGAGATGCAGATTCCGCTTATGAGACTATGACTTCATTCGAATTTGTGTTCATTTTGCATCTCATGAAAGAATTGCTAGAGATTACTGATTCACTTTGTCAAGCTTTGCAATGTCAATCTCAAGACATTTTTAATGCCATAAATCTAGTGTCATCTACAAAGGCACTTATGCAAAAGTTCATAGATAAAAAATGGGATGGGTTACTTGCCAATGTTAAATCATTTTGTGTGGCATGCAATATAGATGTCCTGGAAATGAATGCTCATTATATTGGGAGACAAGTTTGAGCACGTCATCAACAAGATGACATTACAGTTGAGCACCATTACCAAGTTGATTCTTTTTATGCTGCAATAGATTCACAACTACAAGAACTAAATGGTCGCTTTAATGAGCATTCAATGGAGTTGCTTAGCCTTAGCTCAGCTTTAGATCCTCAAGATGTATCTAGAACTTCTAGAATTGATGACATTTGTCAATTAGTGGACAAGTTCTATCTGCGAGACTTCATACATCATGAGAAAGAACAATTAAGAATGCAACTTCTCGATTATGAGCATAATGTAGTTCAACATGCAGAGTATAAAAAAATGTCAACTATTTCTGAATTGTGCCAATGGTTGGTGAGAACTAGAAGATTAACAATCTATCACCTTGTTTATCGAGTAATAGAACTTGTGCTTACTCTTCCAGTTTCTACTGCAACTATAGAACAATCATTTTCAGCCATGCATATTATCAAAAAAGGCTTCGAAACAAAATGGAGGATGATTTTTTGACAGACTCTTTGCTTGTATACATTGAAAGGGAGATTGCTGAAAAAATTACTATAGAGTCAATTATTGAAGACCTTAAAGATTTGAAGGATCGTCGAGTCCCATTTTGATAGATGATGATTCAATTCTTGTGTAACTTATTTTATCTATAAATTTTTAAGACTGAATAATATTATTTTTTATATAATAATTTTATTTTTATTTTTATTTATATGTATATTTTTATTTCTTGCCCCCTCGGACATAAAATCCTGGTTCCGCCTCTGACAGTAGAAGATATAAACGTGAGAACACTCGTCTAGAGGCACATATTGGGACCTGACATTGTGTCAGGAACAGGCCCTATAAACTAGGAAAGGATAATTTCATTTCCATATGAAATGTGGGCCCCTTTCATCTGCACATTTGGGATTCTTAACTGTGTAGAATTTATTTAAAGACAATACACAAAATATGAGGGGCTTTTAGCCTAAGTATTGAATTATCCTTCATAAACAGGCACAATATCAGAATGATGAATTATTCAATGGTATGAAAAATTATTCGGCCTCTACTGAACTTGAATTTGAACCTGAACGATATAGAAATTCACGAAATATTAAAAACATTTCGATATTTGAGAAGGAATTGAAAGCTTAACAATGAAAGAGAAGTCATTTCCATATGCTCAAGGGAAGCGAGTTGATGTTATTTTTATTGGTTCTTACTTTGTCATCCCCTGCAGACATGATCATCGGCCATTACAAGTTTAGTTAAGTTGCAACCCATGCAAGTTGCATAGCATGGACTTTGTTTTTGATTTGGTAAAGGATTGTATGGACTTTAGACAAAGTACGACTTTGAAGGACAATAAGGAACTTAAAGAGGGAAGTTTTTTTAATGTTTCTACTTTAACAATAAGCAAGCATGAAGAATGTATAGGAACTTTTCATCCATAAGATTGATGGTGTATATATTAACATTAGTGGTATTGATAGTAACGCATGTTATTATATGTACCATAAATATTAAATATCAATGACTCTTATGCATTCTCCCGTGCATTCTTTGTACAAGCTCATTGTGAGGAACATAAAATTGGAAGACACAAATGGCAAAAGAGCACTAAACCCTTCCTCTCATTTCTGTAGTTGATGGGACGTATTAATTTATCATTGGTTTGCTAACCCATCTGAGCATATTTGGAGTTGAAAAATACAATTGCAGTACACGTTTGGGATTTGTGGGATTGTCGTCGCATAGGTTATCAATCATCATGAGGATAGACCAACGTGGGTTAAGCATTTTTCAGAAACCCGTATAAATTTAGGATTGTGTGTATCAGGTATTGTAGACCGTCCGATTTTTATCAAATAGTGTACATTATTTATCGAGTAAGTAGGTTTGAACCGCCTGTCGCTTTTCTATTAATATGTGCCATCGAATTTCAATTTAATAACTATAAATTTAGGCTTATAAAAACTTTTTTCTTTATATTCTCTTCGTTTCACATTAATAGCTTTATTTAATTTTAATTTAATATATTTTAAAAATTAAATAAAGCTATTTGTGAGACGATGAGAATATATCTCACATCCAAATCGTTGAAATCCCTGCAACAGTGTTTTACTTCGTCCAAAAGCCAACTTGCTGCTTAAGTACTTAGTTAGGCATTAGTTTATCCTCAACTTCACAAAACTTCAAGTTTTCTAGTGATATTAGGCACTTCGATCCCCATCAGCCAGTTTTCTGGCAGCTACTTGTTGTCGGAAGAGTCACATAGGGATGTGTCTCCTATAAAAACTTGTAACAGACCACATATGATGGTCTGGGGCCACCCTCAACCACAAATAACCGTGTGTATGTGAAATGTGTGGTGCAAAAGACGTCCCTATTTATGATTTGAGTAATAAATTTTTGTACATCGCACTTACACATGCACATACAAGTATATAATGAAAACCTGCACATAATCTTCTCCCGCAATGTTTTTTTACTCAAACTTCTTTTTATTACTTCTACTTTCTCCATCTTCCTGCCGTATTCAATAACATACAAGTCTTAAAAGATGCAAGATGTTGTAGACTGGGTATCGCGTGGAAACGTAGCCAAATTTATGATTGAGAGAAACCAATTTGTATATATTCTGGGTTTTAATTAGGAGGGACATTGGGCTCTGGACACTGCATATTTTTTTTATGGGCGAATGTGGGTGGGTAGGGGGGTACCCCAATCCATTAAGCTTAGATATGTAGGAGAACACAAAGTCATGAATACATCACCAATAAGAGTTCACATCTCCTTGCTGGTTTTATCCTACACTCACTCCCTTTTCGTGGCTACCAGGCCGGAGGGGTCTTACCGTTATGGTGCAATGCATGGATGAAAATGCCTGCTCACATAAGTGGGGCCCAAAATTTTGGACCCCAATCATATGAGGGATCCCTTTCATATGTAAAGTATTATTTCCCACAAGCTTTGATGGAATTGCATTCCAAACTTATGCTCATCACTATTTGAGAACCATTTTCCATTTATATGGTCTATACCTGCATATGACCCATGTGGACCCCATATATGAAAGCAACTAAGTAGAATGTAGATCAAAAGGTGAGGTTGTACCCCCTTTGTCCCACATTAAGTGTCTTATCTTTTAAAAAATATTTATCTCACATTAATTGTCTAATTTTCTTCTACTCATACTAAGTAGAAAGCTTAATTCTAATATGTATTATAGTAGGAGGAGCATGTGAATCTAAGTTAGAGTTATGAGAATCTAAGTTAGAGTTTTGTCTTTTTGTAGTCTAAGATGTTTTTCACCTTCTATAAAATTTATATTTTTAACAAATAAGACAATATAAAACAGAGGGAATATATGGAAGACGGGAAAATATATTAGACATCACGAGTTGAGGGGTCGGACTCACTATTCATGAACGAACAATGGGGCCTACCTCCAACTTGTGATGTCCAGCCTGTTTTCCTGCCCTTTAAATAAAAAAACTTCTATCAAATTTGAAATGAACAAGCATATAAAATGGGGTACTTTTTTTTGCTTGGTAAGATTAAGGCTTGGTCCCCATTTCATTTCATATAATGAAGAAGGAATAAGTTGTTATTTTTGTACCTTCATAAGTGTTGTGATGAAAGAAATTCAGAGGAAAAATGATCGAATCAAGCAAGTGCACTCTGTCCTTATAGAATTTACCCTCTCTATTAGTGTTAAGGATTCACTTGGGCGTATGCCTCCCAAGATACCAAGATAATACGATCAACTATACGTTGCAGAAGCACCTTCATACAATGTATGTAGTGAACCAATGTTATGAACTTGCTCCTATAGAAGATGGAGATGAAAATCCATCAAAGGATGATGCAAAAAATAATTTTTCAGTGTTTTATAAGAAATCTCGTTGAAGATAACCCGTCCCGTTCAAACGGACGCGCCTACCCATTAATGGACACATTTTGATGGAAAGTAAACTGGACTCATTTAGGGTTAAGTAAAAACTAAATGAATTTGTCCCCAAAAGAATTATCTTGTTGACGTAACTTAACCCAACCTGGCCCGACTAGCCGCGTGTGCGAACCGAGCTAAGCCTAATGGACGACAGTGGTGGCATTCGTGTATGTATAGAGTAGCCCACCTAGATGCAAGGGTCCAATATATATCTTCCCCACAAAAGTGGGGTGGCACAAGAGCTTAACTTAAAAGGAAATATTTATACCATATATACCAACACTATCACCTCTTTTTATGAGATGTGAGACTATTCACACCTTCAACACTTTAAAGTGGACATGAGCTCTCAATACCCAAATGGGCTTAACCCATATAAACCCACTTCTAACATAAGTACCATAAAGCCTTCAAGGCAAACAAAAGAAGAATGCAACTTTTTTTACGATTGCCATTGAGATTTTAAAAGATGGAACCCGAAAGTGAAGATGCTAATCCAGGTGACACTAAGGCATATGTGAGCATTTCATAGCTGATCCTAGAAAACACGTCTTGTGGACTTCTATTTCTTTTTCTCAGTTAGAAGAGAGCAATCCAAAGGAATGATTTGGCAGAGATTAGTTCTGGTGATGGTATGAAGTGTGAGAATTTGCCCAAACTCAATGTGGATTTAATTTTGACATTGACTATATTTTATACAAATTACAAGAGTATAATTAGGGATGAGATTATTCCCAATATATTGTGTTTGCTATGCATGAAAATTATATTTCATTAATCATAGGAGAGAATTGTGATAGGAGATTGAGCATGCTGGCTAGCGCTAGAGATCGACGCTTGACTCATACAAATGTATCTTGGATGTGCTTTCACTATTAACTCCTCATATCTTCAAGCTCATGGAGGGAATTCCCAAAAATTGAGCTTGGAAATGAAGAAAACGAGGGGCTGGAATAGACTTAGTAAAGACATCGACAGGTTGATTTGAGCCAGGCACATGAGAAACCATAATTGTTCCTTGAAGCACATGCTCCCGGATAAAAGGCACATCAATGTCAATGTGGTTAGTGCGCCTATGGGAAACAGGGTTCTTGGATATATGAATGACACATTGTTGCAATAGAGAACATACGAGGAGGGGAAGGGAACCTGTAAATGCTACAATAAACGAAGAAACCAGAGAACCCCTCAAAAGAGTAGGATAGGGCCCAAAAATATTGCATAACCAGTGGTAGAGCGATAAGTATTGGGACAACCAGCCCAATTGGCATCAGCATCGGCTTGTAAAGTAAAAATCAAACTTTTTTGAAATATAAGGCCATAGGATAGTATCCCCTTGACATATCGAAATATCGGTTTTACCGCTTCAAGATGAGAAACACAAGGCTGGTGCATAAACTAGCAGTCACGATTAATAGAAAAGGCAACATCCGGGCATGTCATGGTAAGATACTGCAGCGATCCAACCATCTACAGATACTTAGAGGGGTTAGAACGTGAAGGAGACCCGTGGGTAAAGAGCTGGAGGCGAACAACAAGATGACTCTTGTCAAGACAAACACCGGATAGCTCAAACCGATCCAAGAGGTGGAGGGCATAAGAGTCTGAGAGAGGGCAATACCCTTGTCATTATGGGTAACATGCATGCTCATTAAGAAACTAAGTGGGTCAAGATCCTTCGTTTCAAAATAAGTGGATAGATTCTTGATAATCCCCTGAATTAAAGAAGAATAATTACCCAATAAAAGAAGATCATGGACATAGATGAGGGGGAGAACTACCCGATTGTCTTGCTGCTAGATAAAGAGTGATGTATGATAAGCACAACTTCAGAATCTAGAACAACGAAGATAGGAGGTGAACTTGTTATACTAAGCCCGAGATGACTATATCTACACAGCCAGGAGTTGTTGAAGATAGACATTTTTTTAGGTCATTGTGTAAAAATACATTTTTCGCATCAAGGTTCATCGAAATAGAAGTCCGGGAGTTGGTTGTAGCAATTGGCAACAAGGCCAGTCTTGTACATTTCAATAGAGCCTTCCGCTTGCAATTGTTGCATGAACCAATAGGCCCACTTCCACCTATTGAACCAAGGTATGGGCTTGGGCTAATTTAGGTCTACTTTGTTCGTGGTCAGGGTGAGCTGGTACGGTCCATGGGGTCTAAGGATAGTAGGAGTGGTCGTGTCGGCCCCACATGAACCATGGTAATACGAATTCAATTGGGACCCATATCCATTACATACACATACTAGGCATGTGACTATGATGTGTATATTCACATTGTTGGGCTCGACTTATGAATTAGTGTCGTTGGTTAAACCTGTAGTTAACGAGGAGTCAACCATGTCGCAAATATAGCCATGTGCAGGGGGTCCATGCCTCCTTGGGATTTGAGAAACAAAGCCCATTTCTATTGTGTCAAATGCTCTAAAATAGTCATGTGAAATCAGGTTGAAGGTCCACTTAAGATATTCCTACATAGGGTTGATGTGAGAGGGATATAAATAGAAATAAGAGAGAGGAGGAAGCCCTGAGTCATTAGAGCAGCCTCCCCTCTCCTCTCTCTCCCAGTCACGATCCCTCTCCGTCTTGGTGCGTGGCGCCCTAATACAAAGAGAAGGAAGGGGCTAGTTGCCCCCCTCCTCTCCCTCTTGCGTGGTGCTCATAGAAGGATCTTCTTCCTTGCAATAGTGTGTCTTTAAGACAAGGTGTGGTGCTCTCTTGTTCATTAATTTCACAATCCAAGAAGGGGCTTTGAGGGATCTACACAAGCATACAAGGTAATCTCTTCTTTTGTTTAATTGAATTGACATTCAATTATTGGGCATTGGAGTGAAGGAAGAACACGTCTGGGGCTGATCAGCCCCAAAGGTCAATCATAGCTCTCCTTAATTTCGTTTTTGATCCATGTTCAGCCCCTTATACATGATTATTTCTTATATATATTCTTAATCATGTGATTGTGTAGAGGAATTCAATTAAAATTACAATTATTATGTAAGGCTCCACCCCTAACACTCGCCCACCAATGTGCTTATGTTTTGATGCCACTCAACAACAACTACATCCATGAACGAGGGAAAGTAGACAAGGGACTGTATCATTTTACTATAGTCCTTAATATTCTTCTTGCATGGCGTGGACTTAGTTAGGATCAGTGTCGGCCTATTTGTAGGTAGTTGGATTTGACGGTTGGGTAAGATGAGCAGCAAGAAGGCCAAATGGAAGTGTGTGGCGGGTGCCATCCTGGGACTTTGTAACCATAGGGTTTTGTGGAGATGGAGAGGCATGCATAGGTGGAGAGGCAGCTATAGTAGGGGTGGGCAAGGCCGGTGGAGAGGAGGCAATAGGAAGATCTAGAAAGGTGGTTGACTGCGGTCCAACGGAGTCCTTATTATAGAATTTCGATAATGACACAATCCAAATTTAAAGGACAAAAATAAAAATAAAAATAGAGAAAGAAATGAAATTTATGTGGTTCGGCAAGATGCCTACGTCTATGACTAGAGAATCTACTATCACTTAAGAAATAACCGGTTGAATTACAAACCTCTTAAACAGCCCCTTGAGAGAACCCCTTTGTACACCTTGTTTCTCACCCCTCTCTCATACAAAGAAGAAAACCCAAAATAAGTTTTTCTCTCTTCCCAACAAAAAGAAAAAAAGACTCTTCAATGAGTTCAGTTTGTGTGCAATGAAATAATGATAAGATAAGCCTTAAAATGGTTTCCCAGTTTACCCTTATCATCTTACCTCTGTAATGACTTGGAGAGATAAGTTTGAGTCCAAGAGGACTCAGATCCCAACTCGACTCATTACATGATAAACTCAAGTCGCATTAATAATCTCTACCTTGACTTGAGTTTGACAAGTTACCTAGGAGTATCACCCACACTTGCCTATGTCCATGCTCCTCCACCTTGAACGTAGTTCCTCCCACACCCCAACTGGGTGCAATATAATCCTCAACATCTTGTGAGATTAAGCAAGCCCAAGAGGTGTTTTAATGTTTCTATGGTCATTAGGTTCGTTAGCATATCTGCAACATTATCTTTTGTGTCCACCTTTTGAAGATTAATCTCCCATTTTACACAGTCTCTTATCTTATGATATTTTACTACAATGTGCTTTGTCTTGGCATGATAAGCTTAATTTTTTCCTAAATGTATTGCACCTTGATTATCACAAAGTACGCTAATATTCTCTTGCTTCAATCCAAGTTCATTGAGCAAGCCCTTCAACCATATAACTTCTTTAGCTACTTCTACAACTACCATGTATTAAGCCTATGTTATTGATAGAGCATTCACTACCTGGAGAATAGACCTCCAACTGACTGCACCACTTGCAAAAGTGAACACATATCTTGTGGTAGACTTACGCTTATCCAGATCACCTATAAAGTCTACATCTACATATCCAGCTATATGAGCCGATGTTCCATTATTCTCAAACAAAATGCCAACATTCTTTGTCTCATTCAGATATCTCAGAATCTACTTTACAACATCCCAATGATTCCTCCTTGGATTAGCTATGTACCTACTAATAACATTTACTGCTTGGGCAATATTTGGCCTGGTGTACACCATAGAATATATTAGACAACCAACTACACTCACATAAGGTACCAGTTTCATACCTAAAATATCGTCCTTTGTGGTGGGACATAAGTTTGCACTCAACTTGAAATGTGCAATAAGAGGTATACTAATTGGTTTAGCATTGTTTATGTTAAACATGTCCAACACCTACTCTATATATATACTTCCCCTAAGATAGCCATAACTTCCCAAATTTCTTGTCTTTCTAAATCTCCATACCAAGGTTCCTTTTTGTAGCTCCAAGATCCTTCATATCAAACTCATTTCCCAACTTAGATTTTAACAAGATAATATCTGACATATTCTTAGCGGCAATCAATATGTCATCAACATACAATAGCAAATAGATATAAGAACCATCAGGAAGAACATGAAAATAAACACAATGATCATACTCACAATGAGTGTATCTGCTTTTCAGAATAAAAGAGTCAAGCATCGTATTCCATTGTCTTGGTGATTGTTTCAAGCTATATAAAGACTTTTTCAACATGTATACCAAGACCTCCTTCCCTGGTTCCTCAAATCCCTCTAGCTACTGCATGTAAATTTGCTCTTGTAATTCCCTATGAAGAAACATTATTTTCACATCCAATTGATCAAGTTTGAGATCATATTAAGCAACCAGAGCCAACAAAGTTTGAATAGAAGTGTGTTTTACTACTGGAGAGAAAATTTTATTAAAATCCACACATTCCTCTTTGCATATTATTTGGCTACTAGCCTAGCCTTAAACCGTTCAGGTCTCTTCTCTGATGAAGCTTTTTTTTTTCTGAGCACCCATTTGCATCCAATAACCTTTTTCTTTTTAGGTAGTTCAACCAACTCCAAAGTTTTGTTCTAGAGTAGATATTCCATCTCCTCCATTATGGTCATCATCCACTTGTCATTGTTTTTAGATTTTATAGCATCCTCAAAATAAGATGGATCTCCATTACTAGTGAATAAAGCAAAAAAAACCATATCCTCAAAGCCATACCTGACTGTTGCTTTAGTATTTCTCTTAGCTCTTCCTTTTGAAATGTCATAAGGCTCCTGATGCTGATCATCACCTATATGAGGACATTGCTCTTTGTCTATACTATCCCCTTGGGCATCTCTATCATCTATTTCCACCTGAACATCCATTTGTTGCTGACTTTTTTGTTGCACTAAGTCACCATCTTGTTTGCATAACATTTAAGCTTCATCAAATAGCACATCCATGCTAAAGACTACTTTCTTTGCCTCTTGATCCCAAAGTTTATATCCATTCACTTATTTCTCATACTTGAGAAAAATGTATTTTTTAAACTTAGAATCAAGCTTACTCCTTTGCATGCTTTGAATATGGACATATGCAGGACACCCAAAAAATCTTAAGAATTGAGTAATCTATATGATTTTTAGACCATACCTTTTCAGGCACCTTCAAGTCAATAGTTATGAATAGTGACCTATTTATGATGTGACATATCATATTAACTGCTTCAACCCAAAACTCTTTGGAAAGATTTACATTCGACCTCATACTCCTTGCCCTTTCCAAGAGTGTCCTATTCATCCTTTTTGCTACTCTATTTTGTTGTGTGGTTCCAGGATTAGTCAAGTGGCGTGCAATCCCTTCATTTTTACAGTAATGTACAAATTCTTTTGATTTGTATTCAACCCCATTGTCTGACTTAAGACATATCAACTATTTTCCTATCGCTTTTCAACATGGTTCTTCCACTACATGAAATTAATGAACACCTCTTATTTCTATTTCATAAAAGACACCCACACCTTCCTTGAGTAGTCATTAATAAAAGTTACAAAATATTCAGCCTTACCTTTTGAAGGCGTTGAAGCTGGCCTCCAAATAAATGTTTGAACATACTCAAACACATCGTTGCTTGTATGTTTCCCTCTATGGAATCTCACCGTGCACTATTTTCCATACAAACAATATTTACAGAAACCTAATTTGTAGATTTTGACACCTTTCAATAATTTTCTTTTGTGAAGTTCTTGCATACCCCCTTTTACTCATATGCTTCAACCTCATATGCCACGAGTATGTGTCATCACCACTGCCTTCTATAGGAATAGTCACAGTAGCTCCACCTGCAACTGTACTCCCTATTAATTACCTGCATTTGTACTACGTATTAATTTGTATAGGTTTCCAACCTTTTGACCCTTCATCACTAGCATCACCCCTTTTGTAACTTTCAACACTCCACCTGTTGCATTAAACTTGCAACCAACTACATCTAATGCTCCCAAAGAGATCAAATTCTTTTTAAAATTAGAAACACGTCTAACATTAGTAAGTGTTTGAACTATGCCATTAAGCATCTTAATTTTCATAGTTCCTACTCCAATGGTCTTACAGGTAGCATTATTCCCCATTAGGACATATCTACCATTAAATGGCTCATAAGTGTCAAACCAATCACAATTATGACACATGTGCCTTGAACAACCCAAATCTAAAATCTATGAATTATTAAAATAATTCATACCTGAAGTGACAGATAACACATCAGCCTCAAAATCATTGGGTCAACCCTCCCCCACACTAGCCTGACCAAAAGAAGCCACATTTTCCTTCTTCTTCCCTTGGTCCTCCTTGTGCTTTTGACACTCTTTTTCATGTGCCCTTCCTTCTTGCAATAATAATATTTAATATTTTTCTTCCCTTTGACTTGAAGCAATACCTACTTCCATTAAACTCATTGTTCCTGAATCTTCCTCTTCGCCGATTATTTCCTTGAGCCACAAGGCCTTCAACTTGCGAATCCTCAAGATTAGGCCTCTTCCTCATCTCATTTGATAAGAGAGCTGCCATAACATTTTCCAACTCTATCATCTCCTTCCCATACAACAGTGTTATTACCATATGTTCATATGAAGGTCGAAGAGATGCTAGAAGTAGGAGTGTCTTTTCCCCATCTTCAAACTTAACACCAATACTAAGCAACTGAGATGTCAATTTGTTGAACGTGTTAAAGTGTTCCAACAAATTTGGCCCTTCTGCCATCATGATATAATATAATTGTTGCTTGAGGAATAACTTGTTTGTAAGAGATTTTGTTATATACAAACTCTCCATTTTTGTCAAGAGTTTTCGGAGCTAAATCCTCATCAATAACATTGTATAACACCTCATTAGCAAGACAAAGACAAATAGTGTTTACCAACTTCATCTCCAACTCCTCCTAGTCATCTTCACTTATGCTATTTGTCTTTTTTAACTTTTCATACAATTCTTTTAATAAACCTTCTTGTACTAGCATATCCTTAACCCTTCTCTACCACAAGCTGAAGTTATTTTTTCCATCAATTTTTTTAACTTTAAATTTGTTAAACCCCTTATATGCCATCATGAAAAAAAACTGTTTTGAACCTAGCTCCAATACCACTTTGTAGAATTTCGACAATGGCACAATCCAACTATAAAGCAAATTAAAAAAGAGAGCAAGACACGAAATATACATGGTTCAACAAGATGCCTACGCCCACAATCGGAAAGAGGTTTTCCACTATCACTTGAGAACTAACCAGATGAATTACAAGCCTCTCAAATAGCCCCTTGAGAGAACTGCTTTGTATACCTTGTTTCTCACCCCTCACACAAAGAAGAAAAACGGAAAGAAGTTTCTCTCTTGCCAAATAAAAGAAAAAGACTCTTAATTGAGTTCAGTCTGTGTACAATGGAATAATGATAAGATAAGCCTTAAAATGGTTCCCCAGTTTACCCTTATCATCTCACCTCCGTAACAACTTGGAGAGATAAGTTTGAGTCCAATAGGACTCTGATCCTGGCTAGACTCATTACATGATAACTCAAGTCATGCCAAGATGTGCATCAACAAGAGATGGAGAGGGGGTAAAAATGATCGAGGCAATGCTAGATGAGGTTGACACAAATGAAATAGATGGAGGAGATGCAGCATGGGGAGATGGGGAGACGACAATGATGGCAATCGATGGACTTGAAACTTGGTGATTTTAGATGTGTCTATTGTGTGGAATCAATAGGAGCTACAGAGCTTTAGATGCAAGAGGAAAGTATTTTTTGTCAAATGATACATGGCAGGAAATGTATATACAACCACTAGTAGTAGGATATGTGCATTAATATCCCTTGACGACTGTTGTAACCCACAAAGATATATCCGAAGGATAGCTTCCGATAACCAAAAGGTGCTAGACAAGGATAGGCATGCATATCAACACCCGGGATGTGTATAAGAGGGTTTAGAACCCATTAAGTGCTCATAAGGAGTTCCTCCCTGCAATGGTTTAGATGGAAGGCGACTAATTAAATAAATGGAGGCAACAAAGTCATCGTGACGAAACATATATAGGAGTGAGGTGACCATACGCCATCATAATGAGCCTAGTTTCAATTATATGCATATCACACTTCAAGATTTTATAAATTTATTTTCATTAATAAAACATTAGAAATATTTTTTAAATCAAAACATTCATCAAGATATCTCGGGTTACAAGTCACTTATTTTTTTAATATATTAATACGATAAGAGGACAATAGTAATTAAGGTCAAATCAAATTATAAACTAAACATGGACTTGCCCTAGTACATGTTTTAATATCCTGAAATGAACAAATATAAATAAAGTGGTACTCACGTGCCTAAAGTTATTTACCTTTTAAGTAAAAAAATATTTATACAAGCCCAGTAGCCTTGCAATGTCGTCCTTGCCGCACACCCCACAACCTTCTAGTAGTTTAATCTTTATGAGAACCTACATCACGAGGATGCTGAGTATACAAATATAGCTAGTGGGATAATTAAATAAGAACTACATACAATTGTGATATAGCAAACAAACAACATCATAAACATGTGATAAATTGTTGTATAGAATCACTATACCATCATGAAAACACTTAGGAGTTAAACCACTCATTGAGATGTATACTACATACAAGATCACTAAAACTCAATAGCCACATCTAGAAGTTCAACCACACCTCACTAGAAAATAAACTACCACACTCCTCAACTTCAAATGTTTGCTGAGACTTTTACCTCTGCTCCATCCATGCCATAAAGCGAATGCCCACAAAGGCTTGTTACCCAAGTGGATAAGATTTTTGACTTTCATGATCATTGAAACCTCCTTTGTTGCGTTGTATTGGATCATTCATCTTTTTATGCTATGATCTATTCAAACCTAACTCTCAGATTAGGGAAGCAACTTTATATATAAAACTCACTTTTGGAGAGCTAGAGACCCATGGTTGCTGTGTTTTGATTTAGAACACAATGGTACCTAGCTTGAATTGGGGAAAGGGAAGGGACAGAGGTGGGAGGAAGCAAGTTCTATTTCTTCAATGATTCAAAACAAGGAAAAGAATCCCCTCATAAGAGTGGAGGGGTGAGGGGAGCCAGTGAGCTGGTCGTCTATTACAATCCCAACCTAATATCCAAATATTCTCCTACATTATAGCTTATCAAATTAGAAAAGGAAAGCATTGAAAAGTAAACCCCTAAACATACTAAGTTATAAAAGGAAAGTAAGGGATTCAAGGGCAGGTATAGTTGTCACCAAGTGGTCTTCGTAATGGGCACAAAACACTCCACTACACTCTGCATTCGCCTTATCGTCAAGGCAACCAAGTCGGAAAGCGATCCAAAAACTTATCCTCATGCATCCATGATGCATTCTCAAGAGGTTGGCCTTGCCACGCAACAAGCACCTCCTTAATGATATAGCCTAAGCGATGCACCCGCCTCTTGTCATCAATGGAGCAAGGCATAGGTGCATCCGACTCAAGGGGGACCATGAATGGCAGTGGAGAAACCTAAGAAACCTAGGCCAGATTACCAATGAAGTGCCGAAGGTGAGAGACATGGACCAAATTGCCCACCTGAAACTCCCACTCATAATGCTTCTACTCATACACATGTTTCATGTGGTTTTGAATAGCAGCCATGCTAAATTTGAGTCATCAGAGAACCTCATCCCATGTCTATAGCATATAATTGACCTCTGCCACAAACAAACACAGAGGCAAATATGAACAAATAGTAGGAGGGAGCATGTTAATGCAAAAATGGGCCCTGTGGTGTGAAGTGGTAAAGAGAACTCACGAACTGTTTGAGATTTGAAAAACTATAATATTATTTGCTTTGATTGTGTGATGGTTTGGTTTGATTATGGAATACCATGGTTAATCATGATTAAACATAGTTTAACGAAACATTTTCATGATATATGTGACATGAGTCATACAAGAATAATGCCAAATGTATGTAAGCATAAATATTCATACCAATAAACATTCTATTGTGCATAAGACATGGTTCATGCTTGCAAAACCTCGTCATGTAAGCATATGTGCATTTAAACATATATAGTCTTACTTATAAATGATCTAGAATACATGGAGCATGCATGGTTCATACATGAATAACATCTGATGTGTGCAAGCATTCATACATTACCATGATAATTCTTTACTAGTGACATGTAAAAGACATGGTGAAACCAACAAAATTTAGCTTAAAAATCAACATAAAAGCCAATTTACACGTGGTCAATCGATCAATCGCCAGGGTGATTGATTGGTCCCTAAGAAATGACAAACAATAGCTTTGGCAATCGAACAGGCCTTTCGGGTGATCGATTGGTCCTTTTAAAATTGAAGACAATAGCTTAACTGATCAATCGGCCTTTAAGGGCGATCGATTGTTCATGCCCAGAAATACAAAAAACATCTTTTTCTTTGGGCTAAAACCAGCCCAAGCTTCCATAAAAAGCTCATAAAACTTCAAATATGCATCATTTAGGCTTTAGACATGATAGATCCAAAATAACTCCTGCATATTCATGTCAAAATATCATCAAAACACACATTTTAAGAAGATAAGCTTACACCATCCAACATATTTCAAGAACATGATTCCACACAAAATCTATGGTCTTAATGTAAGGAAAACTTCATCAAGCAAAAACTCTTTACATCAAATTAGTAGGTAATTCCTTTGTTCTCTTCCCAAAATCAAAAGATCCCTAACCAACAAATTAGGTCACATTACCCTTAAGTAAAAACCACACTTTTCCACCAAATTGAGACTCAAACTGACTAGTAGAAAGACAAATCCATTATTTCCTTGTGCCCAAACATAAAACACAAGAGTAGAAACAATATACAAGAATTTAGTGCTCTACATCATGGGTAAAAAAAGGAACTTTAAAGAGTAGAAAACATGGAATCAAATAAGAGAGTGGGCGGCGGCCACGGGGGTGTGGAAGAGGGGGACCGGGTGAGAGAAGGTGACTGGGGGTAGCAGAAGGAGGTGGTGGCTCAGGGACGATAGTGGTAGAGCTAACGGAGGAGGGCAGTGGCTGGCGGTGGAGCTAGAGGAGAGAGGGGCGGGGGGGGGGGGGTAAATAATGGAATAGCACTGGTGATTTTGTCTGCACCGTAAACTTTTCCCACCTGCGTGGGATTAAAAAAACTTTATTAAGTACGCATACTACTATTTAGAGATGCATATTGTATGTGTCGCTACTACACTATTGTATTAGCGATGCATACTGTATGTGTCGCTAAGGTCTCTTTCTCTCTCTTCTCTCCCACCTAATTTCTCTCTCGTCTCTCTCTCTTCACCCTCTCTCCCCTCATTCTCTCTCTTCCTCCCTCTCTCTCTCCCCTCTCCCTCACTCTTCCCCCCTCCCTCTCTCTTCCTCCCTCTCTCTATCTCTCCTCCCTCTCTCCCCTCTTTCTCTCTCTTCTCTCCTTTCTCTCTCACTCTCTCTTCCTCCCTCTCTCTCGCTCTCTTCTTCTCTCTCTCTTTCTTCCTCTCTGTCTCTCTCCTCCCTCCCCCCTCTCTCTCTCTCTTTTGTTTTAATTTTTTTACAAAAAATTGTAGTAGTGACAGATAACTGTATGTGTTGCTACTAGACTCAGCTATTACCAGTATGCGTCGCTATTACCTTAGTACAGTCGTGACACATACCAGTATGCGTCACTACTATATATTTTTTATTTTTTTAATTATAAAAAATAATGTACATTTAATCATTTTTCCACCCCTCTCCCCTTTTTCTCTCTCTCCCCTCATCTCTCTCTACCCTCTCTCCCTTCTTTCTCTCTCTTCCTCCCTCTCTCTCCCGCTCCCTCCCTCTCTCTTCCTTCCTCCCTCTCTCTCTCTCTTCCTGTCATCTCTCTTTCTCTTCCTCCCTCTTTCCTCTCTCTTCCTCCCTCTCTCCTGTCTCTCCCCTCTCTCTCCTCGCTCCTCTCTCTCTCTCTCCCTCTCTTCCTCCCTCTCCTCTCCCCTCTCTCCTCTCTCTTCCTCCCTCCCTCTCTCCCCTCTCCCTCTCTCTCCCCTCCCTCTCTCTCCCCTCTCTCTATCTCTCCTCCCTCTCTCTTCTCTCTCTCTCCCCTAATCTCTCTCTACCCTCTCTCCACTCTTTCTTTCTCTTCTCTCCTTTCTCTCTCTCTTCCTCCCTCTCGCTTCCCCCTCTCTTCCTCTCTCTCTCCTCCCTCCCCCCTCTCTTTTTTGTTTTATTTTTTTAAAAAAATTATATTAGCGACGCATAACTGTATGCATCGCTACAAGGCTCGGCTAGTAGAGACACATATATATATGCATCGCTACTATCTAAGTATATATATAGTAGCGACACATACCAATATGCGCCACTACTATACATTTTTTATTTTTTAAAAATTATAAAAAATAATGTATATTTAATCATTTTTCCACCCCATTCTCTCGCTTCTCTCTCTCTCCCATCATCTCTCTCTACCCTCTCTCCCCTCTCTCTCCATTCTCTCTTTCTTCCTCCCTCCCTCTCTCTCTCCTCCCTCTCACTTCTCTCTCCCCTTATCTCTCTCTACCATCTCTCCTCTCTTTCTCTTCTCTCATTTCTCTCTCTTCCTCCCTCCATCTCTCTCTCTCTTCCTCTCCTCTCTCTTCTCTCTCTCTCTTCCTCCCTCTCTCTCCTCTCTCTCTTCCTCCCTCTCCCTCCTCTCTCTCTTCCTCCATCTCTCCTCCCTCCTTTCTCTCCCCCCTCTCTCTCCTCCCTCCTCTCTCTCTCCCCTCTCTCTCCTCCCTCCTCTCTCTCCCTCCTTTCTCTCCCCCTCTCTCTCCTCCCTCCTCTCTCTCCCTCCTTTCTCTCCCCCTCTCTCTCCTCCCTCCTCTCTCTCCCTCCTTTCTCTCCCCTCTCTCTCCTCCCCCTCTCTCTCCCCTTTTTCTCCTCTCCCCTCTCTCCTCTCCCCCCTCTCTTCCTCCCTCTCTCTGTCATCTCTCCCCTCTCTCTTTTCTTCTCTCTCTATTATATAATTATTTATTAAGTAAAATCAATTAATATATTTTGCAAGCGTCCCTATTAGATTTAAATTTTAAATTTTTTATGTTAAATGCATATATATTAGTGACGCTTGTTTATGGTTGGGTTAGAACTCATCTCTTCACACCCTTGTTGTTCCTTCGACTAGGTTCGGGTCAAGGGGCATGGCGAGAGCATGATAGACTAGGAAGACTGCAGTGTCCTTGGCTAAGAGCCCTAGATTCGTATCCGCTGTCCATGCACCTCAAAGTCCATAATCATATCCTAGAAGCTTCAGATGATGTCTCCAAGTTCTTGTAACCACTAGAACCAAAGCACAACATCTGGCCCTTTCGTGGGCAGCAAGAACAAGTCTGTGAATATCACCTTGGATGGAAAGGGATGCATGTGCACACATGCCAACACTCCAAAGATGTTGGTCGTCCCCTATCAAAACATCAAAGGGCTAGGAATCCGATACAAAGCATCTCAATCATTGTGCCACTTGATCATTTATGAAATTATGAGTGGAGCCACTATCGATTAGGAAAGAAACTTGTTGCCACTAGAGATGACCCTGAACCCTCATGGTCCAGGGTAAAGACACCAAAGAAGGTATGCACAGAGATCTCAGGGAGAATGGCAACATACGAGAATGATTCATTTGTAGAGAAGGGGTTATCCTTGTCTTCTGTCTCTTCAACTAGCAAGCTACCCAGGACTGAGCATTGGTTGCTCAGCACAAACTTTTCCTAACACTTAAAACACAGTCCTTTGGAACATCATTCCTCCATTTGGGTTGGGTAAGGTGGCAAACCGGAGGGGCTGAGGAAGAGAATTGGCAAGGCCGGCTAGTAGAGAGGCTTGACATTGAGGGGGGTACTGGCAATGGGGTAGGTGTAGAGCACTTGAAAGAGCTAGGTTATTCCTTTCTCCTTTGCCGAGTAAGTTTCCCTTCCTCAATACAGGCATGGCGCACCACCTCCCGCATAGAAGTGCACTAGAAGTGGTGCATTTCATCTAATATCTCCGATTCCGGCCCCCTTTAAATGTCCCGGCCAATGTGCCACTAGCCAATTAGGTAATCTGTTGGCAATCATCATGAATTTTAGGTAGTATGCACATACGGTAGTGGCTGGTAGAGAGTGGATATAATCTCAGTAAAATCTTGGAACTCATTGGGGCGAAATTGCACACTGAGCTTGTTGGCAAAGGAAAGCCATGTCAAAAAGCATACCTCCTTCTCATAGCTCTGGAACTAGACTAAAGCATTGACGTCCAAGTGAAAGCCAGGTATCCATAGACGTTCCTCATCGGAATAGGTCCCTTAGTAGGCAAAAAACTTCTCTACCTTATAGAGAAACTCAATTGGGTCCTTGCCCCCATTATAGTGAGGAAACTGTGGTCTATCCAAAAGGGGTTCAACACTACCCATTTTCCCTCCACAGAACCAGAGAAGTCCTCCTAGTCATCCTCAAACTCCCCGGCCAAGTTTTGGAAGTTTGGATCATTATGGCAGTTTTCCAAACACCAGGGGGGCCTCATTCTCTAAGGCTGGATGACCACCTTCTTTGATCTGATAGAAAGATAAAAAAACATAGTGGTAGGGGGAAGGTGAGCAACCCACTCAAATGCCATCTAGGAGCCAGAAGCTTGAGAACCATGGAGTTGGGATGGCCTTATTGTTACGTCTGAAACAAGACTATGAAGAAGTCAAATTCAGATTTGTTTTACTTGCCAATTGTAGTAGACAAGGCCGATCCATAGGGAAAGCCTTGTGCAACAAAGAAAATGGTTACGAAAAAATAGAGGAAAGAAAAATTAAGAAAAAAAGAGTAGTAGAGTATTGAGGGAATAAAGAGTTAAATAATCAAGAAAAAAAATACTAAGGCAATTAAGGGTCATTGTAACATCTAATGATGTTCTTAATGTGTCATGTTATCTCAGTTAGAATTAACTAAATATTCAATCTAACTGGAAGATATGAACATTAAAATTAAGAGTTTTTTCTATATTGCCTGGTCAAAGAATGAAACATTCCATATTCCCTGGATTTTAAACGAAAATGCCATATGACCTAGAATAACACTATATTAGGTAAATTTGGGACTAAAATACCCCTCATTGGAAGTAGGGTTTCATATCGTGTAAAACCCTCACAAAGTCTCATTAATTGGAATATGACTTCAGACGCCAGTGATTCCTCATATTGAAAAACCCGTTGCGATTCAAAACTCTGTTTCGATTACAAAGTACTCTGGTTGAGCATTGTTCACGCGACGTGGGAGAAGATTTTGCGACCTATCCGACCAGACATGGAAGATTAGGGGTTTTTTGTTCTATAACGAGTTTGCGTAGAACGAGCTTTGGAATGAGTTTGCAAAGTTGAGTTTTGAAACTGTATGCCCTAAAGGTGGTTCTTCTTTGTAGCGTGAGTTCGGGTTTGTGGCGATCCAAGTAAAGGAGTAAACTTTGTAGAAAAGCAATGGCCAAATGAGTGGTTAATCTAGCTGGGAGAACAGCAATGGCGGTTTTGTGGTAAGGCATTCAGATATTTATATGCACAATTTTTTATTTATCGTGTATTAGAGCACACAACATAGGCAGTCAAATCAAGCTATCGTTGGGTTAGAAAGATGATGAGTCATATATCGTGTGTTCAATATGACGCTGGAAACACGATGTTCAACCATTATGATATCGTATATGAGAGTTCTTCGTATCATATGTTCGAGCACACGATAAATATACTTATTGTATAAATACAAGGTAGTTAGATAATGTGAATCGACGTGGCTATTGATTATGGTCACAACCTATTGTTGATTGACATATATTTATCCAATTTTGCAAACGTAAAGTTAGAGTATTACATCAAATGGCGGAGTCAGTGAAGGTTGCAGAAGAGAAGAAGAAGAGAATCTACTAGAGAATACCGGGTTTGGGAACGAATAGTTTCCCCACTAGACTGCGTCTATCAAAAGACCTTGTAGATTCATGTCTAGGATGCAAGGCCATATTGGTGGAGACTGGGTTCTACCTGGTATATGATTGCGAGTCCATCATCATCTCCAAGCCGCTGTTGGATGTACTAATTGGTGATTGTTGGGACAACTCACTGGAGGTCTTCAACATAAGGGACAGAAGACTACCCCTTACTGTGGCTGAAGTGGCTCTGATCGCGGGTTTGAGTGGAAAAGGGAAACCGTGTAAATTGGAAAGTAGCATGGGGAAGGCTGCCCAAGGCAAGTGGCAATTCTACAAGAAGTTCTTCCAAGAGAAGAGGCCGGAGAAGGCAGAACTTGAAGAAATATTGAAAGAAGTGGCTGACGAAACAAAGACTATTTCAGACGAGGACATAGTACGGTTGGTGATCGTGCACATGAGTGTCCTTGTGTTGTTCACACAGAGCAACAGAGCCGTATCCCCAACTTTGTGTGATTACTTAGATGACATGTCTGTCGTGGGGAGCTACAATTGGGCAGACTCCGTACATGATATGCTGATGAGAGGCATATTGGCAACCCACCGGAACATCATGAGCAGACAGGATGAGCATTCTGCCACAGCCAAAATTCTTGTTGGGACTTCATTAGTGCTCTAGGTAAGGCTCGCATGTTTTATACCACACGAATTCTAATATCGTATCACTAATAACACGATATGTCAGATGAATATCGTTGTATCGGTCATACGATACAAACTAAATCATTTTATCAGACATACGAAATATAACATGCACGTTGACATATCATGTTCTCGGTAATAGACTAAGTATAATATCGTGTATATGACATTAGACGATCGGTCTGTATTGTATTACCGAAAACACTATGGGGCTGAAAGTGTGTTAGCAGTAACACGACTAGTTTGTTATAGTGAAGATATTGACCATTTGCACTATGTATTGTCTGCCAGGTACGGTTTTATGAGCATACATCCATATGGGCTCCCAATGGTCCTCCATGCACCCCAAGGTGTAAGAGGTGGCCCGGATTTACGCAACTTTTGAGCAACGTGGAGAAGGATGATAAACTTGACCCGGTCAACGAAAAGGGGAGGAAGAAGATTCTAGCTCATCACCGAATGAGGAAGTGGTACAAGGATGTCTTCATGAGGCTGAAGCCAGACTCACAAATTGTTATGCGCATCACACCAATTCCCGAAGAGGTGCACTTGATGGATGTCCAAACGGCGACCCCGAAAGCTAAGAAGGCGGTTATGCAGACTTCCCGGCCAATGAGACCCGGCCACGCCCTCCACGGTGAGACGTCAGGGCATGTGCATTCCAGCTATGACGTCATTGAATCATTCGTCATGCCAGTTGATGTCATGAAGGGAATATGTGAAGTTGTTTTGGAGAAGGTTGTGCTCTACAATGAGAGGGGATAGGACACGAAGCGAGTTGAAGTTGCACTCCAGCGTGTTAAGAACAATCTCGAGGTGGCAACTAGCCTCATAGAATAGATGTAAGCACCCGAAGAACCGGAGACAAAAAAGCCACCTAAACCCACTCAGCCGGAGGTCGCCCAAGCATCAACCCCTCCGCCAAGAACCGAAGGATCACCGTCGGTTCATTTAAAGTCAAGAGCTTCAAAATCCAGAGAATCTCTCCAACCATCTGCCCCCGAAGATCAACCAGTACATATTCCTTAGCCGGTCGAAGAGGGATTCATTTTGAGTAAGTATGACATTTTATTGTATCGTGTTTCATTAGGGGATCTTCGTGTAGTTGAGTGCATGATAGGGGATCATGTCATTTATTAAAAAAGACAATTTTGGTATTGTTGTGTCATCGATCACACGATCATTGAAGCAGCAGTTACTTCTAAAAACAATCTTTGCATGGTCGTGTGATCGTAAGCACGATTAGTCCTCTTTTCATTTTTCCAACAATATGATATGCAGTTTCATCATGTTTGGTAAAAGACGACTAGCGTACATATCATGTGTTTACTAACATGATGGATTACTTCTTAAATACAGAGAAACAACAACCACAAGTTGCCACAAACCAAAGAAAAAGATTGGCCTGAAGTTGCAAAGGACCGTAATAACTAGATTTTTGATGAAAATAAATGCAAAATTCATGGAATAACCACGAGAGGTCGTGGAACAACCACGGGATGCCGTGGAACCACCCCAAGAGGTGGAAGAACAACCCTAGGATGTCGAAGAACAACCTCGGGAGGTAGAGGAACCAAACCTTCCCGGGGAGGTCATGGCTCAAGCCCGCTATAGGCCGGAACAACCCCGTGAGGGACTGGCAGAACAATTGGAGATTCTGGAACAACCCTTGGAGGGACTGGAAGCACCACAGGAAGCAAATAAAGGAGCAATCCCAAAACAAGCAATAAAACTTAGATTGAAGCAGAAAGCTGCATATAAAACTCCCTTCTTACCTTCTGTGCCACAGAAGTTGAGGTACACTGCAATTGAACAACCTGCTGAAGGTGAGGAGCCTCTGCAGAAACTATCAGCTAAGGGCTCGAAGAAGCCAAAGCATTTTAGCGGCTACATTGAAGAGCAGATAACAAAGTTTGGACACATTGCCCAGCTTGGAAAGCCTGGTGACAAAGTACCTCTTGCGTCGGTCCTTGGCCCAATCATTATCCGTCCGGCACATCCAAAGTCTCCCACCCCGGAACCAGCACTTTATCGGATACTCCTTCAATAGATGTGGAAGTAATGGAGAGTATCCACAATGTATTAGATGTCAAAGATGATACTACGACTAAGACGAATAAGGAGGAGCGCAGTCTGTGGCCAAATGACTATCTTGACACAAAGTTGGTGTTCCAGATGGAGGTTTAGAAGGAGGCAAATAAGGAAATTATCACCGAATTCCTGTCGAACCCATACAAGTCATGACCCATAGAGACGCTCCTCTACACCGACTATCTATCTTTGTTAAAGTAGAAGTGTATAACGAATGAGGTAAGACCATTTCATTTCTCATACGTTTGAACATCTATCATGTTATCAATCAAACAGTTGCATAACTGATGCAGATTACAATTAATCATCGTTTTATTGATTACACTACCTAGTATCATATCGTTGTTTACCTTATACGCTAAGTTTCGACTATAATTGCTTAACTAAAATTAGCTTGTTAATTCATACACGACTTGTCAATGCGTCATGTTGTCATTAATTCGATATAAACACTTATCGTGTCAACAATGTCACAATCGGTCAACTATCGTGTCATTACTAACACATATGGTTTTGTGTAGGTCATCAACATCTTCTTCCAACTTCTTGATGAACGAAATTTGAGACATCTAGGCAGGTACCCCAACTATTTTTTCGGCAAGTTCGCTATTTAGCACTACTTTAACATTGGCACAGTGGAAGGGCCGGCGGAGAAGGAGGGCAAACTCTTTGGCATATTGTTGAGAGGTCTGAATGTTAACATGGAGAGCGGTTTCATTCCTATCTATGCCAAGGGCTACTTTCTCTTGCTTATTGTCCATAGCAGGGAGAAACGATTTAGGTGTTACAATCCTCTAAAGGGTGAACACAATTGCTACTTCGCCGAGGTGGACAATGACAGGAAACATGTTGCCAATGGAATGGAGATGGCACTTAACATAAAGAGCGCTCAGCTGTGGCCAATGACTCAGATCAACAAATGCCCATACAAGGAAACAAACGAAGATTGTGGTTTGTTCGTCATGTACTACGTAGCAAAACTAGCAGGGAGTGTCATTTAGCTAGATTTTAGACAACTCAAGATAATAGGCTTGGTCAGGCCGATGATCTGCACTGCTATACTTCGGGCCCGAATAGAAGAGGAATTTGATCCAGAGACAAATGAATTGTAAAAAAGAAAAGAGACTTCTTTCACGATTTGATTTACTAACAAATTAATGTTCGACCGATTATTTTGTAATTAACTATTGGAATAGAAATACATGTACCAATGTCAAATGGCGTATAATCGATCAAATGATTTGCACCAATATCGTGTATTTGATATCGTGAAATAGTAGTACACATATATCCGATCGTATTGTAATTCTCACGATCGCTTATTAGGTCGTGTTATCGCATACACAGCACCTCATATTCAGTCATGTTATCATGGACAAGACATCTTGTATTGGGAAGTCTTTGATGTCATGTAATCAAACACATGCGAAACACACATGTCGTTGATCCTCACCGATGACCAAATGTTCTCATCGAGGATGGACATAAGAAAGTTTCAAACATTAACTGATATCAAATATGTTTCTAGATGACCTATATGTCGCGACAGCGTTGGATCATAATAGTGTAGGTCGTGTTATTCGATTGATCTACATATAAAGTTCAATTGTGACGGAACATTCGAGACATTGAAATAATGCCGGGTAGTAAATCACCCCCCTTCAAAGGCTAGTTTGGACCGCACCACTGAAGGGGACGAATTACCATTTGACACTATATCAATGTCCCAAAGGCTCCGTCTCGTGCTCTTTGCAAATTGGGTTAGCCCAAAGGTCACTTCAATATATAAGGTAGGATGCAAGGGATACGAACCATTTCATATATATGGAAAATTTTCCATTTGTAGTGTAATTGGAAATTGGAAATGACTCATCGGGAATTGGTGATTCTAATTTAATTGAAATCCCGAAAATTGTGGTGATGCTTCAGGAATTGGGTGTTTATATTAATGCAGTCGTCGTGTGTTTGATCTCATGATATGGCCAATATCGAGTAATTGCTTAGACGTCTAGCATAAATATTCATTATCATAGTCACGAGCTGATAAATATTCATTATTGGCGTGTGGTCGGTAACACGATATACAAACATATCGTGTTAAGGAAAACACGCTTCAACAAGTATTATTACATCCACTATACGGGAAAGACAACTTTCAATGGGAAGAAAGATATAACTGTTATTAATTCCTTACATTAAAAAAACTAATCTTTACAGAACTTAAAAAAAAAAAAAACAATCCATCTCAACGCCAGCGATCAGTTGACGTGTGATCTCCTTGCATACTCATGGACCCATCATTTCAAGAAGAGGGCGCCGTCTAGTGAATAGGGCCTGAATGCAACGGATCATTAGAGACATTGATATATCACCGTCTAGTGAACCATGCCCACCATCGGATATAGGTAGCCGATGATAGACCGATTCACCAACTGCCACTAAAGCAATCTCCCGAATGACCCATCTCCTCAAAGAACTAGTGAGTTAGCATTCTACAACCCCTAAATCTTTGTCTATTGAATAGGGCGCGAATGTGACGGATCATTGGAGAAATTGATATATCGCCATCTAGTGAATCATGCCCATGATCGGATATAGGTGGTGACCGTATTCGATGGTGGGCCGATTCATCAGTTGCCACTACAGTAATACCCCGAATGACACGTCTCCGTGAAGAACATAATCGTGAGAAAGTCATTGCTAAATTGCCATCTAGTGAACCATGCCCACAATCAGATATAGGTAAGGACTGTATCTGATGGTAGACCGATTCACCAGTCACCGCTAAAGCAATCTCTGCGAAGAACCAGTGAATGAGCGTTCAAAAAACCCTAACCCTAACTGGCAGGGTGAGACGGTTACAGGTGGATTGATCTATTATCGGATGATTTTATTTTTTGAAAGCTTATGTGAAAAGATTGATATGTTATTAGATGATTTATTTTTTGAGAGATTTGGTGTTAAGATCAAGATTGATCCGAGATTGATCTAGGATTTATGCAACACTGATCCAGGATTGATCTAAGATTGATCTAGCATTGATCCAAGATTGATCTAGAACTTGTCCAAGATTGATCTATTTTCTAAAAAGACATTCTATCTGATTTACGAATGATTTATCTGATTCCCTAAATGATGATTTATTAGATTCTATGAAATAATGAGATATCTACTCTGATTTGAAAATGAATTTCTACAATTAATTTTGGGTGAATTGCGATGAAAGAATTCGCTTAAAGGAAGAAGAATGTAACACCCCATTTTTATGATTATGTTTAACTTGAAGGGTTAGTATTAATTTTTTATATTAAGAAGAAAATTAGTTGAATTTGAGGGGTAGAACTACCTTATGTGTATAGATCTCGAAAAAATTAGCGTAATGAGTTCAAGAACGTGTAAAATGGAGGTCAGGAGTGAATTTTATGACATTAATAAGTGTCATATAGGTGGGGCCCACTTACAAAATGTTGGATAACCTGGTCTAGTTTCGTAGGGCTCATCAATATGACCTCAACAGTACCAAAAAAGTGTAATTTTGACATCGGGGTAGAAAGTTATCTCGTTTTGAACTTTGAAATATTATTTAAATAAAATAATATTTGAAAAAGAGGTTTGATGATGTAATAGCTGGCACACGGCTTTCATCAGTCGCACCTTCCAGCACGCGTTGCTTGATCCACAAACAATCGTTGGTCAGTCCTTGCAACACTAGTGGGTGTGCATTGGGTCCGTGTTACGCAGGATAGAGCCCACATGGTTGGAGGGCCAACTCCGCATGATGAACGGCACGGGATGGGGGCCCTGCGCAATGAGCGGTAGCCTGCACCATGAACATGGCGGGGCTACGTCACACACTATAGGCAAGTGATGCACAACCTATTTTCTCGCCACGTGGTGCATAAATGCTCACAACCCTCCCTATAAATAGGGGGGAGCTGACAAAATTCAAAAGAGATTTTCTCAAAATTTTTAGCCGGTTTAAGTTCGATTTTGCCCGTTCAATAGGCATTCTTAGCTAATTCATGGGTGGCCTATGCAATGGAAGAGTCAATTGCTTGAGCTAGCCACTCTAGAGGGGAAAACAACCGGGCAAGAGGAGGCTTTGTCTGTCACCTTCAGGCCACAAAGTTAGAAATGTCTTGGGTAAGGGGAGGTTTTGTTCGCCGCCTTGGGGCTGCAAAGAGAGAAATATCCTTGGGTAAGCCAAGGTTTTGTTTACCCCCTTGAAGCTACAAAGAGAGAAATGTCTCGGGGAAAGTGGAGGTTTTGTTTGTCACCTTCAAGCCGGAAAGAGAGAAACATCACGGGGTAAGAGTGGTTATGTTCGCCACCTTCGTGCTGAAAAGGAAACCTCCCTGGGTAAGGGGAGGTTATGTCTGCCACCTCCAGGATGGAAAGAAGGAATCTTTTCGTAGTAAGGGCAGGCTCCACCCATTGTCTTTGGGCCCCAAAGGGAGAATGTCCTTTAGGAAGGAGAAGCTCTGCACACCACTACTTCTGGAAACCTCAAACGAGTAAGCATTTATGACTTTATTATTTTAGTGTATCTTTTAGTAAATATATATGCTTCTTAATTAGTTGACTTAAGATGCTAATAATATATATGTTTTGCTCTTATATGATCTGCTATGATATGCCCTAGTCTGTTATGCTATGCTTTACTCTGTGAAAGAATGATATGCCTGACTCAGACTTATTTATTAGATTTTGTCTAACTAATATCAATTTATCAGATTATAAGTATATGAAATATATGATGTTATGATGTATTATGAATGTATTAGTCGTTACATAAAACTACAGTGGGATCCGGTTGTATTGGAATAACATAATAGATTTTATCCAATACATATGTAGGCAACCAATGTTACTACAACATTGGCCTGATCCGATTATTTATAAAATATATGTTTGTTCTGTTGAGCGCGCAGTGAAGCACTCAAGCTCTGCTATGCCGATTTGTACTAAGAAAAAGTAAATAATCCCCTTGTTCTCTCCTTGAGGCTTTTATAAAAGAGTTGACTAGTTTTGATTTTGAGAAACATACATAACTCATCACAAAACATACACTCTTTGTATATTTATGTATAAAATATGTTGAAAAGTCACCCCTAATGAAGAGACATCAAAACCCTTCAAAAAGAGACATTTATTTACTGTTAAAACACGAAATGGTGGGTGCAACGATTGATTGCCCACATATAGCGACTGACCGCTTAAGAAAAAATTCAAAACAATTCAACTAATCGATCACCCATAAAATGAATTCTTCGTAAAGTTTTTTCGAGAGTTTAGTGATCGATAACTGATCAATTGGTTCACACACCGATTGATCACTTTGATGATTTTATGATAAAAACTCAGCATCAAATGTGTACTTTAATCACCATTATAATGTATCAACAAGCAAAATTAAATCTTTTTGCGTCCCAATGTGAATTATCTTTCTGGGAATAAGCACACTATTCTATGATCTCTGTGCTCAACACTACGCTAGTCAATGGCGGCACTCCGATGAATGGCAAAGAGCGGAAAGCAGTATGAAATCCAAATTTGTGGATAATCTAGCAATAGGGGTGCTCATGGACATTCGTAGTCCGGATGTCCATCCGTGTCCGCATCCGTTTTTATATAGAACTGACAATTTGTGTCCGGGGTAGACACAAACCATATTTTTTGTCCGGCCTAATGGGGAGCTATGGACATGGATATACCCTTCTCACTTTTCATAGAAGTCTGCATCTGCCACGCTTACCCAATACTCTTATAAATATTAGTGTCTTACAAAATACTAGAGGCAAATAAATGGAATTTAGTACCCATGTAGCATGTTAGGACAGTTCTAACATGCTACATAGGTACTTAACAACTTAAAAATATAAATTCAATATTTATGTAGTGTAAGACAGTCCTAATATGCTCCACAGGCACCGGACAACTTGATAACATAGATCCAGAACCTATGTAGCATGTTAGAAAAATCTTAACATGCCACATAGGTATTAGACAACTTAAAGCATAAATCTAGTATGTATGTAGCATGTTAGGATAGTTTTAGCATGCTATATAGCTATTAGACAATTTGAATTGAAATAAAATTTAGATGTTGAAGTATTTTTCCTTGTCCGTTTATGTTCGTAGCAGATAAACTTCAAAAAAATATGATATGGATTAGGGCAGACACAAGTAAGGAGTATGCAGACGGCAGACTGACATAGACAACCCTATGTCTATGTCCATTTCTACCTGTGAGTACCCCTATTTAATAATTCATCAAGAATTATGATCATAAATGAGCTTTTGAAAACAAATTAAAATAAAAAAAAATCTACTACTTACTCTTTTGATTCGCAGAAATCTTATACAACTCAAGCAAAGGGAGCTAATGGGCCTTCTTGGTGGTCATTGCACAAATAAAAAATATGACTTAAGATGCTTTGTTGACAACCTAAAGGAATTACTCTCCTGTCTTATATTAAGTGTTTTGTTTAGTTTTTAAAATTATTTAATTTTTAAACCTAAACAGGACAATTGATATGAGACAAGAGGTTTATCACGATTGGTCAATTAGTTCACTTGGCTAGAGAGTTGCTAAGTGGGAGCAAACTATCTAGGCTAGGCTCCGTTCCGACGTTAACCATTTCATTTTAGAAGTTAACTTTCTGCTCCTGCATTAACCATTTCTTTTATCATATTTATTGTGGTTATTTAATGTCTGGCCCCTTTGCTCTATTACCTGAATGAAAGTTTATTTACTGTTTCATGTAGGAATGTTGAAGGGTTTTCCTATTAAGTCATTATGAGTTCAATTCTTTTAAGCTTTCCCCCTGGAAAGCTGAGGTCGTAAGGTCATTGCCCTCTTGTTGGCCGTAATCACTTCAAGGTTTTGGATCCCAAATAAGTGTCCACCTAACGAACAAGAATCTTGTATCAAGTGTGTACTTCAATTAATGACCATTATAATGTATCATCAACAGGCAAAATAAAATTTTTGACGTCCCAATGTGAATTATCTTTGTAATGGCGGCCGGCCATTGATTAGCGGAGAGCTGGAAGCAATGTGAAATAAAAAAATTATGGATCATTTAGCAATTCCTCAAGAATTATGATCATAAATGAACTTCCCAAAGTAAATTAAAATATAAAAATTTACTCCCTACTCTTCTTAATCATAGAAATCTTCTTTTTTTTATTTTATATTTTAAAGGTGATTTTAAGCCAAAACTATGTAGAGCAAAATTCTCATTTCACTTGTTAAACAATTTACTTAAAATGGCTCTTATGTCTAATGAATAAGCATAGCCAATGGAGTAGAATCTGTTCTGTATGCCTTGAAAAAATCAATGGCCCATGCAGGATTCGAACCTGGCTAGTCTAGCTCCCGCAATGCAATGCAAGAGTTGAGCAGAGTGAGCTAATGGACCTTGAGGCTGTTTTACCGATAAAAATTATATGACGCAGAGGGAGAGTATCATTTATCACAATTGGACAATTAGTTCACTTTGCTAGAAAGTTGTTACGTGGGAGGAAACTTGCCAGGCTTCCACATTAACTATTTTATATTTTTACATATTCATTGTGGTTATTTTATGTTTAGCCCCTTTACTCTATTCCCTGAATGAAAATTTCATTTACAATTTGATGTAGGAAGGTTGAAGGGTTTTTCTATGGAACATGCTTCTATATTTGGATTTCAAAACCCCCTAAGAAATATTTCCCCATCCATATTAATAGTTACATTTAGAAAAAAAAAAAAAAGCTTGTCCCATATTAATAACTCCAATTGAGTTGGGTTAGTATTTAAAATAATCTCTCATGACTCAAAAGTTTATTTTTTATTATTTTAATTATAGCTCCCAATATTTAATAAAAAATACTATTTTTTTTCAAATTGGGTAATTAATATGGGATAGAGGACATGATTTTTTTTTTACCAATTTTGGAGTTGTATTACAATTATGCCCATAAATCAGGTACGCTAGCCATCAGAGTGGCTGCTACTGAATCCAGTAATTGACAATTACATTGCGCTGAGCTGTGAGATTTTTTATTTATGTGAAGCCAACGTCAATGTCTCCCTGAAGAAGTTGTGTTAAAATACGATTTTTGCCACAGCTGAAGAACTAACTACTCTGTATACCATGCAATGAAGCAAACTTTGGCATGTGATAAGGGTTGTTTGTGATTAATGCCATCATGGGCCACTTTTTATCGCCAATGGATGGGAATGCCTACTGCCATGGTGAAAGGGCATTTTTGGCTTGAGATCTGCCTGTCCTTGCATATAGTTGAGGGTGTGTGTCTTATCAATCCCCCCAAAAAAGTGAAAAATATTTGAAATTTTTATGAAATTAAATATATAGTTTTAGTTAATTAGGAGAATTTATTTGAAAAGATTTAAGTTATCAATGATGATTATTTTATCTATAATGAATTAATTGATTTTCATCATCCAAACCGCGTTGATTGACTGGGCCCAAAAAAGTGAGTCCTATAATGTTTAAACGGTGAAGTCGGTTTATCACGCATGACCCTCGACGTAACTGAAACATATTTTTTTTAAAAAAAGTTAGCCACTGAATTTCTCTTGTGATTAATACAACATAGGATATAAACGTGCGAACATTTTTTCTAGAAGCCCATATAGTTGGGACCCAACTCTGGGTCATGAATGGGCCCCCTCAAACTAGGAATGGATAGTTTTATTTCCATATGAAATGTGGTCCCCTTTCATCTGCACATTTGGAATTCAACTGTGTATAATTTATTTAAAGATAGTGCAAAATATAAGGGTTTTATCCTAAATATTGCATTATCTTGCATTTTATGTAAGTCGGATTTGGAAAATACGGAACACATATTTTTGAGTGTGGCTACTCAAGATGGATCATAAGTTCTATTTTCAAACTCTTGCGAGTTTACATTTCTTGTTGGCATCTTCCCAAGCTCTTAATCATATTGCTTCATTAAGCAGGTCTATCCTGGAACTTGGAAAAAGTATCATTAGGTTTTGGATCCCAAATAAGTGTCCACCTAACGAACAAGGAATCTTGTTTCAAATATGTACTTCAATTAATGACCATTATAGTGTATCATCGACAGGCAAAATAAATTCTTTTGACGTCCCAATGTGAATTATCTTTGTAATGGCGGCCGGCCATTGATTAGCGGAGAGCAGGAAGCAATATGAAATAAAAAATTATGGATCATCTAGCAATTCCTCAAGAATTATGATCATAAATGAACTTCTCAAAGCAAATTAAAATATAAATATCTACTCCCTACTCTTCTTATTCATAGAAATCTTTTTTATTATTATTTTATATTTTAAAGGTAATTTTAAGCCCAAACTATGTAGAGCAAAACTCTCATTTCACTTGTTACACAATTCACTTAAAATGGCTCTTATGTATATCCAATGGAGTAGAATCTGTTCTCTATGCCTTGAAAAAATCAATGGCCCATGCAGGATTCGAACCCGGCTAGTCTAGCTTCCGCAATGCAAGAGTTGAACAAAGTGAGCTAATGGACCTTGAGGCTGTTTCACCAATATAAATTATATGACCTCATTCAACATTGCATAAGGAACTTCTTTCATTGCCTAAAAGGATTATTTTCTTTGTCTCATTTTTATGTCTTATTTAGTTTTCAAATTAATTAATTTTAAAAAAACCAAATAAGACAATCATTTATCACAATTGGACAATTAGTTCACTTTGCTGGAAAGTTGCTACGTGGGAGGAAACTTGCCAGGCTTCCACATTAACCATTTTAAATTTTTACATATTCATTGTGGTTATTTTATGTTTAGCCCCTTTACTCTATTCCTTAAATGAAAATTTCATTTACAGTTTGATGTAGGAAGGGTGAAGCTAGGGTTTTTCTATTGATCATGCTTCTTTAATTTGGATTTCAAAACCCCCTAAGAAATAATTCCTTATCCATATTAATAGTTATATTTAGAAAAAAAAGCTTGTCCCATATTAATAGCTCCAATTGAGTGGGGTTAGTATTTAAAATAGTCTCTCATAACTCATAAGTTTATTTTTCATTATTTTAGTTATAGATCCCAACATTTAACAAAAAATACTATTTTTTCAAATTGGGCGATTAATATGGGATAGAGGACATGAATTTTTTATTGCCAATTTTGGAGTTGTAACACAATTATGCCCATAAATCAGGTATGCTAGCCATCAGAGTGGTTGCTATTGAATCCAGTAATTGACAATTACTTTGCGCTGAGCTGTGAGATTTTTTATTGGGAAAATTATATAAATAATAAAAAAAATATTTACCAAAATAAACCACTTTGGGAAATATTTTCCAAAGTGGTGTTCCTTTTGGCGCCTGCATGGCTTTTTTTTAAAGTTGATTTCGTTGTTTAGAAGGACGAAATTGGTTTTAAGCAAATTTTGTCCTTTTAAACGATGAAACCATTTTAAGTTGACCCAGTTTCGTCGTTCAGAACGATGAAATTCACTTAAGCTAATTTTGTTGTTCTGAATGACAAAATTACCATATTACCCATTTATGCGTTTAGTCGGCAACAATGCTGAACGACAAAATCAAAATACTTTTTTTAAAAAAACTATTTGAAACTAATTTTATCACCTGTCCCAGTTCATTCATTCAAAGCATACACAATACATACATAATTGCATTCATTCCACCCATTCCATGCATAACAAATATAACATTGAAGTACATCATAGACGAGTATCAAATATATTACATCACAAGTCAAAAAATGTTTAGTTTAAAATAAACATATAAAAAAAGTAATGTCATAATCTCCTACATCCTCGACCTCGTCCTCGATAGTAGTGTACGAGCTCGTCATGATCTGCCTCTAGCTCTGGTTGTGGCTCGGGCTCGGGCTGTGACTCCAGGTCCGGCTCCAGCTCTGGCTCTGGCTCAGCGTAAGTAATAGATGGTACAACACGAGCTGGGTGATGTCATCTATAATATAAAATCAGATTTGGCTGAGCTACATGTGCAGTGTCCAGAAATGATAAACCTGGAGGAGAGCTATATGCTGTTGATGATGATGGAATATTAGGGAATGAAGAGTTCATCAACTGCGTCTGAGCAGCCTCGTCGACAGCATAATCTCTATGAACATCAATGATCACCGAATGAAGCAATAGCAAGCTACGAATGAAATCATCAGACTCTCTAATCACCAACTGACATGCTACTGATAAGTCCTCGTGTGAAGTATGAGTGATAAGTGCATCAGTCAAATTTGCATGCGTACGTCGAACTAGACGAAGCTATAAAAAAATAAATTAAATATTAGATAAATAATTAAAAAGAAATAAAAAAATAATATATACCTTAATTAACAAAGTTGTACTTACTAGAGCTGCCTCTGACACTCTCCTAGGCTGATATGTCATCTCCTCTACATCATCACGCGGTAAAATATATTGTTTATGCATATTAATATCATTCTCGATCTATACAATAGAATATTACATTTGATCGTAATTTTCCATCTTCTTCGATCCCACCCAACCTTGTTTGCTACTTGCATCTCAAATTCATCATATGTCAAAGGTTTCTTAATTAATAATCCTTCCGTGCGTCCGTTATAGGTAAGTAAAAAACTAAAAATTCCTTCTGCCATTTCTATTCAATTAATTCATAAACAATAAATTAAATTAATATTAGATTAAGCAAACTAATACTAACATCTACCCTAACCAAACTATTGCTAACTATTGATTAGACAAAGTGTGATGGAAGGAAAATAAGAGACTCAAATCTACTGACTCAAATCCACTGGGAAGTTTTCTCCCTCAGCCAGCGTGAGGCACACCAATGGCAAAAGAACAAGAAGCACATCCTATTATTTGTCTAGTTCAGGAATAAAATAGAAGGGTAGGCCACCACATGCTGAGACGTACGCCCTCTGTCTTAGATTAATAGGTCCATAGAAAAAAAAAGTAAGGAAATTTATGTAAATAATATTAAAAAAATAAATAATTACTAAAATTGAGCACTTTAGGAAATATTTTCTAAAGTGGTGTTTCTTTTGGCCATCTAGGTGCCAGCCAAGAGCTGGCGCCTATGTGGTTTTTTTAAAAAAAAAATTTATTTCATCTTTCTGAATGACTAAATCAATACAAATGTACTCGTTTCATACTTTAGAAGGACAAAATCAATACTAATGTACTGGTTTCATCCTTCAAAAGGACGAAATTACTAATTTTGCCTTTTTGATACTATGTATTGGTTTTGTCTTTCAGAATGATAAAATTAGTACTTGTACTAAATTCGTCCTTTTTAAGGATAAAATCAACAAAAACCCATGTCCTTCCCTCTCTCTCCTCTTTTTTCTCTTTCTCTTCTCAGTCTCTTCTCTCTCTTCACTCTCTCTTCTCATTCTCTTCACTCTCTCTTCTCTCTCTCTCTCCTATCTCTCTCTATTTACTCTCTCTCTCCTCTTTTCTCTCTCTCACCTATCTCTCTCTCTCTCCTCTTCTCTCTCTATTCACTCTCTCCTCTTCTCTCTCTTCACTCTCTCTCCTCTCTTCTTTCTCTATCTCTCTCCTTGTCTTTCTTAAATAGAACTATTAATTTAAGAGAGCGAGTGTTTTATGGGAAATAGAAAGAAGAGAGGAGAGAGAGTGAAAAGAGAGAGAGGAGAGAGTGTGTGTGAAGAGAGAAGAGAGAGTGAAGAGAGAGAGAAGAAGAGAGAGAGTTGAAAGAGAGAAAGAGGAGAGAGTGAATAGAGAGAAAAAGGAGAGAGAGTGAATAGAGAGAAAAGAGAGAGAGAAAGAGGAGAGAGAGTAAATAGAGAGAAAGAGGAAAGAGAGTGAATAAAGAGAGAGAGAGAGGAGAGAAAGTGAATAGAGAGAGAGGAGAGAAAAAGAATAGAGAAAGAAAGAGGAGAGAGAGGGAAGGACATGGGTTTTTATTGATTTCGTCCTTTTGAAGGATGAGATTCATGTTTTTTTTAGTACATTAATATTGATTTCGTCCTTCTAAGTGACGAAATCAAATTTTTTTAAAAAAACCATGTAAGTGTTGGAGCCTATGTGGCTAAAGGCGACACCACTTTAGAAAATATTTCCCAAAGTACATAATTGAAATAATTATTTATTTTTTAATAATATTGAAATAAATTTCCTGAAAAAGTATGTACCATATTAATAGCTTCATTTAGTACAATTTAAGTAATTGAGTTCTTAAAAAAGAGTATTACAAACTTATTATCTCTTCTTTTAGATATAGGTTTCACCATTCAATAAAAACCACTATTTTTCAAATGTAGCTATTAATATGGGACAAAAGGAGAATTAGTTTATCATTAATTTACTAACCCATCCAAGCATATTTGTTGCCCGAAAATACTAACTACAAGACTTGTTAGTATGAGCCCGAGCTTCTTATGTATAAGTTAAAGGGAAAATTATTTAAATAATATTTTAAAAAATTATTTATTGAAATAAAGCACTTTGAGAAATATTTCTCAAAGTGGTGTTAGTTTTGGCCACGTAGGCATTAGCCAAGCACTGGCGCTTGCGTGACTTTTTTCTAAATTTAATTGATTTCATCATTTGGAAGGACGAAATTACATTTAAGTTGATTTGATCCGTCCAAAGGACGAAATCCTTAAGTTAGATTTCGTCCTTTTGGAAGGACAAAATCTCCATACGTCCTACTTTGCATGCAGATGCTTCTCTCGTAGACACTATACAGTAGACATGATTCTCACATAAATTTTCACGCGTTGAAGCAGCGGTGTTGCAGACCACGTCATCACTCCTTTAATCATATGTTGTTTGACTTCATGTTTTCCATCTTTGATAACTACATTTGTCAAACTCCTCCTTGGTGACAGAGTCTTTGATCCTGTTGGGAATGGAGGCCTTCCCTTCCTCAATCTTGCTCCTCATCAACTTCACCTCTTTGGGATGGTGGGTCTTCAATTCTTGCTCCAACTCCTTGATTCTGCTAAAAATGGACATCCTTTCGTCCCTCTCCTGGTCTGGATTTTGCATGGCCCTCTCTACTAGCATTTGCCTCAGCTTTTGCATAAGTGGATAGTTGAGGCTGCAAGGGTTGTCGATGTAGTTGAGGACGTGCTGTGCTTCCGCCACCCTGAGCAAGTCCTTCTCACAGAACCTCAACTCCAGCAGCTCCCCGTTATTTCCAACATTAAGGACCCTCCTGTCGACCTTGCTCACCACATGCTTGACGGTGTCCTTGAAGTTCTCCTCCACAAGCCGGAGGTCCATGGCCTGGGACAAGGCCACAATGTAGGTGGATGACATGAGCTTCAGTATTTCAACTTCACTGATGTCGTCTTCTCCACATTGCCTTGGAGGCCTTCTCGCCTCAGCATGCAGAATTGAGGCCAGGGGTGCTTTCTCCCAAGAGTTGTACACGACGGCATTGTCTTCTACAACACACTAGATATGCGATGTTGCCTCCCCATCCCTTGTAGTGACACCACCTAGGTACTACATGATTGTGGTGCATGGGAGATGCTCAACCATGGGCAATGGCTCGGGATCGGATAATAGTTTAGTGGCTGCTATGCTTGCGAATTTCTATTCTTCGTGCAAGGGAAGTTTGGTGTCTACGTTTAAAGGGTAGAGAAAGAAGTGACGGTCCAGAAGGAGGATATGAGGTCGTCTCTGCATTTCAGTTAACGGAAAAGAACAAGAAAATGAAGAGAAGCATAAACAGAAAACTGTCAGTGTATTTATTAAGTGTAATAGTGTTTGTTTTTTTTAGTTGGTGCCGTTCAATTTCCATTCATTTCTGGCCATGGTGCTGCTGTTGATTTGCACTTGCAGTTATGTCACAACTTGAGATTTTATAAACCATATAAAGATTTAAAAAACTAAAATCAGAGCATGCTCAGGTTGCAACCAAGAAACATATAACCATCAAGGTAATATGATATACTTTATTTCCCAAGAAATATATTATCTGTGTACAAACACATAAGTAAAAATATAAACAAGTCTTCTCAAGCTAAAATAATAAAATTGTACTTAGGACACTATTGGTGCAATTGTAGACTCCTTAGTTACCACTTGAAGCTCCCAAAAAGTGTCATTACTGTTCTCTTCTACCCACATCTATTCCACACTGGGCCTTGCAAGGTCTAGGAGGTGGTGAGTATTTTAAAATACTCAATAGGAGTACTTATCCTATCAGACATAAATATAACAGCTGACAATTTGTAAATCACATGATCAAGTAAATAGATAATACTTTTAAAAGAAGTAGTAAGGGTGTGCCTCTCACCTAAAAACTTCCCCAGGGCTTCTTCCTACGTATCAAAGATGCTTTTAGGGTTTGTAAGTTCTCATAACTTACTACTAGTGTCTCAAACACTTATTAACTTATAAAGAATTTGTTGCAGGTACAAAACAGCAACCTCTTACTCCTCTTCAGATTTTTTGTAAAATACTCCGTGCTTGTAGAGGGAAGAGCCACCCGTGCTCATGGGTGCCGGGATCTAGAGAGTAGAAAGTTTTTCCATGATACTCTCTACCCTAGCACGTGTAGCCTTGATAGTTGCCCTTCGTTAGGGGCTAATCAGGGGTTTTGCCCTTCATTAGGGGCTCACTGAGCTATTGTGCGTACTGTGTATCTAATTCCAAACCGGATTTACCTATATACTCTCAATTAAAGAACTCTATCAGTGCATCTACCAATTTGAGCTCCAGATAATTAAATCTCTTATATGCTCGACTCCAACAAGAATTTCCTTTCTCTTTCTTTTTGCTTTAAATAATTTTTCACAAAGATCAACCTTTCAAAATCCTAACCTCACCACTACAAGTCATGGTTGTGTTACTAATACCGATTAAAAAGGTGGGGTTAGTCACTCGTTCCAATGAGACAATTACACATTCTCTATCTCATCTCACCAACTCAGTGGTCATGATTGTACGCATTTCTAAAATCATTTTGATAAAGCATTAATTCTATAAAACCATCTTTCAATCTTACCATACTCAAGTATAATTAAAATAACGGTGAAACTAGATTTTCTTTATATCATATATAGCATAAAGCATAATTCGTAATTAAATTCAAAAGATAAACTCTTGATAAAACAAGTATATGAGGCAATCCCAAAACATACATGAAAATTAACTAAAATTATCTATATAAACTTTTAAAGACAACCAATGTAAGTATTTATGTCTTACAAGATGATAAAAGCCCTTACCTTGCTTCCCTGTGAGAAAATAAGAGAGATGATGGATAGGATACCCCAAAATTAGATGTCAGATTTTTGGGCCACAGAGATCTCGAAACAAAAAATAATCATGCCATGACGTCCAACATGCACGATTTAGGTGGAAACACCTCTTGAACGAAGAAAAATAGACTCAAAACGACTCTAAAAATTATTCTAAAAGAATGAATGGAAATGAGAATTTATAGGGGAAAATCAAGAGTGGAAGGGGAGCCATGCGCACATGCGTGTGACATGTGTCATGCGACAATTGGGAAAATGTGTGGCAGCACCGCACTTGACGCAGACACGGTGCGTGCATTTGCGTGGTGAGTGCGAATCGCGCGGCAACGCCACGCATCCGTTAGCGCATCACACAGGTATCTACGGTCGTGCGTCACTCCGCGCGGCTCAGTACAAGTTGTTGGCATCATCAATGATGCTAGCTATTTTGTCCATTTCTTAAATTTTTAATATTATTTCAATCAAATACCAATCTAATTTCAAAACGCGATAACTTCTTATCCTGAAGTCAGAATCGCACGTTTTTAGTGTTGATGGACTCGTATTAACAAGCCCTTAGAAAGTAAGACCCTACATGGGTAGGTTATCTAGCACTTTTGAAGTGGGTCCCGCCTATATGACATTTTTTGAGGCTATAACTTTTTTCTCCCGACCTCCATTTCGTGTGTTCTTAGGTTCATTGTGCTAATCTCACCGAGCTCTATTCAATACAACTAACTTTTACCATAGAAAATTATAAAAAAATAGTTTAAAAACTACGAATGTTACAAGTTATGTCAAGCTACCAGTTTTGACCAATGTTGATTTTTCTTGACTGGCTTTTGATGGTGTTTGTTTTTTTTCAGTTGGCATTGTTTAGTTTTCATTCATTTTTGGCCACTGCAATTTCATATAGATGGGACGAAAGTGATTTCATCGTTTGGAAGGACAAAATCACCTGAAATGAAATAGTATGGATTCCATTCTTTGGATGGACGAAATCAACTGAAATGTAATTTCGTCCTTCCAAACAACGAAATCAAGAAAAAAATTTAAAAAAAGCCACGTAGGTGCTAGCACTTGGTTGGCGCCTACATGGATAAAACCAACACCACTTTAGAAAATATTTTCCAAAGTGTGTTATTTCAGTAAATATTTTTTTAATATTATTTAAATAATATTCCCTAAGTTCAACATCTCAAATTGTCGGACTTGATTTGTCCATTATATTGCTCAAGGACAGTTGGATTTGAACTTTCACACTTACCCTCTCTATTCGTAACACCTTTGGACAACTTACCATGCAGTATAAGTCAAAACTAATTAACTTTTTCCCTGTAAACTCATTTACCATGCGTCTAACAATTATGAACAAGTCAAACAACCTAAGATTTGAATGGGTCTCCATAGCGAGATATGTTGGATTGAATATACTCCCTTGGTCCCTTGTTAGTAGCTACATTTGGAAAAATAGTAGTTTATATTGAATGGTGAAACTCATATCTAAGAGAAGGGAAAATAAGTTTATGATACACTTTTTTTAAGAACTTAACCACTTAAATTAAACAAAATACAACTATTAATATGGAACAAACTTTTTTTTTTCAGATGGAGGTATTAATTTAGGATAGAGGGATTACTATATAAAATTAAAACAAATGTCAACATGGGTGTGACTTGTAGGATGGTCATCCCATAGGTTATCATATAGATAGACCAACGTGGGTTATGCATTTTCCTATATGGAGTGTTGATCATTTGAATTTGGGTTCACACGTATCAACATGAGTAAGGCATGATGGACCGCATGATTGTGATCAAATGGTTTACACTATTTAGCGGGCAAGTATATTTCAAACAACAACCCGCCCTTTCTATTAATTTTGCATCATCAAATCTCAATTCAATATTATTTAGGGTTTCACAAACACTTACTAATAACTTATTCACTTTCATTAAGTTTAAGTGCATAATATGTATGTTATATTTATACAATTATGCTATAAACTTTTTTTATCTTATAGTCCTCCAAATGGGCTCCAAACCCCAAGTTTGCCTACTCACTAAACCCTAAAGTCTTCTGCTTGCTGCTCCATTGTTCAATCCAATCCAAGCCAACACTAGCCTATCAATCATATTGTAACGTTTGAGAAGTTTTTATATTTCTGAAGTCGACCACGTGGAAATCAAGGTGTTGGACCCCTTGATCTTCTCATAAGAATAACTTGATCAGCAGTTAGAATTTGAGGCTGAAATATATATGGTTAAAAAGTAGACACAAAAAGCTTCAAAACGCCACCAAGAACGCGTGAATTAGAGTTTGGCTGAGGAAGATATGACTGTTCAAAGTTATATATAACATGCAGGGCTTGTTTACCCGAATTGGACTCGCGAATTGTTGGTTTAAGTCACTATGCGGGCCCTATCAGTTAGTATTTAAAATTATGTTTTAAAGGCCCAATTAACTTGCTAAGAGGGGATGAGTTGGCCCAAACCTCTTTGGAGATTGGGAACTCTTAATCCTCTTATTATAAAAGGGGTTGATTAGGGCTAAAGGAGGGGAGGAATATTTGGACCAAGCCGTCGTTCCAATTTTTTGGCGACACTCCGGGGAGGCGTTGGCGGCAGTGGATCAATGACAACGTGGCCTCAGAGGTAAGACTTCGAATTGAGATTGGTGGAGAATTTGTTAATTTGATTGAAATTTTGACTTCTGTATATATTGTTCACATAATTATGTGAATAGTAATCTGATTTTTCTGTTTGCTGGAATAGTGGTCGGAAAGGAGCTCTGAGGTGGCCCTAGCCACGGCGGCCCTAGCTTTGGCCATGGCGGCCCTAGCTTTGGCCATGGCGGCCCTAGCTCCGGCTACCTTAGCAGTTGCGGATTCGCTTGTCGTTGTGCTCACCGGTGGTCGTTAAAAGAAAAAGAAAAAGAAAAAGAGAATATGCAGCGGTGCAGCGTAGCATGCAGCCGGAATCGCCGGATGATGGTGATCTAGTCAAGCCTGGTCCATCGGCCAGTCGTGGAGGCCTGTCGTTGTGACACCACCACCAGATTTTTTTTAAAAAAAGGTGGCTGATTGGCCCCCCACCGGCTAGTGAGAAGCAGCAGGCCTCGGATCAACGGAATCGCCACCTCATGGCAATCCATTGGAGCCCAGCCCGCTGCCCCGCCATAGTGGCGCCACCAGAGGAGGAAATGCCTCTGGCCAGACACAGGGAAGACGACCTGCGTTGCAGGTCATCGACCTGAGATAGGTCCGGTTCTTGGGGATAATAGTGTCAAAAAAATAATAGAAAATTACTCTTGGAACCTTGAGAGGTGTGTGAGTATTTTGGTCAAGTTTCAGCTTGGGGAAAAATCCTAGAGACTATAAAATGACCCTTTTACCCCTTGTAGTTAAATTGTCATGTGAAAACCACTTACCCGACTAAGGGGCCCCGGTTCAAGGGCCTATGAGTTGATTTAAAAATTGAGAAAATTCTCAGTGAGATTTTAATGGGTAACCTAATTATAGGATAAACCACGTAGTGAGAAAAAATCTCAATGAGTGGGTAATTAATTGTCTTACCCCTAGGGTTAATCGTGAACTATTAAGTCAACCTGGGTCAGTTCAAGGAGTTCACGATGCCGTCACATGCCAGGAAAATTACACAGAGATGATAAAGTCAAGTAGTAACCTTGAGTTTAATTTAAGACCCATTGGATGCCAATAAGGCTTTAAACCAAATAACAGAAATACCCTTCAAGTTAACAGTTGATATTTGTGGGAATGGAAGTGCAAGTTAGTTTGAGAGTGGAGCCTTGTGAGAAGTCAATGACTTAAAATTAATAGAGGGACAATGATATGACTATAATGACCTAAGTGAGGTTACCATACCCTAGGTGGTAGAATTACCCAAATACCCTTAAGGGCAGTATTCCGTTTCTACCAAAACTAATAACCTACTACTAAGCATTAGGGTACACTATAGTGATGTTTAATGACTTCAAAAGGAAGGGGTGTGACTAGTAAGTGACACGAAAACCTTGTTAGGTCACAGTGTCACGGGAAACAAGGGGGGAAACCCTAATTTTTAGGGTTTAAGGCACCATATTATGCGTGTCTGCAACCCTGTACATCGATCAACTAGAGTATTATATACGTAACTCGAGTGATGCATTAGAGTTATTTATACTTTTGGGCTTGGATTCTCTAAGCCCTGGCTTTGCAAATGAGTGCAACGGGCCTCCGTTTATTATTTATGCACTTGTGTGACTGCATATTATATATGTTGATTATTCTGATACTTGCATTTATTATTGTTGTGTTAAGTTATATCAATAATTTAAGGTTAATAAAGACTAATCAAGAGATATTAGTTGTCATTGGATTAGGGGGAGAACACCTAATCAAGATAATAACTAAAATACCCTCTTTAGGGTTGGGACTAGTTTATGGAGTGAACGGGACCTTGGCATAGAATTTTACCTTGGTTAATGAACTGTGGGTGGTTATGGGATGTTCTGGGAATCATAGCTCAGTAGATGAGTTATTTATTGAGCCGATTCACAAGGGGAAGAGGACCCAAATGGTTGAGCGAATACTTGACTGGATGGAAATAATCTAGTCTAAGTTCAGATGTTTGGGGGAGCCAATGGTCATAAAGACCTAAAGCTTCTATGAATACATTAGTAATGTCTTAGAAGACATTTTCCCCAGAGTTGGGGAATGGTGAAGATTGTGATATGCTTCTTCATCTCTACGATGGTTTGGATATTAACCAGAGGGTCTTTACCGCGGGTCTCTCATAGGTCTTCCCAAGACCACATAGTGTGTACAAAAAGCAGAGTTACATGAGCATCATGAGAGGCTTGTGTTTCTTGCCAATCTATGTCCATGAGTACAGTTGGGATCCTCTTCTCTAGATTCATGGCAAACTATTGAGAGCCCTAGGGATTTGGGTTAAGTTGTTAAGAAATCTACTCCAAGGTTGGAGTACTATATTTGGAGATTTCTAGAGGGGCAAGTTATCTCTAAGTAAATTCAAATTTGATAGTATTAATTATTGAACAAGGGTTGTAAGATAATTAATAACATTATTTGATATTGCTTGTTAATTAGACAAGTAAAATGATTAAATAACTTACTAAAATGTAGGTTGGTTGAAAATACCTAGGCATGACATGTGTGATGTTATGCTTCTTAGGATAGTGCAGTTTCTAGGCATAACTACGTCTGAATCTGATCTTATTAGAAACATTGGAGATGTTGTCTGATGAGTACATAGGCAACTGACATCGGGTGATGTTAGCCCAATCCGAAAAATATTAATAAAATTTTTTGTTCTTTAGAAGCTCTTCTCCTGAAGGCGGAGATGTTTCATTATTGTTATTGTGGTTGTTTCGCTTGGTTGGTTACAGATTCTCAAAAACAGGCAAACACAAGATGAAGTTTCTGTGTTTCTGCAACTCCGGTACGTAAGTGTTTCACTAGCATGAGAGTCAACTTAGTTGATTATTTTCAGATGGATGACAGACTTGTACTTAGATGGATGAGCTGTTCTTTATGAATTTTTAGACGTGTAATAATATCATATGATTTGATATCCATATTTGTGAACCCCAATTGTCATGGCCTGGATATTTAATCAAATAGTTTGTTTTATATTTAAGAAAAAAAAATTTGCTACTTACCATTTGTTCTATTTAAAAATACTTTTAAAAATCTAGGTCGTGACACATACTCCTAATGACATCAAATAAACAACATGAATCCATACTAAAGTCCACACATAACCAATCTAACATAACTCATCATACATCGTGCATACCTCTAACATACTCATCATTCATCACATGAGTATACAACAATCCATCTAATTAACATGGATGAAATTTGTCATACTTGCATACCATAATCCGCCATTTACTTACAACATGAATATGACATAAATATCTCATCATATAACTCTAGCATGTTATCATAAAATTATACGTGTAAAGTCCTTTTCCCCATGGTCCATGCAAGTCCAATAATGAGCACATGACGGTATTGGTGGCTAGTGGCATCACCTAGTTGAGAATAGATGCAGTCCGGGGTGTTAGGGAACATTGGGGGTAGTCAACAAGCAAGATGGCGGCATAATTGAACTCTCATTAGAAATTTTGAGGTCCACGGTGACGCACAAGGGGTGGCTAGGAGCGTAGTTGGCAGTTATGGCCAAAAAGGGGGCTAGAAAAACTGAAAGCTGGCTAGTGGCTAAGAAGTGCTTGGCGGGCAGAGAGATGCCAAAATCAGTGAACATCACTTGATGGTGTTGATTTCATAGAATTAAAATCTAGCTGATAAAAAAGTCAAAAATAATGGAAGAAACTCCAATAGCTAAATTCAGTCAAACTTATGACGGCTCTCCAACGTAATGTTGTTCAATTCCAGCTTGTGGACATCGTGAGTAGCTTTGTAACCTCTTGGCTGTTTGCCTGCATCAATAACTGATACAAGCAAATCCACAACTAGGAATCTGGCCAAATTTTCAATTTTATGTTCTCAAATGCAAAGATCATCTGAATCTTTCCGATGTTAAAGAGGGATCAATTCACCTAAATTCATGAGCTTAAACATTTAACACCATTCTTGTCATATAACACCAACTTTACCGTGTGTTTTTTATCAGAACTCATTAGAGGTTTAAATCTTTTAAGCTTTCCCCTTAGTTCTAAGCTGAGGTCGTAATCTCTTGAATAAAGATCATTGCCTGTTGTTGGCCGTAATCACTTCCAGGTTTTGGATCCCAAAGCAGTGTCCACCTAACGAACAAGGAATTTTGTATCAAATGTGTACTTCAATCACCATTATAATGTATCAATAAGCAAAATAAAAAAAAATTGACGTCCCAACGTATATTATCTTTGTGGGAAAAAGCACTTTATTCTCTCTGTGCTCAACACTGCACTAGTCAACGGCGGCCAGCTGATGAATTGCAAAGAGCAGGAGGCAGCATAAAATCAAAATTTATCGATCATGTAGTAATTAATCAAAAATTATTATCATAAATGAACTTTCCAGAACAAATTAAAATAAAAAAATATACTCCTAACTCTTTTGATTCACGGAAATCTTATTTATTTATGTTATATTTTAACAACAAAGTCAAGCCCAAACTTAGCAGATTTGCTCTCATTTCACATGTTACAAATTTTTTGGATACTAGGGAAAAACAATGGTCCATGCAGGGATCAAACCTGGCAAGTGTAGCTCCCCCAGTGCATTCTCAAGCAAAGTGAGCTAATAGACCTTCTTGGTGGTCATTGTACAAATAAAAATTATATCACTTAAATTATTTGATTTTGAAAACTAAACAGGACAATTGATACGAGATAGAGGGAGTATCATTTATCACGGTTGGTCAATTAGTTCACTTTTCTAAGAGAGTTGTCAGGCTGGGCTCCACTCCCACGTTAACCATTTCAATTTAGAAGTTAACTTTCTGCTCCTGCATTAACTATTTCTTTTTTTATGTTCATTGTGGTTATTTCATGTTCAGCTCCTTTGCTCTATTACCTAAATTAAATTTTCATTCACTGTCTCATGTAGGAATGTTGAAGGGTTTTCTTATTGATCATGCTTCTATAGAAACCCTAAAAAATCTCTCCCCATCCTATATTAATAATTACATTTGGGAAAAAGCTTGTCTCATATTAATAGCTCTATTTGGCTCAATTTAAAGTGTTAGTATTTAAAAAAGTCTCATAATTTTATTTTCAATTTTTTAGTTCTAGGTCCCACCATTTAATAAAAAATATATTTTTTTCAAATAGGGCAATTAATATGGGATGGAGGGTGTACTTGAAGAAGCACAATGAATTTTTTTTCTACCAATTTTGGACTTGTATTACAATTATTCTAATAAATCAGGTACGCCAGCTACCGGAGTCAAGTGGCTGCTCTTGGCTGTTTGCTTGCATCAATAATTGATACGAGCAAATCCACAACTAGGAATCAGGCCAAATTATCAAATTTATATTCTCAAATGCAAAGATCATCTGATTCCTTCCAATATCAATTCAGCTTAACTATTTAGCACCTTTCGTGTCATATAACACCATCTAACGTTATCAGAAGTCAGTAAAAGTTCCATTCTTTTAAGCTTTCCCCTTAGACAGCTGAGGTCGTAATCGCTTGAATAAAGATCATTGCCCTATTGTTGGCCGTGATCACTTCAGGGTTCTGGATCCCAAATAAGTGACCACCCAACGAACAAGGAATCTTGTATCAAATGTGTACTTAAATCACCATTATAATATATCTTTAAATAGTTCACTTTGCTAGAGTAGCTACGCGGGATAAAACTTGCTACTCTGCTTCCTCATTAACTATTTTTAATATTATCATACTTATTGTGGTTATTTTATATTTGGCCCCTTTATTCCCTGAATGAAAAATTCATTCAGTCATGCTTCTATACTTGGATTTCATAACCCCCTAAGAAATATCCTCCCCCTCCCATATTAATAATTACATTTAGAAAAAAAAAACTCTTCCCATACTAATAGCTCCAAATGAGTGGGGTTAGTATTTTAAAAATTCTCTTATAATTTTATTTTTTATTATTTTAGTTGTGAGTCTCACTATTCAATAAAAAATACTATTTTTTCAAATGGGGCGATTAATATGGGATAGAGTGAGCACTTGAATGTTTTTTCAGCCAATTTTGGACTCCAATTATAATTATGCCCATAAATCATGTACGCTAGCCATCAGAGTGGCTGATACTGAATCCAGTAATTGACAATTACATTGCGCTGAGCTGTGAGATTTTTTATTTATGCGAAGCCAGCATCATGTCTAACCGAAGAAGTCGTGTTAAATTACTATTTTTGCCATTTAACTACGTTGTATACCATACAATGAAGCAAACTTTGGCATGTGATAAGGGTTGTTTGTGATTAATCCCATCATGGACTACTTTTTATCCCCAGTGGCCAATGCCTACTGCCATGGGGAAAGGTCATTTATGGCTTGAGATACATAATGCCTCTGTCTGTCCATAATACTGTTTGGTCTTAGTAATGAATTTTAAGCAGTGGGCTTCAGTTTGCTGCTTTCATTTACTCCTATTGTCTCATATTAATAATTTTATTTAATTTTTTCAAAAAAATTAATTTAAAAAACTAAATAGAGCTAATAATTTGAGACAAAGAGATCTAATTTGGCCAATGCTTTTATTTACTCCTAATAGCTATTAAAAGATATTGTAAGTAGCTATTAAAGTGGAAAGCAGATCTAACCTTTACAGGGCGTTAGTTGTTCTGTATTTTAGATTTATGTATTTCAGATGTTCGATTTCAAAATATAAATAAAATCCTGTATTTTAGATGCTTGATTTTAGAATACATGCCAAAATCCTGTGTTTTTAAAATAGAAGACAAAATACACGATATAATTTGTAACATTCAATTCTCATTTAAACACAAGATATGACATATTAATCCCTTAAATTTTAGTTAAATAAGTGAAAATAAATAATTATGGAGAATCAGCAAAGAGACAAAGCTAATGAATCTATGGTACTTTATCTAGTTTATTATCTGCATTATTAGTTTTGTTGTTCAGATGCAGTTTATGTGAATAATTGGTCTTTGCAAATGGAGGAAATGGGTGGAGTTTCTAGACCAGTTTAGATATCTCTTAATTGATGATTTCACTGCAAGTTTGCATAGTAAACTATTAGCTTGATTGACTCAAATAGAAATACAGTTGATTTCTTCTGAAGATTGGAATATGACTGACCAACATCCTTTCATACAACATGTTATTGATAACTACATAACCATAAAAAAGATGAAGGTTTGAAAACCTATAGAGGGAGAGAACTAGCTTCCATCACTAATTGTATCATCTGTACTGGATTTTACTTCTGGTTCTAATAAAAAAATTCAAAAGATCCAAAATATTGTACCTAATGCACATAAGGAATAATAATGAAGTAGCTATCACATTGGAATATATAGTATTATGGAGAATCAGAAACTATAAAAACTAAAAATCATAGTAGGATATCCAATTAGCCTTTTTCTTCCTGCAGGACAAATCTTTCTTCTATAAACAATAGAATATTAAATAGTGGAAGAAAAGGGTCAGAATTAAGTTAATTAATCTTCTCTGCAGTAGCTGGAGCTAGGGCTGGTCATGGACGTCCATCGTCTAACGTTCGGGCCGTGTCCGAGGTGTCCGTGACCGTGTCCGGCCGAATTCTTTTGTCCGCCAATTTTTAGACATGGCCATGGATAAAGACCTCATTCGGCCGTTTGTCCAAGGTCCGGTTAACTTTTAAATACATTGTGCATTCTTATACGAAGGACAATTTTAATTTCTCCTCTAATTATTCTTAAACATTATTTTTTTATCCTTAAATCTTTAACAATTTAAATATAATCATGTTAATATTATATTTGAGTTTTTCTTTAAAGCTAATTATTAAATATTTCTTTTGTCTCACATTAATAGCTCTATTTGGCTTTTTAAAATGAATTAATTTGTCTAATAGTAATACTACAAATAAAGAAGATGACATATATAAATTTAAAAATTATTATTATATGATAAATTACTTAATCTAGATATCCTCACCCTAGTCTCTAGCTACCCTACTTAGTTAAAGTCGTTAACACCACTCTCGTTCTCTCCAACCACTTCAACTCTCATCCAATTGCCTAAGAGACAATGTCCATGGACAATGGCCGTGTCCGCCGAAAAAAAAAGCTTTGTCCATGGACAAAATGCCGATGGATAAATTGTTAGCGGACATAGACATGGACAAGCCTTGTCCGCCGACTATTTGGCCGAGGACCAGCCCTAGCTGGAGTAGCTGGCATGAAATATTCCACAACCGTGGCCGGTGTTGTGACATATCAACCAACATCTAACCACCAAAAAAACAATACCCAATTATGCTATCTAAATTTGTCCACATGATCTTTACTCAGAAAAAAAAAAACAATTAGCATGTGATTAGACTGATGACTGAATTGATATAAGCCAAATTCAGCACGTAGGGGAGCAGCCAAAACAGCAGCTGAACTCCTCTGTTTTGAAGCAATCATAGCCGGCCCTTCCTTTACCTTCTTTCGAAAGCCAAGCAAGAAACGTTCAACAAATTATTAATGGTTTCAAAAGCAATATTGGAATATTAACCCGAACCTCCTAGTAGTCATTTTAGTTCTCAAAATCCATCTCCAAATATTCGACTGCCCCCGCTCTCCGAATCTCCCAACCTTCCCTTTCCCCTTGCCTTGACCGTAATCGGACTTCACACAGCAAAGGCGAAGCCTTGGTGACTAGAGAGCTGGGACATGGACTAGATCGGAGCCAGCTCTCTGAAGGGCATCCTGGAGCAGGGAGCCTGGCCTTGGCCGCCAACTAGAGAATCTCCTGTTCGTGCTGCCCAGTCCCGGACCACATGGGTTCCCCTCGAGAACTGGCGAGCTACTTGATGCAACACCTTGTTCATATAGCGATCGGTGTGGGCCAAACAGAAGCCCGACTCTCCATGCATCTTCTCCGGCAAGTTCTATGCCACTGCTGTCAACTCTGCCTCCCCAGCCTGCCAATGCATCTGCATGTCCTCAAGGGAAATAGGGAAGGGGGGACGAGAGATAGCCACGCTGGAGGGGAAGAAGGAGATGGCTACACCGGAGGAGAGGAAGAAAAAAAGATGAGATGGTAGAGGGGGAAGTACCTGGTGGAGAACGACAAGAACACACGAGAAGAAGATGGTGCCGGCGGCAGGAAGGAGCTAGCCCTACAGATAGATATATGGCTCCATGAAAGAGATCAAGCATCACGTGTTTTGTGCATTTCCAATTACGAAGGGGGAGAGGTCGTAATGAGTCGAAGAACGCATGATTCTAAGTATGGGTAAGGAGTTACACCAGTTTGAAGTTTTATATTAAAAGCAAAGCTTAATAAAATAATTTTAATTTTTTTTTGCTTCAGCCAGACTTGCCACAGGTCATGGCCACCATTGAGGGGCGAGGGGGGGGGGGGGGTATTTCTCTTCACTTCTCTACCCATTTAATGCTTTAAATGCTTATCTCTAAGCCGTTTCTCATCTGATTTCTTCTTCCGTTGAAAAACTGTTCTTAGCTAATTCAATAGCGCTCTACGTCATATAGGGGTATGTTTTTCGAGTCAGTCACTCTGAAAAGAAGGAACGACCCGGGATAAGGGGAGACTTCATCCTCTACCTTTGGGCTGAGAGAAGGAAACATCCTAGTTCAAGGAGAAACTATGTTTGTTACTTCTGGTCTAGAAGAAGAATTTGTCCTAGCGCAAGGGGAGACTCCATCCACCGCTTTCAAACTGGAAGGAGGAATCGTTCTGAAGCAAATGGAGGTTCCGCTTGTCGCTCCTAATCTTGGGAAGGAGACAAGGCTTCGATCGCTAGTCGTTACTTTTGTCAATTTTAAGAACGGAGAGTAGGTGTTTTTAAGCTCTAATTCTATGCTAAGACTAGGCATTCTATTTTGTAATTTATTCGTCTCTTAAACAAAATGTTATTAAAACAAATGATATTATTAAGGGTGGACATGCGCTAAAATAATAGTGTTGTGTACGCCACTTAGTGGGATTTCATCGTGATACGTTCTTTAAAATATTATTATTTGAATTACATTTATAAATGATTTTAATTGGATTTAAATGGCAGTTGTTTGGTATAAAACCCAAAAACTATCATATATTTTGAAGGGTAGCAATTTGGTATAAAGTCTAAAAGCATTGAGTTTGACTCCTAGGTACTACCAATTAAGGCATATGGCACGCCCATGAATTTGGGCATTGCTAAAAATCCTCTTTATTCTGATCCTATTGCCCCACGAGCACGGGTGCATATCGCACTTTATTCTGATCCTATTGCCCATGAGCACGGGTGTATATCGCACAGATATTGGCAATATTATGTAAATAATGATTTATCTGATGTTAAATTGTTCATCAGATTTTGTTTACAAACAATTTATCCAAGTTTACCAGATTTTGTGAATAACTATTTTATTTGACTTTTTATATAGAAGTACATTGGATTTTATTAGTTTCTAATATTATTTTGAGTTGACTTTTGAATATAAATTATTATAAGAATATTTTATATTTATTTTTTAGTATGCTAAAAATATTTAACTTTATCTACTAAGTATAATTATACTCACCCACCCATAAATATTGCAGGTCTGAATGAAGAAATAAATGTCAATGAAGATTGCTTGTAAAATTTGGAAAGATCTATGCTTTGATTTTTATTTTTTCAAGTTCTTTTGTTATGTATTAATTATATACATTGCACTATTGACAAAAAAATTTAAATTGAAATGCAATGAGTTCGAAGCTTGACTAGCTCTGGATGAGACCAAATTTTCAAAATGAACAAAGTCCCAAAAGTGAACAAAATCCAAAAGAAAAATAATTTTCTAATGCTTCACATGTAGGAAGGCGATAAAAAAATCAAATCAAAATTCAAAGGCTAAGATTTCGAAGCTTGACTAGCTCTGAACGAAACCAAATCTTCAAAATAGACAAAGACAAAAAAATGAGGAAAAATCTAATACTACACACGTAGGAATGGACTAAGCTTCTAGCAAAAAATTTATTATTATGTGAAGACCTCATGAGATCTCCTTACACTTAAAGTTAGCTACAAAATTCAAAATGGCTAAGAGAGGCTTTATAAGCTTCACGTAGCTACATCAAAATAAAAAAAAAATCTAAATTGCAAAGTGTTGTGTGAGACCTCATAAATCTTACATCAAAATAGCCATAAAACTAAAATGTTAAGTAACACTCGTGGACCCCACGATAAGTTTGGTTAAAAAAATGAAAATGAAATGAATGATGATGTGTAAAGAGAGTGATGAAGTGAAGAGACCAAGTCAAAGGTATAATGCCCGGTCTTCTCTCACACTTCCCACTAACTCACACTTCTTCCACTAATCAAACCGGTTCATACCAACCCTCCCACTAACCCATTTTCCATCTCCCACTAATTCACTCTCCACTTCCCACGAACTACCCTTCCAACTCACCCCACTACTTTGCTTAACCATACAACCCTCATCCTATAAATACTCTTTCGTTTCTATAAAAAGGGGTTTTTGTCTTTCAAGTCTATGGAACCTCCAAAGATAAATCTAGAAGTCCATCACACACCAAAAGACACACTAAATTCTTAAAAAACCTTAACATTCAAAAAGTCGAAGAAGATCGAGAAATTGGAAGACAAGAAGCACTTAAGAAGGAAGAAAATTTTGTGCAAGGGGAGTTCTCATCTTCATGAAAAACTTTCCTTGTTTTCTTCTTTTCTTTTCCTTTTTAAACTTAAAAGTTGTAGCCACTTCTCCTGGCAATTCTCTTCTATTATTTTAATAAAACTCTAGTTGTTTCTTCCATTTTGCCAACTAATCAAAGGGTTAAATTGATTAATCGCTACTACTCACTTCAAAGTGCAAAGAGTAGTCTTGATTAATCAAGAGAAGGTCGTCCCACATAAAAAAAAAGTTCTTCTCTATCCCTTGCAAGGAAGGATCATCCGATTCATTCCCTTGTCTTGTGCTTAGGGAACTACTGAAATCCACCAACATGAGCGACTTTATTTTTGCGAAGGCATGATAACCCTTATTTTGTAAAAAAAATTATAATTACGTAAATTAATGAATCATTATTCTTCTATATATAGTTGATCTTAACCCATATTTTGTCATTAAGAATTGGCGGTACTTTAACCTTTAAAGTAATTTAAAATGTGAGGGCACTACACCTTCATATTATTGTACAAATAAAAAAATATAACTCAACTCAACATGATGGACGACCAATGGAGTAGGAATATGTTCTCTATTCCTTGAAATATAATATTCATTTATCCTTGAAATATAAGATGTAGTATAGTTGGTGCAAGGAAAAAACGTTGGCCCATGCAGGATTTGAACCTGGCTAGTCTAGCGCCCGCAATGCATCCTAAAGCAAAGTGAGCTAATGGACCTTCATACTATTGTATAAATAAAAAATATATGACTCTTGACATGATTGATGAAATTCACTATTTATTGAAATATAATATGTAGTGTAGTTGGTACAAGAAAAAAATTCCTTGAAATATAATATGTGGTGTAGTTGGTACGAGGAAAAGAAAACATTGGCCCATGCAGGAATCGAACCTGACCAGTCCAGCTCCCGCAATGCATCGTGAAGCAAAGTGAGCTAATGGGCCTTCATACTATTGTATAAATAAAAAATATATGACTCTTGACATGATTGATGAAATGGACTAGGAATATGTTCTTTATTCCTTGAAATATAATATGCACTATTTATTGAAATATAATATGTGGTGTAGTTGGTACAAGAAAAAACACATTGGCCCATGCAGGATTCGAACCTGGCCAGTCCAGCTCCCGCAATGCACTGTGAAGCAAAGTGAGCTAATGGACCTTCACATTATATTATACAAATAAAAAATATACAACTCAACTCGAAGCAAAGTGAGCTAATGGACCTTCGTACTATTGTACAAATAAAAAATATATGACTCAACTTGAAGCAAAGTGAGCTAATGAACCTTCATACTATTGTACAAATAAAAAATATATTAACTCAACTCGACATGGCTTAAGAAGTCCTCTTCACAAGCTAAAGGAATTTTTTTTTAGTTTTCAAATTATTTGATTTTGAAATACTAATTAGGACAATTGATATGAGGCAAATGAACTATCACTCATCCCTATTGCACAATTAGTATGCTTTGCTTGTGAGTTGCTATACGGGAGCAAACTTGCCGGGCTATGCTTCCAAATTAACGATTTCTAATTTTTACAAATTCATGGTGGTTATTTTATGTTTGGCCCCTTTACTCTATTCCCTTAATGCAAATTTCATTTACAGTCATACTTCTAAACTTGGATTTCAAAACCCCCTAAGAAATATTCTCCGCGTCTCATGTTAATAGTTACATTTAGTAAAAAAAACTTCTCTCATGTTAATAGCTCCAATTGAGTGGGGTTAGTATTTAAAAAGTCTCTCATAAGTTTATTTTTTATTATTTTAGTTGTTTTAGTCCCACTATTCAATAAAACATATTATTTTTCAATAAGGCAATTAATGTAGGATGAAGGGAGCACTTCAAGCATAATGAAAGTTTTTTTTGCTAATTTTGGACTGTTGTTATAATTATGCCTATAAATCAAGTATGTCATGTAGAGTGGCTGGCTAGCGGAAGCATGGTGGTCATGAGCCCGGGGGTAGCACACCAATCAAAAATTAATTATTTATAACAATCTACACACAAACATGCATACACACACACACACACACACACACACACACATATATATATATATAAGAAATAAATCATTAATCAAATAGCATGCATAATATAAAATTGAATTAAGGAGCAAGGACGTACTGACCTTGGGCTATCCAGCCTCTTGCACGCCCTTGAATCAATCAGTCTTCCTCCAAAGTCACAAGAAACAAGAGTAGAGAATGAGGATTACCTTTCTTATGTGTCGATCCCTTAATTACCTTGAACTTGGATTCAAATCTTAGCAATCAAAGCCTCTACTTAGATACTTGAAGCCCCAAATCAGTGAGCTATTCTTCCAATCTTACACCACACGCCGGAGGAGAAGGTAGGAGGGAGAAAGAGGGAGAAGGAAGGGGCAACCAGCCCTAGACAAGAGGAGGCTGCATCACACAGGGAGAGAGGGGGAGAAATTGGGAGAGAGGAGAGACAAGAGTAGGGCAGCCTAAATTTAGGGCTTCTCCTCTCCCTTTCTCCCTTAAATATCCCCACTTATTCCTCTTAAGTGGGCTCACTAAATGGCCTTCAAGAGATGGGCTTACATATTAAAATTTTGGCTTAAACATAAGGGTCAAACACAACGGGAGCGGGCTCTATCTCTTAGAGACCGCGAAGGCCTGGACCTCCTGTACACGGCCAAGCCCGTGACATTCTCGACCTCTCACTAACCAAGGGTCCTACCGACACATAATTCACGTATTTGGGCCCCACAATATATTAATGCACATCCTAGTCATATGCCTTATGTGCATGTATGAAGTAGGCGGGTCCCAATCAAATTAGTATAACAATAGTTCATGTGGGGTCGGCACAATTGCCTCTACCACCCTTGGACTTTGTGCCCTAGACCGAAACATGACCGAGTCCATACCCTAGTCTAACACGCCAGCCAACGGAGTGGCTGCTATTGAAACCAATCATTGACAATTACATTATGCTGAGCTGCAATATTTTTTATTTATGCCATGCCAACGTCATGTCTACTGGAAGAAGTTAAGTTACGATTTTTGCCACCGCTGAAGAACCACTCTGTAGGGTTGTTTGTGATTAATGCCATCATGGACCACTTTTTATCCCCAATGGGAATGCCTACTGCCATGGGGGAAAGGGCGTTCATAGCTTTAGATACATAATGCCTTTGTCAATCTATAATGCTTTTGGTCTTAGTGATGAATTTTAGGCAATAGGCTCTCTAAGTTTGTTGTTTTTATTTATTCTTATTCTCTTACATTAATAATTTTATTTAATTTTTTAAAATAAATTAATTTAAAAAACTAAATAGAGCTATTAACTTGGGATGGAGAGAGTACTTAATAGGTACTAAAAGATAATATAAGTAGCTATTAAAGTGGAAAGCAGATCTAGCCTTTACTGCATTATGTCCCCGCATCTAATCCCATTGCAGCATTTAGTATGACGGTGTGTGTCTTATCAACCCCCCAAAAAAGTGGAAAATATTTGGAAATTTTAAGAAATTAAATTTATATTTTTAGTTGATTAAGAGAGTTTATTTGAAAACATTTAAGTTATCTATGATGAATTTATTGATTTTCTTCATCCAAACTGCGTTGATCCCAAGTCAGAGCCTCCCTTATTTAGTGGGAAAGGAGCAATCGAATATTCATGAATGAATGTCTCCTAAGCGAATTCTATTTATTGTGTAAATGCCAAGTCAGAGCCTATGTCATAGCAAATTCATATTTGCAAGATCATCCAAGAATCCCCTTTCATTGTTGAAAGATAACAATTGAAATTTCTTTTTAATTCTTTTTGCTTTGTAATTCCCCAGTTTTTAATAGAAGGGAGTTTCCTACCCTCCTTTTTATACCCAACAAAAAGAACAGAATGATAAACTCTCGAATAGTATGAAAAATTATCCGGCCTCTGCTGAAGAGGTGTGGAAATCCAAAAAATATTACAAACATTTTCATCTTTGAGAAGGAAATGAAAGCTTGACAATGATAAAGAAGTCGTTTCTGAACATCTATTCAAGGGAAGCGAGTTGACGTTATTTTTCTATGGTTCTTACTTCGTCATCCTCTGCACATGTGATAATCGGCCAAGCCGCAGCTCATGCAAGTTGCATGACATGGACTTTAGACAAAGTGTGGCTTCACAGGAAAAAAATGTCTCGAATCTGCTGGAAAGTTTTGTCCGTCAGTAAGCGTGAGGCTCACCATTGGAAAAAAAAGAAGTAAATACATCCTATCATTTGTGTTGTTCACGAATAAAATAGATGGGAAAACCACCTCATGATGCTCGTACTCCTATATTTAAAAAAATAATATTTTTTATTAAATAGTAAAACTTACATCTTGGATAAAGAAAAATAAGTTTATAATACTTTTTTTAAGTACTTAATTATTTAAATTTAGCAAAATAAAACTATTTATATGGAATAAATTTTTTTTCCAAATATAGCTATTAATTTAGGGTAGAGGGAGTATTAGTTTGCCATTGGTTTGCGAACCTATTTGAGCATATTTGGGGTTCAAAAATACACACTACTAAGACTTGTTAGTATGAGCCCAAGCTCAAGTGCTTTAGAATAAGTTCGGCATCCCAAATTATCAGATTCGATTTGTCCATGTCTCTTACTCAAGGGCAGTCAGATTTGAATTTTCGCACTTACTCTCTTTTCACACAAACCTTTGGGCAACTTACCAGAGGTGTAAGCCAAAACTCATTAATTTTTTCCAGTAAACTCACTTATCATGAGCATAACAGTAACTATTAACAAGTCAAACAACCTAAGATTTGAATGGGTCTCTATAGTGAGCATATATACTCCCTTCGTCCCATATTAATAGTTATATTTGGAAAAATAAAATTTTATGAACGGTGAAACTCATATCTATGAGAAGGGAAAATAAATTTATGATACTTCTTTTTAAGTATTTAACTATTTAAATTAAACAAAATAGAATTATTAATATGGAACAAACTTTTTTTATCTGATAGAGCTATTAATTTAAGACAAAGGGAGTTTTATACAAAAATTAAAACAAATGTCAACAAGTGTGTGACTCGTAGGATGGTCATCCCAAAGGTTATCATGTAGATAGACCAATGTGGGTTAAACATTTTCCTCATCCCAATCATATGAATTTGGGTTCATGCATACCATCTAATTTTCACCAGATGGTGTACATTATTTATGGGGCTGTCACACCTAAGAATTATGCACATATTCTCTTTAAAATTCATGAATATTTTTTTGCAATATAAAAGTTATAAATATAAAGAAATGACAAAATCCAAAACATGTGAAAATCATCTAACATTTATTTTCCTACATAAATTTTTCTAAATCATTGTATGACCAAACCAAACATTATCAGGAGTGAATCTAAAATCAAACATATAAAATAATTTGCCATAGCCATGAGCTTAATCACAAATATATCCTAGACATATCTAAGTACAAGTCCTAAAATAGTCTGAAGTATAAAATCCAATATACAAGTCCAAAAAAGAAACATCTCATCTCACCCAATGCAACAAATCCATAATATATACAAGTAGTGATAGAAATAATAAAGACTCGATGTGAAACAAAGTTATACCTGAGCCAACAATGATTGATTCACCAATAGAAACAATAGTCCATCTTTAAGAGCTCTTACTCAAATACCTACAAATTCCTCCTTAACATGCGGGGCTAAAAAGAGGAAAAATGATCATTTCATATTCAGTAGAGTTCTAATAAGTTAATTGTATAAGTCCATACGTAGATGTTTTTATGAGATTTTCACAAAAATTAAGCATAAAAAAACATAATCTCATAATGCAAAGTATCTATACTCAAACACATGTCATCTTACCACTTGTCTTACAGATTCTATCTTACTTGTACTATCGTACTTAAATTCGTATACTTATAATCTTACTAAGAACACTACAACAAATTTGGCCCTTTACAACAATTAATTTATAGCAAAAGATACTAATTTATAGCAAAAGGTTTTTTGCGACAAAAAAAGTTCGTCCAATAGGTGTTGCAAAAGGCTCATCTCAAAAGGTTTTTTGCAACAAAATTAATTGTCCCAAAAAGTATACATTGCAACAATATTATACGTCGCAAAAGATAAGTTTTTTTGTCACAAATTACTATAATTATATTTTGATAAAATCCAAAAAAATTTGTCGCAAAAAAATAAATAATTTTGTATTTCTGACGAAATAAATTTGTTGCAAACATTTTTTTCAAAATTATAAATGTGTAGTATTTGCAACAATAATTAATTATTCAAAAATGAGAAAATATATTTGCCACAAATATATTTGTCCTATAAACTACTTTTGATTTATTGTCTTTAGTATTTGTGACAAATTGTTTTGTCCAAAAATGTATATGCAAGACTATTTGGGACAAAAAAACATTTGTTGCAAAAGCATTTGAAATTTGAAAAAAATATTTTCTTGTAAAAAAATACATTTAAACAAAATTAATAAAATTTCAAGTTAAACTTGAACTTAAATATTGCTACTTCCACAAAAAAGCTCAACATAGTCTTCTCCAATAATATATAAAATTCAATTAAAAAAGGGGGAATTATTTAAATAATAATTTTAAAAAAATTATTTACCAATTCGAACGACTTTGGAAAATATTTTCTGAAGTGGTGTTATTTTACTGTGCAGGCACGAAGTTGGCACTTGCATAACTTTTTTTAAAAATTTTAATTGATTTCGTCCTTTAGAATGACAAAATCAAGTTTAAGTTGATTTCGTCGTTCCAAAAGACGAAATCATTTTTTTAAAAAAAGTGATTTCGTCCTTTAGAAAGACGAAATCATGTTAAGTTGATTTTATCCTTCTAAAGGATGAAATCACATGAATTTAAAAAAAAAAGTGCATGGATCTCTGCATGGACAGACGATTGCATGATCTTGCTAGCGTTGTCAGGCCGACAGAGCGAGGTCAACGATGCCAATGCCCCCTCCGGGGGCACCGGAGTTGTGGTCAAAATCCAGGTAGAAGATCTCGCGAAAGGGGTTGCATTAGTAAATGCAGAAGCTGCGGTTAGTGCTGGCAGTGAAGCAACCATAGTCCGGGTTAAAGGAGAGGTGTAGGAAGGTGTCGAGGGTAGAATTTTCGGGGAAATCCTAAAGGGGGTAAGGAGGAGAGGTGCGAATGAGAGGGGGGACGAAGAAACTCGAAAGCAAGGGATAGGAGTCCTCGTCACTGGAGTCTAGAGGATCAAGTTGTGTCGGGTCAAAGAAGAAGCTGCCTTGGTTCAAATCGGGGTTGGTGGTATCGGGGTCGGGGCCGGAGAGGGGCAAGGGGGAGGTGGGCATAGAGAGGGTGGCCATCATCCAATGGGGCAACGAGGGATATGGAGGGGGTGTATCCAATGAAGGTGGGCAAGAGCAAGAGGGTGGAAATGGAGGATTTAAAAAAATTAAGTAATTTGCATTTGGTGGAGGTGGGTAGAGTAGGAAGGTAAATATGGAAGATTTAAAAAATTAAGTGATCAATTACATGGTGTATGTGTTATTTGTCTAATTGTCATACTCAATTACATCACCTGTTGTACGTATTTGTCATAATCAATTGACTTATTTTTCAATTATGTTGTTTTATGTGCATGCTATTTTAAACCATAGAAGTATGTTGTTCTAAACTATATAAGTATTGTGATTTCCAACGACAAAATCACCTTAAATGATGAAAAGCTGATTTCGTCATTTGAAACGACGAAATTACCTTAAATAACGAAATTTCCTTAAATAACAAAATTTCATTGTTTCAAACAATAAAATCACTTTGTTTTAAAACAATTTCATCATTTAAAACAACAAAATCAACTTAAACTTGATTTTGGCTGGTACCCACGTGGCAAAAACCAGCACTACTTTAAGAAAGAATAGTTTAAATTGGTAAATATTTTTTTAATTATTATTTAAATAACTTTTCCTAAAAAAATTAACAATCTACAAAAGTGCACCTCCTTATTATACATAAAAACTAATACTATAAATTACATAGATGAAAAATAAAACCAATACTCATGTAAACTCCACTTAAACTCTCAAGGAAACATATTGAACTACCTTGTGTGTCTCATCCCTGAAATCAAACTCATTGATAGTACATGACAACCTTTTATCAAATTTATGCCTCCCTAAATATTGACTTAGCCTTTTGCGACAAAGCTCTTACTTCCACGACTATTTCTTCTCTTATCTGCTAGTAAACCTTTAGAATATGTGTGTATCTTCCACAATATCCAATTAATGCTACCATCCTTTCAACATATTGAAGCCCAGATCCCTTTTCCCATTTAAGCCACTTTATCTCATGCAACAAAATAATCAGACACAACAACAATTCAAATACATCGCCAAGAAGCTCTTTCTCAGTCAGCACTAACAAGAACCATAATCCACATTCTCCCAACTGAAAGGTGCCACTGAACCAATTTGAGGTAATCCTCTGAAAAGCAAGCACACATAAACACAGACGGCTGCAATTGCTAGCATGGAGTGAATATATGGGCACGGGCGCTGAAGAAAGCCTTGAGCACCAAGTATGTGCAACCATCTGTTGATACTGATGGCATATTGTGCACAAGACCTGGCTTGCAATGGCTGTGGGTTCACTTTGCCTGGCTTTGTTTTGATCCCTGACTGATCTACAGAGAATATTGCATCGGATACAGGTATTGTCACCCGACAATTTTGCCTATCTCTGACCTTCCTGGCCACCAATCTGTTAAGAGTGGTGATTTCTCAAGAAGGCATACATGTAAGAAGTATGCTTGTTTTCGTCCATTACAGAGCTCCACCAATTCAGGCCAATCTGAAGAATTTAAATAATGTGAGTTAGTGTATCCAAGATTATTTTTAAAAGACCCTTAAAATGTTTGATATAGAATTACCTCTTGTGGATCATTTGTCAATGCATCAACCATATGCAAGCAGCCATATGCGAAGGTGTGACACCACCAGATCCCACCATATTTGGAGGGAAGAGGTATTTCTTCGAGGCATCAGAACGTAATTCACAAAATCATGAAGAAGCATATCAACCATTTTTCTACATTTTCTTTTCACTGCCCTGTTCAAAAGCAGAACCTCCGCTAGCAGATCCAGCAATTCATTTGATAACCCATTATTATCAGTGTTCCCTTCAAGCAGAATGTCAAGTAGAGTTCGAACAAGGGCTGTCCAATCTCGCTCAATAGAGTACGTAAAGAGAAACTTAAATCGAGGACGAGAAAACCCCCCACTGGGAAGCTGTTCCAAAGAACATTTTCTTTGGAATATCCATCCAAGTTTGTTGAGGAAATGCAAAGCATCCTCCCTCGACCTTGGCCGCCCCATATACTGATATTGGTCTTCTACAACAATATCTTCCATTTTCAGTTCATCCTCGGATTCAGATTCTAAAATTCTTAGTTCTTGACAGACTGACGCATCAGCTATTATTAGGGGGAAACTATTCCCTTTGAAACCATTCTCCGCTTAAACAAGTAAAAAAACATCAGCAACACATGATTACTATATTATAGCATCACATTCCGCTGCATTAAAATCAAGTTCATTCCATTTATACAGATCTGAGTGCACCTATGGGACACCACAGACCTCAAATTCATCATTGTACAAAGAATAGGCATAAGAGAAAAGAACAGGGTAATATTTTTGTATGCACATCAGAGAGAGGGAGGGAGCGATTTCTAACGCTAAGTAAACTGAGAACTTAAAATCAGTTCATACCGCAATAAAGCATCGACCCAATTTAGAGGATAGTCCATTAGGGAAGACGAAATTCTCTGTGCATGAATCATCATAAATTGTGCCCAAGCAAGCAAGGGCTGACACCTCTTTTGAGGTATACCCTCCCAAGTATGTGCAATGAATTCTACATTACATAACAAAATTTTGTGAGTATAAGAGAAGCCAAAAGAAAGTCATGTCACAAGGCTTATCCACCCGCTAAGTCATCTGTCCTTACTTTGTTCCAGGGATTGTCAAATTGTGACCTCTCAACACAAGCAAGGTCTCCTGCCCACCAACAACGGCAAGAGGTGAAACAGAGATGAGCTCTGGTGCACTCCACGTTTTCCATGATTTACAAAGACGTATATTGCCTAAAATTAACAATTTCACATACATTAGACCAGTACCGACATTCACTGCCACAATAAACTTCCAAGTTATTTTTTTGTGCCGACATGTACAGCTTGTATCAGCAATTAAAGTCAGCCACGCCTTTCAAAAAGCAAAAAATCTAACAAGAATATGGTAAGTAACATAACATAGAAAGACCTACCATCTTTATGTGATGCTAATTGTCTCTCAGTCTGGACCAAAAAACTGCCACTTCTTGAAAATTTTGATTCTGAACCCTTAATTAGTGAACTGACACGTTGCAGTAGATCTTCTTGCAACTACAATGAACTAATGCCAACCATCATTTCCGTAGCTAACAAAGTGACTCAAAGAACAACACACCCTGGGAGAATATAGCTCTCCATCTCAGAAGGGCTATTAGACAGCCAATTGAATATCTGGTAGGGAAAAACAAGAATATACATTTAAAAAACGTCAGACTTTGTAGTCACAATCATATTCCTGTGGACATATTAATCAAAATTTTCCAATAATTGAAGCAATACCCGGGCCATTTTTATGATCCCTTACCTGGTTTTTTATTGTCCCTGGAAAATGACTAGGGTCCTTGTCAAAAAAGTTTAAGCATGATTTGCCCAGTCCGATCCTGAAGAGCAAAATTAATTTGAGCACAGGGCATAAAGCAAAATCAACTCTTGTCAAAATATCCTCGCCCCCAACCCACTCCCACTCATTTCTCATTTATATAAAGCAATAGAAATAGTAACCTAAGCACAATTTCACTGTCAGCATATCCAATAAAAAATAGAAAAAAAAAACACAAAAAAAAATTACCTGGCTAACAGAATTAGAAGTGAAAGGTGAGCGATTTGAGCCAGATGAAGATGTGTATCCTGCTTGGTAAGGTGGATGATGTCCTACAAGCTCTTGACTTGAATATCCAATCTCCTTCACATTAAAAATACCACCTTCGACTCTACAAATTGATAGAGAGACAGCAAGGAAGATGTTTTGGTTAAAGAAAATATCCCAGAAAATCTTTAGAGGGAGACATAGATATGAAGATGGAGGATAACCTGGCTTCCACGAAATAACCAGTCGGCCAAAATCTAATTGCAGTGCTGCGAACTAAAGATGAAGATGGTCAATGAAGAGGAGGATGGTCAAGGTTGGGGCTTGCACTGTCGTGGAGGGAAGAAGGTTGTGGGCGTGGAGGTGGGAGCCCGATTCTAGCACGATGAATCCAGAATCATTTGGACGTCAACTCCATTGAAGCCCTATTGCAGCAGAGTATGATATCGCTATTGGGCACCAGCAGACTTGGGAAATCTTGGAAACTATTGAACAGATCCTCATGGCCGAGTGGGCTACTGGCGGGAGAGGAAAATTTTATTTGCGCGGGAGTCCTATTCATGACTGAGTGCATGCCAGTGAAATATTGGTCACGGTTTTGCCTCAGGATAGGCCGGGTTCATAGGCCCGACCTGGAGTTTAAGTTCTTTGGACCCAACTTAGTATAGGAAAAAAATTTGTTGGACCTATTTAATACAGGAACTCAATGTTTTGGACCCAACCCAACCTAAAATAAGAGTAGGGATGCTACTTAGGTCGGTTATATGATAAAATCTGACTTGACCCGACCTTAATGGGTTAAGTTTAAGTTTTTAAATTTAATTTGAATTCCTATTCGGGTCGGATTAAGGATTATTATTTATTAAATGGTATCAAGTTCAAGTTTGGCAAAACCCTACCCAAATATGGTTATAAATAATATTTTATTATAATTTTTTTTATATTTTGATAAAACTTTATTTAACCTGACCAGACTCGATCAGGTTTTCAACCCGAATAACTATTTAGGTTAGATTCGGGTTTACCATTTATTAAAGGGTAGCATGTTTAAGTGTTTGGAAAAACCCGAACCCAACCTGGTGGCATCTCTTGATAAGAGGAAAGAAACCTAAAAACCCAAAATAAGAATCAAGAGTCTATCTTGAGTCGCGTTGATTGTAATAATTAAAGCCAAACCAACCTTATTTTGGGTTTATTCTATCTATGAAAAATTAGAAGAAAAAAATAACTCAAGGTAAATATGGTTTTGTAATTTAATTAGGAACTCAAGTGAGGTTCATTCTTGGGTTTTTCACGTTCTCTATCCGACCTGACCCGATATTTACTCAAATATTTTTTCTTGGACTCGACAAGACCCGGGTCAATCTTAGGTCGGGTTTTGGTTTTCAACACAACCCTGAGTTGCAACAGGATTCATGACGTGCCCGATGCAAAAATAAACATATACAATTTGTGATGCTTCTTTGCCAATAGTGTACAAATTTTATTCTATTGTATTTACCTCCTCTCCTCCTCCTCCTCCTCTCTCTCTCTTCCCCTTTTGCAACGCTTCAAATTGAAGCATGGAAAAAAGGGAAGGCAAGGAAATTTCGCCCATGCTATATACCCCCTCACCCCCCAGCCCTTATTATCGGCTTCCCCACCCTTCAATTTGCCCCTGCCTGAGTCCTCAATTGGACTCCCTGACAACCCCCCCACCAGGTTCTCCCCTTTGTCGAGAGGGAGATGGAGAAAGAGGGGTTGTGTTGGATCTGCCTCGGTCACCAGATTCTAGCACCGTCCCACTTTTCTCCAGCCCCGACCCACCCCTCTCCCCAGTCCCCCCGTCTTCTCTCTCCTTTTTCCAGCTAGGGGGGAGGCTCTTAGGTGCCAGTTTCTCCTCCGGAATTCAGCTCCCCTCCCCAGCCATCCCTTGCTCCCCTTGGCCCCCCCTCCCTTATGCTCTCCCTTCCTCTCTCTGCCGCCCCCTCCCTCCCCCGCCCCTCTAGACCGGCTCCCCCACCGAAGGTAGGATATATTTTAAATTTTTTTTCTTATTAGTGACACTTTTAAAAGCATCACTAATAACCATTTTTTATTTGGAAAATATTAATCATTTGTTCATAATCATTTTATACCTATTAATCATTTTTTAAATATCACATATTATTTAAAATATATTAATCAATCAATTTATGTATTTATATTTTTTTACATATTAAAATACGTATCCATTTAATTTATTATATCCTACATATGATATATGGTGCTACATAACTAACATATATATATTTATTAAATTTTTTATTTTAAAAATGAACTTTAGTCATATATAAAAATTATTTAATTTAAAAAAACTATAAAAATTTTGATTTTAAAAAAATGCCACCAATGACATGTTTGGAAACTCATTAAAAATAAGCATAATAGAGTTTATAAAAATATATGCATACAAAATATACTTATAGTTTGTTAACTTAGTGGAAATCCATTTGAAATTTTTTTTTTACTTATACAATTTTTGATTTTAATAATAAATATTTTAAATACTATTTTTGACGAGTTTTAAAATATGTTATAAAAATTCCTATTTGCCACAAACTAGCGAACTTGTTGCAAACGGTGTACATTTTTTTGTGAGAAATTTCTTAAATTCTCTCAAATATATAGTTTTTTAAATAAAATAAAATAAAGTCTATTTAGGATATATTTTGAATTTGGTTACAAAAATTGATACAATTTATCATAAAACTACTTACTCGTCTCAAACAATTAGCTAGTCTTTGTGACAATTTAAGGTTGTTGTTGCAAATGATCTCTTATTTTCAAAGTACACCCTTTTGAGATGAATTTTAATATTTGTCCCAAAAAATAACTTGAAGGACAAAAAATAATTTGTTGCAAAATGTTCGGTTGTAAGGCTTTTGCGATGACTACTTAAAGTTGTCACAAAAGCATTTACAAAAAAATTATTAACATAAACAATAGATCGTTTGCGACAAACTTAATTTTTATTGCAAAAACTTGTGATGTTTTGGAATGACATTATTTTGTTGCAAAAAGGGGATTGTATTTATGACAAAATAAACAATGTGTTGCAAAAGACTTTATTGTTAGCGACGAACAAACCTAGTTGTCGCAAAAAAACTCACATTTTGCATATGTATAGTGTTTTTGCAACAAATTTTAAAATTGTTGCAAAAAATATGCTATTAGCGACAAAATTGTGTTTGGCAAAAGATTTTGTTTCAAAAGGGTCTTTTTGTTGTAGTGGAAGTCTTAGTTACTCAGAATCTTACAAACTTACTCTTACAGTTATACACATACTTGCACAATTAAATTCTCAACAACGAGAGCTTATTACAATTTAATTAACTTTAACATCAAAGAAAAGAAATGTCATTTGGGCATCACCTTAACTTCAGGGGAGTAACTAGATGCATGAACTTTTTTGAAAGTAAGACATACTTATGCTTATGGGGCATAAGATCAAACAGGTAAGAGTAGATCCATGATATTATTTTCCTGAGCACGCAAATACCAACACTCGGGGGGCTATACAATACCAACTAAAGGCAAAAATCATACAATATCTCTTTTGGTTAGAAATCATACAATGAGCCATATGAGCAAAAAATCATGTAATGACAACTAAGGGTTGAACTTACAATGTTTTCAATATGACATTAAACTTTTGGGCTTAAATACATAACTAGGACAAGACTGACAAAATATACAATGCTCTCAATAGAGCATCAAATGTTTGGGCTTAAATACAACATCTCGCAAGATAACACTATGGCCAGACATGAAAAATACGCAGCTGACTAATTACTGATTGGCACAAACATGGAACTGAATCCGTCAAACCCCTAATTGCCAAATGGCATATATGTTTCTTTTCTACTTTCACTAATTTTCTTTATCTTTCCTCTCTTTCTTTTCTTTTTTTCTTCCTCTTTTGTGCTAAAATATCTTGTGGTGTGTCAAGGCCCACGGCCTATAACTAAGCTGCACACCTAACTCTATGGTTACTAATACTGAGTGAAATATGAAAAATAAATACACCAAAACATCAAATTTTTGCATAAAAAATGAGCAAAAAATAGTAAAAATATCACAAAAATTTGTAAAAAAATCACAAATGTTTTGGAAACAACCACCCACCCTTTTTATTAATATGCATCATCAAATATCAATTGAATAGTATTTAGAAGGCTCACAAACTCTTACTAATAACTTACTTTCATTACATTCCAGTCCATAATACGTACGTTATGCTTATACAATTAAGCTCTAAAATCTTATTATCTTATAGTCCTCCATATGGGAACCAAACCCTAAGTCTGCCTACTCATTGAAACCTGAAGTCTTTGCTTGCTACTCCAATGTTCAATCCAATCCAAAGTAACCCTAGCCCGTTGTTAATACGCCCAATGACATCAAATAAAACACCACAAATCCATACCAAAGCCCATACATAACCAATCCAACATAACTCTTCATACATCGAATATACCTCTAGAATACTCATCATTCATTGCATAAGCATACAATAATCCATCAAATTAGCATTGATGAAATTTGTCATACTAGCATACCTTAATCCACCATTGAATTGACAACATGCATATGACATAAATATCTCATCATATAATGCTAGCATGCTACTAATCAATTGAAGCATGATCCATGAAATTATGGGTTTAAAGTAGTCCTCTTCCCCATGGTCCATGCCTGTCCAATGATGAGCATGTGATGGTGGCAGCATAGGTAACCAAAGGCATCACCTAGTCGAGAGAGAATGTAGTCCGAGGTGTTAGGGAATGTCAGGGGTAGTTAGCCAACAAGATGGGAGGCATAACTAAACTCCAATTGGAAAATTTGAGGTCCATGGTAATGCACTAGGGGTGTCCAGGAGTGCGGTTGCATCAGAAGAAATTCGGCGCCACCTTTCTCCCCCTCCCCCCCCTCTGAGCAGGAGGAAGAGGAAAAGGGCGACATTGGATTTCTCTTCCCCTCCCCAACCTTGCCTACCCCTCTCCCCTATTCCCTCTCACTCTTTTATGCAGTCCCTCCCTTGCGATGCACAGAGGAGGAGGAGGAGGAGGAGGAGAGTGGTGCTGCCCCTCTCATACCCCCTACTTGCCCCTTCCCTTCCAATCGGAGGAGGATGGGCTTCGGCCAGAGTCCAAAGCCCCTCCCCTACCGAACTCCGACGCCCATCCTGAAGTCCTCTGTTTCCAGGGGATTTTATTTTTTTATTTTATATTAACAACTCTTTTGTATACGTCACTAATAACTATTTTTATTCATTTTTTCTTTTTAACAACACTGTCGAAGACATCTCCAATAATTTTTTTTATCATTTTTAAAAAAGATTTTCTTATTTGTGGCTCTTTTTGAAAGCGTCACTAATGATTTTTTTTTTATTAATTTTTTCAAAAAATTTCTTATTAGGGATGCTTTCATAAGCATCATTAATAATTTTTGTATTATTTTTATTTTTAGTGGCACATAGGCAAGCGTTGCTAATAAGATGCTTTTATTTTTAAAAATTTTTTATATTAGCGACGCTTTATAGAGTGTCACTAATAATTAATTATTAGAGACGCTTAAATTTAAACATCGCCAATAATTTACTATTAGCAACACTTATTAAATCGTCATAAAAAATAATTAGTGACGAAAAAGAAATTGTCGCTAATAGCAGACTATTAGTGACGCTTCATCTTAAACGTTACTAATGAGCAATAACAACTTCATTTTTATCGATGCATTTAGTAATACTTTTTAAGCATTGTTAATAGTCATTAGTGCACTTGTATGACTAGTAGCGATGCTTGTCATTTTTGTTGTATGGAAAGTAAAGTATTATATATACTTTAAGATAAAATGTATTTGGTTTTAGCAAAGGAGAGAGAGATGATGTCTTACTTCTTTAATGACCATAATATAATATGTCAAACAATTTGGTTAAGGAGAATTATCAAAAATCTCAAATGTGAGTAGGCATAACTAACAATATGTTGTGTAACAATATGTTGGACATTGCATAGAACAAAATCTTATCTTTTATGGAATAACAAAACATATTGAGTTGAGACTTCACTATGTAAGAGACTTTGGTAAAGAAAAGTGAATTTGAGTTGAAGTTTATCAAGATTAATGATCAATTAGCCGATATGTTTATCAAATTAATAATAATTAAAAATTTATATACTTTAAAAATCTTATGAAAATAACAAAGTAAAAAAAAGTTTTAAAAGTAAGTCAAATAAAAAAAAATACTTTATAATTTTTATCAAATATATAAGCATTTAAGTAATCTTATATATAGAATCTTTAAAAAATAGAATCTTTCTTCATCGATTATATAAGGGTTTTTTGGAACATCACTAAAAAAACCAGTGTGTTTTTGGCCCCTTTGTATAAAGATCTTCATATTTTGTACTGCCCATCTTCACCCATCTACTACAAATATTCCTAGCAGCTTCCGTTCAACCAATCCGAAGCCACCGCCACGAAATGGTCAATAGAGGTGGCTGGTCTTGCCTTCGCCTCTGCAGTCGCCTCGTAGAGCAACAAAAGGTCGAGCCATCGTTCGACTGACTCTTTAACTTTTTAGAGGCCATGGGAGATTTGAGGGACAGCATGGGAATCGGCCTTCCACAGGCGGAGATGTCCGTCTCTCTGCGGCAGCTGGACATCTCGGACGTCGACGATTTCATGGTGTGGGCGACGGACGAGCGGGTGTACCTCTTCTCCTCGAGGGAAGTCTACACCTTCAAAGAGGCCGGGATTGACTACATCAAGGAGCATGTCCTTCCCCACCCCTGGTTCCGGGCCATCTGCCTCGCTGGCCGCCCCGTCGGCTCCATCTCCGTCACCCCCGGCTCCGGCAATGACAGCTGCCGTGCCAAGCTCGGCTACCGTCTGGCCTCCGCCTACTGGGGTCAGGGCATCGCCACACGGGCAGTGAAGATGGTGGTTTCGTCGGTTTTCCAGGAGTGGCCGCACCTGGAGAGGCTGGAGGCTCTGGTGGACGTGGACAACCAAGGCTCGCGGAGGGTCCTGGAGAAAGCCGGCTTCCAGAAGGAGGGCGTCCTCAGGAAGTACTTGCACCTCAAAGGGAGGACGCGGGACATGGTCATGTACAGCTTCTTATCCACCGATCCCAAGCCTCAGGCCCCCTGAACATGTTCATTCTCTGTAATTAAATCTCATGTTCTGTTCAATTGCATGCTTCCTAAGTTAAAAACTACAAACTGAATGCAGAGGAAGATGAAGTTACTATCTCATGATCGAATTCAATCCCGAATGAAGATATATTGTACCTACTCGAAGTAAAAAAGAAAAAAAATTCAAGAGAGATGGGAGTAAATTCTTGCAAAGCCGATGACTGCTTGCTGACGAATAGGACGGTCTTTCTTTCACTTGCTGCGTCTTGTATATGGACATCCATGAAGCTGAAGCCCCACCAAAACACAGTATCATTGAAGCTCATGCAGAAACTAGAATGGAGGGGAATTACATGGAAAAACTTCAAATGGTAATGAAGCGATCTAAAGAAGCGACGAGGGAGGCAATACGGAGGGGTTCAACGAAAAGAAAACAGAATAGGGTGGGAGGAAAGATCGTTTCCCTGTCACAAATCACTTGAAACCAAAGCTATTTTAGAGTCAATAGTGTGGTCAATTGTTCACTGTTTAGGACTTTGGCAAAAATATTCTTCAATGATCTATTCTATTTCTCTCCTGGAAAAAATCGCAAAGAATATTTAACTCCAATCCATCTACTTTTGAATATTATTACAATTTGTGTCCTTTTTTTTCCATTCTTTTCTAAACACTTACATTAGATATTTTCTATGAAAGTCCTAAACTGTTTGTGCCTATGTATACTTGATTTTTACCATTTTGTCTTCAAATTTCAATTACTTTGATTAAAGTCTTAAGTCAGAATACGCCTTCTTTTGACTTTTTAAGTTAATTTAAAATATGACTCGACATATCACTAAACTAGTCACACTTCATAAGACAAATTACACATACAAATAGACATAGTTATGTATATAGTCAATTATAATATATATATTACATATATTCTAATATTAGAAGTGTTAAAGAAAATTGTAAGTGATAGATAAGTGAGTGGGTACCAACTTTTTAGGGAGGTACTTATATTTTAGTGATGCAATTTTTACTTCTTTAAAAGTTAAAACTAATGTAAATTTTAAAGATATAAATATTGTGACACCCCAAAAAGTTCATTATATATATATATATATATATATATATATATATATATATATATATATATATATATATATATATATATATATATATATATATATATATATATATATTAAAAATTGTCGTGGATGCATTGGTGTGTGTGACAATGAAACCGGAGAAAAACTAATGCGATAAGAACATGGTAATTATTACATAGTCATTAGCTTGTGAGTCAGTTCTTCCCTTTATAAAGGGCAAGAATTCCAGAAAGAAAGGATACTTTAGAGACCAAGGGAGTCCAAGAGGATGTGGAGACCCTTTGGTTAAGTGTGCTGACACCGACATAAATGAGAAAGGAAAAGTAGGGAGAAATAAAGAAGAATTTCTAGGAAAATCACCTATTAGAGGTTGGAAGGAACAATTTCAACCCTTACTCTCATGTTTAATTATTTTTTTATACAAATTATGATAATTTAAAGTTGATATCTGTATTACCGGTTGAAAGGTGTTCTTCAAACTCTTATTTCAGTTGGATTTGGATTTATAAAGTTGTATTTATAGGTGTTCCAATGAAAACAATGAATTTAATTATATGAGGGAAGATTCCGTCATTGTGGAAATTGTTTTGTTCTTATTGTTAAACATCAATATATTCATCGACATGTCAACGAGAGGTTGATGGTTGAGGAAGACAAATAATTTTGAGCATTAATGTGTTGTAGGCTCATCATTGTTCAAACTGATGGCCACCGACATGGATTGACATGTCGATGCACATGTAAGTGATTAAGGCAGAAGTGTATCTTCATACTGTCAACAAGGATTGATGTGTCGGTGATGGCATCGATGGCCACCGACCCTAACAAATCAGTGGGGCAATTGATGGTACTTCAACTTATAATTTTAAAGTGAAAATTTTACCAATGTTTATACTTCTAATGAGATGTATATTAAAGTAATTTATTTCCATAATAAATGTAAATAAATATCGAAACATTTGATGGATGGTTGCGTGGATAAGGGTAAGAGAACCTTAAGATCTAGTATACCAAAGGGGTAGAGTCCCAGACCTATTGATGAATGACGTCAAGGGTCATGAGTGCCTAGTGTTGTGATGGGCTCCACTTGTGGGAGACTCATGGGTTTCTTGCTTCCCTAGGCTTGGTAGTTTATAGAATGTAGATTCACTCCCCCTGGCTTAGGAGATGGTTTAAACAAGTTATAACATTAAAAGATAAATGACTCTACTACATCACAACTATAGCATCTTGGCTAGGCCAACTGTGGCCAATTGCATCATGGCCACAACTAGTTTTTTTTTCAGTTTGTTAAACTAAGCCTAGATGGAATGGGTAAACCCTAGGGGTATACTCTGTAAGAACATATGTGGTCATATGTATTATATTGACTTATTTTGGTGAATAAAATAATGTCAAATTCATGTATAATTTAAGTCAGAATAAAATGCTTACTGTTTAAGATCACATGGTGAAGATGAAGCAAATCAAATGCCTTAGAAGTATTTTTGCACGTAAAAACATGCACACACATCACATTATACACTTAGGATAAATGGTTTATCATATTAAAGTGTGAGAGAAAAGAATGAGTGAGAAACGAGTAAAAAATTGCATAAGTATGTAAAATTTTCATCTAAGACTAATTGGGATTAAAAAAGGGATTAATCGGTTGAATTTCAGTAATGTAGGAGTAATGTAGCATCGATTGATCAATTACTATAGCAATCAATTGGCTATTGTAGCAGTTTGGTGTAAAACGAAGCCGAGAGTTGGGCAATCGATCAATTACTGTAGAGATCGATTGCCCAAGCCCATAATTTCCTAAAATAGGTCATTCTAAGTTGAATTTGATTACTATTTCAGGTCTGACACCTAAATCAACTTAGTTATCTATATAAGAGGTATTTTGGATGTGGGAAAAGAGGAGAGAAGTCATTGTTAGTACATAGAGAGATTGATGAGTCTACTCTATTGAGTTATGAGAGTATAAAGCTTTCTATTGGCTACATGCTGTGAAGGTCAATTTAATCAGCCAAAAAATAGAAGTCTTTCACAACACAGTACACACAAAGCTTAAGGAGTTGTAGCAAATCTTCAATTGGGGATTGAAGAATTAAAGGCTAAAATTAAAGATCAAGATGAGCATATTTGAGGAGGCTAGATGAAGACAAAGACAAAGTAAGTAGAAAAATAATTTCAAGTTCTTGAGGGAGAAGACTTGAAGGCCAACAATAAAAGTAATTTGTTGGTAGCAAAAAGGGGGTTTTAGGTTAGAGAAAATAACAAAGGTTGGTGGTTTGCTTGTGTCGATGTAATGTCTTGCTTACTAGTGTATTAATTTAGTCGTTGATCGACTGCTATAATTTTTTTTACCCTAGTTGGAGTTTTCTATATTAAACTTTGTGTGATCTTGCATGCTTTATGATTTGATTATTGATAAATTAATCATAAATGACTCATTAGACATTAAATTTTATTATTTCCGCTATAAAAAAATTATGCATGGACACAATATAAACGGGTTTCTATATATATATATATATATATATATTCCTTATTATTAATAAAACTATAAAGGTGATTTTCAAATGACAATAATATTCTTCTCACACTTTAGTACTAAGGAGATTACACTTGATGAAGAGCCTGATAGAGAGAAGAGTTAGAAGGAGGTCTGTTATGTTCTCTATCAGTCGCGATCCCTTGTCACCCCCTTAGAAGTTTAAATAAGAATATTTTTATTTTTAAAAAATAATTATTTATAATTTAGATAATAATTAGGGTATATATATACTTTTTAAAATATAATATAAATTCAATTTAATAAAGCTTAGGAATATATGTACTGAGTAAAGAAACCAAAATTCTGTGCAAAAGAATACGTCAAATTCATGCCATATAAAGTTTGTGGCCATTTATTAACCCGTAAAGCACGTCTCGCTTGTTGCATATATAATATATTTATACTCTTTTTCGATAATGAGTTTAATATAAGTAATATATAAGAGTCATTAATATTTAAGATTGGTAATGTATATACTAAAATTAATAATATATACGTAAATACTTATTAATATAAATATTAATAATAATAATATGTAAATATGTGCTCCCATACATAGCGTACGATCAGCTGTGAGTGAGGAACGCGAAAAATTCCCTGCGGGTAACCTGTGGAAGACACTACCACCAACTAAAAAGAGAGAGAGAGAGAGAAGGGAGCCAAAATCCACGTCGTTCTTATATCTGTTATAAAAATCAACACCCAGCGCAGCATAGCAGTATGTATTTTTTTATCTGGTGAAGGGTGGAGAAGACTTCCTTCAATTAAAATAAAAAGGGAACAAAAACTGCACAGCACAGCTCATAGAGACAAATATCTCGTAGGCCCTGTCTGGCCCACTCTTCCCAACTCGTTTCCCTTTTTTTTTTGGCGTTGAAATCGCTTAAATATTTACAAACTCAACAAACAGTACCCAGCCACCGACGAGAGTTACTTTTATATTTATATTAAAATATTTATACTAATAATAAGACTGAGAAGAGGGAAGAGAAGAAAGAGCGATTGGCCTAAAGTAAAAGTTTTATAAGAGAAAGAAGAGGGAAGCACAGAGGTGATTGTTCACAGTAAAAGTAATATGACAAAAGTACGCTTTTTCAACAGTCATGCAGTTAAGTACTTAAATCAGGCTTCTTACATACTTCATCGTCGTTTAAACAAGCCCTGTTTGGAGGCTTGCGTATAAATCTTTACGTCAAGAATTTTTCGGTTAAAAAGAAAGTGAAAGGAGTGATTATCATCATGAGAATTGTTATGTTACTTTTTACTTGGTAAGACAGAAATAACTTGATTCAGTAGCTTGAGTACAAGCGTGCCCAAATAATATTTGCTCTCTCTAAAATTAATAATGTTATTTAAGTTTTTAAAATAAAATAAATTAATTTATTTTAAAAACCAATAGATCTATTAATGTGGGATGGAGAGGCCTGGCCTGTTGGCTACGGCATGCTACTAGAGTCAAGTGAGGGTTAGGGCATTAAAAATTTATTTATAGTTAGGCACTATAACAAAAAATACTATTTAGGATGCTTATGAGTCAGCATCATAAATAGGTAATAAGTATTATGAGGCTTTTATATAAGCATTGCAAATATGGGTATTAGTTGTGATGCTTATGTAAAAGCGTAACAAATATTATATGCTTTAAAAATTAATTTATATACTATTTAAGACTCTTATGCGTACTTGTCTTAAATAGGCAATAGTATTTATATTATTTACAATGCTTTCATAAGAACATCATAAATACTAATCTTTTTTATATAAATTTAAATTTTATTTTAAAATTAGCTAAAAAATTTAAAATTAGTTGTAACGGTTAAAGAATATAAATTAATGTTTTCATTCACATATGTGCAGGATTAGACTCGCAAGCGTCAATGTCAGCCCCGGCTCCATGGGATGTTGGCTATAAATTAGACGACACATATAACACATTAGATATGAAGGAAGTATGCCCCTATGCACGGTCGAATCTCAATTTAAGAATTATAAAAGCACAAGCTCACAAAACTAGGAATAAATAAATTATTTTAATTTTTTATATAATAATATATTGTATATATATTGATTAGTAAATTTTAGAAAATAAAATATAGGGAATTTAGGATGCATGAGGCTATGCGTCTCAAATACCCAAATTTTATTTAATATACATTTTTACTCCAAAATATATTATTTAATATATAAATACATAATATATGATTATTTAAAATCTTAAATTAATATTTTCATTCTCATATATGTAGGAGTAGGCTCACGCATGTCAGTGTCAATCCTGGCTATGTGGGATGTCGGTTAGAAATTGAATGATGGGCATAACTCCTTAGACAAGAAGGTCGCATGCCACCATGTACAGTCGAATCTCGGTCTAATAGTTCTCAAAGTTTGAGCTCAAATAATAGCAAATAAATAAATTATTTTAATTCTTTTAAGTAACAATATAGTATATATATATATATATTAAATAGTACATTTTATAAAATAGAGTATATATCAAATAAAATATAGGGTATTTGGGATGCATAGGGCTATGCATTATAAGTACCCTAGGGTATTTAGGACACAACCCTATGCATCCTAGGGTATTTGGGACATATAGCTTTATGCAACCCAAATTTTATTTAATATATATTTTTACTCTATAATATATTTAATATATAAATACATAATATATAATTAATTAAAAAATATAAATTATATATTTTTATTCCCGTATGTGTGAGACTAGGTTCATGTGCGCAAGTGCCAACCCTGGCTATGTAGAACATAGATTAAAATTTTGTTGACACACATAATTTATTAGACAGGAATGATGCATGCCCTCATGCGTAGGGTTGCCAATGAAATGATACTGTTACGGTATAACTTATTTTATTACCATAATTATTTCTAAAATCTTTATTCAGAATCATTCTATGAAGTAAATAGTATAGGTATTTCCATAACCATTTCTTCCAATAATAATTGGTTGGTTAATCGGATAACATTATCTATTACATTTCCTTAAATGTGCTAAAAAAACTAAAATAAATATTTTTTATTCACTTAATTAGATGTTACTAAGTTAAAAAACTAACATCATTGTTATTGTTATTTATAGTTGTTGCAAATAAATTGTAATGATTAAACATTAAACGTAAATAGATACATATACTAGGCATATATACATAATAAAACTACTTATTTTATAATAATTATTTCCTATCATATGAGTCCAGCTACAAAGCATTTATCTATTGTTTGTTTCATAAGAATCCTAAATGTGAGAAGAATAACAATTGTTTTCTCGCAATCAGTTGTTTTCAAAGGTATATTGCAAGTAAGAATGAGACCACATGTAGTAATGTACATTATCCATTAGTGTCTCTTTAAAGCAATAGTTTAAAACCCAGTAAGGACCCTAACCTAGATTGGTGACTGGGCAGATGATGACATCATCACTTAAAAAATTTAAAAGTGTGCCCCCATATTTAAAAAAAAATCACTCAAACTTATTCAAAGTTTCACTTAAACCTGCTTGGTCATTCAAAACTTGTTGATTGCAACCTATTTTAATAACTAAATCATTCCAAATTTTGCAATCATATATATAAACATGATTTGTAACATAATCATGATTTCAACCAACATATACCAAATCTCAAAATCAAACCACCTACACCACTCATTCAAAGTTAAGCCAGCTAACACTCAAACTATGCTAGTTCGAGATAGGCCAAATATGTAAGGACCCTCATCTTTGAACCGGTTTTTGGTTTTCTTTAATTATGGGTTATCGTGAGATTTACGCGTTTTCTGATCTTATTCGGTGATTTCGTAAATAAATAGTATTTGTGATGGTTTTAACCAAAATTAACTTCAACATTAGTGGTTTTAAGTGATTTTAAACCAAATGTGAATTTTTGAGATTTTTCAGAATTTTTACTATTTTCCCAAAAATTAGGGTTTTGGCGGGACTCCTGTGGGCCCCACTGTCGAAAAAATTTATTTTTTTGTCAAATGAACCTAGACATATACTTAAGGTCCCACAAAAAATTTCAGAATTTTATTAGGCTTAAATTGTGCTTAAATTTGCAAAATACCCACTTTTAGCCTACTTTTCATATTTACACCCCAAAACTTACCTATGCCTACCCCAACCCTTACTATAAAAGGGTAAACCAAAGCCATTTCCATTTTTAGGAATAGGCTAAGGAAGGAGGGCTGGCCTAATCCCCACTTAGGCCCGAATTAGAAGCCGATTAAGGTAAGCTTACTCTAATTAAGCACTAATCCTTAACTTTCTTCTTTATTTCTTCCAAATCTACCATTTTTCTCTTAATTTAGTTCGTTTTTGACCATCAAAAGCTACTAATTTGTGTTTTACTACAAACCCTAACATTCAAAATTCGATTTTTACTAACAACAAGCCCTAGATCTAAGATTTAATTAGGGATTTCTTGGGTAAATCGATTTCTATTAGAGTTTAATTCAAACTCATTGTGTTTTCAAGGATTTTAAGAAGGGTGACTCTTCAATCCGAGCTTAATCAAGTGCTGAGGTAATGGGTCTTCAAAATCTCTGTTTGTCCATGGTAAAACTCTCCATTTTTGGCTTATTTCGAAATGGTTTGCTTGATTTAGTGTGTTAATGGTAAGATTAGAAAATGGAATTATTTAATCCCGATTTCTTAGGGTTTTGCATTATTATGGTTTGGTTTGATATTCTGGAAGTCAAGGAGGACTTTTGATGATGATTAGGGTGTTAGATGTGGATTTGAAGTGTTATCTATGGTGTTTCGGTTTGATTTTGCGAAAGGAAGAAGATGACTGTTCTGCCGTGTTGGCGATCGATCGGCCCTGCAGGGCGATCGATCGGCTGAACTGTAAATTTTAAGTTTTTGCGTGTAACCGATCGAATGGCCTGAAGGGCGATCAATCGGCTACACAGAAAATTGCATGTTGTGCATATGATGTCTATTTTGATGATTCCACTTTAGCTTGCCAATTTTATATGAATGTGGAGTGTTTTAAGCTATATTAGGCTACTGGAAATGCATGCTATTAAGTTTATGGACTTGAGATATATGCTTAGAGATGGTGGAATGACTTATGTTTTGTGGCATGATGTTGGAATCGTTATCTTGAAATTATGAATGGTTGTTTCCCTTTGGTTAAGCATATATTTTTAGTAGGACTACAATCATTGTTGGACTGATTTGTCATGATAGATGGTGGTTAGTGGTGTGTGGATGTTGGTGATTGCCATGACTCAATGATGAAATGAGTGATGTTATAGGTGTTTAGCCTTTGTGGTTGAGTTTTGAATTTAGCTATGATTTCAACGATTCTTCTACTATGATTTCCGCTGGAATTCATGTTTAGATAGAAATTCACATGTGTAGTGTGGTAGTGAGTTGATTTTCAAGCATGTTGATATGCATTATGTGAAATGCTTCTACTAGTTACACACACACATGTGGGGGTTAAATGATGATGTTGAAGCTTAATATTGTGATTATGAATGATGCATTAGGGGCTGATGAGAGCACTTATCATGGATTAGGATTCATGTATGCTTTGCCCACGTATGTACCATGCTGCATGCATCATGAAAATGGATTTCCAAATGAGGTTTCATCGTGATTAATCGAATTTGACCGATTGGATGCAATGTGATGGAATTGTGTGCCGGATTGATCGGTCGTGGATTAATCGCAAGTTGATTGGTCCGAAAGGACATATTTTGATTTGAAGTTCCTGTGTGGAACGATTTGAAGTTCCTGTGTGGAACGAGTGCACTCCCCGGGTTGAGTCTTGTTAAATGGAAGGATGTGGGGACGAGTTGTGTACTTGTTTTGCGGATATGTGCGAATATTATTATGTGTGTCATCTGGACCCTGAGAATCCAGTGTGGTATGCCGCGTGCACCCCGCTACCACGTGTTGTAGGGTTCTCTGTGTGAGAACTCGGGCTCTTCCCTCCACAGGAGATGTCCCTGGGCGAACACCCCTGCTCTAGATTCTCTGTGTGAGAATGGGACATCCTTGGCCAGGATCGTCCAGGGCGAGCAGTATTAGGGATTGACAACCCCAATCTTTCTTGAATTCTTGTGTAGAATTTTGGACCATGACACGCCTTCGTGGCCTTGTCTATGCTCCCGTCTGTGTGACGTTAATGTGTGATTACTCCTTGATGGAGGTTGATTGTGATGACATTATGCATGTGGGAATATGTATGTTAGAGATACATCCATGCATGTTGATTTTGATGTAATGCATGTGGGAATATGTATATTAGAGATACATCCATGCAGGTTGATTTGATATAATGCATGAGGAATATGTATGTTTGAGATACATCCATGCAGTTTGATTTGATATTATGCATGTGGAATATGTATGTTAGAGATACATCCATGTAGGTTGAATTGTGAAATAATGCATGTGGGAATATGTATGTTTGAGATACATCCATGCAGTTTGATTTGATACTATGCATGTGGGAATATGTATGTTAGAGATACATCCATGCAGGTTGAATTATGCATCATGATGCAGTTTTTAAGTGATGTGAATATGTGATCAGAAAATGATACACCTTGTACATCGTTGATTTGAAAGATTATATCGCCATGCTATCGTATTTTCGATGTTGTTAGTGATATTAAAAACCATTGCTGAGTTTGTTAAACTCACCCCTCTTTTGTGTTTTGATTTGGGGTTGCGTGGTGTGACACGCAGACAGACAGGATTGCCTCTTTGAGGAAAGGTCAGAGGTAGCTTGGGTGTGATGATGGAGATCGTTGCGTGACTTACCTGCGTTTGTTTCATGCTTTATGTTCGAACCTTTGTGTAGGGTTCTTGTTTGGATTTATGTCATATTTTGTAGTTGTGATGCTTATGACTTATTTTGAGCCGGTGTGGGCTTTACTTAACTAAGTTTGTGGGTTTGAGATTGTTGTTTACTTTGTGATAAGCAACACATTTTCTCCCTTTTTATTTACTCTTGCTCAAAGGATTGTGCGCACTCCGTGTTTCTGTTAATTGCCCATGGTTAGGGTTAAGTCTTCTGCTAGATCGTTTCTCAATTTTTACTTCGTCGCCCCCGCGCGCTTGACCGGCCCTTGGACCGGGTTCGGCTCGGGTCAAGCATCGCCGGGGCGTGACAGTGCAGATGGGTATCGTTGGTAGCCTTACTCATACACTGTTAAATCTTGATTTGACAGTTTTCAAAGCCCGATCTCTCACAACTAGGAATATATAAATTATTTAATTTTTAAAGTAATAATATAGTATGTATGTTTATATATTAAATAATATATTTTAGAAAATAAAATATATATGAAATAAAATATAAGGCATTTGGAACACAAAGCCCTATGTGTCCCAAATACCCAAAATTTATTTAATATATGTTTTTACTCCATGCCCCATGCACTGTCAAACCTTGATTCGACAATTTTCAAAGCCCACAAATCTCTCTCTCTCTCTCTCTCTTCTCACTCTGTTCTTTGTCTGTCTCTTCTCTCTCATTCTCTTACGTAAGTGTGAGCCCCAACTCTAAGTAGGAGAGGGGAGAAAGAGGGGAGTTTAATTAAATTTTTTATTATATTATATATTAAAATATTAAATAGAATATAAGGTATTTGCAATGCTTTCAAATAAATTTTCTTTGCAAATACCTTATGTATTTGCGACATATTGAACTATGCATCTCAAATATTACAAATAGGGTATTTGCGATGCATAATCCTATCGTCACAAATATCCTATGTGTAGCAAAGACCTTACAGTTTATTTAATATTTATTCATTTAATATGTAATAAAGATATCAAAAAATTAAATTAATTTAAATTCCTCTTCTTTTTCCTTTCTCCTCCTTAGAGTTAGGGAACATGCTAACTCAATTGAGAGAGAGAGAGAAATGAGAGAGAGAGAAAAAGAATAGAGAGACAAAGAAGAGAGTGAGAAGAGAAAGATAGAAAAGAGAAGAGAAGAGAAGAGGAGAAAAAAGAGTGAGAGAAGAGAGAAGAGAGAGGAGAGAAGAGAGACAAAAGAGAGAGAAGAGAGAAAGAAAAGAGAGAGGAGAGAGAGCGAGAAGAGTGAGAAGAGAGAGAGGAGAAAGAGCAAGAGAGAGAGAGAAGAGAGGAATAGAAAAGAGAGAGAGAAGGGAGAGAGGACAGAGGGATAGAAAAGAGAGAGAGAAGGGAGAGAGAGGATAGAGGGATAGAGGAGAGAGAGAGAACAGACGGATAGAAGTGAGTGAGTGAGAGAGAGAAGAGAGATAGGTGAGAGAGAAGAGAGATAGGTGAGAGAGGGAGGAGGAATAGGGTGAGAGAGAAGAGAGATAGAAGAGAGAGAGAAGAGAGAGAGATAGGAGGGTAGTCGTTGTCTACTGCCCGTCCTGCCACCCTTCACAATGCCTCCCCCTTGTCGCCCTCTTCCTATGCTCTCCCCTCCCCCTTACAGACTCTGGCATTGGATCCAACTCCTTCTCTTTCCCTCCCCTCTTCCTAGGGTCTAAGGGTACTAACGAGCTGAGTTGCTTGAAATTTCAACTTTAAGTTTGAGTTCGAATCAAGTTTGAGTTAATTTGTTTTAGTTTGTGAGCTTACTTGATTTTATAATTAGTGTTTATAATATCATTATATACTATATTATTTTAGTAAAGAGATGTAAATATTGTAACTCATAACACATCAACCCAATTTATATCTTGCTCATATTCAAGGCATGGATTAAAAAATTAAATAAACTAATATTAGTTTATTTTAATTTTCTAATCACAAACTATTAATGTAAGATGGAAAAATTATTATATATGTATTTTAATTAGTTTGAATTTATAGAAGTAAAAGAATGGTCATAATTCTCATGTGATATGTTTAACTTATTTCATACACGAAAACACTGAAAAATGATAGACATTATGAAATGAGTTGAAATGTGGAAGATATTTATCTATATATAAATACTATGAACATAAGCTTTTCTCGAGCTTCAAATCAAGTTGAACAAATATAGATATGTTTGATCTTGATTTGACTAAGTTTGAGCACGAGCTTGAGTCGAACTTATGAGCTTGCTTTAGCACCCTTACCTAGCTCCCACACTCTCCTTGCTCCACTGCCCCCATCCTTTCCCCTGCTCACCCTCTTGCTCCCATCCATTCCCTCCTCTCCCTTGGCGCCATTGCACCTCCCCCTAACCCCCTTCCTATGCCATTCCCCCCCCCCCCCTTAAGGACGATGGCAATGGATCCAGATCTGGCTTCTTTGTAAGCTCTCCTACATATCCCCCCCCCCCCCTTGCGGACGCTGGCACCGGATCTAGGTCTGGATCCTCCTCTTCCCCTCTGCCCTTCCTCAACTCTAACGTTGCTAACAAACTAAGTTGCTTGAAATTTTAACTTCAAGATTGAGTTCGAGCCGAGCTTTAGTTGATTTGTTTTAGCTTGTGCTTGAAATTTTATCTTCAAGATTAAGTTCAAGTCAAGCTTGAGTTAATTTGTTTTAGCTTGTGAGCTGACTTGATTTCATAATTAGTGTCTATAATATCATTATATACTATATTATTTTAGTAAAGAGATGTAAATATTGTAATTCCTAACACATCAACCCAATTTATATCTTGCTCATATTCAAGGTATGGATTCAAATATCAAATAAACTGATATTGGTATAATGATGGTATACTACTGATTAAATATCACTTTAGGTATTATGTCCTTCATTTTTGTAATTTTGGTTGGTTTAGCTTTCTTTATTTGGTATTTGGTAGTTGAATTTAGATTTTTTTGCTATTAACTTTTTCTATATGTGAGTTTAATGTTGGTATACGACTGATTAAGTATCACTTTTCATATTCTGCAGCTCATTTTTGTTATTACAGTGGGTTTAACTTTCATTATAAGGTATTTGGTAGATGAACTTAGGTTTACTACTATTAACTTTTTCATTATGTTTGTTTAATGTTGGTATACTACTGCTTAAGTATCACTTTTGGTATTCTGTTGTTTATTTTTGTTATTCTAATTGGTTTAACTTTCATTATCTAGTATTTGGTAGTTGAACTTTGGTTTTCTCTTATTAACCTAAGCTATATGAGTGTTTAATGTTGGTATTCTACTTATTAAGTATCACTTTTGGTATTCTTCTACTCATTTTTGTTATTTCAATTTATTTAACTTTCATTATTTGGTATTTTCTAGTTGAAGTTTGGTTTTATGGTATTCACTTTTTCTACATGTGTGTTTAATGTTGGTATTCTTGCTAATTAAGTATTACTTTGGGTATTATGCTGTTTATTTTTTGTTATTTTAGTTGGTTTAACTTTCATTATCTAGTATTTGGTATTCTAAATTTTGATCTTTTGGTATTTTGATCTCTTTTGCTTGAACTCTTCTATTATGCACTTCTCCTTGCTAGGCCACATACACTTCTCTGAAGTCCCAAACAACATACCAAAATTCAAGGCTACACCAATAATTCCAAACAAGTAGAGAGACTTCTGGGATTTCAATGTAGAGTGTATTTTTGTGGGATTGTTGTACGTGGAGGGGTCTTAAGGGACTTTTGGCCTCTGTAATGTGAAGTGGTAAGAAGGCTACATCGTGTGGAGCGAGGAGACCCTATAGGGCATGGACAAAAAGGATGACATGTGAGGTGATGTTGTTGTGTGGAGCCAGGAGGCTGTTTGGAGTGATGGAGATGGTGGCGGTAAGGAGTGGACATCAAGCCTAAAATGTTTCTTTCTTTGGTGCTCAAGTGACTGGCTAGGGTGGAACTAAGAATGGATTAATGTTCAACTAGTAGGGGAAAATTTCTTTTCTGAAACTACTTAACAAAAGAAACTTCTCCAAAAACATAGATTTGACACCTTGACCATTCTGGGCTAGGGGTTGGAACATTCCTAATTTAAGTCGACAATGCGTGTTGTTGATCAACCTAGTCAATTCAGCAACTTGGAAACCATAGCCAGAGGTCTAGGAAGGGTAAAGTGTACCATTTTGACCTAAGGGTCTATATATGGTAAGTTAGTGGACCATCTATGATGAGACTTGACCTAGATACCCAAATACGAGGAAATACCTATGACCAAGTAGAATAAGCTTAGACTAGCCTACCAAGCCCTAATTTGAAAGTATGAGGGCTAGAGATTGACTATTTAAGAAAACTAAAATGAGAGCCCAACTTAAAGGAGGAAAGGGAAACTTTGGCCACTTAAGCAAGTTGTTGGGCCTGACTCATGCAATAGGGCATTCCTAGCTTGCCCAACAACTTGCATTGGCACCAAGTCACTCAAAAAGGGCATTTATCTCCTTGAAGGATATGGTTAGTTCAAATCGGAAAACTACCTTAGGGAAGAATCATATAAGGAAAGCTTTCCCCACTCCCTTTCCCTCCAACCTGCCCTTATCTCTCATTTCTCTTGCTTTCTCTTTCCCTTGGTTGAAGCCCCCTCTCTTCTCCTTCTCCCTTGCCTTGCCCTAGCCACCCCTCCTCTCCCTCTTTTCTCCTCATAATCGCCTCTCCCTCTTGAAGTTTTGGAGTGGTCACTATAGAAGCACTTTGGAGTGTGGAGAAGTAGAAGGTTTCCTCCCTCAAGGCTAGATATTAAAGGATTAAAAAGTTGCCTTTGTGAAGAGGTAGGAACTACCTCTATATTCGTTATAACGAGTAAGTTGTGTTATATGTCTTGGTTGTGTGAATCATGCTATGTTGAATGATAACATGTTTATGCTATGCTACTTGATGCTTGAATATATGTTTGCAAATTAAGCATGAGATGTGTGGTTAGAATGACATATTTTATGGAGTTGTAAGATGTCTCTCAAGATTATGAATAGAGTTTTCAATGTGTTTTTACCTGAATGAATTAGTAGGGTTAGATTTTGATGGTTTGGAAAAAGATTTTTGAACCTTTGATTTCATTGTGTACCCATAAAAACTGAACTATTTCTAAACCTTTTGGCGCTCAAATCAATCTAAAATTTTTTAGGGAGTTGAGATACAATCTCAATTCACTTTGGTAGAAATTTCAAGTCGTTTTACTAGGTTTTCTTAAGTGAATTTTCAGTTTAATTCTGAACCATGAATTTTGTTAGTTTTCATTAGTCTAAGTTCTGACTTAGGTTTTGGGACAAAATACCCATAGAATGGCCCTAGAAAAATTTTCAGAGATTCAGTTCTAAATTTTTGGAAATTTTCTCATGATTTTTATAGTTTATTGGATTTTTTTAAAAGGAAAAAGTCTAAATTTATGGATTCTTAGATTCCTAGTTCTTCCCGATTCTTGATGATCAAATGGGTTTAAATCAACCTCAAAATTTTTGTAGAAATAGATCTTTGAATTTCAGTTCTAGTACAAAACCATGAGTTGATTTAGACCCTATTTGACCTAGATATGATAAATTTATTAACTAAATTGGACCCATAATTTAATTTGGAACCATAAACCAATGGAATTTATGGTGGTCCAATTTCATATTTCTCTAAGTATTTTTCCTAAAAATTATAGTTCCAATAAGTGTAGGAATTATGGATTTACAATATAAAGGACTTAGGCAGGCAATTTGCTATGCTGAAGACTTGATTAGACTATGATTTCATATAGTCTATTTTCCTTCTTTTGAATATTCTTTCTATAACTTGATACAACTCCATGGTATGTAGAGTACATATAAGTAGAGTCCTATTTTTGGAATATCATGTAAAGTATGTAGAATATGTGTTGAATGGTAAATTTCATGATTATGTAGCATCTCATGTGAGACTCTTGCATATGGGAAATGAGGTAATGAGTCATGCATGTTGAAGCATGACAAAGATGATGGATGCCTATATTATGTATTTGTTATGCATAACTGTTTGTTGGGTGGCTAAAAAGCATGTTTTAATTTGACGAAGACATCAAATATGAGCCGCTGGGATGTAGGTGGACCTCACTTGTGTACATGGAAACACATATAAGGGAATGCTTCCCTTATGAACTACTAGGGCCTATGGTATGAGACATAGGTACCGATGGGGACCATAGTGTCGACATTTCCCCTACGAGTTAGTAAAGTCATATTTTGCAAGTTTAGGGCAGTCAAGTCAGTCAGGACGTGATGTTCGCTTTGTTATTCCAACATAAGTAATGTGATAATCTAGCAGGTTATATGACAAATGAATTGGGTATGGAAAATATCCTATTGAGTAAGCAAGATAACAAACAAGAATAAATTGGGACATAGAGAAGATGATAATTATATATGGGATGCAATGACATCTCATGGATTGAGGAGTATAACATGAAAAAACTTTTATGGTAGTTCACCATTGCTATAGATATTTTTACCTGAGCACGGGAACAATGTTTTTTAAAGCATGGCCACCAGGATCTGTGTCAAATGCATATGGGTGGTCCATATACCCTTGTTTCTTCATAAAAGTTTTTTAGAATTGACAAGTTGAAAATTTTGATTAAACAAAACTAGCAGGTACGTGCTTTGTTTGACTTATATGGATATTTTAAGGAATAAATTTACAAAATATGAGGAATGTGTTTGGTAATCTTTTAAAGTAACAGTGGGTATGATCCTTTTTTAAGTATATATGAATTTGATTGAACTATTGTACATTATGGTGAAATTGAAGATTGATGGTTTACAATCTTTGAGTTTTATCTATGCATGAATTTTTTGTAGTATGTATGAATTATTTGTTATGGTTATATAATATTATGAATAGTTTACGCATAGCATGACATGCCATGATGCATGATCATCTAAATTAAGGACATAAATAGTATTGCATTCATATAGTATGACACATGTAGATGCATGAGCATTATTAGGTTGCATGTAATTTGCATCTTTATTATAACCTAGTATAGGGTAAGCAAGCCAACTCTGCTTTAGCTCATCAATGGTTTGTCACCATGTATATTTTATATGCAAATGTTTGGTAGGTAGGATAGAAGATGAATGCATATGGCTTTTTATTGTTCAGTGATCCTATGCCTCAACTCGCTATCACAATCTAAAAAAAAAATCTGAATTTTGTATCATCTATGTATATTAGAAAAAATGTTCTTAAGTTGTAATTTCTGTAAGACATCCATGGAGTTGGGTAGTGACAAATTATCCTAGGAATATGAGGAAAAGCACTGGGGTAGACAATGTCATTTTCCACATTAGACACCGGCCTCACATGTGTGGAGGTCTACTTTCATAATTACAAAAGATATGTGCACATTTTTTACATTCATTGAGAGTATAAGTTTATTTTTCTAAAAAAATAATTTTAAATTATTGATAACAGATAGACCTTTGAGGTGTTGATAAAATGGATGAATTGTTTCTTGGTTATGTGGGTTGTTGGAGTATTTTGATCTTCTTTAGTTATTTTCTTGTTTATAAGCCCTTTGCCTAAGGTTCTATGATTTGAGGAAGATGTACTCTTCTACTTTTTTTTTGTTTGTCCTTTTGTCTCTTCGGGCTTAATGAAATTTTACTTATATAAAAAAATTGATCGCAAGGTCCATTGGCAAGATAACCACCCACCCAGAGTATTTGCCTCCCTCAAAATATATTGAAAAGTAATATTGTAGGACTTATTTCCAACACAATTTGACACAAATCCAAGGAGTGAAAAATTTTCCCTAGCACCATGGAAACCCAAAGTAACGAATCTGACCAATAAAAAAAAATAACAAATCCTATTCACCAATCAATGGAAGGAATTAAAAGCCTATAAATACCTTAGACCTTATTTTCTTTGAACTCTCTTATTTTCTCTATTCCATGGAGCCAAGAATATTTTGTTGTTCTTCTAAGCCTTCTTAAAGATAATCTCATAAATCAAGTGAAAGGAAGAGGTGTTTCACTTGCATGCTCTAAAATCATAATTTTCTTCATCCTTCATAATTCACTTGTGCTTACATCCATGATGCTTTTAGAGAACCAATTGGGTTTGATTCAAGATTCTAGTACTAAATTTCTTAGTACAAGTTGATTTAAGTGAAAAAAATGCAATGTAACAGTTTGTAATAGTAGAGACTTCAAAAGAAAATGAAGGAATAAATGGACTGCTTTTACTACTGAAAATGGATTACAAGAAGAGGTCAGAAAATGTGTTCTGAAGTTCTTGCATTTTGTCTCCTACGCATTTTCTCTACTTGGAGAAGAAAGGGACCAGAAGAGTCTACTTTTTTGGATTCTTCTACAATCTAGTCTACAACATCAATATTTTTAGGAAGTTCAAGCTACAGAAAAGAGCTAATCTTCCGAGCTATTACATTAGAAAAGATCTTGATGAGATTCAAGAATCATCATCGATCTTTCAAGAATTATATGTCGACATTGCTGAAGGCTATCAATCGACTATCTCTCATCTCTTTGGATCAGAATCTTTCTAAAATGAAAGTCTCCTATTAGCGGCTCCAACATGGTTTAATAGATATTAGAATGTTTTGCACCCATGGTACTAGTGCGGGGTTAATTTGGTACCCTTGCTTCTTGGCTCAGTCTCCGCCGCATTCGTGTTTGCCACACAGAGTAGTTGCCTGATCTTGATGAGCTCCATCTGTTGGTCTCACTACAACAAAAAATACTATTAGCGATGCTTTTAAGAATCGCTAATAGTAGTTTAAGCATTGCTACTATGTATTAGTGATGCTTAAAAAGCGTTGCTAAATAAGTCGATAAAAAAGGAGTCGTTACTGTCATTAGCAACACTTACGGTTAAGCATCGCTAATGTCTACTATTAGCGACGTTTCTTATTCGTCTCTAATACAAGATTATTAAAGACGCTTTCTACAAAGTCGCTAATACTATACTATTAGCGACGCTTGTAGAAAGCGTCGCTCCTAAGATTAATTTTACTTTTTTTAAAAAAATAATTTTTTTAGAGTTAATTAAAAATATAATTATTAGTGACATTTTTTAAACGTCTTTTTTGTATATAATTGTTTAAAAAAAATCTAAAAAAATATTTAAAAAATAAATAATAACATAAAAAGAAAAAATAAATTAACTGTATTAGCAACGCTCTCGAAGAGCGTCGCCAAATTTTTTTTTTAAAAAAAAACAATATTGACCCGGTTTGGAAACCGGGTCAATAGATGGTGCATTGCACACTCGTGCCAGATGCGGGTAGAAGCGACCCACTGTCTGCGGGTCATCTTATTCAACCTCTCGATAGCACTTTCCCGGCTAAATAGTACGGCGGTGAAAACCGGCCCGACGGCGAAACCAAAACGGCGGCAAAAAAGAAAATAGAGTTGGAGAAAACACAACTGTTGCAGACACCAAAAAAGCAGCAAAAAAACAGAATGACGGTGGATACAGAACGGTGGCTGATAAAGAATGGCAGCGGATACAAAACGGAAAGCTCTTGCCCAGGCGAAAAAAAAAACGCAGACTCTGATGACGAAGACAGCTTGGGCGAAGAGATCAAATTTGACGAAGAGTGCAGCGCACTCACGGACAGGGATGCTAGCGAGGTCAATCCTGATCTCGTGGATCCACTCTGGGTTCGGCCTGCCTCTGTCGTCTTCGGATCCGAAAAGGGTCGGGATGCTGCTGTTGCTGCCGCCCAACCATTTCACCACCGGAACTGGCATAAGGCTGCAAAGGGAATAGGGGAGCGGAGGGGAAGGGGAATCTGGAGAAAGAAGACGCCGGGGGGCAGAAGGAGGCCTGACGGGGGGCTGACGACGGCATGGATGGTGGCGACGCGGTGGAAATGGTGGAAATTAGAAAGGAGGAGCGCAGCACGGTAGAGCGGAGATGAGGGATGAGGAACGGCGGAAAACTAATCAGGTCGGCTCGAGTTATAAAAAACCAGCCGAAATTTTACCTGCGTGAAATTTTGCGGCCGTGCGCGTGAAGTTTCACACGCACACGGGAAACTTTGGCCCCACAATAGAAATTTCGGCCATGCGTGAAATTTCGCGCATAGTGAAACTTCGGCCCTTTTATGACGCTTCCTTAGCAGCGTCGCAAAAAGGCCAAAATGCTCACGCTTTTCGCAACATTATATCATAATCTTCGTTAAAAAGAAACTATTTGCGACGCGTTAAACAATGTCACAAATAGTTTTTTTTTTGCGACGCTTAACTATAAGCGTAGCAAGAAAACATATTTTCACTTATAAGAGTTACAATATATATATTTTTTATAAAATTATTCTTAACTCACCTCTCTTTCTTTTCTCTCTCCCCCCTCTCTCACCTCTCCTCTCCCTATCTCTCCTCCCTCTCTCCTCTCTCTCTCTCTCTTCTCTCTCTCCCTTCTCTCTCTCCTCCCTCTCTCCCCGTCTCTCTCTCACACTCCTCTCTATCTCTCTCCCTTCTCTCTCTCTCCTCCCTCTCTCCTTGCTCTCTCCTCTCCTCCTCTCTCTCTCCCTCTCTCTTCTCTCTCCCCTCTCTCTATTTTTTATTTAAAAATTAATTAAAAAATAAAAAAATTAAAATGTATTAGCAACACAGAGATATACGTCGCTAATACATTTTAATTTTTAAAATTTTTAATTAATTTTTAAATTTAAAAAATCTCTCTCTCCACCCTCTCTCCTCTCCTCTCCTCCTCTCTCTCTCACCTCCCTCCTCTTTCTCTGCCCTCTCCCCTCTTCTCCTCTCTCTCTCCCCTCTCCCTCTCCTCTCTCTCTCTCCCCTCTCCTCTCTCCCTCTCTCTCTCTCTCTCCCTCTCTCTCTCCTCTTCTCCTCTATCTCTCTCTCTCTCTCTCTCTCTCTCTCTTCCCTCTCCTCTCTCTCTTCCCTCTTCTCTCTCCCCTCTACTCTCTCTCTCCCCTCTCTTCTCTCTCTCTCTTCCCTCTCTCTCTCTCTCGCTCTCTCCCTCTCCTCTCTCTCTCTTCCCTCTCCTCTCTCGCTCTCTCCCCTCTCCTCTCTCTCTCTTCCCTCTCCTCTCTCTCTTCCCTCTCCTCTCTCCCCTCTACTCTCTCTCTCCCCTCTCTTCTCTCTCTCTCTTCCCTCTCCTCTCTCTCTCCCCTCTCCTCTCTCGCTCTCTTCCCTCTCCTCTCTCACTCTCTTCCCTCTCCTCTCTCCCCTCTCCTCTCTCTCTCCCCTCTCTTCTCTCTCTCTCTTCCCTCTCCTCTCTCTCTCCCCTCTCCTCTCTCGCTCTCTTCCCTCTCCTCTCTCCCCTCTCTCTCTCTCTCCCCTCTCTTCTCTCTCTCTCTTCCCTCTCCTCTCTCTCTCCCCTCTCCTCTCTCGCTCTCTTCCCTCTCCTCTCTCCCCTCTCCTCTCTCTCTCTCTCTCTTCTCTCTCTCTCTTCCCTCTCCTCTCTCTCTCCCCTCTCCTCTCTCGCTCTCTTCCCTCTCCTCTCTCACTCTCTTCCCTCTCCTCTCTCTCTTCCCTCTCCTGTCTCTTCCCTATCCTCTCTCTCTTCCCTCCCCTCTCTCTCCTCTAATTTCAAAATTTTTAGATTTTTTATTCTTTAAAATTAATTTTTAAAAATGAAAAAAGAATTAAATAAAAATAATAATAGCAACGTATAGTTATATACGTCACTATTAATACACGTATTAGCGGTATATAATTTTATGCGTTGCTAATACATTACTAATAGCGACGTATAGTACTATACGTCACTATTAGTATTGTATTTTAATTTTTTTATTTCAAAAATAAAAAAAATTAATAAAAATTTGAAAAAAATCAAAATAAAATTTCTCTCTCTTCCATCCCCTCTCCTCTCTCTCTACCCTATCCTCTCTCTCTCTCTTCTCCCCCTCTCTCCTCTCTCTCTCTCTATCCTCCCTCTCCCTCTCTCTCTCTCTATCCTCCCTCTCCCTCTCTCTCCTCTCTCTCTCTATCCTCTCTCACTCTCTCACCTCCGTTCTCTCTCCTCCTTCTCTCTCTCACCTCTCCCACTCTCTTCGTTCCCTGTCTCTCTGAATGCACACTTTGCACTCTCTCTTTTATTATAAATTATATTCTAAATTTAATAGTAAAATTTAACAAATAAATTATTTTATATATAAATAGTGAATTATTAACACTAGTTTTTATGGAAAATTTAATATTTATTTATTGTATATACAAATAGTAAATATTGAATAAAATATATTATATTTAGAAAGTTTATTATAAATTTTTTAATATTTATTTATTAAATAAAATTAATTAATAAATCTATTAGCGACGCTTGTGAACAAACATTGCTATTAGATATAGCATTTGCGACGCTTATTTAAAAGCATCGCTACTAATTTAAATTTTGTATTTTTTTTATTTTTAATTCAATATTGTTAGGGACGCTTTTGTAAGCATCACTAATAGCAGCCTATTAGCAACGCTTAGTTATATGCGTCGCTATTAAGAAAGTTATTAAGCGTCGCTAATAGTTATTTTTTTCTTTTGTTTAAAAACTATGTATCTTTTAGCGATGGTTATATAAAGCGTCGCAAATAGAGGAACTATTAGCGACGCTTATTATAAAGTGTCGCTAATATATAACTATTAGCGACACATATGAAAATGCGTCACTAATAGTTTATTTTTTTGCGACGAAAACAAAAGTGTCGCAAATAGATAGTTTTAGCGACACTTAAATCACTAATGCTCTATTTTGTTGTAGTGTCTTAATGTCTTGCAAATTGGTTGAGGGTTAGGATAGGCGGCCAAAAATATAGTCATCATGTAATGTATGAATCATTTTGATGTTATAAAATAGTTACTTTAATTACAGGACAACTAACGAGCAGTTGAATATGGGAAGAATGCTACACTTAGGTTTCACACATAATAAACTTACTTCATCATCATTTAAAAGAAGGCCTTATTAGTTAGCTATGTGCTGAAGTAGGTTTATGTGTATACATCTTTACATCACTAAAACATTTTTTAGTATAAAGAAGTCAAAAGGAAATTTAGATCATGCTAATTGTTATTTGACTTTTTACTTTTCAAAAATAACTTAGGAGGTAGCTTGAGTAGGGAAGCATTTTTTATACTCTTGCTAACAATGAACCTAACGTAAACCATGCATGCCCTTCATCCATGAGATCGATGATGCATATATTAACATATATTAGCGTAACTAATACTAAAATTAATATGTACTAATATATATAGAGTCCCATTTAAATGAGCCCGGGCTCATATAGCCTACGTGAGCCCTGGCTCTATGGTACTCATGGATTTAAGTTAAGTTGTATAAAAAGTGTTTCCCTTGAACACACATGTTCAAAATAATGATACTTGGTCAAGGCCAGGTAGGTTAGACTAGGATGCGCACATAGGCGGGCTAAGCCCAAGGCAAGACCGATGTTACCTCCATTACAAAAAACAAAAAAAGAAGACCGAACAAAGTCGTCATTCCCAACTGTGGGATTTTATTACAAAGTTTCTTGGTGATATGTAGCCTCTAATTATTTGGTCAAGAAAAATATTTTTGCTAGACAAGTCTTCTTATATCGCTGCATTAAAAGAATGCGCCATGTGTGAGAGATAGCGGAAACAAAAGAGATGAGTCAGCCTTGTTCATAAGATAAAATAAACCTTGTCAATATAAGACCAAGTCAAAGTGTTCACGTCGTTTCAAGTTTTTAGTCGTTGGCCTAGGTGCGGGACCTGCGAAGACACTGACCTCCATTAAAAAATTCTCAAAGTGATGTCGTACGTCAAAATGATATTTCATCGTTTCAATGAGTGAGGTGGCTCAATATAAGAAGGGCGTTTCAGGAGTGAATTTTTGAAAGATTTAATTGATTCAGCCTTAATTTAGGTGTGAATTATTAGAATTTCTTTGTGTGTAAAAGTTATATAAAATTAAAAATTTATCATTGAAATTGATTTAGGCTATTTCAAGTCTAAATTGGTCGACTTAGGATTCAAATTTTTACTTCTTATTTTAACTATTACAAATAATATTAATTTTTAATAATTATCTTTTGTATCGATTTAAACATAAAAAAATGTGATATAAGTAGAGTCTACTTGTGAAAGTTTAAAATTACCTACCTTTTTAAAGTTTTGTTTAATAGAACTTAAATTTAAAAATATAATAGTACCAAGAATATACATATCCAAAGTGAGAAAGAGAAAAAAAATTATATTATTTTAAAGTTTTAAAATTGAGTTTAACATGACTTGAATTTATTCATACAAATTCTATTACCAAATATAAATCATATTCGGGGCGGTGAATTTTTAAAAACGCCCGTAAAGAAAAGAGAGAAAAACGACAAAAGTAAGTCCAATTTTCTAGCCTCCCATTATTAAGTCACCAAACCTTGGTGACGAAAATTAATGTTGCTAGACAAGTCCTTCTTATATCGCTGCTCTAAAGGGCTGTGCGATGGTGTGAGCGAGAGAGGGGGCGGAGACGGAGTAAGAATGAAGATGCTGCGGATGTATTTGCCTGTGATTTTGATGCTCTGCCTGTGCACAGCCGTGGCCAGCTCTGAGTGCCAAAAAGAGTGCGGAAGCGTCTACATACCATTCCCCTTCGGCCTTAGCAACGGCGGGGGTGGCAGCGAAGGCTGTTTCAGAGACCGAGCTTTCAATCTCACTTGCAACAATACCTTCGACCCACCCAAAATCTTCTGGGGCGATCTGGAGGTCACTCACATCTCAATAGACCAAGCAGAGATGACCATCAGTGGCTCCATGGCGTATGACTGCGATAACAGCTCAGTCTCCATGAATAAAAGCGATGACTCCATAGGCTATTTGAATCTGGACATAGACTCGCCTTTCACCTTCTCCCAACGCAACCGGTTTACGACGATCGGCTGCGACGTCCAGGCTTGGCTGACGGGTGAATGGGGACACGGCGCGATGAGCACCTGTTCCGCTTACTGCACTAACGACAGCACCCAGCTGGCGGACGGCATCTGCGACGGGGTCGGCTGCTGTCAGGTGCCCATTGCCAAGGGCGTCAAGAATTTCCTGATGGAATTTAACAGGTGGTCGGACGAGTGGTTCGAATGGTACCCCTGTGGCTTTGTGTTTCTGGTGGCTCAAGATCAGTTCCAGTTCAAGAAATCCTATCTATCCAATTATAGTTTTTACTATGAAGCAAATGAAAGCGCCCCCGTCGTGCTGGACTGGGCGATCAGCAACATAAGCTGCGATTTGGCCCAGCACTCCGGCGACTACGCATGCCGAGGCCAGAACACCAAGTGCATCGACGCCAAGGTTGACCCTGGATACCTTTGTGCTTGCAAAGAGGGATTTGCAGGTAACCCTTACGAAGGATGCAGAGGTAAGTGTAAGAATGATACTTTACTGATAATTTCTTTTACCTTATAGCCCTTGATCTCATTATATAGTATCACATTCGTGGGTACATTGACACCATATAAGGTAGAAGGGATAATAATCGTACACCCTTTATAATTCAATGCATTTTGATGTGTTGTAAATGCAGTTGCAGCATCAGCTATACAACAGAGTAAGCAGTATGCTGTTGCAGTAAGAAACAGTGTTTTTTTATTTTTTACACAAGCAGTATCCAGAAAGGCATGCAGTAATTACCTTTGAACATAATCTATATGGACCCCAATAAACTCCTCACTGCCCCTTTTTTCATGTACTAACACTATCAAAATTCTTGGGGTACTGAGTGGTTTTATGGGGTATAGAAACTACCCCTTTGAACATGAAGCAGCTGAAAAAGCAACACATGTAAACTGTTTTTTGGCAAAGCATAGTTGGTTTAGTTTCAGTCTTTGACAATGTGTAGATATAAACGAGTGTGATGAAAAGTCGCAGAACAATTGCACACATGCTTGCCATAATGATGAAGGGTCCTATCATTGTTCTTGCCCTCGAGGCATGGTTGGTAATGGAAGAAGAGATGAAACTGGTTGCAAACTTCCAGTGACTAAGCTTGTTGTGAGTAAGTAGCTGGAGCAAATGCAACTTTCTCTTATTGCGAGTCATTTGCATTTCTTCGATCTGACTGTGTACGTGCTTGTGCAGGCATTAACTTAATTGTCTTGATTTTAGTCATCGTTGGGACGGTAATTTACTTGCACTTGCAAAAGACTAAGCTAGAAAAACTCAAAGCGGAGTATTATTATCAAAATGGAGGTGCCATATACAATAGCCTCTCCTCAAGAGGTGCAGTCGACATAGTCAAAATCTACCACGAGCACGAACTTAAAAAGGCAACAAGCAATTACTCGGAGATAATTGGCGAGGGAGGTTATGGTATAGTTTACAAAGGACACCTACCACAGCATGGAGAAGTTGCAGTTAAGAAGTCTAAAACAATGGATCAGAATCAAGTTGAAGACTTCATAAATGAAATCTCGGTCCTATATCGGATGAACCACAAGAATGTGGTAAAGCTTCTTGGATGTTGTCTGGAATCGAAAAGTCCAATTTTGGTGTATGAGTTCATCAGCAATGGAACCCTCGCCCAGCGTCTTCATAACAGGGATTTTGCTGGCTCCATTTCATTTGGAAATCGTCTAAAGATCGCATCAGAAACTGCAGGAGCACTCGCCTACTTGCATTCAGATGTTTCAGTGCCAATTATTCATGGAGATGTCAAATCTGCAAACATTCTTTTAGACTCTAACCTGAATGCCAAAGTGTCAGATTTTGGAACATCAAAGCTAGTTCCATCAGATCAACAGAAACAAATTGAAACTATAATGAGAGGAACTCCCGGATATTTGGATCCCGAATACTTGCAAACATGCCAATTGACAGAGAAGAGTGATGTGTACAGCTTCGGGGTGGTACTTGTCGAGCTATTAACAGGGCAGAGACCCTTCTCAAATGGAGGACCTCGAAGAAAATCATCAGTGAAGCATTTCATTTCTTCGATGAGGGAGAATCGGCTATCAGAGGCATTAGAGGAACGAGTTCGGATTGAAGGATTGGATGATCAAGTAATGGCAGTTGGTCGTCTTGCAGAGAGGTGCCTGAGAGTCAAAGGCGACGATAGGCCAACAATGAAAGATATTGCAACGGAGCTGCAGCAGTTAATCAGGAGGTGCACTGAGCATCCTTGGGCAGCAAAGAACTTAGATGAGAAGGAGACCTTGCTAGGTCCATCTTGGGAGGAATGCAATGACTCTGCAACTGCTGAAGTTACTGCAGAGAGATGGGTCAGCCTTGAAATAGAGATGGCCGCGGGACGATGATTCCTTCTTTACCACCATCCTTCAGAACCACGAGATTCTTGTTGCCCTCCACCCGTTCCCACACGCCGGACCTCCCCGACAACCCTCTCTCAATAGTCGGTGAACATAACCCTCTCCCAGCTATACTGCCCTCCTGAACCACCCCTATGCCTCCATGGCTTGTCGATTTGTGGCCACTCTGCCAACGCGCTCTCCGGAGCTTGGTCCAGCCACGCCCAAATCAGAAGCTGGTCTTCCAAAGAGAACTAAACCAGGGGCGGCTTCACCCTGACGAGGCAGGTTAGGCACCACCTAAAATTAAGGCCTAAATATATTATTATTATTATATATTATATTTAATAAATAAAATTTTAAAGCATTCATATGAAATAATATTTTCTTTATGTCCTATCCCCTTAATTAGTGTATTTTTTTCCTTACCTAATAATATATAAATACTAGACTTAAATAGGTTTAAAAAATTACAAAGTCATCCAACTTACTCACTAGCTTGTTATAATTGCCATAATTAATGAGCTTCGAATTTTCTACTCAAGTCCCCAAGGAAACCACATATAGCCAACTGTTGCTATCCTTAATTCATGCCAACTGTTACTTACTTTAATTCATACTTTAAACACTTACCCCAATTGAAACTCTAAACTATATAAAAAATTTAGATTCTTTTACAAATGTGTGTATTGCTTATAGGATATTATTGACAATGCCTATAACTGTTGCTTTTATAGAAAGAAGCTTTTTAAAATTAGAATTAATAAAATCTTACTTATGATCGACAATGTCACATGAAAGATATCAATTTTATCTATTGAAAAAGATATGTTAGCAAAACTTGACTATAAAAATTTAATTAATAAATTTGCCACTCAAAGAGCAAGAAGAATAAATTTTAAGTAAAATTATTTAATTAAAATATTAATATTATATTGGATATTAAAAAATAACTTTAGATATTTTGCCTAAAGCCCCCAATTACATTGAGCCAGCCCCTCACCATTGCAAGAGCTTAAACCTTTTCTTTCAGTAAAATTTGACTTTTTCTAATGAATATCAGTTTAGCGGGTTGTGTTCATGCAATTAATCCTGTATTGTCATCACCTTTATGGATAAATAATTGTTGAGTTGGAAGAAGTTTCTGCCAAGGATTTTGAATGTTGTCATGACCATCTTCGTTATTGATTGATTCCTTTGGGTGTAGAAGTTGTAATTTATGTCGCAATTGGGCGATGTTGTTGCATAGTGCAGGTAATGCGCTTAATTTGATCAAATGGATCATTATTTCATTGTATCAGCAAAGCAATTAAGTCAAGCAGCAAGGGTTCCCACGTCCCTGCATTGGAGCTATTTTGACTGAGCCTAACCAAGCTGGGAATACAATGACAAAGTAATAGCTATAGATAAAGAGGTCAAGAATGTTTGGAAGAGTTTTTCATGTTTTAATCTTACAATGAGCCCAACATATAGAATGTATGTGCGTCATGCTCTCATGTATTCCTTACCTTTGGGCTTATTATAGATGCTTCCCAAGGATGTGAGCATATATACTATTGTTCTATGGGATTTTATCGATTAAGGATATAATTATTTAAGAAAATATAATTAGGACCAACTGTCATAAAAAATTTCATTCAAGGATAGTAACAATAAGAAGACTACCATACCCCCCCCCCTCGTAATCGAAATGAACGTCTGCCCTGGCTCCATTGGGCAGACAAGGTCAGACATCTCTGGCCATGCATGGCCAGCGCAGGCCATGGCTAGAGCCAGCATACGTTCTAGCCATGAGAAGAGTTGCCAATGGCTAGAGAAGATCTGGCCATGTCCAGCATTGGCCATGGCCAGAGAAGAGCTGGCCATGGTTAGTGTCGGTCTCTCTGGATTCTTGTCCCTGCCTCTATGGAGGTTGAATCCACTGCCTGCATCACCAAGGTCATTGGCTTGATGGAGATGGTGCAAATCATGCAAAGCGACATTGTGGACCTACCCAAGGCTTCTTCCCATGGTTCGACGCAGGAAATGGGGTTGTTGGGCGCTGCAGCAGGCAGGGAGGTGCCGGTGGAGAGGAAGAAAAGTGATGGCAGGGCTGAGATGAGATAGGGGTCTAGGGGGTGGTGTCGTGGTGAAAATAAGAATAGTAACGGAGGAGACAATGGAGTATGTTCATGCTCAAGACATCCTTCCCACCGTCATTTGGAGTGAAGAAGAGCTAAGTGGGGAATGGGAGGGTCTCTCCCACACTCTCTCCTCTCTCTCCCCTCCTCTTACTTCTTTCCCATCTCCCTCTCTCTCATTTTTTCATATTTGTTTATTTAATAAGTATTATTTTATATTAAAAATAAAAAATTAAGTATTTCCTATACATGTGCTAATAATTTGGGTATTTGCGACGCATGTGCTTATGTGTCGCAAATACCTAACATTTGTGATGTATGTGCTTAGGTATTTGCGATGCATAAGCACATGCATCACAAATGTTTTTTTTTTTTTTTTTATAAAAATACCTTCTCTCTCTTCTCTCTCGTCTCTCTCTTCTATCGCGGGGAAGAGAGAGGAGAGGGGAGAGAGAGAAGAGGGGAGAGAGAGAGAGGAGAGGGAAGAGAGAGAGAGAAGAGAGGGGAGAGAGAGAGGAGAGGGGAGAGAGAGAGGAGAGAGGGAAGAGAGAGAGAGAGGAGAGGGGAGAGAGAGAGGGAAAGAGGAGAGGGGAGAGGGGGGAGAGAGAGGAGAAGAGGAGAGAGGGAGGAGAGAGAGAGGAAGGAGAGAGAGAGGGAGAAGAGAGAGAGAGAGAGGGAGAGAGGAGATGGGAGAGAGAGAGGGGAGAGGGGAGAGAGAGAGAGGAGAAGAGGAGAGAGGGCAGAGAGAGGAGGGAGGAGAGAGAGAGAGAGGAGTAGAGGAGAGGGAGGAGAGAGAGATTTTTTTAATTTAAAAATTAATTAAAAAATTAAAATGTATTAGTGACATATAGACACATACGTCGCTAATACCCTTAGTATTAGCGACGTATATCTCTATGTGTCGCTAATACATTTTAATGTTTTTAATTAATTTTTAAATAAAAAATAAAAATAGAGAGAGGGGAGAGAGAGAAGAGAGAGAGGGAGAGAGAGAGAGGAGAGGAGGAGAGGAGAGAGGGAGGAGAGAGAGAGAGGGGGGAGGTGAGAGAGTGAGATGAGTGAGAGGGAGGAGAGAGAGAGAGGGGAAAGAGAGAAGGGAGAGAGATAGAGAGGAGTGTGAGAGAGAGTGAGGGGAGAGAGGGAGGAGAGAGAGGGGGAGAGGGAGGAGAGAGACAAGGGAGAGAGAGAAGAGAGAGAGGAGAGAGGGAGGAGAGATAGGGAGAGGAGAGGTGAGAGAGAGGGGAGAGAGAAAAGAAAGAGAGGTGAGTTAAGAATAATTTTATAAAAAATATATATATTGTAACTCTTATAAGTGAAAATATGTTTTCTTGCTACGCTTATAGTTAAGCGTCGCAAAAAAATAATACTATTTGCGACACATTGTTTAACGTGTCGCAAATAGTTTCTTTTTAACGAAGATTATGATATAATGTTGCGAAAAGCATGAGCATTTTGGCCTTTTTGCGATGCTGCTAAGGAAGCGTCGTAAAAGGGCCAAAGTTTCACTATGCGCGAAATTTCACGCGTGGCCGAAATTTCTATCGCAAGGCCGAAGTTTCTCGCGCGCGTGTGAAACTTCATGCGCGTGGCCGCAAAATTTCACATGGGTAAAATTTCGGCCGGTTTTTTATAACCCGAGCCGACCTGATTAGTTTTCCGCCGTTCCTCATCCCTCGTCTCCGCTCTACCGTGCCGTGCTCCTCCTTTCTAATTTCCACCGTTTCCACCGCGCCGCCGCCGTCAATGCTGTCGTCAGCCCCCCGTCAGGCCTCCTTCCATCCCCCAGCGTCTTCTTTCTCCAGATTCCCCTTCCCCGCCGCTCCCCTGTTCCCGTTGCAGCCTTATGCCAGTTTCGGTGGTGAAATGGCTGGGCGGTGGTGACAGCAGCATCCCGACCCTTTTTGGATCCGAAGACGACGGAGGCAGGCCGAACTCAGAGTGGATCCACGAGGTCAGGATCGACCTCGCTAGCTTCCCTGGCCGTGAGCGTGCTGCCCTCTTCGTCAAATTTGATCTCTTCGCCCAGGCCATCTTCGTCTTCAGAGTCTACATTTTTTTCGCCTAGGCAAGAGCTTTCCGTTTTGTATCCGCCGCCATTCTGTATCAGCCACCGTTCTGTATCCACCGCCGTTCTGTTTTTTTGTCGCTTTTTTGGTGTCTACCGCAGTTGTGTTTTTTCCAGCTCTGTTTTGTTTTTTGCCGCCGTTTTGGTTTTGCCGCCGGGCTGATTTTCGCCGCCGTACTATTTAGCCAGGAAAGTGCTTCAACCTCTCTGTTGAGAGGTTGAATAAGATGATCCGCAGACAGTGGGTCGCTTCTACCCGCATCGGGCACGGGTGTGCAATGCACCATCTATTGACCCGGTTTCCAAACCGGGTCATTATTGTTTTTTTTTTCAAAAAAGATTTTAGCGACGCTCTTGAAGAGCGTCGCTAATACAGTTAATTTATTTTTTCTTTTTATGTTATTATTTATTTTTTTTAAATAATTTTTTAATATTTTTTTTAAAATAATTATATATAATAAAGAAGTTTAAAAAATGTCACTAATAATCATATTTTTAATTAACTCTAAAAAAATTATTTTTTTTGAAAATAAAATAAAATTATTTTTAGCAGCGAGGCTTTCTACAAGCGTCGCTAATAGTATACTATTAGGGTACTATTAGCGACATTGTAGAAAGCGTCTCTAATAATCTTGTATTAGAGACGAATAAGAAACGTCGCTAATAGTAGACATTAGCGATGCTTAACTGTAAGCGTTGCTAATGACTAGTAACGACTCCTTTTTTATTGACTTATTTAGCGACGCTTTTTAAGCGTCGCTAATACATAGTAGCAATGCTTAAACTACTATTAGTGATTCTTAAAAGCATCGCTAATAGTATTTTTTGTTGTAGTGAGACCAACTTATGGAGCTCATTAAGATCAGACAACTACTCTGTGTGGCAAACACGAATGCGGCAGAGACTGAGTCAAGAAGCAAGGGTACCAAATTAACCCCGCACTAGTACCATGGGTGCAAAACATTCTAATATCTATTAAACCATGTTGGAGCCACTAATAGGAGACTTTCATTTTAGAAAGATTCTGATCCAAAGAGGTGAGAGATAGCCGATTGATAGCCTTCGGCAATGCCGACATATAATTCTTGAAAGATCAATGATGATTCTTGAATCTCGTCAAGATCTTTTCTAATGTAATATCTCGGAAGATTAGCTCTTTTCTATAGCTTGAACTTCCTAAAAATATTGATGCTGTAGACTAGATTGTAGAAGAATCCAAAAAGGTAGACTCTTCTGGTCCCTTTCTTCTCCAAGTAGAGAAAGTGCGTAGGAGACAAAATGCAAGAACTTCAGAACACATTTTCTGACCTCTTCTTGTAATCCCTTTTCAGTAGTAAAAGCAGTCCATTTGTTCCTTCATCTTCTTTTGAAGTCTCTACTATTACAAACTGTTACATTGCATTTTTTTCACCTAAATCAACTTGTATTAAGAAATTTAGTACTAGAATCTTGAATCAAACCCAATTGGTTCTCTAAAAGCATCATGGATGTAAGCACAAGTGAATTATGAAGGATGAAGAAAATTATGATTTTAGAGCATGCAAGTGAAACACCTCTTCCTTTCACTTGATTTATGAGATTATCTTTAAGAAGGCTTAGAAGAACAAAAAAATATTCTTGGCTCTATGGAATGGAGAAAATAAGAGAGTTCAAAGAAAATAAGGTCTAAGGTATTTATAGGCTTTTAATTCCTTCCATTGATTGTTGAATCGGATTTGTTATTTTTTTTTTGGTCAGATTCGTTACTTTTGGTTTCCATGGTGCTAGGGAAAACTTTTCACTCCTTGGATTTGTGTCAAATTGTGTTGGAAATAAGTCCTACAATATTACTTTTCAATATATTTTGAGGGAGGCAAATACTCTGGGTGGTTATCTTGCCAATGGAGCTTGCGATCAATTTTTTTATATAAGTAAAATTTCATTAAGCCCAAAGAGACAAAAGGACAATAAAAAAAAGTAGAAGAGTACATCTTCCTCGAACCATAGAACCTTAGGCAAAGGGCTTATAAACAAGAAAATAACTAAAAAAGATCAAAATACTCCAACTACCCACATAACCAAGAAACAATTCATCCATTTTATCAACACCTCAAAGGTCTATCTGTTATCAATAATTTAAAATTATTTTTTTAGAAAAATAAACTTATACTCTCAATGAATGTAAAAAATGTGCACATATGTTTTGTAATTATGAAAGTAGACCTCCACACATGTGTGGCTGGTGTCTAATGTGGAAAATGACATTGTCTACCCCAGTGCTTTTCCTCATATTCCTAGGATAGTTTGTCACTACCCAACTCCATGGATGTCTTACAGAAATTACAACTTAAGAACATTTTTTCTAATATACATAGATGATACAAAATTCAGATTTTTTTCTAGATTGCGATAGCGAGTTGAGGCATAGGATCACTGAACAATAAAGAGCCATATGCATTCATCTTCTATCCTACCTATCAAACATTTGCATATAAAATATACATGGTGGCAAACCATCGATGAGTTAAAGCAGAGTTGGCTTGCTTACCCTATACTAGGTTATAATAAAGATGCAAATTACATGCAACCTAATAATGCTCATGCATCTACATGTGTCATACTATATAATGCAATACTATTTATGTCCTTAAAAAATTTATTTTATTTGTATTGTTTTCTTATGTATCGCAAAAAGTAGTGTTTAGCTATGCTTTGTATTGTGTCGCTAAGAAAAACATCGTTAATAGTCTTTTTTGTTGTAGTAAGAGCTATTAATGTGGGATAAATGAAGTATTACTATTATGCCAGCTCATGAGAATATCTGTAGGCCTAAGAAGGCATTGTAGTCCTTTTATTCTCTAAATTGTAAGATAGTTATAAGTTTTAATTATGTTAAGAGGAATAAGTGAGCCGTAGTTGAGGGGCCCGATCATGTAATGGCATGGACCCTAGAACCCAGCTAAGGGGCGGGCATTATCCAGCTAAGGGGCAGAGATATATGTTGGGCCAATGGCCACTTTGATTGTTATTGAAGAAATAAACATTTCTACCTTCTCTCCTTCTTCCTCCAAGCTCTTCTTCTCCCTCCCATGAAGCCTAAGTACCCTGGGACACAACAATTACTTGTGTATGCACCAAAATTTCCCTCCATTATATCTTTTTCCCTTTCTTCTTTTTTCCCTTATCCTTCCTTTTTAGCTCTCCTTTCCCAAAGGCTGCTTATTTCTCATCTTTCTCATATGACTTCTTCTCGATATGTCTTCTTTCCCATATGATTTCTCCTACATCTACCCCTATCTCTTGCCTACATTTTAGGACATCCTTTTTCCACAACTACAAAAAAAACTATCAATGATGACACAACAATAGTGACGGCTTGAACAATCGTTGCTTAGAATGGTTATCTGTGATGGCTAACTCAAGTAACCATCGTTATTAGCGTTGATTTGCGATGCCTAATTTATGTCATTGCTGACAATACATAAATTCTACTTTTCTAGATTTTCGTGGTTGAGCAACAATGACGACTAGGCTTGGTTGTCAATATTAACCATTTTTTGTGATGCACAATACATCTAGTCATCGCATAAAACTTATCCATGAAAGCCATTTTCAATGGTCATCGTTAATAATCCATTATCAATGATGACCATTTAAGACTGGCCATCAATGATTGATCATTAGCAACAGCTTTACATGACCCACTTGTAACACCCCTATTAATTTGTATAAATCTTATAAATATTACAAATTAAGAGGAGGTTTTATAATGGGTCAAAAGAGTCCAATGGTTACTTTGTAATTTTCATTACTTATATGGACCTTTGTAAATTGATCCTTTATATAGCTCTCTAAACTGATTTAGGTCTTTGGCTTCAGCACGGAAGGAAATTGAATTCGGAAATATTCGTTTAAGGCAACTAAAACTGTTAGTGATCGATCGATCAATAACTCTTTGCTTTGTTTTAGACATGACTGATTCAAGTGTCGATCGATCATTCTCTTCTCATTTATTTCCAGCAATCGATCGTTTAGATTATAAAATTATAGTTTTTCCTATTTAACCCTAAAACCTCCTTAAACCCTTAAAATCACTTCCGAAACTTTTCCAAGTGATTTTTGTATGTGAATATGATCTTAATAAGCTTCATAAACCATCAATATTTCTCAATCTTCCATCTTGAGCTATAAGAACATGTATGCTAATCTAATTAGATTTAAAAATTACGTACATACTCAAGGTTTCTAACACAATTTTGACCAAGAAATTAGCAAATTATCTTGAAATTTAACTCCTTTCTTATTACAACTGGGAGTTAGATATGCTTTGATTCTTATTGGTCGCAAAGAAAAAACTTCCTAATTGGTGTTGATAATCTGGATGTGTTGGGATCCACTACAATATAAAATTATGTAGAAAAAGCATATGCTGAGTAGAGGATGCTTGTGCTGGTCATATGAACAACCTGTGAGATGCAATGTCGGAAGGGAGAGTTGGGGGGACAAGACCAGTTTTGGAGCAGCAAAGACAAGCAGACAAAAACAGCCATATTTTGTCTAGCAGTTCCAACGTCAAACAAAAGCCAAAAATAGAAAATCCAAAGAAGAGAAAGAGAGAAGTGGAAGTGGAAGTCGGTTCATCCCGTCATAAACAATGTACACGTAGTCAATGACTTCTCCAAATCAGCTTTCTTCTCCAACATTCATGGCTTCCTAATATCTTATTACAACTGGGAGTCAGCTATGCTTTGATTCTCATTGGTCGCAAAGAAAAAACTTCCTAATTGGAGTTGATAATCTGGATGCATTGGGATCCACTACAATATAAAATTGAGTGTACAAAAAGTGTATGCTGAATAGAGGATGCTTGGGCTGGTCATATAAACAGCTCGTGAGATGCAAAGTCGGAAGGGAGAGTTGGGGGGACAAGACCAGTTTGGAGCAGCAAAGACAAGCAGGCAACAACAGCCATATTTTGTCGACTAGTTCCAACGTCAAACAAAAGCCAAAAATAGAAAATCCAAAGAAGAGAAAGAGAAAAGGAAGTGGAAGTGGAAGTCGGTTCATCCCGTCATAAACAGTGTGCACGTAATGAATGACTTCTCCAAATTAGCTTTCTTCCCCAACATTCATGGCTTCCTAAACTTATAGCCAAGGCTTAGATAAAGGCCTAAACAAATTTGTTTTTATTTCTCCTTATTTTTATTTAAGTATTTAATTAATATAAGACTTTATTTTATATATTTAATGGAAGTTTCATTATTTTCTATTTTATGCACTCAAGAGAGGGTAAAGTTGTTTAATAGATGAAATCAAACTTAGGAACACTTGTGTCCAAGAGAAACAGGTGCGTCCAAGTGTTGTGCCCGAAGTGGCACAATGGCCTAGTTAGCTGGTAATGGGATAGGAGTGGTGCAAGGAGGCCGGGAAAGGGGAGAGGTAGCGGCATGGCTGCCGGATATGGAGGAGAGGCAGGAGAGAAGAAGAGATAGTTAGACAAGAGATAATTCATTCCATAATCTCCATTAGGGCACAACCCTTACATTTAAATAGAAGAACTACGTGGGCTTACTAACAGGTACCTAAGGCCCAATAACATAATTAAAATAAAGCAATAATTACCTAATTAACCCAAATTACCTAAATACCCTTATTACATAAACTCCCTAATTACCCTAATACGTGGCCCCAGTGGCACCCCCTGGCAGCCCCTAGGACGTTCACAACATTCCACCACGTTTTGCTTGCGCATCAATTCATCCTCCAGGTGACCTAAAACTCCAAGCATCGGGCCCACCAAAGCTCCATTGTGAACAGCCGGTCTGGACTTGTTGATAAGACACGCCGAATGATGGAGATAGTGGGTCACTACTCAAGAGCAGACGTGCAGAAGTCAGGACAAACATGATGAAAGTGCAGTTAAGGGAACCCAAGGGCAGAACAAAGGAGCAGCCTCGACTTGTTGGATGCAGGACAAGCAGACTGTCCACACAGGTCTCCAACAAGAGGGGTCATCCCAACGACTACAGAGTGCCCAAAGACAGCCCACAGAGGGCATCAGCAGATAGCATCATGGTTGGCCCACAGAGGGCATCAGACAGCACCATGGTCAGCCCACATAAGACAGTAATCAGCAGAGGCATTAGTGGTGCAACAACTTTGGACAGAGGTGACGTATTGAACAGGCATGGCCACCCCAATGTTATAGCCAACAGAAGACCCAACCCATGTATGAATCTGCTACCAAAAGATCCGAGTAGGGTCAGACACACACCAAGCCTACCCAGAAGGACTGCCAAATTGGAGCATAGCGCACGACACACACATTTTGTGTAAGTGTCAAGCGGCCACCATAAGGCATGGCTATCCGGTATAAATCCTCATAGAAACCCGGTGAAAAGACGGATGAAGTCAGACCCATGGATAGAGGGCTCACTAGTGTAAAATTTCGGTCGCTGGCTTAGACAAACCAGACAAGGGAAAATAACCCAAAGATTTTGGTCATGCACATATTTCCGATGCAACTGAGAGGCATCTCCCAATCGGGAAAACCAATCTAGAAAATCCCGTGGAGTTCACAGCGGAGCGGCATCTCCAATCCGGGAAACCCAATCTAGGAAATCCTGTGTAAGCCAGAAAGCATCATCTCCAACTTGGAAAATCTCCAGATTGGCCGAAGATCTCTCAAGCAACAGATTCTCCAGAGCCGAAGATCGCGGTGGTTCTATGGGAGGAGATGTCGACAAATCAGCTGGAGGTAGAGCATAGTGGAAGGCAGACAAGAGGGTGGAATAGGACGACAGAGGATGGAGACGGCGGCGGCGGGAGGAGGAGACCGGGGCTGAGGTGATGGAGTGCAAGCTGCATTGGCTGAATACCATCATTCAGCGGTGGAGGAGGTGGGGCGTCCTGGGGCAGCTCCTTCGCTGGCTGAACATCGGGCAACCATGGTGGTGGATCTGGCGGCTTTGGCAAGTGGGGTGTCCGGGGAACAATGGCTCCGATACCAATGTTGTGCCTAAAGTGGCACAACAGCCTGGTTAGCTGGTAACGGGATGGGAGCGGCACAAGGAGGCCGGGAAAGGGGAGAGGTAGCGGCATGGCCACCGGACAGGGAGGAGAGGTAGGGGAGAAGAAGAGACAGTTAGACAAGAGATCATTCCATAATCTCCATTAGGGCGCAACCCTTACATTTAAATAGAAGAACTACGTGGGCTCACTAACAGATACCTAAGGCCTAATAACATAATTAAAATAAAGTACTAATTACCTAATTAACCCAAATTACCTTATTATATAAATTCCCTAATTACTATAATACATAGCCCCAGTGGCACCCCCTAGGACGTTCACAACACCAAGGTGCTTTTTGTATGAAGTTTTAATTTTTTATTTGAAATCTATGCTCAAGAGAGAGAAGTTTTCCAATTTGTTTTAGTTGTCTTAGTTGCATATGTCCGAGAGGAGTATATGCAATTATTGAAGTGTGTGTCCGAGAGGAACACAACAGATACATCGATTAGACACTTATAAATTCAATTGAATAGAATTAATTTGTTTAAGGTGGATTCGATACCTTGGTGCTCTTTTACATTGCCTTTTCATTACACCTTTACTCGTTTTAGTTAATTGAAATCCATTTCTTTGGTTAAATTAGTTAAGTAATATTGTAGATTTAGTTGAATTTAATCAATCATATTGGGATCAACCTGGTTTAGCCACTTTTCCACCTTTGATTCATGCACTTGCGAGTATACATAGTAAAGTTTACATCGATTACATTATAAATGTCCTAAAAATTGTATAGCGGCTGCCATATCAAGTCTTGATGAGCCTCCAAAGTGATAGCCTTCTTTTTTAAAGTGAGGTCCACACCTATGTCATTATCATATCTCCCCATGGGCTTTGAACTTTAAGAAGGCTCCCATTGCATCCATGGGGGTGGACTATGATATTGAGGAGGGTTATGCTATATTTGAGGATCATGTGATCCCTCCCCATACAAATGTTTTGGTAGTGCTTGGAGGAGGGGTTTTGTGTGCCTAGGAGTCAAGGGATGTCTCCCTGTGTAGCTGGGTGGGAGGGCTCATGGGCCCAACAAAGGTCCTCCGTGACGGTGAGTCATGGGATACCACCTCATGCACATGTGAAGGAGGGCTCATGTCTCAAGAGGGGCTATGCTCCAATTGGACTTCTACAGACTTCACGAGAGGATCGTCTGGGGGGAGGGGGAAAAGGTGAAGGAGGCATGGATGATGCCTAATCACCCCTCTCATCTAAATCATGTACCACCTCTATCTTCTCTGAACATGTTAGGGCCCTTGCCATAACAAATATTTGCTCCTCTTTGTTGGTAACTTCAATGGAGTGGCGACTTGCTGTTTTATTATTTGAATGCTTTACTTTAGGTCCAGTGTCATGTACACACTCCATTCCCGGATTCTTACCCACTCATTTGTGCACCACTCGATCCCTACAATGGAAAGAAATATACTGAAGTACTAGTACTGAAATGGAAACACATACCAAAAGTCTACGTGAGAAGTATAGTATGTATGTAAGTGATTAGTAAAAGTAGTAAGTGATATCATATACATATTTTTGTGAAACACTTGCCTACAAAATTATTGAACATACAAATAAGTTGACTCTATCCTTGCATAAATGATCTTCTACATTCCTCAAAGCTTACCTCAGTGCCTGGTATACCGTCTTCCCCTAAGGGTTGGCGTCGAATGATATGAGGCTCTCCACCTCCAATAAGACCCAATACTTCAAGTCCACTATCCCTTGTGCTCCGGGGAGTTGGAAGACAACTATTACATATAGAAGAACAAGCCTCAGCTTGTCCTCCACTATGGCGTTCCTTGCCTTTAGCTTGTTCAAAATGTTAGTGTCTTTGGCAGCTAACATTTTTCAAAAGAGCCTATTTTTTAGCTTGGACTTTAAGGACTGTTTAACTATCCCTACATCCTGCAGCTCTTAAATAGAAAAACATAGGAAGAGGGTAACATCTAACGGGTCTTAAGGTGGCCACCTTCCCACTAACATTGAATGCGAGGCCCAATTGCCTTACCCCCACTAACATAGGAAGCAAGAAGGGTATATGGCCATGAGGAGTAGGAAGCAACGATGGGCTCTGGCAGTTGGGGACGTGGCTGCAGGCGCTACAGCAGTCGGCCACCGGCAAGGACATCTCTTCCCCAGCCAAGTCGGCCTGCGAGGAGATTGTCGCCTCTCCGGCCTCCGCCGTCTACAAGAAGCTCCCCTCTCTATCCTTCCCACAACACGGCTACAACGGAATCACCCCCCACTCTGCAGAATCTTCTCATGGTCAGGGATGACGACCATTCCTCCTCCAGACCTGGTGCCTCCGCTGGCATCCCCGCCATTGTCTTGCCCAGATCCAGCCCATTGCCAATGGGGCCTTCGTGCTGATGCTCAACACCGACTTTGACGGCTGCATGAGGCTGATCCACGAAGTGACGGAAAACATCTGCCTTGCTCTAAGCCTTGAGGGCCAAAAATCTGCCACCTTCTTTTGTGCTCCGCCGTCCACTGGAACCTTGACCGTTAGAACCCCGGTTGCCTTCTTCTCCTCCACCCGATCAACTCCCTGTTTCATCATCAAAAACAGGAGACTAGCGGCCAAGCCTATGAAGTTGGGGCCTTTCCAACAGCTGCCCCATCGCCTGAACTCCAGCCTCCTCCTCTGCCTCTGCCGGATCACTTCCATGGTACCGCCGATGCATGGGACTGCTCCCTCAATTCCTACGGGCCCAGCAATTGCTATGCTCTGTTTGACTCAGCCATCGCCCAGACGGGATTCACCTTTCAATACACTGTCATCCCCATCCAGCCACCATCGTCGTTGCAAGCTATGGCCACCGGAATTTCCCAGCCTTCTGGTGAAATTTTCTGTTGCACGATTTTCGCAAAAAAATTCTGGATGAACTATGGAACCAGCACCAGCACCCTAAATTTTGGCTGGATCTATGGCGGATTGGACTATGGGGCAGAAGATCTCAGGCTTGAGTGCATGTTGCTCTAGCTCTTGGTTGGATGGCCCCTGAACCATCGCGATCCAACGTTTTTCCCAGCCACAATCTTCCTCCCAAACATCGCGATGCCCGTTTTTGGAAAGATGGCTATGCTTGCCCGATCTCCATTAACTGGGATATTCTGTTGTGGAAAGTGGGAATGTGCACTACAAGGAAGCCAACCACCATGCTTGTGGCTTTCGAGGGACTTTATGTGGGTCTCAGGCCGGTTGGGGTTAACTCAGAGAAGGAATTGGTTGCACGTCTTTCACCAAGCCATATATTCCGGATGAAAAGGGTCTGCTCGGGTACTTCTTGTTCCATGCATTTGCCCGCTTCATGTTGGTTGATGGCTCACCCTACACCATCATCTCTAGTCCATTGTTGCACTTATTTGACCCTGTTACTACTATTGTCTGATGCCCTCTATGGACAGTCTTAGGGAGCCCTATAGCCCCTATGGTGACCCTGCTTGTTGGAGACCTATGCGGACAGTCCACTTTGTCCTACACCCAACAAGACGAGCCTGTTCATTTGCTTTGTCCTTGGGTTTAGTTAACTGCACTTCCATCATGTTTGCGCTGGCTTATACACATCTATTTTGAGTAGTGACCCACTATCTCCATCATTGTATGTGTCTCATCCACGATTCCGGACTGGCAGTTCACAGTGGAGCTATGGTGGGCCCAATGTTTGAAGTTTTAGGTCACCTCGAGGACGAGGTGAAGCGGAAGAGGGGTGGAATGTTGTGAACGTCCTAAGGGGCAGCCACTGGGGCCACGTGCTAGGGTAATTAGGTAATTATGTAATAAGGGCATTTAGGTAATTAGGTTAATTAGGATATTAATGCTTTCTTTTAATTATGCTAATGGGCCTTAAGTGCTTGTTAGTGAGCCCACTTAGCTAGTGTATTTAAATATAAGGACTATGCCCTGATTTGATTAATAAATGATTATTATCTTGTCTCTTCTCCCCTTTCCTCTCTGTCTCTTCCCCCTGTCTGGAGGCCATGCCGTCCCCTTTCCCGGCCTTCCTGCGCCGCTCCCTTCTCGTTACCGGCTAGGCAGGCTATTGTGGACACCCGTCCACAACAACCGGATTCTCCCCACTGGCTCCGCTTTGATGGCCGGAATCTCGCCCTCCACCCACCTCCTCCCTCTCGCTCCCCCCTCTCTCCCAAGTCCCCCTCCCCTCCTTCCCCACTCCGTTTATAGAAAGGGGAAGGAGGGGTGACTAGGGAGAGGGGGGAGCGGGAGCAAGAGGGGGGTGGGGGCCGTTAGAGCAGAGCCGGCAGTGAGACGGCAAAGCTGGCGGCAGGGGGATTCGGAGAAGAAGGGAAGGGAGGGGGGACTAGGGAGGAGGAGGGAGGAGGCGCCGCTGGAGTCAGGGCGGCGGGGGGCTGGCGGAGATGGAGCTTGCTGAGGCCGGTAGAGGCAGCAAGGTTGGGGCGGCTGTAGCTAGAATAGATCCAGAGAAGATCGGAGGACCGACTGGGGGCTGGCGAGGGGGCGATAGGGGTAAGGCGGCGGTAGGTGGGCTGGTAAGGTGGGGGGATCTGGAAAAATAAAGGAGGGCGGGCAGAGGAGAAAAAATGTGCGAACGAAATTCCTCTCTCCTCTCCTCTCCTCTCCTCTCTTCCTCTCTCTCTCCACTCTCTCTCCCCTCTCTCCCTCTTCTCTACTCCCTCCTCTCTCCCTCTATCTCTTTTAATTGAAATTTTTTATAATAAAAAAACTAGCGACGCATAACGTATGCATCACTACAACCGTAAACAAGTAGCAAAGCATATGTATCTGCATTGCTAATAAGAATTTTTTTATTTTTTTAAAATTTTAAAAATAATTTATAATAGTAATTTTAATTCTCTCTTTTCCTCTCTTATTCTCACTTCCTCTCTCTCTTCCTCTCTCCTCTCTCTCTCTCTTCCTCTCTCTCCTCCCTCTCTCTATCTTTTTTAATTTTCTTTTATTTAAAATAAAAAAATTGTTATTAGTGATGCATACCATATACGTCGCTATTAACTCAGATTAGTAACAACGCATATGTGTATGCGTCACTACTACACTATAATAGTTGCGACACATACAAGTAAGCGTCCATACTACCCGAAGTTAGTAGTGACGCATATGTTATGCTCTCTCTCCCCTCCTCTCTCTCTCCCCTCTCTCCTTCCTATCTCCACCCTCTCCCTCCCACCTCTCTTCCTCTCTCCCTACTGTCTCTCTTCCTCTGTCTCTCTTCCTCTCTCCTCTCTCTCCCTTCCTCTCTCTTCTTCCTCTGCCTTCCTCTCTATCTCTCTCCTCTCTCCCCACTCTCTATCTATATCTTTTTATTTATTTATTTTAAATAAAAAAATTGTTATTAGTGACTCATACCATAAGTGTCGCCACTAACTTATAGTAGCAACACATATGTGTATGCATAGCTACTACAATATTATAGTAGTGATGCATACACGTATGTGTCACTACTACCCAAAGTTAGTAGTTATGCCTATGTGTATGCGTCGCTAATATGTATTTTTTTTATTTTAATTTTTTTTTTAAAATAATTTATAATGGCAATTTTAATCCTCTCTCTCTCCCTTCCTCTCTCTCCTCCCTCCTCTCTTCCTTTCTCTTTCTCCCCTCTCCCCCTCCTCTCTCTCCCCCCTCTCCCTCCTAACTCCTCCCTCTCCCCTCTCTCTCTCTTCCTCTCTCTCTCTCTCCGTGCTCTCTCTCCCTCCTCTCTCCCCACTTTGTCTCTATCTCTTTTAATTTGAATTATTTTAAAATAAAAAAATTACTATTAGTAACTCATACCATATGTGTCACTATTAACTTAGAGTAGTAGCGATGCATATGTGTATGCGTCGACACTATGATAGTAGTGACGCATACAAGTATGTGTCGCTACTACCTGAAGTTAGTATCGGCACATACGTATATGCGTAACTAATATATTTTTTTAAAAAAAATTAAAAGATTTATAATAACAATTTTAATCTTCTCCCTTTTTCTCTCTCTCCTCAGCTCTCTCTCTTCCTCTCTCTCCTCTCTCTCTTCCTCTCTCTCTCTCCCCTCTCCCCGCTATCTCTCTCCTCTCTCTCTCTCTCTCCCCTCTCTCCCTCCTAACTCCTCCCTCTCCCCTCTCTCTCTTCCTCTCTCTCTCAGCGCTCTCTCTCACTTCCTCTCTCTCCCCTCTCTCCCTCCTCCCTCCTCACTCTCTCTATCTATTTTAATTTAAATTTTTGTAAAATAAAAAAATTTCTATTAGTGAGACAACCATATGCGTCGCTACTAACTTAGAGTAGTAGTGATGCATATGTGTATGTGTCGCTACTAGACTATGATAGTAGTGACGCAAACAAGTATGAGTTGCTACTACCTGAAGTTATTAGTGATGGATATGTGTATGCATCACTAATACATTTTTTTTATTTTTTATTTTTTTTAAAATAATTTATAATAACAATTGTAATCTCCTCTCCTCTCTCTCTCTCTTCCTTTTTCACTCCTCTCTCCCTTCCTCTCTCTCTCTCCCTCCTCTCTCACTCTCTCTCTCTCCCCTCTCCCCCTCATCTATCTTCCCTCCTCCCTCTCCTCTCCCCTCTCTCTCTCCCCTCTCCCGCTCTTCTCTCTCTCCCCTCTCAACCTCCTCTCTCCTCCCTCTCTCTCTTCCTCTCTCTCCCTTAAACCCATGGAATTTATAGTGGTCCAAATTTCCTATTAATCATATTTATTTAAGTATTTTTACTAAAAAATAAATTTCAAAAAGCGTAGGAATTATGGATTTACACTATAAGGGACTTAGGCTAGCAATTTGCTGTGCTAAAGGCCCAATTAGACTATGATTTTATATAGTCTATGTTCCTCCTTTTTAAAATTCTTTCCATAACTTGACAACTCCATAGTATGTATACATATGAGTAGAGTCTTATTTTTGGAATATCATGTAAAGCATGTGGGCTAGAGGTAGAATAGTAAATTTCATGGTTATGTAGCATCTCATGTGGGACTCTTGAATATGGGGAATGAGGTAATGATTCATGCATGTTGAAGCGTGACAAAGATGATGGATGCCCATATTATGTATGTGTTATGCATAACTGTTTGTTGGGTGGCCAATAAGCATGTTTTAATTTGACGAAGAAATCAAATATGAGCCGCTAAGATATAGGTTGAGCTCGCCTGTGTTCATGGAAACATGTATGTGGGAATGCTTCCCTAAAGAACTAATAGGGCCTATGGTATGGGGCATAGGTACCGGTGGGGACATCGGGTTGATGTTTCCCCTACATGTCAATAAAGTCTTATATTTTGCAAAGTTGGGGTAATCGTGTCAGTCAGGACGTGATGTTTGCCTATTATTCCAACACTAAGTAATGTGATAATCAAGCATGTTATATGACAAATAAATTGAGTACTAAAATATCCCATTGAGTAAGAAAGATAACAAACTAGAATAAATTGGGTTGTAGAGAATACAATGATTATAAATGGGATGAGATAACATCCCAGGGATTGAGGGGTATAACATGGAAAATTTTAAATGGGGGTTCACCATTACTATAGAGATTTTTACTTGAGCTCAGGAGAAATTGTTTTGGTAGCGCAACCACTAGGATCTTTGTCGGATGCATATGGGCGGTCCATAGACCCTCATTTCTTTAAAAAAGTTTTTAGGGATTAACTAGTGAAAAGATTTGATTAAGTAAAACTAACAGGTATGTGCTTTGTTTGACTTATATGGATATTTTAAGGAATAAATTTAAAAAATATGAGGAATTCATTAGATGGATATTAAACTCTCAGACTTAGTATTTTTTAAATGTAAATGATGCATTGGTAAATAGGATGTGTATTTATGGAGATTATCAGTTTAGAAAAACAAGTATTTTAGGGGAAAAAGTTGTCATATTTGAGAAAGAGGAAAACATGGGAAAATGGACCTCCTGGGTAGATTCTTCAATTATATTTATGTATACGTTTTGACTTTATTTAAAGAGTAATGCTACATTGACATTGTTTCATACACGATGAACCTACTTCATGTTAGAAAGTGGGTATATAGGCTAAGCACATTTGGATATTGAGAGCCCAAGCTCACTTTCAAGTGAATGAGAATCACATATGTAAATTGGTAGAAGGTTATGAATAGTCTCACATCACTTAAGAAATATTGATGGTGTTGGTATATAAGGCACAAGTTTGGACTTTCTCCACTTTTGTGGGGGAGATACATGTTGGACTCATACACCTAGGTGGGCTAGGCTACACGTGCACTTGCCATCACCGCTGCCGTCCATTCAGCTAGCCAACTTGATTCGGTTCGCATGCGTGGCCAGCCGGTCGAGTCGGGTCGGGTTGGTTCAATAAGATAATTATTTTTGGGACAAATTTGTTTAGTTTTTTCTCAACCCAAAATAGCCCGGTTTTCTCTTACCCAAAATGTGTTCTTTAATGGGTGCACGCATCCATTTTAATGGTATGGGTTGTCTTCAACGAATTTCCTATAAAAGACTAAAAATCATTTTTTTCCATAATTATCCTTTACTGGATTTCATTACCATATTCTACGAGAGCAATTTCATAATGCTAGTTCACTGCATATGCTGTGTGAAGGTTATCGTCTTATCCTGGGAGATAGATGCCCAAATGATTCCTAAGCAATAGTAGAGAGGGCAAATTCTCTCTTAAGGACAAAGCGTACACACTTGATTCGATCAACTTCTTTGTATGTTTCATTCATCACAACAATTACTAAGGTACAAAATTAACAATCTTAAGACAAATTTCTATTTATTTTCCATACTTTACTATTGTGATTAATATTTCAAAATTGTGTTCTAAATATTTCAAAACTGAGATTATCTTCTATTTATTGGAAAAAAATGGTTACAAAAGGTACCAATATAACTTCGGTCATAATTTTTAATATTGTGACTACTCATGTTCTTGTTCAAGTGAAAGGGGAGAAGCCAAAAAAATTCAGTGGTGCAAATTTTAAGAGATTGCAACAAAAGATGCTATTTTATCTTACCACATTGAATTTGATTCGATTTCTACAAGTGGATGTTCCTGTTCTCACTGAGGAGGAAAAGGTTGAAAAATAGGCTATTGCAATTGTTGATGTATAAAAACATGTAAACTTTGTATGCCGAAAGTATATTCTCAATGGCTAGACAACACTATGTACAACATGTATAGTCGGATGAAGAGTGTTAAAGCACTGTGGGAATCCTTATATAAGAAGTACATGATAGAAGATGCAAGAATGAAGAAATTCATTATAGGAAAATTCTTGGACTTCAAGATGATGAATTCTAAGCCTGTGATAAATCAAATGAAAGAGCTCCATGTGATCGTACATGATATACATGCAAAAGGTATGCCTTTGAGTGAATCCTTCAAGTAGCTGCTATAATTGAAAAATTGCCACCATCTTGGAAGGATTTTAAGAATTACTTGAAGTATAAGTATAAGGAGATGAACATGAAGGACCTGATTGTAAGGTTGAGGATAAAAGTGGACAACTGTGCTTCTAAAAAGAAAATCGGGGGTCATGACAGGGAAGCCAAAGTCAATGTTGTGGAATAAGAGCAGAAAAACAACAACTTCAACAACATGAGGAAAAATCCTAAAGGACAATCAAACAACGACTCTAAAAAAGCCAAGTTCAAAGGCAAGTGTTATGTGTGTGACAAGCAAGGCAATAAGGCTAAGGATTGTCACAAGAAAAAAAGACAAGAGGATTCTAAGAAGAAAAATTCACAAATCAACATGACTGAAGTGAATAATCTCTCCAACAATGTAGATGACATTAGCCTTTCCGTTGTGAAATATGAAGTGAACATGGTCACTAATGCAAGAAAATGGTGAGTGGACACCAGGGCTACTTGTCATGTGTGTTGAAACAGAAAAATATTCTCCACTTATCACTTGGTGGAGAATGTTGAACTACTTTTTATAGGCAATTCTTCTATTGCAAAGGTTAAAGGTACCGGAAAGGTGGTGCTCAAGATGACTTTAGGCAAGGAATTTACTCTCCATAATGTGTTGTATGTGCCAGAAATTTGAAAGAATTTAGTGTCAGGATCATTGCTGAGCAAGAATGGGTTCAAATTGGTGTTTGGATTGAATAAGTTTGTATTTACTAAGAGTGAGATGTGTGTGAGAAAATTGTATCTTTTAATGAGGGGTTTTTAAGCTCAATGTATTCACTATTGTACATATTGTTTATATTAAGAATGATAGTGCTTCTTCTTCTTATATGATTGAGTTATGTGATGTGTGGCATAGTAGATTAGGGCATGTTAATTTGACGCTGTGCGAAGATTGATTAATATGAAATATTTGCCTAAATTTAGCATTGACTCTCATTATAAATATGAGACTTGTGTGGAATCAAAATTAACAAGGAAATTATTCCAAAGCAATAAGAGAATTATTGAACCTCTTGAGTCAATGTACATCGATGTCAGTGACTTAAAACTTGTTCAAATAAAAGGAGATAAAAAGTACTTCATTATATTTATCAACGATTGCAATCAATATTGTTATGTGTACTTGTTGAGAAGTAAAGATGAGGCCATAGACAAGTTTGTACTAAACAAAATAGAGGTTGACAATTAACTGGCAAGAAAATAAAAGTTCTATAGAGTGATTGAGGTGGGGAATATGAATTACCTTTTAGTGAATTTTGTTTACAACATGGTATTATACACCAAACTATAGCACCATATTCACCTGAACAATATGGAATTACTGAACTAAAAAATAAAACTTTAAAAGAGATGTTGAATGTCATTTTAATAAGTTTAGGATTACCCTAAAACATGTGGGAGGAAGCTTTGCTTTTGGTAAATTATATTCTCAACAAAATACCTCATAAGAAAACCTTGAAGACACCGTATGAATTATGGAAAGGTCGAAATGCTTCTTACAAATTCTTAAAGGTGTGAGACTGTTTGGCAAAAGTGGTGGTCCCACATCCAAGAGGATTAAGGTGTGGGGTTGTTTGGTAAACAATGTGTATTCAATTGTTATGCTAATAATAGTAGTGCATATCGCTTTTTTGTTTAAAAATTGGAGATTCCTTATGTAAATATCAATACTATTATTGAATTTAGGGCTGCTTTATTTTTTGAACATATTTTTTCATGAAATTCTATATAAGGGAAAGTTCTCTTGAAATCCTTTGGTCTAGATTTTTTGACTTATTTGTTTGAAGATGAGCCTGAAAGCTTTTAGGAAGTCATGTCCTCTCTTGAAACGCAATATTGGAAAGAGGCCGTAAATAGTAAAATTAAATCTATTATGTAAAATCATACTTGGGAACTGGTAGACCTTCTACTAGGAAGTAAACCTTTAGGATACAAGTGGATATTCAAGAGGGAGATGAAATCTAATGGATCAATTGAAAAATATATAGTCAGACTTGTTACCAAAGGATACGAGCAAAAAAAATCTCAAGATTACTTTGATATATATAAAATCTCTATTGCTGCTTTGTTGAAATACATCAAATAGATGTGAAAACCACATTCTTGAATGGTGACTTGAATGAGGAAATATATGTGCAATAATATGAAGACCAGGTCAAGAAAATAAAGTATTTAGACTTGTTAAATCTCTCTATAGGCTTAAACAAGCACCAAAACAGTGACATGAAAATTATAAAAAAATTATGATGTCAAAATAGATTCAAAATCAATAAATGTGTTTAAGTCAAAGAAAGACCTAATGGCTATGTCATTGTATCTTTATATATAGATGATATGCTCATTATTAGTAACAATGATGATATCATTAAAGCTACTACGAGGATGTTAAACAAATAGTTTAACATGAAAAATATGGGTATTGCAAATGTTATTGTCATGCCCCGACATCTGCTCGATCCGAGCCGAACCCGGTCCAAGGGATGGTCTGAGTGCACAGGGGTGACAGAGTTGGTTTGTTTAACATAGCGGAAGACTTTTAACCCCTTAATTGGGTGAATTTCACATACAGAGTGTGCACCTTTAAAACCTTTGTGTAAGAGAAATAAAGAAAATAAAAGAGGACTTTAACTCTAAACTAGTCCATAAGTTATATACCCACATACTTAAAATCCTGAGCCTAAACACATGGCTCAAATCAGAAAGACTTACATAGATGTAAAAACATAAGATATACACGAGTTTGAAAGAAGAACCACCATACATAATGTTCTATTATCATAACAACATAAATTAAAAAATATAACAAGGTCCAAAGGTATCCACGCTTACTCCCTGCTCTCCCCGACCATTCCTCGTATAGAGGATCCTGGTTAACTGCATGTCACGTCATGCAGACCCAAAACAAAACACAGAAAGAGGGGTGAGTAAAACTAGTAAGGTTTTAGATATGAAAACGGTAAATGAGAAAAATATCCACGACATATCAAACATAGTCTATCAGCTCTACATACAACATGATATCCTATTTCTGATTACTTCCCATACCATAAGCATACTTTAAACATAAGCAATTACCTTGCTTACAGGTATTTCAAACATGTTGTTTCTGACATGAATATTCATCTCATATAACCTGCATGAAAAATGCCTCTAACACACAATCCCATCATGCATAATCATCACATATAACCTGCATAAAAAATGTCTCTAACATACAATCACATCATGCATAATCATTGCATATTACCTGCCTAAGAAGTGTCTCTAACACAAAATCACATCATGCATAATCATCACATATAACATACATGAGCAGTGTCTCTAACACAATCACGTCATGCATAATCATCATCAATCAACTTGCATGTAAAGTGCCTCTAATCACACTAATCACAATCATGTAAATTGATAAAACATCAACCCTGCTTAATCGGCCAATGCATAAGCAGTCTTTGCTCACTCTAAACCATCCCCAACATGAAAGTCTAAAGGAATTATGCAGTTTGGGTAAATTCCCTGGCAGGGAAGAATTCCCCCTAGTAAGCCAGTGCATTTGGCTACACTAGCATGAATTCTCAGGGTCCAGATAGTCTCAATAGTTTTATTTTCCTTATAGCTTTGTTGCTCTTCTCAACCCGGGGAGGAAACCCATCCTCGAGGGACGTAAAATCTCATCATTTCGAATGTAAAACCGAATCAATAAGCCTATGATCGATTAACCTGGCAAGTAATATCATACAATCGCAACCAATCGATCAACACAGCTAATCTCGATAAAGTCTCATTCATAAAATTATTTTCATGATGCATGCAACATGGTACATACGTGGGTAATTCATACATGAATCTTAATTTATAAAACGTGTCCCCACCAACCCTTCATGCATCATTTATATTCATAACATCAACCATTACCATAATCATCCCCCCTCCATGTGTGTGTACATGGTAGAAACATTTAATCTTAAACATATGGACATGCTTTGTAAATAACCGATCAACATACCACACACATGCTCATTAACATTTAATCATGGTTCCTTACTGAAATTATGAGTGAAAATAATTGAAAACACAATTATATCAAGTACAACCTCATGCTAGAACTATGTAAGCATATTTATACCACATTTGAAGTTAGACATGACACCATCATTCACCCATAATCCTAGCATAATATGTGAAAGCATACAAATTCATTATTATGCTATAACCTTGCTGGAATCATGCTTAAAATATAAGAAATCATTCAATATGGATTCAAGATAAGGAATTACCACATGTTTAACTAATCACATGTAATTCACATAATACTCAAACATTCATCATAGCTTCCCACATTAAATTCATACCCTTCCAGTAGCTCATTCTAGCATAAATTACTCATTATGAATATAAAAAATGGTACTTACGAATAAAAACTAAAACATAAGCAAAATAGGCAAAAAATAACTAAACTACAGTGTTGGTGTTCAAACGCCCTGCAAGGCCGTTTGATCGGCCTGTCTGGCCATTCGAACGCCTGGCTGTTCGATCACCATAACATATTTTTCTGGTTCATCTTCCCCACTTCGAATCTAAAACTGAAACTTCACATAATCATCATAAACCTTCAAATCTCACTCCCAAACATCATAATAATGAAATCCATGCTTAGGAAACAGTAAATCTAGCTATTTACAAAAAAAATACAAAGAAATCATAAAAAAAATTAAGCTTTAGTAAATCCACCATTAAAGCTTAAATTCATGGAAACCCACTTCAAACTCCATCAAAACTCAAATATGAAATCACTTACCTTCAACAAGATCCTTGACTTGAAATCGAACCTCCAACACCTCAAATACTACCCCAAATAAGGTTTTTGTTAATGCCTTCACAAATCCGATTTAAAATACCTAAATCTCTTGAAAATTAGTAGATCTAGGGTTTATTGAGTTTAAAAACAAATTTTTTTCTGAAGGGTTTGAAATAGAGGTTTAGATCAGTAACTTTTTGGGTAGAAATCGAGATTAAACCTTGTCAAAAGAATAAATTTGAAAAGTTTAGGAGAAACCCTAAGAAATTAGTAAAAGATTAGGCTAATCCTTACTTTAATCACCTTTCCTTCTTGGGAAATGGGGATTAGGGCTCCTAAGCTTGAGATTTCCAACCCTTCGCAATTGGGAAAGTGGCTAAGCCTTTCTATTTATAGAAGGCTTTGGGGTAAACCTAATAGATATGTGGGGTATAAATAGAGTTTTACACTAAAAATAGAAAATTTTCTTATTTTAAACCCAAATTGATATATAAAAATTTTAAAATATTTTATTACTGTCTTAAGAAGTTGTTAGAGTCATTTGGGACCTATGATCCCAAGTAGGTCCCACCCCCTAACTTTTTGGGTAAAATAGTCAAAAATTCCAAAAAATCCTAAAAAACTTCATATTGGCTTATATTAACATAAAAACCATCTTAGTGAGGAAATTTTGATCCAAAACCATTGTTAACCACTTTAATTTTAAAAATAAGTCAAAATCAATCAAAGTAAACATTAAACCACACAATAGCAATTAAATACAATTAATTAAACTAGTTAGAGTTTGGAGATCTTACATATATATTAGGAATAAAAATCACTAGAACATATAATAAATATGTATTGTCTCAATCTCATTACATTGAGAAAATCCTAGAAAAATTCAATAAGAGTAATAATCATCCAGGAAGAACACTTGTGGATGTGACATTGCACTTAAGCAAAAACACTGGTGAAAGTATATCACAACTTCAATACTCCCAAATTATTGGCAGACTCAATTACATAATAAATTGTACGAGACCAAACATAACATTTTTAGTAAGTAAATCGAGTAGATATAATAGCAACTTAGGGACCATTGGAATGTTGTAGTTAGGGTTATTAGACATCTAAGATATACCTTGAATTATGTATTGCATTATACAATGTATCTAGTAGTACTAGAGGGTTACTATGATGTAAACTAGATATCTAATACAAAAGACTCTAAATCCACAAGTGGGTATGTCTTTAGCCTTAGAGGTGCAGTCCTCTAAACAAACATGCATGGCGAGATCCACAATGGAATCTGAATTTATTGCACTTGATAGAGCCAGTGAAGAGGTTGAGTGGCTTTATCAATTTTTAAAGGATATTTCAATGTAGGGGAAACTTGTGTTACCTATTTGTATTCATTATGATAACCAATCAGCTATAGGAAAGACATAATAACTTATATAAAGATAAGTCTTGACATATACTTTAAAAATATAATACCATAAAATAATTGATCTTTAAAGGAATAATTCTCATTGAGTATGTTATGCCAAAATAAAATAATGTGGATCCGCTTATTAAGGGTTTAACTAAAGAACAAGTGAGCAGTTCATTGAGCGGAATGAGCTTGAAGCCTATGCATTAAGAGTCACTATAATGGAAACCCAACCAAGTTGACTAGAGATCCTAAGGTCTATGTTTAAATGAACAACCGAATTGTGGGAGATTCTAGGGGAGTCACTGTTATGATAGCATCTCGTCCTCATTCCTATGATGAGATAGTGATGTCTGCAGAGTGAGTTAGGATACATTTTGCTTTTAATTGTTCTTATAGCTTGAATTAATTCAAATGGGGTATGACAGAATATTCATAATAAGAATCGCCTGTATGAGTGTGAGTGGGTCGCTTCTATGAGGATTTTAAGGTTAAATATTTTAGAATACTCATGAAAAACAAGTTTGTTCAGGGCTAGAATGAACACAATTATAAGAACTACATTGTATCTAAAAAGTGACTATGTGAATTCTATTGTCTTGGTTTACACAAATGGCTAAATAGTTCAAAACATCACATTCACTTATTAGCTAATAGACCTAATAATTTTTACAAGGGAAAGTTCAAAGTCAAAAGCTACCTTTCTCCTATGCACAAACTTTTTAATATTTGCTCTCACATTTTATTTACATTATTTTATGTAGTTATTCAACCAATTCTCATTCATGTGGGGAATTGTTAGAAAGTGGGTATATGGGCTAAACCATTTGAGTATTGAGAGCCCAAACCCACTTTCAAGTGAATGAGAATCACACATGTGAATTGGTTGAAGGTTATGAAGAGTCCTACATCGCTTAAGAAATGATGATAGTGTTAGTATATAAGGCATGAGTTTGGCCTTTCAAGTTAGGCCATTGGGCCACCCTACTTTTGTGGGGAAGATACATGTTGGACCCATGCACCTAGGTAGGCTAAACCACATACTCGCACGCGCCGCTACCACTGATTGGCTTGCTCAGCTTGGTTTGGTTCGCACACATGGCTAGTTGAGCCGAGTCGGGTTAGGTCAACAAGATAATTATTTTTTGTATAAATTTATTTATTTTTTTCTTAACCCAAAATAGGTTTGGTTTTCTCTTACCCAAAACGTGTCCACTCATGGGTGGACACATCTATTTGAATAGGACAAGTTATCTTCACGAAAGTTTTTATAAAACACTAAAAATTATTTTTCAAAATTATCCTTTATTGGATTTCATTATCGTCTTCTATGAGAGCAGTTCTATAATGCTGGTTCGTTGCATACATTATGTGAAAGTGATCGTCTTATCTTAAGAGATAAATGCCGAAATGATTTCTAAGCACCAGTAGGGAGGGTAAATTCCATGCGTACATACTTGATTCAATCAACTTCTTTGTAAGTTTCATTCATAGCAATAATTACTAGGTACAAAATTAACACTTCATTAATCAGAAACTGATTCGTGGGGTCTAGAAAATGTTTGTTCTTCACGTATAAATCTCCATGTCGCTAAAATATTTATATTATTTAAAATCTAAAAGCACTATCTTATTCACAATCTTTATTTTCTACCCCACTTAACGTCTGCCCACTTCACCAACATTGGTGCTAGCATTGTTGTCAACTTGCCATCCCAATTTGCTACTCACCGTTAATCACCCACGATCAATTATGTACACAGAAGTGCATGATTGATACACTTGGAGTCTAATTTTGTGTATTGTCCATGCACTCTGTGTGTGCTATTGACATGGGATGATCAACCGCTCTTGTAACTTCACCAACAATACAAATTTGACGGAGAGAGGGAGGTTATCTCCCCAAATGAGGATAGTGCAAGGGGAGCTCATGCTCTTATCCAAACGAGGGCTACATGATTGAGAAATGTAAAGAATAATGTTCCTCTTGCGTTAAAATCTATGAGATAAAGCATGACCTTTAGAGAATTGTTCATTGTTATATATATATATATATATATATATATATATATATATATATATATATATATATATATATATATATATATATATATATATATATATATATATATATATTCAAAACATGATGGTGATTAGGCTTCGTTTTGTGCGGTGACATGAATTTGAAGTGGTAGGCTTCACTTTTTCTAAATAAAAATGCTACATTGCTTGGGTTCAAGAACATGAATGGAGCGTTTACCATGATGGCTTGCATTGAACAACATTTTCCTGATTAATTATCCTTAACGAGCTCCGTAACTACCCTAAAATAGGGCTCTAAACATGGTACATGATAGTGAAGTTCTCATAGAAATCAATGTCCTCTTATGTACTGTGTTAGGAGGCCTAGAGCCCTATGTGGGCTGGTTGTCGGACAAGCTAGAAAAGTCGGGCAGGAGATGGACATTGGGGTCATCAATCAAGGTATATTTTTGGAAGGGGAAGCATTTTCTATGATCCGCAACTCCACTGACAATGCACCTAACGTAAGGAACATATAGGAACCCTTTTTCTATGAGATCAACGATGCCTATACTAATGCTAACATGTGCTAGCGTGTGCATCATCAATCTCAAATATTAAAGGCTTCTATGCACTCCTTATGTTGGGCTCATTGCCAGTGGAGAGCATTAAAAATGCTTCTTCCATAAAATACTCTTAGCTAGGTGCGAGGAGTAGCCTAACTCAAGAAGGAATGCATATTATCTTTAGAGAGAGTTTAGGAAGGAATTTCTATTCCTACCCCACTTTTTTTACACCGAAAGACTATTACTTTTTTCCTTTACAAGTATCAACAGACGAACACACATGCAAACAAGACATGTTTATAGCCGCACATGAAAACAAAACATGTTTATAGCCGTTCATTTTGAAGTAGACCATGTATTTGTTCATCCGCGTATGTCTATGATGAACACAAACAAATATAGCCAAAATGAAGGTGGCAATTAGACATAAACTTCTTCATCTAAAACTAAGGGTGGTTAATAAAAAAAGTATTAAAAAGTAAATTATAATAATAGTAAAATAGTCTAATCTAAGAAATAAATAAATAATAATGCTATGGATGACACTGTGAGAGTATAACATGTATTTTTGATAATCCTTTTACGAAGGCCGATCATGCGATGTAGGTTAGTAATTTAACATAAGTAAAAATAGCAATCCCTCATTCCTATATTAATAGCCCTAATTGAAAAAAAAATTATTCAATATTACTAGCTCAATTTTGTTCAATTTAAAAAATTAGTACTTAAAAAAAATATCACAAGCTTATGTTCCCACATTTTAAATGTATATTTTATTATTTAATAAAAATTATTATCTTTTTAAATATAATAATTATTATAAAATAAATTAAATAATAATAAAATATATAATTAACAGATATATATAATTGACGGATGTAACGAATGGCTCGCGCCGTCCGCATTATGAACGGATAAAAAAAATAAGTCTATTTTAATACAGACGGACGTTGACGCGGACGCAGACGAATGTAGGACAAAGCAGACTCTGGACACCTACTTGTCTTGTTTTTCTCGTTCCCTGAACCCGACTACCCACTCCAACACTCCGCAGAACCCGATTACCCATTCCCACCATTCCGCCATGTTTCCTTGTGTGGTGCGAGCATTGTCACAGTCCCCACGGCAGCCGTCGTCCCCCGCATTTCCCTCCCTCAGCAGCCGTCGTCCCCCGCATTTCCCTCCCTCAGCAGCCCGTCATGCTACGTACGCTGCTGCTTCGAGCTTCCAAAACCCTAAACCCCTCCAATCCCCTCACCGCCACCCGACTGCCATTCCTCTCCTTCTCCTCCAAGACCCCCTCCGCCTCCAAGGCCAAGGCCAAGGCCAAGAAGGAGAAGCCCTCCAAGACCGTCGATGCCGCCGCTGCCGGCTCCGTCTCCGATGACGAGCTCAGCTACGACGACCTCCCGCCGGACTCAGCCGCCTACGACGACCCGGCCCTCGACTTCGGCCCGAACGGCCGGCCTCTGTTCACCTCCCTCAAGTCCCTCTCGGAGTTTGGCCGCAAGGATGCCTGCGCTTACATGGATTTCAGGTGAAATCTGCTCCCTTTCTCTGTATTAATAACTGTGAGGTGAGGCTTTGAGCTGTTTTGAGAGATCTTCGACGTGGGTTTTCAGCAATTTCAGAAATTTTGCATAGAAGGGGATCTGTTTGATTCGATGGGGGTTTCTTGTCTTCCAATTGTGTGATTTTTTCCTTAATTTGTTTGCTGAATTTCTAGTCTGGAGGAATTAAATGCGGTATTGCCGGAGGGGTTGCCAGTAGGGATGACGAATGAATTTGATGAGACAAGGCGGAGCGCGCTGTTGGTGAGGCAGAGCTTTTTGGAGCTCAGGGACAATTTTAGGCGTGTCATTGATCCGCCACTGAAGGTGGATAGTAAAAGTGAGACTCTTATGCTAAATTTTACCGCATGCATCTCTCCTGGGTGAATGCCCAAATACAATATCTTTTTTTTTCTTTGCGTAATTATTTTTTCTCTCAATTTTTTATGATTTCAAATGTCATGAACTGGTCAATCCAGTCTGACCAAGTGACTAGAAAAGAGTGAATGTGTATTGTATCTAGAAAGAAAAGAAAAACAACAAAAGAAAAGAAAAGAGTGGATGTGTCTTGCATCTCAAATGGTATGAACTTTAAGTTGTTAGCTACACCTGCTTATTCCTAACAACTGCAGGAACTTTAAGTTTGTGGTCTGGCCTTCTTGTACAAATTCTGACTATCAATTTTTGGCTTTTGTGTGTGAGGGTACATGGAAGGTATGGTTTTGGGGAGAGAAATGAGATGGGAGAAGCTATCCTTGAGTTTTCGATAATAAACATTGCAAATACTTACTTTAAGAAGGAGGGAGGACCATTTAGTAACCTTCAAGAGTGGTCCTTAGTCAGAAGAGAGGGTACAAGAAAGTGCAAGGATTGTAAAGTTATTTTCGGATAACCTTTAGCACTACAATATAGATCAGTTGTTTTAGATGTCCGCATAAAGGGGTGGCAGAAGCAAAAAAATGATAGAGTAGAGCCTAGGATAAAGTGGTGAATTTGAAGGGTGAATTACTCAATACATTTGCGGAGAGATTGAGAGTGGAAGGAAACTAGTAATTGGATGAAGAACCAATAACAATGTGGGATAACATGATTCATTGTATTAAAAAGTTGGGAAAAGAAGTGCTTGGGGAAGCAAGGAGGTAAAAAGATGTAAAGAAGGAAACATGGTGATGGTGTGAAGAAGTCCAAAGAGTTCTAAAGGAAAAGAAATGTTTTTTCAAGGAGTGACAAAAATGTAAAAGTAGAGAGACTTGGGAGATTTATATTAATTTTAGAAGAGAGGAAAAAAAAGTACCTAGTGAAGCTAAATTTAAAGCATTTGATGATTTGTATAATAAATTAGGATTGAAGGAGGGGGAGAGGGACATTTATAGGATAGCTAAGTTAAAAGAGAAGAGAAGTAGGGACTTAGATCAAGTTAAGAGTGACGATAAAAGGGTTTTAATAAAGGATGAGGAAATTAAGGAGAGATGGATAGGGTACTTTCAGCAGCTTTTGAATGAAGACTATGGTGGTGATTTTGTTATTGAGTCTAGTCTTGTTAAGGGTATAACTTAAGATATTTACAATAGAAGAGGTAGGAGTTGTCTTAAAGAAGATGAAGAAAGGTAAGCACTAGGTAAGCACTAGGACCTGATGGAATTCGTATTGAAGTTTGGAAGTCCCTTGGGAGTGTTGGTTTAACTTGGTTGACTAAGTTGTTTAACAATATTTGAAAGTCAAGAGGATGCCAGAGGAGTTGAAGAGAAGTACCCTTGTACCGCTATATAAAAATAAAGGGGATATTGAAGGTTGTACAAACTATAAGGGTATAAAACTTATGAGTCATACTATGAAGTTTAGGGAGAGAATAGTTGAAGGACGCTTGCAAAAAGTAACTAAGAACCAATTTGGTTTCATGCCATAGAGGTCAACAATCAAGGCTATCTTTTTGTTACAACAATTAGTTGAGAAGTATAAAGATAAAAGACAAAACCTTTATATGACCTTTATTGATTTGGAAAAAGCATATAATAGAATGCCTCGAGAGCTCATTTAGAGTGTCTTGAAGAATAAGGGAGTTATAAGAGGTTACATCGATATTATTAAAGATATGTACAATGGGGTAGTAACTAGTGTACAAATAATTGGGGGAGAAACTAAGGAGTTCCCAGCCATAGTAAGTCTGCATTAAGGGTAAGCCTTAAGCCCTTATCTTTTTACTCTAGTTAAAAGGTAGGATACCTTGGTGCTTGCTTTTTGCAGATGATGTAGTTATAGTTAATGAAACTATAATAGGGTTAAATGCCAAACTAGAATTCTGGAGGGAAGCTCTAGAATTAAAAAGTTTTAAAATAAGCAGGGCGAAGATAGAGTATATGGAATTTTACTTTAAGGATAGTAGAACTATAGGTAGAACTTTAGTTGAAATAAATGGGCAAGAAGTGCTAAGATGTGAGCAATTCTGATGCTTGGACTCCATTATTCACAAAGAGGGAGATATTACTAGTGATGTGATACATAAAATTCATGCATGATGGGTAAAATAGAGGGCGGCATCAAGAGTTTTGTGTTATAGGCAAGTCCCAAATAAGCTTAGAGGTAAGTTCTATATGATTGTTATTAGGCCCGAATGTTGGGCACCAAAGAAAAGTTTTATAGATAAATTAATTGTAGCTAAAATGAGGATGCTAAGGTAGATATATGAAATAGTTAGGAAAGATAGGATTAAAATTAAGTATATACATGAGAACTTAGGGGTAACACCTTTAGGGGAGAAGTTCAGATAGTGTAAGTTGCGTTGGTATGGGCATGTACAAAGAAGACAAATAGATGCTTAGGTAAGAAGGTTAAAAAAGTTTTACGTAAATAATGTCAAAAGAGGGAGAGGGAGGCCTAAGAGAACTTGGTTGGAATTTATAAGGAAGGATATAACTATACTATGCTATCTCTTACAAAAGAGTTGGCACAAAATAGGCTAAAATAAAAATATAAGATCTATGCCACTAACCCCAAATTGTTTAGAAAATACGCTACTTGATTATGATTATGATTATGATCATGATCATGATCATGATCATGATCATGATCATGATCATGATCATGATCATCATCATCATCATCATCATCATCATCATCATCATCATCATCATCATGATCATGATCATGATCCCTTTTTATTGTAACGTTAAGTCCTCTTACTTGTGGATCATGATCATGATCATGATCATGCTTGTCTATTTCTTTTGATTGTAACGTTAAGTCCTCTTACTTGTGGCTTAAATCTTAGCATGTATTAATTTTGGGTTATGATCATGATCATGATCATGATCATGCTTGTCTATTTCTTTTGATTGTAACATTAAGTCCTCTTACTTGTGGATCATGATCATGATCATGCTTGTCTATTTCTTTTGATTGTAACGTTAAGTCCTCTTACTTGTGGCTTAAATCTTAGCATGTATTAAGTTTGGGTTTATATTTTAGCAGATATGCATTAATCTCCTCTGCATTTTGTTAGGTCCAAAAGTTCGTAAGCAGATTGTCTTGGATGGGCCTGTCAGTTGTGGAAAAAGCATTGTGCTCACTATGCTTGTTTACTGGGCACGTCAGGAAGGTTGGCTGGTCTTATACTCTCCAAAAGGAAAAGAATGGACACATGGTGGATTCTTTTATAAGCATCCAGATACGAGCTTTTGGGATACTCCTGTTCAAGCTGCAAAAATTCTTCAGGTACAACTTTGATGTTGTCTTGTTGAAAAGTAAATTGTTTACAAATCCTCATGAGAATTAAGAACGAGAATTAGTCTGCTATTATTATTAAAGAACATTTGTGTAAAAGTTAAGCTGGTTCAGAGTCTTCTTAACCTTGCCATGGAAGATTGGCCCATTTGGATTTATGTTTAATGTGAAGTTCTTATGTTTGTTTCTCATGCTCTGTTGGCTTAATCATCTCCTTTACTATGTTGATGCCAATTTCTTCACTGAAGAGCTAGAGGCAGAAATCTCTCAAAAATCTTATATAATTAACTTTAGTACTGCATTGGGGTGGCCACCGGATACATGGTCTACACAATTAAGACTTAGTGCCACTGCAAAACCGGACCCAGTTAGGCTGATACAACGTCTTGGTGTTGCTACATTGGCCAACACTGACCTTCATTTATTATCCTTTGATGGGGACCTGTCTTCCAATTGCAAGGAGTAATTCTGATGTATGTGGCCTTTTTTACTCAGATGAGATACCACCTTCACCTTCTGACCTGTTCTGCTTTTACTGGATTTACATGTTTCAGGATTTTTTGAAATACAATGAATCTCGCCTTCAGCAATTACCTATTCAAATATATGATCCTATACCTTTGGGAGAAGGTGCTGGTGTTGGATGGATGAAAGGTGTTGACTCTATGGCAATGCCAGAAGGTTCTACTCTTTATGACCTCATCCAAACTGGTCTGAATTACACACATGCAGCAGTTGGAGTAGCGGTACGCTTACGGCAGGAGTTATCTCTGGTAAAAGATATTCCTGTCCTTATTGCAATTGACCAGGTAACTTTATATCTATTAATGTTTAAAATTCACTTTAACTGTTGTTCACTATCGTGGTTCAATTAATTTATCTTGTTCCTTCCTTCTGCAGTATAATAGTTGGTTTACATTTAGTGAATATGAAGAACCCGCAACTGTTCGGTCATGCCGACCAATCCATGCGAGGGAACTCTCAATGGTTAGTTTTTACTGTTCTATCATCACATTTTTATCTTTACTTTGTCGCCAGAATTCTATCCTAGTGTATTTCAGCTTGCTTGTAGGTGTGTCTAGTTGGTTTTTGAGGACATGAGGCTTGCTTTTTGCTTCTACTTTTAAAGTACAAAGTGTTGAGTCTCAAAGGCTTGGGGCATGTTCCCCTTGTGGTTCTAGTTTTATATATGCAGTAATAAGTAGGATAAAAGCTTAGTGGCATTGGAGGATTGAAACTCTTATCACAATGGAAGAGCGTGAAAGGATGACGAGAGCTAAGAGAAAGAGGAAGTGTTCTCGAGATGATATGAGAGAGGGTGAGATGTTATGAGAAAGGGCTGACAACTGATGAAAAAGGCAGATGAATAGGTAATCGGAAGAATGAGGCTTCTTTTTAGTTTCTGACATGCTGATTGACGAGTGCAGTTTGAATACTCACAAAATAAAGAGATTACCCATTTCAGAAAACAGTTCAAGAGGATATAAGAACAGGTCTTGCTGTAATTGATTCTGGAATCTAGTCCATTTTGCAAACCACTGGGACATTATTTAAATTTGTTAGTTCGCAACATAAGATATACTCGTACACAAATCATTCTCTGGAACACAAGTGATACAAACTTATCTCACTGATCAAAAGGGACATTTTGTTAGTGTGATATATTTATTGGAAAGATGACCTTTCATTGTTCTAATAGAAAGAAAGTAATTTCCTGAATCAGTTGTTTGGTAAAATCTTTCTGTGTAGCCCGTTGAATAAAAATTGGTGGACTTTGAATATCTGCATTAGGTACTTGAGCTGCCTATGTCAGTTTGGTTTTTTATTGAGCGTTTGAAAATGTTTTCAATTGCATTCTGAGGAATGGTAATTTCTTTGGCCAGTCTAAACATACTTGTAGATGAGTCGCGGTGCTTCTGGAGTTACTCTGATATCTACTTGTTCCCTTAAAATTCTCTTGTTTTGTTTGCATGCAATTATATTCACAGAATTTCAATGACGTTCAACTATAGTGTTCTATTGAATTGGTGTTGAATGTTATATCTTCAATATGTAGGTCAATGCCGGTAACTCTGAATCTACTTGTTCCCTTGAAATTCTCTTTCTTGTTTTGTTTGCATGCAATTATATTTGCAGAACTTCAATGACGTTCAACTATAGTGTTCTATTGAATTGGTGTTGAATGTTATATCTTCAAAATGTAGGTCAATGCTTACCGGTCGATGTTGCATGATGACATGATGATTGGAGCTTTCTCTCACTCAACAGCTGTTGGAAAGCTGCGCAAAGACTTACCAGATGTTCCCTTAGATGCACGTGTCAACTTGCCTCGTTACACTTTAGATGAAGCGGGCACCGTATCTCATTATTACTTAAGGTATAGAAACACCGTAAAAAAGGTGGTATTTTGCTATGTCTATAATTCATCTCTCTTTTTTTTGGGCAACGGCTATTATTTTATTAGTATGACTTCATGAGGGAAACTTTTTACTGCAGGCAAAGAGTAATACGTAAAGTTGCATTTTCAGTGGACAAATGGAAGCAGATATATTACTTGTCTAATGGGAATGGTTCAGAGATGCGGTGGTTGGCACGATTCATCCAATGACGACCCTTGAGAAAAGGCTAGTTTTCATTTCAGATTTTTTTTTCATGAAATGGGCTTTGAAATTTTATCAAAAGAAGCAATGTAAGCATGTATCTTTATCAGTGTTCACCTGAAATTCTTGAAATTTTGTCATCGAGATTATCTGGAATAACATGTCCGTTCTTGCAAGGAAATTTGCGTATGTCTTCTCCTCACTAATTTTGTCTCGGCACATGCTAATTGTCCAGCATTATAGTCGACATTTTTGGAGTTAAGAGTTGTATTTAGTTCTTAAAGCGAAATTTTTTTCTTTATCAACTATTCATCACTCAAGTCAGAATTGTTTTAAAAACCATACCGGTTGGTTCGATTAGACCCGTTATAAAAAAGGGCCAGTTTAGTATAATTTTCGGGTGGATTTAACTCAGCCCGGTCAACACAGTGGTCCAGTCCGGTTAGGGTTCTGAAAAATTAAAATGTCTCTCTCAACCCATAAGGGGCATCACAGGGGGGGGATCGACTTCGGACTAGGGCCATTGGTGATTGAAGCAAAGGGACTTTTTCGATGAAAATCCAGTGAGTCTTCTCCCTCAATCTCCTTTTCTTTTCTCTTCTTTTCTCTTAATTTTTAATTTTCAATTCCCAAACACAAATGATAAATGACAAATGTGTAGAATGTGCGCACGATTGGAATGATGAAATCCCATCAATTCCACTATTGCCTCCGCATGCCTGTTGAGAATGATATACTTTTTGTAATACCTGAGATTTTTCATTATATTTTTTAAAAAATTTGCAAAAAAAAATTTGTAATGTAATGGCTGTAAATCGAGAAAAATAATGAATACAAAACTTGTAAAAGTAGTTTTATAATTTTAAACATCACATATCAGTTTTTCCTATATAAATATTTACTCATTCAAACATCATATAGCCAAACCAAACATCCTCAAATGCTACTCAAAAATAAGTGTACGAAGTAAATTATTATGATCATATATTTTAAATACAAATCTTTCTTAGACATCTTTGAGTGCAAGTCTCATAACAGTCCACAGTCTAATCCAAATTACAAGTCCAGAAAGCATAAACACTTTAATTCTCTTCTTACCCAATATATCAGATCGTAATATAAAATAATACTCACAGTGAGTCAAAGATATACCTACGTCAAAGAGAATCAATCAAACACATAAATGAGCATCCATCTCCAAGGGCTCTCTGTCATAAACATGTAAGAGCCTCTTGAACATCATGTCTAAAAAATAGTGTAAATGAGTATTTTTATACTTGATATAAAAATACATAGTAAGGGAGTTCTAAATAGTGAACTCTGTAAGTTTATACATAGATGCGTTCATGCAACTCAAATATGAATCAGATAGACATATAATAATCATGCACATATGCATACAATCATGTCAAATACGTACCATCAAACCAATCTTACATCTTACACATACACTCTTAATTGGAGTTCCAAACTTACTTGTATAATCGTACGTTTACTCATACAACTTACACATATTTGTATAACATTACTCGTATAATTTTACTCATACAACCTTACTCGTACAACCTTACACTTACAATCTTGCTCAAAAACATACGCTTACAGTCTTGCTCAAAAACTTATGCTTATAGTCTTGCTCAGAAACTTACACGTACAATCTTACTCATAATCGCACTCTTACAGTCTTGCTAAGAATTATACTCTTACAGTCTTACTCAGAAACTTACTCTTACTCATAAACATATATGCTCAGTCATACAGTCGTACACATACTATTGACCACTGAAGCTTATTACAATTAATAAGCTCCAGCATCGAAATAGAAAGAAATGCCACTCAGACATCACCTTAACCTCCGAGGAGTGACTAGATGTCATGGATTTTTTTGAAGGTAAGGCATACCAATGCTCATGGGGCATAGGATCAAACAAGTAAGAGTAGTTCCATGATGCTACTTACCTGAGCACGCAAACATAAATACCCACATATTATGGGTCATAAAATTGCCCACACTTTAGGGGTCTTATAGTACTAGTGTCACTCTTAGACAGATATCATACGATGCCACTCTTAGGCAGAATCATACAATGCCACTTTTGGGCAAAAATCATACACTGCCACTCTTGGGCAAAATCATACAGTGCTTTCAATATAACATCAAATGTCTAGGCTTAATATGGCACACAGTCCAAATCGAAAATATACATCGCTCTCAACAAAGCATTAGACATTTGGGGCTCAATACAACATACAAACAACATCCCGAAAGATAAACACCATGGTAGGACATGAGAAATGCTCAGCTGACTCATTATCAGCTAGCTTAAACATGGAACTCTCATGTCTCAAACTCACAATGCTATCATTAGCTTTACTAATAATTCAAGTTTAAATTAAGTTATGTGGTATAATTATGTACCAACAACTCTCAAACATACAGTGCTCCATTGATCAAACTGAAGCTAAGCCCGATCCGAAACCCTAGTTCGTCAGGGTAGCAAACTTTACTTAACCCATCCATCTCATGATCATAACTCACCATACATCAAATTCTTACGTATTCATACAGTCTCCGCCTTCCACCCTATGGCTAACACATTGTATTCAAAAGTCATCAAACTGAGTTCCTCAGAGCTAATCCCATTTATCATCCTTTTACTTATACTTCACTTATTATGCTTACCTTTTACTTCATAATCTGTATATTATACTTGTACAATTATGCAACACTCTTACTGTCTGACAAAACCCCAAAATACACTCCAATCCAAACTGATCCATTCCAATCCTCGCCCGTCAAACTTACATCATGTGTCTTTTGCCATACGGCCACACATCCACAACAAATCTGTATCAAACCCTTTCTCACCTCTTATCATCCATCGCCGATACTTCTATCCACACACATATAAGCATATCCCTCGCACAGACATATAACCATCATATATACATATGTCTATCACACATATGTATAACATACACATACTTTTATACATAGCTTACTGACATATTCCCTAGCCATCACTAGCAACACATAATCCACATATGTAGCTTACCAACATACTCGCTAACCGTCACTAGCACATTCATAGTTTACCAACATACTTGCTAGCCATCATACATACATCAACCATACTTAGAGCTCACATGCATGTTATATGCATTTCAACATAGCATAATTTATCGTCTTACATCATCTAAATGGATAATAATTTAACATCCAAAGTATTGAATCATACAATCCAAGCATTCTACTACACATTCAAAGTATGTTATCATAAAATTACAAGTTCAAAACCCCCCTACTTCGTAATCCATGACGTTTGATGGCGAACACAGGATGGTGGCAGCGTCTAGAGCCAAGTTGAGAGAGTTGCTATCCCGAGGGTTTAGGAAGCGCTGAAAGTACTCACGGTCAAATGGGGTGACACAAATCAACGTGGTAAAATCTGCAATCCATGGCGGCGCACTAAGGACAGTCAAGAGAAAGGTCATGCCAATAGAAATGGCAAGTGCGACCAAAAGTCAAGATGGACTAATCAAAGGTCGATCGGCGGCTGAGAAGTACTCGGATGGCCGCAAGACATCAAAATCAGCTGTGAAGAGCACCCAATGGCATGAATTTTACGTCCACAAGGGCCCACATAAGGGCGGAGGGCATGGGGCGATGGTCAAGGATAGAGGATAGGTGGAGGAGGGTTGTGATGGTCAATCCAATCAGTGGCGGAGATAGCCGGCAATAGGGCTGCATAAATGTGGCGCCTAAACCCTAAAATGTATGTGTGGCCACAAACACACGTGACCAAAAAGGGCCACTCAAGGGGAGAGGGGCTGGATAGTGGCGGCCCAAGACCCAAAAGGGCAACAAGGCTAAGGCCCTAGTGGTGGCCAGCGAAGACAACAACACTGCCAATCGCCACCCAAAACCAAATCCAATGGTGTGCACGGCTGTGCATCTTGCACGATATAAGGCAAAGGGCAAATGGCCCATTCGGGGCAAAGGTGTAATCAGGCTAAGTGGGGCTGGAACCTCATTGTTGCCGAGCTGGGGCAAAGCTCACGATGGCCAAATGGCCTGCAGCTTGCCGATGGCAACGACCCAAGATGCACTCAAAGCGTCTAAATGAGGGAAAATAGAAAATACGACGTAGTAAAAGTGGAGCAATGAGGTGGAGGTGGAACCCGGCGGAGGAGAGGAGAAGAGGGGCATAGGAGGACGATCAGGCTACACATGGAATGGATGGGTGGTGCCCAATTGCAAACGGCCGACGGAGGCGACAAAATAGTTGTCCAATGGCCAAATTCATTTTGGCACAAAGAGAAAGAAACAAAACTAAGGAAAGCATGGCAGCAGCCCTAGTTGGCACCTATGGGTTCCTGGTAGCCGGATGAAGATATTAGTGGAGGCTAGCAACAAACAGCAGCAAAATCACCTTTCAGTGGCCCAAAAACGAATTTGAAAGGTGAGAAAATTGAGGAAAAGACCGATACCTCGTGGACGAGCAAGGAGGACATGGCGGCAGTACTAGCCGGTACCAATGGACTCGTGCCAACGAGGTGAAGTGGATCCTGGTAACAACCGACGGAATCTGGCGATGGAGGAGGCACAACAGAGCAACCAAAAACTCTCTCGGGTTTCTCTCCATGTTTCTGTACGTACTAGACTTCTCAAAGTTTCTGGAATGAAACTCACTGGTCACGAGTCTTTTTAGTTCGTGATCCACATTATACCTTTTTTTCCCTTTTTTGTCCCCATCATGCGCTAGCCTCCAATAAATGTGTCGTATATCCAAAATTTGTGCCAAAAGCGCATAGTGAGGCCCGCGGCCTATGACTAAGCCCCACACCCAACTTTACTGGTATAACATCAAGGTCAAATATGTAAATATAAATATGCCAAAGCGTCACATTTTTCCTCAAAAAATGATCAGAAAAATAGTAGGAAAATCACCAAAAATTATAGAAAATCAAGGACATTACACCTTCTGATTCGATGCGGCCACTATGCCCTTCCATATCCTAATCAAAATCATTCATTTGCTTTCCGAAGATTTTGGTGATGGGGATCTTGTGTTCCTGTGACCAAGCCAATAGGGTGGGAACTATGACCTGGTGGTTGGCCCTAGCTTTGAGGTCTTGAATGGCCTCCCGTGAGAAGTTGATGCACTCCCGTATTAGGGTGGTGGCATCGAAGGAGACCTTGGGTCCACCCTCGGGAAAGTTCAGCACCGCTGAAGAGTCCTTGATGAAGTTGAGGCGAAAGTTGGAGGACCGCAAAGGAAGAAACCGTGGGCAATGACGTGGACAAAGTTGACACCGGCGTTGTTGTAGGCGATGTGGATGAAGCCGGTAGGGTCAATAGATAGGCAGCCAACAAGGGGAGGGAAGTAGGAGAGGGTGCGGGTGAGGGAGAGCTTGAGGAGGGGGATGAGGTCATGAGACTGTGGGAGGGGAGGAGGGGGAAGGTGAAGATGACACCCTTTTGAATGTAGTGGCAGGCGAGCATGGGTAGGTTAGAGACAGAGAGCTTGAGGTGGCCAAGGGATGATGGTTGTTTCGGGTAGACCGTGCATTTGGAGACAAGAGCGAGTGAGAGTGGAGAGGTGGTGGGACAAGGAGACATGCTGGCGCCTTGGAGGCTTCTCTCCCACTCTACTCTTTGTGGTATGGGGGTAGAGAAGATGGAACGAGATGGGAGAGGGCATAAGAGGTGGCAGGGTGATGAGATATGTAAATTTGTTTAGGTGATGACACCATCCTACAGGTCAACTTGGGTTGACTCACAATTCAACCGGCGACCCAACCCAACCACTAAACCAGGTTGGGTTTTAAAACATTGGTCAAAGGATGATTAAGGCATTTTTTTGTCAATAAACTGTAATATCCCTGATTTCCCCTTAGGTTTCACAAATAAAATACGTGGAAATAGGGTATTTGACCCATTCACGTTCTTAGTAGAATATCTTCCTCCTTAGGTAGAATTTGTGGCTTAAACCTATGTGGTTAGAAAGTAGATAGAAAGAGATTCTAAATGCAACCAAGAACGCATGAATCGGAGTTCGGATGAGGAAGATACGACTGTTCGAAGTTGAACATATCGTATAGGGCCCATTTACCCAATTTAAACTTGTATTTGAGCCGTTTAGTCGTCTTGCGGGCCTGATTAATTATAATTCCAAAATTAATTTTTAGTGACCAATCAAGTGGCATAATTGAGGGGGATTGACCCAATTTTTAGGTAGATTAGGAACCCTAATCCCCATGCTTATAAAAGGGATGATTAGGGCACAAAAGGGGGGTCTTTTGCCGAAAGGGTGAAGAAGGTGGTGGACGGCAAGGCTCCGACAAGGTTCCTGCAGCAGTGGTTCGACAACCAATCGGCAATTAAGGTAGGATCGTTGTTGTCGTCGTCTTTGGGTCAAGATTAATGATGATTTTGTTAAATAAAATTTAATAGAAACCGGATTTTTGCAACTCTATTTTTTTTGTAATTTGCATTAACAATGATTGTAGAAATCACTGTTTTGTAATTTCATTGAACAGTTTGAGATTATTGTAATTTCTTTTCTTCGGCCAGGTGGCTAGCCGGTTTTCTTCTAGCTAGACACCTGATCGCGCCGGCCCTAGCTACGGCGGCCTTGGCCACAGTGGCTTTTTTGTTTAATTTTTGAAAACAAAAGGGTCATTTTTTACCACTGGCCACATATCGAACGACGGTGGGACCGACCCTGTCGGTGCCGCCTTGCTCTGATGGTTCGGAGACACTGGGCCTCACACCCTCCACCGCGGTAGGGGGCAGGCTACTAGAGGCCGAACGGCCTCTGGCCGGTTGCGGGGAAGATGACCCGCGAGTGGGTCGTCTACTCCCTGGACCGGGTTGAGTTACCCGACCCGATCCAGTCCGGTAAAAAAAATTACTTACACCCTAATTGAACCTGGTTTGGTTCACTAAGTTAGAGTAGTCAGAAAATTTTGAAAAAAATTATGAATGACCATGAATGTATGTAGAGTTCTCTGACAAAGTTTTAGATCGAGGAAAAAATTTGCATGCTTTAAAATAACTAATTTACTCTTGTGAGTTGATGCGTTGCATAATGATTAATGAGCAGAATTAGGGGCTCCGGTTCAGGGGCATATGAGTAGATTTAAAAATTGAGAAAAATCTCAGTGATAGTTTAATATGTATCCTAAATTTGGACTAAGACACAAGGTAGGTAAAATTCCTAGTAAGTAGATAATTAACTATTTTACCCCAAGGGTAAGATGGTTAATTGAACCAGGGTCGGTTCAAGGGGTTTGCGACCCCGTTAAAGAGTAATAAAATTACCTCAGTTTCATAACATCAAGGTGTACCCATGTGATTAGTTTTGGATCTTTTAGGGTTAAGGGAAGCCCTAAACAAAAAGATAAAAATACCCTTATATGCATACCGGCCTGCATTCGTATGGATAAAATTAACGGGCCAATGTGATATTGAAACCTTTTGAGAGGTTATAAACTTACCCAAGATTAGAGAGGACCATATCTAATAAGTTAACCGAAGGAAGGTTAGGGCACGAGAGCTCGATCAATCTAATATCATTATTTAATTTAGTTATTGATATTATGATCTGCTTGGACCTATGTGGTTCTGATTGTTTGTGTTGTTTATTATTTCAATATTTGTTATTGATATTGTGTTAGTAACTTATCACTACCTTATAATTATTTAAGGATTATTTGATGGGGCAGATAGCTTTGGATTGGGCGAGGAAACCTAATTAAGAGAAAGACTAAAATACCTTAGAGGGGTCTGGGACTAGTTCATAGAGTGAAGAAAGCCTTTGACCTGAGGATTTGCCTTGGTTGATGAACCGATGAATGTTTTGAGTTTTAAACCCTAGTTTAGAAGGGACTAATAGTATTTGGGATAGTCATCCGGAATCCTAACTTATAGATGAGCAAGATAGGGTTCAGAATGGTTTTTTGAGTTTTAGCTCTATTGAGGAGCCATTGATTTAACCGTGTAGTTGCGCCTCCCCATTGGAGGGAGCTCTGCGTGAGCTAGGCTCACTTTCGATCTATTGAGGATCTTTTAGTTTACATGCCTTTGGATTAGCTGACATCCTACTTGGTTATCTTTTCTCGCCACTTCTGTTCAGGTGCAGTTGTGGGCCATGCCCTTCCACTTCGATATCCTTTGTGGGCTAGGGGATGATGGTACTTCCTGGTAAATTCCAGGGGCCTGGTGGATTCTAGGGTATTTTATCATGGATTTATCTTTGAGGGTGGTCTATAGTGAGTTTATCATTTGTCACTTAGGTTGACATATAATGAGTTTGTCTACATTGAGACTAGGCAAGGATATTAATTATCGAATAATAGTTCGAGAGATAATTAATAAAATTGTTTGATATTACTTGTTTAATTAGAACAAGTGAAACCATTAAAGGACTTTCATAAAATGTAGGTTGCTTTAAAATACTTAAGCATTGCATGTGTGATGATATGTTTCTTAGGATAATGTAGTTTTTAGGCAAAACTACGTCTAGATCCGATCTTGTTGAAAACATTTGAAATATTGTCTGATGAGTACATAGACAAGTAACATTGGGTGATGTTGGCCTAATCCGAAAAATATTAATTAATACTTTTGTTCTTTTGAAATGCTCTTCCAAGGGGAGGAGATGTTTGGTTGTTGTTTGATCTTGTTTGCTTGTAGGCTCTTTATAGGGGATGTTACAAGATCAAGACGTTGGTGGGCATTTGAGGACAACATTGCACTAGTGGGATCTAGCTTCTACAATCTTGTACGTAATTGTAAGTACTGGCGTGAGAGCCAACTTTACTTGTTTATTTATTTTCGGACATATGGCAGACTTGTACTTAGAGGGTTAACATGTTGTTTATTGAATTTTGACAAATGTAATAATATCATATGTTTTGATATTCATATTTGTAAACCTCAATTATCATGACTTGGATACTAATCGGATAATTTGTTTTGTGTTTAAGAAAAAAAAATTATCATGATTTATCACGTGTATTTTATTTTAAAATAGTTTTAAAAATTTGGGTTGTGATATAAACAATGAGGGCTTCATTGAGTTAGATTTGAGTTAACTCGCATGGTTTGCCTCAAGGAATGACAAGCCAAATTTTTAGATCATACTGGACTTGTTTGCTTGTAGTGGTCTCAGTCCAGCAAAGTTTCTACTGATTGGATATTCTTTTATTGTAATGTTACATTATTTTTTTTAGAAATAACAATCATCTCAATTTCATACTAGTAGGAATCACATGCGTGTTACATTTTATTGGTTTAGTAATAAACAATTTGAGCTTCAAGTTTAATTATCTAACCCAATCTATAAATAAGAGTTCATATATAATATTTTTGGTGTATTGGGGGTAATTTATAACTTCTATGACAAAAATCTTAGACTTTTTTTTACTTTAATAAATTTAAACCAATTAGGACTATGAAATTCATATTATTTATGTAGCTACAAGGTTATGCATATTGGAAAAATTATTATAATATTTTTGGCCGCTTAAACTCTAAATTAATTAAGAGTTTCTTTGAAAGGGCAATATAGATGTAAATTTGATAAAATTTTCTTTTTTAATTTTATAATAGTATAAATTTGGGGTAATTAAGGACATTTATGACAACAATTTTGGCACACTTCTCACTTTAATAAAATTTAAACTAATTATGACAATAAATTTTGTATTTTTTGTAGCTACAAGGATATAGTATTGGACAAATCGTTGTAATATTTTAGGTCTCTTATATTCTAAATTAATTAAGAGTTTTCATATTTTTTATGTGGATACAAGATTATACTTTTTGAGAAATCATTGTGATATTTTATGTCTCAATTTCTAAATTAATTAAAACTTTATTTAAAAGAGCAATATAAGTATAACGTAGCAAAAATCTCTGCCCCCCTTCTCATTTTATAAGTTCTAAACAAATGAAGACTATGAAATCTAAATTTTTTATATGGTTACAAGGTTATACTTATTTAAGAAATTATTATAATTTTTTAGGTCTCTTAAAATATAAATTGATTAAAAGTTTTTTGAAAGGGTAATACAGATTAAATAAGATAAAATAAAATAAATTAGAAATATAATATATATTGAACAAAGGTCTATCTTGCATGCTATAATTATAAACATTGTTTTGAGAATCACAATATTAATTAGTTATATACAAAATCTCTATATTAACCCATATACACACTTACTAGGCAATTGTAGATCTAAATCTCATAAGTTAAATATTATGATATAGGTCGGTAAAGACAATGGTATCAAAGGACATTGTGTCATGGAGCATATTATTTATATTCAGGATCATTTTGGCTGCATATCTCATTTGATAGAACTCTTCAAGGGTTTTTCAAGGGCGTTAAAGCTAACTCTAAATAGATATAAAAATATTATTGAGAAATGTGTTATATACATGTGGCCTACCAAAAAATTTGAGAAAACCTAGTGATGTACTATCTCATTTGATAGAGCTCGTCGAGAGCTTTCTAAAGATATCAAGAGGCGAGAATCTGTGTTCAAGAGTGCAAGATATAATATTATAAAATTAAGATTAACATAAATTAAAAAATAGGGAGTAGAATTAAAATGGGTCAAATAGGGTAAAATAGGGTAAAATAGGGATTATTGATATAAAACATGGGTCAAACCATCCGGTTTTAAAAATTCCATGGTACATCAATTTGTTTCATATTATAATATGATATAAATATAGATATAAATATAAACATATTGTATATCTTTCTTTCAAGTAAAATTATTAAATTAGGTGGCGTATTATAAAATTATAAAGAGCAACTGCCACATTCTTACCTTTTTTTCATGGATTAGTATTAGAATTAGACATGAGAGGAACTCAATTACGTCTAGACACAATATTTGGTCTAGTAGAGTTTTTTCCATATTACCTGGCCGAAGAGCCACATATTCTATATTACCTGGTTTTGAACATTAAAGGCCACAAAATTTGGACTTACACGATACTCAAGGAAACCAGACCGAAATACCCCTGAGTGAGTGTTTATGATTTTATATAGTGTAAACCGAGAAAATTGCTGCAAATACCTAGAAACGATCAAGTGTGAAGTGCGAGTACTAATTTTCGACCGGTGATTTTGAAAGTCCAACCAGTGAGAAGGAAAAACACAGTGGCATGTCCAATTTCCTACCCCACGTTTCCAAAATCTGACTAGTAAAAAGCATGTTCTGGCCATGAAATGAGATTTGACCAGAGGTTCAACTCACGTAGGTTCGAATATATGAGTCTTCATATATCGTGGAGGACACAATAATGAGTACTTGCATATACACGCACAATACATGGATTGTGTTACCAATAAATACACAAAATATTGTGTCATCAATAATATGATCTACGACATTGATGAGTTGTGGTATCATGTATGGGAAGGAATCCTATTGTGTTATCAATAATATGATATATGATATATGACATTGAAAAGTCATGTTAATGTGTATAGGAAGGCATATCTATCTTGATAACAATAACATGATATGTGAACTTAGCGTGTATTTGACTGTAATAACTTAATGTAGTGGCAAGCTACCAAAAACATCCTCATGGTGCCTGATGATCAACTGACATGATGCTAATAAGACCTCACCCAAAGTATATGTGTTAACTTCACCAGTCAAATGAGCATATATTTGTCGTGTTAAACCAAGCTATAAAAAAATTAAAATAAGTAATATAAAATAAGATAATATTATGATATAATTAATAAGATATACTTGCTAAAGCTGCCTCAAATGCGTCCCAAGGTTTATAGGTCATCACCACTGAATCATCGCGTGGTAGAATATATCTTTGTGTAATAGGCAAATACCACTATATATATGGGCTATGAACATCACGCAATGTTGTAGCCATCTCACCTCAGATAATAGTGGCTCTCTTATTATCCCATCGAGCAATATATACCGCATGATGTGCAACCTAGTCAGTAATGTTGTTGCATAGTCAAGTGCTCCGATTAATAAACTCTACCGTACGAGGAGGGATATCTTGCTCCAAGTTAAATTAGAGCATCATATGATCATAAATGTGCATCTCCACAATCTCAAAACATGAGTGGCATTCAAGAAAGCCACATGTCTCTACCCTCTATACAAAGGTGAGGTAACTTAGCCAACGCCTCAGGTGAAAGTGATTGCCATTTGACATGCACAATTTAAAAGCATAATTAGTTTTTAATAACCTTACATAACTTATATTCATTATATTAAATGTGAATGAAACGTAATTATCTGATAAGGGTACTAGTGGTCTAACTCTCGTCTATACAATCGCAGGACTCCTTGTTAATTTTTGGTTTTTCTCCTCCGAACATTCTACCTTAAGGAGTCAAATTTAACAAATAAATTCAACACATCTACATAAAACTATGTTAAAAATATGTGTAAAAAAATATATACCTAGCTCCTATTGGACGGCCGACATGTAAATGCTTTCATGACCATAGTTGTGTCACAAAATATTATAAAATAATTATTAAAAATATAAAGTAATTGTATGTGTAGAAAATACTAACTTCGACAAATTCATTTACATGAAGAAGGGTTAAACAACCTACAATCCCCGAGGTCATAGTTTGACAAGTTGTCCCTAACTCTCAGTATAAGTATGCAAGGGTAGCATTGCCCCATGCATAGGCATCAACCAAGTCGAAATCCGCAAGGAAAGCGAGTACGTGACATGCACATGGCTCTTGGTGTTATCCGCAAATATAGCAGCCCCATGTAGTGAAAGAAATATGCGTGTGAATGCTGCTCAATGACTATCTTGGTGGCATCTACTGGGAGTGCACAAAACTCACCTAATAGCCATATGAGGCTCACTTAGATACCCACACATCACTAAAGGAGGAGGTGCTCTGCGAAGGAGTCTGACAACTAAAAATCTAAATCTCCTCCTTCTATCATGTCTGTCATTGCATACCCATCAATGTAAAGTCTAAGAAGAACTGCCACATCCATAAGTGTGATGGACATCTCTCCATAAGGTAAGTAAAATGTCTATGTCTCCCTCCTCCATCTCTTGACGAGAGCTATGAGCAATGACCTATCAAGTCGAACATATTGTAAATAGATGAAGTGTCTAAATCTAACTCACTCAATATATGGTAGAATAAGCTAATCTATAGGCCATTGTCGTAGGTATCTAAAATACTTTGTGCACTCAAGGTACCTGGGGTCCTAAAATAAGTTAAACTATTATAACCCAATGAAACATATAGTTATAAAAATTAAATCAAATGCATGCACAATTGGAATACCTCTCCTCGCTAAATAGAAGCCGACCTACTGCTACACAAGTACTAACTCATCAATGGGGCCTGACCCATAAAAAGGCTCCATATGAACCATATGTTCTGCGAGGAAATAAGAATTTGATGAACATATAGTCATATCTAAAATGGAGAGTAAACAAAAGTCACACCGTCTAATTGTATGTTTATCAATCAATAGGAGGGTTAGTACATCATTTATTATATGCCTAAATTGTTTGCACCTCCCATTTATAACCTGCCCTACCATCTTTCTCCATGGTCACATGATCCATTGTATTCCTAATGCAAATAGATTGTGGGCGACCATGTTGTCTTGTTGCCTTTGGAGGTAATAACACATAAGGAACATCTATTTCCCAAAACTCATGACCACGAGGAGAGTATAATTGTGTGGAGTACACATTTCTATAAGCGGTCGATATGTAACATACTCCTGCCTGCATAGGCTACTGCCGCTTTCCCCACACTCCAAAAAGATGATAGCAAGGATACTCGTAGAGTTGAGGGTAATTATATGTACAAGTTCAATGAACCGCATTCACCACAAGCTTCCTTCCATGCATAATCATCACTTCGTAATCGGTTCAGTTGATCCTGTGAACTATATTCTCCCTAACTTTATTTGTTTGTTACCTTATTATCCCTTCCAATCTGGGAGTATATGGGGTGACCATGGCATCCGAAGTGTAAGATCATTTCACAAAGAATTTTACTATTCAATAAAAAATAGCTAACACTAAGACTTACATAGGTAATCCTTGTGCTCCCTTTAAAATAATATTTAAATTTTCTGCCATATTTGTAGTCACCATACTAAATCTTCTAAAACCATCGTGAACAAGAGACAATTGTTCAAGGTGTAATCCTTCTTCTTGGAGGAGTTATTTTGCCTTTTAACTTTCCTCACCAATCAAGTCCATCAGTATATCATTTTAAACTCCTTAAAATTTATCTTTATGTGATAAATACAATATCGATGGTAGAAAAATGGCAAGGGAAAAATTTCAAACACGGCCTTTTGAAGCCCCTTATGTTGATATGAATAATTGTGATTCGTCATATCCATAAGTACATTCTCCCTCAATTAACTTAAGAACTATTTCTAATATTTATAATCTTCCTTTGATACTATCTTGAATGCTAGAGGAAATAACTCATTGTTCACATTTGCAGCAAATACAGCCATAAAAGCTCCGGGCTACCTACTATATAAGTGAGTGGCATCGACACTAATCACCGGGATCCAATGTCTAAACCCTAGTATAGACGGCCTAAATTCTCAAAATATCTGCGTAAATCTCCAACATGGGCCACCAACCACTAGATCAAACTCCAACGTATAGTAGGTACTAGGATTCACATCTTGTACTGCCTTGAGGTACATTTGCAACAATTTGTATGAACAACCCAATCCCCATAAATGGCTTTTATGGCCATATTCATTGTCACTCATGTTTTTTTATAAAAAATGTCAACATATAATTTCTCCTTCATTCTTTGAATAATATCACCTGATATGAGTTAATTCAGCTTGGATGGCGGGCATTATGACCTTGGAAACAAATGATGCACTACATTGCCTATGATTAGTACTAAGGAGGGCACTCCTACAAGTGTGGTCACCTTCATATGTCTTCAATTTAAAGTACCTTACACCCCTCTTCATTAATCAATGAACTCTCCAAAGGTAAACACAATCAATACACTTAACTGCATATTCTGACATATTTGCACGTAGAACCTTGTACTTGACATGATTTCTAATTGAAAACTCTCTCAAAGCTATGATAAATGTCTCTCTATCCTTGAAGATGCGCGCAACATATAACTTTTCTTCATTCTGTTGCTCCATATCCATACCCCAATTAACTGCCTCACCTATTTGCTCATATGTGATATGTGCATAGATTAGCTCCTCATCATCATAGTACGGTGGCTCATCATCATCTACATTCATGTTATTTGTGGCAATTGTATTTTCTACTGCATCATCCCCCTCGCCATCAACTATCTATTAAATACTTTCCCCACCTCTGACACCTCTTTCATTCATACTATACTCCACTTCACTAGTTTTGCTAATATTATCTTCACCTTCATTGATATCATTTATATCAATGTCATTATCAAAGACATGGGCTCCCCTATACATAAATAGCACATATGTATTGAATTTCATATTACCTAAACACTTGTTTAATATATAAAATTGTTAGATTCGTTTATAATTATATATCTTGCCTTGGATTGGTGGTCCAACATCAGTATGTTTAATACCTGTATAGGGATAATGAATGCCCATCGAGCTTTAAGTTCCAAACCATGCACTGCCTTGTGTCATTCCAATGTTAAAGTCTCATGTACATGCGATGTGTACCTTACATATTATGCACAAGATTCATAATTCAATATCCAAATTATCATCGATAATTATAAAATTTAAGATTCACACAAGGTTTACATCTTAAGAAATTTTACCATAATTAGGTCCACTTCCATCGTCAATAGGTGCAGACAACCTACAATATTTATTTGATGCTATTGTTATGGAAAAAATTTTCTCTACATTATTATTAAATGACATTTGCAAGTGTCTTCTACTGCTCACATTTCTTAAAGAGCTCTTGTGTGAGCTCCTATGTGAACTCTTACTTACACTGTGCCTTCTAGTTACCCGGGCCTCTTTTTCAAGAAATAGCTCAAATATAAATACATGAGACAATTGGTAAAACATTTGACTACATGAAGCCTCGTCATCTACATGTAGTAGAGCTGATCTTGATCCAAATACTAGAAGGTGACACTTTATAATAATTTTCCATCTCATTCGATCTCACTCAACTTTGCTAGCTATTTGCTTCTTAAGTTTATCATAAGTAGAAGGTTTCTTAATGAATAATCCCTCTGAATACCCCTTCATGGTGAAGCATAAGATTAACCATTTCTCCCACCATCTCTATTCACTTAATTCATAACCAATAAATAACAAAAATAATATATTAAATAATTATTCAAAATAACTACTTTACTTAATAAAATATGAGATTAATCTATTAGTCAAACTTAACCAAGCAATTCCACAAATATCTTTATATCAAAACCAAAAGGATCTACAATAATGTAAACAACAAAATCAAACCAATTTTTTTCATAAAAATTTGTACCTCCTAACGTACAGTCATCGATCATAATTGAGTAAAAAAAAGTTTAATTAAGCAAATTTTATAAGGGATCCTGGCCTGGCATACATCAACAAAAATGTATGTTGTTAAGTTAAAATTAAAGTAAAAAATGCCACTTGCAGCTGGCAAGTCAAGCATATTAGCATTTATCATTAACTTGCTACACAATCATACATAAAGATCAATAATCCAATTAACATAATAGGTAAGGGAAGTAAAAAAAACTATAGAAAAAGAAAGTAGGATATTCCATTTTATCATTCCACGGAACACGATCCATTCCATTACTCAACATTATGATGATTGTAACAAGAGAAACAATAATAAAAAAAGACCACGCACAAAGCGATTGGTTTGATCCATTTGATAATGCACTCCAATTACTCATCAAGTTAAAGTTAACAACAAGCACTTATCAATTTTAAGAGTCATGATTCTACTTCTTGCAATCTGCATAAAAATTCATTCGTAGAAAAGTAATAGCTTGTCATTTTTTGTCTTTCAACACTAAACTCCCTTAACATACGAACTTAAAAAAAAACAAGAAAATAAATCAAACAACATAGTACAATCCCAATAGAACATAATAAACCCCATAATTAAAATACGACATAACGAAAAATAGCACTAGCAAAGATTCAATTACTTCTAAGACTACACAAAAAATACCACATAAAAAAATAGAGCTTCACATAATTTTAATTCATCTGCATCCACCGTGCAATCGAAAAACATATATATCAATCAAAAACTGTTAAAACAACAAATTGAATAACTTTGAACTCATTAGAAGAAAAAAAAGAACAAATCAAAAAAGTACAAGGACAAACAAACAAGACGAGATGGGGCAAACCTAAAGGAGGCTAGTGGCATAGCTAATGTAGTTCCGACATGGGCCCTACGTGGTGATCCGAATCTAATTCTCGTTGATGGTTGTCATGCGCCTCAGCCTCTCGACCAACTGGCACCAATCGATGGCTACAATCGGCAACTAGGGTTGGGCTTGAGGGGAGAAGGGCGAGTAAAGCTTCTACCCTAAAACCGCGACAAACGATGGATATGGGCAAGGCTCTACGGCAGACAATGAATCTCAACGGACAACTGAGCTCATCAAAACAATCGCCGAGAGGAAAAATGAAGAACGATAAGGGGAGAATTAGCGAACAAGTAGCTCGCGAATTTCATCCTTCTGAAGCTAATTTTATCCTTGCAAAGGACACAATCCACTAAACTTAGCCCACTTCAACCAAAAGCTGAAAATACATAAAATTTAGTGATTTTGTCCTTCACAAGTATAAAATCACCGTAAAAGGCATTTCGTCCTTGTGAAGGACAAAATCAACTTAAAACATAATTTCGTCCTTCTCAATGACAATCTTAAAAATAAAATTTTAAAAAACACACCAACACCAACGAGGATAAAATCTTTAAAAAAAATAAAAAAGTAACACTTGGCTAGTGCATGACCAAAATAAATACCATTTTAATAATTATTTTTTTCTCTCCACTATTTCAATAAATATTATTTATATAGCTTTCCCTTTCAATAACCTTTTATGTCCAACCACCTCATTGTTGACAAATTACTTCCCAACACCATGTCAAGAGAGTCCTCTCTCCAAATTCTAATACATTCTCCACCTAAAAACTTATTTAGCATGCTACTTGGAATATCTTGGTGTCACAAGCATAAACTTCCAAAACCTAAAAACCTCCAAATTGGGTGTACAATAATGTGCAACGATTTGGGGACATTAAATGCCCTCCTATGAAAACGCAGAGTCAATCTGACACTTGCTAGTCTTGTGAAGACATGAATCAAGTAGCTTTTTAAAACTGACAACAAACATAATGGCCGATCAACATCCAGAAAAACTAAAATGGATGCATCGGCAATATAATGATATACACGTATGGTGTTGCCAAAAAAAAAAAAATACACAAACGTCACCGGAAACAACTCAACTACACAATCACCTAACGCAAATCCTCAACTCAATATGCCAAGTGTATTGCAGAAATGCCGTCACGATGTTGTCAATTAACATTACCAATTATTTGGAAGGGAATAATGTAGTTTTCATGTAAGGTCGTCCTCTTCCTCCTCTTTTGCTTTCAGTGCTTGTTTCGCTCTCAACAGAAGAGTGGTTTTCCAGGGATCCTGTTCACGAATGGAAGCAGATCAATTTCACACAACAATTACAAAAATAAGTATTTATAAGAAGAGAAAGCTGTTATAAAATAGAAAACACAAGTCATGGAGAGATCATGACATAATAAGTGAACACAAACTAAATGCTCTTTAATAATTGAGACAAAAGAGGCTATGTAAGATATGCAAAGCATGTTAAATTAATTATGGGGGTACAAACTTTGTGGACATAAAAGATAATGACTTCTATCATGATCACAATCCTTTTCAGAATAATTTCGGGTCGGCAAAGCAGATTTTGCACTTACACTCTAGCTTGTTAGGTGTCAACCCTTTTCTAAGAGATTACGTTGCCATATCTTTTCTTATTAAGGACTTGCACCTCCACTCTAGCAGTCATTATAATGACATGTATGTAACGTTTAATTTCTCTCAAAACAATTCTAATGCATAATCCAAATGGTAAATATATTGTCAAACCATGTTTATCCAGATTTAATACGTGCTTAGGTGAGTCATTATGTCCTTTCCAATCACGAAAAGCTTTTTTGGAGTTGGTTCTTCCACATCATATAAGAATTTGGAAATAATCTTGACCATTTGTCATAATAAACCAATCTAAAGGTAATCTCTACACTCCTAACGTTTTTTTTCATATAAGCTAAAGGCTTCAACTTGATTTGGTGTAACATATGGTTGATGTCCAAAACAATATATTAAAGAAAAAGAAGTCCTTTTCATTGGTTAACCAGAATCTATTCAAGGCCAGAAACAAAGCATCGCTTCTCATCTTCACTCTATGGGAAAATAGCATGATCAACCATAGAAACCATAACATTTATTGCACTGAATAAAAAAAACAATAAAAATTTTCATTTTCCTTCAGCAAGGTTTTAAAAAAAATTATCTTAATATCAGAGCAAATTCAAATTCTCCACCAGCAATTCATCAACATCTTCTATATCATATTTTAATAACGTTCTAAACTTTTTCAAGAACATGATATTTCATTTATGCGTTGGAGCTCTTGTGACATACCAGTCTTGTCATGCTATCAAACTCCTTCACCACGTCAGTGAACTTTGTAACATCTTCCTCATCCATCGCAGCAGCCAAATCCTGTAAAAATTGTTGCATCATGAAGAGCTATCCAAGTAAACAGGATGCAGAACATACCATCAATCATAGCAATAAATCACTGGAGCTACAATTTTTTGTAAACCCAAAAAGTATAACTGCAGAATTGTAACCAATAGACAGAAAGAATAAGCTGCAACTCACAGATAAGAACTTGTATTCTCTAGTTCCTGAAAAGGTGGGATCAAGATCCTGCATGGTAGTTGCACATGGTTTAACAAATCTTCACTAAGAAACTAAACTCAGCCATGACCACTTAGAAATACCTGATACCGTTCTAGGGTGTTTGTTATTGCCACAATGTCGCCTCGACAAAGTTGGCATAGTCCAGCATTAAGAAGAATACCCTTGACACTGTACTTTAGAAGATTATTATTCATAGAGTGCTTTGCAATTTCTTCAAAAAACTCCGTCGCTTTTGGATATCTGACAAAACAAATCAGAAACAGTATAACCATATTCATTAGCATGTATAGCTAATTCAGAACAAAGAATCAGATATTCATTCTATGTGATAGTGGAAGCCTCACTGTTGAAGTTGAGCAGCGAACTGGGCAACTTTCTGTTTGCACTGATTAGCAGAAGTTGTCACCTCCTCACTTTGGAAAAGATCAGCTGCTCGTTCCAAGAAAACTATGGCCTGTTCAACGTTTTGTTCCTGCTCATATAGCTCCCCTATATCCTGCACATTTACCAAGGTAGAACACAATCTTAGTTAATTTACAATTGTTTAATTTTATGACGGAAATGACAAATAAATCAGAACTTATATTATCCAGACAAGTTTTCCTAAAGTGTGTTAATCCTGATGAATTGATGACATAACTTTGGCTTGCATTCGTCTGAAAGTTAGGTTGGCATGTAGACCAAGTCATAGTATCACTTACTAACATTTGCAATAGAAAGAAATGTGTATTTCGCAGATTGGCAAAAATTTAATGCAGGTTGTTGGAGAAAAGGAACATATCATGAAGGCCCATGCACAGGCTGGCTGATGAATAGAATCAGTCAAACAAGTAGTCACATGGCATCCCGAGGATGCCACACAATTTGAAAGAGGAAGGGGTCTAACAAAATAGAATAAATTGTATGATCGACAGCCATGCACTATGGTTGACCTCCCACTATCTTTCATTCAAAAGGAATGTTCGCTGCATACCAAAGCAACATATATGCACGACAGGTCGGCTGGCAGACCCAGCCAGTCGACGGCCATCTACATTGTGTCTGGATGACAATGACAAAAGTGAACAGATCACAAACAATACAAGGGTCCCATCAACCACCAAAACAAGCCTGTTGACCAGCAATATACTTGCGTACCCTCCTTTCACACACTACGCTACAAGGAACTATAACAAGTCGAAGCAAAGAGCTGGCCAATTTCCCTTCATATGCAAGGGACCCTTACAGGGCTAGTCGCTCCAAAGGTTAAAATCAAATCAAGAAATTTCATTATATATAATTAGTGAATGAGGATACTTGGAGTAGTGTCATTTATTAGTGTCGACTTAAAATAAAGTGTTAGCAATTGTGGTATGTGAGGTGGGGTTTGCCTTCAAGATTGTACTTTTTTTTCTGCACTTCTTGACCCCCCCCCCCTCCCCAATCTCCCCTGACCCTACATACTATGTGAGCCTCACTACCCACTCTCTATTAAGGGGCTTTGGGTGTTGAATTTCTTAGAAACAGAAGTGTAATTTTTTGGAATTAATTCTAAAAAATCACCGCCAAATGTGAATTACGGTTAGTAATGAAATTTTTTAGACTAATTTCGTATATCGCGTCAGCCTTAATTTTAAAACTTTAACCTAATATAACTCTCACTCCCAAACTTGGATATACACGTTCTTGGTACCAATACGCTCATAAATTCACGCTCTATCAAACAAGATCCCACAAAAGTAGGTAATTTTAAACTTTTAAAGTGGGTCTCACCTATATAGCACACTTCTCGATGCTCAAATCGATATGAGAAGTAACTGTTAAAAAATAACGAAATTTGTAATTTTTAAAACAAGGGCTGGGAGTCAAAATCGATGAAATCACTTCACGAGGTGATTTGGTGATTTCGGCCGATTCTGACCCAAAATAGCTTGGAATCAACTTTCGGGCAAAATTTCACCTACTACACACAAACATGATTCTGATAATTTGAGCAGAAATTAAGGCAGAATCAACATTATCTTACATAAATTCCATACACAAACACCACCTAAGTCTTGGTATTAATGTGGGCCCCACTAACAACACCATATTTAATTTTATTACTTCCAAAGTTTTCATGTATATGCACCAAAAACCATTAAATAAAACCATTAAATAAATAAGACACGCATACATATTCATTCTTAATAGTTTTAATTTATGCAAGTATATATATATATATATGCACGTCTAAATATTTGTTAGTCACATACAATAAATTGGCATGTATATATTTAAGTACGTATACATACATATATCATTTATTTTTACTATTGTCAATGTATATATAGCCGCTTATCTAAATATTAGTAGTCACATATATCAAATTAATGTGGAAAAATTCAAAATGTTGAGAATAAAATTTGCATGCAAAAATAAATAACACGAGTAACACTAGGACAAAAATCATGGCAGTTCTTCGCACAATTGGGAAATTTTTTCCCACTCAAGGTGGGGAAATAAAATCCGTTGCGACTCCCCTAGTGATTTGTAAGGGTGTTTAGGAACTTTTTTTTGGATGTTTCCTTTTCTTTTCAAATTGGGGACAGGGACAAGCCCAAAACCACTTTTGGCTACTGCTGCTTTGGAGACCCAGACCCAACCTGACCCAACCAGGATGAAAGTGACCTGGTCCGGGTCAGGTCGGGTCCATTATCAGGTCGAATCGTGTATTGAAAATGAAAACCTGGATGATTTTTGGGTCAGGTAGGGTTCTACTCACAAAATACCCAAGACCCAACCCGACATTTAACTCGGTACCCATAACCCAACCCAATGCCTTAATCTGAAACCCTAAACATATATATTCATTCTACACGATCACCCGGACTATTTATTATATTGTTATTCCATTATATTAGACTATTTTCTTTATATTTCCCTCGAATTTGCTTATGTATTAGAAGAAATAACTATACTGGGCCAGCTAGTGGCCTGCGGGATAGCCAAACCCACTAGCTAGCACGACTCCCTAGGTGAATGGGTCAACTCCTATATGGGTCACCCCCTTCCTCGTTGGTTATGCAATTTACTATTCAACTTTCTCCTCCCTTTCCTCCTTCCTTCCCTTTCCCTTAGTGAAACTCCAAGGTACGAATTGTGCTACTTCGGGCATATCATTGGTATCAGAACTTTTATGATCCCTAGCCATGACACGAGGCAAATAAGTTGCCGCGGCCCTAGAAGTTCTACATGAGGAGGCTCTCGCCTCAGTGGACAGCCCGAAGATAGTTCTAGAGACCACCGATAAACCCACCCTAGCGCAAATCATAGCGGAGATCAAATCCTTGAGCATGAGTGCGGTCAAAGCAGATGCTCTGGGTCTGGTCGTGGCTCAACTTCAGGCAGAGCACACAATGCCTCTCTTGCCCAGACCGCCAACATCTATCATGGAGAAAGGAGGGTCATCCTAGGCCCCCGAACAGCATGGCTCTGACCTTCCGGCACCAGCATACAAAGATACGCGCCTTCCCCACGGTTCTGTGCGCTTTGGCACAGTTGACAAGGCCATTAATAGGAGGCGCCAAGCCTAAAATATACGAGGCATGTCAGGTGTTCGAGAAAATACCTCAATGATGTCGCCAAAAACTTATTTTAGGACATGGAGGACGGCTGGGAGTACTCGGGACCCCGCAAATGACCACGGGGAGGGGCTGATCCTCATTTTGTCTGCCTATAATTCCCACGCTACAATGAAGACGACCCAGTGGAATGGTTATACAAGGCGAAGAAACTTTTTGCCTACCAAGGAACGCAATCGGAGGCTGAACTATGCATAGCTGCCTTCCACCTAGACGGGGACGCTTCTGTGTGGTTCGAAAGTTTCGAAAAGGAAGTGCGCTACCATGACGAGTTGTGCATTTAGTTTGGCCCCACACTAGTTCCAAGATTTCAACGAGGTGCTCTCCTTGCTTCGCCAAACCACTACCGTCCAGGTCTATTACACGGAGTTGATGAAGGTGGCCAACCTCCTTCCCGACTGGCCGATGGCGGCCTTGGTGGGCACGTTTAAAAGAGGTCCCAAACCCAAGATTTCTAAGGAGATGTGCCACTTCCCATGCACCAGTATGCGGGGCATCGTGCGTCATGTGCGAATTGAGGAAGAGAAATTGGCCCGACAGCGGAGAGGGGGCGGCTTGTGTCCTTCCCACGTCCCCATGTCAACGCTAGCCCCCTTGCCAGCCCAACCAGCAGCCCAATGTTAGGCTGCTCTAGACAGCAACCCCCTCCATCAAGCCAGATTGTCCATCGTCTAACACCAGCACAAGAGCACTGGTCTAAGTGACTATGTTTCTATTGTGATGAAAAGTTCATTCCAGGACACCGTTGTTCCATTAAAGGCAGCCTCTTCGTGGAGATGGAGGAAGACGTGGCGGACAGGGCGGACTCTTCCCACTATGACGTGTTGCCCGAGATTTTTGTACATGCCTTTTTGGGGGGCATTCACTCCTTGTACAATGCGGGTTCAGGGCCACCTCAAGCGGCAACAAGTAGCCATCTTAATCGACAACGGTTCCACCCACAACTTCATTAATGATAAGGTGGCTCAACGTCTTAGTTGTTTCGTGTTTGATTCGAAACCCTTCAATATGTTAATCGGTGATGGGAAGCATCTTAGGAGCTCTAGCGTATGTGCTAAGGCCGCCCTCGCCATTCAAGGCCACACCTTTATCACCAACCTTTTCTTGCTACCTACAAAGGGGGTGGACGTGGTGTTAGGGGTCCAATGGTCCAATGGCTACAAGAGCTTGGCGACGTGGTCTATAACTTCAGAGATATGGTTATTGACTTTGAAGACTAAGGACAGCGAGTTCGGATTGAAGGATTCGAGCCGAGCACCCTTCTCTTAGCCCAGTCGACAAGTTCTTGCAACAGCGGGCAACGGTGGAGGTGCCTCACGATAAGCCACCTCCGGATCTTCTTGATTTATTGGTGGAGCATTGGGATGTGTTTGCTGAACCGAAAGGTCTTCCACCAGTACAACCTCATAACCACCACAACCCCATCATTCTTAGAGCATCACCAGCCAATGTCCGTTCTTACCATTATCCTCACATTCATAAGTCCGATATTGAGCGCCTCGTGGCTGATATGTTTCGATCTGATATCATCCATCCTAGCACTAGCTCTTACTCTCCGGTGTTAGTTTGAAAGGACGGCACTTGGCAATTTTGTGTGGACTACCGAGCTTTGAATGTTATCACTGTCAAGGACAAATATCCCATACTCGTGATCAAGGCACTGTTGGATGAGTTGGCTGGTGCAACGGTCTTCAGTAAACTAGACCTCCGCTCAGGTTACTATCATGTCTGGGTGCAGCCAGCCAATGTGCACAAGACCGCCTTCCGGATGCATGACGGCCATTTCGAGTTCCTCGTCATGCCATTCAGGCTGACCTCTTTTGGAATGACCGCCTTTGGGTACCCGATGTTGATGATCTTCGCACGTGCATTTTCTCCCACTTCCATGACACTCCAATGGCTGATCATGAAGGAGCATTCCGCACTTATAAGCAGGTTAGCCAGAGCTTTATGTGGCAGGGTATTCGACGGGCAGTCCAGGAGTATGTTGCCGCTTATGATGTTTGTCAACAAGCTAAGGCCGCCACGACCTCTCCTGCAAGTTTACTTCAGCCCTTGCCTATCCCTGATAAGGTTTGAGAGGATGTTTCGATAAACTTCGTGGAGGCCTTACCCTTGGTGCAAGGCAAGTCGGTGATTCTTGTGGTGGTGGATCAATTGTCCAAGTACACTCACTTTTGCGCTATGAGGCACCCATTCACCGCCAAAATAGTACTTGCACTCTATGTTCGAGAGGTAGCCAAACTACACAACATGCCTCACACTATTGTCTCCAATCATGATCGGATCTTCATATCTCAATTTTGGCGAGAGTTCTTCGCTTTACAGGGCACTTTTCTCCACATGAGCACTACTTATCACCCCCAAATGGATGGCCAGACAGGTGGTAAACCGTTACTTAAAACAGTACCTTCACTGTTTCACTGTCTCAACTCCAACTTCTTCCCTTGGTGTTGTGGTCATACAATACCGCCTCACACCCGTGCTGGTTTCACTCCTTTTGAGGTGTTGTATGGCCACCCACCTTCGACCATGTTATCTTATATTCCTCGTCGCTCCTCTGTGGCTGAGGTGGATTTTATGCTCCAAACACGGGACGAGGTTCTTCAACAGCTTAAGGAGAACTTGTCCTATGCTCCGAACCGGATGAAGCAACTCTATGATGGCCATCACATTGACAAGGAGTTCACGGTGGGTGACTTAGTTTATATCTTTGTTCTTTCTCAGCACCAAACATCCTTATTTCAGCCCAAGCATTCCAAGCTCGCCCCCGTTTTCATGGACCATATGTTGTGGAGCGTATCGGCCTGGTGGCTTATCGCCTAGCTCTACCGCCTGACTCCTTAGTCCATCCCGTCTTCCATGTCTCTAAGTTGTGCCGCTTCGTAGGTGACACGTCCTTGGCCACTAATGCTCCACCACCCCCCTTGATGGGCCCGGTCCAACCTTCCAACCCTGTTCCCGCCTCGGTGCTTGATAAGTGTTGGGCCCGACGCTCAAGTTGCATCATTATAGAGGTGCTCGTTTCTTGGCAGGGTCAGCCCTTAGAGGATGCCACATGGATCTCTGAAGACATTCTTGGCTTGCTACCTGACTTGGTTGCCTTGAAGTCAAGGCGAATAGCGAAAATGTAGAGTGTTGTGCACGATCACCCGGACTATTTATTTTACTGTTATTCCATTATATTAGGCTACTTTATATTTCCCTCGTATTTGCTTATGTATTAGAAGAAATAACTGTATTGGACCAACTAGTGGCCCGCAGGATAGTCAAACCCACTAATTGGTGCAACTCCCTAGGTGAATGTGTCGACTCCTATATGCGTCGCCCCCTTCCTCGTTGGTTATGCAATTGAATATTCAGCTTTCTCTTCCCTTTCTTCCTTTTTCCTTCCCTTTCCCTACGTGAAACTCTAAGGTACCAATCCGCTTCCTTTCCCTAACTTGGCCGCCACTTTCCTTCATCAAATCATCTATTCATCTCATTTGCGATATGCTCTCCTCACCCTTCAATGGAGTCGGTGACTAGTTCCTCTCATCATGGGTGTCGGAGGCCAGTGACCAATTCCTCTCATCACCGGGATTGGCAGCAAGAATCTAGATCCAATCTCCTCAGCCAAGCATCACGCTAGCAACCAAGACAATCTCCTCCAAGCATCGCACCGTCAGCCAAGATCCAGCCTCCACCAAGCATTGCGCCAGCGGCTAGGATCCCGTCTCCTCCGCCAAGCATCACTGTCCACTTCCTCCTCTGCCTCACATAACTGTCGGTAACCTTGTGCCCTCTTTAATTTTCATCTTTTTCTTGTATGTCGCTGGTCCGACCTTATGAAGTAAGTCATCTTTTGGCAAAAAAGGGACTTTTTTCCATCCATTCTCAACTTTAAGAAGATGAAATCTGTATTTGTATTACTGTCCAAGGTTCTTTGAACTTTACTGCATTCTCTTTGTCTTAGTTGCTGTCTTCCTATTGTCTGCACAATATTTATTGCTTATATTGCTAAAAATTGGCTATCTACTTATCTTATGGGTGAAGGATATTCATACTGTTTTGCCTAAAAGGGTTTTTTTTTTTTTGGATTTTGCCATCATTTTATATATTTTAGTTTACATGTCCATATCTCTGTTTATCTTGAAATGGGTCTATTTTTGGAACCAACCGACCCAAGATACGATCTCGGTTATTAATTCAGGTTTTCGGGTATTTTGGGTTTCACCACGGGTCGGGTCAGGTCCTAAGATCTCGAGTATTATCTCGGGTCAGTTCTAAGAATCTCAGTTCTTATCTTGGGTCAAGTCTTACAATACCTTACTCAACCCGACCTGAGATGCACCCTTAGTTTTGGTTTCCCATATTAAGGGAAGGCCCACTCCCCTTTGTTAGGTTTCCCAAAGGAAAAGAACAACTCCTTGGGGTATTTTTACATTAAGGACATTGGGCATCAGGTTGGAATGCTTCTCCCTCCTTTTCCTCCCTGACTCATCGAACTCAATGAACAATATCCTCCTTGCTGCTTGATCATGCCATACGGCAAGTTGGCTCAGACAGTCTCCCTTGTTGTCCAACCCACCCACCCTTCTCCACACACACCCCAGATTTGTGCAATTCATTACAAGATGCTTCTATTTTGATCATCCCCTAGCAAAGTGGACACCCTTCTTAAATCAAATCCCATCCTTCAATATCCAAAGATAACTTTCTGTGGAAGTCCATTTTATAATATAGCCTTCAAATGAGTTGTAAGTTGGAAGAAAGCGTCCACGCAGTTGCCTCTCACCATGCCCAAAGCTTGACCCTTTTTTTCTGTTTGAGGCTGTAAGTCTGAACTACTATTGTAGGACTTTGGTTGACCCTTGCTACTTATTTGTGCAGAAAAGGCAAAAATTTGGACCTTAAGCAGCAAAAACTCAAAGGCTAACGACCCTGCTCTTCTGGAGTTGAATTCAGATCTCCCAAAACCAGGGTGTTCTTCAATGTCATAACCCATAACCAAAGTCTATTCTTCTTTCTACACATGGGTGGGCATAACTACTTTAAAACAGTTATTAAATTGGATTCTAAAGCTGCTTCAATTGACAAATCACAATTCCCATTTCACAATGCTTTTCGCTATGGACAAAGACCTCTTCTAAGGGAGTTCTGCCTGTCCCAAACTACATCCCATCTTAGGCTTTGATATCCTTTGTCTGATGGTGCTTCCCTGCATGTGTCAGCTAAGGGGAGTGGTCCAGCCGATGGTGGCAACAGGGGAAATGACCAGTGTCAGCTGAACGGTCCTCTCTCTTCTTCAATCATTCCCTCTTGCTCCCTGTCATCTAACATCCTAATTCAACAGATACCTCTTCCATAACTTTTGGGGGCATTCAGATGTTGAGGGATAGTTTTTGCCACTATGTAGTGACAAATTTGAACCATATGAGAGATCATTTCGTTGCAGTCTATTGCAAAAGAGCGGTTCATAATTTTTTAAATACAACATCACCAAACAGGTTACAATGTTACATACAACTTTAAAAATTAGAACCTGAAAATTAAAATCCTACATTTAGAATACGTCATCAGTTGAAAACATACAAGAGGTAGTCACAAGTCATTGTGGATACTAGAATGATAGATTCAAAATTCACAATTGTAAAATAATAGATATACAATCCTGGATGCCAAATTTGATATTATATAAATTTGAAATGTTATATAATTTCAAATCCTAGAATGCAGAATTTACAACTATCCACTCATCGTACATATGGGTAGCTTTTTAACCATTCATCTAAGCTTCCACCTATTTGGGTAGCATTTAACCATTCATTTAAGTTTTTCTAAACATTAAATCACTCCCTCATTCCCATAATAAGTTTCCTAAATGGTTTTCCCAAATGAAAGTTATAAAATCATTCCCTCCAATCCAAATAGGACACTTATTATCGGACAAAGGGAGTAATTGAATCAACATTCCATGTTTGATTAATTAATGTAATAACATTAAGTTCCTAAACCTATCTTCATAAGTACTCCTTCGTTCCACGTCTGGGTAGCTACTTCTTCAGCCATGCATTCGTTGCCTCCCTTTGTTCCACTTGAGCTGTCATATCATCACCTCAATCAGAATCTACATTCAGACCAATTGGAACACAATTTGGAGCTTCCACTTCTTTTAAACTTGTAAAGCGAATGCATTCTCACAATTTTTCCTTACAAGGATAGTTATGGGAGACACAACATGCAAAGACCAACTTTACCTAACAATCATAAGGACATAAGGATGGAACAAAAGGAGGTTGCTAACACATGGATGAAAGAAAAGGCTACCCAAATCTGGAATGATACAATACATGATGAAGATTCTATGAATTGATAATGTAATTTAACTTTTTTAGTTATTCGTATAAAAAATATAAATTTAATCATTTTTAATGTGTTAGATTAAAGCTAAGATGAATAATTGAATGGTAACCAAAATGTATCATAAGTGGATATCAAAATCCAGTAGGTCCTACAACGTAGGATTTGAAATAAAAAATTGTTTCAACTCTAGTGTTGCAGATCGTAAATCTAATTTTATACAATCCTGGATTTTACAATTCTGGACATCGAATTTATCATTCTACAATCCAGAATGACTATTCCTTGTTAAGGCAATAAATGACAAAAAAGAAGAGTGTCATGAGCTGGTTGGCCATGTGTATCTTAATTTTCCCTTTGAAAATGAAACGAAGAGTTTGTAATGGTTGAATCACAACGGTTTACATCCCAGTAGACCACCTAATAGTTACCGATTGATCGTGGGCCCGTTAGATCAACCATTTTCTGCATCTGATTGACCACAATGGAAGCAAAAAACGAAAACTGGCTATTGGAAACAGAAAATGAACATTGGGTAACTCCCAAAGGCTCCAAACAATAACAGCCCAAATACTTCAGAGCATGTAAAAGGAATATAAAAGATGAACAATGAACCTTTCCAAAGACCCTACCCTTGAAGATTTCAAACTTAAGAGAGGGCATTCTAACTTCAACATTTGCAAAAAGTAATACCGAAAGCTGAACCTTTGTTACTTAATTTTGTATCATTCTTGTATTTCATTGTTGGAATCTTAACATGTAAATCATTGAGGAACATGGGAGAACCTAAGTCCTTGTAATAGGTACACTACTAAAAACTTTAAGAGTCAACTCCATATCAAACAACACTTAAGAGGCCCAATTCCAAGTCACTCACCGTGAAGGCAACCCAACACCATATCAATTAATGGGAAAGGCGACTCCCAACTTACAGTAATGGACCGACACCAAATCAATCTGATGGCATAGAGGACAGGCACTCCTGTCAATTGGCAGGGTGAGGTACAACTGTATCAGCTAAAATGAGTCGACCATTTGTCAATCATAAAGCATTGTAGGAGAATCAACTCCAATATCAACAGTAAGCAGCATCAATGCTCCTTCGTTTCGAAGGAAGCAACATGTCCCAATGCTTTTGCATTAAGTAAGAAGGGTAGCATGGCATAACTTCAGCTCTCAATAGTACTTTGCGCCATTGCCTTGCCTTACTTCTCCTTAGCTTTAAGCACTCACTTCAACCTGCTTGGTGTAAGGAGGGTAAGGGAATTTGTGGTCTCAATTGAAGTGTCACATGTGGTGGAAATCTAAGTGGAGAAGCGGTATTCTCACTTAGGAGTTGATAAACCACTATCCTATCTCCATTTCATTTTCCACTTGATTTATTATGCTTGCATGTGTAGAGATAGAAAAATAGGCTCAAAGCTTGCCCTTGCACTTGGACACTCACTTCTGCATACTACTAAACAATTCAACCAACTGTCGGTTCACATTTGCTTCAGCTCAATTTAATTTTGGACAATATTCTTTCGACATTTACATTTGAGCCTAGTATTTTTAAGAAGCTTCAATTTGATTTATTCTCATGCACCAATCAAATAGTCAAGAAAAGATTGAGGATTAAGTTTTTAATTTGGTTAAATTATTCTTATAAACCGCATACCACCCCCCCCCCCACCCCCCGGGTTAATACACACAAAAATGGACTTGAAAACATAAAATTATAAGGTCAAGCAAAAATCTCAGAGAGGATTAACAAAGTTAAAGTGGCATGAAAATGGACCAAACAAACATTCTTACATTACATTTTTGCTTTTATCAAAACATTTTATTTTCTAACACTCCAACATAGAGAATTGCATGCAGCCTATAATAAACACCCATACCTTGCAGTATCTGGCTGCCATGTTTAACCTGCCTATTTCCAAGAAAAAATCCACAGCTTTCTCCAAGCATGAAATAGCCTCTACAGAGTGCACACAATAGAATTTTCTCATCAGCATTATGCATGCAACTCTGTCTCTATGGATGTACCTAAGACTGTTGTACAACACTAGATACTGCCTAATTACCTCGAGGGGAGATCTTTTTGTAACAGTTTGCTGCATCCACATAGGCTGAGGCAGCTTCATGTTTACTCTCTAACTATATGAAAAGGAGAAAAACAATACTCTTTTGGAATCACATCAGTCAGACAAAGGTATTCAAATGCATAAACAAGCCTAGCACTAACCTTCAAGTGGCAGTCAGCTAGTTTGATGTAGACAGCTCCAGCTTTATCCCCTGGAGGAGAGCACAAAGCAATAAATGATCTTTTAAAAAGTTGTAAAAAGCGCTTCCTGTTTCTTTCACAGGAGTGCAATCAAAAGAAAGAAAACCATAATGAGCTAAAGATCTGCTTTCGACTAAGCCAGATAATGATTTCCTCGATATACAAGAAGGGCCATATTCTTTTTCTCATATGATGACTGGAAAGACATCCTCTAAGGGCCCAACCACAAACAAACAGTCATGCAACTTCATTTTTACCACTCCGTAGCATACCAGTACGGTGAATATTCCAAAAAAAACAAACAAAATATCAAATAAACTTCTAGTGCAGAAGCTTAACCCCATCAACCATAACTGGAATAACAGGATAACACAAGAAAATTTAGTGCACTATGGAGCCATTATTACACGTATCGCATACAATTTTATTAAAAATGAAGGTAGGGAGCACTGGTAATGAGTCATCTTTAGGGTAGTCTTTAATATTCACACACTTCAATTTCTCTTGCTCTTCAAAGTTTGACGTGCAAAATGATTAAAGAGAAGTTGGCAATGTTGTTATGTTTATTGCAACAGTAGTTTCAGAGAACCAGTATTCTATTTCAAACTCCAGTTAAGTCAAAGTTAAAATTCAAATCATTCTCTCTGTTCTTTTTTCACAGGTAAAACCCACGCACACTTGCACAAACTTTATGCCAATGGGATTCAACCCTGGGACCACTCCCACAACCGGGAGAGATCCAATTAGCCCGACTAGGGCTGGATTGGCACATTCTCCATATATAAGTTTCATATTTTAGTCAAAAAGTCTTCAAATGCATTAATTACTACATAAAATTCTCAATTTGAAAATATATTAAGTGGTCAGAGATCCTCATTAGAATTCTTTAGAATCAAGTAATATATTACACTTCTTTACATCGTGGGAAAAACTCATTTACGTTTTTACAAATATCTTATCTTTATGTTTTGTCCAGGAAAGCCTTTTGAGATTATATTATGTGCAACATCTAGTAGTTACTCTTAAGTCTTAACTCCTCCTTTCCCAGTCCTGAAAAGAGAGATTAACAAAATAGATAGACCTAGAAAGGACAAAGATACACCAAAGCAGGAAAGAAGTTCAAATGTAGAGAGAAGTGACTATTTTTCTTCCAAAAATCTAACAAAAAAAATGGGTTTAAGGCATGGTTTAGCGACAGAAAATGGGCACCATCATCCACAACCAAATGCTATAACACGTATTATACTAAAAGCCTGGAGGAAAATTTGCAATCTCTGATTCACTTCAAATTTATCCTTTCCTAATGGTTTTTAGAGTTTGACTGGATCCAACGGAATCCCTGTTAAACCATCAGATCATTTTTACCTCTTAACAAACATCAAATAACTACTCAGAGTTCATACATACAATGGTCCAGCGAAGATGCATCCTACAACGCCAGATACACCCAATCCGAACACGGATCAGACCCTAAAATCGCATATATGAGAGATATTGAAAAAGTCATTTCCCTAGACAACAAACAAATAACTAAAAGCAATATCTAACATTTGCATACATAACCCTAAAAAAACTGAACAATAACAAAAACAAACAGAAAATGCATCAAAATTAACCAACAATTACACAAATTTTCCGATCATACTGTGAATAAAGCACCAACATTTTTTGTACCATAAGCTGAATGACCATAATTTCCAAAAACTAAATACAAGATTGAAGAGTTACAGGATTTGGCCAACTTGTAGCAGTTGGCGGCCTTGTCGAACAAATCGACGGCGTCCTCGTACTTGTTGCCGAGAAAGCTCCAGCCGCTCAACTTCTTCTCGGCTTTCCTCTCGAACTCCTCCCCCTTCCCCTGCTGGTCCCCCATTTCCCCACCCAACTCCTTGCCAAAATCGCCGCTTCTGAAATTACTCCGACGAGAAACCGGAGACGATCGGCAGAATCGGAAACGGATGAGCCGACCCGGTTGAAATAAGTCAAATGACCCGAGCAGAGACCCACATTGGACCCCACACTGTAGGACCCACCACGGATGGGAAGGGCCCCACTTAAAGCTGACGTTTGATAACGCTTATTGATTTCGAAATTATTAAAATAGAAAATAATATTTTTAACAGTGAATTTTTGTAATTGCCTAGGAAAAATTATTTAAATAATAATTTAAAAAATTTATTTACTAATTTAAATTATTTTGAGAAATATATTTTCTAAAGTAGTGTTATTTTTTATCACACAGGTGTCAACTGCTTGGCTGGTGTTTGTATAATTTTTTTTTTAATTTTTTTTTAATTTCATCTTTTTAAAAGATAAAATTAATATTATTGTACTAATTTCATCTTTTGAAATGACAAAATCAGCACTACTCATTCTCCTCTCTCTACTTACTCTCTCTCTTTGTCTCTCCTCACTCTCTCTACTCTCTTTTTTTCTTCTCTCTCCCATCTCTCTCCTCTCTCTCTCTTCACTCTCTCCTCTCTCCTCTTTCTCTCTCTATTCATTATCTCAAAGAGGAGAGAGTGAATAGAGAGAGAAAGAGGAGAGAGTAAATAGAGAGAGAAAGAGGAGAGAAGAGAGAGAGTGAAGGGAGAGAAATACGAGAGAGAGAAAGAGGAGAGAAGAGAGTGGAGAGAGAGTGTGGAGAGAGGGAGTGAAGAGAGAGAGGAGAAAAAGAGTGAATAGAGAGAGAAGAGAGAAAAAGAGGAGAGAAGGGAGAGAGAATGAAGAGAGAGAAAGAGGAGACAGAGTAGAGAGAGTGAGGAGAGAGAGTGATGAGAGAGAGAAAAAGATGAGAGAGAGTAAGTAGAGGGAGGAGAATAAGTAGTACTGATTTACACAGTATTGATTTTATCTTTTGGAAGGACGAAATATTGATTTCGTCCTTTGGTATAATGATATTGATTTCACAATATTGATTTTATCATTTAAAAAAAACCACATAGGCACCAACTACCTAGCTAGTACCTATGTGGCAAAAAGCAACACCACTTTAGGAAAAGTGGTCCACATTGGTAAATAAATTTTTTTAATTATTATTTAAATAACTTTTTCTTGTTTCTATTGTAAGAATATTACTACTTTTTGTGTGCCCAACTTTGGTACTCATTAGCATTGATGTTATTTATGTTCTTTATTAAGAGTTGCTTATTCTATGCATATGTGTGCTTGCATTAATAACCAATAAAATTACATGGAAATAGATTTTTGGGAGAATCGCAGATTAATTTGTTGGATTTCATCTTAATATTTTGTGCAATTTTTCACCTAGAATTTTTTCTATATTATTTGGCCGAAAAAGCCAAAATTCCATATGCTTTGCTTCTTAACATTAAGGCATCATTTGGATGATGCTTTACAACTGCTTTCTATCCGTTTTTTATTACTTTTTATCATTTTTTATATAAATTTTGTTTGGTTAGGCAATTCAGACCAAAAGTCTCACTTTATTTCAAAAATGTCTTTAACCCCGTTTTTGACTCGTTTTTGCTTATCAACCACTTTCTGTTTAGCTCTCCTCCTAATGAGGGTTATACTAAAAGTATATAAAAAATGTAAAAATATTACATGTTAACATTTTTACCTTTTTCTTCTATGTTATTGTAACACTTTTGCATTTTTTCGCCTTTTTACATACACACGTTTTTAGATCTAATAAAACCCCCTTACCCTTCTCCTTCTACCATGACTGCCCTTGCATATATTTTTTTCTTCTCTCCTATGCTAACTCCCTTCCCTTTTTTCCTCTTTAGTAAAACATTCTTCCCATTTTCCTCCAACCATAACCACCATCATCCACCATTGATGACAACCCTCATCCACCCAACCCCTTTTCCTCTAATTATTTGAAGACAATACATGTATTTTTCATAACGAATATTATATGTCATACAATGGCTACCCAAACAAGTTTTTTAGAACTTTTTTAAAAAGCTAATTTTCTATAATGTATATCCAAATATAATCTGCTTTTACTTTGTTTTTAAAAAGCAATTATAACCAAAACCAATTTTCTAGATGATACAAAGTGTCATCCAAACGACACCTAAATGTCATATTACTTTAAGAGGAAACTACCCTTAGGTTTTAAATAAACTCAATCCCCATACAGACCCTTATAAATAGATAGTGCGGTGTCGTTTTGGTGGAGAGAAATGATTAGCGGCAAGGTGGTGTTTGTCGACAGGAGCTAATTGGTGACAACTCACCGACAAGTTACTGGAAATAGTAAAAAGGATGTGATGAAGCTAGCATTAAAAACTTTTCATTTCTTAATCTTCAACTTCAATTACTTCGGTGGCTCATCCAGAGCTTGCACCACTTTTTCATTAATTTTCTTAAAAAAATTAGTGATAACAGTTTGTTTGACCTTGGGATCCCTTTTATTTTTTTTTGGGGAGTCAAGTTTGGGTTCTTTTTTCTATAAAAAATTCATGTAACAAGTCGTATTAGTGCATGTACGAAAATCAAACAACGCGTGTTATTAATAACACAACTACTCCAAAAGTCATTTTGAAGATAAGATGATAATACGATATGTCGTGTTATCGATGACACAACGTTCCACCTCAACATTTTCACAATAATATGAAAGGAATATATGTCGTGTTATTGATAACACGTCTTTCCACTGTAAATCGTATTCATAACATAATAAGTTGTTGATAAAAAAACTAAAAGAACTACTTATAGAAAATAAAATATTCATCTCCAGATTGAGGAAGAGATTTTCTTTGTTCTTCACAAATAGAATGACGAACAACTTCACTTGATTTTGAAACTCAAGCATTCACCCTCACTGACTTTTCTCCTTCAATTGATGGTAGAGGGGGTGCTTCTTGAAGTTTCTTCGATTGAGGGACTTCATGTGTTGGCAGAGTTGGTGCTTCTCAACAGGTCTTCAGTTGAGGAATTTCTTCATGTAGCAATTGCATTTGTTCGATTAGCCCCGTGGTCACCTCGATCGAGTTTTTAATTCTCTGCAACACAATTTCCACTCTTTTGGTGCTCCAACCCCACTGTTTGTACATGACATCCTTCTCAAGATGGCTTCAACAATCCCGGACATGACATCTAGTGGCATGACAAAACTCTCAATAATGTTTGTGTTGGGTTGATATTGTCTGACGTTTGGCCCTGATGTGTTTGAATAGGCACCATTCTCCTCTGTATCGTTGAATGTGTGGTCGTCTTCTTTGCCTTCTTAGCCAGCCATTGGCCCCCGATCAAGTGGACCTCTTCAACAATTAGAGTTATTTGTGATACGACTTTGAAATCAACCTTTAGCTACCCGAGCATCTCCTCGTACCACTTCCTTATCCTGTGATGAGGCAACAACTTCTTCTTCTACTTTTTGTCGATTGGGTCAAGTTTAGTAGCCTTCTCTACATCCATAAGCAATGGGGTAAACCTAGGCCACCTCTTGCACCTCGTACTACATGGAGGACAACATGGCACTCATATAGATATGTGCTAAAAAAACTAGACCTACGTTAGCAAAACAGTCGCGTTAATAGTGATTCAATATCATATATGTCATGTAATCGATAACACACTTATTAAACTACTCGTGTTGTTGACTACACAAAATACTCACATTGTGTAATTGAAGATACATAACACAGTAATTTATCGTGTTATCGAAAACATGCTAACCAAACTAGTGTGTGATCAATAACATGTAAATCAAATTAGCGTATTATCTAAAACACATTAGTCACAATATTGTGTTATTTGCAACACGATATTCCTAAAATGCTAATATGCGGTCATGTTATCAAGTCTACTCTAATATAAGTAATCGTGTTATCACTAATACAAAATTTTACTTGTAGCACAAATAAAGCCCCAATGATAATACTTGATATGGAGAAGTGCTCATCTTCTCTACTCTTGATGTTGCAGTGGGCTAAGAATATGTTGCGATATAGTATGTCATGAACTACTTCCACCTAGTTGTACCTCCCCACAACAACCAGGTCATCAAGAAAGTCATACAGAGATGGGGAGATGGAACTGTTGCTCTGTATGAATATTATGAGGGCCCCCATGTGCACTATGTCCAAGCGTGCTAAGTCTTTGTTGAAAATAGCATGCCTATTTCTGCCACTTCCTTCATAATTTCTTTAATGAGATTCTTCTCCGACCGTTCCCCATGAAGAACCTTTTTAAGAATTGCTCCTTGCCTTGGGCAACCTTCCCATTACCACTATCCAACTTCAATGAGTTTCTTTTCGCCCTCAAACCCATGATCAGTGCAATGTCTTCCTCTGTGAGGGGTACTATTTTTCCCCGGATGTTGAACACCTTTTGTGAGTTGTCTCGTCACTCACCTATTAGAACATCTAGGAACGGCCTAGAGATAATGATTTGCTCACAATCATATGCTGAGTAGAACCTAGTCTCCTCCAAAATTGACTTGCATCATGACCTTGATTCAATAAAGTCTTTTGATAGTCGAAGTCCACCAGGGAAACTATTTGTTCCCAGCCCCAATCTCCTCCCATAAATTCTCTTCTTCTTCTCTTCTAAAGCCTTCACTAATTTTACCATTTGATTGTATTCTTGTAGCCTCGTAACCAAAATCAAAGAGTTGCATTCATTAACACTATGTAACCTCCCAAATAAGCTCTAAGTTCATATATTGTGTTATCGTTAACACGATAGAATGCCTTCCCATACACGATAACATGACTTTTTAATGTCGTATATCATAATCGTATTATTGATCATAATATGTACACAATAACACAACTTATCAATGTCGTATATTATATTATCAATAACACAATATGTTGTGTATTGTATTATTGGTAACACGACTATGTACTGTGCGTGTGTATGCAACTAAATACTATTGTATGCTCCATAACATGATATACGAAAAATCATGTATTTGAACCTCTAAAATAAAACTATAGTTTGAAGATGAGGCCATTACCATCGAAGTCGCCAACTACTTATGTCGTTGACATTCACCGGATTAACCCCTTGATGGGTTGTTGAACTTCACTGTAAAATCACTTCTTTACTTGTAGAGGGTGAATCGAACTTTGGGCCAAACCTCACTTCACAACCAGAACTCGCTTTTAACGGGTTGGATTATGGAAATGTGGGGTCAAAAATTGGACCTCTCACTACTTTTTCGCTTCTCGCTAGTCGGACTTTGGAAATCACATGTTGGAAATCGGAACTTGCACTCCACGGTCGGTTGTTCTGGGTAAATGCGACATTCTACCTGGTTTACACTATATAAAACCCTAAACTTTAACACAGGGGTATTTTGGTCTGATTTTTCTTAAATATCATGTAAGTAAATGCTATGTGGCATTTAATGTTCAAAACTTAGGAAAATATGGAACATTGGCTTCTTTGGCCAAATAATATGGAAAAAACAATTTCATCTAGATGTATTGGGTTGGCATGCATTGTCACAAAATTCTCTAAATTTTGTCTAATATTTTTAAAACTCTCCAAATTACTGCTCAAATGAATAATTAGGTGTAGATTCTTTTGATTCATGAATGTTACAATTTTTATTCAAATATTATTAATTTTATCAAATATTTGACAATTTCTCGCCTACTTTCAGAAAAAACAACCTAACAATATGTACAGGCTAGTTTAGTTTATGAACTTTATATTAATGAAAGTTTATGCTTATTGGAAGGTAGAGCCTACTCGAGGTTTGATTAGTAGGTAGGTAGGATCATAAAATATACTCCTTATCTCCAACCCATATTAGTAACTCTATTTGGTTTTTCAAAATGACCTAGGTAGGTAGGGTCATAAAATACACTTCTCCTTTCTTCTTTATTTTTCTGATACAAGGAAGAAAAAACTACAAACAACAAAACACGGGAATATAGGTGACCTAAGAAGTCAAGTTCTATTAACTTGTTGAATGTTGATACAGGAAGAAGGATCAAGAAACCAATGGCAGGAAAAATTATCCAATGCAAAATTGGCTAGCAGACAAGGAACCCTATTATGTTCCCTGTAGATATGATTGATTGAATAAGCAGTCATCTGAGCAAGGTAATGTTGGATGGAAGCAATCACCCCTCGGATATTCCATGGGCTTCAATCAATATGGTCTCGAAGGCAGGTAATAAATTGAGAATCTCCTTGTGTATAATAAGATGATGTATATTCAGATATGCCGCCAATTTTACTCCATACAAACACGCATAAGCTTCTGCTATGAGAGCATACTGAAAATGAATCTCAATAGCATAGCCCGCTATGAAGGATCTATTGCTATCTCTAATAATGCCCTGTACAACAGTTATATCACAGTGAGCCCAGCCTAAAGAATAAATAGAAACCTTCATCCATGAAATCAAGGATACACACACATTAGCAGTGTATTCACCATCAATCTCAAATATCAAAAGCTCAAATGCATTAGGCTCATTATTAATGGGGAGTATGAAAAACTTTCCCCTATCTGACATGCATCTATAGGCGCCATCAAAGTTAGACACATCCATCGTGAAGGAGGAGGTGGCCATCTAACATGCGTCTATAGGTGCCATCAAAGTTAGACACATCCATCCCGAAGGAGGGGGTGGCCATTTAAGAAAATTTTCAATTTTACACAGCCCAATTTGAGTAAGAAAAATATTTCGTGACCAATTTTTTTATGACCAGCTTCATAACAAACCCACATAGGCTCTAGACATAGTACATAAGGGAGTACTGATTATATACCATGTCTTAGATACCCATGCGGCTGGTCATGGAGCTCCGGCCATAATAACGGGTCACGCTAGACACTCTCTTTGAGAAATTCCTTTGACGAAGTTGGCCAACCTGCAACTATTTGATGAGAATAAAGAACTTTTGAGCCAGATTTTGACATGAGGGTTCTTAAAAAAACATTTTCCGATTCCGAGCGAGCAAAAACATCCAAATAATGATCATGTAAGCATCAGGTTCGTTTCCTGGCTGACTGGAATCCCAAGAATTGTCCGTCACAAGCCATGGTGGAACATACGCAATAGTAGTGCATCTTGTATGGAATGGCACAAAAGCACACTCAGCCCATAACATTTTGAAAAAATGGCCTTGAATAAAGAGATGGGAAACTGATTTTGTTGGATAAATGTGCAGTCGATGATGAAGTAGATCAAATGTTGGCAAACTAAGGTGACATGCTTTCCATGCAAACAGTCTGATGCGAAGTGGAATGGGAGTGTGGCACACATGGAACTTGAATAAGTTCTTGGCATTCTCGCTAATTTGTATGCAATCTATAGACAGAGGAGACTGAATCTCCCATGAGAAACAAGTCGCCAAACGGGCTTAGCAGCCTCTCCTCCGATTATAGGGGTGAACAATATCTACCTTGCAATCACTGGCCAATTTTGGTATACGAGTGAGGTGTTTCTAAGTGTTGGTTTCCGGCAAAATGAGTTTGTTGAGAGTATCCAGCCCATCTGCACCAATATCACATGTTTACTTGGGTCTACAAACTAGTTGCTCGTGATCAGATTTGTTGGATGATTGCCATTTTCCTTCATATATCCCAACCCACGTAAGCCCTCGTATATGATCAACAAAAATATGTGCCACAGCGCAGTAACCAGTGGGGAAAATCAGCAAACAGCAAAAAGTGATGAAAAATGATGAGCGCAGATAGACCAGACACTTTGCAGAATGTGCCCCGATCTCATGGCTTCCCGTTTCAGTTCCTTTGCACTCCTATGATGAGCAACAAAACTCGCATTACAAAAAGAAAAATGCCATGCTTAAGGTTACGTTAAGTTTTACAAGTCATAACCTAGGTCGTGAATCACCAGGGTGATGACCCCCACAACACAATTAAACTGTTCTGCAGCATGACTTAATTCAATGTATGGATAGTATTACTCTTAGCGATCGTCATGGAGGATAAGGATCATGAAAATTAACACCACCACACTAGTGCACGTGCTAATGTACGCTAGCACTGTTGATCTATATGATCGACGACTCCCACCTGTGGAGGATATCCTGAGAGATACTCAGTGGTAGGACCAAAAATGCTTCCAACCGCAAAGGGGGCTCCCATGTTGTTTCATCAACTCCATGGACCCCCCAACTTCAAGTCTAGATCATTTGTTCAAACTTTTTGGATGCTAAAAGGCAATTTGAGAGGGAAGCAACTTAGAATCACGACCCAAGCTCCTATGCAATCACCTGGTGGAAAGATGTGAAGCAATCAACAATCACTAGGAAGTGCACTAGGTGCGGGAGCAGCCATCCTCCAAAGAATGACATGCATCCAGATTCCAGATCAGACCACAATTTTATGTAATAGGATGGGCCAACCAGTAACTAATGCAAATCACCACTTACATATGGAATAGAAAATAGTTTACACTTCTGTCATAATTTGCAGTTTTTTCTCATCCTGTGTACAAAAACTGACCTTCGTGTCTTTTTAACTGGAAGGAAATAGAGTAAATTTCCTTTGCTTTAAAATGGGGTCTGACATAATGGGCATGTAGATTTGTGGGATGTAGAGAACCACTTGTAGAGGCAAGCAGAGTGGAACTTGTGCTTGCAAGTTTTGCACGCAAGCCGGGGAAGGCTGTGGTTACTTGTATGGATGATGCTATAGCAGATGGGGCATTCTTCTACCCCCTCAAATTCTTTGTCAAAATTAGTCTTCCATATACGGATTGCTTCAGCAAGAGCTCCATTCTGTAATGCAATCAAAGGTTAGCTTTATTACGTTCCAGGAGATCGACAATTTAAAAAGAAAATTTAAAATGTGCAACAGTTCAAAGGAGCAGCATTCACTTCCAAACAAAGTAAAATTCACAACAGGATGTACTAAGGGTACACATATCCCTACCATCTTCTATTTATCATTCCCATATTATAAATAATAAATCAATACAGGCTAAATAGTTCATTTTGGCATTTGGCTGCAATGTCACAAAAGATAACCATGCAGAGTTCCTAAACACCAGTGATTTTAGTGCACAGAGAGGTTTTCAACCAATAACATGCAGGGAAAGTAAACTACATGATACCAAATATGAAATAATACCTTATATAAATTGCAATTAAGTGAGAGATAAGAACTTTACCTGATTTCTAACAAACGCTGTCATGGATAGCAGCCACTTCCTTTGCTTTACTTCGCTAATGCCAAGACTTCTTGTGCAATCTACATCCACTGGGCGCAAAGGGTAGCAATGTGGAAGCCTAATAACCAAATCCATCCCTGTTTCTTCTTTTTTATAGGTAGCAGTCACCTCATATGCTGATTTGTTCACACTAACTGAAAAATTTTCGTCAGCAAGGGCTGCCAGTTTGATCTGCATATAAAGAGAATAATTATGCACAACTGGACTTTCTTATCTTGCTCACTTATGGTAGAAGGGTAACAGATAAGGTATAGACGTTCTATTTCCAGAAAATATAAGATCATATAAATGTGCACTGAAAAATCACCACAACTTGGGACACACCTGAGATAATTCATCAGCCAAAAGACTAGGACTACACCATGCTTTTGTAAAGCTTTCAGTTGATGCTGAAGAAGCTCGGTCTCGCACACCTGTAAACCAGTTACGCACATAAGCGGGAAGAAGCCGAAGCATCATTCCATATACTGCACCAGCAAGTGAAGCCATCTCCTTTTCCCCAACAGGCCATAGTGTCTCCACAGAAAAGTGTAAGGAGCAAGTTGTAATGGCACGCTTAGCTGAAGCTGCTGCATTTAATGTCTCCACTGGAAGTTCAGCATCTTTCTTTTTAGAGCCATGAACAGGTCCTCGCCTCATAGGAATATGTTGAAAAATACAGTCCAGAATTGCAGAGCTGGCTGATTCTTGCAAACATTGCACCAATCTCTCTCGCGTTGTTAAGGTTGATGACGATGATGACAAGTATTGTAGATGAGTCAGCAGCAGCGCCCAGGCAATGAAAACATTTACCTGGATATTAGGGAGGGGAGCTTAACAATTAATTATATGAAAATAAACTTCAGTAAAAAAAAACATCATAGACATAAGAAGAACTCAATCATGAATCTGAATGCCAAAATTTGTAGGCAGTTTAAGCTTTCCAAATAATGAAAATACAGAGAAAGGTGGTGACAAGAAAATGGAAAAATAACTTACCTAACGAGCTAATAATCAAATCCAAATTCGCTAAATGTGTATGTTTAACATGCTAGTTAAATAGTAAAAATGTGGAATACTTCCCCCTATTATTTTTCAAAGTCGTTCAGAATTTCTTGGATTTATCAAAATAAACAAACATAGCACATAAAATAGCTTTTTGCAAAAAATTCACATTTAGACAATATAATCATTACCCGAGATTGATCATTTAAATCCGTTGTGACAAGTATTGCTGGTTGTTTTTCAACTAATAAAGAGATCTCTTCTCTCAAACTGTTTGACTTTTCTGAAGAAAACTGAGAAGGTTCAACTTCCAGGTTCTCAATTTCCTTCATGATAACTGTGTGCCCAAGAGACTCAGCAGACAGGATATTATATGCAGCAAACTGTAAGGACGGCAAAGGAGTGGAGGCAAAAAGAACTGCATACAAGGCACTAATAGGCCCCTTGCTGAGCCCCCAGAGTTCCACAGACTGCATTGCACTATTTCTGATACTATGTGGAGAATTAATCACGTTAAAAGCTACTAACTGCCAAAAATGAGAACTCTTCAGCCGATTTAATGCTACAATAGAAGATCCCTCCCTGCAATAAGAACCTGCAATTGCCTCAGTAACTCCTGTCGCAAAGAACAAGCGGAGAAGATCTTCAAGTATCCGATCCATACTGTGCTTAAGTGTATTGGTATTCAAGAGGGGAGAAGCCTCTGTCTGTAGTTCAGTCACACCGCATAATAAGGACAATATGAAAACAGCAGTCCTGGAAATATCCATAAAAGCAAGATCTAAACTCTCAATTATCTCTTTAATTTTCTTTACTGTCCCTTCAGAATTTTCAGATGCTGAAGCATTTGTCACAGCTGCATCTACCATCTCTGCCACCTCTTCAACAGGAACAACGATTGATTGGATCCACATCCGCAAGTGAGACAATGTAAAACTCCAATCTTCTTCACCAAAATCTTTCCAGCAATAGCCCACCGAAACAGCCATGAGTTTTGCTAAAATTAATTGCTGCGATTCTAACAATGGCAATTTCACATTAGATGATTCCAGAGAAGCATCAGGGGCACATCCATGCTTTCGAAATAAATCAAGAAGCAGTGCTTTCTCAGGTTCGGGGATATCTCTTGATGATGCTACTTCTAGTGTATTCACACCTCCAGCAGGACTTAAAGGAAAACAGGACACAACCAATTGGATCCATTCTTCATAATCTGCAATCAATGATACAAAATTACAGCCGTCAAAAGCAAGGACAGAAATGAATTTTAAATTGCAGAAAATTGCTTTCTCAGAACTAATGCCTATTATACAGCAGGTCTAAATCAACAATTGCATACTTGGAATATGATTTTGCAACCACAAACCTGAGACAAAGACATGATGATTGCACCATTTGGCCACAACATATACCCCAAAAAAGGAAAAAATAGATATTACAAACTCACCTAACTGCCTTGGTGGCGATGATAGAGCAGTTCTAAGCCATTCTGATATTACATCATGCAATCCACTGCACTTGAATGTATTGACTTGAAGATCTTTACAAAGTTTATCTTCATCAGAAATAGCACTACACAATTGTTGCATTAGAATATTCAGGACAAAAGTTAGGACCTTTAAACAGCTCCTGTTTATTGTAGTGCCAATGTAAAGTTTATGCACAATACATTCAAAAAGTGATAAAGCCTGAGCCTTTCCCCAAACGCAGTCCTTGACCATAAGGATTGAAATCAAAGATATGAGAGCCCTCAGGAATGAATTTTGTATATTCTCTACCTCCTCATCCAAAGCATTCCATACATTGAAGAAACTTGTTTCAGTGCTGGCACCATGAACAATTGAACCGTCAACTAAAATGTTCAATATTGAATGAACCAGGCCCTCTCCTGAATAAGAATTTTTTGTTTTCTCATAATCGTGTAAAAAGGGCAATAAAGATCTGGATGCACTGCCACATTGCCATGTCCATGTGCACAATAATTCAGCTGCAAGCCATGCACGAGGATAAGCTGAATCTGGCCCAGCTGGTGCATCATTTGAAGGCATTTGTGAGATAGAACCAGCAATTATTCTATCTGCTCCAAGGTGTCCAATGAGCTTGTCAACAAAAGCAACAAACTGGCAATGTCTAAAGACCTGCATTTATGTAAGATAACTATATCTTAATTACTCATAACAACCATTAATTTTATTTCTTGGATCAAAAGAAGGATTCAACCATTCTGTAAAACACTCTACATTTTACATAAAAGGAAGTAGAAATGAAACTTACATATTTTCTTCTATCCATTCAAACACATTGTGACATGACTTGATATACTTAGTTTAGTGAACTTGTCCAGGATAAAGAAAGTCCAAAACTTGGTATGAAATGGGCCTGCTTTAAGTAAAGGGGAATTTCAGTATTTCAGAAAATGGGTGGGTCTAATTGAACGAAAAGAACTGGTTTTCAGTGGGGATAAAGTTGGTCAATAATTTAGGCTTGCTAAAGCTGATTCAGGTCAACTTGAATATTACCAAATGAAGTTCAGGTTGGTTTAGCAAATTTTGACCTGTTTAAGAAACCTTTAATGATAAAGTAGCAATTGCACCATTGTACGATGTTCATGACTAAAATAGTTAAGAGTTTTTTGGTGCTGGATTTGATTGTTTAAGTGACAATAACGGGTATCGAAGAGAAGCAAATTAGGGGGAAGTAAGAAATTGAATTGAAAACAAAAGAAATTGTTGCTGCAGAGAGGACTGCAGGATTTCCATAGAAAAAAGGAGGATCCCAGGAGAAGAAAGTAAAATATAATAGCAGGTAGAAGAACAAGGGAGAGATGACAATGCAGCACAATGGAGAAAAGCAACGGACAAGTAGAAGACAGGCTAGATGAAGCAAAAGGAGGGGAGGAAAAAGTTGACGGAGTAATATCAAAAAAGTACTTCTGGTATAAGATTTGCTCTGTGTTATAGTAGGATATGAGCGAATAAAATCCCATTGGAAAACGATGAAAATCCATTCAAGCTGGATTATAATCACTTAATTGTTCACACCTCAAGTTTTCAGCCAGAATCCCTTGCATTACATATGAGATCAAACCAGGTCAACCAGAGGCAACATGGCCTAACTTAGCAAATCTTTACTCAACTTCCCTTTCTATGTATTGTCTATTTATATCTAAAGCAAGAAAGAAGAGGGGAAAAGGTAAATTATTAAGAATATAGAACAAAAGAAATAGAAAAAATTATCATTTTAAACAACTTGTGTAGTTGTGTTATATATCATTTTATTCATATATAAATAACCATAATTCTGCAAGAAGAGGGTAGAGTAGAAAATTTAGTTAAAAAAATATTTTCTTAAGAAAATTAGCGATAATCCTAAAACAACCTTATTACATTTTCCTTTGTCTAGAGGGCAAGTAAAATTGTATCAAGCAAGTTAGCATTTCACAGAATGTTTGAGGTTTCCTATCAGAATATAACATTCCATTCACATAACTGATACCCATTCAAACAGTAAAAAAAGCAACAAGAGATGCTAAAGATATATAATAAACAATGTACTCCTATAACACATCACAGATATATAACTTACATTGATATCCGTGCAGACATTTTCAGTTATGACAGAGCCCAGTCTCCTCCCAGAACTAAAAGAAGGTCTCACCCATAATGGCCATGATTCATCATCTGATAGGAACTGATCCAATAAACTCTGCTCTTCAGAAGGATCTTGACATACTAATTTAAGAACATCCAGCATCCATTGACAACAGAAGTCTGGAAGTTTACTCATTATAAATCCACCTGATGTGGAAAGAACAGATCGTATAGTCTGAACTAGAATGCTTCTCAACCTTTGCATACTGTACTCACTAAGGGTTTTCCAGCAAGGATTACTTATCTTTTCACAAATCACTTGAATTGATTGACGAAAGACTAATTTAGAAATGCTTTCAGCTGAGTTATCATCAATGCTCAAAATTTTGTTATTATCAATATTTGAATTTGCCTCGAATTCTGACTTCATTTGACAGTCCCAATCAAGAAATAAACTTGCAGCAAAGACACACGGTACTAATTCAGTGTCCCCGTCAAGTAGCTTCAAACAAAAAAAACTTCCCTTCAGGACTTCAAGAGCAAAACAAGCGCTCGCAAACATCTGACTATGGGGTAAATTGCTTCTTTCCATTAAATCTTTTCTGATTGTGCTCAAAGTAAAAAAAATTGCATGTTGTCTCCATTCAAATGAGGAGCGTACAAGAAGAGACACTATTTTCTTCAAAATTTCCTCAACAAGAAGTTCAACAATTTCCTTAGAAAGAAAACAAATTTGGTCATTCTCTGATGCACCGCCAAGAGAAGCACTGCAACATAATATTGAGAGAAAAATACATTACAAGAAGAAAATTGAGCACCACATAAATCTTTCCAATCCTTTCCAGCCACCATCAAGCCATTTTTTATACATAAGAATACTACAGTAAAGTAGAGAAAGCAACATCCGTCATACTTCTGATTTTAGAAACACAACAGGAATTCAAGCGAGTAAGGTGGATATTTTTACCATACAAGAAGGATTTATATACAAAAATACAAGCGAATAGTATACATCTCAATCAGGGATGCCCATTAAACATATTCTTGCCAAAATAAATAAACTTTCATATATTCATCAATAATCAAAATAAGAAACTTTTAAAGCATGTAACTCTATTTCCAAACGAAACTGCCCAATTACTGTATAGATTTTTCTAATTTTATGTATTTTATCAAGGATAACCCCAGTAAGAACGTTGGATAGAATTCAAGTGGAAGAGCTCAAAAGGGGGAGTGGGAGACCTAAGAGGACTTGGACGGAGTTAACAAGGAAGGATGTCACTATGCCATCACTTACAAAAGAGTTAGCAGAGGGAGTGGAGGTGTAAGATCCATGGCGCCCACCTCAAATTGTTGGGAAAAGGTGCTTCTTAATTATGATTATATATTTCAATCTCAAAATAAAAAGACCAATAAGATTTATCACACACAAAAGCAGTATAGTTTAATTCAGATCTGTCATGGTGGAATCAATTTTCTATTTCCAGTGTTGTTTAATCAGAAACGTACAAGTGGTTTATACGCATGTTGTATGTAGATCAGTTAAGATCTTGTCCTAATTATGCCTGCTTACTCTACCTATAAGCTTACAGTATTAACATGGTAAACCCATTCTTACTTATCTCTCCAGAATACAGATTAATCCATCATACTTCAACAAGATCTTCATAATTCTCATGTATCCTCAATAAGCAAAGAGTATAGAAGAAGGAACAACTATTACATACCATAAAAAGCGAATTTGGAATGTACTGAAGGGTGGTGGAGAACAGGTAAGTATAGATACAGCAATTTCATCTAGCAATTTATGATTCCACTTTTCAGGATGAGAGTCTTCAACAACAACTCTGTTTCTAATTTTCTCAATGAGCATTGCCAACACCTCTATTTGGTCATTGCCAACAGAATATCCACTACCATCACACTGTTCTGATAAAGCCACATATGAAAGGATGCTATGCCATTGTTCATTAAAAAAACGCTCATCTAGCAACACAAGCAAAAGATCCAATCGTAAACTAATGGACTGCCTGTTTATATCTAAACACCATGGTAGAAGATCTTCCTTAAATATTTGCAGAAAGTGCAATGATTTTAACTGGTTGTCACTTTCATCGTCACTGTGAGCGGTGCACCCATGCTTGTCATCAGTAAGGAACTGTGTTATAGTTTGTGGTCCAAATATTGCAACTGCAACAGATAAAAGCTTGACACCAGCTGCAGAATCCTGTGTTTTAAGTAAAAAAGGAAGTTAGAATGTAACAATATGAATCTTCTTGTACGGAAGCTTTAACTCTTTTAGTTTTTCTTCCTAGCTGTAATCTGACAGTCAACCTAGGATTATTAAATAGAATAGCAACCTTGGAAACACACACATAAACAAGTCGTCAAATGAAAGCCTCTACATAAGGTAAAAGCACTGTCACCGGTTAATTTTCCAAGATATCCAATCATCAAATTTAAGAAAAATAAATTCTACCTTCAAAACGACGGCAAGAGCATGCACTGCTCAAAAAGTAACTTCTCCCAAAAAAAGATGCCCAAGAACCTTTAATTGGTTATTTTTGCCAGCCACTTAGGCATCTTGAAATGGAATTCTTAGACATATTTGATATAATAAACTCATAAGATGAACTTACATGAGATTTGATCAACGGAAAAGAGCTTGCCACCAACGGACCTGCCAATGACGGCAGAGGCCAAGTTTCACCCTTGTGCATTACCTGATGCTTCAGCAACCACAAAAAATTAACAATCTGGTCCATGCATTCTGAAGGTTTTTGTGATTTAATAATTTCCATGCAGCAGCTTTGGAAAGATGCGCAGAAAACAAGAAGCAAGTTATGGCACTTTGCAGAAATCTTGGATAAAATTTCAACGATGCATTTACCCAATTCCTGAATGAAGTGTTCTGAATACTTATGTGCATCAGAGGGCCTTTCATTTACATTATCCTCCAATACCCTGTTTAACTTACTAGAGATACGCCCATCCTGACATTTTGGGCTTGTGTACATAAGATAATCATGCCACAAAAGCTTCAAAAGTATTAGATCAACTAGAGTCGTTTGGAAGTGATTAGTGGTATCTACTCCATCAACATACCTGCATTTGATAAACAGAAGAAGAATCAGCAAGGCTGAAGGCATCAACTACAGTAGGCTCCCATAGAAGAAGACTAATAAACAAATAGAAAAATAGATGAAAGATACAGAAAGGTGGATAGTTTTTTACACCAATATATTTACTTGCAAAGGTAATATCAAAGCTCACCTATATGCATTATATATTCCCCATAGAAAGCATTCATTGAACGCCTTGAAGAATGCTGATTGATGTGTTAAAGAGTAGCATAATGGATCCCTTCCTGCCCAAAAATTCTGAAAGAAGGATAACAAAAATTGCTCTCCAGAAACTACCTTAGAAGGTAAGGAATCCAGAAAAATGACTAAAGCTGGGTATGATACTTGCTGAGACCCCCAACAACCATTCCTCAAAAACTGCCACAGCCGAGCAAGGACAATCTTTTGAACATTAACAACAGACCAACTGTCAGGAAATTTTTTCGTAAACAACAGTATCATATCCCACATTGCTGAGTGACAAGCAGGATCTTTCTCCTGAAAAGCCCCAAGTATGGAAGCCGAGAGTGTCTTCATATTTGATTCATTCATAACTTCTGGAATATGTTTAATAAGACATCCAAGTATGGAATATACAGCTGAACGGACCCCAGGATTCTGAGACTTCAGAAAGTCAAGAAAATATTTGTGAGTTGAAAACATCTTCTCTGCAGAAGATATAGCAGCATATCTAGCCTTAGAAGTATATTTTAGCTCGGATGTGTTGTCAGAACCGAGTCTTTCTGCCTGAGTCCCCACTAAAATGTCAAGAAGTGCAGCTAATGCCACCAGAGTGGATGAAATTACCTAAAAACAAGGACCAAAAGTAAGCATCAACTTTAGATTGAAATATGAAAAAATAAAAATAAAACTTCACCTTTTTGGGGCCAAAGTGGGAACACAGATGAAAAGAAGACATACAAGTGGCCTTAGTCACAAAGTTAATAATAAGGACAGAGAGGGAACTTCAGTACATACTCTGTGATGTATATCTTCCAATTCATCTGCTGGAGCTGCTTTATCAGTCATAGATTGAGGTGTTAACTTTAAGTTTTCATCCAGGTACAAGAAAAGCTCATTTGTACATAGTATTAAGGCATCCAATCTCTTCTCTTGTGCTGGAAAGGCTGCCTAACATTCATAAGTAGCAAGAATCCCCTTAAATAAAGAATGCAAACCCCATGCACAATAAACTGTTTAAAAGAAAGAATTTTACGGTACACAAAGACTTTCTCAAGATGATTGTCATAAGGAATATATAGAGACAAGCTTTAATGTGTTATGATTTGAAATGCAGGTTTCATAGAAGCAAATGCACAGAATGGCAGCTTCTGGAAATGCTAATAGAATTCATTAATGGTGCCCTCATCTTTGGCAACTTAACTTGTTCACAAAAAGAAAATGACCCAGAGAAATGAAACCCATAATTTAGGATCCGCAATATAAATCTTACATCTCCATTCTAGCCTGTTTCATGCCAACTCTTTCGTAAGAGATAGCAAAGTCATATCCTTCTTGATTAGCTTCATCAAAGTTCTCTTATGTCTCCCTCTCCCTCTTTTGGAATCATTTACGTAAAAACCCTTACAACTTTCTTATCGGGGCATCCATTGGTCTTCTTTGTACATGTTCATACTAACACAAACTACACTCCCTAAGCTTCTCCCCTAAAAGTGCCGGCCCTAAGTTTTCATATATAAATTTATTTTTAATCCTATATTTCTTAGTTATTCAACACATCCACCTTAGCATCCTCATTTCAGCTACATTCAATTTTTTATATATCTATTCCATAGAGCATTGCAAACTTAATAGCTATCTTACATAGAGCATTGCAAACTTAATAGCTATCTTATAGAACCTACCTTTAAACCTTTTTGATACGCACCTATCTCACAATACTCCTCACGCTGCCCTCCATTTTACCAACCCCACATTAATCCTACACGCCACATTACTATCGATATCTCCTTTTATGGTGTAGACAATAAGAAAAAGAAAAAATACGACCAACATAACGATATTATAGAACAAAACATCACATGAAGAGAGATCAAAATCCTATAATTCTGGAGCACGAACCTATGTGTCAACAACAAAGACAAATATTTATATCAACCTGGAAGGACAGCCTAGCAGCTTGAGAGACTTCAGGAACTGGATCGAACTGAGAAAACCACCAAGGCCCTATCAAAGACTTCAAATATGGAGCCAACCCCCTCCTGGAGATAAACTTGGAATTTATAATGGAACATTATACATGACAATGTAGCACATAAAATAAATAACAATTCATGCTTAGCAATAAAAATTGCTATTAGTATCATTTTCTGCATTTTCCTTATTTCGTTGAAAAATCTATTAGTAGCTATATGAAATAGATAATATCAAACCCGACAGTTCTGACAAGGATTGCCATGGTCTCATGTGTAGCTCTTCGAACCTCTCTGCTATAGTCAAACAAGAGCCTCTTGTACTCAAATGCCTATACCATGAAAAAAATAACTTAATTGGGAATAAAAATAACCAGTGTATCTCAAAATATTATCACAAATCTAATGTGTTATATTACCCTTGTGAGGTCTTTGAAGAGAAAGAAAGTAATAAATGTCCTCACCAAATTTACAGAGGATTGCGAAAATGGGTTGAATTGCTATGACTAGAGATTCAACTAAGAATGGAAAGATATCGAACCAATTTATTGGTTTATATTTAAATCATTGGTTGGTACATGGATATCTTAAATTCAAACAACCAGATGAATCACTGGAATAGTCCAATTCATGTAAAGTTTCTTTTTCACACTGAATTGGGAATCTTTGATGGTTTGGGGTATTATGGATTCTTCAATATCTAGTGTTAGAGAGTTGATTAGGTTAGAATTAATCAACATTTTCCATCATCGTCCCTCTTTTCAAGCCACAATCTTCCTTCCCCTTTTTTTGTCCTTAGATTCCTCCAATCGCCTCTTGCAAGTCACCTCCTCACGTGATGATATGCACAAAATATACTTATTTTATATGCCTTTTTTACCTAATTTTTTAGTGTATTGTTATGCTAAATTAGGGCAAATTGAGAGTCTAGTTTTACATACATATTTACTAATTAGGGTTAATTGTAATGTTAAAATGTGCATTTGAATTAATCGGAATTGTATTACCCATCTAAATTATAGCCTATAGTGTTTTGTAGGTTGGCGCACTTTTCAAGTAGCATGGATGATGTGCAAGATGGTTAATCGGATAGTAAGTGATTTGGACAACTTTTCGGAGTCATAAATGCATTGCAAACGGATATGGACATGAACAAAAGTGCATAATAAATAGAGCTGGAAACTGGACGAGAATTTGCACTATCCAGTAAACACAAGTCACCTTGCTGAACAGAAATCCAGACACGATTTAGACAGTTCTGCCCAGTTTACAGAAAATACACCCAGAAGCAGAAACCCTCAAAATCAACACCCAAATAGGAAGCAATCACGTAAATTACTTGAGGGCTTTTGTTCCTAACTCAATTTCAGATGAGCGTTCCTCCAAAATTCAATTTCAACTCTCAAAGGTGGTGTAATTTGGGTTGCACAGTGATGGCGTGAAGCTTGGTCTGCCATTAATAGTGTTTTGAAGCTTGTACATTGCTGAAGAATGCTTGGCTTGACGCAATATTAAAACCCATTGAAGATTTTATGATTGTGAAGATGTGTCAAGTTTAAAAGTAGTGAATAATCATTGATTTATGAAAGAAAACTCAGAATTGTGGAGCTGCCATTGTTGAACTCGAATCAGCAGAAGAGAAACCATTGTTGTTGAAGCTTGAAGGTGCAGAAGTCCATCATCCAACAACCAGAGGAAGGATCTAAAGGAGTTAAAGTGTTAAAAGACAAAGGAGCTATTACAGACGTGATATTGCCTGAAGGATGTTGTAGAAGAGGCAGAGGAGCTGTTGCATGTTGAAGGAGAGTCCAAAGTCAGGAGGAGGCGTCTGGAAAACAACATGAAGACAAAACACTGGGTGGGCTAGTGGATGGGTCTTACGCCTACAATCAATGGGAAGATGTCCATATCGCACAGGTTTTAAGTGGAAAATCAGCTTAGAAGGGGAATCCTTATGTAATTGAAACTTAGGGCTTTAGCCCATTGAAAAATTATATAAACAAGGGAGAGCCGATTGAAGGAAAAAAACTGCAGAACAGAACTGTAGATGAGTACAGTAGCGGGACAGAAAAATTAGAAAAAAAATAGAGAGAAAATAGAGGAAAGAGATTTGCCTGCCGTCATCGTCATCACACTCCAATGACTCCAAAACAAAACAGTTTTTCTCTCTACAGTCAATGGCTAGCTAATTTTCTTCTCCAAAGAATGACGAAGCCCTAGGTTTTCAAGACTTATAATTTTATTTTGTCAATCTATTTAATGTTAAATTGATGTGAAACTCCTACTTTGTGCCAATTAATGTTAAAGTTAATTATTTTTCGTTCTTAGTGCTTGATTATAGGCTCAAGTTGATTTCAATTAACTGTAAATTAGTAGAATTACTTATGTTTAACTAAGTACTATTATTAAGTTTTAATTGTGGAATTTTGGCTTTCATTCATTGTACTTAATCAAATTTCAATTTTAATTGGAAAATGAATTTCATACTCCATTTTTTTTACACCATAGGCCTTACACCATAGTTGACTGGATAAAGAAAATGGGTCCCACCTAACAACATGAGATTCACTTTTCCCTATCCATGCATAAGTGGTATAAGGCCTATAGTGTCGAAAAAGCGGAGTAGGAATATCAGCTTCCTTTTTAATTCCAGTCCATGAACATTGACTAGAGTTAATTCTCAGGTGAAACCCTACCTAGTGACCCTAAGGTGGGTTTTTGGAACGAAAATTTGAATACTGATGTAGTTATGCCAGACCAAGGATAGTTGTGTTCATTATTTTATTTATAACACAATCATGTGTCCGAACAAGAACACACATATGTAAGTTTATGGTCATGTGTTTGATCATAACATAGGGTGTTCAAGTTAAGTCTACATTGATTTAATTTTCATAATTGATAAGTGGAAGTAGGGTTGTGACAACTAGTGGTGGATTCTACGCCTTGGGTATTTCTTTACTTGAATTGTTATTAAGTTTTTATTGTTTTAGTTTCGTATAATTATTTCTTTCCATTGAATTAGTTAAGTAAAGTTTTAGAATTTGGTTAAGGGGGCATATGGGAACTGAATTAATTTAGTGCTGAATTAATTCTAAAAATTCACCGCCTAATATGAATTACATTTGGTAATAGAATTTGTTAGAATAAATTCAGATGTCGCATCAAACCCAATTTTAAAACTTTAAACTAATATAACTCTCTCAAACTCAGATATGTATGTTCTTGGTACCATTACGCTTCTAAATTTGAGCTCTATACAAGACCCCACAAGGGTAGGTAATTTTGAACTTTCAAAGTGGGCCCTATCTATATGGCACATTTCTCAAGGCTCAAATCGATATAAGAGATAACCGTTAAAAAATAATAAAATCTATAATTTTTAAAAAGGGGAGTAGGAGACTAAATCACCTCATTCAGTGATTCAGGCCAATTCAGGCTTGAAACAACCTGAATCAACTTCAGGGCTAAATTTTCAATTCTACACAACTTTTACACACAAACCGGATTCCAATAATTGAAGCCTGAATCAAGTGAATCTTCCAAAAATTCAGTACCCAAACGACCTTTAAGTCTAATCAATCCTTGTGGGATCAACTTCATTTAAGCTACTTTTCTACTCTTGATTTGTGAGCTTGCAAGTATTTATTAAAATTTACATCACATCACCTTCTCATTATTGCTACAATAGTACTAACTCACATCTCTTTTATTGCCTTTCCCTTTCATTTGCATCTTTAACTTTTTTTCCTCCTTTAATTGCACCCTCCATCTCGTCCTCTCACCTCTCCAAAATCTCAACTCTATCGTACTCTTTATTACATGATTTCTTTTTTATCACACATTCTCCGCATTCAATATATTACTTAAGAAAGTTATATGTTTGTTGAGACTTGAGAACTAGTTAAAAATTGTACATGAATTGGTTTGAATTGCAATGGATTGACCTGATCCACCTTTTCTGGTGATTCAGACCCCAATTTTTTTTTATCAACATGACATCTAATGCTTTTTAGATTCAAAGAAGAAAATACAATTCAGCAATCAGTTAAGAGTTCCTGTCTCCAACTAAATATACTTATATTAATGTAACTCAAAATAACTATACCAATAATACGGATTTTTTTTTTGCTGAAGCTTGGTCTATAAAATTTACAGCAAAGAGTTTGAACAGATTAAGATCAATTTTGATATAACATTTTTTTGCAGATGAATACAAGAATAAAACAATGTGAAGTGAACAGAGCTCCTATCTTGTTATGTATTTTAATAAAATGGCTCCTCTATAGGAGAGGAAAAAAGCCATTACATTAAGTGAAAATATATGCAACCAAGATATCAGCAATCCAATTAACAAAAAAAAGATATAAGTGTTGCAAAGGAGTGTAAATGAGCATACCCATTGTGGAATAATCTGCCCAACTTCTTCTCCAGATTTTTCCTTGAATATTGAAGAAAGTGATGTCAAAGCTTTGAGCTGCAAAACAAATGGCAAATATCACAAATAATTAAGAGCTTTGAGAATAATAACATACAAACAAGATAATATTGATACTACTTAACAAAGTTATCTTAAGTTGTAATCAAGGTTCGTAATCTCAGTTCTACTTCTCGTCCCAGTTGGCCAAAGAGAAGAGTTCTCAAATTTCAGAGAGATCATGTAACATGAACTCCCCACCTTGGTCATCTCAATAAAGTTTTTTCACATATATTTTTGACAACCGAAGTACATGTCTACACTTACAAACACTAACATCATACATTAAAGTAAAAGGTTTGAGAAGATACACATAAATAAGGCATCGAAGTTTGAAACTGCCAGCAGCATGTTTGAAACTGTTAGCAGTTCATGCTGCCTGCCAGCAGCTTTTAAGATCTGCTGCCAGCGGTGAACCCACTGGCAGTTTAGATTATGAAGGAAAAAAAGGAAGAAGAAATGATTAACCTGTGTCTTGCCAGAAATTTGTATTCAAGGAAAATAATTGGCCTCAACTTACATCAATCACTGAATTGGAATAATTGAAGGCCCAATAGTAGACTTATAGTGGAGGTGAGGCCCTTTTAGTAGTTGTTGTTGCTCTTTTTATAGTTTGAAATTGGCGAGAAATTGCAAATCCAAGCAAGAAATTGGCAAAAAGTTACCAAGATCTCATCAAGGCTATGTAAGCATGCAAAATAGCTTGGTTGCATGGTCTCAACATTGGGGCTCTTTGGAGAGTGGTAATGTGCCTAGCACCTTACATTTGATTAATAATAACTATATAAATGGTCACCACCTACTATTCCAGGAAAAGGTACCAACCATTACCTATTAAATGCTGGTTTTGCATAGAACTTTATAGAATTAAGCACTTCTGTTATGTATTCACAACAGCTTCTCCATAAAGCACAAGCAGTTGGGAAGGGAACTAACTTCTTATATTAACTTAAGCATTGCATGTGAACACACACAACAAAAAGCATAGCTTACCCCAGGACTTGAACCTGAATCTTTGGGATCTAATGCTATGTTAGTAAACCACTTCCTCTAAAAGCTTAAGTCATTGGAGAAGGGACTAACTTTTCGGATTACTATTTCTTCTCTTTTGATATAAACTTTTCATATTACCTTCGTTGTTGGATCCTTCCGCCCAAGCCTCTTCAAATGTTGTGCCACTTCACCATCCACATCCTATTGAACATGTCAGAAATTCAGAAGCAAGCTAACCAATATTTTTGAAACAAATAGTTGTACCATGAAATGTCTAGTGCCAAGATCTCAACTCACAGCACTGTTTCTTAGTTTACTAGATCATTGTCCACAGCATTAAAGGAAAAAAAGAAATCGACTAAGGAAAAAAGACATCAACTAAGTGTGCTAATACACAAGATATGGGTCTACAAACATATTTACTAGCAAATGGAGCAAAAAATAACGAATTAAGAACAAACCATAGCCCATAAAAAAGACACGCTTGTATCCTCATCAGCTATGATAACCAACAAAATGGAGTGAACTAAATAAAAGAATAATTTAAAAGCTAAAGGCTCCCCCATCATTCCATTTAGACCAAAAAGGCCAATGAATCTTTTTTTTTTTACTCAAAATTCTCAATCCACTTTTGTTCATGACTTCATGTGTAAGTCATAAAGTTGACAGTCAGTTTCTCTTACTTCGTGTGTAAAACCCATAATCATTGAACCAACAATCTGCTAGTAGTTTAAAGTCTAACTTCATATATATTAATTCTCGGTTGAACATTCATCTACGACATGAAAATTTTTCCATGCAAATTGTACCAAGACTATTCCTCCATGTTTTAGAAATGTACAAGTCAGAAAACCCCAAGGTCACCCATAAAAGTAGAATATCTGACATGGGACAAGTCTCAGCACAGCTGAGTTATTGAGGCATTTGATCGAACAACGTGCAACTGTTCAATTAAAGCACAAGTGCAGAAAAGAAATTACTGACTTTAGTCAGTCTGTTATGACCTATGATATACGGTCAGTAAGGGTATTTTAGTCAGATAACTGTATTATAACTTATGACAGCCTATCAATCAGGGTATTTCAATCAGATCAGTCTGTTATGACTTGTAACAGCTTAAAAGTAGGGGCATTTTAGTATTTTTAGTTTTCCCTCCTTAGGATTGTCTATAAAAGGGGGAAAACAATATTCATTTTCAATTTTTGAAATCCATATGTCTAAAACGAACCTGTGTGTTCATCCTGGAGCTCAACTCTTGAAGAACTCATGGATTTGAGTTCATAGTACAGTGGATTCAATACTATTTCTCTATTAGACCTATGGACTCAGGTTTGCTCTTCATTAGAGTTTGTAATTTTCTATTTGTTTTGAAGAAATAGAAAGAAATTTCCTTCCGGAATTCTAGTAACTTTAATCTATGATTGTTAGTAGATCCTATTGCATCACTATCATGCTTCATAGTTAGAGATGTTAGTGCAATATCAAATATAAGACCACCATTAAGCATCCTCACTTCCGTAGTGTGTAAGCCAACCATATAGAGATCTTTTGAGCTAATTTCTTGTAATCTGGAAAGAATTTTAACGGCATACAGTGCAAACAAAACTGCAAAGGTCATTCTAAAAAGTGCTTTCAAGGCCATGTCCTTTCCATGTTGAGTACAAAAATTGAATGCAACTAGCAAAATTGAAATTGAAGATGTCTACTACAGTCAGAATGTAAGTTCATGCCTTCTTGAAAAATTATTTCACCAATCTCATTCCTGCCCGCACACGAACACAACTGCACACAAATGGGTTTAACAAGAGAAGTGCCTTTTTACATTTTTATAGTCTTTTTTTTCTCATTAATGATGCAAAAGAACTATAGGTGGAACTTTAGAGGAAATAGATGGGCAAGAAGTGCCAAGATATGAACAATTCTGATATTTGGGCTCCATTATCCATAGAGGGAGATCTCACTAGTGATGTGGTACATAGGATTAACGCGGGGTGGGTAAAATAAAGGGTGGCATCAAGAGTTTTGTATGATAGGCGAGTCCTAAATAGGCTTAAAGGTAAGGTCTATAAGACTGCTATTAGGGCCACAATACGTTATATGGCAAAATGTTGGACACCAAAAAAAAGTTATATAGATAAACTAAATGTAGCTGAAATGAGGATGCTAAGGTGGATGTGTAAAATAACTAGGAAAGATAGGATTAAAATTTAGTATATATGTGCTCAGAGAGAGTGTAGGTTGCATTGGTATGAGCATATACAAAAAACACCAACAGATGCCCCAATAAGAAGGTTAGAAAAGTCTTGCATAAATGATGTTAAAAGAGGGAGAGGGAGGCCTAGGAGAACTTCAATGAAATTTATAAGGAAGGATATAGCTATGCTATCTTTTACAAAATAGTTGGCATAAAATAAGATAAAATAGAGGCATAAGATCCATGTCGCCAACCCCAAATTGTTGGGAAGAGGTGATACTTGATTATGATTATGCTTATGAATTATGCGAAAGTAATCTTTGTACTTAGATTCCATTACATTGTCACAAGACTTGCCAATTCCAGCAAATATTCTGACAAAGTACCAAATCAGTATTCAAGAAATATCATCTAGATATAGAGTTGGTGATTCCCCAATTTTCAGAAAAATTGGTGATTTTTCCAAAGTTTACTTCAAGGCGATGGATAAAAATTCCTAACTTTCGTTGTCCTTCCCCTTTGTTTCTTCCCATTGGCAAGAAGGACAGCAAGAACAATGGCAAGCTCCCCAACCATCCTCCATCAACAACACCGAGTTGCAAATTGTGCTCGACATCATCCATGACAGCCCCAAGACCAGCCATGAGACTCCACAAGATGGAGAGGCCCATCAACATGTCCGACGAGACCACGACCAGTAGGGCTGAAACATTTACGGGCTAGCCAGTCAGCTCGATCCGACCTAGCCCATAATTCAGCTGGTAAGGAACTGGTGATTTTAGGCCCATCCCATATAAGGCTGGTCTCGAGTCAGGGGCAAAGAGACTCTTGCTCCAGCCTGGCCTCGTGGCCTTTATGAAGGGGCAAAAACGATCCCACTTCAGTGTCATTAGACACATCTAACAGTCACATATGAGCCATTGTTGACCTTCGAAACACATACAACAATAACCCTAGTGGCCTCCAATAGCTTCCACTCTGATCTTCCCCTCCTCTCCGATCTTTGCCACGTGATCCCCTCCTCAGTCTCTACTCTCTTTTAGTCCCTCTCCAGCTCTCTGATCTTCTTCCATGCTAAATCAACCTTCTTCTTTGCCAAATCACTCCTCCGTTGCCACCTACGATTCTACGACAGTCACCTCTCCAATCTCCTAAGCATCCCTGCCCCACTTCTCCACTAGTGACCTTGTCTGCCCCTTATCGCCTCTCCACCCTCCCATACCCGCAGCCCGCTTAGGGCCGGGCTAAGGCCAGCCTTTTGTAAGCCCACCTATGCCAGGGCCAGGCCCTGCTCTAGCCTGGCCCGATTTCAGCCTTACCACCAGTATCTAGAGGCTCTACCAGATGCAATCCAACAGCTTGCTCTTCTCCCTGCATCAACATCAACCACTTGGTGACCAAAGGCAAACTGATCAATTTATTTATCATTTTCTTTCCATTAATTATTTTTTTCAGCTCCATTGGACCTCTTGTTTATTTTGGTTTAATTAGACTAGAATTGCATTTTCTTTTTTAATATTTTGTTTTCATTTCTAGGGCATTTATGTTGAAGCTTCTTTTGTTTTTAGTTTAACAACTGGTTGTCCATTCTTATACTGGATCCATGGCTTTTGGGAGTTCTAGCGCTTGGTTATACATGCTACTGCCTTTAAGGTCTCAATACAATTCTATGGATACCAGCTACCTTTTTGCTAGCATTCCTTTTTGCAGTCAAAGGTAGGACATGGTCTTTAGGCTCTTAGCCATCTGGCTTCTCATTTTCTTCTGTGATCTAGGTTTGCTAATGTCACTGATCCAAATTCAGTAGAAAAGTTGTTGCAAGGAAGAATTCTTGCCACTTCTCTTCGTAATTTTTCATTTGCTTCATTCTTTACTGCTTGTATTTTTCCATTAGGATTTGATTTTCCTGAACCAACAAAGAAGAAAAGCCCGAGACTTGACTTCCTCAATCAGAATGGCAGCTTTTTGAGACTTTAAACTGTGAATGTACTTGGCCATATTTTTCCGAAATTTTTCCAAATTTCCTCAAGCTGAACCAAATTGATCCCCCCGCCAACAAAACCAAAATTTCAGCTTTGTAACTATGGATCCCAATCAGACTCAAACACTCTGTGAAGTCTAGGACTGCATTTGGCAACACTTAATGGGTTAGTGGGGCTTTTAATTTCACCTTATAGTGACTTGGTAATGTTCCGAGCCCAATGGCTGGCAGAGAAGTGGAAGTTTAATGTGCCTGAAGCTGACGCTGATTAAATTCCTTGGGGCAACAGCTTCGTCTCTGACTTGCGGAAGCATTGCAAATAGCACCTAAGGCTTTATAAAGTTAATACCCAACCAAATTGAACTTCACATTGGTACCGACTACGAATTCAAGGCATACTACTGAACTAATGCAAGTATACAAATTAATGAATAGAAACAGTTTTCCAGTTCACAAGCTTACAGAGAAAGAAACCGATTCCTCGCCTGCAGCTAGCTTAGAGCTTCCCATATAGCCACCAAACCCGACGCCGGCCGTCCCACCAGACGGCAACAGCGACGCGGCCAAGCTGCCAACGTTTCAATCCAACATCAAAGAATTTAACAATCCACGAAGAAAAAACACAATAATATATACTAAATTCCGAAAATTTAAGAAAAGTGAAAGCTTTTTGAGGGAACCTGCTGCTGGAAGGCCGGGACTTGCTCCGAGCTCCATCTCCCTTCTGCTTCCCCATTATTAATGAATCAAACAAAGCCCTAAGCACAAGCTACAAGCCCCGGAATATGTCAAACACGCCGGAGCTGCTGAATCGCCGGAGCGGCGAGACCCAGAGAGAGTCCGAAGAAGAGTTTTCACATGAATATAAAAGGCGGAAGGGGGTCCCACGTTTCTGATAATAATCGGGTTCGCCACGCCGTGGCGGACAGTGAGATCCGCGTCTGAAACATATGACTGCTCGAGACCGCCTCGTGGGTCCGTTTCTCCCCTGCTGTCGAGGTGACAACGGGAGCGCAAGGTCCGAGCTGGGCACGGCCAGGCCCATGCAATGCCCGGCCCGTTCCTTATAAAGAGACCCGGGATAGCCCATCAGGCCGGCGTCGGCTTGGTCCAAAATTATAAAAAATAGATATTAATATATAGAGAAAATTATATAAATAATAAAAAAAAACATTTATCAAAATAAACTATTTTAAGAAATATTTTTTAAAATAGTGTTTCTTTTTACCATGTAAGCGCCAGCCAAGCAGCTAAATGATTTCGTCGTTTAGAACGACAAAATCATCTTGAAACCAATTTTGAACCAATTTTATCGTTCTAAATGACAAAACCGTTTATAAGTTGACCCAGTTTTATCGTTCTAAACGACAAAATTGTCACACTTGTCCTATTTTGTCCTTCGGTCTTGGCAATACTGATTTCGTCGTTCAGAATGACGAAATCAGCTTAAGTTGATTTCATCGTTTAGAACGACGAAACCAGGTCAACTTATAAACGGTTTCATCATTTAGAACAACGAAATCATCTTGAAACCAATTTTGTCGTTCTAAACGACAAAATTAACTTTAAAATTATCATGGACCCCGGGTGCCTTGAGTGCACCAAACATTTTAAATATCTCCGCCATTGGCCTATAGACAAGCGTATTTTACCTTATATCAAGTGTGCGGGTTTCAGCCATTTCATTCATCTACAGTATGTCTGTCTAGATCAGCCCCTATTGACAGCTCTAGTTGAGAGATGGAGGAAGGAGACTCAGACGTTTCATTTGTCATTTGGAGAGATGTCCATCACACTCATGGATGTGGCAGTTCTATTAGGACTTCGTATTGATGGACGTCCTGTGACATGCACGACAGGAGGAGCTCATATGGATATATTAGTTAGACTTCTTGGTAGAGCTCCTCCTACTACAGTGATGCGTGGTAGCCGAGTAAGCCTACATGGCTCTTACAAGAATTTCGCGAGCTCCTAGCCGATGCTACAAAGATAGTTATCGAGCAGCATGCACGAGCCTATCTATTACATTTACTTATTAGAGCCACGATATTTGCAGATACCACGAGCAGCCACGTGCATGTTTCGTATTTCTCCCTCCTTGACGACTTTGACATAGCTGGTACTTATTCATGGGGCAATGCTACTCTCGCATTCTTATACCGAGAGTTAGGAAAAGCATGTTAGGCTATGACCTCGGGGATTGCAAGTTGTCTAACCCTTCTTCAGGTAATTAATTGTGTAACTTTACTTGGTGTTTTAGTCACGTATAATTCTTTAATTCTAATATTTGTTATCACTATTTTTTGACATAGTTATGGTCGTGGGAGCACTTACACATCGGCCAACCAAGCGCTGAGATGAGTCGCTTGGTCGAGGGTGCTCCATTAGGGGCGAGGTAGGTTGTATTTATGTTTACCACATTACTTTTTTAGCAATGTTTTATATACATATGTTCAACTTATTTTTTTAATTTAACTCCTTAAGGTGGAATGTTTGGAAAAAGAGAACCAAAAATTCACAAAGAGTACTCCGCCTATACAAAGGGGAGTTAGACCACCAGCGGCCATACCAGGTAATTTTATTACCGTGTTGAACTTTTTTATGTAATGATTTTAAAAAAATTTGTTGTTATTTAAACTAAATTATCTTTATATATTATATAGATTATTTGGCAGCCGTACTCTAAGGACGTGTTGGCTTCACTTTTTTATGCCAGACATTGCCAACATTCTCAAATATATCAGGGTGGCTGGTAGATATTAGCATTGGCTCTTCTCTTAAGTCTCCAAAAAGATGATGCAGAAAAATTAGAATGCATGACTTGATTATGGGCTGATGCTATAAAAGATGGACCTCTATCATAAGCATCAAATCTAAAATTGTCTACCATAAAACATTCAGCATTAGAAGTTGCATGCAAATGGTTAGACACATCAAAAATATTTAGTTGCGCTTTCATGTTCCCAAAGGTCATCTCCATTACCCCCATCCTATAATTTATGCATGCATTAGTTGTGGCAAGAAAAGGGCGACCTAGAATGATAGGGACGCGCGATCGCGGCCATCCGAGCGACACGGGTCCCACATGATCGAGCGGTGAACCGCACAACACACGTGGGACGTGCGGCAAACGTGCATGTCACGTGTCAAACGCGCAGCGCTGCCGCACGCATCTCGCGCATCGCCGTGACGCGCGCGTCAGGCACACCGACTACGCGGTCGGTCCATTCAGTGCACACCACATGGCGCGAGCATGTGCGCATGCATTACAGTTTCTTTCGTTCGCTCGCACGCCAATCCCCTATAAATAGCCATTTGCATTCAGTGTTCCGGAGGAGTTTCGGGAGTCATTCTGCGTCCATTTTCTTCCGTTCAAAATACATTCTTAGCTAAATCGAGGGTGTTCTATGCAATGAAAGCGTCAATTCTTTGAGTTAGCAACCCTATATAGGGGAAACATCCCAGGCCAAGGGGAGGTTATGTCCACCGCCTACGCGCACGAAAAAGGGTAAAATATCTCCGGGTAAGGGGAAATTCTCCCACGTTTTCTCATCTTCCATTCTTCATTTCTTACTCATTTTAAGTCTGATTCGAGTCGTTCAAGAGGCATTCCTAGCTAATTCGAGGGTGATCAACGCAATGGAAACATCTATTCCTCGAGTTGGCAACGCTATATAAGGGAAACGTCCCAAGGGCAAGGGGAGGTTCTGCCCATTGCCTACGGGCACGGAAGGGGAAAAGTGTCTCCGGACAAGGGGAGGTTCTGTCCGCTGCCTACTGGCGCTGTAAGGGTAAAGTGTCTCCGGGTAAGGGGAGGTTCTATCTTCCGTCTACGGACGCAGGAAGGGTAAAGTATTCCGAAGTTACAGGAGGTTCTAGTTGCAGTCTCCAGATCAGAAAGGGCGGACGCTCTGAGGAAACGAGCAACTCCGAACATCGCCACTTCCGGAATTGGAGGGGAGTACGCTTTCCTGACCTTCTAGGTAATATGCTTTATATGACTGCACATCTTAATTAGTAATATATTATGATGTGATACATGCTTATATGTTTCTATTTAATCTACTTTGATTTATTCTGTTGTGATTTGAAATGCTCTCTGCTATGACTTGACATACTTTGATCTGATATGACCAGTATGGTCGGATAAAATTTGATATGATCTGATAGGATCTGATATGATCCAACATGCTCTGTAGTGTGTTATGCTCTGCTCTATGATAGAGTGGGATGTGTGTTTTGTTAGTATTCTTCTCACCTATGTGAGATGTGTATTTTCTGATTTATTGGCTTCCATTTAACTCCGATGATTGATAAGATTTCCGTTGGATTCCGAATGAATCATTCAGATATAACATATATGTATTTTATCGTATATGATTTTCTGATGTCTGGTAAATGTATTAGCCATTAGGCAGAACTACGTTTGGATCCGATTGTATTGGATTAACGTCAGAGATGGTATCCAATATGTATGTAGGCAACCAACGATAAAATAAAGTTGGCCCAATCCAAATTAGTTATAAAATTAGGTTTGTTCTGATCTACGCACAATGGAACATTAAAGCTCCGCAGTGCACAGATGAACTTTACGACTCTCGCACTCAGAGTCTGCAGCTCTTGGTCAGTCGGTTTTAATTTTTTCGCTTATTTTATACACTCTGATTGTGTCTTCCGAACTAACCCTCGGTCCGGGTGAGGTTTGCGGGTCGGGGCGTTACAGTACAAGGTTATTGTACTAGGATAAGTATTTAAGGGTTGTCGAACCTCACGGACGGATGAATTATTACTAAATCTAAAGAGCAATTTGCTTATTGAAAACTAAAACAAACTTAAACTTTAATTAAGTAAAGGAAAGAAATCAACTAGTTTAAAAGCAAGAGATTAATTTGATGAAAATTACTTAGGAAATCAAATCCACTATAGAACCATAACAATTTCTTAACTCTTAATCTAAATCTAGTGTGAATATGAACAAGTATTCTCAGCTACAAGCTAGAATTACTTCAGAAAGAATCATTAATTAAATTCCATGGCATGAACTATCTTCGACAATAGCACGAATTATCTACACTAAACTAGCTATGGGCATGACCCATCTAATCTTAGTATAATTCATCCAAGTCATTAATTATTTAAACATTAAAACTATTGTATGACCATCTCATCTAAATCACAGAAATTAGAATTGATGAAAATATCAAAACCACATCAATCTATCATCTACAAGACACTATATCAACATAGACTTGAATAAACATTAAGAGCTCTTCCATTAAAAAGGAAATCCATATCATACAATTGTCATCATTCACAACTGAGATCTAAATTAAAAAGAAAATAAACTGAAACTTATTTATAGCTTCATCAACTCCTAAGTAAAAGAAAAGTCTAGCCTTCCATTATAGAAGAAAGCACTTCAATCTCCATTAAAAGCTTTGAGTTCTCTTCCATCTTCTTTTTACTTTTTCTCTTCAGAAAATCTACTAGAATTCTCCAATTTCAAGCTAAATATGTTTTTTTATAGGCATAAGATCCATAGGAAGAAGTCCAATATGAAAAGGATTGAAAATTGGCTAAAACTAGGAAACTGCACGTTATGCCATTTGAACGCCATGCATGCCCGTTCGAACGCTTAAACTGTATTTTCTTCAAAATCACGTTATCCTAATCGAATGGTAAGTGACCCTGTTCGAACGGCTACAGTGTTTTTGCAATCTGGACAGTCCATATTCTGTTTATTAAGCTTTTCTTCATGTCCATATTAATTTCCAACTTGTTTATAACTTCGAAAAAATATTCAAATCACTTTAAAACATGTCAAGACTATTTTTAATTATTTCAAACATCGTCCAAGTACCTCGATAAGCGCACTTTACCTATAAAATATAAAATATCATCCTTTAGACATGTATAATATAATTAAAATCCCAACTTTGTTCAAATACATATCTAAACTATTAATAACTATAAAATTATTAATAATAAACTAAAATACTAATTTCTATCTTAATCTAAATAAATTATAACTAACTCTTAATTAACCTAATCTATACTAGCAAATAAGGTAAAAAGGCATATAAAATAGATATATATTTCATGCTCATCATCTACTATTGAAACAAAAGAACTCATTAAACTTCTGGTTGAGGAGGTGAACAATGGCAATCAATTGGATAATGGAACATTTAGGAAGGAGGTGTTGACAAATAGTGTCCTTCCAAAATTAAATTCAAGATGTAATAGTAATAAGACAGAAACCCACCTTAAGAACAAGTTGAGAGTTCTAAAGGAAAGGATAATACCTATTAAGGAGTTGATGACATGCAATTCTGGTTTTGGGTGGGATAGACATGCACAAAAGATAACTGCTCCAGAAGAAGTATGGCTTGAGTACCTTCAAGTAAGTTTATTTTCTAAATTAAAGTAAATTAGTTATATCATATTATATAATGTGTAACTTATAAATTTATTTGTATAATTTGTTTAGGCTCATCCAGAAGCATCTGAATATCGTCATAAGATAGTGGAAGATTATGAAGATTTAATGCTCATATTTGGTAACACCACTGCAGTTGGAGCTGGGGCAACCGCTTTATCATCCAAGGCTGTGGATTCTTTGGAGAGGCCATCTTTATGCACCAATTTATATGAGGATGATGATACTTTGCCCCCATTTACACAAGATTATCCACCTGTAGGTGAATCATCCAATCCTGTGCCTCCACCATCTGCCCATGAGCGCCCACCCTTGGAGAATCAACCACCTTCATCTCGAAGGAGAGGAAATGCTAATTCCACCTATGAGTCAAGAGATTTTATAGCTTATATAACATCTAAATTTCATATCCTTGTACGATCTCATGAAATAGCTCAAGGCCGGTTTGAGGCCATTGGAGAAATTCCCGACCTCACTTAGGAGTTAAAGTTTTTTGCCTATGAATATTTGAGTACTCCAGCCTTGAGGGAGGTGTTTGTGAGACTTCCACCAAATGAACGCCGAAGATGGTTAGAGCATAAGCTGAGGAGTACATAGTAGTTTATTTTGGTAGTATAGATCATTTGGAGAACTTATTTAGGTGGGCACGGTAGTTTGTTTTGGTGGTATAAGTTAGTTGATTGGTAATATTTTTTATTTAGATATATAGGCATGATAGTCTTTTTTTATTTAAATTAAAGATGTTTGTTGTTTTATGATGATGATTTAATAAGTGAATGGTTTATTTGAATGGTATGTGAGAATGACTTTACATGAATGGTTTTATGGCGATGAGTTTTGTGTCATGGTATGTGAAATTTTGGTTATATGAATATGTTTTTGTGAATTCATTTTTATGGGAAATGCGTTTATGTGAATGTATTGATTTGATGACTCTTGAATTTTGCAATAACAGTGAATATGGAAGAAATATTGGAGGACCCCGTATATATCTCTATGATAACTATATTGTTTGCAATTGATGAATCAGATATGCTACATACGTATAGACCTCTCCCACGTCGTTCCATTTCAATAGAAGGTTATCAATACTTGACACGAAAATTGGAAGGGAGACTGAATGAATTTCGAGATATGTATAGAATGTATCCTGACTCATTTTTAAAGTTGTGTATGATATTACGCCAAAATGATTTATGTGATACTAGGTATGTCACAATAGAAGAAATGGTGGCTAATTTCTTACTAGTTGTAGGACATTATCAACGATATTCAATTTGTCAAGATCATTTGACTAGATCAAAGTGGACAATCAGTAAGAATTTTAATAAGGTTTTGAATGCACTTTTCTCATATGTGCCACCATTAATGACAAATCCTTCTAGTAGCACACCACAAGTAGTGATGTCTGATCCACGGTTCTACCCATATTTTAAGGTTAGAATTTATCTAAATAATTGGTTCATGAAGGTTGGTGTTTATATTTATATGTTATGATAGTTTACTTGTCTTTTTATATGACATTTGAGTTATTATGTACATGATTGTATTGGTGCTATTGATGGAACCCACATAAAGGCAACTCCTTATGGGCCTAGCAAGATGAGTTATCGTAATAGGCATGGTTGGTTATCACAAAATGTATTGGCAGCTTGCAATTTTAATATAGAATTTATATGTCCTTGCGGGATGGGAAGGTTCTGCAAATGATGCAAGGATATTAAAGGATTCCATAAAGAGAGTTAATGGTCTTCCTACACCATCAGGTATTATAGTGATACATATCTCATATATCATATTTATTTTTATAGTTTCACATTTATATACATATTAATGGTTATAATTATTTATTAATAGGGAAGTTCTATTTGGTTGATTGCGGCTATCCTAATCGAAAAAATTTTTAGCACCATATCGTGGAACTCGTTATCACCTCAAAGAATATAGTACACATGCAAGAAGTCGACCACGCAATTCACATGAAGTTTTCAATCATCGGCATGCTCCTTGAGGAATGTCATTGAACGAATTTTTGGGTGTTTGAAGTCATGCTTTAAGTTTTTTAAAGATCATCCACCCTCTTTTCCTTATGATACTCAAGTGAAAATGGTTTTTGCATGTTGTGCATTGCATAATTTTCTTCGTAGGGAAAATTGTGAAGATTTGTTTGAAGCCAATAATGAAGATGAAGAGGAAGCACCACGTAATATTCCAGAAGATGGAGAAGAAGATTTTGATCCAGATAATGATTTGGAGACTCAAGTTGAACAAAGGGCAGCCGCAAATGCATGGCGAGATGAAATAGCTGGCTGTATGTGGAGTGATGCGATCCACATGACGATGGGTGTATGAGTTTGATGTTAAAATTGCACTATGTCATAATTGGACTATATATTATGAATTGGGGATTTTATTTTTAGTTGTTTAACTATGCATTATAAATTATAGTTATCAATGTACTATGAATTTTTTATTATTTTATTATAGATTAATTATTTATTTTCACTTATTTAACTAAAATTTAAGGGATTAATATGTCATATCTTGTGTTTAAATGAGAATTGAATGTTACAAATTATAACGTGTATTTTTGTCATGCATTTTAAAAACATAGGATTTTGGCATGCATTCTAAAATCAAGCATCTAAAATACAGGATTTTAGCTGATCGGCAACACTACATTTTTGACAGATTTCCAGTTTAGCTGATCGAACGGCCTTGCAGGGTGATCGAACTGCTACACAACAGTTTTGCTATTTTCAAAATTTATGATCATTTTAATGTTTTACTCCATTTGATGATTCTAATGGTTATAGGAGGTGTGTTATGATGAAATTAGGCTACTGGAGGTGTAGAATTGATGATGGAAGTTTATGGAATGTGTTTAAGTGTGGTCATGTGGCATCATATTATGTTGATATTAAAGTTCCTTGAACTTTTGAATGTTGGAATTCTTATGATTAGAATATATTTCTAGTAAGGATATTATGTGGAAAATGGTGAGAGGTGTTCTCTTATAATGAGGATGGTGTATGAGTAATGGATGTGATCATGTTGTGGCTTAATATGTGAAAAAATCATGTTTGTGGGAGTAAATGTTTGATTTCACATAGATGGATTTAAGCTTTATGGTAGATTTTGTTTTGATTTCAGTTAGGAATCATTGTTTTGAATATGTTTAAGCATGTGCAAATTGTCTTATGAGTTTATGTCAAGCATTGGTCATGTGCTTAGATATGCATAAATACACACACATATGGGGAATCTACTATGAAATTGTAGTTAATTATGCCTTGATTATGATGCATGAGGGGACTAATTGGGAGCACGTTTCATGTGTTGGAACCCACGTAGGTCTTACTCACGGATGTATCATGTTATCATGCATCATGGATCGGTATTCATGGACGAAGTTTTACTGATGTTTAATTGGAATTAATCGATTATATGCAATGGTTGAGATTGTGTGCTAGATTAATCGCTCGGTGAATTAATTAAAACTTGGTTGGTTCAAAAGTACATGTTTTCGATTTAAGTTCTTGTGTGGAATATGTATACTCCCCGGATTAAGTCTAGTTAAATAGAATTATGTGGGGACGAGTTGTGTACTTGTCTTGCGGATTGAGATTATTATGGTTGTCTTCTGGACCCTGAGAATCCAGAGTGGTACACCTTGCACACTGGCTACCACGTGTTCTAGGGTTCCCTGTATGGGAATTTGGGCTCTCCCCACCACAGGAGATGTGGCGATTGCCAAAAAATAATATATGTCATAATTCGTGTAATTATTATCCGGCTCGGCACGTGTTACATCGCACGTGAACTGAATGTGACGGCCCGCCGTACGGATCTATGAAAACACCGATTCATCCGATGATGATAAATCCAGAGCCGTGATACCAAACGGCGTTCCTCCGATGCTCATGGGGCAACAAGAAGCTCAGAAGGCAGGAGTTTTCCCATGATACTCCATACCTATATGTGCGTGCCAAATACCGATAATTTCTTCGGTAGGTATCCAAAAAATATAGTTCTAGGTATAACCCTAGAACCCTCCAGAAAACACACATATCATATCATAATTTTGATTAAATAAAACATGATATATGTAAAGCATTTCTTTTTGAAAACATAAGAAAAGACGTACGATTGAATAAAACGGTCTATAAAAATAAAGCATACAAGCAAAGCATAAGTTAGAGTTTAAGACTCCCTACCTTAAGGTTGGAGTAGAAAGTTTATGGTTACAGAGAGCTTATACTGAAAATCCAACCCCATCACAGCGTTCGACACAATCAATTTAGTTAAGAGCGCCTTTGAAGCTGCTTGAATCGGACTTAAAACGGCTCGGAATAGAGGGTTAGAAGTTTTGACTGGAGGTGAAAGTGAATAGTAATAGTGGAAATTGGAGAATATAAATAGGAGATGGGAAGAGGTTGTCGCATGATGCGTGTCTGCCATGCATTGCACGGCGACATTGCACTCCACGCGGTACCACGGAACCCGACACGCGGGTTTTGCGTGTCACGCGGACCCGGGGCCACATGTGGCCCGCGTTGCTGGCCACGCAAAATCGCACGTCGTGCGGTCCACCGCGCGGAGTGGACCCACGGACCCGCCACGCGGGGCAAACCACGTGATGCCACGTCATGCATCACGCGGTCAAAACGCGGCTGATGCAATGCTTGCGTCAGCCCGTAATAAAATATTATTATATTTTTTTCTCAAAACTTTAAATTACTTTAACTTTTTACCTATACATCGGAATTGTATGTTCTTGGTACCGATGGACTTGTATCGACGAGCCCTTCGAAATAAGACTACTCAAGGACAAGTTTTATTGTAGTTTTATCGTGGGCCTGCTTATGATGCGTGCTTCCACGGTCACTACATACGGCCACCACCTCCGATTCTAAGTACTTCAAAAACCTTTATGTTCGGTTTTTATAGTTCTACAACATTTATTTAGGTTCAACATTCAAAATAATGTTCTAATAAAAATTCCAATAGTATAACTTACCTAATATCTGGGTTGTCACATGAGATGTCCCTAGGCGAACACCCCTGCTCTAGATTCTCTCTGTGAAAATGAGACACCCTTGGCCAGGATAGTCTAGGGTGAGAAACTTTAGGGGTTGATAACCCCAACCCTCTTACATTTCCTGTGTGGAAATTCGACTGCGTCTCACCTTCGTGGCCTTTGACCGTCTCCTACCTATGTGGCAATACTTGTGTTTACTCCTTGATGGAGGCATTCACCATTTATATTGATGCATATTTATTATGAATGCTATGCAGGTTGTGTATCATGTGTTTGACACGTTTATCGTGCAAGGTGAATGAGGTTGATGTGATATGAATGCATGATCAGAAATGGTGTGATTGAGACACTAATATGCAGGTTTATGTGATATGAATGCATGATCAGAAATGGTGTAATTGAGACACTGTTATGCAGGTTTATGTGATATGAATGCATGATTAGAAAGTGTGTGAATGTGACACTATTATGCAGGTTTATGTGATATGAATGCATGATCAGAAAGTGGTATAACATGTTAATTTTAGATATTTGTTGCTACATTGCCATGTCATCGTGTTTTCTAATTATTATAGTTGTATTCAAACCATTATTGAGTTTTTATACTCACCCCACTTTCTTTGTTTTGTTTTGGGGCTGCATAGTGTGACATACAGTCGGACATGATCCTCTTTATGAGGAGAGGTCGGGGAGAGCTTGGGAGTAGGAGTGGAGGCCCCTAGATCTTGCATGTTTTAATGATTATTTTGTTTTTATGTTAGAACTTTGTGGAGTGGTTCATGTTCCAGACTTGTGATATATTATATCTTTAGTGTTGTTTAAGACCTTGTTTGAGCCAAGTGTGTCGGCTATGTATTATTAGTATGTGGGTTTGAGATTTGTGGTTTAATTTATAGTTTAAGTAACTCTTTTGGTTCAACCTATTTACTTTTGCTCAAAGTAGTATGTTACTCTGTTAATTAGACCGCCCATGTTAAGGGCATAAGTCTTCCGCTATTTCTTTAACCGTTTTCAATACCGTCGCCCCCGTGCATTGGACCGGCCCTTGTACTGGGTTCAGCTTGGGTCGGGCACTATCGGGGCATGACATATTAGGTCCTTAGGAGCTAGGTTGGATTATGACACTTTCTAGTGGATTCCGGGGCCGCATTATAGGTGATTCTCTTACAAGGATGGTCCATGGTGGTTTTATCATTTGTCACTTAATTTGACATTTGATGAGTCTGCATGTCTTTGTGATTGGACGAGAGTATTAATTACCAAACAATAGTTCAAGAGAGAATTAATAAAATTATTTGATATTGCTTGTTTAATTAAAACAAGTGGAATACCTAAAAGACTTGCATCAAATGTATGTTAGTTTAAAATACTTAAGCATTGCATGTTTAATGTCATACTTCTTAAGATACTGGAGTTTTAAGGTAGAACTATGTTTGGATCCGATCTTGAGATATTGATTGATGTATGTAGGCAACTAACATCGGGTGATGTTGGCCCGATCTAAAAAATATTAATTAATACTTTTGTTATTTTGGAAACTATCCTCCAAAGGGAGGAAATGATCTGTTGTTGTTTGACCTTATTGATTATAGGTTCTTCAGGTGAGGACTAGCGAGATTAAGATGTCAATGGGAGATTGACGACGATATTGCACTAGCAGGATTTAGTTTTTTATTTCTACAAATTTGTAAGTAATTGCAATTATTGGCTTGAGACCTAACTTTACTTGGTTATTTATTTTCGAACAGATGACAAACTTGTACTTAGAGGGTTAACCTACTTTTTATGGAATTTTGACATGTGTAATAATATCTTATGTTTTGATATTCGTATTTGTGAATCCTAATATTCATGATCTAGATATTTAATTAAAGGATATGTTTTGTGTTTAAGAAAGAATTCCCTTGTGATTTATCACATGTCCTTTATTAAAAAGGGTTTTAAAAACTGGGCCATTAGACGTTTAGTCTTGAAGTGGGTAGTGGGATATTGATTGTGAGTCAGTGGTGGCCAATATGAAAATTGAACTCAACACCAATTTTTAGTGGCTTATATTGAAGCTACCTGTTGGTGGTGTTGAAAATTGAAGTAGACATATTAAATTGGACTCAATTTCTTCCCTATGAGAGGTGACAATACATTGAAAATGGAATTGGATTATTTTGAAGCTACCAGTTGGTGGTGGTGAAAATTGTAGATACAATGTGATCAAGAGAATCAAATAGAAATCTTAAGATATTTTCCCATAGCTTTCTTGAGCTTAGTACTGAGATATGCTTCAAGGAAGAATGTGATTGCATGCATGGTGATGGAGAGAATCCGGAAATGAATTCCAAGTTCAAGAAAGCAGTGGAAAATCATGCTTTTCTCTTAATTTCCTTCACATGCATACCTCTCTCTCTCTTTGCTCATGATATTTTCCTTCTAACTATTTGGTTGCTCTAAAGCATGAAAGTCTTTCTATGAAGAAGAATAACAACAAAGAAAGGATCCTAATCTTTAGTAAGCAATTCCAAATGCACTACACAGTAGACAATTTAGACAGAAATAGACAAGTGCAAATCTTACAAGCAGGAAGCTGAACAGAATGATTACTAAACAACACAAGAAGAGAATATAAGAAGGATAGTTTATTTATTCTACTCTCCTAGTCAAGAAATGTCTCATACTCTTTGAAATAAATTGAAACTGAATAGAAATGAGGATGAGACATTGAGAAACAAGGCCAATATCTTCATGAAAATCTACAGTCATAGAAGCAAATTTACCTGAGCTGGAAGAGTTACTGGTCAATGTAAGGTTGGTAAACTAACATTTTTTCATGAAATTGAAAATTTATGGTTCAAATTTCAAACATAGAGCAAAACATGCACAAAACTGCAGCTCTAGAAATTAAACGCAAAACTTTAGCTGATAAACTGAAATTTTGGCACAAGCATCTGAAAATGCTAACTACTGTGAAACTGGATGCAAATTACAAGCTATGATTGAAACTGACTATGCAATAATTATTTCTTTGTGAAATAAGACAAGTTTCATAGAGAGATAGAAACAAATGTGGAAATCTATTCACCGTTAAAGTCGAAGAAAATCCAAATTTTCATGGAATCTAAAACTAAAAGTACGAATCAACAATATTCACACAATCTTCTTTGCATTACAACCTAGATAATATTTTTAAGACAACAACAAATATTTCTGCTCAAAATCTAGCCTTAGAAAAAAATTAGAGTTGTATAGAAAGGGAAAACAAAAAATGAAATAAAAAATAGAAGAAATACCGAAGAGAGAAATGGAACAAACCTTCCACAATCACGAGGGCAGTGATAGGGGCTGGCGATCGGAGAAGTAGAGAAGCACAACAATTTTGGGCACAAGGTGGGGGGGCATTTTTTCTCTCCCCACTGGCACCCTGAAGCTTAAGTTCTTCTTTCCAATTCGCAACATCCACAAAAAATTCTAACCTTTTTAGTATATAAAGTGAGGAGATAGAGAAAGGGCAAGGAGGAGATAGAGAGGAGAGGAGCTGGGGAGGGGAGGAGATAGAGTGTGGGAAAAGTTGTAGCCGGGAAAAAAGTGATGAATTCATCCTTCTAAAGGACGAAATGTAGAAGGACGAAATCAATTGTAACTATAATAAAGTGCAGATATTTTATCCGTGAGAAGTTGTCCTTCGGAAGGATGAATTCAACCCTTTTTTTAAAAAAAAAGTCACGCGGGCGCCTATGTGGAAATAAGCAACACTAGTTTAGTAATTATTTTTAACAATATTTATATAATTTTACACCACTTAACTTAAACCTATGATCCATAGTTGCACATAAACAAAAAAACATGGAAACTTCAACCAATATTTATCATATTATATTTCAATTAGCCCCCTATCGTATTAAATATATGATTATTTCTATATTTGACAAACATATAAAGTTGATAAAAACTAAAGAAGAAATAAGATAATATATGTCAAATAATTAATTGGTAACTTCATAAAAAATAGGTAAGAAATTCATAATAACTGTTGTAATTTAAAAATCATTTCACATAAAAAGCATTTGGGCATCTTATGGATAAACCATGATAAAATCATTTCTTTTAAATTATAATAAGATTAGTAACATTAAATAAGTGTTATTCCACCTATGTTTAACATCTAAGATGATTCTTTTATATTTTTTACAATATTGTTTGCGCAGCCCTCTAAAATTTTCATATCTAGATGTGGAAGAACTAATATATACTAGCGTCTCTCTAATATTATTTACATTATCTTTAACAATATTTAAATAATCTCTAACAAATAAATTAATAATATGCCAACAACATGTTACATAGAAAAAGTCTCTCATTGAATATAGACGCAAATGTGTTTAAAGATAGTTCACAACATTATTACTATTTAAAGCATTATCTAAAGTATATAAATAATTTTATCATTAATATGATACATATAAAACCACTATTACATGCTTACTAATTATAATTCCTGTATGAGAAAATTATAATAAATTAAAAGTAATAATTCTTTTATTTAAAACATAATCATGATCAATGTAATGCGTTATAATACAAACACATCCTAGATTTTGGTTACTAGTCTATATATCTAGAGTAATAACAATTTTGCTTGGAACTGTAAAAATAATTTAGATACGTTTACCTTTGTAGAAGTTGAAAAGTTTAATACAATCTGACTCAATTGTATTGCGCAAAATCTTATGAAAGGATGGGTTGAAGATATTCTTTGAATATCTTTCAAACTTCATATTATTCGCAAAAGAGAAGGGTTATTTAGCATGCATAATGTATTTGGCTTTCATATTGCGATTTATGCTTTTGTTGTATGTAAAAGTAAAAGAATTCGATGAGTTGTCCTTGTTACTTATGTTTACTTCGTATATCTAACTTTATGCTTGGGGGCGCAGTGGTCGATGTGCATAGTAAGATGACTAGTAGCTCCACTACCTCCACAATTGAGTTGTGTTTTGTAGTATTTGCATACAACTTTTACATGGTCGCCTAGTGTGTGTTTGGGAACCTTGATTTGAATTTAGATGTGTGATTGTTAAATCATGTCATTGTAAATTATGGGATAAGTGTAATTTGCATTTAGGAATTAAGTGTTTGGGAACTTTGTGATTTTAAAAGTGAGATTTTGAATTCTCTCATTTGGGAACGTGAAATTTAGTTACGATTTGTTTTTATTTTGCAATTCATATAACATTACAAAATAAATTTTTTTGCATATAATTTACATTAATGACATAGATTCACCACATAAGAGTTATATAGATAAATTACAAGATTTCATCATTGGCATTTGCTTATTTCTACAATGCACAAAGTTATTTTCTATTCTAGTAGCTGTGAATTTCACTATTGAAACAAAATCACTATTTTTCTAAATTAAACTATTAAAATGGGATGGAAGGAGTAGCACCCAACAAGTTAGCCAATAATCAACCGATGATCATAAAAAGACCAACAACTAATTACTTAATCAACAAAAGAGACAATTAAATACATTTAGTCTGAGAGATGCTCTTCGCTCACTATGGAGACTTCTTAACTGGGAAAGATGCCATTCCAACTCAAAGTTGCAAAGATTTTATATTCATTATACACACCTAGGTTAACTATGAAGCCCAATCCTCAAGACAAATTTGGGATGTAAAATCTTTGTAAATCACTTATAAAAGCCATAAAATCTGCTCCAAAATCTTCACACCAAGGCAATAACCTCCAAAATTTCCAAGGCTTGTAGTGCCACCAATCACAAACCCATTGTTGAAATCAATGCCAAAAATTCATGCTGGACTTCAACCAACTAAATTCCCCTAGAATCCCATCAGTTGCTTCTTCTTTTAATCTAGATATTACCAAATTAACAAGCCAATAATACAAAAGTTTGACAATTGCTATACTATTCATTTTAATTTAAAATAAGCAGTGAAATCTCATCATTTTAATTGCAGCTTTTTGGCTCATGCCCTTCTTCAATGACTTGCTCTTCTTCTTCATGCACTTGCGCATCTACTTTCTACCCCATTTTTCTGGTCCCAAAACACAAATAAATTCCATAAATACACGTCCACATGATATTGTCCAGTCTTTAAAACAAAAGTGCACAAAAAGAGTAATACATATGCATTTTGAAACAAAAATAAAAAAAAAGAGCAAAAACTTCTACAACTCCATAACAAAAAAAGTAATGCTATTTTGATGAAGTAGAATTTTGATGTATGAATCTTAACGTCATGAAAGCATTTTTCTAACAAAAATGAAAACCTTAATTTGCATCTAATGACATGTCTATCAAATATTTTAGGAAGAAGAAACAACATCTAGAGAAACATACAACACCATCTTCTACCTTGACATAACCTTTGCAAGGAAAAAATTTCAGCTTTAGTTCAGGTGATTACTTTTAAATTCATGTCAAATTTGGTATCCATAAATAAAAACATACAAGGATATTCAAGTTAATGCAGCCCATGAGAAATATATGAGAAGGGAAACAACAAGCTACAAAAAGGATAAATCACATTGATTCGTCTTCAGTGTGTGTAAGATCCTTACATCAATCATCACAAGGTGCCATATGATATAAACAGAGAAAAATCTAAAGATGCAGTAACAAATGCATTTTATGTGCTTGGAAAAGAAAAGTTATTTACTTGGCAAGGTGAAACACTGAAGCTCAAACTAAACTTTCCAACAGAATCTATATAAAGTTCAGGGATGCACTCGGGTCGGAGTTTTTGTTAAACCCAACCTGACCCTTAATGGGTTGGGTGAGTGGTCGGGGTTTTTTATAAACCCAACCTGACTCTTAATGGGTTGGGTGTGAATATACTTAAAATGAGTCGGGCTCGGGTTTAAATTTTGACCCGAACCATTTAGGTCCGGTCGGTTGGATTCGGGTTTTGTCTGATCCGACCCGGTATCTACCACTCATCACCCGTACCCTCATTTTTTGCTCGATCTCATTCCCGTTTCACTTCACAGTCGACGACTCGACCAGTTTGCCGCCTCTAGAGCTTGTCGGGACGCTTTCTCCATCTCGCCGGTCCGCGGCCTCCGGAGCTCGTCGAGACGTCTTCTCCATTTCGCCGGCGCCTCTTCTCCATCTCGCCGGCGCGTCCTCTCCATTTCGCCCTCGTCCAAAAGCTCTCCATTTCGCTGTCGTCCAAAAGCTTTGCACCGAGCGATTTGGACATCAATTAGATCTCTTACTCCCTCGACAAGTTCCGACTCTATGAAACCCGCGCTGTGAGGTCTTTATTCTGTGATTTTCTTAAGATATAATGCTAGTTTGGCTAGATTGTTGATTTGAAGTGCTGCAACTGTGTTGCGGTTAAAGGAGGCAATTTTTTTTATTTGGTGGTTTTTTCGATACTCACTTATTTTGTGTTTTTTGTTGTTTTTTTGTTGTTCTGGATGATCATGGATAGTTGGTAGTGTGGAATTTGTGACTCGTTTCCAATTGTGTGTGCAGAGGTTTTATCTCAGTGACCGGGGCAAAAAATATTGTGCATAAGGTCTACATTTTGATTAATAACTCTCATGATTCAGGATTTTTTTTTCTTACAAAATTTTAAACATAATTTTTGAATTTTGTTTGTTCATCCTTATCATAAAAAAGATGGATTTTTGAGTGAAATTTGGTTGGCAAGGAGTCTGGGGATTAGGGGAACTGCACTTGTTCAAAATTGTTGATTGTTTTTGCTTTCTCTGTTCTGATTGGTACATTATAACGTGTTACCACATTTTGGACAATAGCAAGTTGGGATGTTTTTTGATCCTCAAAATTTTAAAAATTCAATAGAGGGCTTTGTTACCAAATTTGTTTTTTTTATGCCTAAAAATGGATGTCAGTTGGTATTAATTTGATATTTTTTCAGATTCGGGATTCGGGTTGGGTCAGGTGGTAATTATTTAAGTTGGGTCGGGTTATAGTATTTGGGGGTTTACATGTTATGTTATTCAGGTCAGGTTCGGGTTTTGAATTTACCATAAATAGTCAGGGGTGGTATAAATTTTTTAACCCAGGTTTAGTATAGGGTTCAGTTTTTAATTTTTTAAATGGTATTAAAGTCGGGTTTTGGTTTTTTAAATGGTATTAAATTCGGGTTTTGGTTTTTTAAATGGTATCGGAGGAGTCGGGCTTACCAAAACCTGACCCTGTAGCATCACTAATAAAGCTCCAACCTTTCTGGCAAATAAAAGAAAAAACAAGTAAAAACATATATTCATTACGTAGGTAACACAAATAACATCATTATATGCTTACAATAATAAATAAGGACTCACCTTGATAATGAGGGGAGGGGAGGGGAGAGGAGAAGAATGGGACGAGGGAAAGCGGGAGGGGAGAAGCCGGAGAAGAGGAGCAAAAAAAATGAGTCGTGATAGGAATCTAAGTTAAGTTGAGATTTACAGAAGACGGGTTGTGATTTGAGTAGGGGTGTAAACGGATAGTAGTTGTCCACCGTCCGCTTTTAAAACGGACAGTTTTAGCTTATCCGCACGGACACGAATGCGGCTGGGGATGTTTGTTTTGGTCTGGGCCTGGATGCGGGTGCGGACACAGCCCGTCCGCTTTCGCGTCCGTACTCTAAAATTGATTTTTACTGTCTACGGCTGTGGCGACCGGGCAGTGACCGCCCTGCAATAGCTCATCCGCCGGCTTCCTCCGCAATCTCCGGTATCCCTTGCCCTATCCATCCACATTCCCCCAACCTTTGCCTTCCCGCAATCGACCATCGTGGTTCATCAGATCGATCTCCTGCTTTCTCAGCTAGGGCATGTTCTGGCTCGCCGTCAGTCAGAATGTTCCCTCTTTACCCTGTTGGCTGGTAAGTTTCTTTTCATTTTTCTTCTTTGAGTTCTGCTCCGTGGGAACCCGTTGTTGGATCTGCTTTGAGTTGATTAATAGTTTTCGAAATTCTGAATTCTTTACTGTGAGCTGATCAATTATCAGTACTTATTCTACTGTTTGGCATCGAAAATTCTGGTACAATCATTTTAGTCATGATCAGTGTAGGAGGGATGAGATAGCCTCATGCATCTTGTAAATTCACCAAGTGGCAGAGCACTACCATTACATTCTGCCCAAATTATATACTACATCTCTTTTGTGGGGATGGATAATTGATCAACTCATAGAAGTGATTTCAAAGTTTTTGAGCGAGATAGTATGTTTCAGTGATCGGGAGATTCAGTTTTGTACTGCTTGTATATTAGCTATCAGAATAGTATACAACTCCAACTGTGCACTAGCCTGAACCTTTCTCGGTAGCCCTTTAACAATGCTAATCATTTTGAAGTAAATGAGAAGAAATATGTGAGCCTAATGGACAACGATTTGGATGTGAGTTTGAGTCAATAGTTTTACAGTCTCTTCATATTTCTGGTCTGATTCAGAGATACATTTTATTGTATATGTGTAGATGCCAGATGCGTAATTGGCACTGTTGAATCCTATCATTGTTTATTTCTTGTAATCCAAAGAAAAGGACAATAAGGTTAACACCCAATGACAACTACAAGGATCGATTAAGGGATTAAGTGCAGGAAATCTGTCTAAAAAGCGGTGACTTGAAGGATGAAACAGGTTGAGCTAGTAAGGAAAACTTGAAGGTAGAGGTTCAGTAAGGCATATGATGATGGTGTAGTCTCTGATATCTTGTGTGCACAATGTCATACTTCTGTTTTTCTTAATATAAGAGGAGAATATTTTTTGGTTGTATGCGAACATAATGAAACAATACAGGAGTAATGAATGCACACAGGAATTATTGCTTGTAAGACACTGTATTGTATATTACAACAATAAGTGATAGCTCCATTTTCTCTCCAGTTTTTTTTTTGCTTCTGCTGGAAAAAGAGTCACTGATTCTCAATCAATCCAATCTGGCAGCATCACCATTATAGGCCAGCCCCAGGTCTTTGAATTTTGAATCCAATTGAAAAAATGTCTCCAAAAATATTTCTGAGAACTATGATACAACAAATGCTCAGAACTAATTTCTTTGTTTTACAGGTTGAATGACTATATAATATATTGATATGTTGAAAGGACTTAGGATGGACTCATTTCGTATTAGAAGTTTTTTCAAACATATGATTTGGATTGAAATATATTGAAATAGGGATTTGCTAGTATAATTGTCCACGTTCGACTGGATCCGTTCGGAAATATGGATGGACAATTTGTATGTCCGTCAAAAACAGGACAGATGGACAATATATTCATGTCAAAACAGATGGATGTGGACAGCTCATATCCTCGTCCATCCTTTTACACCCCTAGATTTGAGTTTATCGACTATTTAGTTATTTAACAAATGGCATGATTTGGGGTGCGATTTGGGACAAAATCAAATCCCACCAAAACATCATTGCCAAACAAGGGATTCGGGCTAAAGCACACCTATTTGTAAATCACACGCTCAAATCCTCATTCCCAAATGGACCGTTAAGGATTTTTTGGGTTTGACACTTCTTACTTTGTCAAGTACTCTCACACAGAAGAAACTTTGCACTTCTTTAGTGATGAGTTTCCCGTGCCTGCACCATAGGTGCTACTTCATCATTGGCTTTGGCGTCAAACACATAGTCCAGATGAATCACCCTTTGTTTGATGGGTATTTGATTTTTTAGAGTTTCAGCAAAAGGCTTCCTAATTGACTGAAACATGAGAATAGTATTTATCCAAAAAAAAAGGCGAAGAGAAACTTAAAAAGAAAGTATGGAAAAATTTAAGAATAAAATAAAATAATAATATTGTAAAAAATAATTACCTTAAATTTAGGTAGGTAGTTGAAGATCACCCCTTGGTGTTTGAAGTGTAGAAAATTGGAGGATGAATGTAGATTTTGTAGATAGCTTAAAGAACTTAAAATCTTCTTGATTCTTGAAGAACTTAAAGATTGTATAAAGAATTTGTAGCAAACTTAAATCTTTTAAAAAAATTTGAGACATTGAGTGAGAGTGAGGAACGAAAGATCCCCTTCTCCTCCCTCCTATTTATAAGGAAATAACCCCTTGTGAAATATAAAAAGTACCCCCCTAACTGCCTGAAGTGAGAAGACCATATTTGAAGGTGTTTTAGTAAAACACGCCAATATGCACCCTAATAATCCCCTCAACACCCTATTTTACTCGTAAATTCATGAGAAGGTTTATGGGTTATTAGGGTACTGAGGGGATTATTCGGGTGCAAATAGATGCGTTCTTTTTAGACTTTATGTAATTGGACTAAATAGAGTCGTTTTAGAGCCATTGGTGTGCATGGTAACGAACGGACCCAGGTTGCTAATCTTTCCCCAACCCTCCCTTTGTTTCTGTTGGTCTCTATGTCTGTCTCAGGGCTTGCCGGTCTCAGGGCTTGCCGGCCACCGGATTTGCTGCCACCAGGAACACCCACCCCCAGTGATCCTGCTCCTCGACCGCCAAAATTGAAGAGCAAGTTGAAGGAGATGTGATTTTTTTTTCGTAGATTAGGCTTCTTTTGATCTTCTATGGGGAGACAGGGATATGGTTGTCTTTGGTTGCTAGCTTGGTCGATAAGTGTTTGGAGGGGCCATTCTTGAAAGCTTGGCACTGTGGTTTGCTTATTGGCATGCCCTTCACTGTTGAAAAAACAATTTTTTTCTTGAGATTTTGTTCCTCTTTTTTTTTAAGATTTTGGAATTTGTATTGTTCATTCAGATGATAAGTTACGTAGAAATTACAGTTGATTGTTTTTTGTTGTTTTAAGAGTTAATGTTGCTTGGTTAACGTCTATAGAGAGTAGAAGATACTGTGATATTTAAGGGTGAAATTTTTTAGGGCTGGCCCGCCCCTACCTAGCCCATAAAAAAGTTAGGGCCTAAAATTTTTGGCTGCTTCAAATAGGGTCAGTGTGAAGAATTTGAACTGTCGTAGCTTTTCTATTTCATGTAGACAATATATACACAGCATTACAGGTGAGTATATTAAGGGATACGATCCCTTACAATCAGGTTAGTTAGTTACAATAAACTAGTCAATAACAAACTAACAAACTAAGACTTTGACTGTTGACTTGGTGATGAGAATCCCTTAATACCCGCACAGCCCCCCTCAAGCTCAGCTATAGTAGAACGCAGGTTGAGCTTGAACCGAAGATAGATGAAACGTGGAGAAGAGAGAGATTTGGTGAAAATATCAGCCACCTGGTGAACACCTGGAATGTGATGAAGCTGGATAGAATTATTGAGCACATGGTCCCTTACAAAGTGAACATCAATGTCAATGTGTTTAGTTCTCCCATGGAATACTGGATTGCGAGCCATATGAATGACACTCATGTTATCTCATAGAAGTAGGGGAGGGCGAGGAATTGGGATGTGAAGATGGCGAAGATGTTGAAGCCATAATATTTTAGCTGTAGTAGAAGCAACAGCCCGATATTCAGCCTTTGAGCTTGAACAGGACACCATTTGTTTCGTAGCACCCCAAGAAATTAAATTTGGGCAAACAGTAACGGCATATCCATTAGTGGAACGCCTGGTATCAGGGCATCTAGCCCAATCAGAGTCTGTGTAGGCATGAAGAGAGAGATGAGAAGACTTGTAGAAACAAAGACCAAGTGTGAGAATCCCCTTGATATATTTGAATATCCGCTTGACAGCTTCAAGGTGAGCAACACAGGGAGCATGCATGAATTGGCACACATGATTAATAGCATAGGCAAGGTCTAGACGGCTCAATGTTAAGTATTGCAGGCTGCCAACCATTTGCCTATACAAAGTAACATGTGGAAGCAAAGGAGAGCCATGCGAGGAGAGGTGAAGGTTGGCAATAATTGGACTTTTGGAGGGTTTTACCCAGGACAAGCCAAAACGATCCAACAGTTGGACTGCATATTGAGCTTGAGATAAAATAGTAGAGGACTGAGAACGAATAACCTGCATGCCAAGAAAGAAGGTGAGCAGACCAAGATCTTTCATGTCAAAGGCAGCTGTGAGCTGGAGAAGAAGCCTTTGCAGGTCTGAAATGGAATTCCCTGTTAAGATAATATTGTCCACATCTATGAGTAAGATGATAACATGCTGATTTTGCTGCCAGGTGAACAGGGAAGTATCAAACGGACAATTGGAGAAGCCAATTCAGGTAAGATATGTGGTGAATTTTGTGTACCACACCCTGGGAGCTTGTTTGAGCCCATAAAGTGCTTTATGCAATTTGCAAACATGATTGGGGAATTGAGCATGAAGAAATGCTGGAAGTTGTTGGAGGTAGACTTTTTCAGTAAGTCACCTTGAAGAAAAACATTCTTCACATCAAGCTGCCTTAAGGGCCAATTGAAGCTGGTGGTGAGTGCAAGGAAGAGCCGTATGGTGGTGGCTTTGACAATGGGGTTGAATGTTTCTTCAAAGTCAAGACCTGCTTGCTGATTGTATTACTTTGCAACCAGACGGGCTTAATATCGGTCAACTGAACCATCAGCTCGAGTTTGAATTCGGAACACCCACTTGGATCCGACCACATTCATAGATGTCCTATAGGGTACTAGTGTCCAGGTATGATTGTGTTGGAGAGCTTGGATTTCTTCGGTCATGGTAGCCACCCAAAGTGGATCACGAGAGGCTTGATGAAAGGAGGAAGTCTCTGGTGGTAAATGAGGCGAGGCGGCAAGCAAGGTAGATGGTAAAGGAAGCCATGTAGACAAGAGGGCCTTGGGCTGCAGAGTTCCAGCGCGGGATCGTGTCACCATAGGATGGAGGGGACTAGATGCGGCTGGAGAAGCAAGGGTGGAACTCGAGGTAGAATTGGAGTCGTGCACTGGGAGACAACAGGTTGGAGGAATGACCTGCTCATGAACATAGTCTGGCGGCATTGATGGGGGGCAAGAGGATCCAAGCGCCTATCCAACACAGGACAGGGAGATGGAGAAGCGGCCTGGTGCACAGCAGGGGATGACGAAGAGGCAGCAGGGTCCATGGCTGGAGACGGAGCAGGGTGTGCAGCCCGGCTAGAAGAATTGAGCTGGGGGAGGGATGGTAGAGCAGTGCTCTGAATGCACGGCCAGAGGACCCCGGGGCAGGGAGAGGAGCGGCGCCAATGGCACGGCTAGGGAGAAGAGTTCCTGGAGTGGGAGGGGCAGTGCCGGAGGCACAACTAGAAAATGGGCGACGCACATAAGTAATACCCCAATGAGCTGAGTCAGGGAGAGTGGATGGAAAAGGGATGTCCAGGTTTAATTCTTGTAAACTGTGACTCAAAGAGAATAGATGGGGACGAGGGTGAGGTGTAGTGGAAGAAGGAATAGCTGGGACAGTGGTAGTGGAAGGGTAAGTGGACTCATTGAAGGTGACATGGCGTGAGAGATATCGGCAGCCAAAGGAGTGATCAAGGCAATGATACCCTTTGTGGTGAGGTGAGTAGCCCAGGAAAATACAACGAACTGATCTGAAATCCAGTTTGCCTCTCCCAAAAGGCGGAAAACATGGAAAACAGGAACATCCAAAAATTTAGAGGTGATCATAAGATGGAGAAGCACCAAAGAGTTATTCATAGGGTGTCTTACCTTTGAGGGAGGTTGAGGGTAAACGATTAAGAAGATATGTGGCAGTGGAGAAGGCAAATTGCGAAAATTGTTTGGGCAATTTACTGTGAGCTAAAAGAGCTAATCCAATATTTGCAATGGACCGGTGTTTTTTTCTCTGCAAGGCCATTTTGTTCCATAGTGCCAGGATAGGAAAGGAGATGAAGATTGCCAAGTGTGTTGAGATGAGTAGTAAACTTATGATTCACACACTCACCCCCGCCATCCGTTTGGATGGTTTTGATTGCTGCCCCATATTGACGAGTGATAAGGGTGAGAAATTCTATCAAAATAGAAGGGACATCAGATTTTCGTTTAAGGGGAAAAAACCACGTGTATCGTGAGCATTCATCTACAATGAGGAGATAAAATCAGTAACCATCTAGAGAAGTAACGGGAGGACCCCACACATCAGAATGTAAATTGGCAAAACAAATATTTGAATAGGCAGCTCTTCGTTGAAAAGGAAGCTTAGACATTTTTTCAAGTTTGCAACTATGGTATACATGTTTATTAAGATTGCTAGACAA